>JALPQD010000008.1:411177-1839258 GCA_023101885.1 Typhlomys cinereus | reverse complement strand
CCCCCCCTTTCCTCTTCCTTTTGTCCCCTTCCCTGCCCTTCCTCCTAGCATCCCCTTGAGCATCCTTTTCTGTGAATGCCAAACCTCTCTCTGAATCCTCCACTCTAGTGAGGTGTAAGGACTCAGTGGCATAGCCCAGAGCCCTTTTTTGGGCTCCCCTTTAGTATGGGAACACTATTTTTTTAATATTTATTTTTTCCACTCATACAAACTTGTTAGGTACCCCATTCTCCTCCCTCCCTCCACTCCTCCCTGGATCCCCTTGTTCCCTCCCCCCTTTTGCCTTTCCATTCCACCGCTCCCTTACTCCCACTGTCACGCCCCCATCCCTAGAGCATCTTTTATTGTGCATGTCAAACTTCCCTCTGGGTCCTCCTCTCTGATGAGGTATAAGGACTCAGTAGCATTGCCTAGAGTACTTTTTTGTGTTCCCCTTTAGTATGGGAACACTATTGTGGTTGTTAATCCCTTGCCTCTAAGGATCCTAGTGCCTGTGATCCGTGCTAGATTTTGGGTGATCAATGATATGTTGGTCAATGCGCAGGTCATGCAAAGTCCTATTATGATTATTTCGGCCCTGACTTGTGTGGAGTATCTTGCATGCCATAACTCCTCCCCATCTTTAGGGTCTTAAAATCTTACCTCCCCCTCTTCTGCAAATTTCCCTGAGCTTTAGGATGGGGAGAGATTAGGCTGGCCTGGTTCCAGGTGGTTGATAAAGAGTCTCCGATGTTCTGAATTGTAGTTTGTTGATTATTTTTTTTCAGTTTTGCTCCTCCTGCATTGCCCTTAGCTCCATCCTGATGGGTATTGAATGTCATCCCCTGGCTAGAGATAAAAGGCTGTTAAAATAGAGTTTTATTGAAAGAGTAGATTCAAAGGTAGATGGAATAAGAGTAGGAGACCATGGTGAGTGGGAGGATCAGTCTCCCATTTGCAAAATGGTTACCTTCTATCTACCAGACTGTATGCCCTCCCGTGAGATCACACCCCAACAGTTGCAAGTGACCAGGAAGGAAAGTCTGTGAGCTTAACCAGATATCTCATTACTTACTTGCAGTCCTTGATGGTGGCCTATTTTCTTCACTGTAGCATGATCCCCTCTCTCCCCATTGCTGGTGAGGCCCTCTTTCCCCTTCCCTCCCATCTATAATCTTTGAAATTACTGTAGGTATTCCAGAGATCCATCTTTGAGTGTGTCTCTAAGTGGATTTGATACTAGGATCCACTTACTAGGGAGTACATACAGTACTTAATTTTCTGTGTCTAGGATACTTGACTCAATCTATTATTTTCTAATTCCATCCATTTCCCAGCAAATTGCATTAATTCATCATTTTTGATGGCTGAGTAGTATTCCATTGTATAAATGTACCACATTTTCCTTATCCACTCTCAACTGTTGGACATTTGGGTTGATTCCATGACTTTGCTATCATAAACAGTGCTGGTATGAACATGGTCATGCTTGTGCTATTGACGTGAATTTTTACTGCATGGGGGATTATTCCCAAAAGTGGAATAGCAGGGTCATATGGCATTTCAATCTTTAACTTTTTTAAGAATCGCTAGACAGCTCGCCAGAGTGGTTGTATAAGCCTGCATTCCCACCAGCAATGTAGGCAAGTCTCCTATTATGACTGTTAATCCCTTGCCTCTAAGGATCCTACTGTCTGTAATCCATGCTAGACTTTGGGGGGTCGTTGACATGTCAGTCATTGTACAGGTCATGCAAAGTCCGATTATGGCTACTGCAATCCTAACTTGTGTGGAGTATCCTGCATATAGTTGGTCCTCCCCATCTTTAGGCACTTACAATCTTGTTGCCCTTATTCCACAAGTTTCCCTGAGCTTTAAGATGGGGAGAGGTTTGGCTGGTCTGGTTCCAGATGATTAATGTAGGATTTTTGGTGTTCTGAATCATGGTTTGTTGTTGTTTTCAGTTTTGCTGTTCCTGCACAGCCATTGGCTCCATCCTGATTGGTATTGGAGGTCACCTCCTAACCAAAGATAAAAGGCTATTTAAATGAAGATCTTATGATAAGAGGAGATTCAAAGGTAGATAGAATAGGAATAGGAGACCACAGTGAGGGAGATCAGTGTGCTATCTGCAGTGTGGTTATCTGTCAGTCCCTATACCATCCCTGATAGATGAGATCAAACCTCTTCAGTCACAAGTGGCCAGGAAGGAAAGTGAGAATGAGCTTCACCAAATGTCTCACTGCTTACTTGCAATACTTGATGATGACCTATTTTCTCTACTGAAGCATGATCCCTTTCTCCTTATTTCTGGAGGACCCTTCTTCCCGTTCCTTCCTGTTTATAATCTTTGCAATTACTGTAGATATTACAGAGGTTTTTCTTTCAATATGTCATCAAGTGAGTTTGGTACTAGGATCCACCAGGAGTACATATGGTATTTAATTTTCTGGGTCTGGGATACTTCACTCGATGTAATTCTTTCTAATTGTATCCATTTCCCAGCAAATTTCATCAATTCATCTTTTTTGATGGCTCAGTAGTATTCTTTTGCATAAGTGTACCACATTTTCCTTATCCACTCGTGAACTGTTGGGCATTTGGGTTGATTCCATGACTTTGCTATTGTAAACAGTACTGCTATGAATATGGTTGTGCTTTTGTCATTGTAGTGAATTTTTGCTGTATGCAGGATTATTCCAAGAAGTGGTATAGTAGAGTCATATGGCATTTCAATCTTTAACTTTTTTAAAAATCAGCAAACAGATACCCAGAGTAGTTATATAAGCTTTCATTCCCACCAGCAATGAAGGAGATCTCCCTTCTCTCCACATCCTCTCCAGCATTTGATGTTTTTTGTATTGTGGATTTTTGCCACCCTGAACAGAGTGAGATGATATCTCAGGAAAGTTTTGATTTGCATTTCCCTGATGGCTAAGGATGTGGAGCATTTTTTAAGATTTGTTAACATTTGTTAACATTTCAGTTTTGTCCCTTGAAAACTTTCCTTTGACTTCTAGGGCCCATTTTTTAATTTGGCCATTTATCTCCTTGATGTTTAGGTTTCTACCTTCTTTGTGCACTCTGGATAATAGAGCTATATCAGATATGTGGTTAGTGAAGATTTTCTCTCATTCTGTGGGTTGCCTTTTTGCTGGGTTTACAATATCTTTATCTGAACATAAGCTCTTTAATTTCATAAGATCCCATTTGTTGAGTGTTGATTTTAGTGTCTGTGCTATTGGATTTCTGCTTAGGAATTGTTGGCTTAGTCCAATCAGCTCGAGGGAGTTCCCTATCCTTTCAACTAGGGTTTTTATAGTCTCTAGCCTTATGTTGAGGTCCTTGATCCAGTTGGAATTAATTTTTGTGTATGGCAACAAGTATGGGTCCAGTTTTAATCTTCTGCATGTGGATATCCAGTTTTGCCAGCACCATTTGTTGAAGATGCTGTTCTTTTTCCATTGAATTTTTTGGGGCCCTCTGTCGAAGGTCAAATGGCTGTAAGTATGTGGGCTTATATCTGGGTGTTCAACTCTTATCCATTGATTTACATGTCTATTTTGGAGCCAATACCAGGCCGTTTTTATTACTATGGATTTGTAGTATAGATTAAGGTTTGGTATGGTAATACCTACAGCAGTGTTTTTGTTACTCAAGATTGTTTTTGCTATCCTGGGTCTTTTTTGCTTCCATATGAATTTTGAGATGCTTTGGTCAGTTTCTTTAAAGAATTATTTGGTGATTTTGATTGGTATAACATTGAATCTGTACATTGCTTTTGGTAGGATGGTCATTTTTATGATATTGATTCTGCTGATCCAGGAGTATGGGAGGTCTTTCCACCTTCTGGTGTCTTTTGTAATTTCTTTCTTTAGGGTTTTAAAGTTTTCATTATAAAGATCTTTCACTGCCTTGGTTAGGTTTATACCAAGGTTTCATTTTTTTTTAGGGGCTATAGTAAATGGGATTGTTTCTCTTAGGGCTTTTTCACTTTTTTCATCCTTGGTGTATAGGAAACCCACTGATTTTTGTATGTTTACTTTGTAACCTGCTATCCTGCTGAACTTCTGTATTATTTCTGGGAATTTCCTGGTGGAGTTTTTAGGATTACTCAGGTATACAATCATGTCACCCCTTGTGATTGCCTTTTTCGAGCAAGGCTCCACCTTTCAAGGTGCCAAGACCTTGCCAAACACATGAGACTGTGAGGAACACATTTCAAGCCATGACACTCCACCCCTGACCCCCACAGGCTCATTGCCATCTCATTATGCAACCCATACTCAATTCAACATTAAAAGTCTTTATAGACTACATTAGTAGTTCCAACACAATCCAAAAGTCCAAAGTCTAAAGCCTGCAAAATCAAAACACAAGTTACATACTTCCAAAATACAATGGCACAGAATAAACATTCCCATTCCAAAAGGATGGAATGGGGGCATATCCAGGAAAGATCAGTCCATAACAAGACTGAAAACCAGGAGGACAAACTCCAAACCTTGTAGCTCCAAGTCCAACAGGTGAGCCTCTTGTTCAAATCATCTCAGTTCCAAAGGGCTTTTGTTTTACCCCAATGCAACTGCCCGTGGAACACATCACTCTCTTGGGCTGACTCCTCCCAGGGTATACAGCTCTCCTTGGCAGGTGTCCCAAACTATCTCTAGCATCTCTAACATCTTTACTTCTCAATGGCAAACCAAGCTTTAACTCCACAGCACAAACTGTCCTTCTTGGGCCTTTAAAATGTAGATTTTCTGCAACATGCTGCCTGGCTTCCATAATTTTTTGAAATCTTGGAGGAGGACTCCATGATCTCCTCCCTCTTTTATTCTTAATGCCTCTAAAACCAGAACCATGTGGATGTCTTTCCAAGACTGGCCCCCTTGAATCACAGCTGATTCTACTTCTCTATGCTGACCATCTCTTTCACTCCTGGGTAGTTGTTTTGTAAAAGAAACCAACTCTTGCTTTGGAACTCCACCCTTTAGCTCACTTCTGAGAGGATTTGCATTCTTATGAGTGGGAGCCTTCTCTGAGAATCTTGCCCTCAAGATAGGGCCTCTCTTATTATTCAAAATGAGAGCCGTCTTTGATTTACAAATGGAGCTAATTTCTTCAACAGCCATTTTGTTTTCTGCTTTTTCCTGGTTCAACTCTAAGTTTGGCATTGTAATTTTCATCATTAGATCAGTTTTTGCTTCTTCCTGCCTGATTCTTTGCTCTTTTTCATAACTCTGAAGACAACTGACAACATTGTCAAAGCTACATTGCTTTGAAATCTCCTCCGCCAAGCACTCCAGTTTAATTTCAGGCAAGCTTTCAGGACGAGGGCAAAATTTCACTAAATTCTCCACCAACACATGGCTCCGTGTGTCACTCGTCCAGTTGCAAACACAGTCTCTCTTTCCCTCTAGACCATCACAAGCTGGGCTTTCACTACCTGCACTTCTCACAACATTGCTGTCCTCAGAGCTCTCATGAGAAAGGCCCATTTGGCCCAATTGCCAAGATGCAAAGTCTTTCCCAGCACAAAGTCCCAAAGTTCTCCATATGTCTCCCAACAAACAGTTCCAAAGGCACACTAGCCACGTCACTGCATTGGCCATACGTCTGGGTACCAACTTCTCTCAGCTTCACAAACAACTTCATGTTGTCGTACCAGCTGTTCTTAATCTCAGGGCAATACCTCACTCCCGGTACCAATTTCTGAATTAGTCAGGACTCTCTAGAGTCACAGAATTCAAAGAATGAATAATACCTACAGTAATTGCAAAGATTATAAACAGGAGAGAAGGGGAATGAGGGCCCTGCCAGAAACAAGAAAAGAGGGGATCATGCTACAGCAGAGATAATAGGCCACCATCAAGAACTGCAAGTAAGTAATGAGACATCTAGTTAAGCTCACAGACTGTCCTTCCTGGTCACTTGTAACTGATGGGGTATGATCTTTCCAGAAAGGGAGGGCATACAGTCTGGCAGATAGAAGGTAACCATTTTGCAATGGGAGACTAACCCACCCTTCACCACAGTCTCCTACTCTTATTCCATCTACCTTTGAATCTATCCTTATAATGAGACTCTATTTTAACAGCTTTTTATCTCTAGCCAGGGGGTGACATCCAATACCCATCAGAATGGAGCCAAGGGCATTGCAGGAGCAGCAAAACTGAAAAAAAAAAAATCAACAAACCATAATTCACAACATCAGAGACTCTATATCAGCCACCTGGAATCAGGCTTGCCTAATCTCTCCCCATCCTGAAGCTCAGGGAAATTTGCGGAAGAGGGGGCAGTAAGTTGTAAGAGCACAAGGATGGGAGGAGTCATGATATGCAAGATATTCCACACAAGTTAGGGCCGAAGCAATTATAATAGGACTCTGCATGATCTGTGCAATGACCAACATATCATTGACCCCTCAAAATCTAGCATGAGCTAAAGGCACTACAATCTTTAGAAGCAAGGGATTAACAGTCACAATAATGTTCCTATACTTAAGGGGAACACAAGAAAGAGTTCTAGAAAATGCCACTGAGTCCTTACACCTCATCAGAGAGGAGGACCCAGAGGAAAGTTTGATATACACATTAAAGGATGCTTCAGAGATGGGGGGAGGGAGCTCTGGGATAAAGGGATGGAAGGGGGAAAGGAAGGAGGAAAAGGGGGAGGGAGCAGGGAGGTCCAGGGAAGGGTGTAGGGAGGGAGGGGGTACCTATTACATTTGTATGAGTGGAAAATGAGGTGGCTAAGGGCTTAAGCTTCTGCCTTTCAGGTGGAAGGTACTGAGTTCGGATCCTAGACCCCACAGATAGACGCCAGGCGGAAGTGGGGACGGCCTGCATTTCTGGTCCTGGTAAGGCAGAGCCTGTGAATCCCGGGGCAGAGTAAACAAGGAGGAGGTGGAGGTGGTCCATGGTGGTTCCCGAATTCACCCATGGTTCTACACACACACATACACACACACACACACAGACACACACACACACACACACACACACAATTGAATAAATAAAAAATTTTTAAAAATTGATTAAAAAAAAACAAAGAATGAATATATGTAGGAAATTTATTGAGTTGGCTTACAGATATGTCCAAGGTAGTCTGATGATAGCTGCCAGTAGCTGTGATAGTCCAACGATGGCTGCCAGTAGCTAGCTGCTCAGTTCGGTAGTCAAGTGGGTGATGGCTGAAGGCTGGAGAATTCCTAGAGTCTTTAGTCCAGTCAAAAGCTAGATAGTTGAAGAAACCAGGTGGCTAGAAGGAAGAGCAATTCCTAGCACAGCTGCGAGAAGCATCTCTTCTCTTTCTTGGCAAATTTTTATATGGTCCAGTACTGAGAGGATCCTATGATATCTTTGGAGGTTCTGATGGGGTCTAGGGCAAGTATAATCCTATCAGATGATCTCAGTTGATCCTTCCAGATAGTGTCTCAGCCCATCTTAGTTAATAGGGGGTGTGTCAAGTTGACACCCAGGCTTAACTATAAAAAATCTTGTCAAAAACTTTTCCTGCATCTATCTAGAGTATCATGTAGTCTTGGATTTTGGATTGGTTTATATGATAGATCATATTTATTGATTTGTTTATGTTGAACCAACCTTATGTGCCTGGGATAAAGCCTACTTGATCACAGTGAATTATCTTTTTGATATGTTTTTGAATCCGATTTGCTAAGATTTTGCTGAGAATCTTTGCATCTGTGTTCATCAAAGACATTGGCCTATAGTTTTCTTTTTTAAGTGCATCTTTATTAGGTTTGGGGATTAGTAGAATATTAGCTACTTAGAAAGAATTTGGCAGTTTCCTTCACAATTTGATGGAACAGTTTAAGGAGTATTGATGTTAGTTGTTCCTTAAATGTCTGGTAGAATTCTGGACTGATTCCATCTGGTCCAGGACATTTTTTGGTGGAAAGATTCAAGATTACTTCATTGATTTCCTCATATGTTACAAGACTATTTAAATAATTCAAAACTTCCTGCTTCAATTTAGGTAAGTTGTGTTATCAAATTTCATGGCGTGTAAGGTTTTGAAATATGACATTATAATTCTCTGAATTTCTTAGGGATCAGTTGTGATAACTCCATTTTCATTTCTCTCTCTTGCTTTTGGTTAATTTAGCTAGGGGTGTATCATCAGTCTTATTAATTTTTTTCAAAGAACCGGCTTTTTGACTTGTTGATTCTTTGTATCATTTTCCTTATCTCAATTTGGGATATTTCTCCCCTGATTTTGCCAATCTCCTCTCTTCTACTGTTTTGGGACTGGATTGCTCTTGCGTGTCTAACGCTTTAAGCTGCATTGTTATTTATTTGTGATGTTTCTATTTTTTAATATAGGTATTAAGAGCTATAAATGTGTCCCAGAGATTTTGATATGTTGTATTTTCATTATCATTCACTTCTAGGAATTCTTGAATTTCCTTTATGATTTCTTCCTGAACGCAATTCTCATTCAGCATCATAGCATTTAGTTTCTAGGAGTTAGTGTATTTTCTGCTGTTTGTTGTGTTGTGGATGTCAAATTTTACACCATAGTGGTCTGATAGGGTACAGGCTAAAATTTCAACTTTCATGTATATGTGGAGATTCATTTTGTGGCTCAATATGTGATCTATTTTGGAGAAAATTCCATGGGCTGCTGAGAAAAATGTGTATTCTTTAGTGCATGGATGGAAAGTTTGATAGAGATCTATAAGGTCCATTTCAGTAAGGGTTTGATTAAGTTCCACTGTGTCTCTGTTAAGTTTTTGAAATCACCAAGTATTATCATTTTGGAATTGATACCTTGCTTTAGAGATTGTAGCATTTGCTTAATGAATGTGGAAGAACCCATATTAGGTGTGTATATGTTCAGTATTGTGAAGTCTTTCTGGTGAATTGTACCTGTGACTAAAATGTAGTATCCTTCTATGTCTATCTTTTGGTTTGAAGTCCACTTTGTCAAATAACACAACAGCTACCCCTGCCTGTTTCCTGGTTCCATTATCTTGCAGAATTATTGACAAGCCTTTGACTTTTAGAATGTCCTTTCTTTTGTGGTGAGATGCGTTTTCTGAAATCAGCAGATGGATGGGTTGTGATTTCTAATCCGTATTTGTAATCTGTGCTTTTTGATTGGTGAGTTAATTCCATTGACATTTAGTGTTATAATGGAGAAATTACTTTTAATTTCTTACACTTTTTGTGTTTAGTGGCTTTCATTAGTATATTATTTAGCTTGGAGATTTTGGTGGTAGTATACTTCCCTTCTGTCCTCCTGAATATGCTTGCTTTTTTCTTCAAGCTTGAGTATCTGTTCTAGCACTTTTTAAAGCCTGGTTTGGTAGTCATGTAAGTCTTCAAGTTGTCTTTATGGTGGAAAATTTTTCTTTCACCCTTGATCATGACTGATAGTTTTGCTGGGTATATCAGCCTGGGTTGACATTTTTGCTCATTTAATACTTGAAGTATTTCTCTCCAAGCTCTTCTTAACTTTTACTGTTTCCATTTAAAAATCATTTGTTATTTAAATAGATTTACCTTTAAAAGTGATTTGTTTTTTTTCTCTTGAAGCTCTTACCACATTTTCTTTGTGTTGAGTGTGCAGAATTTTGACTATTATTTGCCATGGCGAGTTTCTATTTTGGTCATATTTTTTTGGGGTGTGGAATGCCTCTTGTATTTGGATAGAAGTGGAAAGTTTTCCCTTATGACAATTTGAAAAATTTCCTTCGGTGTGGTATTTTTGGATTCTTGTTCTGGTATTCCATGAATGTGCATGTTAGGCTTCTTCAAGGCATCCCATAACTCTTGAATATTCCTCTCAAATATCTTTAGGCTTTAACAACCTCTTTGATTGAACTGGATAGTTCTTCCATTTTGTCTTCAAGATCTGATATTCTATTTTCTGCTTCATTAGTTCTGCTGATAAGACTCTTTGTTGAGTTCTGGGTTGCAGATAACTTGTCTTTTAATTCAATTTTAAACTCTTCTTGTGATTGTTTTAACTGCTCTTTGCCTACTTTTGTTTCTTGAACTGCTTTTCTCATCTCCTCCAAGTGCCTGTTGTGTTCCTGTTTGAAGTGACTGATGTGGTTATTTAACTCCTCCTGGATTTCCTCTTTCATAGTATTAATCATAATAAAGATCAGGCTTTGAAAATCATTATCTTAGCTATCTATTGCTTTCTTGGATATTTTCTGAGAGTTTGTTCTTGTTGGAATCTATCATTATGGGGTTTATTCTTTCAATAGTAGATACATTGTCTTGGTTTTTGTTTCTTATGGATTTGCACTGTGACCTGGGCATTTTTATTTTATCTCTTAAGACCTTCTTTTTTTTCTATGTGTATTTGACTGAACTGAATTAGACAGTATTACAGCACTTGAGCGGTTATTACTAGTGTTTGCCTCGGAGTTGGGTACGCTTGTCTGGTATTGGGTTTTATCCTAGATGAGGCTATTAGACTGTCAGTACATCAATTAATTCTGGTCTAGTAGACAGGGAATAAAGATTAGTATGGTAGTGCACTTTTTCGGTTTACTTCCTTGGTGATATGTGAGGGTGAATGGTATAGTCCCCGTAGTTGTATGGGTTTTGGGGTGGCTATATGGAAATGTGAAACTGCAGTGATTAATAATTAAGATGAACAAGATGGTAAAAAGGATTTATTTATCTTTGAGCTGGATGTGAAGATTCTCTCCCATGTGATGGGATGATTTTAGAGGGCTTCAGATGTATGGTGTTTGTCCCCTAGAGCTTTGCTTGAGTTTTCTCTGGACTCCATTGAATTCTGAGGAGCAGGGAGTCTACCCTGAGGAGCAGGGAGTCCTTCCTGATCAGGGTCCAGGCAGATGCTCAGTGTCTGGTAGGGTACGCAGATCACCTGGGACCTGGAGCATGGCCTAGTGGCTTCTCTAGAGCCAAAGCAGACTGGCTGCTGATGGGGCATGCAGGTGATCTGGGGTCTGGGGCCTGGTCTAGGGGCCTTACCTGAGGAGCAGGGAGTCCTCCCTGGTCTGGGTACAGGCAGAAGCACAGTGTCTGATGGGGCACGCAGATCACCTAGGACCTGGAGCATGGACTAGGGGCTTCCCTAGACCCAGAGAAGACTGGCTGCTGATGGGACATGCAGGTGACCTGGGGTCTGGGGTGTGGTCTAGGAGCCTTACCTGAGGAGCAGGGAGTCCATCCTGGTCTGGGTCCAGGGAAGAAGGGAATAAAACAACCTCTTGACTATATTTCCATCATTTTAGTAATGTTTCTAAAATTCACTTCAAACATACACGCACACACACGTGCATCATATCTTTACCAATGTTCATGCTGTCTAGGGATTCAGACTTGAACCTAGAACTCTCTGACTGCAAATCTCACATTCTTAGACATTCTTTTATATATAGAATATGCTTATCTAGAAGCATCTTAAATTTGTATGTTGATAGATGTTTTAGAACTATAATTTTTAAAGAAGTGATCTACCTAATCCTTCATCTCAAAGAGAAGAAATCTGAAATCTATAGATAAACAAGTCACCCAGCTCTGTGGAATGTCCATGTTTCTGAGACTTTTTTCTTATGGGACTCGGGCAGCTTACATAAGAAGCTTTTAGCTTCCCTGAGTCTTTAAAATCATTGGATTCTCTCTCCTTCTCTATATCAATTTATATTTTAATGAAAGCTCAACCAATTCTAATATTTATTAAAATTTTCAAGGCCTCAGCATCTACCTGTACTATGGTTAAAAAATAGCATCTCAACTTTGGACCTATTAGGGTAAAAAGAAATAAAGCACAAAGAACACAGTATGAAGTAATTTTCCTTCTTGTTTTTTTAGAGAGTGTTCAAAGCTACTTGTGACTTTAAAACTGTGTATCAGGAAGCCCTACTTAAATCTGAGAACATTGCAAAGTCATTCCAGTTTTAAAGTAGGAGCCAAGGCTCAGTCATGCAGCCTCAGGTCCTGGGCTTCCCTGGGATCTGATTGGCACCTACTATATATCCTCTTATTCTCTCCAGCTGGCACCCAGTCTTTCCAGGAAAGGTCATTCCAGCTCTAAGAGGCTCCAAGAATTCAAGAAAGTCAGTTTTGAGCTGGAATTATCATTTGCTTCTGTCCACACCTGCTTTCTCCCCTTCCTTCTCACAAGTATTGATCCTGAGGGCAACCCTTGTACATCCTTAGTGCTAAATCCCATTTAAATTTCAGTTTCATGGAAAATCTGACCCAAACCAAATTTCTCTCAAGTTGAACCTAGTTCACAACACTGTTAGTATTGATCTTAATTGACATGCTTTGGATTAATCCTGCCCACACCTCTCCAATATCAAAGACAATAAATTTTGTTAGTCAACTGGATTTCATTGAGAAACACTTAAGGAATTAATGAGTCATGTATCATTGGTTGTGACTATGAGGATGCTGCCAAAAAAAATTAGCTAAGGTGGACTGTGGATCCCAGACCGAATAAAAAGGTGAAAAGAGAAAAACCAGCCCGCTGTTATCATTTACTGCTCTCTTCCTGTTCCCTGGAGATTTGATGAGGAGAGGAGTACCAATGACAGGCCCCTGCAAGCATGAAGCCTGGGATGCCTTTCCAGCCATATTGGACTACATCCCTTCCTCCTGTGAGCTGCTTTTCACAAGTACCTCAATGAGTAAAGTGACTAACATAGATTTCTTGTGACCTTTTATCCTGAGTTGTGATTTTTGTAACTTCAACTGTCTTTTGGTTTTAGTCTCCTTTTTCCTTTATTGTTTTTTATAGAGAGGATGTTACATGTATACAAAAATTTTCCATTTACTCTCCCCTCTTTTGTCCCTTATTCTCCCTCCACCTCCCTTTCCTAACTTCTATTCTTCCTTCCTTATTAAATACTTTTGTTTTGCTTTGGTTACTCTAGGCTCAACAAGGGTTCCCTGTGTGGTTCTGGAGTTGGGATCTTTACTTGAAGCCTGGTGGACTCCTCCATATGCACATTATTACATGCATTTGATCACCCTTTTGAAACCCATTGATCATTGAATTTTAGAAGGCTTCTTGTAAATATTTTAATTACCACCTCTTTGTGGTTTGTGCTTCCCTCTTTGTGTTTGTTGTTTTTTAAAAAGATGATCTCCCAGACATTTGCCTCATCTTCTGGTTCTCACTTTTTTTTTTTTTTTTTTTTTTTTTTTTTTTGCTGCCTCTTTGAAAAAGAGGGGGACAGGGTTTATGCTATATTGAAGACTGAAATTTTCAGTCTTCATTAATCCTTATCATCTTGTCTTCAGAGCACGTCTCTTTCCAAATCTTACATCTCAGTTTGCTGCATTTCCCTTCAGTTGTGATGCACTGCTTAAAGGCCAAGGGTGGTTTAAATACTCTTTTTATGTGATGTTCCCTGATCATTGAAGGAAGAGTGTCAATGTCCCATGTGAGAGGCAGTGCTCTTCAGTCATTTACTCTCTGCTGACCAACTGTTACTCATGCTAAGAGAAGCCTCTGGGCTGGTCTCCATACTTCTGAATTTGATCTAAAAGCTTAATGCTAGTGTCTCCATATAATAAAAATATGGCACATATACACAATAGAATGCTATTCAGATATTTAAAATAAATTTATGAAATTCACAAATAAATGATTTTAACTGGAAAACTGTAGGGAGATAGCTCAGACCCAGAAAGACAATCACTACCATTATTCTTATTATGTGTACTTCATTTTGAAAGACCTTAATCCCAGGAATCGAAGCTTAAATAAGACCACTCTTGATATGAAGGTGTTAAAATTTATAGTGAGAGTCAGACAGTACAAAATTAAATTATGGAAAACTTGGATTACAGTTTTCCCCAGCAGAAATATTCTGGTGGCTAAAAGATGTCCTATAGCACAATGATTAGCACAAAGAAGGCATTTATGGGATGAAATAATCATCTTAATACTTAAAAAGTGAAGGCTCTCGGCTTACTGATTGGTTTAGGTTTCCATCATAGCTAATAGTTGGGCTTAATCTAGAACCCAATCTTCCAATTTGTACTCTGACATTTTGTACTTTACTTAAGATGTCTCTCTCCCCTCTCTCTCTCTCTCCTTCCCCCTGTGTGTGTGTGTGTGTGTGGTGTGTGTCTGTGTGTGTGTGTGTGTGCATGGACATATGTTGATTCCATTTACATTCCTATGTTTACAAACCAGGACTTCTGAATAGCTGGTTGCTTCCTTCACATGTGCTATCTGGCTGTACTTTGCAAGTTCCTTTATTTTTCCCTGATGTGAGCCCAGCAAATTTGGCAGTATTTCTGCTCCTATATCCCATTCCCCCTTCGCTTTTAGTAGGATATAGGGAAGCATCAGACCACAGCAGTGACATTTTAATAAAAAGAACCCACTGTGTCCTTTGTGAGGGAAAGCATGTAGCTCTAAGCCATACTGCTTTCCAATTTGCTTTCCTCTTGGGAGACTCTGAAAAGAGTTTGGCCCCCACCAGAGGGAGCCTGCCTTGAGTAGTCATGCTGGAAATTATATTCTGTAATTAAAATCAATAGCAAAACAGACACACAGCAGAAAGGTCATAGAACACAACAGAAAAACATTAGGTAGCATATTGCCAGGTATCAAAATAGATTTTTGAACTTCTTTTTAATCTGCAAATGCCTAAAGCCATCTGCTTGAGAAAGGCAGTGTGCCCCAAGTACCAGGCTCCCCTGGGAAGGGTTTAGCTAAATGATGCTTCTCTGATAAACCCTTCCACTCCAACATCTCTAGAGCATAGCTTCTTTCACCACTGACCATTTTCTTGTGAGTACATGAGGTGAGTAAATTCCTAGCCTTGGAAAGCTGTCTACAGATTGTGTCCTAAAACCTTTACCTTGATCAGTGCAGTGCTTTCTTACATTCATCATAGGATCCCTGCTTCCTGACTTACTGCTTTGGCTACACATTTTTATCTTTAGACATATGCTTGAGGTCACAGTTCCAACATTTCCTGTTCACAGAATATGTACTTTCAAGTATCAAGCCATTCTAACCTTCGTCTACAGCAGCACAGATGCAATGATTTTTCCAGTAATTATCTTTGAAGCCCAGTTTGGCCATAATTCCACCTCCATATGAATTTAATGTGCATTTTTTCTCTTTTGTTCAACTATAACACATATATTTATATGTGAGGCACATAGTAGTGGACCTGAGAAGATTCACATGCTATGTTTAGTCCTATACCTGTTTGTTTACAGAAGAGTGAAGTGACTCACCAGACTGTAGCAAATCAGTAACTGAGCCACAATTCAAGCCCCCTTTGCCTATCTCTCAAGTCCATGCTTGTGCCACTGCACCCAAAGTACTTGTGTCTTGAAAGAGCAATGTTGTAACTCCATCATAACCTACTAAGTTTTTCAGTGACATGGCATGCTTTGTCCAGAGAATTAAGAAGCATAATATATGAATATACCAATAACTTCTAAATAAGATGAGAGACTGGAAGCTTCATCTGTTATGGCTAAGTAAAAGAAGACTCCGAGATAGGTAGGAAAATAGAAAGATACACATATATATACACGTAAACAAATAAATGTATACTGTATTTTTCATATTTCTCTGAAAGAGAGAGATGAAGCAACAAAGAAATAGGTTGGGGTAAGATCTACAAATCCTCTGTGGAGGAGTAGCCACCAAATAGTGTCCAGCCATATCTTTGCTGAAATGACTCAAGGTCGATGAGAGCTACCAAGGAAATGCTGTCCTCTACTGTACATGGCTGCTTTACAAATACCAAGACCAAGCTGCAGAGACAGGATCAGGACTCAGTGCTACATGAGCACCTGAAACTATACTCTGCCAAGGTGCCCCAGAATGACTCAACCTGAGAAATCTTCCCAGCCACTGCATGCGCAGAAAAAAAGAAAAGGCAAGAAATCAGATGGGGATAATTGTGCTCAAGTTGACATGGTCTGACATAAAGGGCAAGTATGCACAGGTGGGAATTGTGGAATATTCTTTAAGGAAAAGAAAACAAGAAGATTTGATTTGATAGAGAATACTCAGTGGAAAAGGTGAACGTAAACCTGTAAGTCTTGCAGGTAGGCATTTCATGCCTCTCAGTCTCGGTCACAGAAAACCCCACAGAAGGTAGCTTCTCTTCTCTGTCTCTTTTGTTTTGTTTTTCCTTGTTTTTTGCACAGCTGTTAAAATGGATTTCTCACCAATTTTTATGTCATTTCCTCAGCCTTCTGATTTGTTTGACTTTATTTGTGTTTTCCTGGTATGCTGTTGTTATTTAGAATTATCTTCCTTATTGACAAGGACTTGGCAATTAATTCATAGACTCATTTAAACAACATGATCTACCAACTCCTAGCCAGACTAAAAGAAAGAAAAGCCATAATTTATTAAATTTACATATGGAAAGGGGGATGTTAGAAAAAACTCTAATGGAATCTCAAGAATCTTTAGGAAATACTTTGAAAATTCATATTTTTAAAAAACTGGATGCTGTAAACAAAAATAGATAGCACATACTAACTTCTAAAAATAAATCAAGAGTACGTAAACAATTTAAACAGACCCATAACAAGCAAAAAAATCTGAAGTAGTAATTAAAAAACTGCCCACAGAAAAAATAGAAAATCCCTGAAGGAAATGAATTCATGGTAGAAATTCATCAAATCTTTAAAAAAGAGCTAACACTAGTACTTCTCAAACTGTTCCAAAATGCAAAGGGATAAAACAAGACAAACCTGTTCTATGAAGCCAGTATTACCCAGATATCAAGCCCAAACAAAAATATAACATAAAAGGAAAACTACAGACCAATTTCCCTTATGAACGTTAATATAATCCCAATAAAATACTGCAAAACAAATGGGGGAACACATTAAGAAGACCATGAATCATGAACAAACTGGCTTCATTTGTACTAGTTTGTTCAACATATGTAAGCAAATGTATATATTAATTATATTATATTATATTATATTTATTATGGGACAGAAGTAACATGATTGTTTCAATAGAAAGGAATTTGACAATGTTCAGTAATCTTTCATGATAGAAATCCTGAAGAAATGAATAATTCAAGAAACCTATTTAAAGTGTCATAAAGGCAAACTTCTAGTCAATGTCATGTTAAAAGGATATCCTACAAAAAGGAGATACTACAAAGTCAGAAATAAGTCAAAGGATTCCACTTTCCTCTCTGTTATTCTTACTATTCAATATAGTACTCAAAGTCTTAATTTAAGCTATAATAAATGACAAAGAAAGGAAAGGTATACAAATGAGAAACAAGGCAATTTACCCCTATTTTAAACAGTATGATTCTATGGTTACAAATAAGTAAAATTTTAAGTTTTAACACCAGAAAATTTGTAAATCTGAAAAACACTCTCAGCAAAATAGCCAGATATGAAATCAGCATTAAAAATCTATAGTTTTTTTCTGAATTCCAGTAACAGTAACAAACCAGCTAAGAGATAAATTAGGAAAAACATCCCACATACAATAATTTAAAATAAAACATCTAGAATAAACCTGAATAGTGAAAGACCTCTACAATAAAAATGTAGAAAGAAATTGAAGAAGTCAGCAGAAGATGTAAAGGCATCTCATGTTCTAGGATCAGCAGAGTTAATGTTATTAAAATGGCTGTAGTACTAAAAGCAGTCTGTAGATTCAATGTAATTCTCAGAAAAATACTAAAAATGTTTTATTACAGAAATAGAAAAAGAAATCCTAAAAATTCCAGGGAAGAACAGAGAAACCTAATAACCAGAGTAATCAAAGACAGCTTGATGTATCTTAATAACTGGTGTAATAGGTCACTATTTAGAATTATCTTCCTCATTGACAAGGACTTGGCAATTCATAGACTCATTTAAACAACATGATCTACCAGCTACTAGCCAGACTAAAGAAAGAAAAGCCACAATTTATTAAAATTAGATATGGAAAGGGGGATGTTAGAAAAATTCTATTAGAAAATTACACTATAGAGCAAAAGTGACAAACACAGCATGATATAAACTCTCAAAAGATATGCAGACCAATGGAGCAGAGGACCCAAAAGATACTCATATTTCAACCACCTAAATTTGACAAAGAAGACTTCTACACAAATGGTTTTGCAAAAACTGATGTCTTCCTGGAGAGTAAAAAAATAGGTCTTTATCTCTTATCTTCCACAAAAATCTATTCAAAATGGATAAAATATCCTAATATAAAACCTTACATACTGACACTCCCAGAAGTAAACTTTTTAAGATATAGACTTAAGCAAGAACATTCTCAAAAGTCCTCCAGTAGCACAGGAAGCAGCCCTAAGAATTGAAAAATGGGATTAAATTTAAATTAAAAGCTTTTGAACAGTAAAGGAAGCTATCAGCAGAGTGAAAAGATGGGAAGCAGAATAGGAAATTATCTTTGCTATCTGTATATCAGAGAATGAGTAATATGTAGACTATGTCATGAAACACTGAAATCATCCAATCAGGAAGGCAGTTCTCAAAAGAACAAATACAAATGACCAATAAATATACATTAAAGTTTTCAATCTATCAACTTATCAAGAAAATGCAAATGAAAACTTCTTTAAGATTCTGTCTCCTCCCAGTCAGAATGATATCATCATAAAAAACAAATAAAAAATTCTAAAGATTATATGGGATATAGGAAGTCCTTAATCCCTGATGTAGAGGTTGTAAACTGAATCAATCACTATGGAAATCAGCAAAAAGGCTTTTCAGGGAAGCAAAAATAAACTACTACACAACCCAGCTGGACCATTCCTGGGTTTCTTCCCAGACTGACTCAAAGTCAGCATACCTCAGAAATACTTGCACATTCATACTTGTTAGTGTACTATTCACAAAAACAAAGAAATATAACCAGTCTTAGGTGTCCACTAGCAGCAGGTGAATGGATAAAAAGAAAATATGGTACATATACACAATGAAGATTTATTAATTCATACAGAAAATTGGATCCATGGCATATGGAAGAAAATAGATAGAAATGGAAATATTATTTTAAGCTAAATAAAAGACTCAGAAAAAGAAGACCATATGTTCTGTGTAACTTTTAAGTGTGTGTGTGTGTGTGTGTGTGTGTGTGTGTGTGTGTGTGATGAAACTATCAAGGAAACCATGAGAAGAGAAGAAAAGATGTCAAGAAATGGGGCACAAGGGTAATGAAATGCATACGAAAATAAAGCATATTATTGCCATAGGAACGAAAGAACAAGAATATGGAGGTAAAAGGTCAGGACAAGTAATGGGATGGTGGACAAGTAAGAACACAGCGTGTACGGCAGTATTATAATGGAATCAATTGCTCTGTATACTAACTTTAAACTCAATTAAAAATAAATTTACGAAAAGCAAAAAATGGAATTTGTGCCTTAAGAAAGATGTTTTTTAAGCCCAAAGAAGTATTTTATATTAAATAAATTCTAGAACCAAAGACTTTCTAGCATTCTTCCTCAAATACATATGACAGAACATCCAGACATACAATAAATCAGTACTCTGGTTTGTTTTTATGCTTTTTTTAGTATACAAGCATAAGATACACGTGATTATACAACTGATATATTTTAACTCTCCAGGTATGCTTATATAACCAGACTGTGATTGCAAAAAATTACACTAGCCTATCAGAAAACTTCCTTATTCTCCTTTCTTAGGAGGATAACCACTATGTTAGCATAGTTCTCCTATTATATTATACATTATACTGTTGATGGCATTTGAGAACATTCTAGCTTTGCAAATTATAAACAGTGTTGCAGGAATCTTGTGTTTGAGGGCACGTATATACTATATATATGTAGCAGAACTGCATAGTCATTTTGTATGTGTACTAAATCAGTTTCTTATTGTTACTACAACAAATAAACATTAATTTACTAGCTTCATAGAATATAAATTATTGCCTTTAAATTCCAAAGGTGGCAAGTCCAGGATATATTTTTCTCATAGCTATTTCTATTGAGGAGGAAAATTCTGTTGAGAACTCTGTTGTATGATGAAACATGCTCTCTTATGAAGGAACAAGCTCTTCTCACTAAGGACATTTAAACAAGAGTTAGATTTAAAAGCAGGAACATTGAAATTTGGTTCTTATAATAAACCAGAGATTTGAAGTTGAAGGTCCTACATTTTGTTTTTGGTACTCTACTTTACTGTGGAAATTTAAGCAATTTAATTTCTGTTAGCTTGTAGTTTCTTTATTTTTATGTTCTGTATATTGCTAATCTCATGCATTTGATGTGGATCATACTATTTTGTCCAAGTCACCGAGTCAGATATCCACTATTGTAATATGGGGATAATGTTTTAAACATAGTTACTTATACTTTAATTATAGCATTGCTTATTATGGCATACTTACATAATTTATCTTGTATCCATCTTCAAATTCTGTACAGACAAATATTTCATATGTTGTGTTTGCTACCATATCTCTAGTGCTTACAGAGTAAATTATATATCATGGATGCACGAAGATGAATGAATGAGTACTACCATGTTACAATAGTAAGATAAATATTCATATTCATAAACACTTCGTATTTCAGAACACTTTCAGTATGGATTCTCATCAACTTAGTGGTCTAAGCAGTAAGTAAGTCTAAGTAGGAAATCCTTGAAGCAGATTATAAAGCCCCTCAGGGAAAGGTGCTGGGATAAAAATGACACCTATCCCATCTGAGTCTCTTGGAAAACATGGCCTGCTTTCCACAGGAACTATTTCTACCTTTCTGAAATTTAGTTCTAATTACTGATGATAATTACTTGTCATTTAAGTTCCTCTGGGTACTTTCTTGAGGTGTAAATTACATCTAATCTCTCCAGGAATTTCCTCCCTTTCCTTTGATATCCCATCCAATGTCCCTTTCTCTGAAACAAAAAAAGAGTATTACTAGGAAACATACTGAGCTTATATCAGCATGTGCTTAAAACTTCAGAACTCCAAAAGTTATGACAAGGCTATAAAGATCAATGCAAGTCAGTGCTGTATATAAGATGCCAGTTTGTTATGTATATTGAGAGAACCTGTATCAAACATACACACAAGCACGCGCACACACACACACACACACACACACATACACACACACACACAAACTGAAGGTCACCTTCTCAATAAATTTTTTTTGCTGCTCTCCTCTCCTATGTGGAATAAGTTTCAATGCCATTCTGAGAGTTCCAACTAGTTTCTCTGGCATAGCAGCATCCAGAAAAATTAAAAAAATAGTCATTCTTTAATTCCTTCAACAAACATTTGAAACTGTTTTTCTTTATCATTCTCTTTGCTGAGTACTGAAATGCAGAGCTGCCCAGATATAAACCTCATGACATTTAATTTCTTACAGGAAAGATAATTATAAAAACAGATAAGCAAAGGTAGTTTTATGATAATTAAGAGAAACAAGAAAAAACTAACACCCTCCATTTATTGCATAGTTAGTGATGTACATGCTTTTCAACCTATTTTCTCTGAAATTTCTAATAACTATAATGTCATACCCCTTGTCAGAGCAAGGGGATAGAAGTTAAGGAGACTGGAAAGACTAAAGCATGCTAATGGAAGTTGCTGATGTTAAGGGAATAGTAAGGTCTTTCAAGTCTAGTACATTCAATATTTTGGAGAAATGGATTTTTACTAGCTAAAAAAAATCACAAATTAAGAAAAATGAGTGTCACTAAACTCTTTTAGACACACCTCCTAAATTTTTATCCATCTTCTGAGTTTACAACCTTCATAAACATCATTTTTCATCTTGAGATTCATAAATATGTATTTATTATAGAAATTAGATCATGGGATTACAAAGGCCAAGAAAAAGTCTCATGATGTGTCATTTACAAGATAGCAAATGTGAAAGCCAAGAGTAAAATTAAGCTCAAGCTCAGAGGTCTGAGAACCAGGGGAGGTGATGTTTTAAGTCCCAATCCGACTCCAAAAAACAACAACCAGAGAAGAAAAAGACAGTTGTCCCAGCTCCTGGAAAAAACAGCAAATTTGTCTTTCAGTTCTTTTCAATCCCTCAGTGGACTGGATGATGCACACTTGCATTGCTGAGGGTACTGGTGATCTTCTTTCCATCTGCTCATTCAAATGTCTTTGGGAACAAGAGATTTTTACCAGTTGCTTCTGGAAACAAGTTTATGAACACACTTAGGAATTTACTAAAAAGTAATGTTTTGGCAGCAATTGGGGCATCCCTTGTTTTAGGAGTGTTGACACAAATTAATCATCACACTCTTAAAATGCAAAATAGGTACAAGTTTAGTGTCCTAATCCAAGTGTTTTGTGTCAGAAGTGTTAGGTGATTTGGAGGTGCTTTTTTTTCTGCCCTTAGGCTTTGTTAGTTATGCAGTTCTGATCAGAAAATCGAATACATTTGAGAGTTTGGATTTTGCTACTAGAGTTGTTTAACCTATAGATGAAAATAATTTAGAACTTGGGATAAAGAAATGGAAAAAATAAAAAATCTGCTGCTTAGTAATTGATAATCAAAGTGTCTTGAGTCAGACAATCATTTGGGACATTCAAATCTACTATTCTCTATTAATATTTGTGCAATAGTTAAACCTAAGTAGAATATGAGTGATGCACAGAAGAAGACAAAAAAGACCCTCCATGTAGAACATAGCTTCTGTCCTGTTGTCTTGAAAAATCTCACCACCATTGGCCCCGAACACCCAAAACATTAAGCCAGAATCAAGTTTGAGGCTTAATATCTGCTTTTCTTCTAGATGCTGTTGTAGTTTAGGCATAAGAATCTTCCTACACACACACTTATCCAATAGCTGGTCCAGGTCTTACTTCCAAATACATATAATGGGTCATTTGTTGTATGCAGCATTTCCTGCCATCTCCTTATATTTGAAGTTAGCATCATTAGCTTGTATTTTCACATAATCAAATTTTGATTTTTTAGTTGACTGAAATAGAAATGATGATGTTTATTGTTTGACCAAATTAAATTTAATCTTTTACTGTCAACCTTACTTGGGGAAAGACAGTTCCAAACATGTAGGTCCATTGCAAAAGGTCATCAAGTTTTCAAGGTGTCCATTTCTCTGCCTTGGAGTACAGCAGAAGTGAAGTGAGATTCTTTTTGAAGTGTGAAAATTTTTTTCTCCTTTTTCTTCATTTACTAAGATTTAGAGAAATATATTTTCCGATAAGGAGTTTTGGCTAGGCAGATGCCCTTGTCTTAGGGAATAAGAAGGGAGAAGAAATGCCTAGAGATAATGACCTGAAGGACTCTTCTGAAACTGGTTTCTAATTCTGGGTATGAGACATGAATGGTTCTGTGAGGGTCATATTATTTACCAATTTTTACAGACAGAGATTTTAAAGTAAACTCATGCAGTCAGCAGAATGTAGAGTGGGAATTTATCCCAAGTTCTCTAACTCCAAGAGCTATTCTTTTTTTTTTAACATTTTTATTATTATTTCCGCTCATACAATCTTAATAGGTACACCGGTTCCCTCCTCCTCCCTCCGAC
Source organism: Typhlomys cinereus (assembly GCA_023101885.1). Lineage (NCBI taxonomy): Eukaryota > Metazoa > Chordata > Mammalia > Rodentia > Platacanthomyidae > Typhlomys > Typhlomys cinereus. The sequence continues at coordinate 1,815,799 of JALPQD010000008.1, read as the reverse complement.
CCCTCTGCTCCCCCTCCCCTCACCCCTCCCTCTCCATCCCCCAGTGCCTCCCCCCCCCCAATCCCCGGAGCATACTTTAAGTGCATGCCAAACTCTCCTCTGGGTCCTCCTTTCTGATGAGGTGTAAAGACTCAGTGTCTTTTCCTAGAACTCTTTCTTGTGTTCCCCTTAAGTACAGGAACACTATTAACACTGTTAATCCCTTGCTTCTAAGGATCCTAGTGCCTTTAGCAAATGCTAGACTTTGTGAGGTCAGTAGTGTGTGGGACATTGTGCAGGGCATGCAAAGTACAATTATGATTGCTTCGGCCCTAACTTGTGTGAGTATAATGCATATCATTGCTCCTCCCATCCTTGTGCTCTTACAATCTTACCACCCCCTCTTCCGCAAATTTCCCTGAGCTTCAGGATGGGGAGAGATTAGGCTGGCCTTGTTCTAGGTGGTTGATATAGAGTCCAAGAGCTATTCTTTACACATGCATACTGTTTCTATTTTTATACAATTAGTTATTCCAAGCTAAAGTGATTTAAAATTATTAGATGTACCTGAATGTTTCCAAAGCAAAACCTCTATTGTTGTTAAAGTGATCTATTTATTTTGTACTCCCTTGAGTTTTGGGATAGCATGTAGTTAATGAAAGAATTAAATAATTGATTAAACCCATTTTTCTATTAACATTGTAACAGCACTTCCATTAATATGAAAATATGAATGTGTCTCAGACAAGTTTCCTTTGACATTATAATGACTATATTAAAATTTCAAATATAATGAAATTCTAATTGTGTTAGAGAAACAATTAAAAAGGCTATATATAAAGGGTGTGGAAGAACTATGGAATGCTCATCAAGTACAAAATAGAATTTTCAGAAGAGTTAATATGAAAAAGCCCCTACAATTTTCATTAAGTTGTGCTGTAATTGTAAAATAATCATTGCTTAAGAAGAACCTTTTGTTTCAAGCATTGTAGTGAACAAAACATGATTTAGACAAAGAAATGCAATCTAAATTTGGGATTATTTAAAGCCTCTGGTGACCTTGCTTAAGTGCATATGAGGGATTTTATTTCATTTCTTCCCTGTTCCTCTCACTTGCCTTTTGTACTCTCTGTCTTTCACCCCATTTCCAAGCTGACAAGTATGTATCCCACCCACAGGCCTTCTTGACCTGTGACTTCAACTAATTAGTGGCACTCCCAAATGATCAGAAGGAGGAAAAGAAAGTTATGGTACTGTTCTCTACTTTACTCTCTAAAGGGTCACTCCAGCTAACTTCATCTTTTTTTTTCTGTTTTCATTTTCACAGCTATGTTTATGAGAGTGTGTGTGTATGTATATTTGCATGTGTAGTGGTACACATGTGTATAGGTGCACAAGCACATGTGTGTGTGTGTGTGTGTGTGTGTGTGTGTGTGTGTGTGTGTCTTCAGGTGGCAGTCCAACACTGACATCTGGGAATCAGCCTCTATCACTCTTCCATCTTATTTTTTAAAGTTAGGTCTATACTTCAACCCAAGGCTTATAGATAAGTCTGGTCTGATTAGTCAGCCTGCTTTGGAGATTTTCAAGTTCCTCCTTTCTTGGCCGGTATTATAGGTATCCCAGCATACCATCCTGGCATTTCATTTTTATGTGGATCATAACTCATTCTTATTGCTTCAACAGAAAGGTCTTTAACTCCTGAGCCAACCCCTCAGCCGCTAGCTGTATCTTTTCATTAACAGTTTCAGTTGTGTAAGGTGGCCCTCAGCACAGTATCTGGACTTCTAGTACCACCTTTTTCTTTTCCTGATTGAATGTAGGACCTTACCTCTGGATACAATACTGTCACACCAAGTTTTCCTTCACCCTCCTTACACTTGGAAACAGTCTTGTAAACTGTCCTAGAACATTAACTGGTTTGCATGCCATTAAATTTATTGTTGGAATCTGAGTATAATCTTTATGCAATGTTTTATTTTATTTTTCATTGTATTGGTTCGCAAAATCATGAAATTACCTCAACTCTAGAAATAAGTTTTAGGCAAATTCCATAAAAATTACAGATGATTATTTCTAAATTATCATGAGTGTCATACTAAATTGAATGAATCACTTAGTAGATAATAGAGTAGATGATAAGAAAATATTAGTTTTGTCTTCCTTTCCTGTTTTGAATTCCTTAGTACAGTCATTTTCAAGGGAAGTTGAGTTCCTTAGTACAGTCATTTGAGGAAGTTGATGAGGCATATGAAGTTTTGATAAACGTGACAGTGAGAAGTTCAAGTTCTGAAGGTATGCTACTTGGCAAGGACATTAAGTACAAGAACTTAAACGGCATTAAATTACAGGCTACTCATGTGAACAGAGTCTTTAGACACTTGGTCATTTCACCACTTTTAAAGGATTTTATTTACCTGTGTTAGATTTTTCTCTGCCATCCACACTGCAAGAACTAAGATTCCAACTGAGCCTGATTTTTGACCTCTTCTTCTTCCCCAAACTCTTTCTGTTTTCCTTTTTTCCATTTTTATGTATATGTGGAGGGGGTTCCATACCTGTGTGTATTCACATTCATATGTGTGTAAGCTCTTGTGTGGTGCAGGCATGTAGAGGCCCCAAGTTGATACTGGGATCCATCTTTCATTCCCCACCCTCTTATGTTTTTGAAACAGGTCCCAGAACTTGATGATGGGACTTTGTTGCCAGCCAGCTTCATCAAAGGATTCCTATTCTCCTCCTTCCAAGGCTGACATATCCACCAAGCATTTTAGGTAGAATCTGAGTATCCAAACTCTTATTTTGCTTGTGCAACAGGCACTCGACCATAAAGCTATTGCCCCAGCTCTTTATCTGAACATTTTACAATTCCTTGAAGAAGACTTTAAATGTAGCCTCACAACTTTGAATCTAACTTTCTCCAACATATCTCCATTATCTTCCACACTGTCATTTAGAATCTATGTTAATTTTAATTTGAAAGATATTTAATTGGAAAATTATGTGTTAGATGTTTTTAGCAGACATTGATGAAGCAGCATTTAATTGGTAAATACCAATTCATCTTTTTCCATATCCTGGGGTATAATTAAACAATATATATTAAATCTTTTGTCTTATAGATCTTGAATTTTAGAAGGGGAGACACACAATCACACAAATACACAGTATAATCCCAGCTGCTGATAAATAATATGAAGACGAAGAAGGAAGACAAAAGAAGGGGGAAGTTAGGGAAAGAGGAGAAATTTACATAACATTTTGAACAAAAACTGGAATGAAATAAAGACAATAACAATATAAAGTATTGAAGAATAAAAGTATTGGCTTCAAGTCTATTGACCTGAGTTTAATGCCCAGAAATCCTTCTCTTACTCTCTCTCTCTTTCTCTCTCTCTCTCTCTCTCTCTCACTCTCTCTTTCTCTCTCTCTCCCTAACACACACACACACACACACACACACACACACACACACACGGGGGAGGGAGAGAGAGAGAGAGATACAAATAAATCAATAAATATAAAAAGAATAGTTTTAAGGAAGCAGAGAAAAGCCTCGTAAACAGAGTGATCAACATGGAATAAGCCCTGGAGACGAGACAAGCAAGGCCTGTGTAACTGATGACAGAGAACACGCTGTGGGAGCAACATCAGACAGCTGTTTCAAAGTCCAGTCCAATGCAGAATATTATAAGCAATGGTAAGGAATTTGGACCTTACTTTAAGTACTTAATTGAAGGCCACTAGATTTTCAGCAAGGAAAATGATGTGAATTTGATTTACATACTTAATTCATCTCTTTTCCTGCCAAGCAGAGACCATTCTAAACAGACACATAGGAAGAAGTGCAAGATAGGAATAGAAGCTCAATAAAGAGGTTACTGTAGTGGTCCCAGGAAACAATGAGGAGAACATCACTGTGAGGAGGTTGGACAATCCAAGAACAAGGAAAATTGTGATCTGAGTTGGGCCAGTAACGAGACTTTTTTTTTTTTTAATTCAACTGTGCGCATGTGCGTGTGTATGTGTGCGCGTGTGTGTATGTCGAACCACGGACGAATTCGCGAACCACCATGGACGCCTCCACCTCCTTCTGCCCCGGGATTCACAGGCTCCGCCCTACCAGGGCCAGAAGCGCAGGCCGCCCCCGCTTCCGCCTGGCGTCTGTACGTGGTATCTGGGATCCGAACTCAGGACCTTCCGCCTGCAAAGCGGAGGCTTAATCCCTGAGCCACCTCTCTAGCCCCAATAACGCGACATTTTCAGGATACATATAGAGTGTGAGAGAAAAGAAAAACCAAGAATAATTGCTAGAGTTAGGGGCTTTAATTTGCTAATGCCCTTGGTTGAAGAAAAATCAAAAATTATTTTTCCGACAAATTAGATTCCAGATACTCATTAGATGTACATTCAAGATGTTTAGAAAAAGGCTGAAAATATGGTTCAGAGGTCAAAGGACTGGAATTTGGATCCCTAGTAAACTCATGAAATTAGGCAGGAGGTAGAGACAGATGGTCCTCACAGTAAACAGACTAGATGGACTAAGTGAATTGGCAAACACTACATTCAGTACAAGACCCTACTTCAATGGAGGCACATAGAAGACATCTGATGTCGACCTCTGGCCTTCACATACGCGTTCACACATGTACATGTGTACCTGCTCACACACGTGCTAACACACATACAAAAGCACATACACACTTGCATACAAACATTACATACATATGCACTTGCACAAAAGATGTCTAGGATAATTAACTACATATCTGAAGTGCAGGACAAAGTTTGGGCAGACCTGAGGTTCAACTAGGAGACAGAAGGATATAACTGAGTTTCATGATTGAATTAGAGTATAAGGCAGGAGACAAGGTATATCCTGGGTCTTTCAGGAATTGTTTATCTTGTTTCTCTTCTCTTACTCTGTGAGATCTTGTTGAAGTGTTTTTTCATTATTATGTAGTGTGCTTCACACATGACACAGAATATTGGTCATAAATAAATAAAGCCTAGTTATTACCTATTCAGGTTTAGAATCAGACATATCAGAATTTAAGTCTTATTGCATCAATGGTCAAATCCATGAAGTTAATTAAACCTTTCAAAGCTGTTTTCTCTTCCTAAAATTAACTCACTTAGTTAATAATAGTGAATGAAAAATTATAGTGTTTGCTATTTAATAGTGATTAATAAATGCTCTCAATATTAAGAAAATCTTACCTATTGCTGAGAATCTATTGCTTTTCTCTTTTGTTTTCTCTTTCTCTTTTGTTCTCCCCTTTTTTGGTTATATTAGAGAGTAAATTATTTTGAAGTAAATTATTTATTTCTAAAATTGCTAGCTACAATATCTTATATAATATAGAAATTCTACTTTGACAACCAAAATCATCCTGAGTTACTGTTTACTTACATATATCTTTTTATCATTGAATTAATATCTTAAAATGTTTTTCTTAAATAAAAAATTAACTTGGAAAAACTGTGTTTGGTCAAAGCATGAGTGGTTTTGAAATAAATGAATTCAAAAGAAGCTATCATTCATGTTGTTGACTAATTTTTCCTTTTATTTCAATCTGCTCTGAGTACTCAACACAGTTGCTATCTGAAGATACAGCTATATCTCAAAAACTCCTCATAATAGATAGAACATTTGTTAAGAAGAATATTTTAAATGAGGGATTATGTGTAAAATCTTACATAGCATGTATTGTATGGAATATTCAATGCATTCTTGACTCTTGAAATCAGACATCTCTGAGGATACAACATAGAGGTTCATGAGTTGCTAGTGATAGTGATAAATACTAAAGCATTTTTAAGAAGATAAGAAACCATTTTTATATATTCATTCATCTATTCATTCATGTATTGTCATAGTTAGGCACAGGTGTCAACTTGAAGGTTGAGGGTTCAAGCTCTGGGCATATTGGTAGATGATGAGTAGTTGAGTTAAGCCCAGAGCTAACCAGCAAGAGATTACCCAGTTGATGGGGAAGGCACAACCCATGGTGGGTGAAACTAGGCCCTAAACAGGTGAATATAATACATAGAGCTGGTTGAGGAAATTAGCATTCTTCTGTATACTTGGCCAAACATACTGGTCTAGCAAGTAAGGATTGTCCCTTTCTCAGTTGCTATATGGATATAGTGGGGCCAGTTTCCTCAGTCTTTTGGTGCATGCTTTCCTGCCAACTGGACTAAGTACTGTAACAATACTATCATAAGAGAATAAGCCCCTTGTTTCCCTTAAGCTATTGGTGGTAATTTATCACAAACAATGCAGGTGAACTGCAACATTTGTAATCATTTTTAAGCATCTGTTACGTATTAATTGTGCACAAGCTCACTACCATGTATGTACATACACACTTACATTTACTGAAGAGAGGTAGATATTAAGATAAAAATCTCTTTTGTTTACTGAGATCATGCATCTAACTAGTTTAGAATTAACCATGTCTGTCAATATAATTCCCTCCAGTTTCAAAGGCAAAGAAGAATACCATCATCCAATATCAAAGTACCAGTACTTGTTAACCAAGTAAGAGATATGATTCTTTTCAGTGACTTTGAATTAATGTAATGTTTATTTCTGGTGACTTTTGAAATTATGGCAGTGAGCGACTGGAGCACTATGGGAAACTTTTACATATTTAGTCTGCACCTAGCCACAACTGTGGTATTTGTGCATTTAGTTTGATGAAGATGTGGATTTATGTATAGAATTTTTCTTCCATTATTTCTGTACATATCCCAATTATTTACTAACGTTTCCACCATTCTTTAGGAAGAATATGCCATAGGAGTTTCTGCAGCATTGTAAAAACAGTTTATATCCAGGGCTTTCCTTCTGTATGCAGTTTTTTCTTCACTGAAGCTGTCCCTTTATTTGTTAAAATCTAATCACTCCAGAGCGAACTTCTCAAGACTCCCCTTTCTTAAAGTAGCATTTTAGAGCTAAGGTCAAACACGTTTTTATTAAATCTACAAAATCCTTATTTAGCTCAATACAATAGCCAATGATTGCATTGAAAATTTGATTCCAATTAAAATAATTAAAGTAGAAAACTTATATTGTTTTAATTAAATTGAAAAGTAAAAGTTCCACAATGCTATTCAAATTGTCAAGGCATTAGATTAGATCCTAAACAGTTCATAGGAACTATTTTGGATCAATAGATGTAATCCTTTTTGGTCATCTATCTAGTCACATAGTTTTATTGGTTTCCTAATTTAAAAAAAGTCTATCAAATTGTGATTGTTAATCCTGGGTGTCAACTTGACCACACCTGTTATTAAATAAGATCAGCTGTCAGACTACCTGAAGAGATTATCTAGATCAATACATTTACAATATAAAGACCAGCCATAGATCTGACTGGAACTTCTCAGCAGCAAACCAGATAAAAGGAGCCATAGAAGAGAGGAAGAGAGACTCTCCAGGATGTCTGCAGTAACTTAGCCTGCCTCCAGCTTCAGCCACAAGCCATGTCGACTGTTTCTCCCATTTGGAACCATAAGCTTGATAAATCTCCCTTTCTCCCTTAAGTTGCTTGATTTTGAATGCTCTCTCGCTGCAACAGTTAAGTGTAACTGTTACAGAAATTTATTCCTCAGTAGATTAATTATAAGAATTAAAATTATTTGTGGAATATCACTTTGTTATTCTAGCAAGATAGCATAGAGAAGAATTTCAAATTCTTTGACATCTTACTCAAAATCCAGTTGTAAGAAACATTAATGGAGCTTACTTGAAATTCTACAGCTTATTAGCATTCATGTGCTGGACCAGCTAGATCATCTGAGGGTTATATTGGTACCTCATAGAAATGCTTTTACTGCAGGTAGCCAGGTAGGTTACACTACCATCACAGGTATGGTTACATGACTGTTGTTAAGGCTGTCTTTTGTTGCCTATGTTGCTGTCTATTCAAAGACATTTTTAATCATATGAGGACTTACTGGTCTTAGTGACATGGACACTGCTATAATGGCATGTGACTAATTTCTAAGTAGATGGAAATCAATTTCTAAGCAAAGAAAAAAAGCAGAAAGAACAAAATATCTTCCTCTTCTAGTGTGTTTCCCCAAATATACATTCACAATGCAGAAAATCTGTCTTCAGCAAGCTGGAGACCTTGAGGTGGACTGAAACTCATTTTTGAGAAATAATGCTTCAGTAAGGTCTCAGCCCAGAAGAACAGAAACCACTGCTGAATTTATCCTCCAAGTCACTGCTGCCTCTGGGACTGATAGGAGCCATGCTCTCTAATAAATCTTCCATTGAGGACTTTCTGCTTCCATTTGCCCTTTGATCCCATCACCTTTGTCTTTGCTATTGGCATTTATTCCCCACCCCTCATTCTTTTTCTTTTTGTGGCAGTCACTTATCAAGCTGACTGAAAACTCTTGCCTTTAAATACAGAAGTTTAGGGAGAAGTGTCTGTCCTCCCTAGCCACCTAAAACAGCTTTCTGCTTTGTTTGCATAACTCCATTTTCTCCATATCCTTCCCAAATTCCACATCTAATACAAGATACCTCCTCAAACTTTCCCAGAAAGAACCATAGAAAGCTCCCTGTTATCTAATGTTTCTTCCAGAAAAGGAATGTTACTATTCTAACTAACATTTCTTAAAACTTGATTTTGTTGATGGCGATAACATTGTCTATCTAGATCTTTGTATACCTTTAGTGCCCATTTTTGACAGAGCAATGGATTCAGGTGCAATTCAGGAACATCAACTTGAAGTAGACCATATGTAGGATACAGTTACCTTTCAACTCCCTGTAGCTTGGTATAAGCTTATCTTTGGCTTTCCTTGAAATACTCAAAAATGAAGTTTATGCTTTAACTGCAGGAGGTCAGTTACTTTTTGTATAGTGTGTATACTTTTCTTCCCTTGCATAAACTGCTGCTCTGTTTAAGAAGCCTTTTCTCCCACGTAAATAACACAAAGCTTCATTCTATTGTCAACCTTCATTTGGAAGTCACAACCTATAGTGATCCTTCCCTGACACTCCATCCATTTGTGTTTCCTCTAACATCCATATTACTTTATATGTTCATAGACCAGGATAAAGTCTTCTTAAATGTTATCCCTTGAATGTTATTCCTTGAAGTTGAAGCTCTAACCAAAGTCAGCCTACATTAATATGTTTATCTTAGCTGACATCTTTCATGCGTAAGATTGGAAACACCACATCTCTCCTGTAATATTTTATTTCTTATTCAACCCAAGAAGCAGTTGGAGGGCCGGTGAGATAGTTTAATGGGTAAAGGTACCTGTGCACAAACATAGCAACCCAAGTTCAATCCCCAGAATCCACATGATGAAAATTGATGGAAACAGAGAACCATCTTTTTAAAAGCTATCATCTGACTTCATATGTGCTGTGACCCACAGAATTCTTCTCTCTTCTTTCTTCCCTCTCTCTCTCTCTCTTTCTCTCTCTTCCTGTTTTTATTAAATACATCCAGTTTGTCTTAAAAAAAAAACAGTTGAATGTGTAGTCCATCCCTACAAAGAATCAAGATATGTATGTCATTTGATGATGATAGCCTGAATTTTTCCCATACTGGCCTTTGTTTAAAGTTTTGAAGATAACTTACAAACAACAGAAATATGAAAGTATTACTAACCTTCTAGACTTTAAAACCTTAGAACATTACTTACAGAAACCTCTTAGAATTGGCTAATTTAATCTTGGTTTTTTTTCTCTCATATAATCTTGTTTTATAGCTTAAGAGTGGCTCTAAGAAAGGAAAGTGAATGCAAAACCAAATATTGAATCAGAATTTTCCTATCAGCATTTATTGTTCAAAAACATAATTCCAAGTATTTAAGCTGAAAATAGTTTACTGTTAATATTTTCAGTTGGTGACATATAAAGTGTGTAAGATGCAATTCACTTAGTTGATAAGAATGTGAATTTGTTCTGCTTACAGAAATAGAAGGCAATGCAATTATAGAACAATGTGCACTCATAGAACCTATGAAACATGGAGAGCTGGACTTGGGAATTAAGACGAAACCAAGCTCTGGCATCATAAAGAGAACACAAGTGCTCTTTGAATGAAACAGTCTGTTAGAGTAGAAAAAAACAACAAATATTTCATTACTTTCTATTAGCTGAAGATGTATTCCATGGAGAGATAACTGATTTTCCTGGAAATGTGGGCTTCCACCAAGGAATAAGACCTTTCCTGTGGTCCCAGCAGATTATGCCCAATTAGGAAGTTGCCATTTGACAGGAAGTGACTTTGCTTGTACCTTACTATCAGATCCCTTGAATAAAGGTGCAAGAAAAATACTGTCATTCCCACCTTACAAATCAGAACATGGAAAATAAAAGAAGGAAGTCATTTACCCAAAGCTGTATATCTAAACACTTACCAGAATCTTGGATTCCTCTATTCTGGAGAATGTTCTGAGCCTTCCTTCATGCACAGAAAGACAAAGGTGAGTGCTGGGCTATATCTTAGAGCAGCAGGGAATGACCCATAGCACTTGCTCTTTCCTTTGCCTACTACTCAGTTTTCCTCTGAACCCCTGCTCTAGGTTCCTTCCTCTTTATTCACATGCTGCTACAGCTGAAAACCCTTCCTTAACAATTCTATGCAGCAAATTTACCATCTCATCCGTTTCCTTCTTCATCTCTTAAACTCTCCTTTTTATTTCAGAGTACTTTGTTTCATATACTGAATTTATATATACTTATTTATCTTCAGGGCTGGAACATTGCTGATAAATATTTTCTTGATGAATGAGCATACCTGTAACTGTGAGGATGATTCTTTGCTCCACCTGTAACCCCTAGTGTGTCTTTGACCCAGTCATTTATCTTTAGGCTTCAGTTGCAAAATAAAAAGTTTAAATAAAATTCTACTTGCCTGATTTTTTGCTATCCATTTTGTTTGCCTGTTTGTTTGGTTACACACGTTGTGTTACTTTCCCGGATTTATTTTGAAGAAAGCATTTAGTAGCTAGAAAATGTTTGAAAGATATTAGAACACATCATGATTTACAAAGTCCCAAACCTCTACAGAGTATGTAGCTAAATCTTTATGAAAGTGTATAGATTATGAAGAGTTAGTATATTCCCAAATACATTGCTGATAAAGTGTTGCAAAGAGAAATTATGCATTTATTCTTGGGGACAATAAAGCTCCTCACCTTTTATTTTCTAATTCCCAAATTTCAGAAAGCTGGTAGATGACTTGCAAAGTTCATTTACTTATTTCAATTACTACGAGCTCTTTACTGAGTCCATTTTATTATTTTAATTAACATAATAACCCTGAAAGGGGGGAGGTTGTGGAATAACATAAATTCTGAGCTTCTAAGATTAATAAGTCTACTGAAGTATGAAAACTTTGAACACAATTTTTAACCATGTAAAGATCAGTGGTGTAGAAAGGAAAGGTGTACCATTCGCAGGCAGATAATGGACATTGAGAAATTGATTTAGAGACTGCCTTTCCTGCAGTGAGGGCCACAGTGTCATAGCTGACTAGAATCAGCACTTCAATCAGTTATATTAGAGAAAATGACCTACTGGATATCATTGGTGCCCAGTGAGTTTCTCAAAATATGCTTAAAATCCATCAGTGACTCTTTAGATCCTGTAAATTCTTTATTCCACAATTAAGATTGCACGTTCTATCTATTCTTGTGTTCTTCCTCTTTCACAGCCCTATTTTTGCTGCCCTCTGATTTTTTTCACACACTCATTATTTCATTCATTCTCTCCATCTCCTTTATTTGATATCTACTAGGTATTATATTTGAGTTAACTACTAGGGATTAATAGTGTACAAATAGAGTCATGAGTCGACTCTCAGGAATTAAGGAAGAGCAATGTTAAACTGTAATGACGCATTATTATTGAAGGCTATATAGAGACCAAGGCACTAGGGATGGGGCGAGGAATTGCTACAACTAACAGATAGAGCAACAACTCACTGGAAGAAGTGAGATCCTAGATAAGCAGCTCTTGTCAAATGAAGATTATGGACTTAAGAGGTGGCAGTTTGCTTTGGTATGGCAACCCATATTCCCCAAGGACTTGGTTCCACACTCTCATTGTGCATTTACTAAGGGGTTTTTTAATTAAGAGGATGAGTTCTCTCCAGCATTCATAAGTGCCCCCCCATTCAGGATTACCATGAACTCCTTATCTAATTTCGTTTGGTACTGAATGGTGGGTCATTGTTTTGCCCTTACCTCTGACTTCTGTGTCAATCTCAGTTTCTTACCTTCAGTGGTTTGGTCCCTGCTAAGCTGATGCTCTCTATTGAATCAAGTCTGCTGAAGTCTTGCAGCTATCACTAGCCTGTCTTCATCCAGTATCTGAAATCTGGTACCCTAGAGAATACGTCCCCCAGATTCCTATCTTTCTCCCTATGTCTCCATGTCAATCTCTTATCCTCACTAGGGTAGAATTCATTCTTGAATCTCTAACATGGTGAGAGGATAACTGACATGAATATTATCTTTTCTAAACAATCTTGTGCAACTCCTTCATTATTTTCAATACATTTTCATCCATTTGAGACTTACTGTAACTTTGATAGTTTACTTTGTTAACTCATGATTTGTTCTTGGTTCTAGCCTCATTCTTTCTCATTTCCTCTCCCTCTGAGCTTAGAAACCTAGTTTCTTAACCAATTCATTTTTCACACTTTTTTGGCTTTTTTTTTTTTTTTGCTAAACTCCCTGGGTTTTGTAGTTGGAATTTAGGCCACTGCTGGCTTCCTTGGATTTCAGGTCACTTGAATTTGTTCCCATGTTATAGTTCTCAGTCTTTGCAGTGAAAAATCATTTTAGTTCCTGAATTTGGGTTAAAGGGCTGGAATGGAGAACAGAGTTCAAGGATGTGATAAATCAGATGAGATTATAGATAGTTATGTTTCTTGAATTTTTTTGTCTGCATCAGCCTATAGTTGAATGAGTTCAAGAAAACAGTTTATAATCATTTTGTATTGGGAAACTTTATGTTGAAGTACCCCTCAAAGTACCCCATAGTTCCCCCTTTCTTGATGAATATACAAGTAGATATCTCAGTATATAGGCTGAAGGATCCTGTAATTATTTCTTACATGGTAGGGCTCATAGTTTCTACTTGACAGTGACTATCTTATTGTTTAGAAATAGAAGTTGAAAGATTCCAGTAGCAAACCAGTACACTTTGTTACATGGGCTCATATCATGAGGAACAGAAAAGAAGTCATTGTGTGTATGACTGATGTCTTTATCATTTCTTTGAGAAACTTGGACAAAATACAACTCATGAAATAGCTTAGAAGCCCCGCATCCCAATCTCTCTCGTGCTGCTGGAATCACAGACCACTGAGTGCCAAACAGACCAGAAGAGATCAGCCTTCTCACTTCTCTAGCACTATGCCTTAGCCAACATATATGTACTCAATTCAGTAAACAATATAAGGTAATGTCACATGCTAGATTATACACTAGCAAGTAAAATAGGCATGCTATTCTTATCCACATAGAAGTTATAAACTAGTTAGAATTATAACTATAAATAGATAAGCACAGTAGTATATAATTATAATTGAGGCGACTCTTTGAGAGAAAGACCCTAGTTTCTGTGAGGGGAAAAACAAGAGATTAATTTAGGTAAAAATAGTGACAGTCACTAAGACAAAAAAGAAGATATTCAATATCCAATACATAGCAACACATTCTTGTAATTCCAAGCACTGGTAAAGCAAGAGATAGAGGTTAAAAAAAAAAAAGATTGCTACAAGTTTTGTCAGGCAAGGAACACAGTGACATCCAAACAAACAAAAAATCACTAGACGATTAAGGGAAGCTTTTAATGTGGCAAACAAGATGAAGAAAAAGGAAAAGTATCCAGACAAAAAAGGAAAAGTATCCAGACACACAGAAATGAACTATGAACTTGGTGTATCTCAGGAAGTGGAAACAAAGTTATGTTAAAGAGTTTGGATTTCATTTCAGTATAGTTGGAAACTGAGACAGAGTTTTAATCCAGGAAGTAGCAGGATCTAATTAAATGTTTAAGATTATGCATAAAGGAGAATGGAGATGGGAGTGGGATAAAAGGAAGCTGGGCTGGGTAGGGGACTTTTGCAATGTACTAGTGCAACCATGAAAATCCAGACAGCTAGACAGATTGAGATATCTTTTGGAGATAGATAAATTTAAATCTTTTGGAGAATTTAAAGACCTCAGTGAGATGTGAGATATGAAAATTTCAGTACACGATATCGAGCCAAAAAATACTTAGTATGCGTATGGACTTCACTCTGATTTTTCACAATTTATATCCAATCCATCAACATATTCAGTGGTCTTTACCTTCAAAGTCTATTCCAAATCCTACAATTCTTGCCTCCTCCACAGCTTCTGTCTTTCTTCAACCCATCATTATATCTTCCCTGAATAACTGCAATAGCTTCCTAACGGTTCTTGCTGTCGCCACTCCCCAGACAAAACTCCCACTACCATCAGCTAGATGCTATCCCTGAATCCTCCTCCTTACTTTCTAACATGTTGCTGTTGTCCTCTTTTCCCTCATTCCTGATCACCCACACTAGCCTTTCTGATACTTCAGAGACACACTAAGCCCCTTAGAACTTCATTTCTGCTATTTCTTCTCATTCAGTCTTTTCCGGTTGGATACATGACTTTCTATCTTTTCATTTTCTTTCAGTTTCCACCACATGATTAGCTCTTGAAACATTTTAACTGTAAAGCTTCTGACTTCACGCCTTTTCATCCCTTCTGCATTTATATTACTGATCAGCATCTATATTACCTTGAGTGTTTTTTTATTGTATTTATTTCTTGTTCCCATTGCAAGTTTAGTTCCATTATAGCATGTTGCTGCTTGCTTTTAAAAAAGAAATCTACCTCCCAGACATCCAAAACTATGTCAGCGTTGGAAGATCTCAAGCAATAGTCATTATTATTATTTTAGATTTATTTTTAGATTGGTAAAACAGGAAATTTTTACCAAAGTAAAGAATGTAGAAATTTGGGAGAAATTACTGTCAACAAAATGTTCTGGTTTATCTAATTGGGAAATGGAAATGGGAGCTATTTACTGAAGTGGGAGCTCTTTCAGAATCCCAGGCTTTGGGATTGTCAGGACACCAGTTTTAATTAGGTTAAATTTGAGATCATTTTCCGACAACCCAAGAGGAGCAATCAGGTTAGCAGATGGATAGGATGACTATGTCATTTATCATCACAACTGAAAATGAACAAGAAAACAAAACATAACATTGTCTAAAATATTTCAGGCCAAATCATTTTTAATACATTGGCACTAAATAAAACATTTGCATTTGAATAACAATTATTCAAAATCAGTTTTTAAAAATAAAATTTGCTTTAAAAATGGAGTCAATATGTACCTATCTATAATAAAGCAAACATAAAAGTGCTTATTTACATTTACTTTTTTATGAATTTTTTCCTAATGTGACTTTATTTCCGTTTTTGATGTTACTTTCAGTTTTCAAAGAGCTTCATTTTGTGGTTGAAATATGAAGTTGTTGACACATTTGTTTGATTTTTACTTTTTAAATAATATTATTTCTTTTTATTTTTTATTTTAGGTCTATTTTATTTTATTTATTCTTTAGATCTATTTTATTTTATTTATTCTTTATGAATAGTGAATTAATGATATTTTCACCTTAACCCCCAATTCTAAATCTCCTTCTTTTTCCATTACAACTCTTCTTTCTTCCTACCAGTCTCCCTCATATTTTCATTACTTTTTGTATGGATGATCCACAAGTTTCATTTGGGTTGCCTTTGATAGCATGTGTCTGAGCACTTGCCAGAGCATAAATTTTGTATCACTTTCCAGAGCAAAAATTTGGTATACCATTAAGGCAAGCATCTTCCCTTCCCATGACCCCATCAGTATTAACCTGTATCAGTCTCTCAGAGATATAAGGGGCCTCATAAGATCTTTCCCTTCCATGGAGAAAACTTGATTGCTCAAATTCTGTGTAGGTCTTGTGGAAGTACACAAAACTACAGAGAATAAATGGATGCAATAGTTCCATCATTTCCAAAAGATACAGTCTGGCTATACCTCAGCAACCCCTTCAGGTTCTTACAATATTACTGCCCCCTTTTCTGTGATAGATGATACTACTTTTAAAAGCAAAATCATTCTCTATGCAAATAATGGTATGTCAAGTATCCTCACAGAAAATTCTTCTAAGAAGAGGACAGTCTTCTAAATCCTTTCAGAGTTACTATCATTTTTGCTTCAGAAAAATGTTCTTTATGAAATAAAATTTGTCAAATGGTATGTCCCTTCTTGATTCTTTAAGTGTTCCTCAAATTTAGGTGCTATAAAACTTTGGGCCTCTCATCTTCATTCCATTTTAGTATAAGATATAAATACCCAAGTACAGAATGCACTCTGTCTAACAATATTCATAGATGTAATTGTTAATAGCACGGCATTTTTGAAACAACGTTGATGACAAACTTTGAAGTATGTTAACCTTCCACAACTTTCTGAAACTTAAGAAAGTGTGTGTGTATGTCTGTGTGTGTGCGCTAGTGTTAATGTTAACCCCATAAAAACTGTGTACTTCAGTTTTGTTGTGCATATTTTGTTGTTATATTGTTCTTTTATTATTTGAAAGAGGGTTTCAGAGAGAGAGAGAGAAGATAGATAGATAGATAGATAGATAGATAGATAGATAGATAGATAGATAGATAGATAGATAGATAGAAGAAAGAAAGAAAGACAGAGAGACAATATACATCACACTGGGTCTAGATAAAAAGACAGCTTTAGATGCCAGTTCTCTCTTTCCACAATGTAGGCACCAGAGAATGAAACATGTCGCCATGTTTTCAGGAAAGTGCCTTGCCTGCCGGGCTTTCTTGCCAGGACATTTTTGTTTATATTTTGTCAATTCTGGCTCCTTTTTTGAAAACAAAATAAAACATAATGTCAATTCAGTTAAGAACTACATGACTACCTCAAAGCAATTAAAAAGAAGATTCAGGCACATAGATTTGCTGATTTAACCTGTACATTGTCTTGAACCAAAAGTGTCCTTTATATTATCCCAACAAAATAGTTTTATTTATGATTTTTATTTTATCTTTACTGCTAAGAAAGCATTTTACCTTCTATAGAATGATTTTCCCAAAGCTTCCATGAAGTGGATGAAAATAATTAAATTACATTGGAAAAAATAGTTTCTTTTTGAACCATCTAATTAACATTGATATAAAGCTGCTGGTTTTATTTTAGTATTTCTACTAATTGACCAAAGGCATTGTTGGCTATCACTTTTTACATGAGAAATCTTTAAATTGGAAATGTTTAAAACTATTTTAGAATATTCATGCACTCTAAATAACAAGCCATACCACGTGCCACTTATGAAGTGTAGTTTTTCACTTACAGTGTGTAACTATTTTAAAATAAGCAATATCATTTTTTCTTTCTGTTTTTATATGCAAAAATGGTAATATTTGGGCATAAAGAAAATGTTAGCTACTAAAGAAGATACAGGTGTGTCTTCAGATTTATGATTTCCCACCGTAATGAATCATAGTGCTTACAAACATTTACTCAGGTCAAATACTCATCATTGTGTTTCCTGAGAAATGAAATTATTAGTCAACTTTCCAAAAATGTCTATTCCTGGGTTTTTAGCTTATTGCTGAACAGTAATAGATATTTTTAATGTGTAATCAAAATCTAATCAATTTAGATTATAGCATGCAACAACTATGCCAAGAAAATGACTGCTTCCATTCCCCTTTCCTTTAATTTTCTACATTTACTGTCCATCTC
Source organism: Typhlomys cinereus (assembly GCA_023101885.1). Lineage (NCBI taxonomy): Eukaryota > Metazoa > Chordata > Mammalia > Rodentia > Platacanthomyidae > Typhlomys > Typhlomys cinereus. The sequence goes on along the minus strand of JALPQD010000008.1, from coordinate 1,797,987 downwards.
ATTAACTAGTGACCACACAGTTTGAAGCATAGATCATGGCACAATTTGATGATACAACTGTTTCAAGTTATAATGCCAACTGGGTTAAGGTCTATGAATGCTTTTTCTACTGCAATTTGGAACCATTGGAACCAAAGAAGTTAATTGCCCTACTATATTTGGACACAACTTTTTTTTTTTTCATTTTGATGTGTACGTATCTGTGCTATAACCAACAGGCATTTGCACTGGTTCTCAGACTATGAACTCTGAGCATCTCACTTATGGGGCAAATGCTTCAACAGCTGAACCATTGCCTCTATCCATAATTTTTATTTTATTTTTTATTTATTTATTTATTTATTTATTTATTCCACTCATTTTTTTATTTATTTTTATCATTTCCACTCATACAAACGTAATTTTTTAAAAAAATAATATTGAACTATGTAAGAAGCAAAGTAAGAGTATTGAATGCATTACAACTTAAAAGGGCCAAGAACAGAAAATAGAACTATCTTTGATTTTGCCTCATTGTCATTTTTCTTAGTCTGTTATGCTGGCCTACCCTGTCCATTTCATGCCTGAAACACCCTAGTGTCAACATAAAATTCATTACTACAGACTGTGGCATTGCTCGGTGCCAATTTTCCATAACATGTAGCATGGTTACAATTATAGGTGCTATTTATGAGCTCCTGTGTATGTCAGATGCCACTCTATATCTTTCACAACAAATCCAGCATGCTACTTTTACTTTATAGGTGACGAAAGCAGGCCCAAATGCATGCATGACTAATGTTTTAATAATGGAAGAGAGTTAAAGCCCAAGCCCACATTCTTCCTACTGCAGAATGATTACATTACTAAAGCATATCCAGAGCTAGGATCAAGCAGTTTCATTCAAAATCTTCATTTATCTAAAATATCTGCTGGCTATTTCCTGTGTGCCAGGTTTCAGAAAGATGACTACAGGAGATTCCAGTTTAGTGAGTTCTAATCATTGTTCTAGTCACAATAAAAAATAAAGATTTCATTGTAACTCTAAAGGGATGACCTACAGCTATCCCAAGCAGATAGGATTCTACTACTGCTTCATATCCTATTTCATACCCAGCAAATTATAGCTCAAAAACACAAGTCCCATGAGCTTCTCAACAGCTCTGAGATGGCTGTAGGGCACTTTGTAGAGTCCACATGCTATATGGAGGCAGAGAGAGGACAAGAGTACAGTGCGAGCTTGTACTCTGTCCCAAACCTAAGCTCCTTGTCCAAGATTTTCTTCTTGGTGCCTCTCAGAATCTGTATGGGAGGAAACAGAGTTCATGTATTAGAGCCTCTTGGTTCATGGGGTGTTCCACCCTGGAATTTTTAGTTTTAGTTTTTAGATGCATTGGCATTCTGCCAGCTACCAGCTATAGGTAAGAACAGTGTTGTTGTCCCTGACTAGGGGAAATAATAAGTCTCAGCTATTCCCTGGCTCTAAACCAGCCAAAATAATTGGCTTTACTTTTAATTTTTTAATGACTTGGAATTAATAGAAGCAGCTGCTTCCACATTGTGTGGGTGTCCTTCTCCAGAAGGCACTGATAAAAAAAAATCCCTACAAATGAAATGAACTGAAGATAAACAATACAGTGTATAGGACAAAAAGGTTAATTCAAGAAACGAGCAATATCTTTTGTTATAAAAAAATTCCACTGGCAATATGTAGCATTGTCTTTCTCTACTAACTCCTAATTCCCGTTAGCCCTTGATAAATTGTTAATCTGATTAGAGATGAGCCCATAAATATGTGTTGCCTATGTGTGAACACTCTCTTGCTGTCTTTTTTTCTGCCTCCCTGTGACTCACCACAAGATTAGCTGTGACAAAGTGCAGAGAGAGATAAGAATAGAGGTGCTAGTGACAGGAGCATTATTATAATTATTTGTGGGAAGATGGGATTGGAGTTAAGAGTGATTCTTGTTTGTTTAGGAAGGGGAGACTTACAACATGCACATTTGTCCCAGGTTCTTTAATGTGCCAGACATATTGAGAGGGCTAGGAAAAGCCAGGTGTTGATCCTGATCACTCTGGCCAAACACTGACTAAAGGCCAAGCGTTGGCATAGTTGACACATGAGAAATTCTGTTGCCCTTGCAGAAGGCAGAAAAGTATAATCTTATCTTACTTTCAAATATATCTGGGAAAGGTGATGTCACATCTCCCTGCCTCTGAAGTAGGGGAATCAGGAGAATCTAGTACATCACTAGACTGTGACATATAACAAATAGTGTTCCATTGGAATATATGAGATGCTTAATATATGCCTCTTACTTTAGGGGTATCTGCACTGAATTTGCAACATCCATCTTTTATAGAACTCTGTTGAAGATTCCAATGCAGAAAACTGAACATTTGCTACTTTCATTTCTAATATTTTGAAAAAAAGTTGTGTCTGTTGTCGAGAGGACCATGCAGTTAGGACTTATTATCAAATATGCATTTTCTGCTTGACTACAAGGGAAACACATTTCTCTCTGGCATCCTAAAAACTATAGAGAATAAAGGTTTAGAGTCCCTTATGTGTTTGAGTTTCTTTTTTAATTGTGTTCTGGTAACTTTGAAAATGATGCCTTAAGAATTAGCCAGTGAGGGGCTGGAGAGGTGGCTCAGGGGTTAAGCCTCTGTCTTGCAGGCGGAAGGTCCTGAGTTCGGATCCTAGACCCCACGTATAGACGCCTGGCGGAAGCCGGGCGGCCTGCGTTTCTGGTCCTGGTAGGGTGGAGCCTGTGAATCCCGAGGCAGAGTCAACAAGGAGGAGATGGAGATAGTCCATGGTGGTTCCCGAATTCGCCTGTGGTTCTACACACACACACACACACACACGCACACGCACACACACGCACGCACACACACACACACACACACATACATACACGCACACACACAATTGAATAAAAAAAAAAAGAATTAACCAGTGAGTTTGGGAGAGAAGGCAGACAGGATGGTAAATAAACAGGAAGGAAACCAACCATTCCCCTCCATTTCATTTATTCACCATTAAATCAAAGATTCACTCATTTATCAAGCATGTATTGATTTCCTCAGGGTCAAGGACTGTACTGCTGCAACCTTTGAAAAGCTTCAGAAAAGCAACCATATCCACAATACATATTTACAGCCACTGGTTCATGCTGGAGTTACTGACAAAGAGTTAAAAGACAAAATGCCGTTTGGACTAGGCTTTACTTTTTTATTGTTAAATATTTTTTAAAATCTTTTAGAATTTCACACATGAATATAGTGAATTTGCAATACTTTTACACCTTAATCTGCAGCCCTACCCCCATCCTTTTTCCCCATTATTCTTCCTTGCCAGTCTCCCTCCTATTTTCATGTCTTTTCAAATTTGTAACCCCACTGAGTTTCATCTGAGTTGCCTTTGATAGTATGACAGCCTTTATAGTAGGAAAACCACATAGGAAAGGCGATTGTAGGTAGAATGAACACTTTATAAATTCAGGAAGGTTTTTGAAATCATCACATGTTCAGTGCATGTCTCACCTGGAAAGGGCACAATATACATGTGTTAGTGAGGCAGAGGCTATTTTGTTCTCAAATATATTCATTGTTCAATTCACTGGCAATTTTACCAACCTTGTCTGTGCAAAGCTCGGCATAGGTTATGAAAAGCAGTGATATGTCTACAGGATCCCAGTTCTTAAGGAGGGTTCAGTCTAATAGTGAGGTAATCTGATGGGTAAGTCATGGGTTGTAATAGATAGGCATAGAGAGGAAGTGTTGAATGGTGATATGCAGGTTCACATGCACCCCTACCCTGAACATGTTACTGAATCATGGAAGGAAAGGTTCAGACTTCCCTATTTCATGTGGATGTCTTTTATCAAGATGAACACAGGATGATGACTTATTTAAGAAATTGCTCTTTTTCTCAGCCTTGAGAGCACATATGCCAACTTTTGGATTCTTTCTGGGTCCCTTTCAGGACAAGGTGTCGGATCATTTTAGTCTGGTGTTCTGGAGACACGTGGACAGGATACTCCTCTGAAGGGTTCTTGGCTTTAGCCATCCTTTTTGTCATGTTAGGTTAAATAGTAAGATCACAATACCGTGACAATTGAAAGAGTTGCTACAATACAAAATCTTTAGAATGATCTAGCAAATGGGCAGATGCTATATGCACATTTAGGAAATAGTATAATGATAGTTAATGACATTATTGTTAAATTGCTTCCTGGGCTTATTTCAGATTGTGTTAAATAGAATAAGACTACTTCCTATAACCTATCATCAAGTACAGGCACAGGCCTTACTTGACTGTAATCTCCATCAAAGCAAGTCTATTTACTTTCTCTTCAGCTATTTATTGAAAAGTCCCTCATGATGCTTATCATTGGTCTTCTGGGATGATAAATCTCTCTCTTTCTCTCTCTCTCTCTCTAATTTTTAAGTTTTGTTTTGAAATATTTATTTTATTAATTATTAGAAGAAAAACAAGATGACGAAACTTCTTAAATCCAATCCGGGAGAAAGTAATGAAAATTGAGTAGTCAGGAAAGGCCTGAGAGAGGAAGGCTGTTAACAGACGGGCATTTACTTGCTTATTATTTTGCCCATTGATTAATTCATTCATTTTCTTAAACTATTTAAGCTACCGTTAGCAGTCAATCATATTCCACATTTGTGAATATAAAGTCAGCAAACAGATAAGAGTCAGTGTAGGTGGAGGAGAAAGATCAAATACTAAAACATGCAGTTATGACACCACTGTGCTGGGGAGCTCAAAGGAGATCAGGATGGATGAAGCATAGGGTTTCCGAAGGGAGAAATAGTGTGGGTGTCTGACTCATAAGATCAAAGGGTACCCTGTGGGCCAGAGTGAGCTGTAAGGACAGAGTCCTTAGAAGGATTTTACCTGCTAAGGGCATTGTGATGCTTTTCTGGAGTAGAAGATGAGGTTATGAGGGAGAGGCTAAATTGAAAGGATGATTGCAGGACACAACAATGATTCTGAGTGTAGACTCAGAAACCACCTGCTGAATCAAGGCTCTGATGCTCAACAACCTTAGGACCCTTGATCTTCCTGTTTCTGTAAAGGGGATGCTAAAAACCCCTACCTCCTAAGATGATTAATGATATATAAAACATTTAACAAAGTACTTGTGATATAATAAGAACCCAATAAAAAAAAAGAAAGGAAAACAGAATGGAGAAAAACATTTCTCCTTCCTGAACAAATTCAGTGGCAACAGCACTCTCTCAATCAATTGTCAAACTTGGGTAGAAGATGAGAAATGTAGGTTGATTGGATTTAAACCATGGACTTGACTGGTTGTACTAGTAAATAGAGTTGGAAACAGTGTCATGACCTGAGAAGACTTATGACTACAGAATTCACCTTCACCAAAAACCACGCTCACAGGGGCTCCAGGAAACTCACACAGAGACCTATGAGTCAGGGCCTGAAGTGACCATTGCAGTTCATTGCCTAGAGACCTTAAGACTTCTTTCATGTCTTTCTTCTAATTATCAATCAGATACCCTGAGACTAATTCGTGCCACAACTTCCCTTGGTTGCATCTCACATCACAATTTGTAGAGAATTTCCATTCTCTCTATGCCTTCGCCTATAAACTGTTCTCTCTTGTCTTCTCTTTCCAATACTTACATCCCCCGCCCCCGTCTAAACCTTTCCATTTTCACATTTTCCTCTCAAATTCAATACCATAATTTATAATCTCATCCTTTTGGTCTACCAGTCCTTTTTCTCTTGCAGTAAAACACTAGTATGCTATAATGGTTGGATATCTCACTTAATGGCTTTATCCAAGTTGATCTACACAGAGTCAAGCACCTCTCTTGATTTTCTTGACCTTGTCTACACTTTCATCTTCATATATTTGACCTCCCCTCTAGCTTTTCAACTGAATTCTAAGTCACTACAGGTAAACCTCATATTCTTCTCTCATATGTGTCAGCACTCTCCAGAAATATCCTTGTCTTCAAGAATCTTCAACTCAGGGGGACAAAATATAAACTTTTAAAATAGTCAATAAGAAGGAATTACTATAAAATGTATCCACAGAATCATAGGAAAGGCACAGAGTGAGGTGTGTTCTATAAAAGTAGGAGGACTTGAAGGAAAAGAAGTGAGAGGCATTTTCTTCAAGCCGACAGTGTGAAGAGTTTGGTTATCATGCATAAGGGTTTGGTAGCTATGTAAAGTGAGTCTGCATAATTTTGGGCACAATGACAAAACATTTTATTTTTCTCATGTATATATCATGGTGTTCCTTATTGCAGAATGAGGGCTACACATGGCATATCTTGAAGTAGTATTTCCCAAAATGCATCTGTGAAAAATCAGTCTCATGTGCTGTTCAGTAGAAAGTAATGGTAATAATTTAGAATAATATTGAATATTTTTCTCTAATGCTTTAATAATCACAATGCACATTGGCTGATATTAAAAACTTCTGATTTACTTTTCGAATAAAAAGACTCCCTTAAACAAAGTGCACATCCAGGAACTGAGATCTGTCACATCACACACTGCAGCAGTCTTTTTTTAAGTAATTTTAGTGTCTGTAACTACATTGTCTATTCAATTCTGATAATTCGTTGACTATTTTCCTATTAGAATGTGCACTCCCCCATCAATACCAAGAGGCTGTTTGTTGTATTTGCCATTGGATATCCAAATGCTTTCATAATGCCTGGGTATACAATACGTGTACAAAACAAGGGTAAACAAATGTATGAAACTGGTTCATCTTTCTAACATTGCATTTTCCAAGCACTTGAGAGAGGGTGGAGCCAGAGTTTGAATAAAGTACTGCCATATTCAAACTCATTTGTGAGCCTATAATATGTGATTATTTTCTTTACTAAGGAAAACAGAGTTCTTGACATTAGAGTTTTTCTCTCCTAAACATTATTTTGTGTTAACATCTGAACCTTTACCTGCTATTTGTTATATGTCCAAAAATTGTTTTATTTGCATTTTTCAGGCAAAGGCTGCCACCTAAAAATGTTTATTACTACCGCTGCCCGGACCATAGGAAGAATTATGTGATGTCCTTTGCATTCTGTTTTGATCGAGAAGAAGATATCTACCAATTTGCTTACTGCTACCCATATACATATACTCGCTTCCAGCACTACCTCGATAGCCTACAAAAGAGAAACATGGATTACTTCTTCCGGGAGCAGCTAGGCCAGAGCGTGGTAAGGACAGCACTGGGTTTGGGATGTCCGTTTAGAAACAGACAACACTGCGGTGGGGACTTAGCAATGGATTCTTACAGAATGTTAATAGTGAGTGTTAGTACTCTGTAGACTATATGCTCTGAACTTTGAAGATCTAAAAGTGTTAGATAATGTAATTTAGTTATTTTATAACTAATAATTATGTGATGATTTTTTACATACAATTCTGTTTCTAAAGTGTGATTCATTACTCTAAGGGCACCAGGAAATAACATAATGAGATTTGAGGCAGATGGTTGTTATTTGGAATGAAACTGATAAAGTTTTCTTACAAAAGTTCAATAGAATCCCAAAGTCTCTGTGAGAAAAGAGTTCTAGTGGGTGTCACAAAAGACATAAAATCATTTTCAACTATAAGCATCTGCGATGGGAAGCAAATTTGTCATTTCATGAATCCAATGTGCTTCTGTGCTTTCATACTGACTCACAAGTGGCATGTGGACCATTTCTGCTGACCACAGTGTGCTCTGTCCCTGCCCTCCATTACCTCCCATCCTTTCTTCTCTTCCACAGACATAGTTCCATGAGTCTCAGAATTTCAGTTTTTTATTCCATAACAATCCAGGATTGGATATTATTGATATGACAAATCACTTCAAACCAGGTGTGATAAAACAGTAAACATTTATTATCTTACAATTCTGAATGTTAGAAGTTCAAAATAAGGCTGGAGAGATAGCTCAGGGCTTAAGACTCTGCCTCACAAGCTTCTGGTCCTGAGTTTAAATCCCAGACACCATTTAAAAATACCAGGCAGATGACCTGTACAGTGCCTGACATGTCAAGGACCCCCCAAAGTCTAGCACAGATCACAAGGTAGAAGGCTTCAAGCAGTAGGATCCTTAGAGGCAAGGGATTAAACAGTCATAATAATAGAGTTTTCCATGATAATGGGGAGTCCAAGAAGTGGCCTGGAGCTATGCCACTAAATCCTGAACCCTCACTAGGACTCAGAGGGAAGTTCAGTGTCCACATAAAGGGGTGCTCCAGGGGATGGAAGGAAGGAAAAGGAAAGCACCTGGAGAGAGGGGGAGAGGAGGAGGGGAATGAAAGATAGGGGGAAAAGGCAGAGAGTGGAATGTGCAAGGAAGGGGGAAGGGAGAGGGGAGCAAGAGGACAGGGGTACCTTTTGAACTTGTATTGGGAAAAAAATAAAATGTGGGAGAAAAAAATAAAAAAATAAAAAAAGATTTTAAAAAGGAAGTATGAAGTATGCCAGGTACACACACACACACACACAAAAAAAAAAAAAAACCTAAATACTGTTAAAAAAAAAAAAAAAAAAAAAAACAGAAATGGCAACAGCCTGTATTTTTAGCCCGGATGGTTGGAACCTGGAAAACCCCAGAGTGAGGCAAAAAGGAGGTAGAAGCAATCCAGGATGATTCCTTAAATCACCCTTGGTCCTCCATAGGGACACACAGTGTCTTCTGATGCACACACACACACACACACACACACAGAATAAATAAAATAATTTAAAAACATATATGAAAGTTCAAAATAATTCACTGGATTAATCTGATGGTATTTGAAGTTTTCTTTTTTTTAACATTATTTGATTGTGTGTCTTTGTGTGTGTGTGTGTGCGCGTGTCCTCATGGAGGGCCAAGAGTGACTTTGGGAATCACCTGGATTGCTTCTACCTCCTTTTTATCTCACTCTGGGGTTTCCCAGGCTCTGCCCACCAATGCAGGAGTACAGGCCAACACTCTTTCTGATTGGCATTTTTACATGGGGCCTGGGATCTGAACTCTGGTCCTTCTGTTTGTTAGGCATAGTCTTAACCCCTGAGCCATATTTCCAGCCCAAAAGATGCTTTCTTTTGATACTCTGATGTTGAATACATTTTCACGCCTTTTCCAATTCCTGGAAGTTTGAATTTCTTGTTTTGTGGTTCCCTTTCATCTTGAAGTCATCAATAACTGGTCAACTCTTTGCTTCTTGCTACATCACTCTGATGCAAACTTGCCTCCCTCTTTCACTTATAACAACCCCTATAGTTATGAAGGAAGGATTCACTCAGTTCATCCAGAAGTACTTCCACATCTCAGAATCTGCAATTTAATAATACTTGTGTACTATCTTTTGCTATTAAAGTAAAATATCCAAAATTTTTGGAAATTTTCATGTGGTCACCCTTGGGAATGGGTTCCATTATTTTACCCATGATATTCTTTATCTTCTTTCTCTTATTCATGCTCCCATTCTCCTGCCCAGATAAGAATTTGAGGTTGTGCACTTCACTTAATACAGAGGTCTTACTCTTTGCTTGTTAATTTGATTGACAAAAAAAAAGAAAAGAAAAGAAAAGAAAAGAAAAAGAAAAGAAAAGAAAAAGAATAGGGCTGGAGAGATGGCTCAGGGCTAAAGCCATTGTCTCAAAAACAAAAGAACCTGAATTCATATCTCCAGATCCCACAGGAAAAAAAGAATGCCCAATGGAAATAGCAGGGGCCTGTACTTTCAGTCCTAGAAGGCAGAGCCTGGGAAATCCTAAAACAAAACAATAAGGAGGTAGAACAATCCAGAATGATTTCTGAAGTTACCCTTGGGCCTCCACAATTATACATGCTCATGTCTGTGTGCACAAGAAAAAGAAGAATAAATAAGTAATAATTAGGTTTTAAGTTTCATTCTCTAAGAGGTATATGTCATGATCCTAAAATAGGCATACTGAGAGTCTCTAAAAGTTTCAAGAAAATGCACTGGCAGGATTTCAAAACATTACCAGGACTTCTAGCATATTATTGGTGGAGAAATGGACTTTGTCTAATGACTATGAGTTTCATGTGTAATTTCCACTTCTAAATAGATTGTGAAAAAAGAAAAGAAAGAAACCTGAAAAAAGAAACAATGAAAGTGAAACAAAGAAAAAAAGAGATAAAGATAGACTCATATGTACTTGAGAGGCAAAATTTATTATGGTGATGTTCTTGTAGTCTACAATACAAGTATACACTACGATTTTTCTAAATATCTTCCCTCAACTCTAATCTTTTTCCAAAATGCTTCTAGTAAGTACCATTCATATCTCATCCCTCTATTTTGATTTAAAAATTGGGGCACCTGGTGTTTCAGTCAGCATTCTGGCAGGAAGCAGATGGCAGACTCAAATTAGGATATTTTGAGGAAGATTTAATTTATAATAAGGTATGGATAGCATATCAGGAAATCTTAAAATACAATGAAGTTTCCTAAGGTCAATAAAAGGTCAAAAGATATGAAGGGAGAGAATGGTTACCAATATCCAATCATGGAGTCATTTAATGAGTCACCTTAAGAAAAAAGAATGACCTTTTTCTGATTAGAACAAGAACCTAAAAAAGGAAGGAAATAGATTAATAGGGAAGATAACCAATAAACCTATAGGTAGGAAGACAGTATGTCAAACTGCTCTGTAGGTAGCAGTTATTATACCCCTAGAGTAGGAACTTACAGTGCAAACCTTTCGGTCTAAAGCTGGATGAGTGATGGGAAATATACATTATCAGTGGGATGGCCCAAAGAGAAGCGACTTGATATATTATGGAGGCCTGTGCCCATACAGGAGTAGACAAGTCAGAATGAACCCTGGGGTCCATAGAAGCATATAGGTATAAGGGTGATAGGGAGAGGGAGGGAATAGTGAAGGGGGGGAAGATGGGATGAATACTCAATATGTTTGTAAAGGTAGAAAAATAAATGAAAAAAATTTGGTAAAAAGAAAAAAGAATGACCTTTGATTCAGAATATAGTTAATTCAAGGTGCCCTTTGCAGATTAAGCTTAAAATACAGCTATGCATTGGCCAGTCATAGAAATATGTTCTAAGAAATACAAACTTCGGTAATTTTGTGAGCATATCAGAGTGTACTCACAGAAATTAAAATTGGCATAAATTACTGGGCATCTTAATCTTGTAAGACCACTAATATACATTCAACTTACCAAAATGCTATGAATATCATAGCTACACATAATCTTAATTCTCATACCTCTCTCTGATCTTCCCCTAAGAATCCCTATTGGTCAATCCAACCAGAAACCAGAAAGTGTATTGATATACCACCTATAGACCATCTTCCCAGGGCTAAGAAATGAGTGGAGAATAAATAAAGGAGGCAAAGTGGCAAGTAAATGTAAATTCTAAAATGTGAATTCTGAGCTCAGAATTCTTTGACCCCAGAATTCACATTTTAGAATTTACATTTATTTGCCAGTATATCTGAGACATTATACTTATGAGGCAAAAGGATCTGAATTCGGATCCCAGATCCCAAGAACATCAGGTGGAAATAGCAAGGCCTATACTTCTGGCCCGTAAATAAAGTCTTCATTCAAAGAGGCTATGTCTTATCTGAAAAATGATCATGCAGCTACGGCAGAGAGCAGGTGATAAGAGCTAGCTGAAAACTCTGCCACAGAAAGTTTCAGTTCTACTTCTGACTCTACATTGTGTTACCTTTATGAGCACTGATGTTATATCCCCTTCCTGGGGACAATTTTTTCACTTGTATGTGATTTTTTTAAAATGGACTTTAGTATAATGTCTCAAATTATTTCAGAGGTTTCTCACAATAATTGAATTTATTTCAGATGCCATAAGAGCATGATTCAGTTATGTGACAAGGTCTTCCAGCCTTTGATATACTTCTAGAAATAAATGTATTCTACACCAAAGGATTTATTCATTCCAAAGTAGTTTTTAAAAACATACAGCATAAAAATAAGTGATACAGCATAGACCTCAGAAATACAATGTTGAATCAAAGATTCATGATGCAAATAATTATTTTTTAAAAAAGATTTAACTAAGTCTTACATCTAATACCATACTCTGGCTTTTTAATAAGTACATTGAAGCCCCCAAAAGATTTTTGAATAAGAGTCACTTATTCAAATTGCTTAAAGATTTAATGTTAGGAATAAACATTACACAAATGAGGTTTAAGCTGAATGTTGAATAAATGAATAGGGTTACTAAATGCAGAATTGTGAAAAAAAAAACTTGCCCAGGATTTAGGAATAGCCAGAGTAATTGCATGTTTGGAACTGGTTAGAAATCTGGTTTAATTAGAATAGAAAATCCATACTGAAGAGTAAGAATGATTAAGAGACACAAGAAGTTTGGAATCCAACTCTTGAAAGCCTTGATTTCCAACTTGGTTATGGCATGCATTCTGATTCAGAACATAGACAGTGGGTCTGTTTCTTTATAAAGACTGTTCTGTTTATTCCTTACAATCACTTTGTTAGGTAAGAAGCATTACCCAAGGAATTAAGTAGAGTTAAAAAATGTAAGTTATTTTGCTACGTACACATGACTAGTTTATATCAGGGCCAAGATTTAACTAAGTCTTACATCTAATACCATACTCTGGCTTTTTAATAAGTACATTGAAGCCCCCAAAAGATTTTTGAATAAGAGTCACTTGTCCAAAGCATCTTTTATTTTTAAATTTATGTATTTATTTGTTTGTTTGTTTTCCCCAATTATACAAGCTGAATAGGTACCCCAGTTCTCTCCCTTCCTCCACCCTTCCCCAATCCCTCTTGCACTCTCCCCCCCTTTTCCCCTTTCTTTCCCCCTCCCTCCCCTTTTCCCAGTGCCTCCCCCTTCCCCCTTCCCATCCCCTAGAGCATCCTTTTGTGTGAATGCCAAACTTCCCTCTGAGTTCTCCACTTCAGTGAGGTGTAAGGACCCAGTGGCATAACCCAGAGCCCTTTCTTGGGCTCCCCTTTAGTATGGGAACACTATTATGATTGTTAATCCCTTGCCTCTAAGGATCCTAGTGATCCATGCTAGACTTGGGGGGTCGTTGACATGTCAGTCATTGTGCAGGTCATGTAAAGTCCGATTATGGGTACTGCGGCCCTAACTTGTGTGGAGTATCTTGCATATGGTTGGTCCTTCCCATCTTTAAGCTCTTAAAATCTTACCGCCCTCTCTTCCACAAGATTCCCTAAGCTTTAGGATGGGTAAAGATTTGGCTGGTCTGGTTCCAGGTGATTAATGTAGGGTCTTTGGTGTTCTGAATTACAAAGCATCTTCTTAATATAATGAATGCTGTGCGTTTTCGGGATATAGTTCTGCCTGATGAAGTAGATGGATATGCTCTGTGGACTGATCCAGTCCCCTTTTTGGGGGCCTCAAGTCAGACACAAGATGTCTTGTGGGCTTTCTGGCATACTTTTATAGGCAGGACAATTCTTAGTTCCCAGGGTTTTTGATATGACTTGTGTCTGAGGCACCAGTATAATTATCTAATCCTTATCCCAATTTGGAGGAAGGATAATTACTAGTGTGAAGGATAAATGTGCCAACATAGAGATGAGAGGGAGAGCAGGCAGGAAACAAGATTTGAAGTTTGGCACTAGAATTATTAACTACCATGGTCATAGCTGCTACCAGTACTACTTAATCATTACAAATGGCATTTATTTTGTTACTAATCAGTAATCCCCTTCTAATCCAACCAAAAAAGATATCTCTTTCACATAAAGACATACTAGGGAAGATCTCTTGTGCTTTTTTTTAATCTTGATACTTTTGTTACTATGTAATTTACATACTGTAAAATTTGATTACTGTATGTTTCAATAACATGATTTATAGAAACTATATAGAATTGAATAACTGTACAATCCATTATTAGAACATTTCCATTATTCCAAAAAGATTTGCTGATAATCCTCATTTTTATTTGTAGTTCTAGGTTAACTTTTGATCTGCTTTCTGACACCATAAATTTGCTAATTCTGAATTTTATATAAATGGAATTATATAATAAGTAATAATTATTTGCATCATGAATCTTTGATTCAGCATTGTATTTCTGAGGTCTATGCTGTATCACTTATTTTTATGCTGTATTATTAATTTCAGAGCTGCATAAAAAAATCCATTGAAAGGCAAAACCATGTTTGCTTATTCATTTTTCAGATTATGAATGTTTGGTTTAGATTCACTTTGCACTTGCTATGATAATGCTGTTGTAAGCATTTATTTATCTATCTTCAACCACATGTATAATTATATTATTTCTTAGATAGATGTCTAAAAGTAGAAAGAACAGGTCATAGAATGAGTTCATATTCAATTTTAAAATGCAAAATTGAGTAGCTGTGTCATTTTGCATTCTTAACAATATTGGAGTGTTACAGATGATGCCCAAAATTCGGAATTATCCATATATTTATTTTTGGTATTTATATATGCATGTGTTTACATGTGTTTTTAAATGATTCTTCCTGATAACTATGTTGGTCAATTCCTTATTCCATTCATAAATCATCAAAAAATTGTCATCATTCATTAAAAATGACTTTATTTTCCACCAAAAGCTTTGGTGAAGTATCAGTAAAACTCTCTTGACCATTTCTTTCTTTTTTTTATTAATACATTTTTTATTATTATTTCAGCTCATACAAACTTGATAGGTACACCAGTTCCCTCCCTCCCTCCTCCTCCCCCCAAACCCCCTGCTCCCCCTCCCCTCACCCCTCCCACCCCATTCCCCCCGTGCCTCCCGCTCCAATTCCCAGAGTCCTTTCTTGTGCATGCCTGAATCTCCTCTGGGCCCTCCTCTCCGATGACGTACAAGGACCCAGTGGCATTTCCCTGAACCCTTTCCTGTGTTCCCCCTTAAGCATAGGAACACTACTGTGGCTGTCAATCCCTTGCCTCCAAGGATCTTGGTGCCTTTAGCAGATGCTAGACTTTGTGAGGTCAATAGTGTGTTGGACATTGCGCCGGGCATGCAATGTCCAATTATGATTGCTTCGGCCCTAACTTGTGTGGAGTATCTTGCAAATCGTTGCTCCCCCCCATCCTTTTGCTCTTATACTCTTACCGCCCCCTCTTCCGCAAATGTCCCTGAGCTTCAGGATGGGGAGAGATTAGTCTGGCCTAGTTCTAGGTGGTTGATATAGAGTCTCTGAAGTTCTGGAATGTGATTTGTTGATTTTCTTTTGCAGTTTTGTTGCTCCTGCAATGCCCTTCACTCCATCGTGATGGGCATTGTATGTCACCCCCTGGCCAGAGACAGAAAGTTGTTAAACTGGAGTCTTATTATAAGAGCACATTCAAGGGTAGATGTAATACTTATACCCAAAAGTGGAATCGCAGGGTCATATGGCATTTGGCAATGGGAGGGGTCAATCACCCATTTGCAAAATGGTTACTTTTTAATTGGCCGGACTATATGCCCTCCCCTTCTGGTGAGTTCATACCCCCTTAGTTGTAACTGATCAGGAACAAATGTCTGTGAACTTAACTAGGTGTCACATTACTTTATTGCAGTCCTTGATGGAGGCCTATTTTCTCTACTGTAACATGGTCACTTCTCTCCTTGTTTCTGGTGTGGCCCTCCAACCACATCCCTCCTGTTCATAATCCTTGCAATTACTGTAGGTAATACATAGATTTACCTATGAGCGTCTCAAGATGGGCTGGATGGGTTTGGTATTAGGAGCCACCTATTAGGGGGTACATATGGCGCTTAATTTTCTGGGTCTGGGATACTTCACTTAATATAATTGTTTCTAATGACATCCATTTCCTGGGAAATTCCAGTAATTCATCATTTTTTATGGCTGAGTAGTACTCCATTGTACAGATGTACTACAGTTTCCTTATCCACTTGTCAACTGTTGGACATTTGGGTTGATTCCATGACTTTGCTATTGTAAACAGTGCTGCTATGAACATGGTTGTGCTTGTGCTATCGAGGTGAACCTCTGCTGTATGGAGGGTTATACCCAAAAGTGGAATTGCAGGGTCATATGGCATTTCAATCTTTAATTTCTTTAAGAATCTCCAGACGGCTCACCAGAGTGGCTGTATGAGCCTGCACTCCCACCAGCAATGTAGGAGAGTTCCCCTCTCTCCACATCCTCTCCAGCATTTGGTGTTGTTTGTATTGTGGATTTTTGCCATCCTGACTGGGGTGAGATGATATCTCAGGGAAGTTTTGATTTGCATTTCCCTGATGGCTAAGGAAGTGGAGCATTTTTTTAAGATATTTGTTAGACATTTTAATTTCATCCCTGGTAAAGTTTCTTTTAAGTTCCCCGGGCCCATTTTTTAATTGGGCCATTGTTTTCCTTGGAGTTTAGTTTTCTAAGTTCTTTGTGCACTCTGGACAGCAGAGCTCTGTCAGATGTGTGGTTAGTGAAGATTTTCTCCCATTCTGTGGGTTGCCTTTGAGCTCGTGTTACAATCTCTTTATCTGAACAGAAGCTCTTTAATTTCACAAGATCCCAACGGTTGAGAGTTGGTAGCAGTGACTGTGCCATTGGATGTCTGTTTAGGAAATGTTGGCCTAGCCCAATCAGCTTGAGGGAGTTCCCTATGCTTTCACTATGGTTTTTATAGTCTCTGGCCTTATATCAAGGTTCTTGACCCATTTGGAATTAAGTCTTGTACATGGGGACAAGTATGGGTCCAGCTTTAATCTTCTGCATGTGGAGATCCAGTTTTGCCAGCACCATTTGTTGAAGATGCTGTTGTTTTTCCAATGGATTCTTTGGGCCCCTTTGTCAAAGACCAAATGGCTGTAATTTTGTGGGCTTATATCTAGGTCTTCAATCCTTATCCATTGATCTGTGTGTCTATTTTGGAGCCAATACCAGGCTGTTTTTATAACTATGGATTTGTAATATAGACTAAGGTTTGGTATGGTAATACCTCCAGCAGTGTTTTTGTTACTCAGGATTGTCTTTGCTATCCTGGGACTTTGGTGCCTCCATATGAATTTTGAGATTGTTTGGTCAACTTCTTTAAAGAATTGCTTTGGGATTTTAATTGGTATAGAATTGAATTTGTATATTGCCTTTGGTAGGATGGTCATTTTTACAATGTTGATTCTGCCAATCCAGGAACATGGGAGGCCTTTCCACCTTCTGGTGTCTTCTGCAATTTCTTTCTTGAGGGTTTTAAAGTTTTCATTGTAAAGGTCTTTTAACTCCTTGGTTAGGTTTATACCAAGGTATTTCATTTTTTTAGGGGCTATAGTAAATGGGATGGTTTCTCTCAAGGCTTTTTCTCTTCTTTTATTCTGGGCATATAGGAAGGCCTCTGATTTTTGTACATTTATTTTGTATCCTGCCACCCTGCTGAACTTCTCAATTAGTTCCAGGAGCTTCCTGGTGGAGTTTTTGGGATCACTCAGGTGCAAGATCATGTCATCTGCAAATAGAGATAGCTTGACTTCTTCCTTGCCGATTTGAATCCCTCTTATGTCCCTTTCTTGTCTTATGGCTTCAGCTAAGATTTCAAGTACAATATTGAATAGAAGTGGTGAGAGTGGACAGCCTTGTCTAGTTCCTGATCAAAGTGGGAATGCTTCCAATTGTTCCCCATTGAGCATAATCCTTGCTGTGGGCTTGTCGTATACAGCTTTTATTATATTGATAAAGGTTCCTTCCATTCCTACTCTCTACCGTTTTGATCATAAAAGGCTGTTGGATCTTGTCAAAAGCTTTTTCTGCATCTATCGAGAGTATCATGTGGTCTTGGACTTTGGACTGGTTTACATGATGAATTACATTTATTGATTTGCGTATGTTGAACCAACCTTGTGTGCTGGGGATAAAGCCTACTTGGTCCCCGTGAATAACCTTTTTAATATGTTTTTGAATCCGATTTGCTAAAACTTTGTTGAGAATCTTTGCGTCTGTGTTCATCAGAGAGATCGGCCTATACTTTTTTTTTTAAGTGAGTCTTTATTAGGTTTTGGGATTAAAACGATATTAGCTTCATAGAAGGAATTTGGTAGTGTTCCTTCCTTTGCTATTTGATGGAACAGTTTAAGGAGTATTGGTATTATTAACTCCTTAAATGTCTGGTAGAACTCTGTGCTGAATCCATCTGGCCCAGGACATTTTTTGGTGGGAAGATTCAAGATTACTTCCTCAATTTCCTCATATGTTATAGGACTATTTAAATAATTCACAACTTCCTGATTCAATTTAGGTAAGTTGTGTTTACTTAGAAATTCATCCATCTCTTTTGTGTTGTCAACCTTCACAGAGTATAAGTTTTTGAAATATGATGTTATAATTCTCTGGATTTCTTGGGTATCAGTAGTGATAACTCCATGTTCATTTCTAATTTTGTTAATTTAGGTTTTCTCTCTCCTGCTTTTGGTTAATTTAGCTAAGGGTGTATCAATCTTATTGATTTTTTTCAAAGAACCAGCTTTTTGACTGGTTGATTTTTTCTATCATTTTCTTAATCTCGATTTCAGATATTTCTCCCCTTATTTTGCTAATCTCCTCTCCTCTACTACTTTTGGGATCAGATTGCTCTCGTTTCTCTAAAGCTTTAAGCTGCATTGTTAAATTGTTTATTTCTG
The DNA here is from genome assembly GCA_023101885.1 of Typhlomys cinereus. NCBI lineage: Eukaryota > Metazoa > Chordata > Mammalia > Rodentia > Platacanthomyidae > Typhlomys > Typhlomys cinereus. The sequence continues at coordinate 1,779,395 of JALPQD010000008.1, read as the reverse complement.
ATGTTTCCATTTTTTTGATGTAGGCATTAAGAGCTATGAACTTACCTCTTAGAACAGCTTTCATTGTGTCCCAGAGATTTTGGTAAGTTGTATTTTCATTATCATTCACTTTCAGGAAATCTTGAATTTCCTTTTTAATTTCTTCCTGAATCCAGTTCTCATTCAGCATCATATTGTTCAGTTTCCAGGAGTTAGTGTATTTTCTCTTGTTTGATGTGTTGTGGATGCCCAGCTTTAGGCCGTGGTGGTCTGATAGGGCACAGGTTAGAATTTCAACTTTTTTGTATATGTGTATATTCGTTTTGTGGCCCAATATGTGATCTATTTTGGAGAAAGTTCTATGTGCTGCTGAGAAAAATGTGTATTCTTTGGTACGTGGGTGAAAAGTTCGATAGAGATCTGTAAGGTCCATTTCTTTCAGGGTTTGATTAATTTCCAAAGTGTCTCTGTTAAGCTTTTGACCTGTTGATCTATCCCATGTTGAGAGGGCGGTGTTGAAGTCCCCAAGAATTATCGTTTGGGGGTTGATTTCTTGCTTTAGACGCTGTAGGGTTTTCTTAATGAATGTGGAGGGGCCCGTATTGGGTGCATATATGTTCAGTATTGTGAAATCTTCCTGGTGAATTGTACCTGTGACTAAAATGTAGTATCCATCAGTGTCTCTTATAATTTTCTTTGGTTTGAAGTCCACTTTGTCTGATATCATAATGGCTACCTCTGCCTGTTTTCTGCTTCCATATGCTTGTAGAATTGTTGACCAGCCTTTTATTTTTAGAGCGTGCCTATCTTTTGTGGTGAGATGGGTTTCCTGCAGGCAGCAGATTGATGGATTGTGATTTTTAATCCAAGTTTGTAATCTGTGTCTCTTGATCGGTGAATTAATTCCATTAACATTTAGTATTATAATGGAGAAACTATTTTTAATTCCAGACATTTATTATGTTTAGTACTTTTTATAAGTATATTGCCTCGCTTTTAGTGGTGTTATACTTGCCTTCTGTTCTCCTGGATATGCCTGTTTTTTTCTTCACGCTTGAGTATCATTTCTAGCATTTTTTGAAGGTCTGGTTTGGTGGACATGTATCCCTTCAAGTTGTCTTTGTGCTGGAAGATTTTTCTTTCTCTCTCGATCCTGATGGATAGTTTTGCAGGGTAAATCAGCCTGGGTTGACATTTTTGCTCATTCAATACTTGAAGTATGTCTCTCCAAGCTCTTCTTGCTTTTACTGTTTCGACTGAGAAGTCATTTGTTATTTTAATAGGTTTATCTTTAAAAGTGACTTGTTTTTTCTCCCTTGAAGCTCTCAGCACCAGTTCTTTATCTTGAATGTGGAGTGTTTTAACTATTATTTGCTGTGGCGTGCTTCTGTTTTGGTCCTATCTGTTTGGGGTGTGGAATGCCTCTTGTATATGGATGGGCCTCTCTTTTTTTAGATGAGGAAAGTTTTCCTTGATGATCGTTTGAAAAATTTCCTCAGCGGTGGTATTTTGAGATTCTTGCTCTGGTATTCCATGAATACACGTTAGGCTTCTTCAGGGTGTCCCATATCTCTTGGATATTTCTCTCAAGTATCTTTTTGGCTTTAACAACCTCTTCCATTGAGCTGGTTAGTACTCCCACTTTATCTTCAAGGTCTGAAATTCTGTTTTCTGCTTCGTTAGTTCTGTTGACAAGACTCTCTGTGGAGTTCTGGGTTGAAGATAACTTGTCTTGTAGCTCAGTTTTAAACTCTGCTTGATTCTGTTTTAACTGCTCTATGCCAGTTTTTGTTTCTTGCACTGTTTTGCTCAACTCCTCCAAGTGTCTGTTGTGTTCCTCTTCAAAGCGATTCATTCCATTATGTAATTCCTCCCGGATTTCCTCTTTCATAGTATTGAACATGGTAATGATCATATTTTGAAAGTCGTTATCCTGGGTCAGGTTTTCTTGGCCATTTTCCGTGGGTTTGTTCTGGTTGGAGTCTAACATTATGGGATTAATTCCTTCCTTCAGTGGGAAATTTGTTTACTTGAGTGTTGCTTCTCATGGATTTGCACTTTGACTTTGGCATTGTTGTTTTAACTCTTAAGATCTTTCAGTTTCACTAAACTGAATTATTTGGCCTGGGGTTCCGGGGGCGGGCAGGGACAGAGCTTATCGCGGATGAGGCCCGGCTGGACCCGGTGCGTGTCCCAGCCAGGGGAGCGGGGTGGGGAAGGGAGGATGGGGGCGTAGGCGTGTCCCAGCCAGGGGAGCTGGGGCGGGGCCCGGGTGCAGAGGGTGTCCTCCTTGTCCCTTGGCCCTGCGCGCGGCTCCTGCTGGATGGTGGGGTAGGAGCTGGGTCCCTTGGGCTAGACCTGGGTTTCTGGTGGGCGGGCGCGGGCGGAGCTTACCTAGGTCGCGGATGAGGCCTGGATGGACCGCGCGCATCCTGGCCTGAGGAGCGGGGTGGGGAAGGGCTCTCTTGATCATTTCTAAACACTGGTCACATAATACGTTTGGCAGATATTTCTTCGTAATTTATGCCTGACTTTTAATTTGTTTTATTAGTCATGTCTTTCAAAGAATACAAGTCTGAGAATGTCTGAGCATACATACCCTTGCTGTGCAGTCCTGATGACCTGAATTCAATCCCTCAAGTCCATGAAGTAGAAAGAAAGAAATGATTCTCCAAGTTAAAACTAGTTATCCTCTAATCTCTACATGCATGTATATGAGCATGCGCACACAGAAAGAGTTCAAAAATAAACATTTTTAAATTTTGAAGTCCAATTTATTTTTATATCTTTCAGTGTTATACATGAGAATTTTTCCTGAGTGAAGGCCACAAAGATTCTTCTTGTGATTTTCTCCCAGAATTTTGTAATAACAGCTTAGATTTAAGTCTATCATTCACATTGAATTAGCTTTTATGTGATGAAGGGCCTATGCTTATTGTTTATACATATATAATCGATTGTTTCAGTGTCATGTGTTAAAAAGACTGAATTTTATCCATGGATTGTCTCACTTCCTTCTTTCTGATGGTTTTGCAAATTTTTTATTATTTGCTCAGATCGATTTAATATCATGTAAAAAAGAAAAGAAAGGAAAGAAATTCCAACACTCCCTATCCTCATACGTGCAATACTTTCCATTGTTAACATCTCCCATTAAATGATACACATTGGTTATAAAAATCTTGATGAACCTGCCCCATCCCATCAGTATCTTCCATTGTACATAACTGACAATAAAGTTCACTGTTATTGTGCATTCCAAGGATTTGAGTATATAAAGACTCATTTCACTGCTTTAAACATTCCCCAATGCTTCATGAATTCACCCCACCCAACCCTCTCTATACTTTCAGTGTTACTAGAGATTTCCTATCTAGAATATCACATGACAAGACTTTGTAAAACCTTTTTAGCACTGATTTCTCCACTTTGTAATATATATTTAAGTTTCCTCCATATCTAGTCATGGCTTGATAATGCATTTCTTTTTAGTGCTAAGTAAAGTATTTTATAGACACAACAAAATTTATCCACCTTCCAAAGGACATCTTCAAAATTTGGGCAGTACTTGAAAAAGCTGTAAACCTCAGTAGTACTATTTTCATGTGAATATAAATTGTCAACTACTATGCATAAATACCATTTAATGCAATTACTGGATTATATGGTAAGAGTATTTTTAACTTTCAAGAAACCACCAAATTGTCTTTCAAAGTGGCACATACCACTTTGCATTCCCACAAGCAATGAGTGAGACTTTCTGTATCTCAACTTTTGTGTTAGCATTTGATGATCTTGATCAGTTATACACCATGAAAGAAGGAGTAGTAAGACTGAAATAGCTAGGAGGTTTTAAGGGGTACAGTTGAATTGTGTCTTCTGAACATGACATGGCTGCTGCACCTACAAAGCTACACAGCTGTGCTTACTTTCATAAGACTTGTACAAAATGGGTCTGTCAATATTTCATTGTAGAATAGTGCACTCATTATTACCATGAGAGAACTACTGATAGTCTCCATGTCCTAGCAAATGCTAGGCATATGCAAATGCAGGCAACCTAGATGAAACTCAAATGTACCATACATATGAAAATATATGAATGTAGGAGGTAAAAAAGAAGGTTTACAATGGGGGGGGAGAATAACTTAATACGTGATGAAATGGCTTAAGTTTGTTGTATTCCTGTATGAAAATGGCAAAGAAAAAATAAAAAAAATAATTCTGTGTGTGTGTGTGAGGGGGGGGGCACTGTCTGTCCCTGTAGAGGACCAAGGGTGACTTTAGGAATCATCCTAGATTGCTTCTACCTTCTTTTTGCTTTACTCTGGGATTTCCCAGCCTCCACCCACTAATGCAGGAACTGCAGGCCACTGTTCCTCCCCCCCCCCCGCCCCAACTTGGCTTTTTTACTTGGGATTTGAGATCCGAACTCAGGACCTTTGTTATGGTTAGGCACAGGTGTCAACTTGACAATTGAAGGTTTGAGCTCTGGGCACATTTGTAGAGAATTAGTGGTTGAGTTAAGCCCAGAACAAACCTGCAGGAGATTGTCTAGTTGATGGGAAAGGCCCAGCCCATGAAGGATGAGACTAGGCCCCGGAATAAAATGTAGATCGCTGGTTGAGAGAGTTGGCATCCTTGTGTGCACTTGGCCAGACATGCTGGTCTGGCAAATAAGGGTTGTCCCTCTCTCAGTTGCTATGTAGAGATAGTGTGGTCAGTTCCCTCAGCCTTGGAGTTGGTGTGAGCTCCCCTGTGAAGCTGGATTGATAACTGTAACGAGGAATTATAAGAGAAAATAAACCCCTTGTTCCCTTAAGCAGTTTAATGGTGATTTGTCAGCAACCATGTAGGCGAACTGCAACAGAATTTGGTACCAGAGAAGTGGGGTGTTGCTGATAAATCTGACTATGTAGGTTTTGTGGCTTTTGAATGGTTTTGTTGGACAAAGTTTGAAATGTTTGAAGAGTTTGAGATCGTGAATTACAATTATCATTTTACAGAGTTTAATAGGCCATTTGGATAATTGCAGTGCTGAGAGATGTGGATTATTTCAGCCCAGTTTGTGATGAAGGGAACAAGGACTTTTGACAGAGCTGAATTTAAAGATGATGGACTGCTTTGCTCAATAAAGGAAAGCTTTGTTGGCAGCCTTGAAGATTTGGATGAGTAAAGGACAGACAGCAGAGTAGCTGCCACTGTTGGATATATGAATGTGATTGAAGGAAAACTTAGTGATTTGCAGTGGGACAATGGAAGACGTGAAAAATCACTGGTATGGTGATTCCATGGGTTGAAAACCCAGATTCCTTCAGGGGTCAAAAGCCGAAATTGAAGCTGTTTCTTGCCCTTTGAAAGTTTTGGCTGCCTAGAAAGGGGCTTTTCCAGACTCAGCAGGCAAAAATTGGTATAGCTGTAGCCTCCAGTGAACTGAGCTCAGCCTCTTTATGGAATCTAGCAGAATCCCTCACATGGTACTGGTTTTGGTATATGATTACAGGGTTCGTGGAGAACAGCAAAAGCTTGGCACCAAGTGGCAGGTATAGAGTTCCTGCAAGGAAAGGTGAAACAGTTGCAGAGGTGAACCCAGAGTGTTGTTGAAGATGCCAGAACCATGGGATGTATGCTGAGGACAGCTGTGATTCAGCCTGGTTCAGAGGAACTCTGATTCTACAACTCTAAGCTGCAAACAGGGACTGGGAATGCCTAGAATCTTTGAACTACCTTGACTATGTGATGAGCAACAAAAGATGGACATTGAAGTACAGGATGCAGTAATTTGCTGGACGTTGATCTTAACTTGATGTTTTAGCATCGTCACAATGATTCTATTTGGAATATTTAAAAGATTTGGGATATTTCAAGAAAAACTTTCAGTTCCAACATTTTATATTTACTTTTTATTATTATTATTATTATTATTATTATTATTATTATTTATTCAACTGTGCACATGTGTGTGCGTGCGTCTGTGTGTGTGTGTGTGTGTCTGTGTATGTGTAGAATCATGGATGAATTTGCGAACCACCATGGACGCCTCCACCTCCTTCTGCACCGGGATTCACAGTCTCCGCCCTACCAGGACCAGAAGCACAGGCCGCCCCCGCTTCCGCCTGGCGTCTATACGTGGGATCTGGGATCCGAATTCAGGATCTTCCACCTGCAAGGCGGAGGCTTAACCCCTGAGCCACCTCTCCAGCCCCAGTTCCAACATTTTAATAAATGAACTTTTAACGATTGGCATTTAAAATTGGATTATAGAAACTTTTAATTTTGGACTTTTAGAATTAATATTAGATGTATTTTATAGCATAAAAACCTAAGTTTTAAAACCTAGGGGGACAAGGATCAAAGATTACAGTTTAAAAGTGCTATTTTTTGTGTCACGTTGACAAGAAGTGGAATGTCATTGTTAGGCACAGGTGTCAACTTGACATTTGAGGGATTCAGCTCTGTGTACATTTGTAGAGAAAGTTGGCATCCCTGTATACACTTGGGCAGACATGCTGCTCTGTCAAGTAAGGATCGTCCCTCTCTCAGCCACTATGTAGAGATGGTGTGACTAGGTCCCTCAGCTCTGGTGTTGGTGTGAATATTCCTGTCAAGCTGGTTTGAGAACTATAACCAGGAATCATAAGAGAAAATAAACCCCTTGTTCCATTAAGCCATTTAATGGTGATTTGTCAGCAACCATGCAGGCGAACTGCAATAGAATTCTGTTTCCAAGGCAGTCTTTTTGAAAAAAAAATTTTTTTTAATTTATTTTTATTGGAGTTCTTTATTTTCTTGGTATTTAATTTTTTCATTTTATTTTTCTTTAATTATACAAGCTTAATAGGTACCCCAGTCCTTTTGCTCCCTCCTCCCCTCCACAGTCATCCCCCTTGTACTCTCTTTCCCCCTTACTTTCATCCCATCCTCCCCTCTCCATCTCCCAGTGCCACCCCAGTCCTCCTTCTCATCCCCTGGAACATCCTTTTATGTGAGTACCAAATTTCCCTCTGAGTCCTCCACTCTAGTGAGGGTTCAGGACTCAGTGGCATATCCTGGAGCCCCTTCTTGGGCTCCCATTAGTATGGGAACTCTATTATAACTGTTAACCCTTTGCCTCTAAGGATCCTACTGCCTAGAACTTTCTCCCCTCTGATCTATGCAAGACTTTGAGGGGTCTTTGACCTATCAGCCATTGTACAGATCAGGCAAAGTCTAATTCTGGCTGTTGCAGCCCTAACTTGTGTGGAGTACCTTGTATATCGTTGGTCCTCCCCACTTTTAGTTTTTAAGATCTTGCTGAGCCCTCTTCTTCAAGGTTCCCTGAGCTTTAGGATAGGGAGAGATTTGGCTGCTCTGGTTCCAGATGATTAATGTAGGGTCTTTGGTGTTTTGAATTATGGTTTGTTGTTGTTTTCAGTTTTGCTTTTCCTATACCGCCCTTGGCTGCATCCTGATTAGTATGGAAGGTTACCTCCTAATCAAAGATAAAAGACTGTTTAAATGAAGAACTTAATAAAAGAGGAGACTCAAAGGTAGATGGAACAATAGGAGTAGGTCACAGCAATGTGTGTGTGTGTGAGGAGTCATTGCCTCATTTGCTGGATGGTTAACATCTGTCTGCAAGTCCCTTCTGGTCACTTGAGACTGAACAGTCTCTCAATAATTGATGGTGACTTATTTTCTTTGCTGAAGCAAGATCCCTATCTCCTTTTTTTTTTTTTTTTGAGGCCCTTCTTCTCCTTTCCTCCTTTTTATAATCCTTTGCGATTACAATAGATATTACAGAGATTTACCTTTGAATATAGCATTAAGTGGATTTGGTACTAGGATCCACTTATTAGGGAGTACATATGGTGTCTAGCTTTCTGTGTCTGGAATACTTCACTCCGTATAATTTTTTCTAATTCCACCCACTTCCCAGCAAATTTCATTAATTCATCTTTTTTGATGGCTGAGTAGTATTCTATTGTATAAATGTACCACATTTTCTTTATCCATTCATCAACTGTTGGGCATTGGGGTTGATTCCATGACTTTGCTATTGTAAATAGTACTGCTATGAACATGGTTGTGTTCGTGTCACTGTAGTGAATTTCTGCATTATGGGGGATTATTCCCAGTAGTGGTATAACAGGGTCATATGGCATTTCAATCTTTAACAATTTTAGAAATCACCATACTGATCACCAGAGTAGTTGTATAAGCTTGCATTCCCACCAGCAATGTAGGAGAGTTCCTTTCTTTCCACATCCTCTCCAGCATTTGGTGTTGTTTGTATTGTGGATTTTTGTCATCCTGACCTGGGTGAGATGATATCTCAGGGTACTTTTGATTTGGATTTCTCTGATGGCTAGGGATGTGGAGCATTTTTTAAGGTATTTGTCAACATTTCAATTTTGTCCCTTGAAAAGTTTCTTTTGACTTCCCAGGCCCATTTTTAATTGAGCCATTTATATCCTTGGTGTTTAGTTGTTTAAGTTCTTTCTACACTCTGGATAATAAAGCTTTATCAGATATTTGGTTAGTGAAGATTTTCTCCCATTCTATGGGTTGCCTTTTTGCTCAGTTTACAATCTCTTTATCTGAACAGAAGCTCTTTAATTTCATAAGATCCCATTTGTTGAGTATTGGTTCTAGCGTCTGTGCTATTGGATTTCTGTTTAGCAACTGATGGCCTAGCCCAATCCTGATTGGTTGTCCAGGTCATCTCCAAACGAAAGATAAAAAACTGTTTAAAGGAAGATCTTACTATAAGAGGAAACTCAAAGTTAGATGGAAGAATAGGAGTAGGACACAGCAGTGAGGGGGATCATTCTTCTGTTTGCCAACTGGTTACCATCTAACTCCTAGTCCCTATAATCTTCTGACTGGGGAGCTCAAACCTATTCAATCCAAGTGAGTAGGAAGGGAAGTGAGAGCAAGCTGCATTAGATGTCTTGCTACTTGCATGCAGTATATGACCATGGCCTAATTTTGCTATTGAAGTGTGTTCTTTTGTTTCCTTTCTTTTGAGGTCTTCTTTCTCCTTCTCTTCCATACTTTGCAATTACAATAGGTATTACAGAGATTTACCTTTGAGCTTATCATTAAGTGGGTTTTAATTAGGATCCACTTATTAGGGAGTACATATAGTATCTAACTTTCTGTGTCTAGAATACTTCACTCCATATAATTTTTATAATTCTACCCATTTTCCAGCAAATTTCATTAATTCATCTTCTTTGGTGGCTGAGTAGTATTCCATTGTATAAATGTACCACATTTTCCTTATCCACTCGTCAACATTTGGGTTGATTCCATGACTTGCTATTGTATATAGCACTGCAATGAACATGATTGTGCTTGTGTCACTGTAGTGAATTTCTGCATTATGGGGGATTATTCCCAGTAGTGGTATAGCAGGGTTATATGGCATTTCATTCCCAAGGCAGTCTTATAACACTTGAGCTATCTCTCCAGCCTCAGAATAAATTTTTTTTCAAAGATTAAGTTCTAACAGGTATGTGGAGTATCTGCTTCTTGATTTAATTTCCATTTCCCTGGAGATATATGATTAGGAACATGTTTTCATATACTTATTTCCTTTTAGAATATCTTCTTTGGTAAGGTATTTATTAATGTCTTTGGCTCCTTTTTAGCATTAATTGTTTTTGTTGTTTGGGACAATGTCTTTCACTCTAACCCAGGCTCGTCAGGAATTCTCCATCCTCCTGCCTGTCTTCCAAGGACTGAGATAACAGCGGTGAGCAATCACAATTGCTTGGTTTATTTCTGAAATGAGTTGTAGTTTATTTATTGTTAAGTTTCACTCAGTTGTGTATATTTCCTATGTAAAGTCTGGATTCAGGAAGTGAATTTGTATTTGTGTAATTGTCAGCTATGATGGAACTGAGGCAATATTCATTCACCCTAAGCCAATAAGGTGTCTTTTTCTTTGCTTGCTTGTATATAGTCTTTGTATATAGTCTATATTGGTCTAGAATTGGCCATCCTCCGGTCTCTAAGTGATAGGATTACTCACATGTATCACTGTGTCTAGTTCAATAAAGTTATTTACAAAATTTTTTATCTAGAACAGTTATGAACCCTTTCATTTAGCCTGGTAAGTTTTTACTTATTACTTTTATTAGTTATAACACTATGATAATTTTGATTCTCAGATTCTCTTATCTGCAGTACATTTTTGACTTCACTCTAAAACTTTAAAGTTTTTGTTTTTAATTTATTCATTTTTCTGCTCATACAAACGTAATAGGTACCCCTGTCCCTTCCCTCCTTCCACCACTCCCTGAACCACCCTGCTTCTCCCCCCTTTTCTCCTTCCTTTCCTCCTCCCTCCCTTTCTCACAGGGTCCCCTCCCCAATCTCTGAAGCATTCTTTAATGTGTTTATCAAACTTTCCTCTGGGTCCTCCCTCTCTAATGAGGTGTAAGGACTCAGTGGCATTTCCTAGAACTCTTTCTTGTGTTCCCCTTAAGTATAGGAACACTATTGTGACTGTTAATCCCTTGCTTCTAAGGATCATAGTGCCTTTAGTCCATGCTAGATTTTGAGGGGTCAATGATATGCTGGTCATTGCGCAGATCATGCAGAGTCCTATTACAATTGCTTCAGCCATAACTTGTGTGGAGTATCTTGAATATCTCAACTCCTCCCATCCTTGTGCTCTTACAATCTTACTGCCACCTCTTCTGCAAATTTCCCTGAGCTTCAGGATGGGGAGAGATTAGGCAAGCCTGATTCCAGGTGGTTGATATAGAGTCTCTGATGTTCTGAATTATGGTTTGTTGATTTTTTTTTCAGTTTTGCTGTTCCTGCAATGCCTTTGGCTCCATCCTGATGGGTATTGGATGTCACCCCCTGGCCAGAGCTAAAATGGAGTCTTATTATAAGAATAGATTCAAAGGTAGATGGAATAAGAGTAGGAGACTGCGGTGAGGGGTGAGTCAGTCTCCCATTGCAAAATGATTACCATCTATCTAGCAGACTATATGCCCTCCCTTTCTGGTAAGATCATACCCCATCAGTTGCAAGTGACCAGGAAGGACAGTCTGTGAGCTTAACCAGATGTCTCATTACTTACTTGCAGTCCTTGATGGTGGCCTATTATCTCTGCTGTAGCATGATCCTCTCTCTCCTTGTTTCTGGCAGGACCCTCCTTCCCCTTCTCTCCTGTTTATAATCTTTGCAATTACTGTAGGTATTACAGAGATTTATCTTTGAATGTGTCTCTATATGGGTTTGGTACTAGAATCCAACTATTAGGGAGTACATAGGGGGCTTAATTTTCTGTGTCTGGATACTTCACTTAATATAATTGTTTCTAATTCCATCCATTTCCTGGAAAATTGCATTAATTCATCATTTTTTGATGGCTGAGTAGTATTCCATTGTATAAATGTACCACATTTTCCTTATCCACTCGTCAACTGTTGGACATTAGAGTTGATTCCTTGACTTTGCTATTGTAAACAGTGCTGCTATGAACATGGTCATGCTTGTTCCATCGAGGTGAATATTTGCTGTATGGGGGGTTATTCCCAAAAGTGGAATAGTTGGGTCATATGGCATTTCAATCGTTAACTTCTTTAAGAATCTCCAGACGGCTCACCAGAGTGGCTGTATGAGCCTGCATTCCCACCAGCAATGTAGGAGAGTTCCCCTCTCTCCACATCCTCTCCAGCATTTGGTGTTGTTTGTATTGTGGATTTTTGCCATCCTGACCGGGGTGAGATGATATCTCAAGGAGGTATTGATTTGCATTTCCCTGATGGCTAAGGATGTGGAGGGCCCAGAGGAAAATCAGACATGCACAAGAAAGGACTCTCTGGGAATTGGGGCGGGAGGCACTGGGGGATGGGGAGGGAGAGGGGTGGGAAGGGAGAGCAGGGGGTACGGGGGGAGGAGGAGGGAGGGAGGGAACTGGTGTACCTAATAAGTTTGTATGAGCTGAAATAAAAAAAAATATAATGCTTTCAATAAAAAAATAAAAAATAAAAAAAGATATTTGTTAGACATTTTAATTTCATCCTTGGTAAAGTTTCTTTTAAGATCCAAGGCCCATTTTTTAATTGGCCTTGGTGTTTAGTTTTTTAAGTCCTTTGTACACTCTGGATAATAGAGCTCTATCAGATGTATGGTTAGTGAAGATTTTCTCCCATTCTGTGGGTTGCTTTTATGCTGGAGTTACAATCTCTTCATCTGTACAGAAGCTCTTTAATTTCATAAGATCCCATCTGTTGAATGTTGTTTGTATTCACTGTGCCTTTGGAGGTCCTTGATCCATTTGGAATTAAGTCTTGTACATGGTGATAGGTATGGGTCCAGTTTTAATCTTCTGCATGTGGAGATCCAGTAAAACTTTAAAGTTAATTTATACTTTTTAAGCATCATCTCAAAGATAAAACTCTTTAACAGGACAAGGCCTCAGACAAAGAAAAATGGCTCATGCATATTACCTTTGGCCTAGATTGGCATTTTTTACATTAATCTTATACTATCCCTGGGCTCAATTATGTTGTTGTCCTCAGTGGCATAAATCATGTAAGTATCAAGATATTAGGCTCCAAATCTTTCCAATTAAATTCAATTTAGTTCAAATTCAATTTTCTTTTGTATTAGGTACTTTATGATAGTTAGAGATTAACGATGTATAGTCTCTATCTTGTTTTTCAAAATATTGTATAAAAAGTTTAATCTAATAACTAGTTCAGTTCCATGATAAGTAAGAAGACTCTGATGGCAAAGGGCAGTATTCAGGAAAAGAAGTGCTTGATGGGGAAGGGCAGCTTCCAGGGGACTATGCATGGGAGACAGGAATCCATATGGAGTCCCAATCTATCCAGGGAGATTGTCAAAGCTCATTGGTCATTTTGGCTTCAGATCAATGAGAGAACGTGATAGTGTAGCCTTTACCTGAAGTTGTAATATATAACATATATTATATTATTATATATAAATATAATGAGTAGAGAGATAGTTCTGAAAATCCTGTCTTGAAAAATTTTCAGAACTAAAATAAAATCAAGAATCTTGGCACACACACACACCTTATTATGAAGCCAAAGTGAATAAGCTAGAAGAGAACTTGTCATCATCAGAGAAAATCTGGGGAAAAAGAAAAAAGGGTCAGACTGATCAACAGATTTGGAAGAAGCCGTGATGCAGAACATGTTACATGGTCCTCAGGTGGACTTTTTATGGAAAAGCTAGGATTTCAGAAAAGAGTTGTAAGGGACTAATTATCTTGTGGGCAGGAAAGTCAAGAAATAGAAGGCAGTCCACAAAAAAAAAAAAAAAAGAAAGAAAAGAAGCTAAAGAGGGTAGCATAGTTCAGACTGACATAATTTTAAAATAGCTAGTACTCTTCTCTTCCTTTTGTTCCTTCCATTTTTTTCTTTCTTTCCCTTTGATGTTAAACATCACAGATTTACAGCTGTCAATATAACCAGACAAATGGGAAGTATATGATTAAATCTTTTTGGTTAAATATTAAATTGAGTAATTGTTGGAAATCAGGAATTTCAATTATCAACCCTTAATCCACATCTCCAGGAGTTCTATGGACCTCCATCTGTACCAAATTTTGTTCCAATCAGACTCTAAATTAAAGGAGCTTAGATGTTTTGGATTACTTCCAGTAGGCTACTTCACTAAGAATCATTCTCTTGGCATAGTTTTTGCTATTCACTACAAAAGGAGTCCAAATTAATTGAAACAGATATGTCCTCACAGCAGCTAGCTGAGGGGCATTCCAGCTTGCCCTGCGAACGTAAGTGTCCCATCCAATTCATACCTAATCCCTTAGTGAAAGACTTCTTGGAAACAATGAATGGTGGACAACATTCAAGCGTAGTCTGCTAGAATCTTTGGGAAATAAACTGAAGAAAGCTAGATAACAGTTACTAGAAAAAGTATGTAATATGTAAATAATCTCATGTTTCAAAATCAAAATAGTGAAACTTGACAGAACAAAATGGGGAAGATAGTCCAGACTTTACAAAGGAATTGTTGTGGTTCAGAGAGCTCTTTTCTCAGTTAGAGAGAGCATTAAGAACAGATGGCCAAAATACAGCCATAGACTTATAACTTAAGACAGACAGACAGCTTCAGAATATCTTCATTGTGCCTTCAAAAACAAACATTTAGAAGGAGGGGAGGCATAGGAAAATTCTCTTTTCTCAATACTCTACCAGATCATAAGAAGTTATTTTTTGAAGGATTTTTTCTGAGTAAGCAAATTGGTCATTTGAAATCCTACCTGATATCTCTCTGGTCAGCAAGATATCTCTAGACTGTGAGGAAGAAACCTTTGAGTCAGAGCCATGTAGCTGCTCAATGAGATAAATATCTGATCAGAGGCACAGACCAGACACAGGTTCCAACCATGCACTGGATGTTAGGAAAAATCACTGAAAAGTGTGATCGGCATGTACAGCCAGAGGTAATCAATTGTTACCAGCTGTCATTAAGGATGGCCCAATAGTGTGGCCAATATTGTCTTCTCACTGTGACTTCTCACAGTGAAAGACTGTCCAGTATGTACAGCTATCAGACCTGTGAAGAACTGCTCAGCCAGGGACTGGCATCTCTGAGACTAGAGGGATATCCTTAGAGTCTAGGAGCCAGCACACAGGGAAAAGACCACGTTAGACCTTTCCTTTCACTTTTATTTTACCTCTATTTTAATATTCAGTGTCAATTGAGCAGGCTAGTTCTATCTTGCTCTGTTCTCATTCTCTATTATTTTTAATCTGTTTTTATTTTTCTTCTCTTTTTCTTTCTAGTTTTTCTTCTTCATTTTCCTTTTGGTAAGCTATTCCAAATATAGACTGACCTAGTTTGGATTGTCTCTGAGAGTTAGGGTTGTTCTCGGTTATCCAATTACATTTATTTTGTCAATATTGATGGCTTCTCTCTTTTCTATATGTTTTAACATGTTTTCAAGATTAAAGTTATGAAGTATGAACAAAAGGAACATAACAACTTAATAAAGTGTATAGCTAAATAACATGTTATATTAGATAGAGAAAAATCAAGGCATTTCCTCTAAAATTAAGAACAAAAGTATCCACTTTCTCCACTCTTATTCAGTATGGTAGTTGAAGTCTTAATGAGAGAAATAAAACAAGAGAAGGAAATAAAGGGATAGAAACAAATCAGGAAGAAGATCAATTATCCTTATTTGCAGTTGATGCTATTCTATACATAAGACATCATAAAGATGATCAAAAAACTCTTAGATCTGTTAAGCACTTTCATCAGTAGCAGGATATAAAGTTAACATATCACAATCAATAATAGCCTTCCTTTGTACCAATAAAAGCAGTCTAAGAAAGAATGCATAATTGTTGCAAAAATAATCTTTATAATGAGTCTAACCAGGGAAATTAAATACCCCTATATGAAAACTTTTAAGACACTGAAAAATAAATTGAAAAAGATTCTTTAAGATGGAAACAATCCCATGCTCATGGACTGAAAGAATTAATATTGTCAAAATGATATACTACCAAAGCAGTCTATGAATTCTATCCAATCCCCCAAAAAATTTCAATCGTATTCTTTACATAAAATAGTAAAAAAAAATTAAAATTCACTTGAAAGCACAAAAGACTCCAGATAGCCATCCTGAACAAAAAGAACAATGCTGGAAGTTATCACTATAACTGATTTCAAGTTATACTTCAGATCCATAGTTACAAAAGTAACATGGTCCTGACACACTTAGATTGGTGAACTAGACTAGAAAACCCAGATGTAAACCCATACAGTTCTAGCTGTAACCAGACAGTAAAACAAAAAGTAGAGAAATGACTCCTGACCTTCCCCCAACATAAAAGATTAAACAATGAGATTTCAAATTCCCTAAGCAATGCCACAGTGGAAGCAGAGAGGAATTGATGCCATTCAGAAGAGGATTGTCTCCCAAAGAGATTCACACATCTCTAGCAACTTTGCAAGACAGAGAGAGAAACCACACTTGGAGCAGAATGGTTTAGTTATGTATATCCCACACATTTCCCTGCTATTTAAAAACTACCTGTTCTGCTCAGACTTCAAATAGGAAACAGTTGGCCTAGAATAAGCCTCTTCACAATATGGCCATTATTGAATAATTTTTTTGTTTAGTGCTTTTCACCATCAATTTGAATTCTTATTAATTTAATGAGGATGGATGGCTGAATGGGAGGCACAAACTTGACTCTTCTGGTCCAGTAACATAGATAGCTAAGTTTTGACAAAGTTTTAAATAATGTATATTGGAGACAAGGTAGCATTTTCAACAAATGGTGCTGAGAAAATTGGTTATCCGCATGTAGAAGAAAGGAACTCTATCTTACTCTGTAGGCAAATGAACTCCATTGTGTCAAAGAACATAATGTAGGACGTGAACCTATTAGAGAAAAACTAGGAAAAGTAATTTAAGGCTTAGGAATAGGCAAGTACCTTCTGAAAGGAAAAGGACACCAGTTACGCAGGAAACAGTGCCCGGAGTTGGTAAATGGGATCTCATGAAATTAAAAAACTTCACAGAAAAAAAAAATCAATAGAGTGAAGAGAGCTTTAAAAATTGGAAAGATCTTTGCTAGCTATACATATGATAGAGACTTACTATCTAGAATATGCAATAAATTCCAAAAATTAAACTGCAACCAATCAAAAACCTGATAAATAAATGGGATGATGAAATGACAGACGCTTTTCAAAATGTGGAGTATAATGTCTAGTAACGTATGAGAATATGTTCAATATCACTTCATAAAAGTGGAAAATAAAACTATGCTAATTCCACCTCACCTAAGTCAGAATGTGAATTATTAACAAAATAAATTAAACAAATGCTTGTAAATGTGGACAAAGAGAGTCCTTATATACTACAGGTGGGAATGATAATTGGTCCATGTCCAGTGGAAATCAATATGGAAGATCTTCAGAAAATTAAATTTTGCATTTATCATATAACCCAGCCATGCCACCCTTAGGTATTTATTTGAAGGACTCCAAGTCAGCATGCAACAGATACCCTTGTACATCAATTGTGTACAGCACTCTTTTTGTTTTGTTTTGTTTTTGTTTTTTATTTTTTTCCCACCCATACAAACTTAATAGGTACCCTGGTCTCCTCCCTCCCTCCATCCCTCCCAGACTCCTTTGCTCCCTCCCCCCTTTTCCCCTTCCTTTCACCCCCTCCCTTCCTTTCTCCCAGTTCCCCCTTCTTCCCCTCCCCCCAATCCCTGGAGCATCCTTTAGTGTGAATGTCAAACTTCCCTCCTGCAGCACTATTAATAAAAGCTAAATTATGGAACTGACCTAGGTGTGTATTAGCAGAGTAATGAATGAAAAAATGTGGTTTTATATACACAATGGAATTTTTTCGACCATTAATAGAACCAAGTCATGTTAAGTGCAGAAAAATGGATAATAATACTAAGTGACTTAAGTCAGTATCAAAAAGACAAATGTACATGTTTGCTCTCATTTTTGATTCCTAGATTTCATATAGATCTAATGTTTTAATACACATAATATCCCTAGATTTTACATACATATACATTTGTATATCTGTGTATATATATTATATATGTATTTACAATAATTATATATGTATATATAACATGAATCTAGGAGCAAAATTGACAAAAAAATGGAGATTAACAACAAAAAGGAGTAGTGTATGGAGAAAAATAAGATCAATGCACAATACATTCTTGTATAAAAATGTCTTCCTTATATAACATAGTATCATATACAACAAATATATGCTAGTAATAAAAAATGAAAAATATAAAAGATCAAAGGAATTGTAACCCTGGGTTTCCTTTCTGATAGAAAAGTTAGGAATACATGTGATTACCCAAAACTCCCAAGGCCAACCCTGACCACCTCATTCCTGGGGTTCCTACCTCAGTGATTACATCTCCATCATTCTAATAGTCCATGCTAGAACCTTGTCTTTTTAATCCCTCCTTATGTATTGGTCATGTTTAATCAAAGCTACAACTCAGTGTACTTGGAATAGGTCAGTTTCTCATTACATGTTGTGTAGTCTAAATTCAAACCAGTAACATGTCTCAGAAGTCACACAAGACTTTTTTAGACAATAAACACAAGGTACTAGATAAATAAGTGCCCAGAGTATTAATCATTACCTAGCTATCTCAGCATTAGGTTTCTATCAGTAACTCCCAGCTCTCCTCCTAACATTCACCAAGCCTGACCAAAGTCAATGAAGTAACCTCTTCATGGAGCATCATCACAGGTTTGCAGATGCAAAAGAAAGGAAAGAGTCATAAGAAGAGGCTGAGATCACCAGAAGTCTTGCATCCTTTATTTCATTTGGCTTATTTTATTGGAGATAAAGTCTCATGTAGCTGAAGATGACCTTGAACTACTGTTCTTTCTTGTACTAGAATGACAGGCACATTCCACTTTGCCCATTGCTCTTTTTCTGAAGATGTTTACTATACTTCTTTACACAGTTATATAGTGGCTAAAGGGTTTTGCATGTAAAATCTAACATTTGAGCTCATTCAGCCAAGATTTGTTGTTTGTATGGGTTAAACTTTCATGTTTTGGTTGAAAACTGAATAATTTAAGTAAAATGGCTACTTTAAATGCTGATTCCCTGCCTATTTTAAAGCCGTTTGTTTTCTTTCTTGTGATGTATGTAGTTAATTTAAGTCCTGTTTCTTCCATAGTATGTAGTTTTAATGTTATATCTTGAAAGGTTCTCCTGCGAGAACACACAGGGTTTCCCAAGCACTAGGTCTGACCTGCCTCTGTTAGAATCTCATTTAGCTGACACCCTGATTCATCTATATTCCATGAGGCAAAAGCTGGTCCTTGGAATCATTCCTCTGTTCTTTCTTCTAACCTTCAAAGTGGGACTATTATGTTTTATGCCTCTATAAATATCAATGAGCTTTCGGACTCCTCTTAATTACCTACCATCAATATTTCTGTTCTTTTTTTACATCACCCTATGTGTAATGAATCTCTTACGCAGTGTTGTGGAGTTATTCTTGTCTGTCTTTGCCACTGAACCTTTGTATCAGTGTACTTGTCCTGGGCTTAGAGGAAAAAACAATAATGTTACTGTGCTCAGTGAATTGTTTAGCGAGGGCCTGTCAGTAGCCTTGATCTTCTTGGCTAGCCTGCCCTAACCCAAACCTTTGTCCTACAAATCACCTATCACGAATGCTTGAGAGTCCATATTTTTAGACTACCATACTTGAAATGCTGCTTCCTTTCTTGCAGTGAAGCTTAGGTAAGGAAAGGGAGACTTGCTTTCTCAGCAGCAACTGTTCACTGTACTTCAAAGATTATCTACATTCTTCATTCCTTTATTGAATCCTTCATTAACTCTAGGAAACTAGTCCTACTATTTCTATAATGAAGGTGAATAAATGGAAACATGAGTAATTAGAAACTTACCCAAGATTATACTACATATATATATATATGAATGAAAGCAAGGAATGTGTGATTAATGTAGACCAAGAAAGGAACTACTATAAGGACAAGTGGCCCTATGTATGGAACCTAAGAATTGCTCAATGAAGGTAACATTTGAAATCTGTCTTGGAGTAGTGAATGACAGCGTGGTATACTGGGTGGGTATGTGGTGGACAGTACCAAAAGGAAAGATTAGGAGGCAATTGATGCTAACATTTGCTTGAAGTTTATGTAATAAGCTTGCGAGTATGAGGGGAAAAGTGCTTTACAGCCAACAATGAACAATGGTAGGTCTTTGAATAAGCCACCGTTGATGCTAATTAGAATTCCTTCAACGATATTCTTCAACTCAAAGAATAAAGGCAGAGGTGAAAAAAATTACCCGAGAATTAAAATCATCCATCAAGAAGTTCTGACATTATCCTCTAGCCATTCTTCAAAAACAAGATATGACAAAGACAATGATCAGAAACTTAGTAGGGTGGGCAGAGTTTATTGGAGAGTAGGTGATGTCTGAAAGATTCCAGGAAAAAGTAAATAAATCAGCTGCAAATGTTTAAGATCTAGCAAAATGTTCTACTGCGCGGAAGACATATGATAAATTGATGAGTGAGCTGAATATTGTCCTAGAATCCTATAATTAGCATTCTAGAAAGTTGTTTCAGTGTTAAAAATGAAAGCAACTTACAGATATGACTTTCAGCCCTTTGGTATGTATTTGACTTAAGGAGATCTAAGGAAGGTCAATTTTTTAAAGCTATTTGCATTTTTTTTTGTCCCAGCATCGATTCTGGTTTCAGGAAGTTTGTTTCGTGTAACTGTGGGTGTTTTGTCAGCCAGTGATAGCTTTGGACAATGTGATATAGCCAGATGCTCACAGTCCCTGGGAAGGACAAAACACAGGTCTGTAAAGAGTAAGTTTGTGAGTCACTACATGCAGACAATTGGAAACTCCAGTGAGATTTGACTGATGGTCAGTAGGGGAAAATCTGTACTCCTTCCCACAAATTATTGAGCTTCTCAGGGAATCCTACGCTGATTACAAATGAGGTTGCATAAACTTCCAGGGCACTGTTTGGCTCCTTAGGATTACTGGCAGAGAGTGTGGAGCTTGGAATTAATAGAATACTAGAACCATGTGAAAAAAACATTTAAATGTGTATTTTCATCTCTAAGACCTATCATACTAAATTCCCTAGGAAAAAAAGTGAGATCTTAGGCAATGGTTTCTTAGTATGAGACCAAATGAATAAAGTTTGTGAAAATGAATTAGATTTCAACAGAATTAAAAACATTTTTGGTGCAAATGATACTGTGAAGAAAATGAAAAGACAAACATAGAATGAGAAAAAATATTTTGGAGTACTACATCTGAAAATAGATTTGTCTCAAAAACATATAAAGAATTCCACAACTCAGTATAATTAGCAAAAAAGCATTAATAGGCAAATGATCTAACCAGTATCTCCAAAGGAAATACATAAATGCAAATAAAAGAAGCACATGAAAAGATGGTCATCATAAGTCACCAGAGAAATGTTAATCATAATGAAATATCAGGTGCTGTCCACTAGAAGGACTGTGATAAAAAAAGAAAACAGACAATTAAAAGTGTGGAGCAGGATGCAAAAAAACTGGAGAACACATGTGTTGCTGCTAGGAATGTAAAATGGTTCATTACTGTAATACATATTTGGCAGCTCCTTCAAATATTAAGCATAAATTTACTGTATGACTTAGTATTTCACACCAAATCATATAATCCAAGAAAATGGGAAACAAAACTGGTACATGAATGTTCATAGATGTTTTATCCAACAATTGCCAAGAAGTACAAAAAAAAAAAACAAATAAATACTATCAGCTGGTGAATGAGTAAATGAAATCATGTCCATACAATGCTTTGTTTTTCCACTATAGAAAGAATGAATTACATGCAAATATCTGTTGTCACAAATAGAAAAATCATGGATTCAAAATATAGAATAACAGTAAATACTGCTCAGAGATGAGTGAAAGAGTAGACAGTGTCTGCTTATTGGACATGAGGTTGCTTTTTGAACAGTAGAAAATATTCTAAAATTATAATGTAATGCTTGCCAAACACTGTGAGTGCATGAAACATTGTTGACTTGTACATTTTAACTGAATAAGTATAATGTTATATGAATTATATTTAATGAAGCCACTTAGAAAATGTGCATTTATCTACAGTTTATCAAGTACTTTGGCATTCATTTCTCAGACACTGTTCACAATGACCTTGTATAATTCAGGTGGTTTAGGATTCTTGTATAATGGGAGGGAGCTAATGCATTGGTGAGATCATTACTAGTCCCCTTCATGCCAGGTCATATGACAACCCTGTTGTCTGATTTCAAATGAAGCAATCCTTTACTCTACTCTCTAATCTTATGAATTGTCTTATTGTTCAACAAATATTAAGTACCAGACAGTGTCTAAGTTTCTAAGAATCCATCACTTAGCAATATATATATATATATGTATGTATGTTTATATTTTTATGTATGTATATATATCCCTGACCTCGTGAAATTCCAAAGGACATGGAGTGAATGGAGAAAATCAAACCAAAGGTGGAAGGCAGAAAGTTAGCAACTTTAGTTAAGACAGTCAACAAAGGCTTTACTTTCAAGGTGACAGTTGAGTAATATATGAAGGGGGTTCCAGGCAAATGTCCAGCCCTAAATCAAAAGAACAGCAGTGAAATCAGTATGGCTGTAATGAAGGATGCTGGTAATATAAAAGGTGATAGGCAATATATAGTAGTGCATGTTTTCTCAAAAGTCACTACAAAATTGCAAATGTTATGCATTTTACTGACTTTTAATGGGTTAACCAGATTGATCCATTTAAAAATAAAGTATGGCTAATTGTAAGACTAATAAGGAACGATAAAGGTAGAAACAAATATATGATCATTTGTTCATTTCCTATTTCTACATTCAATCATTGTGAAAATGGATTATCAATGCATTGACTTTTCCTACATCTTCTGAGTTAACCTTGTATCCTGGTCAACCCCTGATAACAACTTATCTGCTGCTTTCAGCTAGCAATTCCCTTTCAAGCTGAGAAGTTACAACCACCTCCTGCTGAACAAGTTAGAAACTGAATTGAGTTTCTCATGACACTTCTTTTGTTGCCTTGTTTGTTTGTTGTCCTTGGTGACTGATTATTGGACTCCTGCAGGGTACCACTGTGCTATATCCCCAGCTCTATGTGATACTTTTCTCTCTTTTAAAAATTAAAGTTATGAATAAAGAAGGTGTGCCTGTGAAACCCATGTGCTAATATCTTGAAATGTTTTAACTAATTGAGATGAAAAAGATAAGATTTTAAATGTCAAAATGAGCATGGCACCTAAGGATAAATCTTATGTGACAAGTGATGTGACCTGTGTAAATTACCTGAAGCTAGTCTCTTGTGTCTAGGGTTTCTTAGTCTGAAGCAAGGAAAATATAACTAACTTTTCAATGTCATAAGAATGTAATTAGCTAAAACAGTAGTGAGCTATCAAATAATGATTATTATAACTCTTTGGCAAAAGTGATATTTTCAATTTTTGAACCAGAGGTGTCCAATCTTTTGACACTGCACATGACATTGTCATCTATAAATGTGTTAGGCTGGGTTTATAACTCTCCTAGGACTCATGTAGTTCATAGGCTGCAAGTTCAATAAACCATGGTATTTTGGAGGTAGATGAACCTACAAGAATCATTTGATCTTAACCATTCTTACTTCAGTTTAGTATATTAAAACTGAGAGGACACATACAACTGAATAATGGCAGAGCCAGAATGAGCTGCCAAATCACTAATCTCTCTGACTCTGAGACCTTAAAGGTGTCCATACCAATGGAACTTGCCCTATTAGTTTTTAACCCTATACAAATCTTTGTATCACAGTTTTGGACTCTGTGCTTGAAATCTTTTTCTGTTTATATGGGTGCCAAAGGCTTCTAATCAAAGTATATTAGTCTTCCTCACAAAGAAACACCAACACAGATCTGGGCTCAACCTAGATTCTCTAGAGCATATTGTATAATGTGCTTGTTATACTTTCAGCACTAGCTTAATAATGTGACTTAATGGAAGAATTAGGGCTCTTATTTAAGATGGACTTCATTTTCAGTGCCATTTTCATCATGTGTTCCTGGACAGTTTCATCAACATCACTGGCTGACAGTTTACTCATTTATATTTTGTAATTCTTCATATTGCTAGGACTATAAAATAAATATCAGAGTCTGACATGGTGCTGGCACATAGACACTCTATAAAGGTTGAAGTGAGTGGTAGCATTTTCCTTACAAATGTCTGTTTCTCAGAATTATATTGACGTATATTCCCACCAAGAGTAATTTCTTGTGGCAGTAGGAACTGAAGAGGGATTTAAAGAGGAGAGAGAAGGTATCCTGTTGGTATGAGCGACAACTCTATTCCAAAGAGACTTTCAAGAAAAACATTTAGATTTTACTGCCATTGGTGACTACAAAGAGGTGATGTAACTGTTCAGCACTTGATAGCTTCTGATGAGCTGCATTAATATGTATCTTAGAAAAGAGAAACTGATAATATTCAGATTTTTTGCCTTTGTAAAGAGACATTTAAGAAACAAAATGTGCAAACCCTATCCCCTTTGCCTCTAACAGATCAGATTGCATTCTATTAGTAAATTTTGGACTACTTTTTCTAAATTATTTAATATGCCCCAATATCCTTTTTAAAATTATTTTCCATATCATGACATTAATGGCAATTGTTTTGTGAAAGGAGTTGTTCAGTGTCTTTCATGTATTAAACTGGATAACAAAATATTGACACACACTACAGCCATTTGAACCAGCTTCCTCCTTTTCATTCAACCATTTTCCAATATATTTAAACATTACTTAATTCAAAAATGTCATCAAATTATCTCTCAAACTTGATTTTGTTTTTCCAATCTGTCCTTTTGTAAGAGCAGAGGGGACAAGGGACTGGGAGTTACATCACATCACATTCTTGCTCAAATCCCAATACCACAGGCAGTTGAAATCATTAAGTTTAAAGCCAAAGAAAAACTGGAAGATGAGTCTTCTTATCACACCGTTCCTTGATCAAAAGAAGCCAAGAGGTAAGGAAAGAGGAGATATGTCAAAGAAGAGATATGTCAGCTCTGGAAGTGTGATCTTGGCTTGCAGAATGGGCATCTTATACTCCATACTAAAACAAAGAGACTCATCTTAGCATAAACCCTTCTCTTTCACACTGCTATGACAACGTATCAGAGTAGGCAGCTTACAGAATACAAAATTTTATTTTTTCATATTTCTATATGCTAAAAAATTTTTATTTCTAAAAACTTGTGCATCTATATAGTGTTATCTTTTCTTCTGTTTAAGACCTTGCCTAGTAAATATGTCTAAAAAGGTCATGTTTACAGAAAGAGAATAAGAATATTTACCTGGTTATATCTATGGTCATACCACCCTGAATATGCCAGATTTCATCAGATATTGGAAGCCAAAAAAGGTTGGATTTTCTTAATATTTAGGAGTATTTATCCGGTTACCTTGATCAAGGTAGACAACATTTGACAATCTTGGCTCCGTTTGATTTTTTTAATTAATTTTTAAAATTTATTTATTTTTCTGCTCATACAAACGTAATAGGTACCCATGTCCCCTCCCTCCCTCCACCACTCCCTGGACCTCCCTGCTCCTTCCCCCTTTTCCCCTTCCTTTCCTCCTCCCTTCCTTTCTCCCAGGGGCCCCTCTCCCCATCTCTGAAGCATCCTTTAATGTGTATGTCAA
Source organism: Typhlomys cinereus (assembly GCA_023101885.1). NCBI lineage: Eukaryota > Metazoa > Chordata > Mammalia > Rodentia > Platacanthomyidae > Typhlomys > Typhlomys cinereus. The sequence continues at coordinate 1,754,140 of JALPQD010000008.1, read as the reverse complement.
ACTTTCCTCTGGGTCCTCCTCTCTGATGAGGTGTTAAGGACTCAGTGGCATTTTCTAGAACTCTTTCTTGTGTTCCCCTTAAGTATAGGGACACTATTGTGAGTGTTAATCCCTTGCTTCTAAGGATCCTAGTGCCTTTAGTCCATGCTAGATTTTGAGGGGTCAATGATATGTTGGTCATTGCGCAGATCATGCAGAGTCCTGTTATAATTGCTTCGGCCCTAACTTGTGTGGAGTATCTTGCATATCTTAACTCCTCCCATCCTTGTGCTCTTGCAATGTTACCACCTCCTCTTCAGCAAATCTCCCTGAGCTTCAGGATGGGGAGAGATTAGGCAGGCCTGATTCCAGATGGTTGATATAGAGTCTCTGATGTTCTAAATTATGGTTTGTTGATTTTTTTTTCAGTTTTGCTGTTCCTGCAATGCCCTTGGCTCCATCCTGATGGCTATTGGATGTTACCCCCTGGCCAAAGATAAAAAGCTGCTAAAATAGAGTCTTACTATAAGGGTAGATTCAAAGGTAGATGGAATAAGAGTAGGAGACTGCGGTGAGGGGTCGGTCAGTCTCCCATTGCAAAATGATTACCTTCTATCTGCCAGACTGTATGCCCTCCCTTTCTGGTAAGATTATACCCCATCAGTTGCAAGGGATCAGGAAGGACAGTCTGTGAGCTTAACCAGATGTCTCATTACTTAGCAGTCCTTGATGGTGGCCTATTATCTCTGCTGTAGCATGATCCTCTCTCTCCTTGTTTCTGGCAGGACCCTCCTTCCCCTTCTCTCCTGATTATAATCTTTGCAATTACTGTAGGTATTACAGAGATTTATCTTTGAATGTGTCTCTAAGTGGGTTTGGTACTAGGATCCAACTATTAGGGAATACATATGGCGCTTAATTTTCTGTGTCTGGGATACTTCATTCAATATAATTGTTTCTAATTCCATCCATTTCCTGGCAAATTGCATTAATTCATCATTTTTTAATGGCTGAGTAGTATTCCATTGTATAAATGTACCACATTTTCCTCATCTACTCATCAACTGTTGGACATTTGGGTTGATTCCATGACTTTGCTATTGTAAACAGTACTGCTATGAACATGGTCATGCTTGTTCCATCTAGGTGAATATTTGCTGTATGGGGGGTTATTCCCAAAAGTGGAATCGCTGGGTCATATGGCATTTCAATCGTTAACTTCTTTAAGAATCTCCAGACGGCTCTCCAGAGTGGCTGTATGAGCCTGCATTCCCACCAGCAATGTAGGAGAGTTCCCCTCTCTCCACATCCTCTCCAGCATTTGTTGTTGTTTGTATTGTGGATTTTTGCCATCCTGACAGGAGTGAGATGATATCTCAGGAAGGTATTGATTTGCATTTCCCTGATGGCTAAGGATGTGGAGCATTTTTAAAGATATTTGTTAGACATTTTAGTTTTGTCCTTGTTAAAGTTTCTTTTAAGTTCCCGGGCCCATTTTTTAATTGGGCCACCTTGGTGTTTAGTTTTCTAAGTTCTTTGTGCACCCTGGATAGTAGACCTCTATCAGATATGTGGTTAGTGAGGATTTTCTCCCATTCTGTGTATTGCCTTTGTGCTCGAGTTACAATCTCTTCATCTGAACACGAGGTCTTTAATTTCATAAGATCCCATCTGTTGAGTGTTGGTTGTATTGACTGAGTTATTGGATTTCCGATAAGGAACTGTTGGCCTAGTCCAATCAGCTCCAGGGAGTTCCCTACATTTTCACTAAGGTTTTTATAGTTTCTGGCCTTATATTGAGATTCCTGATCCATATGGAATTAAGTCTTGTACATGGTGACAAGTATGGGTTTAGTTTTAATCTTCTGCATGTGGAGATCCAGTTTGGGCAGCACTATTTGTTGAAGATGCTATTGTTTTTCCATTGGATTTTTTGGGCCCCTTTATATATTGGTCTGTGTGTCTATTTTGGAGACAGTACCAGGCTGTTTTTTTAACTATGGATTTGTAGTATAGACTATGGTGATACCTCCAGCAGTGTTTTTGTTACTCAGGATTGTTTTTGCTATCCTGGGTCTTTTGTGCTTCCATATGAACGTTGAGATTGCTTGGTCAATTTCTTTAAAGAATTGCTTTGGGATTCTAATTGGTATAGCATTGAATCTGTACATTGCCTTTGGTAGGATGGTCATTTTTATGATGTTGATTCTGCCAATCCAGGAACATGGCTGGTCTTTCCACTTTCTAGTGTCTTCTGTAATTTCTTTCTTTAGGGTTTTAAAGTTTTCATTATAAAGGTCACTTCCTTCCTTGGTTAGGTTTATACCAAGGTATTTCATTTTTTTCGGGGGGTATAGTAAATGGGATTGTTTTTCTCAGGGCTTTTTCACTTCTTTCATTCTGTGCATATAGGAAGGCCACTGATTTTTGTATGTTTATTTTGTATCCTGCTATCCTGCTGAACTTCTGTATTAGTTCCAAGAGTTTCCTGGTGGAGTTTTTGGGATCACTCAAGTATAAAATCATGTCATCAGCAAATAGAAGTAAATTGACTTCTTCCTTGCCCATTTGAATCCTTTTTATCTCCTTTTCTTGTCTTATGGCTTCAGGTAAGACTTCCAGTACAACATTGAAGAGAAGTGGTGAAAGTGGAAAGCCTTGTCTAGTTCCTGTTTAAAGCTGGAATGCTTCGAGTTTTTCTCCATTGAGTATAATCCTTGCTGTGGGCTTATTGTAGACAGCTTTTATTATATTGACAAAGGTTCCTTCCATTCCAACTGTCTCTAGGGTTTTGATCATAAAAGGCTGTTGGATCTTGCAAAAGGTTTTTCTGCTTCCATTCCAACTGTCTCTAGGGTTTTGATCATAAAAGGCTGTTGGATCTTGTCAAAAACTTTTTCTGCATCTATCAAGAGTATTATGTCGTCTTGGATTTTCAACTGGTTTATATGGTGGATTACGTTTATTGATTTGTGTATGTTGAACCAATCTTGTGTGTCTGGGATTAAAGCCTACTTGATCCCAGTGAATGATCTTTTTGATATGTTTTTGAATCTGATTTGCTAAGACTTTGTTGAGAATCTTTGCATCTGTGTTCATCAAGGAGATTAGCCTATAGTTTTCTTTTTTAAGTGTATCTTTATTAGGTTTTGGGATTAAGATGATATTAGCTTTGTAGAAAGAATCTGGTAGTGTTCCTTCTTTTGCTATTTGATGGAACAGTGTAAGGAGTATTGGTGTTACTAGCTCCTTAAATGTCTGGTAGAACTCTATGCTGAATCCATCAGGCTGAGGACATTTCTTGGTGGGAAGATTCAAGATTACTTCCTCGATTTGCTCATATGTTATAACTATTTAAAAATTCACAACTTCCTGATTCAATTTAGGTAAGTTGTGCTTACTTATAAATTCATCCATTTCTTTTTTGTTGTCAAATTTCACAGAGTATAAATTTTTGAAATATGACGTTTTAATACTCTGACTTTTTGGGTATCCGTAGTGATAACTCCATTTTCATTTCTAATTTTGTTAATTTGGGTTTTTTCTCTCTTGCTTTTGGTTAATTTAGCTAGGGGTGTATCAATCTTATTGATTTTTTCAAAGAACCAACTTTTTCACTGGTTGATTCTCTGTATGGTTTTCCTAATCTCAATTTTGGATATTTCTCCCCTGATTTTGCTAATCTCCTCTCCTCTACTGCTTTTGGGATCAGATTGCTCTACTGTCTCTAAAGCTTTAAGCTGCATTGTTAAGTTATTTAATTCTGATGTTTCCATTTTTTGATGTAGGCATTAAGAGCTATGAACTTACCTCTTAGGACAGCTTTCATTGTGTCCCAAAGATTTTGATAAGTTGTATTTCCATCATCCTTCACTTTCAGGAAATCTTGAATTTCCTTTTTAATTTCTTCCTGAATCTAATTCTCCTTCAGCATCATAGTGTTAAGTTTCCAGGAGTTAGTGTATTTTCCGTTGTTTATTGTGTTGTGGATGTCAAGCTTTAGACCATGGTGATCTGATAGGGTACAGGCTAGAATTTCAACTTTCCTGTATATGTGGAGATTCATTTTGTGGCCCAATATGTGATCTATTTTGGAGAAAGTTCCGTGTGCTGCTGAGAAAAATGTGTATTCTTTGGTGCATGGATGAAAAGTACAATAGAGATCTGTAAGGTCCATTTCTTTAAGGGTTTGGTTGAGTTCCAAAGTGTCTGTATTAAGCTTTTGGCCTGTTGATCTATCCCATGTTGAGAGGGCAGTGTTGAAATTCCCAAGAATTATTGCTTGGGGGCTGATTTCTCGCTTTAGACACTGTAGGATTTGCTTAATGAATGTGGAGGAGCCTGTATTAGGTGCATATATGTTCAGTATTGTGAAGTCTTCCTGGTGAATTTTACCTGTGACTAAAATGTAGTATCCATCTGTGTCTCTTATGATTTTTTTGGTTTGAAGTCCACTTTGTCCGACAGCATAATGGCTACCCTTGCCTGTATCCTGGTTCCATTAGTTTGCAGAATTTTTGACCAGCCTTTTATTTTTAGGATGTGCCTATCTTTTGTGGTGAGATGAGTTTCCTGAAGGGAGCAGATTGGTGGGTTGTGGTTTTTAATCCAAGTTTGTAATCTGTGTCTCTTGATCGGTGAGTTAATACCATTGACATTTAATGTTATAATGGAGAAATTATTTTTTTCCTTTTTTTATATATTTTTTTTATTTCCACTCATACAAACTTAACAGGTACACCAGTCCCTTCCCTCCCTCCACTCTCCCATCCCACTGTGCCCCCCTCCACTCCTCTTCCCTCCCCATCTCCCAGTGCCTCCCACTCCCATCCCCAGAGTATCCTTTAATGAGCATGCCAAACTCTCCTCTGGGTCCTCCTCTCCGATGAGGTGCAAGGACCCAGTGGCAGCAGATTTTTAGTTTGTGGTTTTTAATCCAAGTTTGTAATCTGTGTCTCTTGATCTTTTAATTAATACCATTGACATTTAATGTTATAATGGAAAAAATATTTTTAATTCTGGACATTTTTTAAGTTTAGTGGCTTTTGTAAGTGTATTGCTTCGCTTTTAGGTTTTGGTGGTATTATACTTCCCTTCTGTCCTCCTGGATATGCTTGTTTTTTTCTTCAAGCTCAAGTATCATTTCTAACATTTTTTGAAGGCTTCGTTTGGTAGATATGTAAGTCTTCAAGTTGTCTTAGTGCTGTAAAACTTTTCTTTCTCCCTCAATCATGATGGATAGTTTTGCCGGGTATATCAGTCTGGGTTGACATTTTTGCTCATTTAATATTTGAAGTACATCTCTGCAAGCTCTTCTTGCTTTTACTGTTTCCATTGAGAAGTCATTTGTTATTTTAATAGGTTTACATTTAAAAGTGACTTGTTTTTTTTTTTCCCCTTGAAGCTTTCAGCACCTTTTCTTTGTCTTGAATGTGGAGTGTTTTGACTATTTTTTGCCGTGGCAAGTTTCTATTTGGTCATATGTGTTTGGGGTGCAGAATGCCTCTTGTATTAGGATGGGCCTCTGATTCTTTAGTTGAGGGAAGTTTTCATTTATGATAATTTGAAAATTTTCCTCAGGTGTGGTATTTTGGGATTCTTGTTCTGGTATTCCATGAATGTGCATGTTAGGCTTCTTTAGAGTGTCCCATATCTCCTGAATATTCCTCTCAAATATCTTTTTGGCTTTAAGAACCTCTTCCATTGAGTTGGTTAATTCTCCCACTTTGTCTTCAAGATCTGAAATTCTATTTTCTGCTTCATTAGTTCTGCTGATAAAACTCTCTGTTGAGTTGTGGGTTGCAGATGACTTGTCTCTTAGTTCGATTTTAAACTCTGCCTGAGACTGTTTTAACTGCTCTATGTCTATTTTTGTTTCTTGAACTGTTTTTCTCAACTCCTCCAAGTGTCTATTGTGTTCCTGTTCAAAGTGGTTGATGTAGTTGTTTAGCTCCTCCCGGATTTTCTCTTTCATAGTATTGATCATGGTAATGATCATACTTTGAAAGTCCTTATCTTGGGTCTGGCTTTCTTGCCTATTATCTGTGAATTTATTCTAGTTGGAATCCATCATTATGGGGTTAATTCTTTTGGTGGGAGATTTGTGTTCTTGGGTTTTATTTCTCATAGATCTGCACTTTGACTTGGGCATCATCATTTTGTCTCATAAGATCTTTCACTTTCTGTGTGTTTTTGAATGAACTGATTTAGTTGGTATTTCTACTCTCGGGCAGCTATTACTAGTACTTGCCTTGTAGTTAGGTTCATTTGTCTGTTGTTAGTATTATTTCCTAGATGAGGCTATTAGGCTGTTAGTATATCAGTTAAGTCAGGTTAAGTAGACAGGGGGTGAATATTAGTATGGTAGTGCACTTTTATGATTTAGTATCTTGGTGATATGTGAGGGTGCATGGTATAATCCTTGGAGTTGTATATATTTTGGGGGTGGCTGTATGAAAAAGTTAATCTACAGTGATTAATACTAAAAAGGAGCAGTATAGTAAAAAAAAAAGAGGTTTACTTATCTTTGGGCTGGATGTGAAGAATCTCTCCCATGTGATAGGATGATTTTAGAGGACTTTGGATGTATGGCCTTTGACCCTTAGAGCTTTGCTTGGGTTTTCTTTGGATTGTGTTGAATTCTGTGTAGTAGTGTGTCCTCCGTAGACCACGAGCGAGGGTCCCTGGTGGGTCGAAGGGGCAGAGGGGCTGATGGTGATGGCAGAACTCTTCACCTGGGACCTGGGACTTGGCTTAGTGGCCCACCCAAGCTCCAGGGATGGAGGACCCAGAACAAGTTCTGTCCTGGTCGATTGGGCAGACAAGCGGGCAGATGGGCGGGAGGAACAAAGGGGTTGGGGCCCGGGTCATGGGCCAAGCAAACCGGAGGCAGCCTGGGTGTTGCCTGTGCTGGCTGGTGGGAAGAGCTGGGGCAAGGGGTGACCTGAGGGCTGGGTAACTCACCTGGGATGGAGGACCAATGGGGAGTCCCGACTCGGGTCTCAGATAGGCAGGTGGGCAGGAGGAACAAAGGGGTTAGGGCCCGGAGTGTGGGCAAGGCAAAACCTTTTGATTTATTTTAGGGGACCTGAATTGAATATTCACTTGAAATGTTTACACTGATTATATGGACCAGAAAATTATATGTTAAAATAGCTTCCCATTTGTGGACTGTGAATAAGACTGGTGGGTCCTCCTCATAGTGATGGTTGTGAGGGGAGGACTGAAGAAGGGGAGATGTGTCCTTGTATCCAAGTACATGCTATTCTGCAACCCCTGGAAATCGTCTTTAGGAAAGACTGTTGTGTTATGTATCAGATACTCTGCTCCCGATGCAGTTCTTTCTGATACCGTTCCAGTGGGCAGCTGCCTAACTGTATAGACATTACTTCAGCCACTGAGGTCGGGCTGGGCCCACAGCAGCCTATTTCAAATGGTTCGGCTTATGCTGCCCATCTTCCTCAGTCACTCAGAAATGTAGTCATCATTGACCAAGTTTTGAAGGTACTCAAGTAAAGAATCAGGGAGAGATAAGAGAAGACAGACTAAAAGAAAGTAGTGTGGATATTCATTCCTGTGGTGGTAGTTTTGTTTTCTTTTCTGTTTGTGGTGAGATTGTCAATATATGGCCAAAAACAAGAGAGTATGAAAATTAGTTATTTTACTTGAAGTATTCTGTGAAAGATGGATTCTAGGTCAGAGAACATTGTTAAGGAGTTAGCAAATATTACAGTAGTAAAATTAAAAGTAATAAATCTATAAAAGTTAAATTTGCAGACCCTGTATCATTAGAATGTAAGTAAAGAAAAGAGATGAATCAAATATCATTTCTAAGTTCTGGTTTCTTTTAGCCAGTGAATGGGGAAGGCATTAAAGTGGAGAGAAGGAAATAATGGAGAAATGTATTTAATATGGCTTAGATTATTTTAGTGACTAGAAATATATGACAAGTGTGTGTGTTTGTAAATGGGTCAGGAATACACTGTCATATATGGAAGAACTTTTAATCAATCATTCGTATTAAAACTCACATGGGTAGTGTTATAGTTAATACAGGTATTAGTTTGATGGATGAGGGTTTGAACTCTGAGCACATTTGTAGTAGTTGAGTTAAACCCAGATTGTTTAACTGATGGGGAAGACCCAGCCCATGGTGGATGGGATTAGTCCCTAGGCAGGTGAATAAGATGGAGGGAACTGGTTGAGAAAGTTGACGTCTTTTGTTATACTTGGCCAGACATGCAGGTCTGGCAAGTACAGACTGTCCCTCTCCTGGCTGTCCTGTGGACATGGTGCGGCCAGTTCCTTGGCCCATGGTGTTGGTATGCTCTCCTGCAAAGTTGGAGTAAGAACTGTAACCAGACAATCATAAGAGAAAATAAAGCTCCTTTTCCCCTATCAGCCATTTGATGGTGAATTTGTCTGCAACATGCAGAATAACTTCTACAGATAGTGAGAGTTGTACAAATACATATCCAGTGTACTAAATGAAATAAGGTTTTAAAATAAGATTCTGAGTCAGGTCTGGGTCATGTAGGAGCTAGTAGTTCCCACCTGGCCCTTAGCTGACTTTGTTGTAACTGCAGCTTATCAGCTTGCCATATGGAAAAAGAATTATGGCATTGTTGAAAATTAATGGAACATAGCAAAACTAAACAGCAGAGTTTCCTCTAGGTTCTTCTCAGAAGTTCCAGTTTCTAAATTTGTTTTATTTTTCTGGACTCTGAAATACCTATGGCTCATGGCTAGAAGCATTCTATAAAGTTTCCACGAGGATAGTATTCCATTCTCTACACTTCCTCCTTTACTGGAAGTTTCTGTGAATACACATGGTTCATTCGCTTGTTGCTTTATTTTATATGTACTATAAATTTACCACATATCCTGTGCTGATTACTAAAAGATAGCAAATTCAAGAAAAACAGACATGACTTCTGTCCTCTTGATATCTACAGTCTAAAGTTTAGTTGTAAGTTAGAAAGTCAAAGTTCATGGCTGAATGTTGAAGGAATCCATTAGGGTTCTTTTAGAAGCAGAATGGGGTAGGAAAAATGTGGATAAGAGTATTATATCATGCATTTTAGGTGGTCTACTTGTATCATCTCTCTTAAGATCTCAGTGACTCCAAGAGATGGTGATATTCTACATGAGAAGCAGGAATCTGAAGTTCAAAGAAGTTAAGCAATTTTTAAATATTATATAGCTGCTGTTTACTGATACAATTTGGGTTTCTTTCACATCAACTCTTATGTTACAGTCATTGTCATACTGCTCTACTTAAAGTCATCCAACAAACTTGAAGTTACATTCTCTGGAATGATTGAGCCCTACCTTAAACCTTAAAAACCTTAAACCAAGGCTTTGCCACTTGAAATTTTAAAAAAATGTATTTGAAATGCTCCCCAGTTCTCTAATACTAGATGCCAAAGGGCAGATGTTGCAGATAAATACAGTCATTTTGCTGAGCGAGGGTTCCTAGCTACTTGTGGATTTTTTAAAGGTGACTCTTCTAAGCTTCCTCCTTTCCTTCCATGTCCAAGTAAGTCTTCAATGGCTATTTATCATTGGAATATGTAATATATTGCAAGGACATTAAAACTGTCAGGAGTTTCTGACACCATGACTCTCCCTGCTACTCACTTGCAGTGTGGTCTTCCACAGGTCTCTTTCTTGCTAAGCTCTTCTGCCAGGATTCTATATGTGACTGTGTGGTCTCAGTACAGTGTCCATCATCTGGGCTAAAAGCTCATGGCAGGTGTGAGGGTCTTGATGGAGCTCCAAGTGGTAGTGTGCAAAGTGACAGGTGAGGAGACTGCTGTTGGCAGCCAGAAGGCAGATCCCTGCTGTCAGCATGCAGGAACGGCCTGTTTGCCCAACCAACATAGATCATGAATAATTCTCTTAGACCCTGAATTCTTAGATGGACAGGCCTGAAGGTCATGTCCTCTAACACTCCAGTCAGTAGCTAGGCCTCTTGGAATTGAGTCCTGTCACCCGTGTCTTTAACATGAGAAGGTCCCAACTAAAATGTGCTTTTTCTTTGTTGCAATGTCAATGTGTCTGAGCTCTCAAGTTACTGAATCAGTACTAAATATTTAATGCACGAAGTCTGACTTCCCTGGGCCTTTGATCTGAAACTTCTTAAAAACATCTTAAAAGCCCTTCAGAAACTGCTTAGTATTTCATTACAGTCACTTAAAATAGATTTATTTTATCAAAACATCCTGTCAGAAACCCGAAGGCAGGATGAGTAACCCCAAGCAGTTCTGACAGGAACGCCTCCCTGCATGAGACACTCTGGGGGCCCCACCCGCATGCTGAGGGTGCAGCTGTCACAGGCTTGCCCACGATGCATCTAGGAGCAATGGAAGAAGTGTGACTTGTCAGAAGCCTGGGGAAGCTGCATCAGCATCACTCCTGTGAAGGGAATGAAGAGTTTTTGAGAGTTTGTCACACATCAAACCCTTACCTGAGACTCTTGGTTGAATATTGTAGGAATCTTCGTGACAACCCCATGAGGAATGTGCTAGTATCGGTTATGTCCACCGGGAAACTGGAAACTGAGGTTCAGCAGCACAAGTGGCTTACTCAATGTTATAGAACAGAGTTAAGATGGAAACCCAGGTCTAACTCAAAAGTGGGTTGATTGGTTGGTTTTCCCCTCTCATTTTTCATATTGGTCACTTCGTTGAACATTGTCAGTGGTTTCTTGAATATGAAAATAGCATTTTGTAAAATTTTGTAACCAATATATGCAATTGTAATAATATAGAAAGGAATAAGGAGGAAAAACTACTTGAAACTTCACCATCTAAGTAACTATCTATTGATTGATTGACTAGTTGTGTTTATTTATTGCTATTTTGCCATTTTCCATTAACTCTTTCATTATCTGATCATTTCAACCTTCCTAACCCCAAGTATGTCTCCAGCTTAGCTAGGGGAACTGCTAGGGAAAAGAAATATTGCCTAGTGTTTTCTTCCACCAACAGCCTGAAGAGACAAAAATCAATCCCCATAAAACCCCAACTGAGTCAAGGGCTAGAACAAGAGTCAGAGTGAAACTGTAGGTTCTGTCAATTTCAACTACTGAATGACCTAAGGAAAATCATTTTGAAAAAAAACTCTAGGTTAAATAGGCCTAGAGTTGCTCTGAAGGTTGATGAGAATATGAAGCAAATGACTTGTAAGTTTGAAATTGCTGTTCTGATGAAAGAGGGTTGCACAAAAGAAATGTGTCTCTACTCCACTTTGTATATGGGTAAGGAAGTCATATTTACTTTATTTCACCTAACATAGTCCTCTAATTATACCTTCAACCCAACATAATTATTAATAACATTTTATTTCACTCTTAGAAGTGTCATGATTTGAGTGATGAGTTATGTAACTGCCTGAAATAATGATTATGTAGTTCCAAGAGGGGATTACACACTTGAGAAATCAAGGGGCTCCTTATAGAATTGGATCTTGTGTGGGCCAAAAGGAAAATTAGAACTTCAGAAGGCATTGATGGGATGGGATTTTGTGCCTAGAGACTAATGGAAACAAGAGAATATGAGGAAGCTTGTCAGCTCTAGAGAGGTAAGTGAGTTAGTTTTGGTTTATATAACAAAATACCTGAGGTTATTCAATCTACTACAAGAGATTTCTTTGGAAGTTTTGGCCCCCAGCCAGTTGGGTTGTATCTTCAGAGGCTGTGATGGGCATATACTATGGTTGAAGTCTATAGCAAAAGTGTCTCAATTCATGGCAGCCAGAAATTAAAGAGAAATGAAAAGTATAACTGAGGATGCCAACTTTCCTAAACATTTCAATCCAATTTATTCATCTGCCCAGGGACTAGTCCTACTCACCTTGAGCTGGACCTTCCCCATCAACCAGGCAGTCTACTACAGGTTCACTCTGAGCTTAACTCAACTACTAATTCTCTACAAATGTGCCAGAGGTCAAACTCTTAACTGTCAAGTTGACACCTGTATCTAACTAACTAGGACACTGGTCCATATCATGAAGGCTCCAACACTATTCCATGTGCCATGGGCTGGGGACCTAGCTTTCAGCATATGAGCTGAAAGGGAGTCATTCAGGATCTAAGTTACAGAACATGGAGTAAGTTGTTACAAGAAGACATAAACAGCATCAGTCTGTATAACCTGGACCATCTTTCATATTCCAGTGAAGGAGGACAAGTCTGGAGACAACATTCAGACACTCTTACCAGTGAAAGGAAGTGCGAAGTTGTATTCTACTTCTAATTTATTTTTCACAAGCTCTAGAGAGTTCTTTCTTTCTCTGCTCAATTATCAGTTCTTCCTTTATCCTGCTAGAGATAAATGCAAACTCCTCTGCAGATTATGATAACCTCTTTATCTTTTTCCCTTGCCTCAACTCTTTCTCAACTTTCTTTACCTTTTATTTAATAGTAAAAGTGACATGATCCAAGAATAATGGCCATTACCTAACACTTACAATTTTAGGCTCCATTATGATTGTTTTACACTTAATATTTCTATCTACTGTTACACTCTCTTTACATTTACTAATACTTGATTTTAACACCACTGTGAGTTAAGTAGCTCAACATTTTGCAGAGAAGTAAAATGAGGCAAAAATGATAAAGCCATCAAGAGGCAGAGCTAAGAATGGCAGGCAGAAATCTTTTAGTTCCAAAGCCTGTATTTTTACCTACAATGTTATACTAGCCCTTGGTCTAATGCATTTATCTTGCAATTAGTGAAGCTTCCTTTGCCTCTGATGATTTTTCTCACTTATCTCTTCAGAAAACAGGTATCTCAGAGTCCAGGAAGCCACTTCCACTCAGCCTCCAGGAAATAGATCAACCTCAGTTAGCAGGATTCTTCCTCATGCTATTTTCTAAACATTTGCTCAGCACAATTAAACTCTTGGCTGTGCACATAGAGACAGAGAAAATGGACACAATGACATAAAATAAGGAAAACCATTTCCTCAAGGGCCTTATATGATATGAGAGAAAGAGAAGTCTTTTAATATTTCTAATATGTCCTTTCTAATATGTCCCAAATGAATGAGATCAACAATAAATCTGTGTAATACAGAGAATAAGGTTAGAGTAGACAAAGAGATTTGGTTTATTGGATAATGTGGAACTTAAATTAAATCTCTAGAGATAATAGAATCATGAAATTTTTAAAGGTAGGAAGGACCTGGAAGCCAAATACTTCCAAACTGGGAAATATGCTCATAAAAGGAAAAAGACTTGTCTTAACTCTTCAAAGCCTTGTGTTCTAACTTCAACTTCAGGGACTGTGGTGTTTCCCATTGTAAATATTTGGAACATGGCTGAGTGGCTATAAGAACTGTCCCCTTCTCCCCAACTTGAGGTTGTCAAGCAGCAATGGGAAACTGAAGAGGTAGGGATCACTATTGATAGTGCATGAAGAAACTCAGAAATATCTCCTTTGTCAGGAAAGATGGAGCCTGGAACCCTTATAAATAAAGATTGTCTGGGTATTATGAGGCTATCTCCCTTTCAACTTTATAGAATTAAGGATTCCTCAAAGGATGTTTGTTTTGCTATTATTTTCTGGATCATGAAGACCCTCGGTGTCTTTTACAAAAGCTTTTGCTTCCACTACAAATAGCTTCTCATTAGAATTCCTGGACATTCCCTCTGTTGCTAAGTGCTCTTTAATGAGCCCAGGACAGTAAAGAAGCAGCCCGAGCTTGCTACAATCACATTCTGTGGTTTCTAGGATACTTCCAAGATACCAAAAGCAAGTCAGATTTGTACAAGCATCTTAGCTACAAATAATCAACTTCATGTATCCAGCTTAGCCAAAGGGACTCCCAGACTCTTTATTCAAAGGCATATATTGGAAAGTGAGAACAAATGCTTATAAAGGAAAGATCAGATAGAGTAGGAATGGTTTAGGAACCATTTAGGAATGGTTCCTGCTCCTGAATATCATACCAGTAGAGACCATACAAGTTCTGAGGATTTTCTTCTGGAATAGACCAATTTTGTAGAGCAGAGGGTTTAGACTATCCTGAAAATTCTAGTTGGAACATCCCATCTTTCAATAAACACGTGTCATGTTAAGTGTATTGCCTAGTGCCTGTATGTAGGACACTATGGACATTATTAGTAAGTGTTGTCTCCTCTCTCTCTCTGTTACACACACACACACACACACACACACACACACACACACACTCTCACGTGTATCACCAATACTCAGAACTGAATCCTTAGGTCATTTTCTCCCTCTTTATTTTATCTTCCATTTTATGTTTCTTTTTTTTTTTTTTTAGACTTTTTTTTTTTATTCAATTGTGCATGTCTGCATGTGTGTGTATGTGTGTGTGTGTAGAACTACGGGCGAATTCTGGAACCACCATGGACTGCCTCCACCTCCTCCTTGTTTACTCTGCCCCGGGATTCACAGGCTCTGCCCTACCAGGACCAGAAAGGAAGGCCACTACCACTTCCGCCAGCATATATACGTGGGGTCTAGGATCCGAACTCAGGACCTTCTGCCTGCAAGGCAGAGGCTTAACCCCTGAGCCACAACTATGTGTCATTATTTCTTCCCTTCACCCTGTGTCTCTTGTAGGTATCTCTAGAAATTATATTTGGAACCTAGTCCCACTGCTGTCTTAAATTAAGGGGGAGAAATCAAGAAAATTTGTGCTTCCCTTTAGAACAGTATAGTGTGCCTAATGTCATCTCTGCCTCTATCTTCTAGATTTCAAGGTGACTATGAGAAAGGGTGGATCAGACTCATCTCCGTATCCCCAGTGTTCTATTGAGAGCCTAACACATTCACTGAATTTCTTGATCTAGATCTGTGAAAGAGATATTTTTATATGTCATTTTATTGAACGTAGTCTGGTGCTCTGTCTAAAACAGTGTCATTCCCATATGCACACCATTCTTGTAATGCTAAAGAGCACTCACTTTCCTAATGATCTGTGTTCTGACTCCATCTCTTAGAAAGTCATGTCGTAGCACAGAAAACTTCCATCCTTCCATCCAGTTGAATTTGTACAGCTCATATTGAGAATGGAAAAACTTCCCAGACACTGAACAGTAAGAGGCCCACCATGAAAGCAATCATTTTATTTCTCATGTAAGGATGTAGATGTCATGCTGATGCAGAGAGGGAGATTACATGGAGGTCTAGCCCTGGAGTCAATGTGGAAATGAGATGTTAATCTCTTGAATTGGTGCCAATTAGTGCAGATTCTAAATGACAGCAAAAGGGACTCATTAGACTATTCAAAGATTCTGGAATTTCATCAAACTCAATGAAAAGCCGAATTCCCTGAGGGAAACTCAAGAAATGGATGTCTGACTCCATGAGCTTTGTAACAAATCAGGTGATAGATCCTATGTGGGCCATGTTACTAAAAGAATTGATGGTCTGGAGATTTTGAGCAGGCAGAAAAAACATGTGATTGTTTGAACCAAATTCGACTGTTCTAATAACTACATTTGGACCCTGTTCTTGGGAGAAAAAGATATGATTATGCAATAGACAAAGCTGTCAAAGAAAGAGCTCATTCTAATATGGGAGGCAAGACTAACTTATGAGTAATAATGACAAAAGAGTGAAAAGGAAGAGAGAGAAGGAGAAAGAGAAAGAGAGAGAGAGAGAGAGAGAGAGAGAAACATTGCATGGTACTGTGGGAATTCATGGATAAAGCCACTCCTACCTGAGCCACTGGAGTGATTACAGATAAAGTCACTTACTGTACAAGTACTTAATGCATGGTAGGGAAACAATACATGTGTACTATTTCTTCTTTTTCTTTTATCGACATATAAATTATTTCAACTGTATGTTATTGTTTTATATTTGAGACATTGTTTTACTGTATAGCATGGACTGGACTTGAACTTAAAATTCTTCTTTTTTACTTTCCCACATGCTAATATTTAGAGATATGTGCCATCGCAATTGTCATAACTTTGAGTTATGAATTCATTGATTCATCAATCTTTTTCTTCTTCCTCTTTCATACCATAGACCCAGCATACACCTTTTGATAGAAAATGACTTTGTATAGTCCATGTGAACCTGAGCAGAGGTAGAAGACCTGCGGAATCCAGCCAAGCTATTGCTCACCTGGTCTGTGCACAAACTCCACACAGTCTTTCTATACACCTGTATATGAATATTACAAAAGCCTATTTTTATTTCTGAAATCCTGCTTCCTGAATGGAGTGGGAGTTAAACTTTGTATTTCTTCAATGTTCAATACCAAATGGCTTATGGGAGCCCTGGCAGAGTAGTTTCAAATAAGCATTTTAATGTAGAATAAAGGTCAACGTGCTAGAATTTGAAACCATTAATCCTTTTGCTCTTAAGGAAGACTGTACTTTAACAGAATAAATAGCAGATTAAATAATAAGAGTTCTTGAAATTCCAAAAAGAAAAATTACACATTACATTGTTGAGAGTTGAAACCAATGAGACCTTAATGTTCTCTCCCTCATTCTCCTATTTTAGGTTGCCAAGATTTAGAAGGTAAAGAAAAAATTGTTCTTTTAATTTTCTATTGTTTTTCAGGCAGAGAGATATTTGAATCTTTGAAGGTTAAGGGATCAATTATATTGGAAAATAAGCCCTTAGTTTTTGCAGGTAGAACTACTGCATCATCAGAGCCTGGAGAATAAAAACTCCATACTAATTATTTCCAACTTTCAATGAGCAAAGTTTCTCAAAGAGACAGAGAAAAACAGCCATCAAAGTGGACCAACAAATCGCTCATGGTAATCACCTCATATGACGACTTAAGATCTAAATCAATTACCTCTTCTCTGAACAGGCTCCTGTTACTTCTCAGTCTGTGCTTTTGAATCCCTTACCTCTGAATTTGCATGAAAAGTTGCTTACCCATTTTTCTCAGCCTTTTTCATGAATATCACCATTATCTATCTTCTTGTTACCTGGTTACAAATAAGACTTGAGTTTCTTGGTAAAATAAACAAACAAATAAAAACTGTGATGCTATTTTTGTGTACTAACTGTATCCCAAACGTTATATTACACTTAAACATGGTAGTTGGTGTAATCTTTATATGACTCCATAAAAATGATTGTACAATAAGAACTCAAGTGAGAAGGCTATCCTAGGTTCCAGTGATAAGATAGCAATAAAGCCAAATTTTAAATCTGTCTGCAGAGGACACATAGGGATTTCTCTTCATCACACACTAGAGATTTGAATTAATCTTGACAACAATGAACACTGTTGGTGACTTTTATATAAAAGAGTGATATATGCCAATTTAAATTCAAGAATCTTTTCTATGAGAGCAAAAGAAGACATGCAAAGGTCATTACATTTATCTTGGCTGGATATGCAGGAAATGGACAGAAATAGATGTCAGAAGTTAGAGGTACATTCAAGAGTTAAAAGTAGTCAAGTATCGTGGCTAGAAAACTGTAAGGGAGATTAAAATTAGAGTCAAAAATGACCAGCTAATGTTTCAGGAGCCTGGGTACATAGGTCGAGATACCAGCTATGGTCATAGTAGGCACACAGCTACTTACAAAGATGCTCGCTGAGGGCCTTCCTTCCAAAGAGGCAGACCAGTAAGTAGTAGTAAGATTTTTTTTTCCTGCACAGTCCCTGAGTGTTTAGAACTCTCCGCACTTGCTTCATGTTCTGTAGGTGAGAATACTGAAAAACAGAATTTGAGAACTTGCCCACGTTCCTTCATGGAATATGACATGCGATGAAGGCTAAATAGCTATTTGTCAGCTGAAGTTTTCAAACTGGTATTAGTCACTTGGAGATGCCATTATCTTATGGATCATGGATGACTTCTAGCACTTAGTTCCTCTTGTGCTCTTGGGAGTGGGAGGATAAAACAGAAAAGATGGAAAGTGTTAGACTGCTGAAACTTTCTTAAAGAAAGAAGACATGCAAATTCTACAAATCAAGCAAAACATCTGAAAAAGAAAACAGTATTTAGATGAAATGCTTTAAGATCAGTCTAATCCAGAATTAACTCATTTAATCCAAATAACAGATTTTGAGCAATAACAGAGTCTAGCATTGATCTTTTGTCTTTGAGGTTTATATTTTTGTTTCACTGTAGTTATCTTCTTCTATTCCTAAATTACGTAAATTTCTTGGCATCTTAAAATACTAATCATATTTCAAATATCTGAGGTCATTCTCTGTTCTTAATGGAATATGTAGTCTGGGCTTTACATTAGGCCCAGAACAGAAGATATACATCATTAAGCAAGGAAAATATAACCAAATTTTCATCCCTCCTCAATATGAACTGGTTATAAATACCTAAAATGTTTGTAAACTGAATCTTTTCAAGGATATTTAGACCAAACCACTTCTACAAAGTGAACAACTAAGATCTTAATAGCTTAAATAAACTGTATATTCACTGTGAAAGTTGTCAAGTTTGTAACAGGTTATCTCAACTCAGGACTCATTTTTATTCAAAGCAATTGAAAAATTGGAGAACAAGATCAGCTTCCTAGACCTGAAGGTGTTGGCTGTTGTAGCAGAATAAGTGCTCAATAAACATGAACTCTAGGGTTGATGACAAGAGAGGAAGAAAGAGAAAGAAAGAAAGGGAAAGAAAGAAGAAGAAAGAAAGAAAGAAAGAAAGAAAGAAAAGAAAGAAAGAAAGAAGAAAAGAAGACAGAAAGAAAGAGGAGAGATAAGAAAGAAAGAAAGAGAGAGAGAGAGAGAATGAGAGAGAGAGAGAAAGGAAGGAAGGAGGGAGGGAAAGAACAAGAGAGGGAGGGAGGAAGGTAGAAAAGAAGGGGAGTGAAAGAGGAAAAGGAAGGAAGGAAGGAAGGAAGGAAGGAAGAAGGAAGGAAGAAGGAAGGAAGGAAGGAAGGAAGGAAGGAAGGAAGGAAGGAAGGAAGGAAGGAAAGAAAGAAAGAGGGAATGGAGAGAGAAGGAAAGATGGAGAAAAATATATAAAAAGCATTAACAATACTATAATTTAATATAATACATAACTAAAGATTATTGATACATTTATGAACTCAGAAAAAGTAATTTAATGAGTTTCTAATATATGTTGGAGGCTACATATGAGTAAGCTAAAATCCTCATCCTCCCAGAGCTCTTAGGCTTAGCAGATAAAGCATTACATATTCAATCTCACTGGAGTGACTTGAGCTCCAAATAAAATACATATCCGGGGAATATCACCTGTCAGAGCAGTCTCCTTATCAGAGCAATGCTTCAACTTTGTATGGGAGTCAAGAACTTTAATACCAATGGGCCTGGGTTAGATTTCTTCATCTACCATTTACTTCCTGTTTCACCTTGGAAATTCATATAGATTCTCTGGTCTTGAGTGTCTCCATCTTTAAAGTAGGATCAAAAGTAATTCCTAAAACTAGCTCCAATTATTGAAAGGTAAAATTAATTAATTTCTACAAATTTTTTAGCATTTGGTACATACTAGGGATAAAATGTATGCATGTGTGTATGTGTGTGTGTGTGTGTGTGTGTGTGTGTGTGTGTGTGTGTGTGTGTGTGTGTGTGTATACAGGGGGATACTTGAGTGTGTGTGTCTGTGGAGGTGCAAGGGTGACATTGGGAATCATCCTGGCTTACTCTACTTCCTTATTATGTTGCTCTGGGGTTTCCAGGCTCTCCCTTCCATGGCTAGATTGGAGACTACCACCAAATCTGCCTAGCATTTTTTATGTGGGTTCAAGAATTGGATCCTTTTCTTGTGAGGCAAAGGCTTTAACCACCGAACCTCAAAGTGAGAGATTATTTAAAATAAAATTGTAAAGAAGTTGAGATACAAAGGCTGAATAGATGTTAACTAGATAAAGAGCAGAATAGTGTTTCTGACAGAGAACAGCATATACAAAAGTTAAGGAAGGACAGTCTATTTTGAGCTTCTGGAGGAAGTCAAGAGCAGTTCAGATAGAACGGACCCGGTTGACTCAGGAAAGAGGCACATAGTGTCTGACTAATGGGTTGAAAAGGACTTAGAGTTCATATAGTGTTTTATCCAAAAATAGTAAAGAGTCATATGAAGATCTGAAGTACTGTTAGTCTTAATCACAGTAAGGGTTTTTTTGTTGGTTTTTCGCCTTCATACTGCTTTGTGAGCTATCAATCAGTTTCAGTGACTCAGAAAGAGAAGAGAAAGAGAGTTGGAGTCAAGGGCAAAGCTGAATGATGGCTTCCTATCTTTCCAGCCAGGGCCTTTCCCATGCTGCATAGCAGCTCACTAATGTGCTTTGGTAGGGGCATGCCATGGCAAATGCTTTCTCTTAACTTCTGGATTCTTGTAGTGCTTACCCTTTGAGCTGCATCTCCTTCATTAAATGAATGTCCTGTTCCCTTGACCAAGAATGTAATTACTGAAGGAGAGATCAGATTAAAATTGAGTTTCTGTAATGGGCTATTTGTTTGGAAGGGAGCCTGAAGGTATTTCTGAGGACTTTAATCAAAGAAGGGAAAAAGCCAATAGAACTTATGTGATGATGATGATTATTAGGGCAATTGAACTCCAGGCACAGCCAGTTTCTACATCAGTGAGTCATCGCTTGCTTTTCTGAAGTCCTTAATTGGATGAGATTTGTTTTCCTCTGAAGTCCAGACTCAGGGATGGAAAGGATCTTAAAGGTCACATGGTTCGAACCCACAACAAATCTTGATCCCTGGCTATAGCATTCTTCAGTAGTTGATCCTGTCCCTGCCACCACACCTGAACCTACTAAAAACTCATTGCATTTTAAAATATATCTTGCCTACAGCATGCAACTCTGAAAAGAATTTCTGACTTTTGTAGACATGAAATCGGTTTCTGGGTCCCAGCACATTCAGTTACTCTGACACAAACTATTTAAAGGAGAAAGGATTTATTACATAGGCATGTGGATCAATGGGAAATACAATCCCTCATGACAGGGAATGCATAGAAGTAAGCAGAGAAGGCATGGGAAACAGGAGCAGGAGGTTGACTGCTACCTTTCAGCCCTACTCAGAAACAACAGGAGAGAGAGAGAGAGAGAGAGGAATTGGGGTCCAGTTATCGAAATCTCAAGACCTGCCCTCCATGATGGGTTTCTTCCAGCAAGGCTTTACCTCTACTTTCATAACCTTCCCAAATAGCACCCCTATCCGGGAAACAATTGTTCAAAAATATGAGCCTCCAAAGGACAATTCACATTCAAACCATGACACATCATACATCCTTTCTGGTTCTGGTTCTGGGAGTCTGTAGGACTTACTTATCCCTTTGTGCTATAGAGATGTTCTCTGTCACATTCTCCTATGCCTTCTTCATGACAATAATCATCTCCTTTGTGTTTCTTTGTATTAACAATTGTCCCAGAAACTTACTGCTATATGAACTCATAAAAGAGTGAAGCACATTTCTTTCTTACAAAATGGTTCTATAAAATCTAGTTGATTGGAAGAGATAAAAAAAGATAAAGAAGGAAAGACCAGTCATGCTTAGGTCTCAGGTAGCTCACATCAGGTTTAGCTGCATTCTGCTTATCAGAACGAAGTGATATTACTAGATCTCACTCAATGAAAATGATCATAAGAAAGTGATCTAACCACATGCACAGAAGGAGAGGCAAAGAAGTTTAGGATCATTTACCAGCCTCATATGCCCTGAGAGGTCAGATACACAAGTTGCATCTTGGATGGGCTTCCAGTTCCTATTGTCCATCTTTTCTTCCTGTATTTTACTCTTCCATGATATGTTTCAAAAAATAAATGTAGTGGAAGACACAGAGGACTTGAATTTAGAGACATCCCAGACTCACATATATAAGCTATGCTATTAATCAAGTCATTTCATTTCTCCAAGTCTCTCTCTCTTCATCTACAAAATTTTGGAAGAATATCCCATTATTGAACACTGATGAAGGTAGGAACAGGGTAATTCCATCATTCAATGCAATTTCATTTGTTTCAGTGCTGCTAAACAAAAAAGTTTAGCTTCAGTCTTCAAACTACTGGCTTCAAGGTTTATCTGACTACCCATTAAGGTGAATTGTTCACTTGGAATAGCAATGGCAATTATATTCTTTGTCATCCCAAAAAGAACTCTATACAAAGAGCTTATAAGACATTATCTTTAGGTATTTGCAATGTAGTTGAGGAAGCAAATCAGTGTGTGAGGAGAACCAATGTAAGCAGAAGTAACAGCAATGATACCACTATGTATCACTGGTGGCAGTATCTATCTACCAGGCCTTTATGCGCCAGGTGCCTAATATAGATAATTGTTGATTTATTCAATATGCTAAGAAGTTAGAATTTCCACCCATGTCTTTTGAATGAGAATACTTAGGTTCAAAGTATTTAAATCATCTAATAAAGAATATCATGGATAACTGGCAGATCTAGCATTTTAGTAAAATATTGTGAAATCTTTTTTGGTCAGCTTACTCAGAAAAATGTATGAAATGCTTACATGTTGAGTTCTGCTCTGGAATCTAGACAATAAGTTATCTTAGCTGTGACCTCATCTAATTCTTAATAAACAGAAACTATATAATCTGTACCTCAAAAACCACGACTCTCCTTTAATATACACTCATATAATTTTAAAAATTTTGGACTGTAAGTAAATATGTTCTCACTCCTCTCTTAGTCCAATTGCTTGTGTTCTAGACCACATTGGTCTTACTAAAAATCTCCCTTTCTATATCTTAAATTTATCACCTTCTTGGTTTCTCCATATTCAAGCAACTAAATCATATTATCCTATTATTCCTTGGAAGATAGAATCAAAAGAAGAAGAAGGGAAAAAGAAAGAGGGATAAAGGGAGAAAGGGGAGAAGGGAGTGAGTAAGAGAGAGAGAGAGAGAGAGAGAGAGAGAGAGAGAGAGAGAGAGAAAGAGAGATTTGGCCCAACATTTTCCTCTGGCTATCTGTAACATATTTCTGCTCTTTATCAAAATTTCTGTGAACTTCCTGTAGTAATTCTCTCAACTTCCTCATTGATTTTCACTCTTCTCAATCTTTAGTTGAGCCTAAACCTCCATCATTCTTATAAAACAGTCTTTATTAAAATCATCCTAGACTTTAACCCAGTGATCTGCCAATTCTAATTAATAGCAACTTCTCTGTTTTCATATCACTGGATCCCTTAATAACCCTTCATACAGTTAAGCCATAACTTACCTTATAAGCTTTCTTATTTAGGCTAACTACTATACCCCTTTAATCTTCCTCCTCAGTATCCCCTCTCTCAGAATTACTTGATTCTTACATATTGTACTTTAAATCTGGAATGATCTGGCCACTTTTCCTTCTTTCTTTCTTCTCCAGCTACATACATTCTCTGGGATATCGGATCTGCTCCACAGTTTTCAATGTCAGTTATATGCTAATTTGTTCCATATCTACATTTTCAACTTTAACTTCTCCTCAACTCCAGGCTAGTACAATCAAATTGCTTATACAGCATCCTTATCCAGAAATTTAATGGGGATGTCAAAATGAATATATCCAGAGCAGAAATTCAGGTCTTTTCCATTACAGTAAATGACCTCAGGTAAATTCTGGAGGCCATCATTAATTTCTCCTTCTCTTACATCCCATATCTAGTCTATTAATGAATATAGCCACCTCTTTTTCAAATATATTTCTTTAACCAAATCACTTTTCACCATACTCATAACCCTGATCACAATCAGTAAAATGTTGTGTTTGGGACTGCTCAAATAGCCCTAGTCTAGTTTCTCTAATTCTTACTCCATATAGTTTACTCTGTTTGTGGGAAAGAAAGGGGTAGGAGAGAACAGTGAGTATTATTGAGGGGACTCCAATCAGTAACAATCTGTAATGTCATATATATTGTAAATGTCATGATGAAGCATTTACATTATATAAGCTTTATACTAACTAAAAAAGTAGCTTCATTAAAAAAAATCAATGACCATTAAAGCCCTGTCAAACTAGGACTTTGTTTGCTTTTTACTTCCACTTCCTTTCTACTTTGTTCCAGGTAGTGTAACCTTCTTTCTATCACCCAATATTGCAGACTGATTCTTCTAAGAGACTTGATGATTTCCTTGTCAGGTACCTTGCATCATTCAATTCTCAGTAAAGTTCTCCTCTAAGAAAGTCTGACTGATCCTGATCATTCCAGTGATCACCCTAGCCACTATTACATTATACCATCTAATTTTATTCTTGCTATCAATAAATAGCCAAGGTTATCTCATTTTTAATTCTTTGAGTTTCTTTATTATTATAATGTTAAATTCCTTATGATATCCTTTGTTCAGTTTTTGTCTATATCCCTAACACTAAGTAAAGTGCCTAACAGTTAATAATGTCTGCTCAAGATATATTTCCAGATGGACTTACTGGATACCTGCTTGAAGGTCTTTAGAACAAAGAGAGTAAAATGTGAGCAATGACACACAGTATGATTTTTACTTTAACAGAGGAAGCTCAAGAGTAAGATGCCAAGAATGATACCTAACTAAGGCATAGTCATAAGATGAGATAAGATGAGATGAGATGAGATGAGATGAGATGAGATGAGATGAGATGAGATGAGATGAGCTAATGCTTGAATGAGTTCTCTTGATAATTTTTCTTGGGGGGGGAGTGTTCGCTGGCTTGTTTGGTTGTTTTTGACATAGTGTCTTTGTAGCCGAGGCTGGCCTTGAATTCCTGATCTTCCTGCCTTGGATCAGAAACGCGGACCATTACTCACAGCTTAGTGAGTTTGAAGTCTATAGTTTAAAATTCAGGTTGGCTTTAAGAAGAAGTTGCAAAGAGACATAAAAGAATTACATGGAGAACAGAGCATCAACTGGAGGAACAGAGAATCACAGTTAATCAACTGTAGAAAATTCATTGCTGTCCGTTAGTATGCTAATTAATCTATATAAATTATACATAAATAAAATTTTGTGATCAATAAAAAGTATTTCAGAAACACAAATCATCTATATTCCCATAAATTATAGTGTTCCTCATATAAGTAAATGTTTGCAACTGCAGTTGTAGATTTGAGAAAGATATACAAGTTCTTGGTATAAAGACATTTTGGACACTCACTGCATAACCAAACATGTGTCCATATAAATAGCTTTTGAGTGAGACACTGTGCACATACATTGATGATTTAAATAATGAGACTTTAAATAGAGATCTCCAAACAACATAATCTGTCTATGGATATGCTTGTACTAATGTATGTCATCATAGCAATGTGCTTATGATACAATTTAATGTTGAAAAAGATGCATACTGAAGTGTAATACTTGATTCAGGGAGGAAGTAATCAAGGAAGTTTCAGAGAAGCGATATTTGAACTAAACTTTGAAGAACAAGTGGAATTTTCCAAATGATCAAAAAAGGAAATAACATCTTAGCAGAGGGAATGGCAGAAAGGCATAAAGATGTGGAAGCATTGTGATACAGATAGATAGATAGATAGATAGATAGATAGATAGATAGATAGATAGATAGATAGATAGATAGATAGATAGATAGATAGATGAGAGAGAGAGAAATGGGAAGAGGCAGAGAGTAAGTGGGGAGTGACTTAGGAACAGACCTGGAGGTCTTGAAAAGCATGCCCATAGATCTGCCCAGAAGTCCTCAAAGATGCAAAATTACAAAATCTCTGATGATAAAGGAAAGTAGTCAGAAGACCTGGGTGCTGGAAGACCTCTGACTTTCTACATTCTTATCTATCGAGGAGAGGGTTGAATAGGAAGATCTCTAAAAGGTTCTTTTCACAACTTCGAAGGTATATTTTTAGGCTAAATATACAGCATCATTTTTTATATTTTTGGGGGGTCTGGGAAGAAATAATTAGTCTGTCATCAAACAGAAAGGCAAAATCATTGCCCTCAGGCTGAATTTCCCAGAGGATTCCCATTTCCATCGTGACCTCTCAGGGCAGTGAAGCCAGCAACAAGGAGATGTGAACTCCTCCCTCCCAACCGTCTGCCTAGTCTTACATATGAGAGTATCTTCATGAAAAATGATAAAGGCCTTCTGAACTGAATTCCTTTCTCCCTTATCTCACACCTCAATGATATGCTTGGAAAACTTGCCAGGAAAAGATAATACAGCATCACTTGTCTGAGCCATAGTCTCTCAGTAATGACCAACAGGTTTGAAAGCAAAAGTGGAGTATTTGCCTCTGAGGACAGATGGTGCAAGGCTATCTGTTCACTATCTTTCTCTCTTTCATGCTTTTCTTGGTATCAACCTTATCTAAGGACTTTAAAATATTGTCTTGCAAAGTATTTATATAAGATTATACTCCACACAAGTGCATAAAAGACTTTTCATGTATATTATACAAAGAATATAAGAGAATTCAGACATAGCCCCACATACAAAACAAACCCTCTCTGGTGAAGGTAATCTACAGACATAGGCATCATCTTGTAAGTAGAGTGGAAAAGGTATTCCTTCATCCAGTAAGCTTTAAGAAATAAATTAGAAGATCCTTGACCTCGAGTACCTGGCACAACAGCTACTGCTTCATTTTAGATATCTGTGTGTGGCAGCAGATGATCAAATTTTAACTTCCTTGATGGGAAAGTGAAGTGGGTGAGGGAAGGCTGCATAGACAAGGTGATAGTTTGATTAAATCTTGAAGAATAAGCATGCCTTTTTGCAAAGATGTTTGGGTTCATGGTGGAAAAATAGTCACATGAAAGAAGATTCTAACAGATTTCTAGGTGAAAAAGTCAGCATGAAAAGCTCTCAGACTATGAAGTAGGCTGGTATGTCCAAGAACAACTTTAGGATCTCTGAGGATGTGTATTTCTTTTTCATCTTCGATCCTATAAACTTTTAAGTCCATTTATTTTGTCATATAGTTTACTACAGATTTTTCACAGATATGAGACTGATGGAACTACACAGAATGTGATTTAGCTTAGTTAATGTTCTGTGTACACTCAAGAAAAATAAAATATAGATCTGTTACTCAACACAGTGTTCTATTTTATAAATGTAGATTAGGTGAAATTGGTTGACTGTGTTGTTTAAATTATTTGTACCATTTCTGTTTTTTCTTTGTCTTTCTGCTTTTTGATGTCGTTTCGCTTCATTTTTTGAGATAATACCCTGCCTTGCATAGATTGGCCCAGAACTCACTATGTAGCCAAAGTTAGCCTCATAGTCTTGATTCTCCTCAAGAGTCTTAGCCTCCTGAATCCTGTGCAAGTATGTATCCCCACACCCAGATGTCTCCTTTTCTGATTTTTTTCTCTATGTATATATTCTATCAACCATTTAGATGAGAATTTTTTTAAATCTCTGACTGTAACTATGAACTTGTTAAATCTCATCAGTTTTTGCTTCACCCATCTTCATTCAAATCACAGAGGAATAATCACTTGGGAATATTATTGTTTCTTAATTGTTCTTAACCTTATTATCACTATGACATCATCCTCTTCATCCTTAACACTAGTCTGCTCCTTAAGTCTATGGAATCAGATATTAATATAATTATTACAGCTTACATTTATTTATGTTAAAGTATTTTATTATCCTTTTACTTTCAAAGCAGCTGAATGTATATACATGAAGAGAATTCGTTATAACTAGCATATGTTTTAATGTCACTTTCCTATTACTCCATACTTTTATTATAGTGTTTATAATGCTTACATTTAACATGATTATTGATGTGGTTAATTTTTAATCTGCAATTTTATTGTTTGTTTTCTATTTAACTCATCTGAAACTTATTCCTTTTAAAAAGAATAGTTATCTGCTCAATCAGATATCTTTCCTGCTGGCTTGTCTGCTTGCTTTGAGACAGGGTCTCTTTAAGCAGCACAGACTAACCTCAAACCTGCAATCTTCATATCTGCCTAGTAGCTATTCTGCTAGTACTGACATACATTTAGCTTTCATATCGTAGGAATCCTATACTGAACCATTATTCTGTTTGAACCATGAATTATCTTTGTAGGTTAAGTAGTAAGCTGTATTCCAACAAGACCTATACAACTAAATGATCTTAGCTTTTTCTGGTATTCTTTATTTATCTGAAGATCTATACAGTTCAATTCTTCTATCTTATGTAATTTTCTTATACCTAAAGGACTTCCTTTAGAATTCCAAAGAGTCTGGGTCTACTAGGAATGATCATAAAAAACTTTAGATTCCTGAACAAAGTTTCAAGAATTTTTTCTTTCAGCACACAAGAGGTTTTTGTTGTTATTGTCGTTTGGTCTTCTCATTTCCATTGTTTCCAAGGAGGCTGGGTTTTCAGCATCCTTAGCTTTGCTTTGTATATACACAATATCTTTCCCCTCTAGCTATTTAAAAGTTTCTTCTTTATCACTTGTTTAAAGTAATGATATCACAATGTGTCTTACTATAATTTATTCTGCTTAATTTCTTATGGGCTGAATCTCTTGGATGAGCAAATTTATGATTTTCTGAAAAATGGTGGAAGTTATTCCTAGTTTTTCTTCACCCAGATTCCCTATCAGATCCAAGTATTTCATAGTCAATGAACTCTCCTGGTACACTGAAGCAATGTTCGTTGAGGAGGCAGAATATTTTTTTCTTTCTGCATTTCCTTTCAAACAATTTTTATTGCTAAGTTGCTATATTTTCAGTTTCATTAATTCCTTTCATTTGCAAAATCTAGTTCATCAGTATTCCCATCCAATATGTTGTTATCTCAAATAGTATAGTGTTTATCTCTAAAAGTTCAATTTGGATTTTTTATATTGTTCATATTTCTTTATAACTTTTGGAATGTATGAAATACAATTATAGTTGTTGTTACATCTCTTTCTGATAATTCTAGCATCTTGCGCCAGTATTGGATTCATTTTGAAATGACATTTTTCCTTGCCATGAGACACATTTTCTTGATTCTTTGCATGCCTTTTTACTGGATGGCAGGATTTATTGGTTGACTGAGTTTTACACTATTGGGTGACAAACATTTCTGTAAATCATTATGTTCTTAAACTTTGTCCTAAAATATAGTTATATTACTTGGAAAATGTTTAATTCTTTTAATTTTGCCTTTAAATTCATTAAGTGGGGCCAGATTAATATTTGCTTTGGCTAATTTTTCACCATTAGTGAGGCAATTCCCCTCTGAATGGTTCTAGCCAAAACCCTGTGAATTGTGAGGTTCTCAGTTTAGCTGGAAGGAAATGGACTGCTTGTCAACCTATCAAGTCGTCAGCTCCCAGCAAATACTGTTTCAGGTAGTTTTCTCATATACCAGTATTGACTGATACTCTACTTAACTCTTAGAGGAAACTATTAGCAAATTTTCAAAGTTGTTTCTTCTCTTTCTCTCTGTCTTTCCCAGTTCTTTGAACTGCAGGCTCCATTCGAGTGTCTGTCCACCCTTTCAGCTTATCTCCAAGTTAGAGATTGTAGCAGCTTCCATTTTGGGTCTCCTCACCATTCCCACCTATGGCAACTCTATTGTCATCCATTAGTTAGGGAAATCTTGGGCTTAGAATACTGGTTTCTGTCTTAAGTAACTACTGATCCCCATTGCCTTATATCCAACGTTTTGCAAAACCGTTTAATTTTTAAATTTTTAACTGTTTATATATTAGAGGAAAAGTGTAATCTCTGTTATTCTATCTCAGCCAGAAGTGAAAGTTCTTCTTGATCCTTTATTGTGGTATTAGAAGACCTCTAGGTGGAAATGTCATTACTTCTTTAACTACATCTCCTGCATTATCCTATTTGCTTTTCATTCTGAAATCTGCTCATACCTCCTTGTGCCACACTTCCAATTCTTCCATTCCAGAAGTCTATCCCACTCCATATTACTTTCTCCTAATTCACACTTATTCTGCCAGATGAAGTTCTGGCATAAGACACCTTTACTTGTTCAGCCTTTCTCTCCAAGGGCTAGTTGCTATGAGACTTGCATCAATTATCATACTTATTTCATCATGTTTCAAATTAGAGAATGTAAAGACACTATAAGATGAGAAAGAACTGTTTGGAAATGCTTCACAAGGGTATTTTATGATTTTTTAAGAATTTATGTGAGCCTCTCAGAGCAAATGCGTCATGGTTAGATATAGATGTTTAACTTGAGGGTTGAGATTTCAAGTTCTAGACACATTTATAGAGAATTAGCAGTTGAGTTAAACCCAGAATGAAT
This sequence comes from Typhlomys cinereus, assembly GCA_023101885.1. Classification (NCBI taxonomy): domain Eukaryota; kingdom Metazoa; phylum Chordata; class Mammalia; order Rodentia; family Platacanthomyidae; genus Typhlomys; species Typhlomys cinereus. The sequence goes on along the minus strand of JALPQD010000008.1, from coordinate 1,724,049 downwards.
CTGTGTAAAATTAGTCCCTGGACAAATAAATAAGATGGAGGGAGCTGGTTGAGAAGGTACACTTGGCCAGGCTTGATGATCTTGCAAATAAGTATTGTCCCCCTCTCAGCCATTATATGGATATGGTGTGGCCAGTTCCCTCAGCCTCCACATTGGTGTGGTCTCTTCTGCCAAGCTAGACAAGGAATTGTAACTGGAATACGGTAAGAGACATGAAACCATTTTTTTTTCTTGAACTGTTTGATCAGCAACATGCAAAGTAGTAACTGCAATGAAATGTGGTTACACATAAGGAAATTGAGACTCGACATAGTCATTTTTTTGGAACATAGTCTTGCTATGTAGCCTAAGCCTTCCCTGAACTTAAAAATTTACTCCAAACTTCCAAACTATGTTTTGTAAGTAAAAACATACTGATTCTCTGTTGTGAATTAGGCAAACTACAATGTGCCGGAAAGCTTCCCTGTCCAGGTCTCCATGAGAACATAGAACTGAATGTATCAGAAAGAGGACAGTATTCCCTGTCCTATGCATTCTTCTGTTTCATTGTACAACTCTGATCAATTTCTTTCTCACTCTACAACTTGCTGGTACATTTTTAAGGTGGTAGCAGTTAGACCCATAAAATTCACTTTAATTCTCAACCTCTTCATCGTTCACTGCCTGTCATGTAAGTACAACCTTTTGTAAGATTATTTGGTGAATACTTACAGTTACCCTGAACTCATTTCACAGTATTTGCTCATATGTTCCTTCTTTAAATGGCCTATGTATATGTGTCTTACCTCAGTTTGGACTGTCTCACTTGTGGCTTGCCCAGCCTAAGACCCTCTTTTGTCCTTCATACTGTATTCCCTGGTTTTACAACTGGCTTTAGATCAGAACTCTAGAGATCTTTCCATTCTCCTTCCTCTTCTTTATTACCCATTTATGTAGTTAAAGTAACTTAGCCCTTCTTGCTTCTATTCCCTTCCTACTAACCAACTCCCAACTAACCATAAAAATATTGATGTTATTATTCCTTTTCTAACTTCAGTTGAGAAACTGGGGCAAAGAAACTAATTTATTTGCCCAGAGGCTGACAGCTAATAAATGACTGAACCATGACCAAAACCTGAGTTCTAATATACTTGCTTCTTGCTTTCAAATTGAATGAATAAACAAATTAATGTGCTTGCAAAATTAATATAATTTTATATGATCCTTTTTTTTTTACTATATAGAAAGTTAGCACTACCCCCCCAAAAAATAATTTTACTTTGTTTCATGGCACATTGATTTTGTTTAACTCTAAAAACCAAGTAAAGTCCAGGTGTCCCCTGTGGGATCAGTGATCTTACCAATCTCTTTGTATGTGCAAGTAGCTGCCCTAGAACCTGCTTGTCCTTGTTTCCCTTTGAGCAGCTATGGACCTGGAAACACCAGTCAAGCCAAAGGCTAATGGCACAGGCTGTTCTCAAACTCTTCTCCTGAGGTTTCTGGAAGGATACTTCTTTTTTTTTAATTTATTTATTTTTCTGCTCATACAAACGTAATAGGTACCCCTGTCCCCTCCCTCCCTCCACCCCTCCCTGGACCTCCCTACTCCCTCTTCCCTTTTCCCCTTCCTTTCCCCCCTCCTTCCCTTTCTCCCAGTGCCCCCTCCCCCACCTCCAAAGCATCCTTTAATGAGTATATCAAACTTTCCTCTGGGTCCTCCTCTCTGATGAGGTGTAAGGACTCAGTGGCATTTCCTAGAACTCTTTCTTGTGTTCCCCTTAAGTATAGGAACACTATTGTGACTGTTAATCCCTTGCTTCTAAGGATCCTAGTGCCTTTAGTCCATGCTAGACTTTGAGGGGTCAATGATACGTTGGTCATTGCGCAGATCATGCAGAGTCCTATTACAATTGCTTCGGCCCTAACTTGTGTGGAGTATCTTGCATATCTCGACTTCTCCCATCCTTGTGCTCTTACAATCTTACTGCCGCCTCTTCTGCAAATTTTCCTGAGCTTCAGGATGGGGAGAGATTAGGCAGGCCTGATTCCAGGTGGTTGATATAGAGTCTCTGATGTTCTGAATTATGGTTTGTTGATTTTTTTTTTCAGTTTTGCTGTTCCTGCAATGCCCTTGGCTCTATCCTGATGGGTATTGGATGTCACTCCCTGGCCAGAGATAAAAAGCTGTTAAAATAAATTCTTATTATAAGGATAGATTCAAAGGTAGATGGAATAAGAGTAGGAGACTGCGGCGAGGGGTGGGTCAGTCTCCCATTGCAAAATGATTACCTTCTATCTGCCAGACTATGCCCTCCCTTTCTGGTGAGATCATACCCCATCAGTTGCAAGTGACCAGGAAGGACAGTCTGTGAGCTTAACCAGATGTCTCATTACTTACTTGCAGTCCTTGATGGTGGCCTATTATCTCTGCTGTAGCATGATCCTCTTTCTCCTTGTTTCTGGTGGGGCCCTCCTTCCCCTTCTGTAAGGATACTTCTGAACCATCTTTTACCTGTGGATGAAATAATTTATGTAGTGGTCAACATCAATAGAACCATAGTTTATTTGAGTAACAGAATATATCTGCCTTTCATAGGAAGATGCAAGAAAAAAAACTTAAAATCATTGCTTTAAAAATAATTGACTTTATAGAAATGTCATGTTTGATAGGCAATTTTTTATAATAGTATCTGTACAACCAATCATGGTCATTTAGAGCATACACACAACAGCAATAGTCACAGCTATCCTACTTTTTATCATCACTTTCCTAAAAATCTCTGTAATAATTCCTTACAGACCACTGCAGTCTGGCACCCAGCCTTTTTTTTCAGCTCACCAATCAAATTCTGTTCCGCTCATCTTGTGTAGTCTAGTCCCACAGAGCTTCTTGTCAGGTCCTCAGGTCCTAGGTAATACCACTCTAACTGTTCAACAGTTTCTCCTTTTTGGCACTTCGAATACCTATCAACTCTGTCATTATTCAAAATCCTGACCAGGTATAAACTATCTTCTAGTCTTCCTTGGCTTCCCTCCTTACTGAAAAAAGTAAACCATCATTCTTTTGTGTTCATACTTTATAATTGCATTCTGTTTTACTGTCTTATATGTGTTTGACTTTGTTTCACATCTTATAGGATTAGGGTCATTTTGTAAACACATGCTTACAATACAGAAAATCTTTATAGATGAACCCAATTATCATTGGTAGAGCTCTGTGCACTTCAAGAATGTAAATGGTATTGAAAAACTTACAAAAGAGCTGATGAAGAAGAATAAGAAACTAAGGTATATTGCATATTTGATGACTTTTCTTAATTGATAAGTAAATCATTGTCTTTTTCAAACTAGAAAATTCATCATTCCTTTCTGCAAGAACTTTATTTTTGCTTTTCCATATTCTATTCTAACATAAAGATTTGGAGAATAAAGGTTAGGAGAACTCTAGATCAAATATCCTGAATGTGAGTTCCAATTACACTGTTCACTATTGGGAAATATGTCAAATTTGATAAGTGATACATTTTTTGTTTCTCTATTTTCTTCACTAGAAATAAGAATAATTATGGAGTTTCTCTCATAGGGTCATTGTGATGAGTAAATTAGTTATGTCCATAAAGTCCTCAAAACATTTATAAAATGCATGGAATGTACTTGGAAATGTTTCCTATGTTATGCAGAAATGGGGAGACAAGAAGCCAGGAGTGATTCATATTTCTAATACAAAAGAATGATTGGGAAACATCAAGGGAAAACTAGAGAACAAAATTAAGCTGAGATCTCATAACTTATCGTACTGATGTGCCTGATTGGATTTTAGTACTGCTATATCCATGAGTAAAGGAAAAGGAATTAACCAAACCAAAGGAGATGGAGAGAGTTTAAACATATGTTCTATCTTCACACGCTAATAGCACTGGTAATAGAACTAAGACCAATGTGGAAACACTACTAGGACTCAAATTTACTCTTAGACTTTTAAAGTCTTTGCTAACATCTGCAACTACCTATATATAAAACAGGTTTCTCAGGAAGGCAATGAATTCCTATCCTTTCTGCATTCAATAGAATGTGAGCATCCCCTGGGGACTTTAGGTATTATACAAATTTAAAGCACAAAGACAGTGTTTAAAGCAAGTATACTTTAAGATTATTTTCTAATGTTTCTATACAGTGTGTGTGTGTGAGTGTGTGATGCTTGATGCATATGGGTGTAGAAAAGAGCACTATATGTTCCTGTGGATACCTAAGAGTGACTTTGAGAATCAACCTGTATTGCTCTACCTCATCAGTGCTTTGTCTGGAACTTTTCAGATTCTGCCTTCCAGAACCAGAACTTCAGGCCATTACCATTTTGGACTGGTATTTTTATGTGGGACCTGAAATATGAACTCAGGTCCTTTTGCTTGAGAGGCAAAAGCTTTAACTCCTAAGCCATCTTCTCAACACTGTTTCTATAATTTCAAAACGTGTGTTTTGCCTTATAAAGTTTCCTTAAATCTATGACTTTCTGATTTGTGTTGAATTAGCTGTCAGTCCCATGGACTATGTTTGGCAGCAACCTGGCTATCCATTTCATGACAATAGCTTAGGGACCTATTGAGCATTTTTCCATATTGAGCATCAAGCCAATTTAAAAAGTGATTTCTAGGAGAGACATCCATTTAGAACTTTTACTAAATGCTCTCACAGCTCCTCTCTGTGACTATATTTTTAGCTCCTATAGCCATTTAAATTGAACATAATTAGAGGAAAACAATAGCGAAAGCAAAAAAACACCATCTCAGCATTTTTGCAAGGAATGAATGGGGCTAGTGAGAAATAGCAGCCCACTTCTGTGCTTATATATAGAATCAACCTGGGCACAGTCAGATAAACGGAACTAAGTTCAGCCTAATTTAAGAAATGAGGGAAAATTACATGCATAGTTTCTATAATACTATGCATATATTTTAGAGATTACTGTATACAAAATTTCCTGATTAGATCTGTCTTATGAACTAGGGGGATGGCTCAGTGGTTGCCTCACAAGCAAAAAGAACTTGAATTTGAATCCCTAGAACCCAAGTAAAAATGCAACCTGTATTTCTGACCCTGGAAGGCAAATCCTGGGAAACCCCAGACCAAAGCAATAAATATGTATAGCAATCCAGGATGATTGCTGATGTCACCATTAGGCCTACACAGGAACACATACTCAAGTGTCCTCTTTTACACGTACCCACAGTGCATATGTATACCCCCCACACACACACATTTGCAAAAAAACTATTTTGCATACAATTGTCAGTAAAATTTTCATGACCAAATGATTATTTTTATTCCTTGAATCTGTGTTGCTTTCTTTTTTTAAATTTATTTATTTATTTCATTTTCCCCAATCATACAAGCTCAATGGGTACCCCAGTCTTCTCCCTCCCTCCACCCTTCTCTATTCCCCCTTGCACCCTCCCCCCCTTTTCCCTTCCTTTCACCCCCTTCCTCCTCTTCTCCCAGTGCCTACTCCTTCCCCCTTCCCATCCCCTGGAGCATCATTTTATGTGAATGCCAAACTTCTCTCTGAGTCCTCCACTCTAGTGAGTTGTAAGGACTCAGTAGCATAGCCCAGAGCCCTTTCTTGGGCTCCCCTTCAGTATGGGAACACTATTATGACTGTTAATCCTTTGTCTCTAAGGATCCTAGTGCCTGTGATCCATGCTAGACTTTGGGACGTCATTGACATGTAGGTCATTGTGCAGGTCATGCAAAGTATGATTATGGTTCCTGTGGACTTAACTTGTGTGGAGTATCTTGCATATCATTGGACCTCCCCATCTTTAGGCTCTCACAATCTTGCCACCCCTTCTGCCACAAGTTTCCCTGAGCTTTAGGATGGGGAGAAATTTGGCTGATCAGGTTCCAGGTGATTAATGTAGGATCTTTGGTGTTCTGAATTATGGTTTGTTGTTTTCAGTTTTGCTATCTAACCTACTACTTTTCTTTACATTATACATCTCTATCTGAACACATTGTACAGAGATTATCCTCTTTGGTGAGTCAAATAGACATTTTCTTTCTGAAATATCAACAAAATTCAAACACATAAATGGTTTCCCACTCTTCTTAGATAAAGGATTAAGTTTTTTAATACATTTTTATTATTATTTCAGCTCATAGAAACTTAATAGGTACACCAGTTCCCTCCCTCCCTCCTCCTCCCCCCGAACCCCCTGCTCCCCCTCCCCTCACCCCTCCTTCTCCATCCCCCCGTGCCTCCCGCCCCAATTCCCAGAGTCCTTTCTTGTGCATGCCTGACTCTCCTCTGGGCCCTCCTCTCCGATGATGTACAAGGACCCAGTGGCATTTCCCTGAACCCTTTCCTGTGTTCGCCTTAAGCATAGGAACACTACTGTGGCTGTCAATCCCTTGCCTCCAAGGATCTTGGTGCCTTTAGCAGATGCTAGGCTTTGTGAGGTCAATAGTGTATTGGACATTGCTCAGGGCATGCAATGTCCAATTATGATTGCTTCGGCCCTAACTAGTGTGGAGTATCTTGCAAATCATTGCTCCTCCCATCCTTTTGCTCTTACACTCTTACCACCCCCTCTTCCGCAAATGTCCCTGAGCTTCAGGATGGGGAGAGATTTGGCTGATCAGGTTCCAGGTGATTAATGTAGGGTCTTTGGTGTTCTGAATTATGGTTTGTTGTTTTCAGTTTTGCTATCTAACCTACTACTTTTCTTTACATTATACATCTCTATCTGAACACATTGTACAGAGATTATCCTCTTTGGTGAGTCAAATAGACATTTTCTTTTGAAATATCAACAAAATTCAAACACATAAATGGTTTCCCACTCTTCTTAGATAAAAGATTAAGTTTTTTTGTGCTAGTAGATTTAAAAGCCAAAGGCTTATTGGACACAGGTAAATGATCCAGTGAAAGGAGAGATGAAGTTGTGCACAAAGAGAATGCTCTACCTGTGCAACTACGTAGCACAGGAATTTGAAAGGAATCAGAATATAATGAAGGGGGGAAAATAATCAGTTTTGTTATCCAGTTTTACCAAGCAGGATTAATGCACCTGATGATTATCATCAGCAATTCACTAAATAAATCGGACACAAACATTTCCATTTGTAAAAAAAAAAAAATCACAGATTTCATGTCAAGTGTATTTTATTGTCAGGTAACTAATTATTTGTTTTTTTCTTGAGCATGGATATATTGTTGGTTCTTTGCTCTTTATTCTTATAACAAGACCAAGCTTATTTTTAAAACTTGAAAATATTGGAGCTATTACTGTAGCCATTGCCTTATCCAGTGACATCTAAACAGCTGTTTACGAGAACATATTCTAAGGTAAGCAAGGTTCATTTAGGAGAAAAGATCACTTAAAAGTGATTCCAAGAAGAAACATGGAATATGAAAATAGTGACAAGTTTGGGAAACTAAAAAGGAAAAAAGAAGAATATTGAGACAACTTAGAAACAGATAATAATCAAAAAAGGATGATATCACAGGCAGGATTTAGGAATGGAAGGGTAATTGCAGTCCTGGAAAGCTAGAGGACTCTGACACTGGGTTCAAACTCTAGGGTAATATTTGTCTGTGGCTAGTATCTTTGAGAGCATTAAGAGTAAGATTCCAGAATTCATACAAGAAGTTGAAAGATTGAGCTAGTAGCTACTTTTAAAGTGATAGTAACATGCAGACTCTTTTATGAGCCTGTCTTCTAAATTCTAATATTACTCACAGAATCTAACCTGAAGCCAGATACAAAATATCTGGGAAAGGAAGTTCATATTATATAGAGTGGAGTATAAAATGAGTGAATTTTGAATGGAAATGTAATAGATAACTATTAAAATCTGTTCCTCTGGTCATTTTTTTAGATATTATATATATTTGACCTTCCATATAAAAACTGCAAACTTCATGTCTTCACTTTAAGAAATCCAACCAATTCTTATATTCATATAGATAGATTCTCTTCAAAATATAAGAACAAAGTTCATCTTCATAAGGACTTGAATTTGATAAAGACTAGACACCAGACTCAAGGATCATGCAACCTGTGCTGTGTAGTATGAATTGATTGTCATCTGACTCATGAAGCCATAAGATGTAACATATTATCCACAAATAAGCGAAAATGAGATAAGAAATATGATGATATATAAGGATCTAATAGAATCTGAAGGCATGAACATTTGTGCTTCTGCTGTGCAACTCTGCTGGATGACATAGACACTTTGAAAAAGCATCGTGGATTCCAACATATTTACTTACAGCTTTGTTCCTCTTCTTCAGTTAAAACTGCCGTCTTAAAAGAGTCTGTGGAACTGACTCTTCGATGAGTTAATGCCTTGGGTATAATGTACAAATGATGATAGCATCAATCAGAAGCAGTGTGCTACAGTTTTACGTTCCTCTGTCAGCAGTGTCCCTTTGAGAGAACAGTAAAGTAAAATCTTCTCAGGGGATAGAATTTGAAGCAATCAACCAACAGGTTGTTGACTTTGAATAGAAAGATGGGCAAAAGCATGTCTCTTCTGAGTTATAATTTGGATAGATGATCATGATTTGGAATGGACAGGACTAGAAGATTGCTTCTGAGGAGAGCAAGTCGAGAAGTATAAGGATGGAATTCTATTGGAATGGTAAAAAATCTAAACATTTTTGAGTCCATACAAATATCAACCAAAGAGCACCTCTGAAAGGATGTTCCAAATGATCAGTTTGATTATATATCCTTTAGATGTCAGTCAGTTTCCTTATCCAAGTACTTCCTTAATGGTACAATACACAAAAATCCATGGAAACAGGAGTGGAGGATATTCAAGATCTCTACAACACGGGCTTTTCCTGAAAATCTAATCTTCCAGAAGTTCAGGTCAACAGTGATACTCTGAATTGGTGCCATTCCCAACCAATAATTTGATAGGAGGTTGATTGCAATGGATCCATTTCATAATGTTATTTGTAATTTTTCCTCACAAGAATGCATATTTATTCTGAATTTGAATTTATTTTCTAAATAACAATGTTTTGTCTAGCACCATTATTCATAGGTTTATAGAAGTTCTTATCCACTTTATGATCTCTCTCCCAGCATTAATATTTAAAGAGTAGCACATCTTTCTGTAAAGATGTGGCAACAATGAGATCATATATATAGTAACTGCTGCTTTTAATAAATGCACCTTTTTGCAAAAACAGTTGGCTTGACAGATGTATGGAATTATCTAATGAAGGTTCAGTTCTAATGCCAGTTTGGAAACTAAATATTTGAGATTTTCTCCTGAATGATATTATGTGTATTTTAAAATAGTGATAAGTATGTGGATTGTTTTTCATATGGCCAAAATACAGTCAGAATCAAAGGATGGAAATTACATGTATTCTTTCATTAAACCTAATAAGCATTTGTGTCTATTTTTCAACATTGGATTCTGCTTACTTAGCTGTTCTTGGTTACTAATGGACATTGGGACACTAATGCCAGAATCTAATATACCGCTACCCATTTAGGATTCTTCATGCTACAGATTTAACAGACAACCAGTCATGCTGCCATATTGGTTGGGTGACTTGTCCAATATACCAAGAGGAGTGGAGTTGCTGAAACATAATGTGAGCAAGGAGGACAATTCTAGAGCCAGAGTACTCTCTAGAGTATCTTCCAACACTTCTGATAATAAAACTACAGCAACCAGAGATAGGTTCATAGAAGATGCATATCCATTAGAAATAAAGGCTTTGAGTTACACAAATGGTTAAAGAAAGAACATCACAAAAACTGAAGTATTTACACTGGTCACAGGAAAATAGAATACATAAGAGAAAACAGAAGTTGTGACTTTCATTATACCATTGTAGCCAATTTAGAAATATAGCAAATATGCATATTTTCTTTCTTGGTTTAAAAGAGGTTTTGTGTATAAATGTATATATGCAGGTGTGTGTATATGTGTGTGTGCATGAATATGTTAATTACTTCTTTTTTAATCTTAGTATTTTATATGTGTTTTATTCTAGCTTTTACCTTTGTAAGTCACCTTGACAGCAAAATTTTAGCTGGCATATTACTCAAGTAGAATGATTATTTTTTAAAAGAAAAAGCATTGCAGGCTGGTGAGGAGGATTAGTGTTAAAGACACTTGCTGCACAATCCTGATAATCTGATTTTGATCCCTCGAATTTTCATAAAATGGACAAAGAGAACAATCACACCAAATTGTCTTTTGACTTCCACACCCACATTGTGGCACACACAACCATAAAGTCACACTACAGACTAGCTAGAAGATAGATAGATTAGATAGATAGATAGATAGATAGATAGATAGATAGATAGATAGATAGATAGATAGATAGATAATAGAGAGATAGAGAGATAGAGAAATAAATAAGAGAGAGACAGTGTTCAGAGATAAATAACTTGACTTCACCTAGAGATGAATGAAGTGGCCATTGGGACTGCTCCTCAAAGTTGTTTGTCTCTTAACACCAGACATCTTCTCTATAGTTCTCATTTAATCATTTTAATTATGGATATTACAAGTTATTATTATTTTTTCATATATCACATTTTCATATGAATGCAGGAGGTGAGGTATTTTTGTGTATGTGCATATATATCTGTGGGACCACTTGTGTGCAGAACACATGCGTGAATGTGAAGGTGTGCATGGAGAAACAGTGTTGATATGGGGACTAATGGTCAATGGTTCTTCCTTATTCTTTTTGATACAGAATCTCTAATCAAACCCACAGCTTGCAGCAGGATAGTTTTTCCAGTCAGGTTTTTCTTGGGATTTCTCATCTCTGCCTTCTGAGGCTGAAATACAGATGGGCCAACACATCTAAGGTTTGTCTGTCTGGATGTCAAACTTGTTCTGGGGATGACCATTTTCTGGTTTCTAAGTCCCAAGTTAAAGGCAAGCTGCTACACTCACCCACTATTCTTATGTAGAATCTGGGTATTTGAATTCTGGTCTCTAAGGCCTTCCAGTATATTTTATTAGAAAATTGCGAGAAGCTACTATAGGTCAATTTACCCTAAAAGTTATTATCTATAACTAATTAGCTAGACAATAGATCAAATTATACTGCAAGGTTTGCATCAACACTTAGGAGGCTGAAGCAAGAAGATTTCAAGTTTGAGGCCAACCTATACTACATACTGAAATTCTGCTGAAAAAAAAAAAAAAACAAATCAAAACAATATTTCATCTGTGTTTCATTTTCTGTCATGTTTTAAATTAAAAGTCTGGCATGTTAAATTGAAGCTGCAAATAGTTATAGGAACATACCACAACAACTTAGTGAATTTTTTGGTCTCTTTTATACTGATTAAAAGAAAAAAAATAATTTCCTTCAAGACTTCTTAAGAAACATACTGCAATTTTTATTCCATTGTATGTAACCCCATAGAAAACATACCTGCACTGAAAAGAGATAAACTTAGTTGCTCAAGAGAATGTTTTAAATGTGGCAACTTTGGGGCAGTTACTTGATCAGCATGAACTTGGTAATACATTGACTGGTATTTTAGGATTCCATGATAGGAGTCCTCTAAATGTTTCTCTTGTGGCCTCTTAGTGCATAAGAAATAGTAAATGTCCCCATCCAACAACTAGTTCACTTTTCCTTCTCAACTAAAATTTTATTTTTATTTACATACTTTGGTTTCAAAAGTAATTTTCTCCCTAGAAATAAGCAATTCTTTTCAGTCCTTGTCTAATACTAATCACTGATCTTGCTACAAAGTAAGTCTTATGTGGCTTTAGACAGAGTCTTGATCTCCCAGCTAATTTCTGGCCAACTCTGTACAAATTACAGATTCATAAATCAAACTTTCACTATGCTATGGTAAGAGTCATATAACCTTGGGAAAATCATTTAACCTTACTTCACTTTTAAAATGAGATATGGTGCCTACATGACAGGATCCATGTGGAAATAAGGTAAAGAAACATTAATAAAAAGGTATTAGGCAATATTTAAAACAGAACAAGTATATGAAAATAAAACGTGTATATGACACATTTGTGCTTTGATCCTGGTCAGGGTTAGAAATTTAAGCTGCAGCTGAGTCCTCACACTCTTGACTAGTTCACACTACGTGATTATTTCACTATTTAGATGAGAATATATGTATGGATTGAATCCATATCCTCTGTCCAAATATTTGCCTTCAACTTTTCCTGCCTCTCCACATTCAGTTCAGCTTTCTATAATGGGGACTTGACATGTAAATGATCACCATGGTACAATAGGAAATAATAGAGCTAAAAAAAAAAGGAGGTTTTAAACTACCATAACCAAACTCTTTATTTTAAATTAGGAAACTAACATCTCAGAAGGGGAGTGATTGACCCAGGACCATGCAGGAAGAAGGCACAAATACAAGCTTTGGTCCTTCTCTAAGTGTATCTTCTTTTCCAACTTCAAACCTCTGCCTAAGGGTTAGCTGTAGCTCAGTAACAGAGTGCTTACCTAGTATACATGAAGCCCTAGGTTCAATCTCCAGAACTATGAGGGGGAAAAAAAAAGGATGTCTGTCTGCCTAGTGGAGAAGTACTTTATCTAATAAAATTTACATATAATGAAATGCAATGAGCTTGAGCATTTGATTCCACACATGTTGATGCTGCATACCATATTTTCATCACTTCAAAAAGTTCCCCTGTTGCTATTTCCAGTTACTGTTCATCCCTTTGCTGCCACCAGGGTTCCTGCTGCAGGCTCTTATATAGCATACCAACTAGTCTTGATCTCTCATTATCTATTTTTATTTTACCTGACTCCTTTCATTCAACCACCCATTTTGTTTTTGTTTCTGAATATAACCATTTTGTGTAAGAATATACGATAGGTCCATTTCAAGCCTAGCCTCTAGGAGAGATTTTGTATAACTCATTTAATAATTTTATTCTTTATTTTCCTATCTATAATATAGAAGTAGCATATATGCCTCTTGTGTTGGATATACACCTAATTGAACTGTACCTAAGACATATTAAGTGCTCAGTAAAGGCACATATAATCATAGTATCTCTGTTTACCTCTTACTATAGAGACTATTGTGCAATCCTCCTTATTTGTCCTTTTTTAATTTTTTAAGTGTTTAATACATGAATATAGTGAATTTAGATCATTTTCTCACCTCAATCCCCAATCCCTTCCCCTCTCCTCTTCCAATTACAGCCCTTCTCCCCTGCCAGGCTTCTTTCTATTTTCAAGCCTCTTTGCATGTGTGATCCACTGGGTTTTATTTGGTTTGCCTTTGATGACATCTGCTGAGTACCTGCTGGGCATGAACCATATCAGTGGGTATACCACTGAGGAAAGCATCTTCCACTTCCCCCCATCAGCATTAACCCCATCAGTATCTCAGAGAGACGTGGGCGTCTTGAGAGCTTTCTCTTTCCATGGTGAAATGCCGACAGGACACTTTCAGTGAAGGGTTTGTGAAAATATACATAGTTACAGTGAGTTAATGGATAAAACACGATGGTCATGTCCAGAAGATAGTGTCTGGCCATAACCCTGCCCCCATTCAGGCTCTTACAATCTTACTGCTCCCTTTTGTGAGATGTTCCCTGAGCCTTAGGTGGGGGTAGTCACCTGCTTATATTTTTGAGATGAGGAGTGAGAGGCCACAGGGCCTTCTGTTGAAAGTCACACTAGGGCCTTTTGATGCTCTGCGCTATGCTTGCTACATCACCGCTCCAAACACACATTGCAGAAAGGCCTTGCCAGGCTGCCCAAACACTGTGCCACTGAAAAGTGCTTTCTTTCTGAAGACTGTCAAAATACCCTCCCGATGAGAACCTAAATAAATAGTTTTCTGAAACCTTTCAGATTTTTTAATAAGTCAAAATACACTTTTCTGACAGCATAATTGCTTTTCATAGTGGAGCCTTAAATCTGCACTATAAAAGAATAATGCAACAGTAGATCATTTGTGAAAACTTAATGAAAACGGAGTTAGGGAACCTCAGAGTCACTAGACCTTGAAATTCACTTTCAGAAACTAATTTGCAGTAAATGCATGAGAAACATATTTAGACATGATAAACTTCCAGGATGGTGCCAGGCAGGTGTGGAAGTTTATCTTGATTAACTCCTTTGTTTTAATTAATGCCAAAGAGCAAAAAAAAAAAAAAAATGGGGATCTGGCATTCTGTCAGCAGGAGCCATCTTGAAATTTCTCATCAGACAATCCTGTATTCTGAATAAACTCAGCAGGTACATGCAATAGACTGCTCTGTAAGGCTTTCCAAAGTACATTCACTTCTTCCTGAGGCAGCCTTCATTAGTAACAAAGATTAAGTCTATTTATTTAGAGTTATCTAAGTGTACAGATGCAGAGTCAGGCAGGCTAGTTCAAATCCCAAGTACTATCGCTTTCAAGTTATTTGATCTAGGCACATAATTTGACCTTTCCAGGTCTCAGACTTCCTACCTATAACATGGCAATAGTCACCAAACCATCCTAAAACAGCTATCATGAGATGAAGACAAGTACTGCACTCAGAATCTGCCTGGCACATGGGGAGTTACTGTTCATGAGTGCACTGCTGCTATTTTACTGATCATCATATGCCAGAAATACTCATCGCTTGCTTGGGCCATCATGGCAATCCTGTGGAGTAAATGTCATTTTTTTCCACTTTAGATAAAACTCAAAAAGAATAAACTTTGACTTCTAGAACAGAAGAAAACTGATCTGTGACCTTACTCTTGTTTGAGAGCTCTCTAGAGAATAGTCCACATGTCTGTGTAATTCACCTTGAAGCCTGTGAGTTCCTGAAATCTGGATGATTGTGTCTAAAGACATAGAAGTTGTTTTTAACTGTGGTAGTGGAACTTATATTCTCTTGAACACCTTTAGTCCCAAGGTCATTTCTGTTTACTCTAGTCCATATATTCCACATACTTTGAAGCTCAGCTGTTTATGAGTTAAAAAAAAAAAAAAAAAAAAACAGGGGAAAAGGTTTCAGGCAGTAGGATCCTTAGAGGCAAAGGGTTCAACAGTCATAATAAGTTCCCATGTTCGCGGACAGCCCTAAAATGGGGCTCCAGGCTATGCCATTGAGTCCTGAACCCTCACTAGTGTAGACAACTCAGAGGGATGTTTAGCGTTCACATAAATGAATCTCTGTGGGATGAGAGAGTGGAAACAGGAGGCACCTGGTGAAGGGGGGAGGGAATAGAGGAGAGGAAGGGGGGGATGACAGGGGAGGGGAGGAGGGAGGGAAAAAGGGGGGACCTATTGAGCTTGTATGATTAGGCAAAAACACGTGTAATAAAAAATGAAAAGAAAAAAAGGATTTTTTTTAAAGTCTGAGGTCAATTCTTGAAATACTGAGAATTGTTCTTTTTTTTATTCTTTGACATTGAAGAGAATAAGTTCTCTCAATAAGTAGCTACCCATGAACTAACACAAAATGAGTCTAAGGAATCAGTTGGAGCTAGAAATGCAAAGGATTTTCCCCCATGAGGCCTAAGTATGGATTTCGTGAGCGTTTCCAGTATGGGAGAGCAGGACAGTGAGCCAAAATGAGCAAGATTACAATCACTTACTCTGGAAGTAAGATACTTCTAGAAAGTTAGTCCACTAATTTTCTCTATATCAAAAACAAAACCAATCAAAAAATCTCTAAGAAATAGTAAAAATAGCAGCAACACCCAAGAATAGCTTATCCAAAAGTTGTTTCACCCAGATATGCAAAAATGACCTCCATCGTGTGTTCAGCTAGTTCTTTCCTTCTCTGAACTTTAGCTTCTTCATTTCCTAGAATGAATCCTTTGAATTAGATCAGCTATGTTAAAGCTTTAAAAGAAAAACAAAATGAAGAAGACCCTTTGTCAAATAAATTCTCATGTAAAGGTGAAACTAATGGAAGAACAGCTACCCAGGCTACAATGGAACATAGCAAACCTAGAACCTACTTGAGGGAGAGATACTAGAACATTTCTGAGTTTAATTATTTCAGATTTTTGTAAAGTGTAAAAACTAAGACTTAGGCATGATAGAACTTCCTACAGGTTTAAAAATATCTAGGGTATCTCCTCCCCCCCCCCTCTCTCTCTGTCTCTCTCTCTCTCTCTCTCTCTCTTGCTCTCTCTCTCACTTTGTTTTTGAGTGTGTAAGTGTGGGTGTGTGTAAAAGAGGGCACTATGTGTGTCTGTGGAATCATCCTGGATAGTTCTACCTCCTTTTTGTTTTGATCTGGGCTTTCACTGACTCCACCTGCCAAGACTAGAAGTACATGTTGCTGTCATTTCTGCTAGGGATTTTTGCGTTGGATCTGGTATTTGAACCTGGGTCCTTCTGCTTGTACAACAAAGGCTTTACCCCTGAGCCATCTCTCCATATCCTGGGAGGTTATTTGCCAGTTTTCTTCAGGCATCAGACAGTTGGTAATGTTTTTCTATTGCACTTATATAATCTAGAAACTTCCCCTCACCAACAAAGAAAGGGTCATTTTACATTAAAACTTTAAATATTGATGTCACTTTTCCTTCTTTTCATTTTTAAAAACTTTACTTTTTTCCAATTATTTCACAGGTATTAATTTCACTCAGTATTTGATCTTTAGTTAATTTCTGTAAAATATTTTGCCTATAACATGAAGAAATTGAAGAATGATGGATAAATAATGTGATAAATATACACAAGAGAGTTTTATTCAGACTAAAAAGTAGAACAAAATTACATTTTTACTGAAAAATAACACATGGAATTGCAGACCATCATGTTAGGTGAGATAAGCCAATCTCACTAAAACAAGCAAAGCACATTTTCTATCATATAAAGAATCTGGAGTGGAGGAGGCATGAGAATCTGGAGTAAAAGGAGGACTATTTATTAAGAATATGAAAGAACAAAGAAGGAAGAAGAAAGGTTAAGAAAGGGTAATAGAGGGCTAATATGATCACAGTAAATCATGTGCATGTATAGAAGTTTTATAAAGCCCTTAATTTATACAATTAACATATACTTGTGAAAAGTGAAACTGACAGTTTCATAGTTATTTTTGCTGTGAGACTTAAGAACAAGAAAGTAATTTAAATAACAGGAAGAATTATGGAATAGCACTTCAAGTTCCAGGTGAATAAAGAGCATTAGCCTAGCATACCAGGGAATATAGGTTGAACACATACACTCTATCTAAGAAGAAGCAGTGCCCGCTGGACAGCCTGGAATTATCCAGTGTAAATCAGTAATACCCTACAAACCAAGCATATGGAAGCTTAATAATTTGGCAAAAGGGAGAGATTGAAAAGAATAAGAAAGAAAAATTCTAAAGGGAGGTGGGAAGAGAGAAAAAAGGAGGAATGAAGAGACCACAAGTGCTTATTTAATTTTATGCTATGAGATTCTATATTTTCTGGAAAACCAACAAGACACATGTTTGAGTTTAGCTTTTTAAATTGCAAAGTTAAGTACATGTTATTTTGGATTCTGAGTCCAAACATTTGCTTGGTATTTTCCACACATCTTCACTCCAATTGGAGCCCATCAGAATCTAAGTTTCTATGATGCTGGGAAGGCTTTCTGCAATGCCGTCTGGTTTTCTTAAAATGTCACCATGAGCATGAGCAGGCTTATAAGATTGTAGAATTGACTGGGGTGGGAGGAGATGCTAGAAAATGTGAGAAGTTAAGGAGAGACAGCATACCTGATACTCAGGTTTGTTTTTGCCATGAACATAAGTCCTCCCCTAGGCCTAGGATTCTTTTTTTTTTTAATTTTTTATTTATTTATTCATTGTGCGTGTGTGCATGTGTCATGTGTGCGTGTGTATGCGTGTGTGTGTGTGTGTGTGTGTGTAGAACCATGGGCGAATTCGGGAATTCGGGAACCGCCATGGACGCCTCCACCTCCTCCTTGTTTACTCTGCCCTGGGATTCACAGGCTCCACCCTACCAGGACCAGAAACGCAGGCCGCCCTGCTTCCACCCAGCGTCTATACGTGGGGTCTAGGATCCGAACTCAGGACCTTTCCCCTGCAAGGCAGAGGCTTAACCTCTGAGCCACCTCTCCAGCCCTGGATTCTTAAACTGAAAAATAAACAGTTTAAGAATTTGAGGTGTTAAGTGCAATGAAGGCAGGATAGCTAAGGAATGGCATTCACATATATAGAAATCTCTCATCTCCTCCAATCGTTTCCAGTCTGCTAACACATCTTTCACTTGAGTCTGTCACCAGTCTGTGCCCGAGAGTAGCACCTTTTAGAATGAGAGTTTGATAATTCCTTCCATTCACTCATTCTCAACATCTCAGTGACTTAATATTCATACGTAATGAAATGAAAGACTTCACTGAATCACTTAAGAAGCATCAGATGACCAGGATCCTAAATTGTTCTCTTAGCTCAGGTCTGCCTTTCTTCTTCTTCCCTTGGCTCTCCCACTCTTTCTAATGATCACTGGAGACATTTATTTAGTTTGTTTGTTTGTTTGTTCATTTGTTTGCTTACTGTAAAACTTGTTCTCTGACAATTTCAAACATGTTTATCAAGTATTCTAAATACTCTCTGCCCCAGCCTCTCCTTCCCTCTCCTATCCCAATAAACCTGCACCCACATCCTCTCTGCTAGTCCCTTTGTCCAGTAAATGACTATTTTGTTTGGTGACACACTGAACTGGCCTTAGGGGAAGTTCCCTCTGATGGGGAGATTTCTCACTTAGGATTTTATATATTTTATTTTGCTGTCTTTCTTCCTTTAGGCCTGTAAAAGAACAAGGACCACCAAAAAATAAAATTTCTATTGATTAAACTGCAATTTACTTGTGTGGTGAGGAATATATGACAAAGAAGAAAGGCTCTGGA
The DNA here is from genome assembly GCA_023101885.1 of Typhlomys cinereus. Classification (NCBI taxonomy): domain Eukaryota; kingdom Metazoa; phylum Chordata; class Mammalia; order Rodentia; family Platacanthomyidae; genus Typhlomys; species Typhlomys cinereus. Next base: position 1,705,237 of record JALPQD010000008.1, on the reverse strand, counting down.
GTTCTGAAGTCAGGTCCTAATTCTTGAGATCAGTAATTGCTTTGTTTGTGGCTTTATTTCCCTTTACCCATGAACCCAGCATATGGAGTAGTACCTGAGCTACTGCTAAATCAGTCAATGCCCTTAGACTTTTTCCTTCAACTAAAGGACTGCTTTCTCTTCTATGATCGCAACAATATTGCACTTTTATACTTTCTGTTGCTTGGACCTCCCATGTCTTTTTACCCAGTTATGACTGGAAAATGCTCATTAATTCATCACAACTAAAAAAAGAACATCTCCTCTAAGAAGGACTTGTAGCACTTCCTTGTCTTCCCTTTAATTACGCATGGATCTCTAGACCTACTTTACACTAAACAAAGTGCTTAGCATGCAGTTTTCCAGACTGAGTTTCTTGCCTTGAAAGTAGGAAATCATGAACTAATAATCATGATTTTTTCACTGATTGAGGCATTATTACACAATAGGTATTTGTTGATATGAATTTTTGGGTTTACTGTAGAATAGTAAATAATTGATGAATGAAGATGACGGAAATAAAGGTTAGCAGATTCACGGTGAAAATGATAGTTGTAGTAAACTTTCAGAGATCTCAGTAACTTCACATCTACAAATGTAGTGAAATAGAACAGAGAGGGATGCCTTAGCCATATGGACTCAATAAATGGAATAAAGGACTGTAAAAAACAAGAAGCACGAGAGAATTTAAAAGTACTTTTCTTTAAGTTTCCTATTTATTAGCGCATTATATTTGCTAGAAAATTCTGTCAGTGAAGGTGTGTACATGTGTGCATTGTGTAGGTATTTGTATATATGCTGTGTCTGTGCTGTGCATGTTTGTGCATGTGTGTCCTATGTGGTATGTATATGTTTTGTATGTGTGCGATGTGTGTTTTGTGTGTGTTTGTGTGCGTGTTGTTTGTGTATTTGTGTATGTGATGTGTGTGTGTTTATATATGTGTGGTGGGTGTGTGATGTAGGTATATTCCTGTGTTATATGTGTGCTGTGTGCTTCTGTATTTGTATGCTATCTTGTATATATGTTTGTATGTATTATATGTGGTATTTATGTGTTTGTGTGTATATATTTCTATGTGTGTTATGTCTGTATGCGTATGTTTGTGTGTGTTTGTGTATTTGTGATGTGTAAATATTGTGTTGCATATGGGTCATATATGTGTATGTATGTATGCATGTATGGTGTTAATGTACATGTGTTGTGTGTGTTGTGTAAATGTGGATATCCTGGTGATATGTATGTATGTGTGTGTATATGTGCTTGTGTGGTGTGTATATGTTTGTACACATGTACTATGTATTGCATATGTGTTACATATATATATTTGTGTATGTGTATGCTGTGTGTGTTATGTATATGTGTGTGTGCGTTCATATGGGTATATTTTCTCCACAAATACTATAACCTGGCTACCTTCTAAAGACTGGTCTTTTGTTGGACTTGTCAAGGTGAGCTTTAGCATTCTTACAAAGGGAATAGCCTCCCTTTACTTATCATTTAGCCTTAATTGTATTCAGTTACAATAAGCAGGATATGCAAAGTATAGTTTCTGTGAAATTTTTCTTCCTAGTATTCAGCAGGGTAATAAAATGCATGCTGTTGTGTAAGATGCCTTTAAACATTCAGCATCCACAGATGAGTAATGATTTTATCCCTCTTCTATTCCTCGCTGACTCCTTGTAAGGGGGAAAATGTCTCTTGCAGACTTTGCCCAGTGTCACTTATTACTGCCATTATAAATTGAAAACATTTTTCTGCCATAAAATTCCCCATGATGAATTGTACCATAGGCATTAGAGTTTTTTCAGCGTTTTCTTCTTGATGAGCAGGCAAAATAAAGAAAATAAAATGGGTATATTCTTTTCTTTTGGAGAAATCCAATCTCCGCAAATGACCCCCTTAAGACTCTCAATGACTGTTTGTATGGATCCTGATCTTAAAAAATCACCCGACTTGGGGGTTTGAGTGTGTGTATTATCATGCAGCTAGTTTATTACTGAGCAATAGTCTGTCTGAAAGTGATTTTGAGGATGACTTCATTAGCTGAACTACAGAAAGCACCCCTTAAATGATTTGAACATGGAAATTGAAAGGAAATTTAGGACTTTTACTTAAAACAATACCATCCCTGTCTGCTTTCCCAATGCATCATGCCTGGTTACCTGAACAGAGCCATACACTGCATTACTAACATTCTGGCTCCTTTTATATTAGTCTTGCATTTGAGATAGAAGAATGCTTGGGCTGGTGTCCATTCTAAATACTAAGTGATAGGAACTATGTAAAGTGAGTTGATTATATTAAATCCTAATAATAATTCTACAGGATATATGTCTGTTTCATAGATGAAAAAAATGACAGTCCAAGCATTTGAATAACTTGTCTGAGGTAGATGGTTGGTGAAAATGGTAAATGAAGACAGAATTATAAACTAGGTTTGATTTCTCCTAAAACCAGTGCTGCCTCCCAGTGCAACATAATGCTAGAGATCACAGGTAAACATCTAATCAGGTTATTTTAATGTCATTAAGTGATTATTGTTTTATAATTTTATTTATTTACTTATTTATTTATTTGTATTCTTTTAGGGTTTCATTCATGAATATAAGGAGTTCATGTCATTTGCACTCTTATTACTCAAACCTATTCCCCTTTTTCCCCCACTACAAACCTTCTTTCTTGCTATTTTCCCTCCTGTTTTATATTTATTTTAGCCTGATGTAGAAAACTGGGCAGGTCATTTATAGGCTCCAAAAATAGGTATGAAGTAGACTGGTGTAAGTTGTCTTTACTAAGATCCACAGCAAAAGAAGCAGAAGGTCTCTGTAATTCCACGTTTGTTCACAGAATGCACTGTCTCCACAGAACAGACTGAAGACTAAATAATGCTTAAAGAGGTGTGGGTTTGTCTTGTTGCATGTCTGTTTGACCTGCAGATGATGAGTTCCCAGAACGCACAGATTTGTTAGAGATCTTTGATGGGCTCATCTTGGTTGGCTGGCTGGGTGGGTAGATGAATGGATGGATGGATGAGAGGATGAATGGCTGGATGGACAGTTGGAGAAATGTCAGCTTGAGGGACTTGGAGTTTGAGAACGTAAAAATGTAAGAGATAAGTAGATTGAAAAGAACCATCTAAAGATATTTAAACAAAGCAGTCAGAAGAAGGAAAAAGAAACCAGTGCCCATGATTCCAAAAGTGGAGGAAATTTCAATAAGGAAATTTGTGAAAGTGCCAAGCACCAAATAGTGTAAAATAAATAAAATGAGGACTAAGAGGGGAACTATCTATAATTATAGACACCTCTGTGAAGAAATACGTGTGAAATAAAAAGGTCAGATACTTAAGAAGAGGATTTTATGGAGTTGTGATCCTTGAGTTTATTCGTGAACTTTATAGGAAAGAAGGCAAAGAATTAAAAGAGAAATAGAAAACATGAGTTTTGACTCAACTATGAAACCTCATAGGTACCCGATTATTCTATTCATTGACAGACCTCAAGTTATTAAGGATGAAAATCCTGCCAGTTGCCCACATGAAGTATACTCTTGGCAGTTACCCAAAACCTTAGGAATCTTACAGCTTCTGGGCCTTCCAAAAAGACTATAATAATAACATCTGTCACTGAACTTCAGCAAAGAAAAGAACTCTCCATTTTTTCATTTACCTATTTTCATATGTATGTGTTGTTGAGTGTGCATATTCATATGTTATAGCCATATGTTGTGGTATGAACATACATGTGTGCTGCATGTGCATGTGCCTGGGTTTCACTCTTCTACCTAATTGTTTTTGAGACAAGTCTTTAATGTCTCTACCTTCCAGGTTGGAATTACAAGTTTGCCATCACATTCAAGTGTATTTCTACGTGGAATCTGTAACTCTAAACTTTGCTCCTTTTGCTTACTTGGCAAACACCTTGACCACTAAGCCATCTTCCTAACACACAAAAGAATTTTTCAACATGAAAGACAAAAGTCAATGTCTTCTGTAACATATAACAGTTATTAGTTTCTTTTATGATCAAGAGAAGAATTGGTCAAAATATCTTCAAGCATGCCAACAAAAGTCTTTTTTCTAAGCTGTCAATATAAATAAAAGTTAGTTAAGCAAAGGGTTATGAAGTGCTTTAGTGAAAACTAAGAGCAAAGGTTACCATGAATGGGAAGTTGGTCCAAGAAATTTGACTTAAACTGGGACTGCTTTGTAGGGAAATTTGTCTCTATAACCTCCCCCCTTGTGAGTTTCATATCAAATAAAATGCTCTTCTTAGGACCTGGAAACCAGCAGTTACTGCATTTGTAATTTTATATATGTATATATGTTTGATTTAGTATGTATACAGATATATTTTCTTGGAGAGATACTTTGATATACCAGAAAAGCAATACAACAATAATTTTGAAAAGACCTTTGCTATGTATGTGACCTTTGAAAAAAATGACCAAATTTCTATAAAAGGGAGGCCTTCATATTTGTAAAAAAAAAAAAAAAAAAAAAACGTGATCATGATTACATGAATTAGCTGTCTGCTGTGAAGCAAGAATTCTTTATATCATTGGCATTGTTTCTGGCATCCTCAGGTCTCATTTAAAACTCATGATAATCTTTGAGACTCAACCAGTAGAAATTATTATTCTTCTTACACTCATCAAAGGGGTTAAACAAAATTAAGGGCTGTCAGCTTTGAATAATTGAAAAATTCTAAACCTTGCAAGGTCAGAGTGTTGCACATAGATTAAAAGAAACTAAGAAATGAAGGTTGCTCATAGACCAGGCACATTATCCAAGAGAACCAACTTACAACTGACTCAGATTTGGTGCAGCATAGTTGGAATCTAACAGCCCTAAAGTAGAGTCTCTGTATATGCAGCCTTCCTCCTCCACCTCCTCGACATCACTGTCAGTGTTTTGTTTGTACCCAGCATTACATGTACCCTGATTTCATCATAGGACGATGCCTTGCCTATTTTTATTTCCTCTAGTCCTCTCTAGATCAGTTATGGACTTTCAGAGCCTTTTGTGGTTCACAGATTTTCATTTATTAGTATGTCCTCAGCATTTAAATAATAAAGAATATTAAATGAATTAATGGATGGATGAATACTATATCTATATACTCAAACACAAAATACTATTTTTCAGAAATGTGGCTATCAGTAGTGAACATTATTACTAAGTCCGTGAGCTCCATTGGACCTTAGTCTGTCATTCAATCCTCAGCAATTAAATATTCAGATCACAAATTGGCCATGTGGTGAACCACAGGGACACAATCTGAGTCTGAAAGGACACAGTGAGGGCATTTATTTCTCCCCCTCTGAAAAACTCAGGTGGAGATCCCATCTTTCATGCCACCTGAAACTCCTGTGGGGGTTCCCAGGAATATCATGCAACACACTGGGCCCACCTGGGAGCCATTATCCTATATGAGATGACGGTCAGAAAAAAACAAGCGTGATTCGTATACCTTTCCAGCTGTCACCAAAGCTGCTGCCTTCATGGGTTAATTAGCTCTCTGTATTTTGTTGCTTCAATTGCTGGATGGGCTGTCCAGCAAATCATAGACTTCTATAAGCTTTCAAAAAGATAGATGGAGAAGATAACAAGAAAAATGACTCTTAACAACGTGCTACATGCCACTATTATTTTCACTTTTAATAACAAACAGTGGTTATATCAATGCTCAGACTCAGGATGCTCAGCCTAGAGTATGAAGCTGTCTCTATTCATAACCCTAATATAGAAAAGAAGAAACAGGAGTCCAGGCGTCAAAAGTTTTCTACACAAGTGATGCAATCAACTTGAGCTGAAATCCACCTCACTCACTCTGTGCAAAAGTCAGTCCTGTGTACAAAGGACTTAGTTCAGTTAGATCGGAGGACCTGAGTAACCCAGATCCCATTACATCTGGCAGCCAGGCAGTGCCCAATTCAGAAAGACTGGGTACTAGCTGAGGTCTCAGTTACCAGATCGAAGCATAGTCCTAATCTGGATATATGACCAGAATGACTGGCAACAGGTTGAATGGGTACTGCTTCCCCTAAGTCATCATGAATCACTGAAAACATGCTCTTCATACTTGGTTTTCTCTCTCCCTACCAGCCCTAATGGTCTCCATTTCATTAAAAAAAAGCAGGCAGAAATATATAATTATTGAGTACTTATTTGCTTCTATGTTTTAATTTCTGGTAATCGTCTATGAAATGGATAGAATTATTACTTCCATTTTAACTAAATTAAAGTTAAAAGAAGTAATGCACCCCAATCACAAAACTGCTAAGTATCTAGTTTGTGATTTTAAGCCGGGTCTTTAGTAGCTACCATGACTGCTAAACACTTGAATGACTGTGGTAACAAAGTCAAGGATCTTTCAAATTCATCAAATTCTGTTTTAGGATTCTCTGTTACTGTGTGTCATGGTTTGAAATGTGTCTGCCACAATCTTATGTGTTTGGCAAGGTCATGACACCTTCCAGAGGTGGAGGCTTGCTGGAGGAAGACGGTCACAAGGGGTAAGCCTTGAGGTGGATAGTCCCACCCTACCTCCAGAAGGAGTCTGCCTTTTGCAGCATCTTGGTATCTTTCAGCATCTTGGATGGGCGTGACATAGCCTGTCTCCAGCGCCAGCCAGTGCCCGCCAGCGCCAGCCAGCCATGCCGCCTTCGCCATGAAAGACTGTGTAAATCTCCCTTTCTCCCTTAAGTTGCTTGACTTAGAATGTTCTCACACAGCAACACGCAAGAGTAGCTATTACACTATGGTTCTTCACATTGGCTTTATATTAGCATGTTTGCTGAGCTTCTGAAAACTACCAACTGTTTTCCTCTTCCACTGAGTCAAAATACCAAGTTTGATATTTTTAAAATACCTCAGCTAATTCTCAGATGTAACCAATATTGAGGATCACTAGGCCTGGATGGGCCTAGGAGAACAGAACCTAAGTGTCGTGAAATGCTTCCTGCTCTCAGGGGAAGAGGCCTGTGGAAAAGGGACCCAGACATCCTTAACCTCTCATAAGACGCGTTCTGCTCTGAGCTGTTGCTCAGACCTGTGTTGTCAGTTGGTGGAACTGTAGCAGGTTTGCTCGCCTTGCCCTCTGACTCCCACCCCTGGACTTCCCAGTGCACATCCATCTAGTCCTATACCTTGTGACTGCACCACCTGCCTCCCAGTTTCCAGGCCCTGAAGCTCACTGTCACCATGCAGCCTATTTCTGCTTGTAAATAGCTTTTCCTTGCTCTCCTTTGCGCTCGCTCGCTCTCTCTCTCTCTCTCTCTCTCTCTCTCTCTCTCTCTCTCTCTCTCTCTCAGAAATTGTAACAGGCTATGTTTTGACGTCTTGGTGTCTGTCTGTGAGGAAGAAGGATATTGTGAAAAATCAATTGCTTGGGTCAAGGAGAAAGTATTGATTCAGCTAACAGAGCTGATGCTCCAAGTGAATCAGAAGGTGAGAGATAAAAATGACTGGCATTTCAGGAACTGTCTCTGCCTCTTCCATGATTTATGCTCTAGGAACAAGCTCCAAACAGTTTTCTCTTCTGATTTTGTGGTCTATTTGAGCTGCCACATTGGTATCAATTCTTCTTATCCTCACTGTAGACCTCTTACTATTTCTCCAGAGCTGCACATACTATGCTATTGATATATTCATTATTTTTTCTTGTTACTTGCTGTCATACACTGAAAGAAGCAAATTTTTATTTTATCTGGTGGTTGGAGATTGTCCAATGCATTTGTAGTGGAGAAGATATAATAGCATCTGTGTTGTTGTGATTGTGGTAGCAGAAGCATGAAGGTACTTGCTTACATCTGGATGGATCGGGAAGTAGATCAGGCAGGAAGTGGGGCCAGGATATAAACCATAAGTCCTGTTTCCTGTGAATCATTTCCTCCAACTAAGCCATACCTATTTAAGGTTCTTTGAATTCCCCAAACAGTTCTACCAACTAGGAAACATTTCACTTTCAAACTATAAAAACTATTGATACAGTACACATACAGGGAGAAAGAGAGAGACAGAGACAGAGACAGAGAGAGAGACAGAGAGAGATCTGCCCAAGGGCAAACTTGTTCATTAAACTTGTTCAGTCTCCATTTGTTTCTTAGCCCCTGTGCTTAAAAATCTGGGTTATATCAGGGGGGTGGTCTGAAGAGGGGTAACTTGATATGCCACAGAGGTCTGAACACTCACAGTGTAGGAGGGAGTAGGAGAGAATGATGAAGGGAAAGAAGAGATGGAGCTGAGGGGGAAGGGAGGGAAGCTAGGATGAATACTCAATATGCTTGTAAAAGTAGAAAAATAAAATGAATAAATTTGGGTTAAAAATATCTGAGGCTGGGCAAAGCAATTATAACAGGACTCTGCATGATCTGCGCAATGACCAACATATCATTGACCCCTCAAAATCTAGCATGAACTAAAGGCACTAGGATCCTTAGAAGCAAGAGAGTAACAGTCACAATAGTGTTCCTATACTTAAGGGGAACACAAGAAAGAGTTCTAGGAAATGCCACTGAGTCCTTACACCTCATCAGAGAGGAGGACCCAGAGGAAAGTTTGATATACACATTAAAGGATGCTTCAGAGATGGGGGGAGGGGGCACTGGAAGAAAGGGAGGGAGGGGGAAAAGAAAGGGACAAAGGGGGGAGGGATCAGGGAGATCCAGGGAGGGGTGGAGGGAGGGAGGGGACAGGGGTTCCTATGTTTGTATGAGCAGAAAAAGAAAAAAAAAGAAAAGAAAAAAAATATCTGAGGCTGGGGCTGGAGAGGTGGCTCAGGGGTTAAGCCTCTGCCTTGCAGGTGGAAGGTCCTGAGTTCGGATCCTAGACCCCACATATAGATGCCGGTGGAAGCAGGGTGGCCTGCGTTTCTGGTCATGGTAAGGCGGAGCCGTGAATCCTGGGTCAGAGTAAACAAGGAGGAGGTGGAGGCGGTCCATGGTGGTTCCCGAATTCATCCGTGGTTCTACACACACACACACACACACACACACACACACACACACACACACACACATACACACACACGCGCGCGTGTGTGCGCGCACAATTGAATAAATAATAAAAAAATGTCTTTGAGGCTGGTATTTTTGGGCTAGTAAGATGGCTGAACAGGTCAGGTACCTGCTCACAAGCCCCAGCAGCCTGAGTTCCATCCAAGATTCCATATGGTGGAAGGAGAGAACTGACTTTTGAAACTTGTCCTCTGACCTCTACCTGTGCATCATGGCATGCTGACATGCATGAACCAGAATTCTCTCTCTCTCTCTCTCTCTCTCTCTCTCTCTCTCTCTCTCTCTCTCTCTCTCAATTAATTTAAATCCTATCCCTTTCCTTATCACATTGAAAAACTTCCCAACCAATCTCCCTCCCACTTTCATGCCTTTTTCTTTTGTTTCTGTGGCCCACTATAAGTACCTGAGTAATTTCCAGACAATGAGTGATGTGGGCATATCACTAGCAAAAGCAGTTTCCTTTCCTATAGTCCACATTAACCCTCAACATTCTTTCGAGGAGGGGTGGTACCTCATGAGATCTTTCCCCTTTAATGATGAAAAGTCAATAGACCAAATCCTGTCCAGGTTTGTTTCCATGAACACAGTGCTATAGTTAATTCCTGGGCACAACAGATCTGGGATGTCCAGAAGATACTATTTAGCAGCATCCATCCCTATCTTCTGGCTCTTAGAGTCTTACCTCACCCTATTCCATCATATCACCTAAGCCTTGAAGTAGGGGGTAGTGATATAGATGACCTGCACTCCACAGTCACTCTTTTCTGCACTTTGGTCAGGTAAAGATCTGTAGCAAAATTATAGTAATTTGTTCCCTCTAGGTTATGGCTTCTGCACTCAAGGATTCTTGGGCTGGATTATAGCACCAGACATGAAAATTAGGGTTTAAATTCAATCAGTAAGCATTTGGTTATACCTAGAATGTTCATACCACTATCATACCAGTGGGCACCTCTTGCCAGGGTGGTTGTTAAAACTCACAGAATTCATACCTGTGTAGAATTGTTGTTGGTTTTTATCCTCCAGCAAACCTACATAGTACCTTCTGGTTCTATGAAAGCTGTCTAGCAAGGAGGAAACTTAGAATACACTTTGGATGTTGTAGCATCTCAGAAAGTGATCTTTGGGTCTCTTCTCAATCAGTATTGCATTCTTAATGATTTTATCCAATCTCATGACTTAAAATACCATGTATATTTAAGGTACAGATAGGAGAAAGATAAACGACAGGTAGTTATGTCAGCAATGCTTGTACATGGGCTGTTTCTCTGAACTCCAGTATCATATGTACCAAATTACTGGGTCAACATCTCCATAATCTCCCCCATGTTATAATGACAGAGCCACCCAAAAACTTTCAGATCATCTCTTTATTATTTAATATCCTCAGGGAGAAGCAGGGGGGTCAGGGGAAGGAAAAGAAGAAAAAAAATTAATTAAAATATTATTAAAAAAAGAGTCTAACTTTAGGAGTAAACTGAACAGAGAATCTAAAATATAATTCAAGATAGATTATTGCTGATATTTAGCGGTTATCATAGGAATTACTACTGTAAATCTGCATGGGGTAAACATGATACCAAAGGTCACAATAAGAAGCAGTGTAACACTAATGCTTTTGAAACCTTGCGGTCTTATACTTATCACCTTTGATCTCTTTATTTCCTATTTCTATTCATTAAAATTATTTTATATAATAAAAAACTCCATATCTTCCTTTTTTAAAATAAATTTTAAGTCTAGATCTTATCTGAGAATTCTAATATATGTAACTCACTCTGATTTTCCAATTAAAATTACAAAATTCTGCTAATTATGTAATAATCAGGTCTTGGGGTCTATTATAATCAATAAAAATTTACAACTTGATTCAAAAAATTATTTAACATCTTCTCTACTCATGCATCTTATTAATTCTGTGATCAAATATATTCATATTTCTAATTTCTCTATCTTCATTCTATCTTCTTATTTCAAGCCACATCTCCCTAATAAATAACTTATACCTTAACAGAAGTTTCTCATCTAATATCATTATACTCACTACCTTGTCCTGCCCTTTTTCCCATACCCTTCTCTTCTATTTATCACAGTAATTCATTCTTTAAATTTTTTTATTATTATTATTTATTCAACTGTGCGCATGTGCGTGTGTATGTGCACGCGTGTGTGTCTGTGTATATGTAGAACCACGGACAAATTCGCGAACCACCATGGATGCCTCCACCTCCTTCTGCCCCGGGATTCACAGGCTCCGCCCTACCAGGACCAGAAGTGCAGGCCGCCCCCGCTTCCGCCTGGCGTCTATACGTGGGATCTGGGATCCGAACTCAGGACCTTCCGCCTGCAAGGCGGAGGCTTAATCCCTGAGCCACCTCTCCAGCCCCTATCACAGTAATTCATTCTATACCTAGAAGTTAGAATGATCCTTTTCAATGAAAGTCATTTTGCAACAGTTAAGAATACTTGGTGATTTCTCATGTCACGAAGATAAAAACAAACAAAAAATATAACATGTTTTATTATACAATGATCTTCAAAGGGACACATGATCTATCTCTCATCTTCTACTTTTTGATCTATTCCTCATCAATTTCTCACTTGATTGCACTAATGTCACTGTACTTGGCCTCATTACTATTCCATGCACTCAGGAAGATACTCTTTTTCAACAGACTTGCAACTACTGATCTCCACCAGAGTATTTTCTCCATGTATTCACATGGATCACTCTTTCTCATCCTCCTCCCTTGGCTCACCTGAAATGTCACTAGTGCTTTTTTCTTACCATGCTATATAAAATCCTACCTATCTGATGCTTCTTAGCCTTCTTTATGATTCTGCAGAAAATGATTATGAACACATCAGATGGGCAAACTTCCCTTGTTAAAATGTAAGTTCCTAAACATCCAAGTTATTGTAACTGTTGCAGTCTGCCTGTATTGTTGCTGATAAATGACCATCAAACGGCTTAAGAGAACAAGGGGTTTATTCTCTCTTATGATTTTTCGGTTACAGTTCTCAGTCCAGCTTGATGGGAGAGCACACACCAACACCAGGGCTGAGGGAAATGGCCACACCATCACTATATAATAACTGAGAGTTGAACAATCCTTACTTGCCAGACCAGCATGCATGGCCAAGTGTATAGAAAGATGCCAGCTCTGTCAATAATATGTCTGTATTTTATTCCAGGGCCTAGTCCTATCTAATGGGCCTTCTCCATCAGCTAAACAATCTCCTGCAGATTTGCTCTGGGCCTAACTCAACCACTATTTCTCTACAAATGTGCCCAGAGCTCAAACCCTCAACTGTTAAGTTGATACCTGTGCTCAACTATGACAGTCACTATTCTGCAAATTGTTCATATTTCTAGTATACAAAACAATGTATGCTATTACTTATTTCCTTAAATCATGAATTTGACAAATATTTATGAGTATGCACTATAGCAAAGGCTACCCCTTTTGAAGGGCACCTATGATTCAGGCAATTTATGAAGTACCTCTTATATTTTACCACATTTATTTTCCAAGAAACCCATGAAAAGCCAGTATTAACATCTCAAATTTACATATGAAAATATTTGAGGTCAGGAACAAAAAAAATGAGCCAGTTAAGATTAGGCAGGATAGGAGCTGGAGAGGTGGCTCAGGGGTTAAGCCTCTGCCTTGCAGGCAGAAGGTCCTGAGTTCGGATCCCAGATCCCACGTATAGACGCCAGGCAGAAGCCGGGGCGGCCTGCGCTTCTGGTCCTGGTAGGGCGGAGCCTGTGAATCCCGAGGCAGAAGGAGGTGGAGGCGTCCATGGTGGTTCCCGATTCGCCCATGGTTCTACACACACACATACACACATGCGCGTGCACATACATACACACACACGCACAATTGAATAAATAATAATAATCAAATTTTTAAAAAAAGATTAGGCAGGATAATACTGGCACAATTAGCTCTCAAATCCATGCCTTCTCATGTCTGTATTCCATGCCTGTATTCTTCCTTCTCTGTCAATATTTGACCCTCACAAACAGTATGGGATGGGAGAAAGAAAGCAAGAAAGGAAGCAAAGAAGGAAGGAAAGAAAAAGGTTGGGAGATAAAGAGGCAAGAAAAGAGGGAAGGAGAGAATGAAGGAAAACATGCAGGTACAGGGAATGAGGTGTCAGAAAACACTCTATAATAAGGAAGCTAAAGAATGGTGTGTATGTAGTCTAATGACCTGCCCAAACAACTCTGCCAGGATTGAACAGTGTAAGACACTGGTTCATATAAATTTTCAGAGGGTACTCTGAAGCTGAGGACCTTCTGATGTGGGAGTGAGCAAACCAGAACCAACCCTTTCCTAGTTCTGAAGACTTTCAGGCTAATGATTCAGGGGGCTGGCTCTTTTTGAATTGTATTTCTCCCATCTCCTAAGGCTCTAGTATCCTCATTCGGCTCTCAGGGCAGGTAAAGCACAGAGAGACTCCAGTGTGTAATAGGTTGCTAGGATGCAGGTTTGAAAATAGCATGTATCACCTCTCATACTTCACTGACTGTAGTCTATTGAAATGATTATCTATAACTGTTATGGGACCTGGGGAATGTAGTCTTTGCTTAAGAAGATGCTTCTCTGTGACAGCTCTGTGCTTCAGTGGCAGAATAGGGAATAGCATTTGCTAGAAACTGCCTGTCTCAAGTGGAATCATGGACCTGGAATGCATTTACAAGGAAAGGAGCAGTGTGTTCAAAGATCCATGAACTAGACACAGCAGGTGTTATTAGGGTTCAAAGAATGAAGATGACAAAGGGACAAACAAGGACATAAAAGTCATGGGGAGTCTACTATGGGGACTGACTATTAAGCCACGGAGCCTGTGACAAAATGTAGAATAACTACAGGGTTTAAGGCAAGGGAGAGTCGTGTGGTCAGAGTTCTTTGGAAAGATCTCTGGCTTTGATAAACAGAGGAATAGTTTGGAATCGGAAAGTCTTTAAGTTAGAAAGTCATTGACCATAACTTCATTTCTTTATCTGTAGCTTCTGATTAGATCCAAAGTCAGAACTAGTGTTTTAGTAAATGTTTACTGACTGCTTGAGTAAACAAATAAATAAATTCTAAAAATTGTTGAAGACCTGCTATCTTTCTTTCTCTGGCTTTTCCTTATATCTTTGAAACCTTCCTTTCCCCTAAGATACTGGGGTATTTTGGTGTGTTTGTTATCATCTTACGATAGGGTCTCATTCTCTAGCCCAGTTGGTCCTCAAACTCACAACATTCAGGCCTTAGCTTCCCACATGCCAGATTACAGATGTGAGCCATCATGCCTAAATGTAATTACTTCTTAATTGAGAAAATCTTTGAAGAGAGACATAAGACTCCTTCACATATTTCTTTTTTTAATACATTTTTTATTATTTCTGCTCATACAAACTTAATAGGTAGGCCAGTTCCCTCCCCCCCTCCTCCTCCCCCCGAACCCCCTGCTCCCCCTCCCTCCCTCCCCATCCCCCTCCTTCACATATTTCTGTAAGAACATGACCCCCATGATGGAAAGCCATTATGGTTATAATATAACTTGAGAAACAGTCTTTATCAGAAGCAAAGTGATTTTGTCTATTGCTATTAGAAATAGATTTTTAGGACATTGGGGTTTATGGCTCTGTCTTTCTAAGAAAGGGAGTTGGGTCATCTTGAGAATGGAAAAATCAATTGTCATGGCTATGTGATGGATAGATGCTTGAGAATTCAATGTGTGTTGCATCCCACCCTGAATCCTAAGCAAATTCTACACTGGCAATGTTCAGGGTTCTTTGAAGCAATTCTGGAAGTTTGTTTACAGTAGAGAGAAAAAAGCAGGGAACAACCTCTGAAAAGAAGGGCAATCTAGGCAAATACAGCAGGGAGAATGTCTGTGGCTGGTCCTTTTCCTTCCCTTTGCAGGAGACAAGAGAAGGTCAGCTCCAATTAAAGAGCCAGGGTCAGGGCAGGCGGCCACCTGTGAGGGCACAATCTGGCAAAGTAGTAATAATAGCTAATGATTAATGATTCCCTGCTACTGTTTTCAAGTACAGACCACTTCATATCTGCTGTGCTGTTTACTGGGTCTTTTGCACCTGTTATCTCATATTCTTCACAGTATTCTCTCCATTATACTGATGAAGAATCAGATTTGAGGAGGTCAAAACTTTCTCCTGAGGGTCGCACAAGGGCATAGCTGAAGTTTAAATTTGAGTCTGCCTAGCTCCTGTTGTTTAACCATGGAGGCATATGAAGCTTCTGAATAAGAAATAGCCTGTGATGAAGAGCTACTAGAGAAAACACTGAGAGAAATTCTTCACTGAGCATCAGGCCCAGCTGTCACTTATCAGTCTATATGTCCCACTACTACTATGAATGAAGACACCACATGCATGAAGGAAGGACTGGGGTCCAAAGCTCAACCACACTGCCATCCACACAGGGGTGACTGTTTGCAAAAAAAATAATTGTGGTTAAAGATGTCTAAGTAACCTTAATATATTTTCCCACTCAGAGCCAAGGCCAGGGCAAGTTATGGAGGAGTAATGACTCTGTCCAAGGAGTTCTTGAAAACTTAGAAGAGAAAGGATGTGCACTAAAACTTGAAGAGTGTGTGTTGCCGTGCAGACAGTAGTGCGGTACAGGAAAACATGGGCTCATTCTGAACCCTTATTTCCTTCCTGTGAACTCGCTCATGTCACCAGCATTATTGAATGCTATTTTCCTTATTTTTAAAGTAAAAGTAATAATAGTATATGAATGTGTATATATGTGTGTGAATTTTTTTGCTAATTCTTTAGGATCGTGCTATGTTCTATCCTCTTAAAGTCTTTACTGATTCCCTACTTTTAAAATTTTTAAGACATTTTATTTTTCCAGTTTTAAAAGCATATTGAGTATTTACCCCTGCTTTGCTCCATCCCCTCTCCCCCTGCCATCCTCTTTCCTTTCCCTTTTTTAATCCATGCCACTCCCTTCCATTCTCTTGCCCATCTGCCTTCATGCATCCCAGGGTTCCCTCTGGCCTGTCTACTCTTCTTTTATTAATTTTTCTACTTTTACAAGCATATTTTTACTTACCCCTGCTTCCCTTCATCCGTTGTCTCTCCCTACCATCTGTCCATCAATCCCACCCTCCTGCCTATCTGCCTCTATGATTCCTTATTTTTTGAGAACAATGATTCTCTAATGTTTCAGGGTAACATGGTTCATCCTATGTGGGAGTGATGTGAGGAAGGAGAGGAAGGTAGAAGTAGCAGACAGTGGCAGGTGATCAGCTAGACATCCCCACAGTACTTTCATCCTTACAGATGCTGCTATACTACCCCAGATTTTAGAGAAGTAGGCCCAGAACTCAACTGTACCATTACCCACACAGAATGACTACTCAGCAAAAGTTGAAGCCTAGTTAAAAATGTTTATGTGGTTTGGTATCTACTTCCCCTGCTCTGTCCAAACTCCAGTAACTTAGAATAAGAACCGAGTATTACAGTCATGGCCCATAATGACCTCATGAGTGTTTACAGCACCTCCTACATTTGATCTTGACAAACTTCAACTCAAAATAGAACATAAGATGTGGCTGTGTGTCCTGGGCAGGTCGTTTCCTCTCTGAACCTTTGCACTGTGCTTGGCATTTTAAGGAAGTGAAAATACTCAGTAAACATTTGTTTAATATAATAAAATTCACAGAGATGCTATTAGAATCAAAGTTGATGATATGTGGAAAAGCACCTTTTAAAATTATATTCTACCCATAAATTAAATGACCAAATGAAATTATGTGGAGCTGTGGTACATTTTTTTAAAAGCCCTGACATAGAAAATAATCTTTTTAATCTCTTCAGAAACCCAAATAGTATAGAGCTAAGGCTTGTCTCTGGACCCAAGAACAAGAAGAGAAGATCTTGGTAGGGAAAGAGAATTAAAGTGCAATTTAGAAAACTCAAGCATAGGTCCAGTTTGGAGGCTAAATGTAGGTCAACTGTGATACATAGGGTACAAATGTCTGGAGTTTCTCAAAGGTCAGAAACACTTGTACTGCCTGCCATTTTCTACTGACAATCTTTGGTCTGTCTTTGTTTCTGTGTTTCAAAAGACAGCAATTAATTTGAGTCCCATGTCTCCACTCACCTCATTTAATCAGACTGTTCTACCTTTGAGCTAGGCTGGATTTAGGCAAATGCCAAGCATATTGTTCCTGCTCTGAGCCAAATCCCAGCAGCAGCCTGTCTCTCTAGAAGGTGTCTACAGCATAGGCTAAATTTATGATTCCTCTTTGGGAGTCTTAAATAGTACATAGCGGCCTTTTCATCTACCCATACAGCATTATTAATACCTCCTCAGAGCTTAGAATCAGATGGATGGGAAGTCTGTGCATCTGAAAGAAGACAAGAAACTCACCTTCACACAGCACCTGCCAGGTTCCAGGCACTGGCAGACAACACAACGTCTCTTCCTTCCTAGTGGGCATTTGTTGTTTCTGGCTGTCAAGTCCCCTTACTTTTCATTACATTCTCATGCATACATATGTGTGGGATGACTGAATTTGTATATGCATGTTCTCGTATATATGAGGGTATGCATGTGTGTTTGTGTGTGTTCATGAGGCGTGTGTGTGTGTGTGAGGCATGTGTATGTGCATGAGGTCGATATCAAGAATCATATGTGAACACTCCTTCATCTTATTCTTTTCAGACAGGCTTTCTAAAGATCCATAATTCACTGCTAGGAGTACTCTGGTAGTCTGATTAGCTAGTTTACCCTGGCTTAACATGGATTTCCAGTCTCCATGTTTAAGGCTGGAAGTATAGGCAGGCCACCATGACCACCCCGCATTTTATGTTGGATCTAGAAATCCAAACTCTAGTCCTTTTTAGGGCAAATCACTACTGAACCATTGCACCTGTCCCACGGTCCCTTTTGAATTTTCCTTTTCATGAGTCCTTCATGCCTAAAAGTTAGAAAACTCAGTTCACCAGCTTCTCTGATACATAGTGCATAGCTAGTTTTGTGATCTCTACTCTGCCAATCAGATGCATCCATCCACATAGGAAATCCATTTTGATTAGAGCAACTGAGATCCTCATGCAGTATGGAAAACTTTGAATCCCTGGACCATAAATGTCTCTCATGGTATCATAAGCACAAAGATAATGTCGATATGAACTTTATTATCTAGTACTTAGTGGTGGGAATGGCTCTTGGTGTTTCCTTCTCAGACTAGTTTTGCAGCATGGTTTTAGTACAGAGCTTAGCCTCAAACCTGGCTTTTTCTACATTCAATTCATTGTAAGAACTACCAAGATTCCTCCAATTAATGTCTATAACCTGATTCAGTCAAACAGTTTTGACTGCTGACAACTGATTCTCACATGTCCTAGTCAGGAGAAATTATTACACATGTTTCCATATATGATAAAATTCTCAGAGGCTCAAGAACCTCCCCAAGCTTCCTAAACCTGGTTGGTATTTACCCATTCTGAGGCTCAATCATCTGGCATAAACATCATACTGTTTTTTTTCCTTGAACATTCTCATCTTCTTTGCTCCATCTTCCTCTGCTCAAAAGTCAGACAACCCTGGGAGGGTGGAAGACATCTCATGAAACAGAGGACTGAGCTCATTCATTTTTGTGTGTTTTCCAAGCAGGTTGAAATTCATTCCCTTATTCAACCTCTTGTATTTGAACTTTTACCCAAGCCTTCAAGAGTATTTTGCTAGTTTTTCTCACTATCACATCACCCTGATTCCTTCATACCTATATTATGGTCTGATATTACTGATCACTCACTTTAGTACTTGACTATCTTCTAGTCTTCATTAGATTATAAGCTCCATGAGGAAAAAGATGTGTTCACCCAAGCTTCTATTCTTAGTGCATAGCATAATGTATGGTAGTTAGGAAATTCTTGAAGAATATTTATAGAATGAATGAATAAACAAATCAGACTTGTAGATGAACATAAGCCATATGCATTCAAAGTAGTTTTCTTCATAAAGTATGTATTTATTCCAGGAAGAGTATCCTTGATTTCTTTACTTTCATTCAACAAAATTATCTTTAACAATGACCTTTTGAATCAATTTTCAAGATACGTAGTTTTGGAATGAGATAAAGCTTAACTTCATTCTAGATTTTTCCACTTACTGCTCCATGACCCTGGAAAATTGCTCAAATTCTCTATGCTTTTCTTTCATGGTTTTTAAGATTAGAGATAATAATGCTTCCCTCATAAAGCCATTACAATAATGTACACAATAAAATGTTCTTCAATAATCCTCGTTAATTATCCTACTTGCTCAAAAATTCTGATAAAAAATGTGGAACACAACTGAGGTAATGTTTTAGCTTATTAAGAAGTAATATCACCATAATGAAATGCCATTGACTGGGTGATTTATGCATGCATAAATTCATTTCTCATATTCTGGATGTTAGAAGTCTGAGATCAGGTGCAGTTTGCATATGTAATGGTGAGGGATTGCACCTAATCCTCCTATGCTCAAAAGAGGGTAAGAGAGTTTTCTCAGGTCTCAGAGGAGTTCTAACGCTCCTAATGTAATTGCTACCCCAAAGTTCTACATACTAGCACATTAAATTAAGCATAGAATTTTTGCTTTTTCTTTAATTTTTGACAGTTTTTGCATATATGCAATGTATTGTAAGTATATTCATATCCTGATACCCCTTCTTGCTCCCATCCCACCTTTAAGAACCCCTTTTTCCCATCTAGGCCTCTCACTTCTTGCATGGCTTATTTTTGTGTAGGTTTTGTGTATATGGCCATAACTGTTAAACATTCATGGTGGCATCAACCATGTCTCTTCTCCAGGAGACAGTGTTTCATAGGACTCCTCCCCCACCTTTCAGTTCTTAAAATCTCCCTGTCTGCTTTTCTGTGAAACTGGGTCTTGTAGATGATATAGCTGTTCTGTTTAGGGCTAAGCACTCAACAGTCATTTGTTGTCAGCATTTTGATCCATATGAGTTGGTATATTAAGAATTCCCCACTTCAAAAAGTAACTTCTCTACCAAGACAGATAGCAGCACCAGTCTAAGGGTATAAAGATATATATATTTAGAAGGCATATTTGTTACATATTTATTTAACTAACAGTAGTAGTAAGTTCTAATACAAATCTATGAGATTCCCATACACAGGTTTTTATCCAGGTTTACAGCATTAAGTATGTATTTCTTCCCATGGTATACACCTCAAGTACAATGAGCAAGTGGTTAGATTACTTCCCCCAAAAAACAATTTTACCATTATTGTACCAGTTGGACCATTATATCTACTGGATTGGTGTTAAATTACTCAGGTTCCACAGTTGACTAACACTGTTAATATTTTTTCTTTTCCAGAAGTCTAGTCTAGCATCTCATAGTACTGTATATGTTTGCCAGTGGGATGTAGAATTCAAGCTTTGTTTTAGCTTGATTTATCTAATGGCTATATCCCAATTGTGTGGTGTCTTGTTATCTAACTCTAGTGGTAACCTAGAGCAGTGACAATAGATTTTATTTTTTTGGAAGTCTCTGGATACTTCCTGGCCCACAACTCATAAGAAGTTATCATATGCCTGGCACTGGGATTTTTGTTACTGTTGTTTAAAGACTGATGGATTGTGGAATCAGCATTATCCATTCATTGATATGCATTCATGGAACTTGGTATGTCTGTTCAAACTTTCTTAAGTTAGTTAATTGTTTTAGTTGTTTTGTAATTTAGTAGGTTTTTCTTACATCTTGAGTCTTCCCTCTTTCCCACCTTTCATCTATCCCTTCAGACTTGTTTAAATCTTTTTAGCCCAGGTATTTTCCCCCAACTCTTTTTTTATCTCACATGAGTGTAAAGTCTCTCCCCTAGGTCTCTCCCACAAACAGTTCTTATGGCCCATATCTTGTTCTATTGTCTGTATAAACACTCTTACGTAAACATAGAGATCTAAAATTTGGAAGGTATGATTCAAATATGAGAGAGAAAATATGGTGTCTGACTTTCTGGGCTTGGATTACCTTGCTCATTTTTTCACCTTCATGCATTTTTCTACAAATTTCAACATTTCATTTATATTTAATGCTGGATAGAATTTTGCTATGCATAAGTACCACATCTTCATTATACAGTCATCAGTTGATGGGCATTTAGACTGAATAAATTTCCTAGTTTTTGTGAATAAAGTAGCAACGAACATAGATGTGCATATATTTGGGTATATTCCCAGGAGTGGTGTAGCTAGATTTTATATAGTAGCTCTGTTTTTTACATTTTTGAGGCATCACCACACTAATATCCTAATGTCTACTTAAAAAATATATTTTAAGAACTTAAAATAGTAGTTTACTAAAAGTATATTGGCCCACCATGTATTTTGCAATGATGATATGGGAAAAAATAATTAAAATGGTAAAAAAAAAAAAACCTTCCCCCGCTAACCTTCTTTCCATCTGTTTGATATAGTTACCTTTACAGAAAACCCAAAGAAGTCTCACCAGAAAAGACATTCATCTTAGACTCAGGGTCATCTCCAAGCACAGTGCCATCCTATTTCCTGATGTTTTTGCCTTCTGTGTGAGTCCATACTGACTGCTTTTTCTGTGAAGTAAGAAGAGCTACAGTTGACTCTAATTTCAGTTTTGACACTGGCATCCATGTTTTCTTTGTTGAAATTTTGTCTCCAGACCTAAGATTTAAAAAAATCCAGATTTTGTATACCATGACTTCTCTTAGATAATCTATATGGATTTTTCAGATTGTTGAGAAAATGTTATTGTACAAATGTAATTTGAAGGGATTAAATAGTGGATGTTGGAACAGGGAAGAGGTTGGTTGAAGTATGGGACAGTGAGAAAGAACATTTCAAGACAAAACTAACCTGCAAGCAATAGCAAGATAAAGAAGATTATAAAGTCATAACTAAATGGTACAACCTTTAAGATATAGAAAGTTCTCACATTGCCTTAATTAACAAATAGCTCCAAACTAGTTATTAACTAAGCATTGCTGGTATGGCCTGACCAAGAGAATTGATAAGTTCTAAGGTTATGAACCCCCATTGGTCTCATTTTGTTCAAGATACTTTGGAAGTCTGAGTCTTTCTCATGCACTTATATATAGCACAATATTCTGAAAGCAGAAGTTCCCGCAACTAGGAAAATAATCTAACCCCAGCAGCTTAAGGGGGAAAAGATTATTTATGCATTTTACAGTCCGGGAGGGAATTGAGTTCATTATGGTGGGAAATGCATAGAAGAAGACATAGAAGAAGAAGGTAGCATAAATAGGAAGTTTGTTCAAGCAATAGCATCCAACAGGAGGCAGGGAGAGCAAGACAGAAGGAAGCAGGGCTGGGCTACCAAACCTCAAGACACACCCCCAGTGATGTGCTTCCCTCAGTAATGCACCATCTATTAGAAGTTATGAAACTTCTCTAACAGCGCCACCAGCTGGAGACCAAGTATTCAAACACACGAGCCTGTGGTGGAAAATTCACACTCAAACTCTGACAATAGATCTCAAACATTTGTGTTGTATCTCCAGAACTCTGAAGATATACTGGGAACAAATACATTACTGCCCACAGGAATTTTTTTATTATTATTCAATTGTGCATGTGTGTGAGTGTGTGTGTGTGTGTGTGTGTGTGTGTGTGTGTGTGTGTGTGTGTGTAGAACCATGGGGAAATTCGGGAACCACCATGGACCACCTCCACCTCCTTGTTTACTCTGCCCTGGGATTCACAGACTCCGCCCTACCAGAACCAGAAACGCAGGCGGCCCCCGCATCCAACTGGCGTCTATACGTGGGGTCTAGGATCTGAACTCAGGACCTTCCGCCTGCAAGGCAGAGGCTTAACCCCTGAGCCACCTCTCCAGCCCCTGCCCACAGGAAATTTATACAGTTTACAGAGTACTTATGTTTGATTAACTGGTGACTGTGAGCAAGTTATTTCATCTCTCTAAGTCTCAGACTCTTCAGTTATTAAAGGAGAAATGATAACATTGTTTTTCCTCCAGGATCTTGTCAGGAATGAGTGTGTTAATACTTGTGTAGCCACTAACATTTTGGTATAATATTCAGGGCTCCGAGTGCATTTATGAAAGCAGCTTTATTTCTATCTTATCCCAGCACTTCAGGCCTATTCAGGAGAGCAGTCATTACCCTGCCTTGGATGAAAATTCTCCTTGCAAGTAATAGAAAATCTGTAAATCACCTTGATTGGCAAAAATCAACTCAAGTCAACAATTAAAAATACCCAACTCCAGTTAATAGTCAAAAT
Organism: Typhlomys cinereus; assembly: GCA_023101885.1. Lineage (NCBI taxonomy): Eukaryota > Metazoa > Chordata > Mammalia > Rodentia > Platacanthomyidae > Typhlomys > Typhlomys cinereus. The sequence continues at coordinate 1,681,912 of JALPQD010000008.1, read as the reverse complement.
CAGAGCCTGGCTGAATGTTGTCTTCTTTCTTACTTCCACCCTTTAGGAAAGGAAAGGTCTGCCTCCAGCTAGGAGCCTGAAGGGTATGGGTGAAACATTGTCTTTCTTTTCTTTTCTTTTCTTTCTTTCTTTCTTTCTTTCTTTCTTTCTTTCTTTCTTTCTTTCTTTCTTTCTTTCTTTCCTTCCTTCCTTCTTTCCTTCTTTCTTTCCTTTTCTTTTTCTTTCTTCCTTCCTTCCTTCCTTTCTTTTTCTTTTTCTTCCTTTCTTTCTTTCCCTTCCTTTCTTCCTTCCTTCCTTCCTTCCTTCCTTCCTTCCTTCCTTCCTTCCTTCCTCTCTTTCTTCCTTTCTCTCTTCCTTCCTTCCTCTCTCTTTCTTCCTTTCTCTCTGCCTTCCTCTCTCTTTCTTTCTTCCTTCCTCTCTCTCTCTTTCTTTCTCTCTTTCTTTCTATTCACCTCTTCCCTAGCTCACCAAAGATAAAGTACAAAGCAAAGAAACAGATATAAAGAACAAAATATCTCGTTCGCCTGGCATTCTCCTAAAAACTGGCTTTGGGCTCTGTCTTCCTAGGAGATGTTCGCACCTGATTTTTGTGTGAACTCCTTCATGTGTTCTTATGAATATACTATATGTGCATATACAAATCTGCCATAGCAATAATGACTTGGGGACTGTGTCCTGGTCCTCTCACTGTCACTGCCCTCCTTCGGTTTTCCTGTGGTCCCTCACACCCAGACTCTGTGTAGGAGTTGAAACAGTGTGACCTGTCTACTGTGCACCCCATCCCAGCTTAGAATCCGTGATGATAACCAGCAACAGTATCATTAGGCCATCTGAGTGTAGCTGCTTGTAGCTGCTTCTTCACTTTTCCAGTTTTCTGTTCACTAGATTTTTCAGGAAGAAGTCAGGATCTGATTCATAGTGTGCTCTGTCTGTGCAAGCAAGAGAAGTTCTCCTTGATTCTCTCTCTGTGGCATGTGGGACTGCAGACATCAAAAATCCAGTTTCTTTAATTCCCAACCCTCTTTTTATGCAGGTCCTTGGAGGGAGTAAAAGGCTTCAAGAATCTTGTGCTTGGTTTCCTATTTGTTTCAGGAAATCCTACGATTTCTGACATTTCTTTAGAAAATTCATTCCTTATTTAATGATGCCTTGAATGAAATATTAACTATCATCCTAATTAATAGAGGTAATGCTTAATACAGGTCACTGCTATTACTTCAGGGTCCCTACATTCACACTCACCCCCAAAGATTTCTTTCTTTCTTCTTTCTTTCTTCTTTCTTTCTTTCTTTCTTTCTTTCTTTCTTTCTTTCTTTCTTTCTTTCTTTCTTTCTCTTTCTTTCTTTCTTTTTCTTTTTCTTTCTTCTTCTTTCTTTTTCTTTTTCTTTCTTTCTTTCTTTCTTTCTTTCTCTTTCTTCTTTCTTTCTTTCTTTCTTCTTTCTTTCTTTTTTCTTTTCTTTCTTCTTTTTTCTTTCTTTCTTTCTTTCTTTCTTCTTTCTTTTTTTCTTTCTTTCCCTCTCTCTTTCTCTCTCTCTGTCTTTCTCCCTTTCTTTCTTCCCTCTATCTATCTTTCTAGTTATGTATATTTTGTGGCCAAACCACTTGCTGTCAGGGTCCAGGACTGCAACAACACTTTCCACCTCTTCAGCTGTCCTTCATGCATACATATATTTTAAGTGTTGAAGAACACTTAGTGAACCTCATGGCACTTTTATAAAAGTGATGAATGCCATTGGGATGTCATTTTGCCTTTGCTCCTTCAGACACACTAATTCTCTGAAATTGGTAAGAAAAAAAATGAAAATGTGAAAAGTAGATTATGCAGATCCCGGAAGTGGTAGCTTTGAGATGCAAGCTAAGTTAAAGCAGCTGTTTACCTGCCCTGCCAACAGAGGAGGGGACATGATGCAGCTCAGGGAACAGCAGAAATGCTGAGATTTCCTGAAGAAATCTGAGAGCAGATGGCACAAGGATGAGTCAGTGAAAGGCAGCAGAACCATCTACAGTGTGGCAGTGCTCAGCAAGGGCAGGCAGGAGGTCGCTGGGACCTACGGAAAGAAAGGGTGGGCTAGGCAGGAGCCAAGAGAGACCTCAACCTACCATCACCTGCTGAATAAACACAAGACAACTCACAAAGACTTAGAGATCACATCAGTCTCTGTGTGTGTGTGTGTGTGTGTGTGTGTGTGTGTGTGTGTGTGTGTGATGTGTGTGTGTGTGTGATGTGTGTGTGTGTGTGTGTGTGTGTATGTGTGTGTGGGAGGGATCCTCTCCAGTCTCATTCTGCATGTTGTTAAATTGCTTAGCTGGATACTTTAAACAAATCTTTTGCTCCCCCTTCCTCTATCTTGCCTTCTCTTTCTTCAATTCTTAAGTTAAAAAAGGTAATCCAAATATTGTCTAGGGACCTGTTTCCCCTATGAGACCTTCACCTTGCTTTTTTGGAATGATGCTAAAAGAGATATTTTCCATTTTGTCTCAATGTGTTTGTAGTGGCCTATTGGCCTGGATTTAGCTGGGTGGGGGAGTGGAAGAAAGGGAGAGAGAAAGGAAGAGAGAAAAAGAGAGATTTAAAACACAACTGTCATTTATATTCTAGTGTGAGATGATTGGTCATTCAGAATGATTTCCTGTCAGCCTTTACCTGGAATTGGTGGGCAGGGTCTGGCCTGTCCAGTGAGTGTCCTGCAGGCAACTGGATTATTTCAAGAAACAGGAAAGACTTTGGTGAGTTATTTCAGTGAGACGCTTAGGGTGCTCTTCATTTATTCTTTCGTGTTGCAAATTTTTAATCATTGAAATTTTAATGGCTCAGTTGAGGTTAGACACCCAAAAAAAGATTGGAGGAGACGATAGAATAACTAAAAGGCATTAACCTTGGAAATATTGTGGATTTTGATATAATGGGAAAAAGAATAATAGTTTGAAAATATGATCAGAAAGAGAGCTGAAGATGTACCCCCAACTTAATCCCCACAATCTTTTATTCTGTGAACGTTTATTGAAGCTTCACTTAATGCACTCAATATCCCGTTGAGATCTTGTTATACTAGAGATGAAACAAGAATGTCTTTCCCTGTCTCTTGTGAAGCCTTCATCCCAACAAGCAGGCAAATGTGAAGCGATTATTTTTAAATGCTATGGAAAGAGAAGCAAAGATGCCAAGAAAATATATAATGTGGAGACCTAACTTAACCTAGGGATCAGGAAAGGCTTTTCTGAGGAAGTGATTTTTAAATGAGACACTTAAATGAGTGAGAGTTAACTGGTTGTGGAAGGAGACATCAAGGAGTAAAGTGCTAACAGGAAAAAGAGAAAAGGAGAGGGGAAGGAACATGATGTGGTGGAAAAATTGAAAAGAAGGCACTTATTTACCTGGAGGAAAATAAGTCAGACTGAGGGAGAGACCTTATCCAAATGCCTCAGGTGTGCCCTGGGGCTCTGAGTTGGCCCTTCCCCTTTTCCTCCACATGCTGCTATGGTAGCAGTTGTCACAAGCCTCCCCTTTCCCTGAGTCCTCCAGGATGTCTCACTGAACTTCTCTGCTTTGAAGTTTTCAGTCCTCCATATTCTGAACTTCATTCATACTTCCCTTTCCCATTAATTATAATTGGTAAGTCTGTGTCCTCCATTCAGTGTTTACAGACAGTAATAGGTGTTTTTCATGTTGGAATCCCCAGTGCCTGACTTGGTGTCTATGATGCAAGGAATTGAACACACTGTGAGCATTTTCCCTTCTGGTAAAACATATATATAGTTAGAAGGGCTTCCCAGCTTTGTTATGTTCAGCTACCTCATTTTACCAACAAAAAACCTGAACTGTTATAGGGCAAAGCTGATGGCTCAAGGTTTTATGACTGAGATGTGAAAGCCAAAGTCAGATCAAAGTAATTAGTGCCTTGATGAATTTCTATTCCTGTATTCTAGCTTCTTGACCAAGCCATAATGCAATATACATATTTTGAATATCTCCTACATTTGTAAACATCAATAATTTTAAAAGTATATTTGTTCACTTATATATTCATTTGATAAATGCCTGGGTCATAGGTCACAGAGCATCAGTCCAGTTCCATACCTTAGACCAGGGACTTCGTATTCAGAAGCACTTCACATTCACTCTACACCATGAAGAGTACTACAGGACAGCATAGCACACATGGCTGGAAAACAGACTGAGAAAAATGGCTTCTGACTCAAGGAAGGATGGGTAACAGTGTGAGAGACGTAGACTTTAGGCAAAACATGGAGGGAGTCCATTTCAATAGGAAAACAAAGGGTATTCCTCTTGGGCAGAATAGAGTGAACAAACATTTATAAAGATAAAAATATTTTCCACATATTCCAAGTTTTTTCCATAGTTAATGGGCATTTATTGAACACATACTGTGTGACAGGCACTAACATAATAATTTTTTATTATTAATTATTGAATTGGTATGATCCTCTTTTTTAGAGATGAGGGAAAAAAAAACCCAAATTAAAGTGACTAAGATCAAAAAGCCAAGCAGTGATGAAGGAATATGAGCCAAGAAAGCAGTCTCCAGAATCCTTGTTCTCCACACACTGCTGGGTCAACTCAGCCTTGCTTCTAGATAACAAATGAAGTTTTGCAGAATATATATTGGAAACAATTAGCAATACAGAGTTGAGTGTCAAAGGAAGATTGGAGGAATAATTTTCCCTCTATGAACTGTTTCTTTACCAGGACTGGGCCAGGGCAAAACTCACTCATTCAATTAAATGCCTACAGATTGGTAAAATAAGCAGTGTTCACATTTTGTGATATAGATTGAAGGTTCCATCTGGTACCATAGCATGGTGAAGACATAATGAAGGAGTTTGTGTATCCTTCTCACGTGTTTTGAAGTAGAGTGTGTAACAAATTGTTTGTGCTGGGGTGCATCCTAGGATGCTGGGGATTTAAGTGTAGGATTCCTGTGATTGAAATGTAGTTTATCTACACTGAAGACCATATTGAATTTTTTTTCAATTTTTTACACATGTAATATTTATTACTTCTGTGTGTGGGAGAAAAAGAGAGAGAAGAGAGAGATGTGGGATGCAGATGAGGATATGACATAGTACCTCTGTGGAAGTGAGAAGACATCTCACTGGTTGTATATTGAAATTTGATTATCATTCTCATTATGATAGGAGGTGGGCTGCTGAGAGATGATCATGTCAGTAAGAGAGATCAGTGCCTTTATCAAAGTAATAGATGAGTTACCATGAGAGCAGGCTGTTATAAAGCAAGGCCATGCCTCATGTTTTATTTCTTCTGTTCGTTCCACTTTTCTAACATTATGATATTGCACAAAGTCCACATTTTGTGTTTCTAATACCCAGCACATAAATGTTCTAGTCTCAGGTGTTCTGTTATAGTACAATATAATAAGACTAAGGTAGGGAGAGAGTGTTAACTTCAAATTCTGGCCCAGTTGCTTCCCATCTCTTCAGGCCTTACTTTATTTGCCTATTAGATAGATACAGCTATTGTTGGGATCTCAGGACATTGTGAAGAATTCAAGACATATCAAACATACACACATGCACACGCGCACACTCACACTCAATTCTGTATTATTTTTCTTTCAATTTAACAAACAACTAATCAGTTCAGAAAGAAAAAAGGGTTTGTCTTATAGTTTTGGAGGTTTAAGCTCACTTTGGATTGGCACTGTTGCTTTTGGATCTGTGGTAAAGTAAATGAACATGGTAGAAATGTGTATCCATGCAAAAACTCTCATTTCAAGGCTGAGAAGCATAGAAATCAGAACAAGAAATTTGGGTCCTACCAAATTTAAGGGCATAATGGTCTGAATACCTCCAAGCAGGTTCCAGCTCCCAACTGTACCTCAGACTAGAAACTATAACAGCTCTCTGATTATTAGTACTAAATCAAAGATTCAGGCCTAATTGTTTACCTTACTTGTGATTAAGAAGCACTGTCTGGTTTGCAGGAACTTGAATCAGATTTTTGGATTCTCCTAATTCAGAATTGCTCTCTCCTCCTCAAAACCATGTGGTTGAACAAGTTAACACTTTGTATCACAAAGAAATAAACTGAATTACGTTCCAAGACATTTTAATGTGAAGTTTTATTCCCTTGTCCTTCTTCCCCTCTTGTAACATTGAGAGTTGTCATAGTTAGGCACAGGTGTCAACTTGACTGTTAAGGATTTGAGCTCTGGGCACATTTGTAGAGAATTAATGGTTGAGTTAAGGCCAGAGCAAACCTGCAGGAAATTGTCTAGCTGATAGGGAAGGCCCAGTCCATGGTGGATGGGATTAGGCCCTGGAATAAAATACACAGATCTGATTGAGGAGAGAGTCGGCATCCTTGTGTATAATTTGACCAGACATGCTGGTCTGGGAAGTAAGGATTGTCCCTCTCTCAGCCATTATGTGGTGATGGTGTGGCCAGTTCCCTCAGCCCTAATGGTATATGCTGTCCTGTCAAGCTAGACTATGAACCGTAGCCAGAAAATTGTAATAAAATAATCCCCTTGTTCTCTTAAGCCATTTGATGGTGATTTACCAGCAACCTTGCAGGCAAACTGCAACATTTTATTTTGGTTTGGAAGCATTTGTGAAGCTACTTCCCCAGGAACATGTTTCATCAGCCAGAAAGAGGAAAAAGAAAATAATCAAATATCAAAGGCTCAGGAAAAAAAGGACTCAAAAAAACTAAAAATTATAAAGGTAAGCCAAGGAAGGGGCAGTCTGCTACAACAGAAGAAGACTTGGGTGTGATCACACTGGGTTCTGAACTCTGCTCATACTAGAGTTGATGCAATGTCTTCCCCTTCTCTCTGTACCTGCTTCTGTATCTGTAAAGTTTTGAGGGACTATTTGGTTCTATCATTCATGAGAATTCTTCCTCTAACAGGAGCAAAGTATGAAGATTTCTCAGTTTTATTTAGGCACTATCATGCTTATGTGTGTTTGTCTGAGGAGGTACAAGTAAGTTTAAATATAGTACATTTTCTGGAGGTTTGTAAATTCACACAATGGACAGGGGGAGGAGAAGGAAAGAGAGGGGTAAGGGAGGGGCTTAAGAAGAAGAGCAGAGCCAAAATCCTTAAAGCAAGCTGACTAGCCCTGATGGCAGTGCTTTGGGTTTAGTTAGAGATCCATGCTCACAGCAATAAGGTGGAAAAGTTATATAAATGATTCCTGAGATCATCCTTGTGCCTCCTCATGTATTCATGTACATATATCCTCCCACATGCACATACACACACTCCATGCACACATACATGCAAGAAAAAAAAAAGAAAGCATGAATGACAAACCCAGTGGGTTTCAGCATCCTGTTAATGGAGTATAAGACAATTAACTTCATTTCAGTATCCCTGTGCCCTTTTACCTGTCATGCAGTAAATCAATCTTTACATTCTTTCTCTCCCATACAAACTTCTAATGATCTCAAAGAGTATTCCATGTATTGTGCATTCCTTCTTGATTTTACTTCCCACTGTATAAGCTCATCTGGAACTTCGAAATCCCGGACCTTGTTCTAACACTTTAAGGTTAAGCTTTGTTCCTTTGAATGTGTGTTCTCCATTGCCATTATCATCACAGCTGGAAATTTGTGGCTGTTAAAATGAAAGCAAAGCACCAATTCTATATGCCAGTGCCAGAAATTCACTGAGAACACTCCCATGAAGTGTCATCTTTGTTACTCTCCTTTTAAGAGCATCCCGCAGCAAATGCCTTGGGCTCCAAAGTGCTACAGAACTTAGTGACCCATCTCTTTTGATTCATACACAGTGCCATTCATCTGGGTCATGTACCCGAGCTCCCAGAGCATCTAATTTGGGCTATTTTAAGAGCCACCCCTGCCCTCTGATGTTCAAGGTCCATGGCTTCTTCCTGCCAGATTCTTCTTTCATTTTACACAAATTCTCTCTGAAGCTTCTTTTTATTCTCTGCAGTAACTTCCAACAGACTCCTTTCCTCCTTTCTCTATTTCCTCTATTTCAGCCCCACCACCACCACCCATCCTACTTCCTGTCCCAAGTTACAAAATATGTGTCTGTATTTTTCACAAAGATCTGTGCTTTAAATTCTGGTTGATTTCTGCCCACCACCAAACTTCTACAAAGCCATCCTTTTTAAATTTGGAACAAAGAAAGGATAGCTGAATCCCAGAATGGAATGAACAATGATTAAAAGTTGGGTGATGCTTTCAGTGACTACCATCTATTCCAAAATATGGATCAAATGCAATCATTGGATATAAAACTTAGGGATAAGGAAAGAGGAACTCTTCAGCTTCTTTTATCACAAATGCTTTCTCTCAGGTCAGAGTCCACCAAGCCTGAATAACATAGTACATGAATAAGCTCCTTGTCCAGTGCTTGAAAGGGGCAGTTACATAGCTGCAAACTATTTTCATTGTTCCAAAAGTTACTTGAACCCTGTAAGAGATTTTCTTCACATTGAATTCAGCTAGGTGGTGAAAGATCTTTTGTTGCACGGGTATCGCTAGTATTGCCAGCTGTGCACTTCGAGCATATCCATTGAACCCTGATTGTCAAACCTTCGCAACTTTTAAATGGGAGTCTGTGGTTTCCATCCTGCTTACCTCAAAGAGACATCACAATCGTCAGCAGGGAGGTTAGAAAATGTAGAAGAACTAGAACAGGGCTTTACCTCCCTATTACTACTTGCAGCTCCACGACCTCTCATTATATACAAGTAGCATCCTTCCCCCTTAAGGGGACAACTGAAAAATAACTTTCAAATACTAGTATATGTCCCCTGGGAATTATAATTACCCCCTGGTGGAGAACCAATGGATTAGGAGATGGTTCATTATTAATATTGTTATTTTTGAATTTAATAAAGCAAAATGACCCCTTTTGATGGATGAGAACCAATGTGAAAGGCAGATGGGACACCCATTTGCCAATAGGGAAAGGGATAAAATAGACCTAAAAGATTTTAAAACTGATTTCTGATCTCAGCTGTATCAGTGATATTAAGATGGCTGAAGAGCAGATGTTGTCCAGCTCCCCATAAGCTTCAAAGAACGGATCAACACCCAGCCTCCTCCAGCAGAGCCCCTTCCTTCCCTCCTCCTTTCTGGAGGCCCCATTCTTGAGCTTTTAATTTGTTTTCACAGTGGTTTGCACAAATTGAATTTGTTAATTAAAGTGGTAAAATGAAATGCTGAGCATTATTGACTAGATGCTAATGCCATTAACGGGACCAAAGGCGAGGGACCCAGGCTGTCAATTGCTGCACAAATCAGATCAGCAGAGGCCACAGTACAGGCTGAGCCCAAAGGCTGAAGGTACAGACTTGCATATGTGTTATGTGATTTTGCTTTATCATCCAGGATTTGTAATTACCAAGACGTTCATTTATTAAATAGTTAACTCTTCTGTGTCAGGGTTTATTCTTTGTGATAAAGATGTACTGATTGATCATCCAATGTGTAATCTCAGAAATCTCTGAATCTTATGGGGAAATATTATGAAGAGATATTGCTCTATCACCGTGTCAAGGCTTAACATTTTAGGTTCTGAAGAGAAAAGTCATGGAGTTGGAATGTAGACTTAGTGTCGACAGCAAATCATGTGACTAAACTTTCCTCTTTATTTTCTGTAAAATGAGGATAGGGATTATTTCATAGGAGTTCACAAGACAAGTGCAACAATTAGATAAAACACTTGACATAGTATACAACACAGTGTAAGTATTCAGTAGTAACTATTGTGAATTTTTTGTCATACATTATTCTCAGATCAAGTGAAAATTTGGGAAACATTGGAAGAAAGAGATGATATCTGCTTTGAGGAAAGTGATTAAGGAGCTTTAGATGTGACATTTGCAGACAGATATTCCAGATGGAAAGATGGAAGAAAAGCTTTAGAGTCAGGGAAGAGGAAACATAATTATGTGGGTATATAAATGCCTGCTTTATTTGGGGAGTGACATCTGTGGGTGTGATCACTATAAGGCTGGGCTTGAAAAATACCCTAATCTCCTTTATTCCATCTCAGGCCTTCACAGCTGCCAAGTCCCCTTTCTTGAAAAAGTATTCCATGCTTTCCCTTTACTGACTTCACTGTACCTTAGCAGAGCCATATCCAATAGCCTATTCTAAAATGGGTCATCTTGTCCTCTCATAGTATCTTGATTTTTCCTTTTATAGCACTTATTATAGCTCATAATATCATACTTTATCTGCTTATTTATTCTTTCTCTCTCATGCTGCTGTAACTCCGTGATGGAGCCCACACTTATTTTTTTCACACTGGTTAATAAGTATCCAGCATAGCTTAGAACTTGGCATATAGTACAGTTTATATTGAATGGATAACTGAATGGTGTACCAAAATAGGTTTATAGGTCCATAAGGCATAAGTGGCTTATTTTATATAAGATCCTTTCATTTTTGTCAAGGGCATTTTCATACTGATAACAATTTAGAAATCGGAGGAGGGACTATTACTTCTTGAGGATCTCTGATGACACATGCAGGCAAGTGCTTTGTTTATAATCTTTCCAATAACCCTGAAGACGGAACATAGAGTTCCAATTTTAAGGATGAGGAACTAGAGATTCAGAGATGAGTGAACTTGTCCAAAAGAAAATTCTGCTAATAAATGGACAAAACCCAGATCTGTTTGGTTCCCACATCAGTGGTTTGGAAAGCCATGACCCAGAGAGACTGCTGATCCGAAGCAATAAGGTTCTGTGAGAGATCACAGCACTGGCTATATGGAGAAAAAATTCTCAACCCATAGTCACACTGTGCCACCTTCCCAGCAGTGTAAGCATCCTCTGTGAAGTCTGAAAAATCCTCATTTCACTGTCAAATGCATAGACTTCATAATCATATAAGAAGGTAAGGCCTGACTTTATTCACTTACTTAATTTCCGTTAAATTCACCAAACTGATTTATCAATTACAAAAGGAGACAGATAAAAATCAAACGTTTTCAGGCAACTTAACAGATGCTGGGCTGAGGGATAGCAGTGAATATCATGGAGAACAGCATATACTCAAACTTATAATCAGAACTTAGGATTTGTAAGTACTTTATTTCTTAAAGATGTACCACAAGTAACAGCAGTACTAATGAAGAGGGGGAAATCTATGAGATTGACAAATAGTGAATGTCCAGCTCTGAATTTTTTATATATCTACGAAGCTATCAATAAAATAATAATCAAATTAACTTACACTTATTCACTTTAAACTAATCTTAGATTCCCTATTTTTCAGTTGTGACACCTTAAGTTACAACACTCTACCTTTCAGATGTTGATATTCTTACCTGTTCAATGTACTCATGTTTCTGAAAGCAGCTAAAACAGAAAAATTCTAAACTGGGAAGTGATAACTTAAATTCTAGTCCAGTAACCATGACTCTGCTAAACCCACTTTAAGACCTCAGGAATGTCACTTCATATACCCTTCTGTCAATTAAAGAGATTGGATTTTATGTATGTTAAGGTCTCTTCCAGTTGACATAGTTTATACATTCAAGAGTACACAGCTCGAACCACATGTTTTGTTAAAGGAAATTCCTAACTGACCTATTTATTCTGATTAATTTTAAGGCAATCTCCCAAGCTTTGTTTCGAACGTGCTCAAGAACCTGGCAAAAATTACATAATCTGAGACCAAGTTTCCTTATCTGTAAAAATGGATATTTTGTGCACTTAGCGTGGTTTTCTGAAAATATAAGGTAAACAAGGGAAGGAATTCATTGCAGCAAATTATAATATGCCCTTTAAATAGTATTCATAAATAAGACTGGAGTGATTAATTTTTCACCCATGTAACCTAAAAATGTCATGACCAGATTGAGGGTGGTCTTTTCAACACATGTAAGGGCTCAGTCTCAGATGAAAAGCTCAAAGCTATTCAAAATTCAAAGTTAAAATCAAACATCAGTGCCGGCTCAATTATATAAGTTATATGGGCCTGAGGGTACTGTAAGTCCCATTGAGCCTGCTTCTTGGAGAGTATACCTAAATGAACATGTCCTACCTTCTTGAAAAAGTTCTTTCTGTAATGTAGCGTGTTGTCATAGAAGATGTCTTCCAAAACAGCATAGGAAAGAGAGGAAATACACTGACAAAAGCAAATGCTTTTACTTCACAGAGATGAGATAGGCTTTTATACGAAAATGTTTTTTAATTGTATGTATGCGTGTGCATGTGCGCGTGTGTGCATATCAGAGGTCACTGTGTATCCCTGTGGAGGACCAAGGGTGACTTTGGGAATCATCCTGGATTATTTCTACTTCTGTTTTGTTTCGCTCTGGGCTTTTTCAGGCTCTATCCACCAGGACTGGAAGTAAAAAATGCTATCATTTCTGCCTGGCATTTTTACTTGGGACCTGGGATCCAAATTCAGGATCTTGTACTCGTGAGGCAGTCTTAACCCCTGAGCCATCTCTCCAGCCCTAAACATTTTTAATGATAGAGAACTTGAGTTTAGTCCTTGGTGTTCGGTTTGAAAAACTCAATGTGTTAAGCCTCTGCTCCTTACCCATGATCATGCTTGACTGAGAGATGAAATCAGGTCAATGTCTACTTGGCAGAGCTTGATTGGACAACATGACTGAAGTGGGTGGCACCACATGGTGAACTCCAGAAGCCTACTTTCCCACCCCAGACACAGATAGAAGAGGGGCAGCACACAGAGGGCAAGTGTAGGAGTGTTGCATCTGTAGGCAAGCATATTCTAGAATGATGGAGAACAGAAAGTGAACAGAAGACTGAGATTTCCCCCTGCCACGGATTTATTCCTACCCCCAAAGGAAACCCAGTAATGATGAGAGGGAGAGTTTGTAGGATGTTTCTTTAGTGCAGTTTTCTACCTATTGAAATATGTCCATGGCCAACAGAGAGACACTAGGATGTTTTAGGCAGGGTAAAGACATAGAAAAATGTTTTATGTTTTAGAAACAGCACTCTAGGATAAGAGTGAAAAATGGATTTGAATCAAAAGTATAATCAATCGGTATTGGTTTGGCTTCAAATGTGTGGCTTTGTAACTAACTGCTCAGGATTCTATAACCAAAATTGATAGATTCATTCAATAACATATATTTATTTGAAGTCTCAGAATTTAGTATAACCAACATGTTTGTTGCATGAGTAAATGAACAAATAAAAATGCTCAATAGAGGGCTGATTTCTAGAGGTAGTGGTTGAGATATGCACAACATGAGCATTATCATAAAGGGGAACTTGGAGAGATTGTTAACAGAATAAAGGATGGAGCTTGGATCTCAGAACTTGGGGCCAGGGCTGAATGGAACAAAATGACTTTAAAATTTGAGGGCACTTGTAGAAATGACACTTAAGACTCAGAACTGAGGCAAGAATGGAATGAGTCGAAGTGTTGGTGTTGTTTCAAGACTAATTGTGGGGGTGAAGATGACTGAAGTATCTCAGGTTCTCCTTTGTTTTTGCCTTAAATAGGTGGTGAGCCCTTCTGGAAATTTGGAATTCTAGAAAAGAAGAGGTTATAGAAAGGTGACTTTTGGTGCCTGGGTGAGGATGTACAGTATGTAGAATAGTTGCATGTTCACTTTGAAGCTCAAATTTCACCTCTGACAGTGAAGGTTGGCAAGAATTATCCAAGACAACACGTACACATTCTGGACATGTGTTCACCTTGCCTTGCTGTCCTGATCTGCCCATACTCTGTCATTCATGCTTTCCTTTACTAAGCTCCTAGGGAACTTCCTGATGAGCAAGACCCCCCCTGGAATGATGCTGATGATGCTGGGATTTCTTCACACTCTCTCTCTCTCTCTCTCTCTCACACACACACACACACACACACACACACACCTTCAAAAATCTATGTCTCTCAGCCAGTCCTTAGACACATATATTACTGAACCATTCAGCCTAAGGTCTCTAGGGATATGAAACCCATTCTCAATCCTTTACCATTAGATAAACATTAGGGAAAAGAAAGGGAATTAAACCTTTCAGTAGCTCCCCAGGGGCACTTACCAAAATAGGCTACCTCGTCAAAACAGTATTTAACTAAATGGGTGAGCAACATCAATGAGGAACCTGGGGAAACAGGGAAAGATTCATGCTGAGAAAGCATTAAGGGGAACCTAAAAGATGCAAATCAGTTCCCAGGCCTTGGGACTCTAGAGGGCAGAGCTGAACCAAGAAAAGACCACTTCTTTCCACTCTCCAAGCATTTCCAATAGTTCTACTCCAACTAGATTAAAGTTGGGAAAACTGAGGGAGAGAAGCATAATAGTATGTGTAATACTTCCATCTCCAAAACCATTTCCCATTTGTCATTTTGTTTGATCTTTAGCAGACACTTTGACAAGGAAATTGGAAAGAATCACTCTCCCCATTAAATGGTCCTGGGAACTAAAAGTCAGAAACACAGAGTAACTTATCTGTTATTAACATACAGTGTGTCACTTCTGAGAAAAGAGGGTAAACTTGTTCTGTGTTCCCACAAGCCATAAGGAATGGTGCTCTGGAATAACAACTATCGGGACCACATTATTTCCTAAAAAGGCATGGGGAGAAAAAGCCCATTGTCTACTGACAACTTATGCTACCACTTAAAGTAGTGGCCTTACCCCTGGATGAGCTTAAGGAAAAGTTGGATGGCAATTACAGTTTCGAAGGAATTTTCTACAAAAAAAAAAAAGATTGAATTAATCCCTCAGTTTTCATTTTGTAATTATTATTGAACATTTGTCAAATGCTAAATGACATATTTACAAGGGTAAACCCATATGTATGTATGTATTCACACATATGTACACATGTGTTATGACTTCACATACATACATATATGTATATATATATATATATATATATTCATGGGAGAGATTATGATTAACTCTATAGAAAGGGAAACTATGATGATAAAGTACTTGAATATTTTGATGGTAATTCAGTTCTTTAAGTATATTAATATTTGTGTGAAATTGTTAAAAGGAGAAAAGTTCAGGCTTTTTCTGAATGATAAAACCACTAAATATCATTTTCCAAAGCTGGGGGGGTATGTGTGTGTTTACATGTTTCTCAAACTATATCTAAACTTTGTTTCTGTTTGACACCTTGGTGGTTTTTTTTTCCTTTTTTTTTTTTAATTTCAAATTTGAAAGGAAGTTGTGGAACCTTTCAAAAAATTACCTAAAGAGTTTGTTTCTCGAAAACACTCATTAAAAAAGGTTCACAGCAGAAAACATCAGAAAGGTGACCTTTAAGTGTCATTTCCTGCCATAGTTAAATTCTTACAGTTCTGTGAAGATCACTTGGCACCATGATTGGCCCAGACTTTTCGCAATAATCTCATACCAATTTATAAGATGCTTCATTTTTTTAGCTTGTGCTTAGGCGAACTTCTGTCCATGGTTTCCGTGGTAACCCTGTAATTGTAGGAAACAATGTCTTTCTCCTGGGTCTCATTTGCTGCAAGTATGCAGTAAGAAAAACTTTTTGTTCTCAGAACGTTAGAAGAGCATCTGTGATCTTTTGACACCTGAAGAAATGTTCAGATGTATCATCTCCGTTGTTATTAATTCATGAGTAATCGGACCTTCTCTTTTCTGGGCATTTCCTTTCCATTAGTTTTATGAGTCTTTTACTAGAAAATCAAAATTAAACTGAAGGAATGTACTTTTTAAAGGATAAGTAAAGCTCCATGAATGTCGGATTTTTTTTTTTCCTTCAACCCTATGATCTGTGAAATTGCCACAATTTAATTGAACTTGCAAAGCTTTTCTTTCCAGGAAGACAGGGCATACCATCCTGCTCACCTTCTTTTCATGAAACTCTCAGGTAATCAAGGAGCAGTCATGAAAAAAGGAGGCAGGAAGCTTCATCTGTTTTCAGTGAGATTCCTGCAGCATGATGCACAGGTGGAGGTGCACCCCTTGAGTGACTGAAGGAGAACCCCTAAAGTTCCCTAGGGGAGTCAAATGGAAAGCTTGGGTTTCCTTGGGGCTTATTAGCATACACCTTCCTAAAAGACATGGCTGACTTTACAAGAGATGAGAACTCAGTTATAAGTTCAGAAGAAGGGAAAGCATCCACATTTAGTCAGTTAGGAAGCCAACAGATGAACAAATAAAAATATTCAAAGTGATGTCAAATAGCCTTAAGAAAATTCAGGAGAATAAAATAAATTCAGGTGAGGGCTACTTTATGATACACAGGTAAAATCCTCTAAGTAGGTTATATGTGGACAGCAATCTAGATGAAATCAGAGACTGAGATGACACATGAACAAAGGGTGTTTCTATACCATTATCGTTTGTTTTATCTACACAATAGCCTTCAAAGAAGGAATTATTATTCTTATTTTTTTAAATGAGAACATCTGACTCCCAACCTACTTTGTTATTGCCTGCTGACTTTGTAAATCTTTAATCATGGCATTTAATGCCTTTGTGTTGACAGATATGTCCAATACTCTTTGGAAAACCAATATTCAAGATTATTTCTAGCTCACAAAATATTAATCTCTATATTTCAATAGTGTTTTCTTTTTCTCATCAATGATTTGGAAATCATCAATGTGACAGTCATTGAAATGACACATAACTATCCTAAGCTTTGATTCCACATTAAGAAAATATGAAGTCCTAATACTATCTATGTGATAGTGAGGGTTAATCTATGTAAATGAAATATCTAGAAAAATGATAGCCTTAAAGTATACTCAGCAAATAATATATTTATTGATAGCATTGATATCTAAGATCTGCTATGAAGTTTCTATTTATTCCTGGGTAAATTGCTTAGTTTTGGCTTAGTGACTTACCCTGTAATAGACACCAAATAAGTGATAACAGAATAAGCGAATGAATGGACAAGTGTCTTAACTTCCATAGTCATCAGTTTCCATTTTGTAGAGAGAGCATTAGATTAAAAAATGATATTAACCAAATATTAATATATCTTTGTTGTAATTGTCACATGTGTAATACTTTTTAATCACTGTAAGAATGGTATGGGTGCTAGAGAGATGGTTAAGCCTTTGCCTCGCAAGCAAAAGGACTTCAGTTTACATCACAAATTCCACATAAAAATCCCTGGAGTAGAAATGACAGTGTACACACACACACACACACACACACACACACACACACACACACACAGATTGAATGTTGACCTGTGTCATTCACATGTATATGAACCTACATGTTTACAACTATGTATACATATATGAACATATCACACACATACATGCAAAAAAAAGAATGATATGGGCATTTGCCCATCTAAATTCTATTCCTGTAGATACAGAATTAGAGCAAGGTTATAGAGTATATGCTAATACTATTGGTTTTCATCCTCAAGTAACTATGAGCATAAAGTTTTTGGCTTGTAACAGGATGTAATGTTCAAAAATAATGTTGACATCTTGAGTAACCATCATGCAGTTCCCTTGCCATAACTTACATTGTAAATCATCAAAAATTTAAGACAAGCGAACTTAACACCAACAGATGCATCATTCAAAATGTTTTCTAAAAATCACATGCTACCTATGCTGGTACAAGAAGATAAGCATTGATTGGAATGTCACTGGGGAAGAAAGAAATAGGAACTTTCTCCAGATGGCAGTGTGTGCCAAGCAGAAGCCTGGTTTGTGAATTAAAAGGGAGCCTGAACTAAGCCCTTAATCCCTTACATGTGTCTAGTCTTTTCAAGTATACAAAGCTCCATCCTGCGTATGATCATTTTAGGCCCCAGTGCAGCAGACTCAATAAAAGGGGACTAATGAGGTTGATCTGGCTAAAGGAGGACTCAAGAGAGGCCAACAAGGCATGCAGGTGTTATGGGGTTTTAGCAATTCCAAATGTCCAATTGTAACTCAGTATATTAATATTTAAGTTAGACTGAACCAATGTCCTGGCCAGTGAGTTTTACACATGTCTATCAGCAGAGGAGATCTGGGCTCAGGCCTTGGATTACCAAGGCCATATCAGGTGACTTTTTTTCTTGAGGTAATAAAAAAAAAATCAGAGAAAAGGCTTTGATGGTAAAATCAGAAGTGGTACTGATTATTATGTCTAACTGATAGAAAGAGGAAAATGAATCATTGAGGTTAGAAATGAATCATGAGGTCAGAAGCCTAAAAGGTCTGCAGAAAATTAGGATTGAGAAGGTCAGTGGAAGTGGTTCCAAGCCAACCCCAAAAGGAGTGACAATATTAGAATGTGACCTGTCAGCATTGACAAGTTATTAGCAGATATTGAGCATTCAGCCTCCATGGAGTTTACAGATAAGATAGGGCCTTAAACAAGTATATAGTTTTAAGCCAGGGAATTAGTGAGATAGCTAAGTGGAAAAACACTTACCACACAGGGATAAGAACCTGTGTTCAGGTCCCCAGAGTTCATATAAAAACAGTGCAGGTGTGGCGACTTGCCTGTAATTCTGTTGCTTAGGAGGTAGAGACAGGGTATCTCTAGAGCAAGCTGACTAGCTTGACTAGTCAAATCAGTAAGCTCCAGGTTCATTTAGAGACCCTGTCTCAGTAAACAAAATAGAGATTGAGGAAGACACCCAAAGAATGTTAACATGTATCCTTCACAAGTACATGTACCTACACACACAAATATGTGTAGGTACATTAACATACTACACACACACACACACACACACACACACATACACACACTTGTAAAAAATGTTGTTAAGCAGAATGTAATAGGAAACCTGAGGTGATTACCACATTCAAAGGTAATAGAGAAGATGACTTTAGAACTGAGTTGTGAAGAACGAACTGATTTTAAAAGGACAATAGGACAGAAGTGGGAAAAAGAAAATGGTTGCAGAAACAACAAAAAAAAATAGTGACAAGAACAGAAAGAAGGTGACACAGCATGCTTTGAACCAAAGAATGTAATAACAGCTAAGGTCAACCCAATGAAGGGAAGTCAAGGCTAGAGAGGCAGATGGATCCAGATGATGTTGGGCCTTCTTGGTCATGGGACACATGTTCATAATTTATATCACAACATTGAACAGCCACTGAGTGATCAGTAAAGATCAGATTTAGATTTGTGTGTGTGTGTGTGTGTGTGTGTGTGTGTGTGTGTGTGTAAATAGCAGAGGGCACTGTGTGTGCCTGTAAAGGCCTCGGATGACTTTGGGAATCACCCTAGGTTGTTCGCCCTCTTTTTGCTTTGCTCTGGGGTTTCTCAGGTTCTGTCTTCCAGGACAGAAAATACAGACTATGGTCATTTCCACCCTGCATTTTTACTTTGGATCAGTGGATCTGCATTTAAGTCCTTTTGCTTGGGAGGCAAAGACTTTAAACCCCTGAGTCATCTCTCCAGCCCTAGGATCAAATTTTATTTTTATTGTCAAAAGATATCTCTGTGATCAAAAGTGAACTGGACCTGTGCCAAGCTGATCCATTTGAGGGATGCACCAGCTGAAAAACCAAGGAAAAGAACCAGGAATCTACAATTCCAGTATTCAGAGGCTTCTTTATCATCTGTATAGCTATTGAGGCCCACTGCCTGGTCTGAAAGTTAAAGTCAAAAACATTGCATAGTATAACCTACTGAGACCTGCCATGGTAAGAGAACCAAGAAAGAAAAATGAATGGTAGGGCTGGAGATATGGCTCAGGGTTCATAACCTTTTAATTCAGGATTCCAGATTCCACATAAAAGTTCTGGGTGTAGGGGACAAGGAAAGGTTACAGTTTAAAAGTGCTATTGTTTTTGTGTCAAGTTGACAAGGGGTAGAGTGTCATAGTTAAGCACAGGTGTCAACTTGACTCTTGAGGGTTTGCGCTCTGGGCACAGTTGTGGAGAGTTGATGGTTCAGTTAAGCCCAGAGCAAACCTGAAGGAGATTGTCTAGCTGGTGAGGAAGACCCAGCCCATGGTGGGTGGGACTAGGCCCTGGATAAATCACAGAGAGCTGGTTGAAAGAGTTGGCATCCTTCTGTATACTTGGCCAGACATGCTGGTCTGGCAAGTAAGGATTGTCCATCTTTTCCCCGTTATGCAGTGATGGTGTGGCCAGTTCCCTCAGCCCTGGTGTTGGTGCATGCTGTCCCGTCAAGCTGGACTAAGAACTGTAACCAGAAATCATAAGAGAATAACCACTTGTTCCCTTAAAAAAAAAAGTGCTGGGTGTAGATGGCACCGACCTACCTGTATTTCTAACTCTGGAAAACAGAACCTGAGAAACCCCAGAACAAAGCAATAAAGGAGGTAGAGAAAACCAGGATGATTTTTAAATGTCACCCTTGGATCTCCACATGTATGCACATTCAAGTATCCTCTGGTGCACACACATGCACACACACAAAAGAAAATCACTGTTTTACTTCAACAATTTCATATATCAAAAGAAAATACCAATTATATATGCCATTTAAATTATCACAGTCAACATTTGAGGTAGATATACAATACTTATTTTATAATCTCAACTTTACAGGTGAGAAAACGGAGGCTCAAAGAAATTAAGAGATTTGGTCAAGAGCACCCAGCTAGTAAGTGAAGCGAGATTTGTATGAAGTCTATTATGTTCCAAGTTCAGCATTTCTTCACTTTCCCGCCCTCTTTAAAAAGAATGGCATCATATTTGAGGAAAAGAATAAGCCTAGGGGCAAAAGAGACCTATGAAAACAGCTGATTCTGTAATTTAACTAAATTGTTATGGAATTCCAAACAGAAGTTTATTACATTTTTATGCCAAGGGTCTAAATTGAGCCCCAAGCCCATCTGACCCAGCTATCTCCTTCCAGGAATGCATATTAAAATTGGGGTGAGAGCCCAGAACAGTCAGATTCTGTCTCAAGGCACCTGTGCCAAGATTATAGTTGAAATTTTTAATTGAGTTCAAACCCCTGTAAACAGGGACACACTAATCTAAATGTTGATTAAGCTTTCATTCTGAGGAAGATGTGGCTCTAATTCTGAGCTCCAGTGATAGGAATGAGTCTTCCCTCTGGCTCTGGGTTCACTTCTGTGTCCATCCAATGGATGCTTCTCACAGAAGGTGAGAAGACAGGAAAAAAGAGGAAGTGACATCCTTGATTGGCTTCTTAAAGCTCTTAGCTGACATTAATTCATGGTTTTAAAGCATCATCAGATCTCTACATTGCCATTTTAAAACTTTCTGAACGAATAGAAATCATAGGTCTAGTATTACCATGCTGGTAGACTATCTAGAGTAGCATTGAGACCCTAAGCTGTGAAACTGTTAATAAACCCATTATAGGCATTTCAAAGGTTAAAGGGCTACCTCAGCAGCAGCAGCAGCAGCAGAAAAGGGAGAGAGACAGAGAGAGAGAGAGAGAGAGAGAGAGAGAGAGAGAGAGAGAGAGAGAGAGAGATAATGATAATGGCTTCCTTGAGAGACCAAAGACAGAACAGGCAGATTTTGACTCAAATCTTAACGTTGAGTCATGTAGCTCTTGGGCACTAGGATTAACTTAGTCAGGTTCAATTTTGCTATTCCTATGTAAATTTGAAGGAAAGGCCCCTACACGATACTGGACACGTTTTCCAAGAGTCAATTCTTTCCCTCAACCCACTCAGCCAGAATGTCCTCCCTCTTCACTGACTTTTTATCTCCTGTTCAGATGTACCTGCCATCCATTCTTGGGACTTCACCTTCATTTATCACTCCTACACCTAGTCTGCAAAGGAGAAAGTTGGTTTTTGTGTTTCTCTGCTTCTTGTGTTCTCTTCATGTAAACCATTGATCTGTGTCGACATAAGGGTTCCACAGGTATACAATTAGTGGGGTATGATTTAGAAAAGAAACAAATTAGGAAATAAAGCAAAGATTCTGGACCCCTTCCCTCGAGTCCTCAGAGCCATGGTCTCTTCTCAGAGATCCATCTGTATCTCTGCTCTATTAATATCACAACTGTCACTATAGCTGTCTTTTCTGGTGCTTCTAATATTGGTGTTACTATCACAAATGTTACTGTTATGACTATTGTTATTAGCATCCCTTCCACTTCTACTGAACAATAAACTGGTTTGATTCTACTTCTTATGTATATTACCAAGACTGTAACTACTAGTAGCTAATGTAATTTTTTTCTATATTCATAAATAATGTGGTCTACGTGCCCTGTATACAGGCACAGTTCTCTATGTACCTTTCATAGAAAACATTATGCAGGAATTTTCATATTAATCCTAAGATTTATGCACTTTTAACATCTCTGTTTTATACATGAAGGAGTTGAGATATACAGAGGTGAAGATCTTGCACAAGATCATGCAATGAGAAGTGGCAAAGTCAGGATGTAAACACAGTCAATTTGACCTCCCGAGTCTTTAACCACCATGTTTTGCCAACCTCTAATAATAACAAGCCACTTCACTAGCTTACCCCCAGCTTTTGTTCCTGAGACTGTGTCCTCCCAACCTCTTTTACTTTTTTCCCACAAGATGTAGTTTGATACTTTCTTTTAGTAAATGGAAAAAATCTTTGCAGACTGCTTTTGCCAAAATACTTTACATTATGATTTACAGGTGTACTTCCTTTCCTGTCTCTCTCTCCTTCCTTCTAGCATTGCTGCTCCATTTAGTGCTGAATCTTGGTAGACAAGAGGTCACGTTTATTCACATTTGGAGCTCCAATTCCTTATAGAGTCGTTGACCTGCTACATGTTAAATGAATGGATGCCGAGTAATAAATAAAGAGACTTTAAAGTGACTGAAGCTTGATAACAGTTGGAGAGTTTACAAACAAGCCTCCAGAGTCCCTGAAGAGATTGAATTACATGGGTTTTTAAAATTTTTATGACAGTTTCATACATGAAAACAATGTATCAAATGATTTTCATCCTGCATTACCCAACCTCACTTCCCTCCTCTCAGGAAAAAAACCTTCTTCCAATCAGTCTTCTTCTTTCTTGGGTGTCTTTTTTGCATATGTGGCCCACTGATTTTCATCAAGTTTGCCTACACTACAGTTTGCCTGTGCCCTTGCAGTAACATGCTCTTTATATCTGTGGCTGTAGCATTGAAGGAAATAGCTCCCATTCCCCCATTCATAAGCCCTCAATAGTCTCTCAAGGATGTGTGATATCCCACGTGCTTATCTCACCTTACATGGTGAAGTTCTGATGGACCAATTCTTGTGTGAGCCTTGTGGAAGCTATACAGCTGCATTGAGTTCATGGGTGCAATAGCCCTACAATGTCTATGGTTGCACCCCTCTCCTCCACCGGCCTTCTCATTCTTACTTCCCCCTTCTCCTTGATGTGTCGTAAACCTTGGGGCAGAGCCGATGTTCTAAGTGCCCTATTTAGGTTAGGGTCTAGCGGTTTACAGTTGCTTAATCTCTGTATTTTGCCCAGTTGTTGTTCTCTGTGTTGAATACTTTTCCATTGTAGACAAGAACTGTCTCAGTTGAGGACTGAGAGCTATTCATATCTATGCATCTGCTCACGGGATAATTTTTAAGCGTTCTTGCATGTTTAAGACATTATAATCCTTTGAAAAGTAAGCAGTTGCCAAATACTATAGTCTTTATTTTGTCCATTCTTTATGTGTATGTGGGGCTCATGCCTGTGATGTTTCTGTCTGTGGGCTCATGTCTGTATGCAGGTACAGGTACGCACATGTGTGCAGGTGGAGGTTTGGAGTTGATAGTGGGAATCATTCTTGATTGCTTTTCCACCTTCTTCTTTTAAGACAGGGTCTCTAATCAAACCCAAAACTCATTACAGGTAGGGCTAGTCTGGCTAGCCAGGTTGCTCTAAGAATTCACAGCCTCTATATTCAAGGCTGAATTTATAGGTGGGCTGCCACACCCACTTGGAATTTTACATGGGATCTAAGATTCCAAATTCCCATCTTTTTCTTGTACAGTAAGTGCTTTAATTGCTGATCCATCTCCCTAGCCAGATATTTTGCACCAAAAACCTCAATGAAATTAAAGGAAGTTAGTTGCATTGATACTGATAAAATTGTCATGTCAGAAGCATCTGGGCCTAAAAATGCTGCCAATCATCTACACCATTGATAGATAAGAAGACTGATGTTTGGCAGCTCCAGCAAGAGCAGAGATGAGAGAGTATCAGTTTCAGACACTGTTACAGGGCTCTTTCCATGCAAACTACTAAAACCCAAACTGACTTCAGGAGGACATTTATACCTGTCTCCAGATAGCAAAGCATTTCAGCTACCAAAACTAGATTAATGCAGTAAGGAATTGAAATCCTCTTTAGTTATGCAAAGTGAACCCAAACTATCTGTGTTAGTCTTATCTCATTTGTGCAAGGGTCTTACTCTTACTAATGATGCTACCTTCTTCTGCATGCGATGTTTCAACCTTGATGAAATATTGTGGCAGAATTACAGCCTCCTTCTTTGAAAATAAACATTTTGGCAGCCTCTTGCTGTTCAGTCTCTGAAAATGCCCACGTGTGCTTTCCTCATTCATCTAGCCACAGGAGATCATTATCCAGTGACAGAGTTCTATTCCACTATCATTATCTCATAATGAGAATGCCTTCTTGGATGGAGAGGGGCAGAGATAGGGGTTGGCAGGAGTGGGTGGAGGCCTGAAACCCTAGAGAACTTAAAAAACCATTTTGCAGTTATAAGTACCCAGTGGATTATATTTCTTAGCTTGCTCAATCATTGGATGGAGGGTTTCTATATATCAACAATGTGTGTGTGTGTGTGTGTGTGTGTGTGTGTGTGTGTGTGTATGCACATGTGTGTATACATGTATATATATATACACACATATATATGCACACACTGGTAAATATCAGCTTCAGAATACATTAAACATTTTTGTCATTTTATTGTACTACACCTACTTTCTCTTCTGATAATAACAACCAAATCTTGCTTGGGGGAATCACTTCCAAACCTGTTATTTAGAAGGTCTTCGCCACTGGAGACAGGAATGAGACATGTGACCTCCTCACATATAAGTCAACAGTATAGTTCATCCCCATATAATCCAGTTATATATTTATTTTAGTTGTAGTTTTTTAGGTAGCTATATGTATCCAAAATAGTTTTAGTAAACTCTGTTGACTTTATATCCTTTAACTTATCTTCTTTATTACCTGTACAAAATCTAGACTAAAATGCAAAAGCAAAGGCCTTACCAAGTTAACTTATGCGAATTCATTATTTTCTAAGAATTTTAAGTACAAGCTATTGTTATATACTCTAGAAATATAGAGATGGCAGAGACAGTACTCTTAGACAATCTTTTGCCCCAAAACCTTCTTGGTAAATTAGAAACCTGGGAAAGTTACAATCCTACCAAAAGCATTTACAGGTCTGAGGTGGGAGGACAAATGTGGGCCCACAAAGGCACAAGGCACAAATTATGAAATAAACAACTATCATGTTATGTAGGAAAATGTAATATCCATAGTGAGAAAATAGAAACATATTTATAAAGTTAGTTTTTGCATGACTAGAAGTTTGCAAAATGTCAAAGAATTCTTATTTTTTTCTCCCACATTTTATTTTTTTCCTAATCATATAAGCTCAATAGGTATCCTGTCCTTTCCCTCCCTCCTCCCATCCCTAGTCATTCCTCCTTGCACTCTCCCCCCACCCCTTCTTTTCACCCCCTCCTTCCTCCTTCTCCCCCCAGTGTCTCCCCCTTCCTCAGTTCTTAATTTAGTTATTACACATGTATGCATATTCCCTTAGTAGAGAGTTGGGCCTTCGGATTTGTACTAGTAAAGTGGGGATCAGGTGACAGGTGAGGTTCCCTCTGGGCATATCTGAGAGTAAGATTGTAAGAATAAATTTGAGAGTAGATTAAAAGGTTGGGTTTATGGATATATTAATTTTCCCAGTGTTTATGTTCTAATGCTTCTTGATAACCATGATAGTAAGACCCTTGGAAGGTGAGAAATGCTTGTATTTAAAGACACATGCTAGATTGCTTATCACTGTGGCAAAATATCTGACAGGAACTTGAGTTAACCATTTCAGAGTTTTCAACCCCTGATTTGTCTTCCTTTACTCTTGCCTCATGATGAGGCAGAACATCACAGTGGATGGTAATCGGTAGTATAGGACTTCAATCTCTTGGAGGGCAGGAAGTAGGGAGTAGGGACAGAAGAGGAAACATGCTTCCTGAGACCTGGGATTAGCTCTGGCTAATCCTCCTCTTCTAAAGTTCCTAGAATCTCCTAAAATAGTACTGCCAAGCTCAAAATGTGAGTTTGTAGGGAACATTTCATATTCTATAGCAAGAGGACTTTTGGAATAAAGGTTTATATACCTGAAGATATATGCATGGAAAGGTATAATTGCAGAAATACAGGTGCTAGATTCTGTGGCCAAATGTAAAGTCATTAAAGGCTAGTTGTAACAGACCATGATGAAGTTCAGACCAGATTGGCCATGGACATATATATCAGATCACAGGTAATGAGTCCCACCATATAGAGATATTAAAGTATTGAAACATTGCCTTCAGTTCAGAGTTGAGGCTATATAATCTAAATCTATACAAAACATTAAATGCTTGCTTAGTTCTATATAATTATTCTAATTGTAATACCATAGATCATGTTGACTAAAAGGCTCAATGGGCAAAAAAAAAAAAATGCTTGCCACACAAGCCTAACTACCTGAGTTCTGTATCAGGAAGCCACAAAAAATGCCATCTGCAATTCTAGCACTTTTATCAAGAGATGGAAGGCAGAGATAGAATTGTCCAGAAGCTCACAGACAGCTAAACTTGAATATGTAAGTCAGAAAAAACAATAGAGGCTCTTCCTCAAAAACAGGATAGAAGGAGAGAACTGACTCCCAAAAGTTACCCTCTGATCTGCACACTATGGAAAATACTCACTTATACACACACACACACACACACACACACACACACACACTGATGGTAATGATGATGATAAATTTTTCAAAGGTTTCAGTTCAAATGCCATCAAATCTGGAAGTATGACAGTATAAACTGTCATGTTACTTTTATAGTATTTTGCTCTTCTTCCAGTTTCATAATTAACCTGGATTCCAGAGATCCATCACCCTCACTTGCCAGCCTCATTTTAACTTCTGCTTCCTTGCAGAACAATTAGAATAGTATCTGTGCCAGAACTTTTGAGGTGTTCTAGGCAACTCCTCCCCATAAGCAGCATTCCACAGGTTCTTTGAAAGTCCCTGTGACTTAGTAGGGCGAATTCTCAATTTAGAATCAGAAGATGTGGTTTTAAGTTGTGTTTTAGCTACTTCTAGACTCCGAAGCTTCAAGAAAGCTTAGTTAATCTCTCAGAGCCTCAATTTATCCATCTGTAAAATTCAAAAATTAGAAGTTGCAGTTTTATGTGCCAGGAATATTTTGTACAAATCCCTAATAAAATGATTACAATTTTATTCTTTGTGTATAAATTTTTCAGTTTAGTTTAATCTGTTTGGTATTGTAGAAAATTTTGTTAGGGAAAAATATCACTCTTTAACACCATCCCCAAAGATAACTAATGTTAAAATACCAATATTTTCTTATTGATTTCTGTTAATATATTTATTGGTAATAACATATTGTATGTACAGTGATGCTTCTTTACATTATAAATAGTATTGACATTGTTGTGGACCATATTACCACATTCCTTTAAATTATGATGTATGCCTGTTGTTCCATTTACTCAGGAGGGCAAAGCAGGATTGTCTAGTCCTCAGAGTTTAGGACTATCCTGAACAACACGAGTTCAATAATAATCATTTTACTGATTATTTTAAGATCTAATATTTATACTTTACATTTTCTAATGTTCAGTCATGTAAAATACACAATAAATGTTCATAATGTTTTGTAGATATGAAAGCATCATTTTTCTCCAAATTTATGAGTAACAGTAAAATCTTATTTATGTTTCTGAGTTCAGAGCCTAGTATTATACCTAGCATAAAGTAAGGTCTCTAAAACTGTGAACTGAATAAGTGAGTGGAAGAGGGAGTGAAGGCCAGTGAGCTGTTATAATTGGGGTCCTGAGGAGCCTACATTCCAGGCAACCAAGATAGAGATGGAACAGTGGTAAGATTCTCTTCTAAAGCAACTGGCTAACAATTTCTTACTTTAACCCCTGTAACTCTGTCAGATGGATTTCTCCCCCTGACACTCAAGGACCAATGAGTCATTTCATTAGAACGCAATCATGAAAGCTGTTGTTGACCTTGGTCTCATTTTGTCTTTGCCGCGACCTGCTTCTGTGTGCATGTCAAGTGAGAAAGACCTTAATAAATAAATTGTTAATGATCTAATTAAAAAGAAACACTCTTATGACACTCACAAGGACATAGGTCAAAGCAAGATCCTTGGTTTCTTCAGATGCTAGAGAACATTTCCCTAAAATAGACAGACTGCTCTGCAAAAAAGATCTCAGAGATCTTTTCTGACCATGTTAATATTAAGAACAATGAATATACACCATCTTATATAGTGCTTTATTTGCTGCTTGCAACAACCTGTGATAAAGAAAAACATGACATCTCCTTGATTTATTTAGAAAATTGAGTCTCTGTAGGTTAAATGACAACTGGAATGCAGTTATTGCAATAGCTGTACAGCACCGTGGTGAATTGTTATAGAACCCAGCCCACCTGTGTTTGTGTCTTGTTTCCACTACTACATAAAACTGCATGAGTGGGTATATTATTCAGTATTATTCAGTATTGTATTTTCTCATGTCTGATACAGATAACATAAAACAGAAAAGATTTTGGCTTACGGTTTCAGAGAGTTCATTCCATGCTTGTATGACCTTATTCACTCGGGAATGTGTGATGGTTGTAGTAGCATATGGCAAAGGAAGTCCTTTGCTGCATGGTAGAAGCAAGGGATGAGGAAAGTATTGGATATCAGGTATAACTGTCAAAGGCATGCTCCCAGTGACATACTTCCTCCAAAGAGACCCTAGCTCTAAAGTTTCCAGAGTCTCCCACCACTAATTAGGAAATGAATGTTCAGCTACATATGAGACAACACATGGGGGTTATTTCATATTCAAGCCATATATTATGGGAAAACTGGTAACCATTTTGAGAAACTACCATCGATACATAGAAATAATAATAGTACCTAAGTCCTAGGTTTGCAGTAAGAACTAAAAGACATATATCTCTAAGACAGTCCCTTAAGCAGTATCTAGTATATAACAAGACCTCAATTTAGTAGTCTCCTCTTGTCCCTGAAAGATAAGTTTCCAGATCCTAAGGGACTCTTTAAATACTGAGTAAAATGGAACTGTATGCATAGTAGGTTTTTCTATGTATACATACTGTATAGTAAAGCTTAATATATGAATTACTCATTGTAAAAGATTAATGACAAACAACATAAATAATAAAGTATAACAATTATGAAAATGTAACATAATAAAAGTACCAGCATCACTACTCTTGTGCTTCAGAACCATTTTTAGGTAACATAACAGTACTTGAACACAAGCACTGTGATATCACAACAGTTGATGTGATAACAAAGATGGCAATTGAGTGACTAACAGGTAGGTAACAAACACAGTGAGGATACACTAAGATGACATATTCTCGGGATGGGATAAAATAGGTATGTGAGATTGCATAGTATCACTTGAAACAGTGCACAATTCAAAACTTCTTTCTTCCTAGTATTTTCAAACCATGATTGCTGATACTGCAGATAAGGCACTATAGTACACATCATTCGATTCGTCAATTTCTTTTTATGGGACACTATTACTATTGTTTTGTGACTCTGTCAATTATGTCTTAGGCTAAGACAGAAAGCATTCCAAAAGAGTCTTAGAACATAATGCCTGATTTCTAAGTCCTGTCTAACTTAGAGATAGTGATCATACTATCTAATGAGTAATGATTAAGCTTCGAGCCACAGTTTAGGAATTTCAGAATGCTTTCTGTTAAACACTGTATCTCTGTCTTCTAAGCTGTTATTGTCATTGTTCAAGTTTGTCTTCTCCACCAAAGAAGGAGTTATCCTTAAAGTGGGAGTTCTTATAGCTCTCCTTGTTGTCTTCTTCCTCAGACCGGCCCTGCCACACAGTCATCCTATTTTTGACTGAAGTGTGTGTCTTGTGGTTCCTCCTGCTGCACCTCTGGCCCCTACAATCAGAGCCACTGTTGCAATGCTTCCATTCCTCTCTCTGCATTCTGCTTCCCCTCCCCCCTCCCCATTACAATTCCATAGTGAGTGATTCCCTCTGTCATCTCACCGTAAATTGATGACTCGGGCCTGCTGATGCACTGAGCCACATGGCTAATACATCAGCTAAATGGATGCCGAAAACACCACCTGCTCCTTCAAGCAAATGGCACTTTGGAAAATGGAATGTGTAATCAATAGAATTAAGCCTTAAGCA
The DNA here is from genome assembly GCA_023101885.1 of Typhlomys cinereus. Lineage (NCBI taxonomy): Eukaryota > Metazoa > Chordata > Mammalia > Rodentia > Platacanthomyidae > Typhlomys > Typhlomys cinereus. Next base: position 1,651,580 of record JALPQD010000008.1, on the reverse strand, counting down.
GAGCTCATACCATGTCCCAGCACAGAGCTTTGGCAGGCAAACAGTGGCAAGATTTTTTTCTTCTTTTTTTTTTTTTTTTATTCCCAACCTTTTTCAAAGCGCATGGTTTGGCACTTGTTCGGCCTGTGCTGTTGCCACCACCACACTCAACATCGTATCCTCAGCGAGCTGTCTCCTCCTCCCTCCCTCCCTCAGCCTGGGTGTCTCCATCACTAGGCCTTTGCAACCTATGTTGGAGTCGCAGACAGGTAGCAGGCAGCTGGGTCTACCCTAAACAGCAAGTAGTTGTAAAGTCAAGCAGGTCTGGATCAGACCTCAGGGAAAGCACACAGCCTTTCTGAACAGCGATTTCCCCCCTCTATGAAGTAGCAATAATTGTTCTCGGCTCACAGGGTTGTTTGGAGGTTGTGAATGTATCACACAAGAAGGTACAGAATAAATGAAAAGCCAAACATGAGTGTTGGTGTCCAGCATCACCATCATCACCATCATCATCATCAGAAAGAATGGTTCGTGAGCTCCCTCTGCATTTCCTCTGGGAATCTGCTGGAGGAAATGCATTCGCAGATGCAGGGCAGAAGATCCAAGGTCAAATAGTCATTGGCCTGCCTTGGCTTCTCTTTTCTCTAAAACTGTGCCAAAATAAATATTTTAAGTAGAATCTGGGGAATAGAAAGAATTTAAGCATCATTGGTCCAAAGTGCAGTCTCCACCTTCTATTCTTGCTACAAATGGAAAAAGCAAAGACCAGTTTGGAGAGAGTTGTCCCTCACTCCAGTCTAGCAGCAGTGAGGATCCGAGGCAAGTCGCCCGTCTTGATCTAGGAAATTATTCATGCTGTTTCCTGGCCAGATAATCTTCAAGGCTGCTTTGAGTGGGAGACAATGTCATTCACTTTTCTGGACCAGGCTGTCTTTAGCCATGTCTGACCTAGTGTACTCATGTTACCACATTGATTAGCTCCTCCCTTTACACATACTCTTTCTAGGAAACAGAAGTTTCTCCAGCACATTGTTAAACTAGAGCACAAGGGAGCACTTCTTTGGAGAGTTCTTACAACACTTGTCTACACTATTACTGGACTTTTTATGTCCTGCAAACTGGTAGGACCTTTTACATTGCTCTTATGTCAACTAATCCAATAATTATCAACTAGAGATTATTTGTGCCTTCCTCTTTCCTCCCTCAAGGGACATTTGACAATATCTGAAGATTTTTTTATGAGACTTGAGAGATGTTATTGTTCAGTCTAGTGGATAGAGGCCATATGCATCATTAAATTTCCTGTACTAAATAAGACAGTGTCCCACAGTGAATAATTATCAAACCCAGAATGTCAATATTGCTATTGTTGGAAACCTTAATCCAATTCAATTGCAGATGTCTACTTTGTTTTCTTTGGCCTGAACATCAAAGGTCTATCAGGTCTCTGTGCAGTTGAATGATGTCTGGCTGGTGATTCCTTTAGTAGATTCAACATAGTAGAATCTTAGTAAATATTTTCCAAGTGGGGAATACATGAATGCATACATAGATCCAGCAGTGTGCATAGAGGAAAATGGCCACTTGGCTAAAAGTCAGAAGATTCAAGTTTAGTCAAAATTTCACCACCAGCATGAAGATGTAAGAGTTGAATTGCATTTGCCACCCATGAGACCATAACAACTATCACACCCTGCTGTGTCTTTTAAAAGTACTTTCTTCTGAATGAAAGGGTCCATAGCTTAAAGTAATTATGCATCACTGTTAGCTCATCCTTCAAGATATTTTTGACCAGAATCTCCTCTTGAAAGGGCACACATGCGCACACACACACACACACACACACACACACACACTCACATGCACGCACACAATAAATGAATAAATGTAAAATAGATTCAAAGAATATCTCTGTGACTGCAATTTATGTTCTTTCGTCTTGGTGTGAGGACCCTATCTTATATGTATTCCTTCTAACGTGGAGATTGCCCAACTCTTTGATATTATGTAGCTGGAGCTAAAACACAGTCTGCTATTTAGAGGAGGGTTCTGGGAGAGCTTCTTGTCTCTGAAACACCAGGCAGATCTCCCCCATCGCTCGGAGGAGCTCAAGACAAAAGACAACATGAAGAGATTTCAGTTTTTGCCATATTTAAGCTCAACAGCCCTTGTGTATTCTGGGACTAAATCCACACAGGAAGAGGTAACATCTGAGACTTGACTCACAAGATCATCTGGCAGCTCTCTGAGGGAAGTGCTTCTTTATAGTAATAGAAGTAGAGCTAAGATGACTATAGCTGAGGGTACTGCAGAAAGGCAGAAAACTCCGAAGAGGAAGACTACTCAAACAGGGAGAGCAGAGGGCGAATATCAGCGGTAAAAACACTAGGCTTCTAGTTTGGAGGCAGAAAGGAAAGTTTTGGGGTTAAATAGGAAACAATTTAAATTGCCCATACCAATGGTAAGCGACTTAATTGCATAGAGTGCTTGGGAAAGACTCAGGTTCTCATTCTAGATTTACTAATGTCTTTCTGGGTGAATTTGAACAATATTTGCCCTTTCAAGTCTTAGTTTGCTCATGTGTGAAATGGAGTTGATGATACTTCCTTTGTTGGGTTGCTGAAGGACTATATGGCAAATGTTTGTCTCTAGAAAGAATACATATGTACTATTATTAGAATTGCCCTAACTGTCATTAGCAAGTGTTCTGGTTTGCAGAAGCAGGAACAAGAAGTTACAATAGCTTCACAAAATTTTCATTGTCACTTTGGCTACTTCTTGGTTAGTTGCATGTCACAGAAACACCATCTTCTATAGTCACTCTTGTGCTTGTATGACTCAAACAACAAGTGGAGATGCAGAGAGAGGCAGAGCCATGCTCCCAGCCTCTAATGGGTGATTCCAAAATCTGAACACATTTATTGGGATCTCCAGGTGAGAACTCCCAGCAACCATCTTCATTTGATTCCTCTTAAAAGTGCCACCGTCTGGGTGATAAATAAATAACAGAAGTTCATTTCTCACAAAATATAGAGGTCAGACACTTAGGAGCAGGGTGCCAGCATGACCGATTCTGCCAGCTCTCTTTGTGTTCACAGACTGTTTGCTTCTTATTTCCTCTCATGCTAACTAGCTCTCTGGAACCCTTTCATAAGGTCACTACTGTCATTCAGAAGGACACTGGCCATCAACTAATTGCCCCTCAATAACTTTACTTCTCAGTACCATTCCATTTGTCATTAGAATTTCAGCATATGAATTTTGGGGAATACAGGCATTCAGTCTATGGGAGTAACAAGCCCGGTTGCCTCTTGGGGAGTCAGTGTTTTCTTTATCCGTGTCCTCAGTCACACACACACACACACACACACACACACACACACACACTCACACACTCACACACTCACACACTCACACACTCAAACACACACAAATGAACAGACAAACAAAGAAATAAGCTATTTGTAGACTTATTCCAAAGAGCTGGACCTCAGTAGGAGAGGAGGAAATGAGTTTCCCACCCCTGCAATATGCCTGCTTAACTATAGACATTGTCAGCATGACCAGCAATCCAATAAGACAGTGTCCCGACTGCGCCATTAGCTCATTAGGTGGAAGCGAGTGTCCTCATTGATCTGTTTATCTCTCAGGCCCGGCTGCTGGAGAAAGGCCAGCTGTTTCCTGAGCGCATGCCTATCCCCTTGACTCATCACAGAACATCAGGGGAGTCTGCTCCTTTGTCCCTTCAACCTCAAGGTCACTGAAGTGCAAAGCAGGAAGCTGCAGAAGTGATGCCTTCTGATTGCTTTAGTCACCGCCTAGCCTCCTCTTCCCTTTTAACTGTTCCCTGGAGATGACCCCCATAGAAATGAAGAATGTGGCAGGGAATGCCAGCTTTTGCTAGTAGACAAATCTCCATTTGAACCAGGCATTGCTACTTGCATGTTAGCTAAATGACCTTGGAGAAGTCATTTCCCTTCTGAGACCTTATTTCCTCTGTAAATCAACAGTTCCTGTATCATAATGAAGACTCATTCAAATGAATCTGTGAGAAGACAGACACCAAGTCTAGATCATTGCTGAGCACAGAAGTATCAACAAGCCTTCTTTGACTGGCTATTTCTGAGAAACACTGTTCTTTTAGGTCAAATGACCCATTAAGATTCTTTATAGGAATTTTCATGAGATTCATGTGAAAAATATCTGATATAATACAGTTGTTATTTAAATAATGTGTTTCATAGGTTACTTATTAATAATTGACATTATAGGAGCGGGAGACATGACTTGAGGATTAAAATCTTGCCTCACAAACAGAAGAATCTGAATTTGGATCCCAGATCCCACATAAATACACAGGAAGGAAATGGTGGTGATCTGCACTTCCAGCCTTGGAGGATAAAGTCTAGAAAATTCCAGAGCAAAGCAATACAGCGTGATTTCTGATTTCACCCTTGGGATTCCATAAGAAATGTCTATTCAAATACTTTTGATACACAGACACACACACACACACACACACGCATGCATGCATGTGTATGCATGCAAATGCACAAAAAATTGCAATTATCAAGAATGAGTGATTTTCTACCCTGAACTTAACTAGGTTTACCAATCCATACACTATTTTCTCACAAGTGACACATTACTATTAGAAATTGAATTTCCTAACAAAGTACGAATTAAATTTGATCTTTTAAGAATAAAATGAAATAACTAAAATACCAAGAATAAATCCTCTTGGTCATCAGTAGCAACCTAACCTGGATTATAGTAGGTAATATTAGCAAAATACCTCTTCCCAAACCACTAAAACTACATCCTTATTTGGTTATGTTTGCAAATTGACATGTTTTACCTTCTGCTCTTTTCTTTATTTTCTACTACTGCTAAATTTTTATTTTAATATCATATTTTAAATATACACATTATAAAATATATGTGAAGATGAGATAATTTAAATTTACGCTGGTGATAATTCCACAATTAAGCATCATATGCTGTGTTAGCAAACTTTTTTCTTTGTATTGCTATAAATTATCAATTAAAAAGCATCATTGTGTATTTTTTATCATGAACTCCATGATATTCAATATTATTCAAACATGTTTAAGAATTTCACTGTATCCAATAATACAGATGTGAATAATTGATGTCATCGTGCCATCATATTTGACATTTACATAATATTTTATTTTTACCATTATAGTTTAAGGAACCCTTTTATGTATGTTTGAAAATAATGTCTTATTATTTCTTTAGAATAGCATTTATTCAATCCTTATGAAAGCTCTGATAATAGTTTACTGTCTTTAAAGAAAATTTGCCCCCTCCTAAGTCCTTGGTTTCATGTTTTTATTAGAGTCTGGGATACCCCCTGGTGGAAGTTACAGAACATGGCCAAAAACTGTTACAAAAATAAATACCATCATGGGAATTCAAAGAGGCATTTTCAAGGTTATGTGTCATCAATCCAGGTTTTCTTTAGGCAAGAGAATATCAAATACAACTGTATCTCATGAACACATGTGCATATACATATGCACACAAAGAAAGCTGTAAGAAATTCAGTGAAAACATATGAAGAAGTTCAGATCTACAGCTGCTCAATTTAAAAACTAAGGCAGAACTAAGCATGGGGCCTGAGTCTCTCAACTACCTCATCTTTTATTCATTCAGTGCTTGCACCCTGACCAATCAGAGTTAGAGTATGTTTTGTCTATACCTAGAGATGGCCTTCAGCAGAAATCTGCCCATTATGACACTAGATGAAGCCAGATGGGAAATTTTTTTGCTCTAACCACAGTAAAACCATCTTCTGTACACTTTTCTTTGCAAGAACAATTGCATGATGTGGCTGATTTTGCAGAAAATCTATATTGCTGACATTCTTCAATCAAGCTGCCCTCAATCAATCACTCATCAAACATTAACAAAGTCCTTGCCCTGGGCCAGACACTTAGCTGAATCAAACGCAATTTCTACTACGGAAGGGCTTATGGGCTGGCGCAAAGGGGTGCTGAGCAGGCAAAGTCATCTCCCTTTACTTTCCTTCACTCTTTCTAGACTTCAGTGAAGTCTCTGGGCCTGATGCTGTACTGTCCTCTGCTTTTGTTCTTGAATTTTTATCTTCTGGGAAAGCCTTTTTTTTGTTGTTTCCTGTATCAAAATCTTGCCCTTATACAACCCATTCCAATCCCTCCAACCTCTGAAATACAGAAATAGAAAGAAATAAAGAAGTCTTCTTTAATGCCCTTAACAGATGGTGGGGAAGTTTCCAAGATTTAATATGCTTTAGAGCAATTTGGAAGGCTGGAAGTCCTACCCAATATCCCCAACTTGGTAGATCTAAGATGTGTCCTACTTGAATCTCTCAAGAGGCTCCGATTTGATGGTGATTCAGCTGACTCAGGAAGCACATTCTAGGAAATCGTGTTCACGATTTTTGAGCCAAACATCTTGCTACACAGTAATATCACAATGACTATGCAGTCACTTTGCTCAGAACTTGCACAAGCTGGAGACAGAAGGGACAAACAAAGCAATGTGGCGCTGTACCAAAGGAGTGTGAGAAGTGTTCCAGAAGAACACACAAGTGTGTAACTGCTATCTCTGGACTCAGGAAGACACAGCACTTCCCCCAGGCTGTGCCATGGGAGGTAGACTCGAGGGATGATTAGTATTTCACCAGGAAAAGGGCAGCAGCATGTGCTGTAGCACAGTGATCAAAGAAGCAATAGTGTGCTCACATTATGAAAAAGGACTTGTGAAGACTCTGAGGAGCATCTACGGAAGTGTGAGGCTGATAGGAGATGAAACTGGACTTTTCTAAGGTCTGTATAAAGATCTAGAGAATAATGTGTTAGAACTCTCTATTTCATACTCTAAATAATAAAGAAATAATGGGGAGGAAAATGGAAAAATAACATGCTAGAGATTTCTGCAGAGAAAAGTCAGTCTGATTGTACTTCAGAATTTTGATGAACAGTAACAAGGCTGGAAGCATGATGTCAGCATGGAAGCTGTAGAAATTACAGAGATAGAAAATGTAAAGTTAAATTAGCTCATCGACACAGAGGACATAACAGATCTTGCCAGTGATACCTCAGAGAGAACGGAACCATAGCTCAGCTATATTCTCCCTCCCATGCTCTCTAAATCCCTCTCCTTGTTTTCTTGCAAGAACCCATACCAGGATCTTGCATGCACTTCCCAGAATTCTCTACTTCAAATCTGATTTCTTCCCATTAACTAATAGCTCCATTTCTACCCAGAGTCCTTTTTCTTGGTCATTCCATATTTAACTCTTCTACTGTATCACAAAGATTTAATCAAACACTTTTGGTCTTATTTTCTCTTCCACGAAGTGAAAAAAAGTATAGTCCTGAACAGTTTCATTAGTGCTGTGACCAAGCTTTGATGCCATTGATTCAACAAGTATGTGATCCAAGAAGCTAGGTGTGCTTTATTGCCAAGGAACCTATAACTTGCCTTAGAAGTTATTTCCATTGACTAATAATCCCTTTCAATTCTTTAAGGAAATCGACACAAGGATATTTGTAAAGTAAGTAAAAAAGCATTAATAAGGTTGAGGAGATGGCTCAGCGATTAAAGTGTTGATGCACAAGCAAGGGGACTAGAGCTCAGATACTCAGAAGTCCTGTAAATGATGACGAAGCATGGCAGTCTGCCTGTAATTTCAGTCTCAGAAGGTGGAGACTATAATCCCCAGAGCAATCGGCTAGCCAGACTACGCTAGGTTTCATTGAAAGACCCAGCCTCAAAGAATAAGATCAAAGAGTGATTGAGGGTGATCCTGACACCAACATTGAGCCTCCACAATGTGCACACACACACACGTGCACCCACACCCATGTGCATGCATTCCTATATGCACGTATGCATTCACACATGCAAAATATGCCTGCACTACACTCCATACACATACATACATGAAAAAGCATCAGCAAATCAAAGCATCGTTTAAGAAGTTTGAAGAGTATATGGTTATGTGATCATTAAATAAGCTTATTTTAAGACTTGTTCTATGCCCAGAATTAGTCCTAACCTTTACGATATAACAGCAAAGTACATATTCTAGCAAAGTTATATTTAATTGGAAGAGACAAGGAATATATAACTATATCAAGTAGAATAGTAATTTCCTCTTTCCACAGTATAGTTAACTCATTGATCAAATAGATTGTATTGTTTTCAGTCACAGTACAAATTTTTTATTTATTTTTTTCTTTAGTAAAGTTTATTTATACTGTCTTATATGCAAAATAGGCTCCATGCTAAGCATATAGAACAAATGATGCATATTTTCAATTCATATAAAACTGGTTTGACTCCTTGACCTCCTGTTGCCTATCTGTGACCCTCAATAAATGACTTTACGTCTTTTGAATTTTTATTTATCTATTACAACTAAGGTCATGGTGCATTACAGAGTTAAGATAGAAAGTATAGCTCCTAGCACATAACACTCACAAGTATTGATTTTCTCCCTCTTTTTTTCATTCACTCAACAAACACATTATGTAAGGGACACCACAGTGCACACTGAGGAAACCACTACTGTGCTGTCTTACAGCTTATTCTCTTGTTGGCCCAATTATCTCAAGTGAGAAGGAGGAAAAGAAGATTTACTAGAAAAATGTCAAGCCAAGACTTAAAGGTATATAAAGTTAGTTAAACAGAGATTAGTGAGAGAATGTGTCAGGCAGGCTCAAGACTCCAAGAGCAAGACTGCACGGGATGTAATGGAGAAACTGTTCAGAATGTTGAGAGCATGTTGCTTAGTCAAAAGAGCAGATGTTGTGGGACACACGGCTGAAGGTTGCTCCCCAAGAACAGGGAATAGTCTGAAGGAATTCAGCAGAGAGGAGACATCAGTTTTACCTCTTAGATACTTAGAAGCATCAGTGTAGACACTCCTGGAGGTAGACAGGCATGCAGAAAGTTGCTGCAACTATGGATGTAAAAAACTGTTTACCTTTTTTAATTTTTTATTTTCTTATTTGATGGCTAGAGTAGGGAGAGAGAGAAAGGGAGAGACAGAAAGAAAGAGAACATGCATGCATGTCATGGTGCATGGGTGGATGTCACAGAAAAACTTTCAGAAGTCAGTTCTTTCCTCCTGCCTTGTGGTCTTCCAGGGATGGAACACAGGTTACCAGCCTTGTTTCCAGGCATCTTATCACAAAGCTATCCCTCTGGCCCTATTATGTGACTGTCAACCAGAATAAGAGTTGTAGGCATGGTCAAGAGAACAACTTAAAGTCCTAGAACTAACCAGATGTCCACGAAAGGGTTAAATAACAGGAGGAACCTGGAATGACTCCTGTCTTTCTGATCTGACCACCTGAGGAGATGGTGGTATCATACTCTGAGCTGGATATACTCCTTAGAACGCACTTCCCTTTGCTTTTGATGCTGACTCTCCTGTCGCAGTGGGCTGTCACTTGGAATTGTGAGTGGAATATAACCCCTTTCTCCTCTTTGTTGTTTGAGTCAGGTGTTTTGTTGCAACAATGAGTATTGAAAACTTAAACAGTTGTTTGACAAAGATCAGAGCATTCATTTAGGGTTGAATTTCATATATTTTGAACCAACAGCTAGTATATTATTAAATCAGAAAATTTTGTTGGCAATTTACATTATAAAGATGGAAAGGTCATATCAACAATACTTTTTTGTATATTTTTCTCCCACATTTTATTTTTTTCCTAATCATACAAGCTCAATAGGTACCCCCGTCTTCTCCCTCCCTTCTCCCCTCCCCAGTCATCCCCCTTTACATTCTCCCCCCCTTCCCCATTCTTCTCACCCTCTCTCTCTCTCCCACTCTCTCATTGCCTCCCCCTTCCTCCCTCCCATCGCCTGGAGCATTCTTTTGTGTGAATGCCAAACCTCCCTCTGAGTCCTCCACCCTAGGGAGAGTTCAGGACTCAGTGGCATAGTCCTGAGCCCCTTCTTGGGCTCCCCTTTAGTATGGGGACTCTATTATGATTGTTTAATCCCTTATCTCTAAGGATTCTATTGCCTAGAACTTTCTCCCCTGTGATCCATGTTAGACTTCGTGACATGTCAGCCATTGTGCAGGTCAGGCAAAGTCCAATTCTGGCTGCTGCCGCTCTAACCTGTGTGGAGTATCTTGCATATCATTGATCCTTCCCATTTTTAGGCTCTTAAAATCTTGCTCCCCCCTCTTCTGCAAGGTTCCCTGAGTTTTAGGATGAGGAGAGATATGGCTGGTCTGGTTCCAGGTGATTAATGTAGGGTCATTGGCATTCTGAATTATGGTTCGTTATTGTTTTCAGTTTTGCTTTTCCTGCACCACCTTTGGCTGCATCCTGATTGGTATGGAAGATCACCTCCTTGCCAAAGATAAAAGACTGTTTAAATGAAGATCTTAATACAGGAGAAGACTCAAAGGTAGATGGAAGAATAGGAGTAGGAGACCACAGTGGAAGGGGGGGTCAGTGTCCCATTTTCTGGATGGTTATCATCTATCTCCCAGTCCCGATACCCTCCCTGATTGGTGAGAACAAACCTGTTCAGTTGCAAGCATCCAGGAAGGGAAGTGAGAGTAAGCACAAGAAGTCTTGCTACTTACATGCAATACTTGGCCATGGCCTATTTTTTTTCTCTACTGAAGCTTGATCCCTATCTCCTTTTTTGTTTTTTGAGGCCCTCCTCCTACCCTCCTGTTTATAATCCTTTGTGATTACAATAGATATTACAGAGATTTACCACTAAATGTGTCATTAAGTGGGTTTGGAACTAGGATCCACCTATTAGGGAGTACATACAGTGTCTAACTTTCTGTGTCTCGAATATTTCACTCAATATATTTTTTTCTAATTCCATCCATTTCCCAGCAAATTTAATTAATTATCTTTTTTGATGGCTGAGTAGTATTCCATTGTATAAACGTACCATATTTTCATAATCCATTCATCAACTGTTGGACATTTGGGTTGATTCCATGACTTTGTTATCATAAATAGTACTGCAATAAACATGGTTGTGTTTTTGTCACTGTAGTGAATTTCTGCATTGTGGGGAATTATTCCCAGTAGTGGTACAGCAGAGTCCTGTGGTATTTCAATCTTTAACAATCACCAGAGTGGTTGCATAAGACTGCCTTTCCACCAGCAATGTATGAGAGTTCCCTTCTCTCCACATCTTCTCCAGCATTTTGTGTTGTTTGCATTATGGATTTTTGCCATCCTGATTTGGGTGAGGTGATATCTCAGTGTAGTTTTGATTTGCGTTTCCCTGATGGCTATGGATGTGGAGCATTTTTTAAGTTATTTGTTAGACATTTCAATTTCATCCCTGGAAAAGTTTCTTTTGACTTCCGAGGCCCTTTTTTAATTGGGCCATTTATCTTCTTAGAGTTTAGTTTTTTTAAGCTCTTTGTGCACTCTGGATAATAGAGCTATATCAGATATGTAGTTAGTGAAGATTTTCTCCCATTCCGTGGGTTGCCTTTTTGCTCAGTTTACAATCTCTTTATCTGAACAGAAGCTCTTTAATGTCATAAGATCCCATTTGTTGAGTGTTGGTTCTAGTGTCTGTGCTATTGGATTTCTGTTTAGGAACTATTGGCCTAGCCCAATCAGCTCGAGGGAGTTCCCTACACTTTCAACTAGGGTTTTTATAGTCTCTGGCCTAATATTAAGGTCCTTTATCCATTTAGAATTAATTTTTGTTCATGGTGACCAGTACAGATCCACTTCCAAATTCTTTTCATAAAGCTAATATCATACTAATCCCAAAACTTAATAAAGATACACTTAAAAAAGAAAACCATAGGCCATTCTCTTTGATGAACATAGATACAAAGATTCTCAACAAAATCTTAGCAAATCGGATTCAAAAACATCAAAAAAGATCATTCATTGTTATCAAGTAGGCTTTATCCCAGGCACACAAGGTTGGTTCATATGCAAATCAATAAATGTAGTTCATCATATAAACCAACCCAAAGTCCAAATACACATTATACTCCCAATAGATGCAGAAAAAGCTTTTGACAAGATACAACATCTTTTTATGATGAAAACCCTAGAGACAGTTGGAATGAAAGGAACTTATATCAACATAATAAAGGCTGTATACAAGAAGCCAACAGCAAGGATTATACTAAATGGGGAAAAGCTTGAAGCATTCCCACTTCAAGGAACTATACAAGACTGTCTATTCTCACCATTTTTATGCAATATTGTACTCGACTTCTTAGCTAAAGCCATAAGACAAGAGAGGGAGATAAAAGGGGATTCAGATCAGAAAGGAAGAAGTCAAGATATCTCTATTTGCAGATGACATGATTGTGATCATGTATACATGAGTGATCCTAAAAACTCCATCAGGAAACTACTAGAACTAATACATAAGTTCACCAGAGTGGCAGGTTACAAAATAAACATGCCAAAATCAGAGGCCTTCCTATGCACCAAGGATGAAAAAAGTGAAAAAGTTCTAAGAGAAACAATCCCATTTACTATAACCCTTAACAAGTGAAATAACTTGGTATAAATCTAACCAAAGAAGTGAGAGACCTTATAATGAAAACTTTAAAACCCTAAAGAAAGAAATTACAGAAGACACCACAAGGTGGAAAGACCTCCCATGCTCCTGGATCAGCAGAATCAATATCACTAAAATGACCATCCTACCAAAGGCAATATACAGATTCAGTGCTATACCAATCAAAATCCCCAAGTAATTCTTTAAAGAAATTGACCAAACAATCTCAGAATTCATATGGAAGCATAAAAGGCCCAAAATAGCCAAAACAATCCTGAGTAACAAAAACACTGCTGGAGGTATCACCATACCAAACTTTAATCTACATTACAAACCCATAGTAATTAAAAAAAAAAAAAAAACCCCGGTACTGGCTCTAAAATAGAAATGTAGATCAATGGATAAGAGTTGCAAGACCCAGATATAAGCTTACACAATTACAGCCATTTGATCTTTGACAAAGGGGCTCAAAAAATTCAATGGAAAAAGAATGGCATCTTCAACAAATGGTGCTGGCAAAACTGGACATCCACATACAGAAGATTAAAACAATACTTCTACATTGAACAAATTCCCTTTAAAGGATAAGTTTGCAATCATTCATTTTTAAACACATTTACTAGACAGATATTTAGATACTGGCTCTATAGCAAATATGGGGAAACTGAGATAAAGAGGTCTTGCCCAGCAAATCTTCAAGTCTAGTAGAGATGCTAAATACATAAGGATAATAAGGCAGAGATACAGAATAGATGCCAAGAATCAGGAGCAAGGTACTAAGGACAGCACCAGAAGAAGGACCTAAGGAAAAAGATTCATGGCAATGATTCCACCATAGGGATTCATTAGGCTTTGAAGAAAGTCAATTACTCAAGTTAAATAAATTTTCTCTCTTTTGTATCACAGGTTAGGGGAAAATCTCTGAGTAATGCATTTTGATTGCTAAGGCAGATCTGACAGCTTTGACAGTCATCGACCGTGTTCTCCAATCCCCCAAAGAAAACAACCCCTGTTATATTGTTCATTCCTAGCATTGACAAAGGAAGACAAGGGAAAAGGAAAAAAATTCACGTTTTCTCAGTGCTTGAAATACAAATGTTTTCCTTCTGAAAACATGAGTTAAATGTATGAAAAGACATTTTTGATGTCACTATCATAAGAGTTTCTGTATTTGTGCAGTGTATGGGATTCCAGAATGCCAAGGCATCATGCCTGAGTTTCATACGGGAGGTGCAGCAGGGAAGATGTGAACAGGATTTGAAGTCACATACCTTTGAGTCCTTGTTTCCTGGAAAAGTCATTTATCCTAGTGAAGACTGGGCACCTTCATCTGTAAAGCAAATATATGTGTAATATAAGAAGCAGCTCAGAGAACTATTTGGGGATCAAATCATATTTGGAAAGCTTGGTGTGGTGCCTAGATTCTCTTTATTGTACATGGCCATAAACAATGCATAATATGCCTGCATTTGCATTCATCTTTTCTGACTGTCTGCTTTTTTATTGTAATTTTTACTAGCTTAATGCATTCACTTACTACTTGTAAAACATTGAAATTCTAGGACTTCGCTATCATAAATAAGAGGCCAGAATATGTTAACTTAGAAGCATTGCAGAAACCCACAAATAAATTGTTTCTTTAGTTATCAGACCAATTGCCATCTTTGGGATACCAAATTCCTATTAAGTGGACAAGTATGGTGCTAAATTTTACTTCATTGATCTTTAGAATATCTGGATGTATTTCTGTGGTATAATCTCCATAATATGAAAATTTCTTTTTCTAAGAGACTGAGAAATATAAAGAAATGGACAATAAGCCAAGTTTGAAATCCATATTAAGTTCTGCAGATTTTTACTGAACATTTCTTGGAAAGTCAGAAACCAGCCTTTTAGAATCACCTATACTATATGGTTCCTGTGCACCATCATCCTCTTAAGAGCTGTTTCCTCCTCCCTTCATCGAGAATAATAGCACTTGCCTCCAATGACTATTAGTAAGATTAAATCACATAATGAAAAACAATGGTTCCCTGCCTTGCATATGCTTTAGAATTATGCAGAAAAGTTTGCAAACATTCACCTTCCTTTATCTTTAAAGATCTCTGAGCGATTGTAATATACATCATGAGTTGAGAATCACTGAGATATATGAGCACTTCTGGCTCAGAATCTAACATGCTTTGGAGGAAACCTGACCTCTAATCCTCATAGTGCTCAAGGTTCCATTGGGCACTGGAAATATAAAGACCTCGCCTCTGTTCTTCAGATTCTTCTAGTTCTTCGGATGCTTCTAGGCCAAAGGAGAAAGAAAGATAGAAAAGGAAAGGCATCATTGCAATATGAAAGATGTAATATTTTCTTCACATGTATCACTTTTTCTGTATCTATTCATCTAGTGATGGATACCTAGACTGATTATATATCTTGATGATTATAAATAATGTAGCAATAAACATGGATGTTCAAGCATCTCTGTGGTATGCTGGCTTTATTATATACCTAAGAGTGGCTTAGCTGAACCATGAGGTAGTTCTCACATTTTGAACAATTTTCAAACTCATTTCCATCATGAGCTTACCAGTTTATATTCCCACCAACAGTATATATGGGTTCTTCTTTTCCCACATCTTCACAGACATTTGCTTCCTTGACAGCCATTCAAGTTTGGGTGAGACAGAATCTCAATGTAGTTTTAATTTATGTTTCCCTGGTGGGTAAGGATGTTGAACACTTTTTCATCTAATTGTATTAACTCCTTTGAGAATTTTCTGTCCAGTTCATTACCCATTTGCTGATTGGATAATTTGATTACTGGTGTTCAATTTTTACAGTTTGTTGTGTTTCTGATGTGTACTTGGCAAAGATTTTTCTCTTACTCTGCAGGCT
This sequence comes from Typhlomys cinereus, assembly GCA_023101885.1. NCBI lineage: Eukaryota > Metazoa > Chordata > Mammalia > Rodentia > Platacanthomyidae > Typhlomys > Typhlomys cinereus. Next base: position 1,636,169 of record JALPQD010000008.1, on the reverse strand, counting down.
CTCTCTCCCCTCTTTAGATTATTTCTTCTCTTGTGGAAGGTTCTTAATTTCATATGATTTCATAAATTCCTGGTGTTATTTTTGTGATATTGAGGGAACTTACAGAAAGTTCTCCCTATGTCTATAGCTTTGAAGTGTTTTCCCTCAGAAAATTGAGAATTTCAAGTCTTATATTAATGCCTTTGGTCCATTTGGAATCAACTTTTGTGTGGGGTAAGAGATATGACTCTTTTCTTTTTTAACATATAAATGTTCATTTTTTCCCAACACTATTTGCTGAAGTGTCTGCCTTTCTCCCAATGCATGTATTTGACACATTTGTGGAAAGTTAAGCAACTGAAGATGTGTGGGTTCTTTTCTGGGTATTCTTTTCTATTCCTTTGGTCTACACACTTATTTCATTGGTCTGTATCAAAATATTATATTGATTTTTCATTATGCCTCTGTGCTATAGCCTAGCATATTAGGTATTATGTTATCACAAACATTGCTCTTTCTGCTTAGTATCGTTTAGGCTATACATGATATTTATGCTACCATATGAATTTTATTTTTGATTTTGTTTGTTCTATGAAAAATATCATTAGAATCTTCTTCAAAGATTGTTTTGAATTTGCATTGTTTTGGATAAGATAAACATTTTCACAATAGTCTGCCAACTACGAGTGTGAAAGGACTCCAATTTCTACAATTTCTTTATTATTAATTATTATTATTATTATAGTTTTCAAGTATTGAGTACTAATCCCTGCTTTCCACAATCCCCCTTCCCTCCCATTCCCTCTCTTTTCCTCGTCATCCATTGCACTCCGTCACATGCTCCTGCCTGGCCACTTCTATGGATCCCAGGATTTCCACTGGCTTGTCTACTCTTCTGGGGGATCAGGCCTTCCTTTGTTGGGCTTGTGGTATACCAAGTTGCCTCTTCATGGGCCACTATATGATAGGGGCATTTCTCTTCACTCATCCAGCTCTAGTCCCTAAGATTTCCATTGTTTGTTCTCTCTTGTTCCTTGTAGCCTATGCGGACATGTTGTTATGTCAGTCATTATACAAGCCTGGTAAGGACAAGTCTCATTTCATTGAGTTCCTGGATGGAGCAGCCCTGACTAGAATGGAGAATTACCCTTATACCTGTGTACCAATTCAGGAACTTACTCTTTATCTTAACTACCTGCCCAAGGAATGGATCCAGCCCATCAGATTTGTTTTTTTCCATATCAATTAGATAATTCTCCTATAAGCTTTATCAGAACTTCCCTTAGATACTAATTCTTCACAGGTATACTCAAAGGTTCAATCTTCAGTTTTCAAGTTGGCATTTATAGCTAACTACCACAGGCTTTTAGTATCTTTAAGTTTAAATAAGACCACATTATCTAAAAATATGAATACTTTTACCTTTCATGTCCTGTTTATATTTTTTATCTTGTCTTCTTGTTCTAGCTAAGACTTTGGGCACTATACTAAATAAGAGTGGGAAAACACAAAAGGCACCATATCTTAGTTCCAGTTTTTAGTAAAAACATTTGAGTTTTTCCCCCATTTAGTATGATCCTGGCTACAGGTTTGTTGCATATAGTTTTTATAGTTTGAGATATGTCCCTTCCATTCCTAGTTTCCTCATGACTTTTATAATGAATGAATGTTGGACTTTGCTGAAGGTCTTTTCTGAATCTATAAAGATAATCAAGTGAATTTCTGACCTTGAGTCTTTTTTTTATCAAGTGTGCGTGTGTGAGTGTGTGAGTGTGTGTGTGTGTGTGTGTTGTGTGTAGAACCATGAGCAAATTCAGGAACCACCATGGGCCACTTCCATCTCCTCCTTATTCACTCTGCCCCAAGATTCAGAGGCTCTGCCCTACCAGGACCCCGCTTCTGCCTGGCGTCTATATGTGAGGTCTAGGATCTGAACTCAGGACCTTCTGCCTGTAAGGCAAGGGCTTAACCCCTGAGCCACCTCTCCAGCCCCTGACCTTGAGTTTTTTTTTTTAATGTGACATATTACATTGATTGTTTTGCATGTATTGAATCATCCTTGCATTCCTGGAATTAAATCAGTGCATATGATATAAAATTTTCTTAGTATGTACTCAACTTGGTTTACTTGAATGTTATTGAAAATTTACATAGAACACTTAACTAAGTCCTTTGATCCAACTTTGTCACCCTTCATGTTTGCTGTGATAGATCTCTATACCTAGTCTTTTCATAGCCTGGGCAATCTGTTCTCTGTCTCCACCACAAAACAAGATAAGAAGAATCAGATCTTGGTTTCCTATTCTTGCTGTATTTCAAATGGCTAAAAATACCCTCAACATGTTTTTCAGTAATTAGTAACAAAGTAAATTAACAAAATGAATAAATAGAGAGAAATAGAAAAATTGCTTCTATAACAGAAAGTGAACACAATATATGATACCCACATTACAAAGGGCATAGGTAGACACTAATAGGAGAAAAAGAGTAATTAGTGTCAATTGACAAAATAAGAATAGATATATCAAAGAATACATAATTCAGGTCAGCTATTAATATAATAATTTTTAAATTATTTATTTATTTGTTTTTTATTTATTTGTGTCTGTGTATCCAAGGGTACTGTATGTCCCTGTGAAGGACCAAGAGTGGCTTCCAGAATTATCCTGGATTGCTTCTACCTCCTTCTTGCATCATTCTGGTGTTTCCCAGGTTCCACTCACCAGGGTCAGAAGTGTAGGCCACCACCATTCAATCACTAATATCCATACAAAATAACCAATATTGTACAATATGCCTGTTAGCCTAACATTGGAGAGGCAGAAAAATAAGAATATCCCTGGAGTTTGCTGGCCAGCCAGTGTATTCAGGTTCAGTGAGAGATGCTGTCTCAAAAAAAATAAAATGGAGATTTGACTAAGGAAAATGCATTTGGCGTTTTCCCCATTTTTTTTAACATTTGGTCGATCTCTGACACACATACACACACACACACATACACACACACACACCCCAAAATGAAAATACTTGAAAGTTGGTTTTCAGACATGAAAACAGCGTAAGTCTATAAGCCCATGTACCTAGATAGCCATTTGAGGAACTATTGCTCCTCATGGGCATGAGCTGTGCCTTGCCCTGTTCTTCTCCTAATCCTAGTGCACAGTACAGGGCTGGTCACAGAGTAAGACTCTAATGAAATGAGAAGTGGGAGGAGCAGAATACTGAGAAATTTATAAGCAGGACGAATGAGGTTGATGGGTCAAGATCGGCTCTGTTCTTTTGTAAAAGACTTCATAAAAACGGATCAGAAAAAAAGAAAAACAGTTCTTCCCATAAACATCTAAGGATCCTGCTTGATGTTAGCCAACAAAGCCACAAGAATGTCTGCACTGACTTGCTTCAGTTCCGCATAATAGCCATGTCTCCTGGAAATGAAGGAAGGACATTTTAAGGCCTAGGAATACTTTTCCTGATGGTATAGATTAGATTTGGTGGTGGAGATTGGAAAAGCTATATATAACCCCAAACGGAAAGGAACTGCCTCATGAACAAGGCCATTTTGTAAAACACTTCCATGGCAAACAGCAACTAGGGCTACATCCTTTCTCTCCTGAGTGCACTTCCCTCTGGGATGCCTCACGTTGAAACTCACTGGCCTAGCCAAGACGCCCACAGGCCATTTACTGAGGCAAGAAAAGCCTGTCAGAACTGTCATTATTTCTCTGGCTTGTTACCCCATGACTTGTTTGTGAAATTCCTAAATTTGGTTGTGAGCTGACTGTTTTGACAGTCTGTCTTAATAAATGTTTTCTTAAACTCTTGGGGGTCTGAATATTTTTCGGCATCTGAATGATGTGGAACTACTTTCTCCTTTAAGAAGTTAGGAAGAATCTCAAAATATCTCTTAAAAAAAATCTCTTACTCCCAAAGTCTTCAGTGAATGCCCCAGCGTCCTACCACTAAAAAATCACTTTCCTCTGAGCCTCCACTGAAAATGAGGTTTAACTGATTTAGCAAGATCAGTTTAGAGACTCCTGATCAATAATAAAGTTCAGAGAATTTCATTGTTCTTAGATGTTATGACTCAGTTGTATTCACTCCAGGTAAGAATAGTTAAAATTATTGAACACCTACTTCTGCTTTATATAGTCAGAGCTGCCCTTCAGATATTATCAACTGCAAAAAAAATTAAGATACTGAAGAACTCTAAGTAGATATCACAAAGTTTCTGCTTAATGTTCCACACATTTAGATCAAGTTAAGGTTCATTAAGAAAATCCCTACTACTTGAGCTGCAACCCTGAGAGAAACAATATTATTTGCCATTGCTACCAAAGAAGTGAAATACCATGTACTAAGCCTAATCAAGGATATGTAAGATCTGCACAATGGAAACTTTGAAACCCTTAAAAAAGAGAGATTATGGAAGACACCAGAAGATGGAAAGATCTCCCATGCTTCTGGATCGGCAGAATTATCATTGTTAAAATGATCATTGTACCAAAAGCATAACACAGATTTAATACAATGCCAATCAAAATTTTAACCCAATTCTTCACAGAAATTGGTAAAACAATCTGTAGTTAGATGGGTTCATAAAGTCTAAGCCTCTGTTAGATGAGAGTCTCAAAACCAACATCTGCAGAAAAGTAAGAGGACTTAATGAGAATGAATGTGCACATGGATTAAGAATTGCATGCAGGAGTAATGACCAACATATCATTGACCCCTCAAAATCTAGCATGGACTAAAGGCACTAGGATCCTTAGAAGCAAGGGATTAACAGTCACAATGGTGTTCCTATACTTAAGGGGAACACAAGAAAGAGTTCTAGGAAATGCCACTGAGTCCTTACACCACATCAGAGAGGAGGACCCAGAGGAAAGTTTGATATACACATTAAAGGATGCTTCAGAGATGGGGGAGGGGGCACTGGGAGAATGTGAGGGGGGGAAAGGAAAGAGAAAAGGGGGGAGGGAGCAGGGAGGTTCAGGAAGGGGTGGAGGGAGGGAGGAGACAGAGGTACCTATTATGTTTGTATGAGCAGAAAAATAAATTTAAAAAAAAGAATTGCATGCAGGAGACCCAGTACTTCAAGGCATTCAGCAGCACTCTGGTATTTGTTCCCAATATTATTTCAACAGCAAAGGGATGAAAATTTGTATCTGTATATGGCAGAATGGTATATATTCTTTCTGTTCTGCCCTTGCACATGTCTTACCTCTCCCTCTTTGTCAGTGCTCTTTTGGTCTTGGATAAGGTGGTTACTGAAATGGCACTTTCTTCATAATAAGATTCTTATTATTTGAGGAAAGAATTTTAGTCCTACTTTTCTGCTTAATCTACATTGTCTTTAACTGTATGACTTCTGCAATGTTATTCCCAAGGAATATTTGCCTGCCTCCAGTCTGTTCTTTAAATTGCCCATTGCTTACTGAACCATTTCAGTAAAATAGTTTACTCCCAATATGTGTTTATGTGGCCAACATATTTCTGTTTCTAACCTGAATACTCCATATTCAATGATTTAAGTCTTCTACCTTAGCTGCAGGGATGGAGTGGGAAGAAATGTGTTATTTGGTCCTTTTATATGAATAGTAAATTGCTTATTGGATCCTGAAATGAAAACTGACAGAACCATGACCACCATGACATGTCCTGTTAAGTTAGCAGTGTTATAACTATATCATAGACATAGTCATTAAAGTCACTACATTTTCCACATAGCATAGGCTCTCCAACTATTAATCAACCCTATTTACCTCATTTAATACATATTTAATAGCACTACTCTTTTATTTAGTTGCTTAAAACAGTTGAAAGAAGTAAATATTACAAAATGGGAAGGCTTGAAAGAGGCAGGCACTACAGGACAGCAAAAACACAAGGAGAAGGCGATTGTTACTGAAAGCTGACCAAAGCTAAGACATAGTGACTACAGGGTAGACAGAATGGATGCAGGGCTATTATAAAAAGAAAATAAAACTAAGTCAAGATACATCTATGTTCCACATAGCCTATATGACAGGTATAATAGATGATATGATATGATTTAGAAATACTTCAAAACTAACCTTAAACTAATAAGAAAACCTTGAAATCTGCTAAATTGTCGGGAAACAAATGTATGTGGAAAGATGAAGGCTATGAGGGAAGATGGACTATGAAGTATCAGACTTGGGTTTAATTCCCAGCATTTCCCTTTTCTACTTGTAGAACAGGAAAATTACTTTACTGCTCTAAGCTTCGATTTTCCCAGTGCACTATACAATGGAAAAAAACCACTTCTTATTCATAGGGCAATGTGAAAATTAAATGAGGTAACATAAATAGAGGCCCTAGCTCAATGCCTGGCACGTTGCTAGTGCTCAAGATACTAAAATATCTCTACTCCCATAAACCCCTAGACAGTTTGGAATATAGACATTTGTGTACCTAAAAATGCCATTGCAAGAAAGCCATAAGCTCCCTTATAGGGAATTTATTTTATTTTCAGGGAGATCACAACTTGCCTGTAAAATTAGAAACTTGGCATTAGATAGCATTAAGAAAAGAAGGAAGTGCTGTATTGGTTGGAGTTTTTTCCAGATTTCTGAAAAAAGGCAACTTTGTCAACTGCTTTGGAAGCTTGATCTTGAAGCGTTTGCCAGGGCATGAATGGGGACGAATCTATGAGCACTGGCCTATTGTGCAGTGACTGGGGGCTGGCACCATCACAGGCTATCATCCAGGGTCCAGTGGAGTGGATCGCAGTTTGTTTGAGAACTGCTCTCTTACAAAGTCAGAACCAAGTCGCTGCCTTCTCACGAAGACAGGCATTTAGATGAGAGGATTTTACAAACCTTGGAGGAATGGGAAAGAAAGAACTTGGCAGTATCTCTCTCTCTTTTTTTTTTTTCTTCAGATAAAATGGTTTGGTTTTTTTTTTTTTTTTTTTTTTGCGGAAAGTTGACTTTTTCTCAGCAGTTCTGGTCATCAGATTTCAAGATCATATTCCATATCCCTAAGATTTGGCTGGATTTAGAGTTACTTGAGATTCAGCTTAACACAGAGACCGTGGCATGATATTTGTGGCTACAGAAACTTGTCTTCTACAGTCAGCTATACAGAATATACTCATCAACTTATCTGTAGCTCATGTAATTCCTATACAGATTGAAAATTATTTCACAACATATTAAACTACCTAATTATATAGATAAATTAATCAAAATCAAAATCTGGTTTTGTGACCAGAAATAAGGAAACTGGGGGCTGGAGAGGTGGCTCAGGGGTTAAGCCTCCGCCTTGCAGGCGGAAGGTCCTGAGTTCAATCCCAGATCCCACGTATAGACGCCAGGCGGAAGCGGGGGCGTCCTGCGCTTCTGGTCCTGGTAGGGCGGAGCCTGTGAATCCCGGGGCAGAAGGAGGTGAAGGCGGCCATGGTGGTTCACGAATTCGTCCGTGGTTCTACACATACACAGACATACACACACACACACACACGCATGCGCACACATACACACGCACATGCACACAGTTGAATAAATGATAATAATAAAAAAAAATTTAAAAAAAGGAAACTGGATATATTTTTCACCTCCTTTTATTCCTCCTCCCCAGTCTGCTCCAGCTCTTCATACCCCATCTGCTAGTAATGTCATCTCCTCCCTGCTTCTCACATCTGTACTTCTGAATATGCTGTTCCATTTGTTTTTCCAACCTGTGGGCCCATCTTGGCTCCTAGATCGGCCTTTCCCATCCTCAATCTTTCCCCATTGCAGAAGCATTTCCTCAATAGGATTACTCATTTCTCCACTTAAATCTGACTTCTCTTCTTCTGAAAATTCAGTAATCTCTCACAGTTTTTCCATCATCACCTACAATTCCTGAGGACAGCTTTCCCCTCAGCATCCTTCACAGTGACAGATAATGTGCAACACATGATCAAGATCATGAGCCCAGAGGTGTTGACTTGCTAGATAAGAAAACATATGATTTAATTTATTTATTTTTAATGGGAAACTGGACTAGGAAACTATTTCTAGTTTCTCCATGGTTCTACCTATTGTCATACAGGAGAGAAATACGCCTGGGCTAAAATTGCCTGGCACATGACTCTTTCCAGTAATAAATGTGATCGCATTCCCTAGAGGATTTTTCTGTATGAAAATTATAATTACAGTCCAATGGCTTAATTTAATTAGCACCTTCAATCTAACCAGAGGGCTGATACAGAAGAAGATAGACAGGCTTTCATGAGTCTATGTAACTAATAAGGATTCTTTAAGTGGTAGGATTATAAAAAGTGGGGTACTGGTTTACTGAAAAATTATTTTTTTTCACAAGGGTCTTCAATACTCAGAATCAATCTCTCTCTCTCTCTCTCTCTCTCTCTCTCTCTCCCCCTTCTCTCTCTCTCCCTCTCTATGTGGAGGGGTATGTATGTCAGAGAGCACTGTGAGAAAGCACTGTATGTGCCTGCAGAGGCCGAAGGGTGACTTCAGGAATCATCCTGGATTGCTTCTACCTCCTCTTTGCTTCATTCTGGGTTTTCCCAAGCTCTGACTTCCAGAAGTATAGGCTGTGGCCATTTCCACCTGATGTTATTACATGAAATCTGGGCTCTGAACTCAGGTCCTTCTGCTTGTGAGGCAGGAGTCTTAACCCTTGAGCCATCTCTCTAGCCCAATCCTCAGAATCATTCTGGTTACCAACCACTTGTTCCCAGGAAGAGGAGAAAGGCAAAGCACTGTTTGCAAGAAGTTGAGCCCCATGCTTCAGGCTTTCTATTTTCCCATTGACCACTTATGGTACAAATTTAAGGACAGAAATATTGTAGCAATGTTTGGTAGCATATTTAATGTGCTGCAATATCTTTAAAATATAGCCAACCAAAATAACACAAAAGTTATTGAGAGTAAATGCTAATTTTACTAGAGTTAAAAAGCTACAATAATAATTTTCTTTTAAAAAAGACATGGGGCATTTTTTAAAATGTATAATTACATTTTTAATAAATAAAAAAAAAAGACATGGGGCAAGCACTGAGCCCACCGAAGTAGCAACATATGGATACTGGCTTGATCACAGTTGTTGTATTCAAGCTTTTCTGTCTTGGAAATTCCACATTTCTCCTTTGGAGCATTAGATGTCGTCCTAGGGTTTTGTAAATAATAATAATAACTAGAATCTCACACAATTTCTTCACACAGAATATGGGTGAAGGAGGGCAGGCAGTTACAGACCATAAAGCTCAGAAATTTCCTCTCTTAAAAATTGAAGTGAGCATTGGACACATTATTCATAGCCCATAGCACTTATGAAGCTTTACACAAAAACACTGCACTATCAGCAGTGATAATAACCCGTGGTCCTGCATGTTTCATGCAACTATAGTCACTTCCTCTCTAGAGAAGTTGAGCAGCCTAATGGGCATTAAGACTATTTGATCAGGGCTGGGGAGGTGGCTCAGGGGTTAAGCCTCCGCCTTGCAGGCGCAAGGTCCTGAGTTCGGATCTCAGATCCCACGTATAGACGCCAGGCGGAAGTGGGGGGCGGCCTGCGTTTCTGGTCCTGGTAGGGCGGAGCCTGTGAATCCCGGGGCGGAGGAAGTGGAGGCGTCCATGGTGGTTCGCGAATTCGTCCGTGGTTCTACACACACACAGGCGCGCGCACACATACATACTTATACATGCACAATTGAATAAATAAAAAAAAAAGACTATTTGATCAATGTTGCACATTTTATCTGAGATGACACTCTGGTCTTCTCAAGATCTTTGGCTATCACTTTGCTTCTCTCTTACCAAAAGGCGGCTTCTCACACTCTAGGCCTCTCTGCTCACTTATCTTTAGCCTTCCACCTGCTTTTCAGCCCCAATGATTCCTTTTTCTAGACTGGATAGTTTTCCAAAAACCTCCCTTTCCCTCTACCTACATCAGATCCTCCTGATAAACATGCCATGGTTCCCAAAGATATTTTTGGTCAGGATACTTACTAATGGACAAAATCATATTTATAAATATCTGATTATTTGAAAATTTGTGTTCTTCCAATGGGCCGTTAACTGTTATATTAGAACAGAATCTGAGTCTCTTCAATTTTTTTACTTTAGTCAAAGACTTGGTACACAGGAGATTCTTGGTAAATACTTGTTCAAAAAAACTAAATGAATGAAGTAGAATTTTTTGAATGCTTACATTTTTGGTTCATATCAAGTTAGGGCAGGGACTTAGAGCAGTTGGTATCTTGGGGACAAGGAGACTTCAAAGATGAGATTAAAGCAAGGGAACCACATCCATGTTTGTTGACTCTGCATCTGGCTCATGGAAGTTGGTGGTGTGAGAAAATCACTTTTAAGTAACACATCTGTGTCACTGAGGAAATGGCTCAGGGATTAACACCTTTGCTACACAAGCGAAAGAACCTGAGTTCAGGTCCTGGATCTCACTTAAAAAAAATACCAGGCAGATATGATGGTTGCCTTCAATTCTGGCCCAGCAGAGTCTATTAAACCCCACAGCAAAGCAATAAGGAGGTAATGCAGTGGAGAATGATTCCCGATGTCACTCGTAGGCCTCCACCTCAAGCATTTTCACACATACACACATATATGCACACACCTGCATACTTAAAAAAATGACACATTTGTTTGCAACAGTTCATGCATTTCATGAAATTTCTACTCACTGCCTAGAAATAGGCCCAGAGGAAAAGTTTAGCAGAAAAAGGGGGGAAAGGACGGAAAGACTATTAAGCTATTGTTTGAAAGTTTCACCTTTTTTTCATTCAAGAGACTCTTTTACATAGCTCAAGCTCTTTTGCTTCATTTCATTTTTTGAAATGAGACAAGAGAAGTTGGTGAGTCCTACTATGACATAAAGCCTCAAAATCACATTAGAAAGTAAAAGGCGAAAGATTTATGAGATCTGAAAGAAACAGAGTATGAGAAAGTAAAACCAAATTCTATACCTTTTCAACTAAGCAGAGGTATCTCAGAAAAGAAATACTGAGAGATTGAGGAAGTCATATCTGCTTCTCTCTCTCTCTCTCTCTCTCTCTCTCTCTCTCTCTCTCTCTCTTTCTTTCTCTTTCTCTTCCTTCTGCTCAGTCTTTTCCCACTGTATCCCTACCTTTGAAACCAAAAGTCCCAGTGAAACCTCAAATCTCAGCTCTAATTTCTATCTGGGACATTAGTATAATCAAATATCTCTCTCTCTCTGGGCTTCTCATGTCTCATTTATAAAATAAGAGTAAAATTTTCTTCACTCCCCATCTTCCATGATTGTTGCAAAACTGAATAGCATAATAACATAAACTGTACAGACCAGCTATACCGTGCCAGGAACCATGCTGGTCACATTTTTGGATTCTAGCAATCACAGCAGCCTCCTCTTACAGTTGTTTTCTTATTTTGTGAAGCTTATGCTCAGAGAAAATAAGATATTCTCAAAATTATGAAACCTCCTGGATGCCAGGCTTAGGGCTTAGAATGCATCCAAAGGACAGTGTGAGAAGGATTCCACAGGGAAATGACACGGTGAGCTCTGGGCTTTGAGAAAACCTTGCTGGCTTCAATGTATCTTGTGATGTGGGAGGAGAAATATGCAGGCCAGGAAAATGGAAAGGAGTTGCATAGTAACAAAAGATGCTTCACCATTTCCTGAGGACTTCTATATGTTTTTTATTATTTGAGTCTCATAAAAACTCTGGTAGGTAAGTAAGAAGACATTATTAGTGGCACCGCTATTGCCATTTTTGGATATGTAATTTATAGCCTTAAGTAATGTCATTTCTTTGTTCCATCATCATGAACCTTGAGATAAGCAAGATTGGTCCCATACCTAACAACACTGATTTCTAGTGCCCATTCTTTCATAATATCCTTTAGTGACATGCTGATAAAATACCAGACTACACTGATCATGTGACTTTGTCAGGTCACTTGCTATTGCCTGACCCATATCAGCCCACCTAGAAAATTAAACAATTAAGATGGGTGAAATCCCTCAGGTCGCTCCACTGTCCTGATACGCCCAAGTCTCTTGGAGCCTCCACGAGCCTGACTGTCCCAGTGATATGAGGAAAGAACGGGAGACCCACCTAGTGAGCAGAACCAGATGGCTTAGTTACAAAAGGTTAAAATCAACTTGCTTGATTGATTATGAATTTTAAGCAGTTTTTCTTCAGTGCAATCAGCCCTTTCCCATCGTCATCACTCATTAGAGAAAGATTTTCATTCCAGCAGTGATTGAGGATGCCTCCCAACATTTGCATTTTGCATTCTATATGCCAAACACCTAGCTGTCAGAATTATGAGCTGCCTCTCTTTGCCTGGCTCCTAACTCCCATTCTTTGCTGGTCTCAGGACTCTTGTTGAGATGGCAAGAAATGACCCCGGAAGAGAATGCAGGAAGATCGTGGCCATATTGACCACTGGCTGAGCCATGCCTGACGGTCAGCTGCCAAACGCTGACAGGGTGATGGAAGGGGATGCCTCATGGCCTCTTTCTCTCTTCTTCTAATTGGCCTTTATGAATATTTAATGAAATCAAGATGGAATTCAATCAGAAGCTTTACCTGCTGCATCTTACAGGAGAAGGAAAAAGAAAAGGAACTGGCAGGATATTATTAGATTCCTCTAGCCACAGGGTAGAGACAGAATGCCCTGTTACTTTGAAATCCCGGTACTCAGGGATCATAGCAATCCCAACCTCCCAGGTAATTCTGGCAATCAGAAGAACATTAACCTTTTCTTGCCAAGGACACGTTGATTTCCAAATACCATATAGGTGGGGAGATGTTTTCTGTACAGGAAAGATTGATGTTGCTGAAGGACAAATCCAAACCAAACAAACCATCTTAACATTTTTTTCTTTTCAAGGCCTAAACCTCCACAGGAGTAGACAAGCCAGAGAGAACTCTGGGATTTATAGAAGCAGACAGGCAGGAGAGTGGGAGGGAGTGGAATGGATTGACAATGGAAGGGAGGGGAAAGGAAGGAAGGGGGATGAAGGAAGCAGAGATGAGTACTCAATATGATTGTAAAATTAGAAAAATAAAAATAAAATAAAAAATGTTTTTTAGTAAATCCTCACTCCTTTCCTACAGGAAACCTGCATTTTAGAAATCCCTATCTTATTATTTATTTATTGTAGAAAATTTATAAGCATAAAAAAACCAAAGTGAAAACTTTTTTAATATTCCCACTTCCTCGAGATAATGGATGTCAATATCTTTATATCTATTTGTCCACTACAGCAAGTATACTTATGCACATAATCACATAACAAAAAGTTTGTAACCAATCTTTTTAAATATTTATTTTTATCATTGGATATTAATCTGCAACACAAGTGTGACAATGTGTAAATACTCCTGACACAGTCAACTGATTCTCAGTTGTCAGTATTTCTATTTAAGTACACTGATGATGGTTTTGATGGTGATAGAGGACGGCAGTAGAGTCTGAGCCTTGGAACTAAATCGATGTGGATTCTAACTTGAACATTCAAATTGAGCTGGGTGTTTTTGGGAAAATTAATTTACACTTCCAAGAATTGAGTATTATATCTTTAAATCTTAAATGAAAGGTTGTTTTGAGGATTAATTGAGAATATATGCAAAACACCTAGAACAATGTCCAATATGAAATAAAATCTTCAATTTATGGTAAGCATTAATACTGTCATTGTTAATAATGCTGTGATAAATTTCTTTGTAGCTAAATATTAACCACTATATTAGACTAATTTCCCCACAGTGGAATTACTAAGTCAAAGTATTTTCATATTTTGAAGTGAGCTAAAACTTTTTTAAAGCTTCTTGAGTATTTATTTCTCAGATTTTGACTAACATTTGGTGTTATTGTGTCCAATGCACTGTGAAACTTTGGACAAATCCCTCACCCCCTTAAGTCTCAGTTTTCATGCTATAAGATGTGAATGTCTTAGGCAGCTTGATGTGCTATTTTAACTACACAAACAACCATAGACTGGGTTGCTTATAAATACCAGAAATTTACTTTTCACAGTTCTAGAGGTAAAAATCTCACATAAGGTGCCAGCCACAGTTTAGTGGTTATGAAGGCTCTCCTTTGGGTTACAGGTAACTAACAACTTGTTGTATACTCAGGGTAGAAAGAAGATGGATTAATTTTGAGGTCTTTTTGTAAGAGTACTAATCCACAAAAACTCCATGAATAATAACCTCCCAAAGACTCCCCTTCCTAATATTCTTATATTAAATAGTAGGATTTCAGCATATGAATTTTGGGGAGAAGCACAAACATTCCATTCATAATAGTGTTTTACTACATATAAGCTAGGTGAATGGAATCTCTCCTCTATCTTCTGATTTACTGCCCCAGCCACCCACTGACATATGAAGACCTACATCCAGCTGAGCAACCATAACTATTGGGCAAATCTGTGCTCATTTAATTGAGGCTACATTTTCCTGAGGGTAGTTTCATGGATGGTCAGCAATATATAATAGACAAATCAATGACAAGGGAACTCCAGAAAGCTGCTGCTGCTTCTCCTTCTGCTCTTCCTCTTCCTCCTCCTCTTCCTCCTCCTCTTCTTCCTGTTCTTCTTCCTTCCTCTTCCTCCTCCTCTTCCTCCTCCTTTTCTTCCTCCTCTTCTTCCTTCCTCTTCCTTCTTCCTCCTTCCTCCTGCCTCCTCCTGCCTCTTTCTCTTTCTTCTCCTTCTTCTCCTTCCTTCTGCCTTCCTTTTTCCTCCTCTTCCCGCCCTCTTCCTCCTCCTTCTCCTTCCCATACAACAAAACCTTTATTAACATTTGTAACAAAAGTTTGGCTACTACTGAAGCTTGCAATTATTAAACTTAAACAGGGCAAATGGCTGTAGTAATGCCATCATTTCCCTCTGGGATCAGATTTAATAATTAATAGCCACCCTAAGACAGGGGACCAGGTGAAGATTGGACTTTTTGTAATCAGACAGTGTACGGCCATCTTTCAGCTGCAAAGATCAGCCTCTACTGGTCAAGGGGGATGCCTTCCTTATCTTAGATCTTAACCTTGATGTTCTTGATGTTGCCACTGTGTTCTAACCCAAGGGTGATGGTCTTGCCAGTCAGGATCTTCACAAAGAACTGCATTTTGACTTGGCAATGGGTGAGACAGATCTGCAAATTTCCAATTGCACAGAAAGACAGCAGATTATAAGCACATCATCCCTTAGAGCCACTCGCCCCCAAAACCTGTGCATGTGAACGTATTTACAAACAGGGTAATTGCAGAAGTAAATCAAGTTGAGGTGAAATCACACTGGAGTAGAACAGACCCTGAATTCAACAACTGGAGCCCCTCTAGGAAGGCCACTGAAAGCACAAAGACCCAGAGATGCTCAAGGCCAATCTCAAGTGAAAGAGGGGGAGGGACTGGAGTAATACTTCCACAAGCCAAGGAACTCCAAGGGTTTCTGATAACAACCACAAGCTGGAAGAGAAAGGCAGAATTTTTCCCTATAACCTTCAAAGTTGAAGCTTGACCCTGCTGGTATCTTGATTTCAGATTTCTAAATTCCAAGAGCCCTGCAGTTCTTCTGTTTCAAACCACCTAGTTTGTACTAATTTGTTATGACAGCCTTAGGGAACAACTACTATGTATAATTTTTGTTTCTGTTCTTCCTCTTATTAGAAATAAGCTATTAATTTCTAGGGTCATTTCTGGAGACAGCATGGTTTAATGAGACAAGCACTAGCTAAATGCTTCCTTCTTTCTTCCACCTAATTGTGTGAACTCCATGGGCCCAGCTGGGTGTTGAATGTTCTTTTGTAGAACTTGAGCTAGAAAGTGCATTCTTCCAGCCATCAAATTACCTTTCTCAACAGAGTGTTGCCACCAGCCTCACTAGACAAGTCAACAAATTGTGTCTCTGTTATTATTGAGCCCCCAGCTCCCATGTTTGACAAAGATCTCAGAATTTCAATAACATCAAAATGTTCAAAACATTTGGATTACCCTGTCTGATAATTGGCTATTTATCTGTTCCTAGAAACAGAAATTGCTCTCATGTGACTTTTCTGCTGCTTCCATACCCTGATCATGGCATAATGATCATTGATAAATCTTCCAGATTACAGACCTCTGCCCACCAACCTGAACTCACTCTGTGATGCAACTGCAGACTAGACTGCAAGTGAAAGGTTCACCACCTTTCCTGTGCAGCCTTAGAAAAATGATGTCCACGAGCATCATTTCCTCTCTTTCTTACACACTCTTTTCAATGAGCCTTGATACACACACACACACACACACACACACACACATACACACACTCACTAAAACCACTGATTTCAGGCAAACTTCTGATTTCCTGCTTGCAGCACTCAACACAGAGAAGCAAAGAATACTAGCTTAACATTCGTCTGAAGTGGGAGACAAAGGGAGAAAATACAAGAATGAATAAATGATTCTTAGGGCTTTTTTTTTACTTTTTATGTAATCTATTGTTTTATTCTCTGACAGATTCATACAAGTATACAATGAATTTAAGTCCTTTTCACCACTATATGACCTAGTCCCATTCTTCCTCCTTCTCCCATTGAAAACCTTTTTTCCCATCAATATCCTTCCTACTTTCTTGCAGGGGTGTGTGTGTGTGTGTGTGTGTGTGTGTGTGTGTGTGTGTGTGTGTGTGATTAACTTATGCCTAGGCATCTGCTGAAGCATGGGTAATCTATTAGGGGACACATCAGTGAAGAAAGTTGCTCCCATTCCCACAGCCAGCATTAGTCATCAATCTTCTCTCATGAGGTCTTTTCCCTTCCATGATGAAATGTCGACATTCCCATTCTTGTGCAGATAAACACAGTTTCAGTGACTTCATGGTTGTGATGACCCTATCTTACCCAGAGGACACTGTGGTGGTACTCATACCCACTGGCTCTTACACCCCCTCTTCTCCAGTGTTCACTGAGTCTTGGTGGGAGGGTAGATATAGATGTTTAATTTAGAGCCAAGCACTCCACAGTCACTTTTTTTCTCTCTACTTTAGCCAATTGTAAGTCTCTGTATTAAATGTCTTCCATTAGAGAAAAAAGCTTTCCATTCAAAGACCAAGAGCTATGCATACATTTTTCTTCAATAAATTATTTCACTGTACTTTACCCCTTTAAAGCAATATATTTTTTAAAACTTTTTATTTACTTATTTTATTTTGTGCAGTCAGAGGACAATGTTTGGGAGTCAATCCTCTCTTACCTTACCTCTTACCCAGGAAATTGAACTTAGGTCACTAGACTTGTATAATAAATAACTTTAACAACTGAGTCATCTTGTTGGCCCCCCAAAAGCAATATAACAATTAATCTTCACTATAATCCTGCAAAGCTAAAACTTTAACACACGTAAAAGATGAAACTCAGATGTAAAAATATTAGCAGTAGAAAAGCTTCTGAGAAATGATCCCAGTTTGTGTGACTGAAGCTAGGAGGTGTAACCACTGCATTTCTACCTCTCCTTCCATACCCTACTCATGGTATAATGATCATTGATAAATCTTCCAGATTACACACCCATGCCCATCAATCTGAACTCATTCTGTGATACAATTGCAGATTGGACTGCAAATGAAAGATTTACCCTCTTTGAAGGATGGGTGACCTAATGAGGATGGAGATGAGATAAGATGGGAAGGCAGGCAGGAGTGAAGATTGATTCTCCCTTCAGTGTTCCAGTATTCCAACTCAGTACTTTTATAAGACATGCACATGTTTCCCACCCTTATATAACTTCTGCATTTGCATATGTGTGCTTTTACACACACACACACACACACACACACACACACACACACACACACACAAACATGGTCCTTAAGAAGATCCACAGTGCCAGAGCCACTATATCCCAAAGAATTTCCTGTTTCCTCTTCATAATTTTCTCAGAATTTTTCCTTACCTCCTCCAAGCTTAGAGGGAATTTAAAAATCATGATAAAGAGTCACTGCCCCCCCTGATCTTTGCCTGAGGATTGGTTTAAACTTGTCTCTGAGCTGGGAGACCTGAATCTGAGTCTCCACTTGGAGGTCTTTCCCCTCTCTGATAAAATAAAGGAGTTCAGCTCATTAGCCTATGAAACCTTTCCAAGTCCTACATAGATTTACAAAATACTTAGTCTAGACCCTAAATATGACATTCATCACAGTTGTGCTCTAACTTCCTTCCAGTGTTAGAGGCACACAGTGTAAAGAAACAGTCGGTCTGAAAATCTCATGAGCTCTCTCTGGCTTATAGAGTTTCAGAGCCTATGGACAATTTATTTTCCTTAACTTTAATCTAAATACAGCTTCTAATATTTTCTAATAAGCTCTGACCCATCTTCCTTATACAGTTTATTGCTATCACGAAGAATTTTCCCTCCTATCCATCTGCCTCCCTTTCCACCTTTTATTCTTTATTCCTGCTGGCAATAATTATAAGTTGTGAGACCCACAAAAAAGCGGATATTAAATAGACTGTATATGATTAGAGATAATGTCATAGGCGTGCGTCCGAAACCCGCCGTTTGGCTAATGTGTGTTTTTCCTCTCTATGACATTGAACACAGTCATTATGCCTCAGAAGGGCAGGGCTTTAGTAATCATGCTTGACATGTTTACATTTTAAAAATGTCTTTTCTTGTACAATGTAGCTGTCCCAAGCATTAACCTCAGAGCTGTGAGTCTGAGGGTGATGTATCACATGCCTAAGATTTCTGAGGGCATGAACTTTACCTTGCTATTTGACTCGGGATTCCCTATGGCTTCTTTATTAAAATGCTAAGGGTTAATCATGTTTAGATATAGCCTAGGTTCCTAACCTTAGCTGTAGACATTGCCCAAGTCCCAGACCAAGTTCGAGTCCTTTATAAAGAAAGTCAAATAGAGACAGACCTGACTTTGTTACTGTAAAACCACATTTGATTTCACCCATCCTACAAAAACTCATTGGGCTTTTATTAAGTTTCAAACTCTGTCCTAGATGTTGGAGGATAAAGCAGGGAAGAAAACAGTGTATGTACTCTTGACCCTCAGGGAGGTTACAATCTAGAAGAAGGACGCATACAAAGCAAAAGATATAGAATATTTATTCTGCAGTGATGTGATGAAATATAAAGCAGTGATTTCATTTATCACCCAAACCAGGACACCTCTGAAGGTGAAAGCAAAAGCTATTAATAAATGTGTGGGGTAAAACAGTGTAAACTAAGACAATGCTCACACTAAAGCGCTATGGAGGAAAACAAAGCAATTAAGAAGAGGAAGGGAGTGTGGGCAGTAAATGAACAAGGAGTGCAGGGAGAGAGGCCAGTTTGAATTTTAAATAGAATGGTCAGGAAAGCATCACTGCTAAGAAAGGAAGGAGTATGTGGTTACCTGGGGGAAAGAGTGTTCTGTGGGTTTTTTTCCTTTTAAGTAAGGGCAACCATAGGACAGCAAGCATTAGAAAGAATTATACTGATTTGTTATGGGAACAGCTGACACAGGGTGTGGAAAGGGAAAACAGAAGGAATATGGTAAGTGTGCATGAGATCCTAGAAGGCATTACAGACATTGTTTGAGCTTTGCTTGTGGTAAGATAACAAAATACCACAGACTGTAATGCCTAAAAACAGGGAGTTCTAAGGTCAAAGCCTAGCAGATTTGGCATCTGATGAGGGCCCACTTTATTTATACATTAACAACTTGTCTTGAGTTGTCCCATGGGAAAGTATCCTTCTACAAGACTACTATTTATGGAAGATTATTCTAAACATGAAGTCTCTGCCCTAATGATCTAATCACTTCCCAAAGGCAATATTGGAAAACTGAAATGAAGAAGAACACAGATTGAGAAGAAAGAAATTCCTCTCAAGGTCTCAAGCATTGAGCCCTGGCTCAATCCAAGGCTTAAAAGTGTCAAGAAGAGAAATCAGCAGAGAAGAAAAGAGCATAAAATAGGAGAAAAACTAGAAGAATGTAGTATCCTAGAAATCACATATGTACAAAATGGTAAAGAAAGGATAAAGTACAGCCCAATCTGCCAGGTATGATAAAGATGGAGAACTGCCTATTTGACTTAACACAATGGTCATGAAGACCATAAGCAGAGTCGATGGAATGGGGAAAGTGGGAGGCATGTACTTAGAAGAGAAAGGGTGAGGTAAAATCCCAGACGGTGATATACACAACTGTTTTCAAGAAACAGAAAATAAGGGGAGAAGACTAAAGAGATTTGTTAGGGTTTTTAATGAAAAAATTAACATTTTTACACTGCCAAGAATCATATTTATAAAAGTGGAAATTTGGGTGATGCAAAAAAAAAAGATCTATGTTGCTAGAACATCTTTGGGTTGGTGAAAGAATGAAACTAATGAACAGGAAATGTGGCTTCCTAGTTACGTGGGAGAACAAAGAGCATATGAACCCAAGTGCAGATATGTGACTGGATGTGTTGAAGGGAGCGAGCATTCCATGCATTGTTCTATTGGTGAAACAGTGAGCTTGGTTATCAGCTTAGATGAGTAAGTTTCTTGTCCAACATGCCAGTGGAGTCATTACTGAAACAAGTTATTTAAAGTGAAGAGAGTTGACCGATGCGTTCGTTTGTCACACATTCACCAAGCACCTACTCTTCACCAGGCTCTGTGCTTGGAGCTGAAACTGGAAAAGTTAGGCCTAATCATGCAGAACCCAATTTGACATGGACTTGAGAATTGTGTACCAAAAGAAGGAACAACTACTTCAGTCAAAAAAAGTCCAGGAATACCTCAGAAAGAAAATACTGAGATTGATCTGAAATGTTAAGAATGGTTATTTACCCTTGGAGAAAAAAAAAAAAAAAAGCATACCAAACTCAGGGGACACGTGAAAAAACTCAGAAGAATGAAAAAGAGATCCTCTGTGTATGGACACATTGATCACCTTGTCCAAAAAACAGAACTTTGAACTGTTCTGGTAAGGACCTAGGATATCACTCTAAGGTGTTTGTTCAGTGAGGTCTTTAGAGATTCAAGAACAGTACATGCGTCTAACTAAAAGAGAAGATCCGGACAAAAGTGGGTTGAGTGGGGCTGGCCATGCTGGAGAGAGGAGTCAATGTGCCTTTAACAGGTACAGAGCAGGATGTGGAAGAGTTTGCATTGGCCATCTGAGGACACTTTTCTCCCTGGACTGAGCAGTAGCTCCCTACTGATATGAAGAAAGCACTGCCCACTTTAGTGCTTTTAATAAAAACGGAAAATATGGGTTTGTGTGATACTTTTAATCATTTTGGAATTGTAAAGAGCTTTGAGCTTTGGGGACCAATGGGGCCCTGGTGTGAACATAAATTAGCCTAACTGAATAGTTTATGCTGTTTATGGGCACTATTTGCTGTAAATATGCTTCTGATGCCGGAATTTTGTGTGATCTTGCATAGCTCTCATTTGCATCTTGGCATGCCTTCTGAAAACTGCAAAGGTGACATTTCTTTTTGATTCCCAGTTAGGAGGATCATGGATTCCAGAAAATATTAGTGCGGTTCCAGGCTGGTCAGGAGTTTGCGAACTGATTCTACAAAGAGACTGACAACCTTACCCTGTGCTAGGCCCTTGTAACACAAGTCACAAGGTTGGCCCTCCATTGGTACACATTATGTATATTGATAACCTCAACAAAAGCACTGTTGGTTGGCACTATGATGAAAGTAGTGGTCAGTTCTACTTGGAGGTTTGATAAGAACCATTTAGCAAGCTCTGTTCCCCCTGGAAATTAGATGGCTTTTATCTACTTGATTGAAATTTTTTAAAATTTTTTTTAAAAATCACAGGAGCACACCAGTAAGAGTTTGGTCCAGGGTGTAAGACAGGCCCAACCAGGATATTGACTCTGCCTCGTGACTACCATGGAGTCTTCAGAAATACTCCTATTCTCTCTGAGCTTTTGTTGCATTTTGCCTGCATGGTTTCTGATAAATGACCATCAAATGGCTTAAGGGAACAAGGGGTTTATTTTCTTACTGATAGTCTGGTTACAGTCTGTCCACCTTGATTGGAGAGCATGCACCAACACCAGGCTAAGGGAACTGGCCATACCATCTCTACGTAATGGCTGTGAGAGGGACCGTCCTTACTTGCCAGACCAGCATGTCTGGCCAAGTATACACAAGGATGCCAATTTCCTCAACTGGCTCTCAAGATTTTATTCATCTTTTCAGGGCCTAGTCCCACCCACCATAGGCTAGGCCTTCCCCATCAGCTAGAAAATTTCCTGCAGGTTTGCTCTGGGCTTAATACAAACAAAAATATGGCCAGAGCTCAAACCTTCAACAGTCAAGTTGACACCTGTGCCTATCTATGACATTCCATGCCTTGACAACTTGACACAAAAACATAGCACTTTTAAACTGTAACATTCAATCCTTGTCCCCACAGATGTTAACAGTTATCTTAAAAATATAAATACATTTCATAGAAAAATTTAAAATGTTCTTTCATTAAAACTTCAGTTATTAAAATGTTGGAACCAAAAGTCTTTCTTTAAATATCTCAGACCTTTTAATGGTTGAAGTTTACTGAGTCAAAATAAGTTAAATACTTTAACACAGATAAAACATTAAAACAGAAGTATCTTGACATAATAAAAAACATTTAAATTAAGATCAAATTCTAGCAAATCAAATACCACATCCTATACTTCAATGTCCATCTTCTGTTGTTGCTCATTACATAGTCAAGGTGGCTTAAAGATTCTATGCATTCCCAATGCCTGTTTGCAGCTCAAAGTTGAACCAGGCTGAATGTCCACTCACAGTCATCCTCAGCATACATCCTATGGTTCTGGCAGTCTGAACAATACTCTGGGTTCACCTCTGCAGCTGTAAGCTTCATCTTCTCTTGCAGGAACTCTACGCCTGCCACTTGGTACCAAGCTTTTGCTGCTCTCCAAGAACCCTCAGTAGTACACCAAAACCGGTATCACCTGTAAGATGCTGCCAGATTCTGAGTGAGGTTGAAAGGAAGCTTGGTAACGCTCAAGCCACAGCTGTACCAAGTTTGTGTGCTGATGATGGAAAAGCCTCTTAGGCAGCCAGATTTCAAAGGACAAAACACAGCTTTAACTTGGGCTTTTGGCCCCTGAAGGAATCCAGGTTTTCAAACCACAGACTGCCATACAGTGGTATTTATGTTTTTCACCGTCCCAGTGAAAGTCACTAGGTTTTCCTTCATTGAATGCTCATTTCCTGAACAATGGCAGCTATTTAGCTGCCTGTCCTTTTCTCATCCAAATCTTCAAGGCTGCCAACACAGCTCTCCTCTATCAAGCAAACCAGTCCATCATCTTTAAATTCAGCTCCACCAAAGTCCTTGTTCCCTTCCTCACAAACTGGGCCCAAACAATTCCTAACTCTCTCAGCACCACCATTTTCCAAATGGCCCACCAAACTCTGCAGAACAGTATTTGTAATCCACAAAGTCAAAATCTTCAAACATTTCAAACTTTGCCTAGCAAAACTGTTCAAAATCCACATAGTCAGATTTATCAGCAACACCTCACTTCTCCTGCACCAAATTCTGTTGCATTTAGTCTGAATGGTTGCTCATAAATGACCATCTTAAGGCTTAAGGGAACAAGGGGTTTATTTTCTTACTGATAGTCCAGTTACAGTCTGTCCTCTGTTCAGCTTGATTGGAGAGCAGGCACCAACACCAGGCTGAAGAACTGGCCACATCATCTCTACATAATGGCTGAGAGAGTGATGATCCTTACATGCCAGACCAGCATGTCTGGCCAAGTATACACAAGGATACCAACTTCCTCAACCAGCTCTCAATATTTTATTCACCTGTTCAGGGCCTAGTCCTGCCCACCATAGGCTAGGCCTTTCCCATCAGCTAGACAATCTCCTGCAGGTTTGCTCTTAGCTTAACCCAACCACTAATTCTCCACAAATGTGCCCAGAGCTCAAACCTTCAACAGTTAAGTTGACACCTGTGCCTAATTATGACAGCCTAATTCCCATCTATAAAAATGGATTGTCATGTTAGTCCCACTGGGCAGTTGATATAGGACTATGAAACTCTTAACCCAGTAGTTTCTGGGCTCTATTATCCTCTTACTAATGTTAGTTCTTTTTGATCTGTCCTGCATTTGCTTCTTCAGTGACCATAGGCAGAATCATTCATTCTTGTTCTGTATAAGCAACTTCCTTCCTGGCCAAAGGTACATATTAGCAGGGTCTCTCCTTCCCTGTACTCCATAGGGGTTTCCTTCTACTAAGATGCCTTAGTAGAGAGAAAACTTAGCAAGATTCCTTCTATACATCATCTTGTCCTCTGTAACCTGGTAATACTGGAATAGTCACCATTTAGGTCTTTATCTGTTTCCCATCTCAGAGTCTCTGTTTATGAACAAACATCTGCAAGGACCCCTGACATCCCATTTACTTCTTTTCTACCTAAAGAAATCCCATGTATGCTATAGGCAATTACGTTAAGGTCTCTTAAGAAATTCTCCACAATGTCTTCTGTCTGACTTAGCTGCTATTATTCCTGAATCCCACAACTTCCTCGTCTGGTGTCTCACTAATCTCAGCATCCTGAAGCCTCTCTATACATTCCAGAATCAGTATGTAAAATGGAAGCTGATATATTAGTGACAGTAAGAATAATTAGTCTGACTGAGCTTTTTAAAGACACTCCAGAGTGAAGCTCATAGCAGGATTAGGAACACTCCCAAACACCTTTTAAATGACATCTATATTACAGTGAGAAAACTGTGCCCCTAACTTAGGAAGTAGTACAGATGGGCATCCAGATACTTCCCCATCTGCACTATTTACACAAATTATCTTAGGGAAGGCATGAATAAGGAGAGAGAGGAGAGTTCTTTAGATGTTAACTAGCTCAGGGACAGCAAGTGGAATTAAGGCAGTCAAATCTGGTCTGTTGCCTATGTGTCCCTCAGTTAAAATATGATTATATATATTTTTCTTCCTGTTTGTTTATTAATGAATTTTCCCTTTGACATTTTTATGCATGTATGTATAATCTTTCATTTGTTACACTCTCTGTTTTCCACTATTTCCTTCCCTCACTTCCTCACTCACCCCCTTGCAATCTCTGCTTCTTGTCTTCCTTCCATATTCAAGTCCTTTTTGTTTTGTTTTGTTCTCTTTTGCTTTGTTTTGTAGACACTTGATTCAGTCAATGCTTCTTATGTGATTCTGATATTAGAATCCTTTCTTGGAGCCTGATGAAATCCTCCACAAGATGAATTTGTCCACCCTTCCAAACCCATGGGTGAACTATTGTTTATCAGTACTTTATAGACCCAAGGGTTTCTTATCATTTGATACTTAGTCATTAACTTTCACTGACTATAAGTAAGTGGAAAGTAACACAGTGCAGTAATATGGAACCCAACAATCAGAAGAATCCTTTCTCTGGTTAATGCTTAGTAGTTACTTGCTAAATCTCGTAGTATCTATCTTTGTATTTATATATATTTTAAAGAAAAGTGTGGGGAATAGAGCGATGGCTTGGTGGTTCAAGTTTTTGCCTCATAAGCAAAAGGACTTGAGTTTGGATCCCCAAATCCTATGTAAAAAAATGTGGAGATGACAAAACCTGTAATTCAGGCCCTGGAAAGTGGAGCCTGGGAAGCTAATAAGTAATCCAAGATGATTCCATCTTGGGGCCTCCACAAGCACACACAATCAAGTGCCCTCTTGTACACATGCCCACACACACACACACACACACACACACACACACACACACACCCAGCCTACTGGAACAATCAGGTAAAACATCTGGAACCTCAGCTTGTGAACAGGACAAATTCCCATCAGGTCCCCATGGCTTCAGGCTGGGTTCTTGTCCACCTGCTCCTTCATTTTCTGATGTTCCCATCCCTGTCTGGTCTCCCTCAATCCAAGATGACAGTGTCAGGTATACTGAGTATACAAGTTAGAAAGTTCAAGCTTCTGTCCAGTCCATACAAATGCCTAACTCATCCTAGCATGAGAATGACTATACTCTGAAGGTTTCCATCTGGGGTGGGCTGAGTAGCACATGGGATAGAAATGTCTGACTTGGCTTTCCTAGCTCTGTAGCCAGCAGCTTATGAGGGATGGGAGAGATGCCTAGCAACTCATGGGCCCTTGCGCTTACTTCATCTCAGGGTGGCACCCCTGTGCTTCTAATGGACTATATTCTCCTATAACTATCACCATGTGCAAGGGAGCACATGTTAACTAATAATTTCAAAATATCATGGGTTGGAGAGATGGATCAGCAGTAGTCACACAAGCCTGATGACCTGAATTCATAGCCCCAGAGCCCACATAAAAACCAGATGCAGTAGTGTTAGTGTTTCTAATCTTTGTGTGGATATGGGAAATGGTAGGTATAGGCCCAAAACTCTCCAGAAGCTTACAGGCCACTCAGCCTGGTTTATACAGCAGCAAAGTCATCCAATTTTAAACAAAGTGGAAAGGTGAGGAACAACACTAAAGGTTGACTTCCACACATGATCCATGGCATATGCTCATCTCTCTTTCTCTCTCTCTCATTCTCTCTATCTCTCTTTCTCTCTCTCTCTTACACACACATACACATACACACTCATACCTTTCATATGTATACACTCAAATATGGCATACATATACACGTTGTAGCAGTTACTCTACATGGTTGTTCACAAATGACAACCAAATAGCTTATAAGGGAACAAAGGGCTTTTATTTTCTCTTGTTATAGTCTTGGCAGGAGAGTTCACACCCACACCAAGGATTAAGGAAACTGGCCATGCCAAATCTATATATGTACAAGACTGCTAAGTGAAGGACAGTCCCTATTTGCCAGAGGGCATACTGAGTATACAAGTTAGAAAGCTCAAGCTTCTGTCCAGTCCATACAAATGCCTAACTCATCCTAGCATGAAAATGACTATACTCTGTGTGTGTGTGTGTGTGTGTGTGTGTGTGTGTGTGTGTGTGTGTGTGTAGTCAAGTCTAGTCAAGTATACCAGAGTATGTAAATTTCCTTATCCAGTTTCCTCCCTCTTTTCCATTTGTCCAAGGGACTAGCCCCATTCACCATGGCCCAGATCTCCCCAATCAATCAGTCTCTTAAAGGATGGCTCCGAACTTAACTCAACCACTGATTCTTTACAAATGTGCTCAGAGCTCTGAGCTTTTGAATGTCAAGTTGACACCTGTATCTATGATATGCATACATTCACATATTACATATACACATACATTGACACATCACACACATGCACTCATATATAGCACATATCCACATATATTCACATATCAAACACAATATATTCACATATCAGACACACAGTCATATCACAGACACATATATCACACACACAAATACATCATATACATAAACCCATATATGTCTCTCATTCTTGCATATCACATGCATATGCTTATATGTCACATACACTCATATATTTCACAAACACATACACACAATAAATTTGAAATACTGTAATGGACAATTAAAAACAGAAACTGAGGGGGGCTGGAGAGGTTGCTCAGGGGTTAAGCCTCTGCCTTGCAGGTGGAAGGTCCTGAGTTCGGATCCTAGACCCCACGTATAGACGCCAGGCGGAAGCAGGGACGGCCTGCATTTCTGGTCCTGGTAGGGCGGAGCCTGTGAATCCCGGGACAGAGTAAACAAGGAGGAAGTGGAGGCGTCCATGGTGGTTCCCGAATTCATCCGTGGTTCTACACACATGCACATACACACACACACACACACACACACACACACACATGCACACATGCACACATGCACACACGCATATACGCACAATTGAATGAATAATAATAAAAAAAAACAGAAACTGAGGGATGGGAGCTTTATGTTTGTGTACCTTTAATAGGACATATCCTCTGCTTTCTGAGTAAATGATCTGCATTTGCATTTTGCATAGGACTTAAACATACCATAGAATCACACAATGTCATTCTGTGTGCTGGGCACAATATTTGAATAACTTTGCCTTCAAGATCACTGTTGGTCTAGAGTTTGAACTAGATCAGGAAACCAAGAAACTTTTTCTGTAAAGGACAACAGAGTAAATGTTTAGGCCAAGCAATCTCTTCCAGGACTGTTCAGCTCTAACTTTGTAGCCAAAAGTATACAAACAAATGAGCGTGACGATGTTCCAATAAAATCCTATGCGTGGGCACTGGAGCTTAGATTTCATATAATTTTCGCATGTTAAAGTGTTGCTTTTCTGTTTGTTTCAAGTCATTTCAAATATATAAGCCATATTTAACTGTGAGCTGTATAAAAATAGGTAGCATACCAGATTTGGCCAGCAGGCAGAAGTTTGCTGACTCTGAACTAGATGATCTCTAAAGGACTTTCAGCATTTGTTATTTGCTTCTCTCTCTCTTCTCCCTCTTATCCTCCTCTCCTTTAACCCTCCATTCCTTTCTCCTACTCTCTCTTTCTCCCATGTGTGTACCAATATGCTCATACACTTAAAAAAATTGATCCATCCACCTCAGTACCCAGAGTTTTCTTTCTTTCACCTGGTGTAAATACTAGAACCAATGCTCTCTCTCCATGGAGGCCAGCTGCAGGAATTCTTGCTGGCCTGGTGATTACAGCCTTTCAAGCAATGAAGAGAGATTCCAGTACAGTGCTCTCCTTGCAGACAAAACAATATTGAAACATCTAGGGACATAATAGTCAGATGAAGGAAAGCTTGTTCTCTTTTCTTTGCTGAAGCTATATTCATAGGCACGTCTTTGTAAATGTGCTTTTGAATAGGATACAAACGTGTTATTCAGAGAAGCAGTGGACAATTGTCTCCATCTGCCATCTGCTCACACATGGGAGATGGATGTGGAAAAAGGTTTGATTCAGAGAAATTGCAATGTTCCAAGAGAAGAATGCAAACAATTCATTATATTTTTCTTGGTCACCTACTGTGTGTTCACAGCAAAAATGACTGAAAAACAGAGATATATGATACAATAAAAAGAGTTTGGTTTGGAACAAGTCAGATGGGAGCTTAATCCCTGGCCTGAGACATTTTAGCTTATGCTTCTGAGAAAAAAAATTGAAAATTTTAGAATTTATCTTTCCTTGTCTGTATAAGAATAGTCAGGCTTACAATTCAAATGTGCTAATAAACTTACAGACGTGGATATGATTGAGGTGCATGATACACATATATAAAGATTCCATAATGAAACCTGATATTTTGTGCAATCAATATACAGTGATAAAAAGGAATGAAAGAATATACTGCAAAGAATAAAAGCCTAAATCATGAAAAGAAAAAAATAGAGATTTGAGCTATGAGATATATAGCACAATGTCCAATGCAAGGCCAATGATAAGCAACAGTTTAGTGGCACCTTCTGAAAGCCCAGAGCAGGGAGAAAGGCACACCAGGAGTCCAGAATGTGGTTGCTTTGTTCTCTGCAGAATGCTAGTAAAGTGGGCAGCCTGGAACAGGAGGCCCCTTGGGGGATTGTAGCTGAGAAGACAAAGACTTGATCAGTTGTAATTTTGTCCTTTACTTCATTTATTGGTAATCAGATACTTTTATTATTTATTCTTCTAGTTACCTAATGAAATTGGACAGAAATATGGAGCAACTCTAAGTAGCTATAACAAGGAAAAAATTGGGGCTGGAGAGGTGGCTCAGGGGTTCAGCCTCTGCCTTGCAGGCAGAAGGTCCTGAGTTTGGATCCTAGACCTCACGTATAGATGCCAGGCAGAAGCAGGACGGCCTGGGCCTGCGTTTCTGGTCCTGGTAGGGCAGAGCCTGTGAATACTGGGGCAGAGTAAACAAGGAGGAAATGCAGGTGGCCCATGGTGGTTCCTGAATTACTTGTGGTTCTACACACATACACATGCGCGCGCGCGCACGCACACACACACATGCATACACACACAATTGAATAAATAATAAAAAAAGGGAAAAAATTGAACACCCCTCCTCTCTTGTATCATCAGCTATCTGCAGCTCTGTCATGTCCTCTGATTCTATTCAGTTACCAGTTTATTTGCTGGATTTATTGTGCATTTACTGTGCACCATGCTCTGTGGTTACATGTCAAAGCCACAACACAACTGTAACTAACATAGTTGTTAGTCGAGTGAGAGGGAAAACATAACAATGTGATTGAGGGGAAAACATAACGACAGACATTTGGGGGAAAAATAGCATCAAAATCTATCTGGGGCTTGGAAAAAGCCTTTAGATGGACATTATCAGATATGGTCACACAACCTTGACATTTCAGAATTCAGTAATTGTGCATGCCAGGAATTTGAAAAGTGAATAGGAAGCAGCTAAGGAAAGGATGTGGCAGATTAAGAGTCCTTGGATACTGTTGGTGAGAGCGCAAGTTAGTAAAGCCATTATGGAAAACGGCATGGAGGTTCCTCAAGATAATAAAAATAAAAATTGTACCACCATATATAGGGATAGTGCAAAGTGACAGGAATAAGACCCTCCAGGGATCATCTGTCAATATAAACATCAATTTAAACAATATTCATACACAAAACTACCTTCAGAAGAAGTAAGGAAACCAGTCAAGTCCCTGCTTTTAAAAGCACGATAATAAGAAAGACACAATGAAGAAAATAGAAAGGAAAGAGTACCTGAATTATCCCTCCTTACTCTCCAACCCTAAGCAAGGCAACATAGTGAGAAATGTTTTCCATAAAGGGAAAGGAGAGGCAAATAAAGTCTAGGCCTTGTGCTTGAAGCCCACAGTTCCCCACTACCCCACCTCTCTCAACCTTTGCCTGAAGCTAATGGAGGATTACCAGTACTCCTTTCTTAGCCTCAAGCTTAGAGAAATACTACATCTTTGATGAAGTAAAGTAGAGAAGAACACATGAGATATGCATTGAGATTAGTGATCATCCCATCAGTGAGGGGTTACCAAGGGATCTCATCCCCAGGCTAGTGCCAAACTTTGTGTCAAATAGAGACCTGAGACTCAAATTGAACACACTTCTTTTCTGGCCAGTATCGTCTGCAGCTGGCCACAGACATACCACAACAGCAACAAGTCCATAGTAGTGCAGTCCTTGGTCCTGCTCCTGCAATGTTTGGCCTAGGTTCTAGGTGCAACTTAGCATGGTGCTGTGATTGACCACAAGGTCATTTATCCCATTCTCTCCTCTAATCACAGAGTGATTGCCCATTTGGGGGAAAAAAAAGAGAAGAAGAAGAAGACACCAAATCTTTACATAGGAACCTAATACAGTTCTTCACTTCATGTGAAGCCTAGTATACCGAAGAATCCTATGTTGTCTGACCACAAACAACTAAATATGGATGAGTTGTTCAGGCCTACTATAGCGGGATTGTTAGGAAAGATTAATCATTTTAGGCTCCTCCCTAATCCATACTAACATATGGGTTGGGACTAATTTGGACATAGGGGGCCCCCTAGTGCTGAAATAGTAACAGTATACCAACCAGGACTCACAGTAAATCTGGTTTTAGGGTGCCATCTACTGCTAAAATAGTGGCAGCAATCACAGACTAGAGGTGATAATCACCTACCTACTTAAAATTACTGTCAGGAAAGGCATAGAGCCAAATTAGGATGATAGAGCAAATACTTAGCCCATGAATGTACAGGTGTCATATGCCAACAGTTTCCAAAAACTTTCAGGAGCCATGACTTCACCTAATGAAGAAAACCAACAACTGACCATATAGCAGCTGACATATATAAATTCTCAGACTAAAAGTTTAAAATGCCTTCTTTAAGAAAACACCATAGAATACAAATATACACTTTGGTGTTTTTTTTATCAGATAAGTCCTTCTTTCTGTAAAGTGCACTTAACCAAATAAAAAATGGGAAGAAAGGCATCATTAGCAAAAGAAAGCATATAGAAGACTTAGTAAGCGCAGAAACTTACACACAGGAAAAGTAAGAAAAAAAAAAGAACGGTAAGGAATAAATAAAGCCTATGGGAATGTTGGTCAGTATTAAAAGGGAAAAATGTTCAGATTATTGGTATCCTAGAAAAACTTGAAAATACTAAAGGGATAGAAAACTTCTTCCAAGAGATAACAGAAAAACCCTTATACCTAGAAAATCCAAGTATGCAGGTACAGTGAGGCCAAAGATCATCAGCTATATTCATTTTGGCCATGAGTATCCCAAAATACACACATTCAATCTTTAGAGAGAGGATTTTCAATGCTGCAAGGTAAAAGAAACATATAACACACATAGGTGGCAATTCACACACTAAAAACTTATCGGGAGAAGCTGTATGGATTAGGAGTGAATGGGATGGAGATACTTGCAGAACTAAAGTAGATATATCTGTTAAAAATAAAGAGGAGATGAAGGTAACTCCAGAAACAAAAGCTGAAAATCTGGTGGTAACCAGATCTACCCTTCAAGAAATGCTAAAGAGAGCTAATCAAATTTAAAAATATGCTAATAAGTTAGAAGAAAATATTTCAATGTACAAACCTCATTTCATACACAGGCAAATTCAGAATGTTCTTGAATTATAAGCATTCATATAAAGCATTGACATATTTAATATGAAGACAAAAATATAAATTAAAATAATACCTATATTAATAGGTTAAGATACAGGAAATAGGCCCAGAAAGATTAGCTCAGTGGGTAAAAGTACCTGCCAAGTTAACCTGACAACTTGAACTTGAGTCCCAGAATGGCAAGATACAGAATAAATAAGTGAACATGCCACTCAAAGTGAGTAAAAGAGTGAAGCTAGAAAGATGTTAAACAAGAACCCAATAGAGATTACTTCTTAAAGTAAGGTGCACAGTATGGTCTTAAAAGAGGGCTACTCAAATGGAGTGGAGGTAGAGGTGGTCATGAAGGAGGAGTTTAAGGAAGTAGGATAGCTGACATACATAGTAGAAGGAAAATAAACAATTCTCAAAAATTGTCCTCTGACCTCCATGTACAATTTTACACACGTATCATGCGTACACATAGGAAATAAGCAAAAATGTTTAAATACTAAAAAGATATGGGCAATATAAAAAAGATGAAAAAATGAAACACAAAATTTTAAAATTTGAGAAAAATAGAGTGCAATTGCAAAGGTTGGTTTTTTTAATTAGCATTTTTCTCTGTTTTTGTTCCATTTCTTATCTTTATCATCAATGTTTAATCACTATCACTTCAAAATAGCTTGCTATAATCCAAATATTATTTTTGCAAATATATGGTAATCTAAAAAATTCTAGATACACCAATAAATGAAAATCAAAATATACTTCCTAAAAAAAATTTGACCATAAAGGAAGAGTACAATGAAGCAACAAAAGAAATAACTATAAAACATTGGAAAGCAAATATAAATAGCAGTGTTAAGACCTTATGTATTTATAACTACCATAAGTATTAATAGATTTAATTCATTAGTTAAAAAGATAAATTACAAACAAACTTCAAAGAAAACCCACAAAACACAATTATATGCTGCTTTACCTCTAAACATACATAGGGACTGAAAGTGAAGCAACGGAATAGTTATTCTGCACAAACGAAATCCGAAAGAAAGCAGAAATAGTGTGCTTTTGTCAGAGTTTTGAACAGAGTCTAGATCAAAAGAAGTAAAAGAGATAAGAAATGTATAATAATGAAGTTGTCTAATTATAGAAGTATATAATGATAAGTTGATCAATTCAGCAAGAAGAAATAAAAATTTTAAGTACATATAGACTCGGCCTCAATACACCTCAATATATAGAGTAAATATAAATATAAATACATGTAAGGAAAGATTTCCACACTGCAATACAAAGGACTTCAGTGGCCTATACAGAAAAACCAAATCACTGATACAGAAAATAAGCAAATGAACAGCAGAAATAATACATGCTCTACACCAATGGACCTAACAGACATCTATAGAGTATTCACCAAATGGCTTCAGAATAAACAGCTTTGAGGAGTACTTGAAGATTTGGTAGAATAACAAAATAACTGTGGCAATGGTTCAGTTCTTCTGAGTCTGTCTTTCAGTTTCCTTTTACATCACCCAGACACATGGACTTTGATGTGACTGTCTGTGGTGGTGCTCTGGAGGTTTTCCAATAACATGAAGGTGTGTAGGCTGTCAGAGGAAGAAAGAAGCACAAGAAGGTAGAGCTCTGGCAATATGACTTACTTCCTTCAATATGGCCTTATACAAGATTCCAACTGACTTTCTCTTGAGTGAAAAAAAATATGCTCCCCCAAATATAAGAAGCCTTGGAACTCCTCTTTTCTCTGTAACATATTAGAAGTGAAGATTCTAGGAGAACTGTGGGAAAGAGGCCTGTGTCTTTCATTATGGGATAGTCAGTACGTAGGATGCTTAAAGCTCTTCTTGCTTGTTTGGAAGTGATATTATCAACTCCGATAGTAGAATTAAAAGAGAGGAAAAATGAAAGCATCCATTAATCATGGTGAACTATGTTAATGGTATTTAGATATATATTTCTAAATTTCATTGAAATCCATTCTTGGAAACTCAGAAAGGTGTTTCGTTGTTTAAGTTAAGCACTTCATTTGGCACCAGATCAGGCACCACATCAGTAGGTTATCACCAGTGCAATCAAAGAAAATGAGTTGAAAACAAGAGAGACAGTTGGGCGCTGAGTATTTAAAATGCAAACAGAGTTAAAAATTCAGTGCTCAACAGAAAAGTGTGAAAAGTCAGCTCTTGTTATAGGAAATGTAATGAATGAGCAAGATAATGAACCTATTAAAGTATCTTTTTTTAAAAAAAGGAAAAGAGCCTGTAGACTGCCTCAGCCAGTGAAGGTACTTAACACACAAACCTCATGACCTGAGTCAGATCCTTGGAACCCACATTAACGTGGAAGAAGAGAATCAACTCGACAAAGTTTTTTCCTGACCCCTCCACACACACACACACACAGTAGTATGCATGCCCTCACACACACACATCATGCATGCATACAATAACAACAAATAAATATCAAAATTTAAATGTTTTAAAAGAAAAGTAAAATAAGAATCATATATATATAATTATATTAAAATATTCTTAAAGTTATACTTGCCTATCTCAAACACTATTCATGACAGTGTAAATTAAAATGAACCCGCCAGAAAGCAATGCAGCAGTACCTCTCTAGCAATGACAAGGTACCTACTTTCTGACCCAGTAATTTCACTCTTGGATATTCATTCCAGAGAAGTAATCTAATACAAATGAATGAAAGAATTGTATCTGAGAAGATGTTTATTGGAATGTTATTTATAATAACAAAATAATAATAACCTAAATGTTCTATATTTAAGTAATGCACTCACTCCCACTAAATGGAACATTGTGAGCTCATTAAAATAATGTTTACAAAGACTATGTAATAGTTTTGGAAAAGTTCTTATGATATAACATAATGTAAAAATGATGGAATAAAAAAAGTAATGGCATCATATTATGCCATGATTGCATCTTTGCTTAATATATAATTATTGCCTGTGTAGTGTGAGCACGGGTACTTAGAAAGAAGCAGAATACAACATGTAAAAAAATGAAAATAGGAGTTGGACTGTTGAGATTTTTTTCTTTTTGCTTTTGGTATTTCTGCTATTATTCTATAATATTAGATGCTATTGAAACATTATTTTAAGGGGACAGGATTCATAATCAGATTATGTCTTTATTGTCACTAACTGCCTAGATCACTTTGGGGAACCTGCTCAGCTTCTCTGTGCCCTGGTTTCCTGGTCTCTAAAATGGGATTAAATATCTATGCTATGAGAATGTTATGAGAATAAAATAAACAAAGTGTCCATTGCATAATGAATATTCAAAAAAGTGTTCTTAATTAACTTTTTTCTTTAGAAGATTTTGCCCACACACAAATAAGTTGGAAACAGTTTAAGAGGAGAGGCAGCTGTATGTCCAAATACAAACCTGGGGACTTGAATTTGATCCCCAGATCCTACATGAGGAAAAAGAGAGCTGACTTCCGGTTATTCTATGACCTCCACACATGTGGTACACGTACACCTTCCTTCCTCACCTTCCTTCTCGCCTTCTCTCCCTCCCCTCCCCTGTCTTAGCCTTCCCTTCTTCGCCTTTCCTTCATCCCTTCTACTCCCCTCCTCTTCTTCCTTTCCCTTCCCTTCTTTTCCCTTCCCTTCCCTCTTCTTCTTCTCTATTTCTCTCTTTCAAATAAGTAGATTTAAATTGAGGAAAACTAGGCAAGTAAAAATAAGAGTAGTTCGATAAATGTTAAACCCCCCTCCACACACACACACTTTCCCAGTTCTTGTCTGTGAAAATTCCAATAAGATATAAGAATATTCTACAGCACTGTTGAGAAATCTGAGATGAATTACTTGCTTTTCAAAATGTTTCTTCAGTACCAAAACATTAAAACAAAGGTCGAAGCATCTCCTCAACCCTTTCTAAAACTAAACACACAAAATACATACACACGCACACAAACACATATGAGGCAGACACACGTACATGCACGCACACACACACACCCCTACCCTCAAATCAAACTTCAAGATGTGTCCCTAGTTAGCTTTCCAAGAAAATAACATTTTGCTCTTTTATTGTGGTGAGCACATTTGCTTTCCCTGCGTAACAAAGGGTATCATTTTGCTTTTAATTACAGGTTGTTATTATGCATTGCTTTTATTTGGCAAAGATGTTTGTTTCAGGAAAATTAATTTAGACAGTTCCATTTTTTAAGCAACAATACCTTCTGTCCTAGGCTTACAAAGAACAATTAGATCTGGATTCTTTCCCCACAATCAAGCTGGCAAATTCTTGTGGAAAGTCGTGGTCGATCTACATGGAATGGAGTTTCGATGAGAGCCAGTCACATGCAGAAAATAGATTTTTACAGCTGGGCACTTTTACTTCCTGCAGTATATATAACTGACATCCTGTGAGGCACCACCCTGGCTAGGCAAGAGCACAGATTAATGTTGCTTCACTTTCAGTACAGGAGTTTTCTTCTGAATGTCATGATATTTTTCATAGGAATGCCACAGTTTTGTGCAGTTCAGCAAACATGACTGAGGGCCTGTTGCGAGCCAAGTTCAGTGACAAGAGCGAGAGATACAGATCTGTCACAGCCTGAAAGACTCATAGCCAAATGGCTCAGGCAGATAATAGCACCACAGGGGAATAACATCTAGGGCTAGGTGTAGAACAAAGTGCTAAGGGCGCCGTAGAGTCCACAGGCTTAGCCTGCTGGAGTAGAGGTGGCTTCCAGAGCGTCCTCAGTTGTGAGAACGATCACATGTATGGAAAGATGGGAAAAAAGGTTTCTTAAGAAAGGAATCTTTTTTAGAAACCATCATACTGATCTCCAGTATATAAGCCTACATTCCCACCAGTAATGTATGAGAGTTCCCTTCTCTCCACATCCTCTTCAGCATTTGTTATGGTTGTTTGTATTGTGGATTTTTGCCATCCTGACTGGGGTGAGATGATATCTCAGGGTAGTTTCGATTTGCATTCCCCTGGTGGCTAGGGATACGGAACATTTTTTAAGATATTTGTTACACATTTCAGTTTCGTCCATGGAAAAGTTTCTTTTGAGTTCTTAAGTCCATTTTCTAATTGGGCTATTTACCTCCGTGCTACCTGATCTTTGCATCTGCACATGCCCAGACCTGTGGTTCTGATTGATTCCAAAGCTGATGCTGTTCCTGTTTCCCAACCTATCTATGCTCCTTGTTGCACATCCAACTACAGTGAGAGAGGTAGGTTCCTGGTTCCAAAAACAGCCCTTCTGGTATCACTTGAATGAGCTCAGCAAGTCCTCTCACCCTCTATGACCTACATACTCTTTCTAGATATCCTAAGAAATTGAAGAGAGTTATATCTTCACATTTAGGATTTCCCATTTCTTCTAGACTGCTTCTTCTGTTTCTTCATTTAGTTAGCTTATTTTATTATAAGCTTCTTCAAAATATCTTTTATTTAGTACACTGTGTGCTCGGTATTCAAATATACAAAGAAATGAACCATCTCGTGTTCCAAGAAAATACCCTTTTAATCTTAAGAAATGAATGTCAATAAAGCCAGACACATTAGCTCCCAGAATAGAGTAGCTAGAATCTTATTGCTAATCTGCATTCCTCTCCTATTTTTTCTTAAGGCTGGTTCCCCTTTCTCAGTGAAAGTAAAATAGTTTCCAACTAGGAGCCACTTTAATTACCTCTTCTTTAAAGGAAGCCCTTTGGCAATTTCTCACTTAAAACGACTTAAATCAAAGATAATATTATAGGGATTGGAGAGATGGATTAAGGGTTAATTCTTTGCCTCCGCAAGCAAAAGGACCCGAGTTTGGATCCCAGATCTCAATCACCGCCCCCACACACTTATATATGCCCACATATGCAAAAAAAAAATCACATTGGAACTCAGAACAAATACTGACTAAATTTTTCCTCTTCTTTACCACTTAATTGCTTTCCTTAATATTCCCCCACCCCACTAGCTTCTGTGCTTGTGTGTGTGTGTGTGTGAGTGGGTGTAGGTATGGTGTGGGTGTGTATACGAGAGGGCATTTGAATATATGTCACGTCAAGAATTGTTCTAGATTGCTCTGTCTCCTCATTGCTTTGTCCTGACGCTTCCCAGGCTCTACCCTCCAAGACCAGAATTAGGGGTCTCTGCTATTTCCACCAGAATTTCTACATGGGGTCTGGGCTCTGAATTCGGGTCCCTTTGCTTGTAAGGCAAAGGCTTTAATTCCTGAACCATTTCTCCACCTTCTGTTTCTGTGCTTTCCTGCACATTAGGTGACATGATTGGGGTAGGCTTCTATGTGTTTGACGTTTTATTCTAAAATCAATTGATCCTTTTGTTTGTTTTCCAAATATGAGATTATATTGTAATGCAAAAAAACTGCCTTTTCAAATAACACAAAACCTTTGGGGATTTATTTCTTTTTAATCAGAATATATTTATCATATATAATAGTGGATTTCTTTGGCATTTTCATGCATGTATACAATGTATTTCAGTCATATTTACCCTCTCTCGCCTCCCTCCTACTCCCTCTGATTCACTTTTTCTTTTCAACTAGTCTCCTTTCTACTTTCAAATCCTACTTTACTTTGTGAACCAAAGTGTTCAACTATGAGTTATTTACAGGACCATGATCAACTTGTCAGTGGCTACAGCATTAAAGAAAAAGTCTCTTACTGCCTCAGCTATCATTTACACTCTAAAGATTCTCAGGAAAGGCACAGTATCATGCCCACTCTCCTTGCAACCATTACTTGCCTGTATATCCTGAAGGAGAGACAGAGCAGTGTAAGTGCCCACCCTCCATCCCTGCTCATGAAGGAATATTGTCAGATCCTATCTTGTTTAGGCTTCATGCAGGTAATCTCAATTTCTGTGAGTTCAAAATCCAACAGTATGTCATTCCCAGAAGACAGTGTTTCACAACACACCACCAATTCCTCCAACTTTTGCGTTTTACCATGCCCTCTTCCACATTGTTCTATGTTCCTTGGAGGGAGTGATATAGATGCCCCATGTAGGCTGAACATTCAATAGTCACTTATTCTCAGCACTTTGACCAGGACTGAGTCTCTGTCATAACTATTTCCCACTGGCTAAAGCTGACATTAATTGTACACATAAGCGTAAATGTTGACATGGCAATCTGAGATGTACATCACATTAACTTATCTATACATCAGCAATTCTCCCGTAGAGCTGACGAATTCCCCAGTCACAGGCTTTTTACCAGGTTTACAGTACAAGATGCAAATTCCATTCTGGAGCAGGCTTCATATTCAAGCAGAGAGAGAGGTTGGTTATCCCCTTAGCGCTCATGCCAATACTGTACCAGTAGGCACAATGTGTCCGATAGGACAGTAAAGAAGTTTCAGTGTCCACAGTTGAATTAAAGCCATTGCTAACAATCCTCCCCTCAGCCTGCATAGCACCTTTCTGGCATTATGAAAAATAGCCAGCAGAGAGGAAGCTTCTGGCTCGGTCCCAGCTTCATTTCTCTGTGTCCTGCAACTAAATCATAGGGCATCATCAGCAACAGGGTCTTACCATCTATTTTTAGTGTGTAATCATGAGCAATGACAATAGCCTACATTGTTTTGGGAGCCTCAGTGACCTCCCTGGACAACAGCTAATATGGAGATGGCTCACCCCTGGCACTGAGATTTTCTGGCTTCTAGAAGTCACTCTATGCAGCCATGCAGAGTTCCTTTATCTGAACTTTTTTTAAAAAGTTCTTAAACTTTCAAACTTGCATATTGTATATTGAACTTATTCCTTTTCATATCACTATTCCCTCCCTTTTCTCTCCCCTTCCCATTGGTTCTTTTTGCCACTTTGTGTGTGTGTCGCCGCTTTAGACAACTTTGCTTCTACTTTCAAGTCATAGATGTATAAAATCATGTGTGTGTGTGTGTGATTTTTTTGTGCCTATATAAATCTAGAAATCATAATAAGGACAATATTTGTCTTTCTGTAACTGGCTTATTTCAAGATAATTCAAAATTTATGACATCCTTCTTGAATATGAAAGTTTAAAATCTAGTCTTTAACAAGAACAATTGCATATGGAATCATTACATTATTCAAAGAATAGAACAGATTTAATTCCAGAATGATCAGTCCTATATAGCCAGTTAGGAGATTAGATTAGATATTAGAATTGATGAATTTAGAAATGCCATACCAACTGTTCTCCAAGGAGCGATCTGTGCCAGTGACAGGAAAGTTGTGACACTGGTTGTCCAGATGCTTAGTAGGCAACCAGAGGAGAAGAGAGGGACCAAAGGGAAAGTTTAATTATTGGAAAAGGAGGGACCTGAAGCCTGAACTGGGCACCTCTGTCCCTGAGCAGAGGGGTTCATCCTTAGGTTCTCCCTAGGATGACTGGCTTTTGGAGTGACAGAAAATGTGGGGATTACTGGTGCTCTCATTTAAATCATTTCTACTCTATGCTGTGACAGTCTGGCTTTTCCCCAAATAGATATCTTGCATGAAACACAGAAAGCAAACAGAGCACATAATCAGTGACTATTCTCTTCTACCACGCAGAACCCCACACATCAAACCAGCCCCTGAGCTCTTGGAACACTACGTCCCTTTTCATTCTGGGAGGTAATTGCGGTGCAGTCGTGACCAAAATGAAACATCCACTTTTAACCATAGCCTCATGATTATCCATCCAGATGAAGAAGGCCAAATTCTCTGTGGCCTAATTCCTTGGTGCCAAGATACAAAAAGAGGAGGTTTCAAGGAAAAAACTATGGGGAAAGTACACAAATATTATTTGTGAATGCATGCTATTGGAAGAGAAGCTGATGATCCAATCTAGCAAAGTACTGTAACAGGTGATCACATATCTTTACTGGGTATCATGTACTAGTCCTATGCTGGAGGGGCCCTTGGGAGAAGTAAAGAAGTCTAGAAAGTGTGAACAGGAAAATATGCATGCTGATGCACTCATGGGATCACAGATAAGATCCATTCCAGCCCTGGTAGGTTGAGAAAACTCTGCTAGAAGAAGGAGTATGTGAGTTGTGAACCAAATAACAAGTAGGAACTAGTTAGGCAGAGCAGGGTGGGTATGAGACTGTTATTCCAGGCAGAAGGAACAACTGACATAAAGACTTGGAGAGGAAAGCTTAGTAGATCTGAAAAAATGGAAGTACTTCCCTATGGCTGGAACTTAGACTCTGATAGGACAGGGGATAGATAACAGGAACTAGGCCATGAAAGTTTTCCAAATGTTTCTAAGGAGTCAAAGTTAACCTGATAGAAGCTTATATGTGTTTTAGAATGTACATTTTAGAAAGCTTCTTCCAATTACAATGTGGAAATTGAACTGGAGGAGACAAGACCAGCAAGAAGCAGGAAGACCAGTAATGAGGCTGATGTAAAAGACTAGATGCCCAATAGAAAGGAGCTCTAGGCTTAGCCTGAGGTAGCAAATTTTGGAACAAGAGTTCAGAAGTCCCAGCTCTCGGCCAGTGTGCTCCTATCTAACTGAGGCTGCATATAGAGGTAGCCCTTTTTCTCTGCATTTCCTTCCTGTCCAGCCTTGGCAGTTGATGTACCCTCTTCTTACAGATGAAGATCTATCTTCAGCTAGTCCAAATAACATATTTAAGAGAACACAGCCAGAGCAGAGGTTATAGAGTCAGGATTCGTGTGTGTGTGTGTGTGTGTGTGTGTGTGTGTGTGTGTGTGTGATTTCTTTTTATCTAGTACTGTTTCTTCAAAAAGCTTTATGTAACTGTGTCAGAGAGGTTTTAGACACAACCACAAAGACTATCATCTAGGTCCCATACCATCTGAAGCTTTCATCTCATGGGAAGCTGCAGTTTCTGGACTTTTTAGACTGTTATTGTGACAAATGGCCAAGTGGTATCTTTGCTCTGTCTTGTCAGGTGGTGGTATCTTCCCTGAAAAGAAAGGAATTAGGAAGAAAGCTACAGTAGGAAACTAAAGCATATTAGTTTAGTGATAAATTTATAAGATTTATATTTTTTCTACTTTGAAATAAAGGCACCTTAGGACAAAAGTAATATCATGAAGCTGCAGAAGATTTGGTATATGTATACATAATCTCGCTAAATACATAGAGTGAGAAAGATGACAAGGAAAATATCCCAAAGTGTTGCTGACACTTCTCCTTTGTTGGCAGAATTTCAGCAATCTTTGCTTGTACTCTGATTATTCTGTAAATTTGGAAATTTGAGAAATGACAAGAACAATTACATGTCGTTTTCATAATTAAGAGATTTTAAAGGTCAGTTCTTTTTATTTGAGACATGGTCTTGTTATGTTGCCACATGGCATTTGATTTTGGTATGTAGTCCAGACTGGGCTCAGGCTCAAATTCCTCCTGTCTGAACTTCCCAAGCACTGGGATTGCAGGTGTGAATCACAGTTCAGTCTTAAAGATAACTTCTGTACTTGGGACAGCTATATTTCTCATCAAGAATAATTAAACCCAGAAAAGCTCCAAAATTCCTGGATGAATTTGCTAACTAACTCTGTTTTCAAATTTCTACTTTTAAAACAGGAAGTGAGTAACATTGGAGTAACAATGCAGTATCCACTGGATGATTTGGGGAGCAGTGGGTAACTCCTGCATGTAGAATACTAATGGATGATTCTTTAAGTACTCACTATAGACTGGAAGTCTCTGGATGGTACTAGTTTAAAGTTTACTTCTGTTCACTTTAGAGCCCTTGCCCTCCGTGGCTTTTGTGGATTGCACTCTGCCACAGTTATCGTATGGCAGTTAAGCAGAGAGACGAATTTTTTCTGAGTGCCCATTGGCTTCATTTTCACCAGGGAGGCTGGATGTAGGGCTTTTATACACACAAGTAAGTGTCTGCTCATAAGTTCTAGTTGACCCAACATGGCATGCCCACACTCAGATACCTGCACACAATCCTCTATTATTTAGATGTGGAAATTCTTTGCCTGAGGAGGAATATCCTCTTTTTACATTCTCCTTGCTCAACCACTACCATAAATGGTTCACCTCTCTTAAACTATCGCTTTTGATCAGCTTGTGGTTGAATAGCTAACAGGTCCTATTTGTCTATTATATTAATTTCATTACACATTGCTGCAACAAAATATCCAACCCAAGAAATGTAGGGGTAGGGGAAGACACACATTCAAGGTACAGTCCATTGTAGCATGAACATCAGTGTTAAGACTTGAAGCATTTGGTCCCACTACAACACAACAAAACAAGGGGCAAGCTCCAATACATGTGTGCTTGCTTGCTTTCTCTGTCCCAGACTACTTACATAGGGACTGC
Organism: Typhlomys cinereus; assembly: GCA_023101885.1. Classification (NCBI taxonomy): domain Eukaryota; kingdom Metazoa; phylum Chordata; class Mammalia; order Rodentia; family Platacanthomyidae; genus Typhlomys; species Typhlomys cinereus. The sequence continues at coordinate 1,592,414 of JALPQD010000008.1, read as the reverse complement.
CCCATTTAGGGCTGGGGCTTTCCACATCAATTAATGCACTCAAGACAATTCCTCACAGGCATGCCCAGAATCCATCCTTAATTAAAGAATCCATCTTGGATGTGCCTGGAGACCTGCCTTCTATGTGTCAGATTGACAATTTTTACTAAGCATCATACCTAAAACAGAACTGTCACCTTCGTCTTTGATTTCATTTCTCCCATCTTTATTATATGTCCTGCCTTCCAGGTAGTGAGTGTGCTATTGCTATATAAAAGTCTCCATTCCCTCTCAGTTGAGAGTTAATTGTAACAAATGGTAATTCATTACGCACACACTCCTATCTGAAAATAAATTATTATATATTATTGATCAAATATACCATAAACCAGGTACTCTATGTTTACAAATGCTGTACAAGTCCCTATTATCAATTTCAAATGATTACTGTACTGAGACTAGTAATCACAATTTTTACTTTCATTTAATTCTTTTTCTGTTTGAACTTTTGAGGGATTTCTTTGCATACAAAGCACAGATTTTGCAATCTTATCTGAAGAGATGCAGATTAAAACAATAAATAGCCAACAATTTACCTGCTTGTGCCACTAGGTGGTGCACACATATGTTAAGTCTATTGCAGCATAAATGAGCTCATCTCTGATTAGAATTATTAATAATTCATCAACCGAGAAAGGATACAGAAGGTAGGAGCGCTAAGAGTCCAGGAGTCATGGTGATTTTGTGGCCAGGAGGAAAGAACAAAAACACTCCCAGTAATGCACAGACTTTGTTGCTGATTGCAGAAATGACAGGAGAAAACATGCAATAAAGAAACCCCAAAGACATGGAGAGAAGTCCCAGGGAGGAAGGAGTGTGCTTACTTTTCACAATGACTAATTACTACTTAACAGGGTCATTGCAGAAGGAATGGCAGAAGAGTTAAGTCATTTGAACTGGATGCCACCAGATGGTCCTGCCTAGCATTTGTTCTGGGCACCTAAGGTAAAAATAGAATAGCCCTGTCCTGAAGTAAGGACCTAATGAGACAGACTAGGAAACAGATTAGGAAGACAGAGCATGATATAAAAGACAGGTTTTCATAGCGCATTAGAATAACAAAGCACAACACACTTATTCTCCTGAGGAAAGGAGAGAAGTTAGGTTGGGAGTTGGCTTGCAGAGGCAATTTGAGAACTGAGGAGTCTCCAGATAGATTCCCAGAGTATTAGCAGATGTAAGAACATAAACAAAGTCACAGAGGTTTGAAAGGATGCTGAGAATTTGGGATTAGCTCAGTTGTTCTCAGTGAACACTGGCTAAAATGAATTAATAGTTCTAGGTCCTCAAGTTGCTTCCCCTCTGTTGAAGAAGATTCACATAGAACAAAACATAGCAATGTGAGCATATAGCTTAAAAGGTAGCCTGGTGTATGTATGAATGTGTACCGTGCCCTATTTCTGTGGTACAGAAGAACCTATGGGTGTTGTTCCTCCCCTTCCTACCTTATTTGAAATTGAATCTCTTCACCACTGCTGCTGTATAAGCCAGACTGACTGACCCATGACATTCTCTGTTCTCTGTCTTCCTTTTCCCCTAGATACAGGGATTTATGGACACTTATGATGTTATCGCATCAGGCATTATCAGTATACTAACTCTGGTCCTTTCTTGTGCAGCAAGCGCTTTATCTCCTCAGTCCATCTAATGAGTTCCCTTTTAAGTTCTACTGCCCTTAGGGCCCCAGTGTTCTGGCACCCAGGGGAACCTCAGGGAACTCTGCACTAAAGGAGGGAGATCACAGGCATAGCACCGAGTCAAGGAGACTCTCAACCTCACTTTTTCAGCTTATAGTTCTGAAGTTTGTAGCCAAAAACAGACAGTAAACTATACAAAAAACAGACAGGAGGCAGGATACATATCCAGGTACACTTGACTCCTGTCAGTTTTTTCCCATTCTTCTCTACTGGATCCTAAGCATAGAGTCAACATTTATCATGCTTCTTAATTAGGAATCAAAAATCGTATGGATAGACAAAACTTCACCACCTTTGTGATCATCATGTGGTTAAACTTATGGAAAAAGAAATGAGGGGCTGGAGAGGTGGCTCAGGGGTTAAGCCTCTGCCTTGCAGGCAGAAGGTCCTGAGTTCAGATCCTAGACCCTACATATAGACCCTGGGCAAGTGAGGCGGCCTGTGCTTCTGGTCCTGGTAGGCGGAGCCTGTGAATCCCCAGGCAGAGTAAACAAGGAGGAGGTGGAGGCGTCCATGGTGGTTCCCGAATTCGTCCGTGGTTCTACACACACACAGATACATACACACGCGCACACATGCATACATACATGCACAATTGAATAAATAATAAATAATAAAAAAAATTTTTTAAAAGAGAAATGAAATAAATCCTCCCACACACAAGAAGAGTGCATGGCCAGGTTGGCTTGGGTAAAGGTAACTTAGGCCAGTTTTCCCAGTATTGTGGTTCCATGATGGTGAAAGGAGGCAAGGCTCCAGCATTCCCAACCCCTGGCATGTGTTCCTGTGTATTTCATGTTACAAGGGCTATGTAGATCAGTGACTCACGCAGTTGTGTGGTTTGCTTGAAGAATGAGTTAAGAGCTGTCGGGAAAATAGGGATGTGTGGTTGAGAAAGTTTTGAAGAAATAGACCTGCTTTCAGGTTCCTCACAAAGTTAAAATCAACCAGTAGGAAGACCTTCAAGAAGGTTAAACTGGGACAGATGAAAGTTAAATGGAGGAGGACAATATTGAAGGCAAGGGAATTTGAGACTATACCTCTAAAAAAGGAGAAAGTTCATGGGGCTAGTTAGCCTAAAGAAATAGAATCTTGGTCATAGCTGAGGCAACTGGAAACAATAGCACCTTGATGAGAACTAGAGCTTTACCCTATTCAAAAGAGAGCTGTGTGTAATTGCAAAGATTATAAACAGGAGAGAAGGGGAAGGAGGGCCCCGTCAGAAACAAGGAGAGAGGGGATCATGCTACAACAGAGATAATAGGCCACCATCAAGGACTGCAAGGGGTGACATCCAATACCCATCAGGATGGAGCCAAGGGCATTGCAGGAGCAGCAAAACTGAAAAAAAAATTAACAAACCATATTCGATATCAACCACCTGGAATCAGGCCTGCCTAATCTCTCCCCATCCTGAAGCTCAGGGAAATTTGCGGAAGAGGGGGTGGTAAGATTGTAAGAGCACAAGGATGGGAGGAGTCATGATATGCAAGATACTCTACACAAGTTAGGGCCGAAGCAATTATAATAAGACTCTGCATGATCTGCGCACTGACCAACATATCATTGCCCCTCAAAGTCTAGCATGGACTAAAAGGCACTAGGATCCTTCGAAGCAAGGGATTAACAGTCACGATGGTGTTCCTATACTTAAGGGGAACACAAGAAAGAGTTCTAGGAAATGCCACTGAGTCCTTACACCTCATCAGAGAGGAGGACCCAGAGGAAAGTTTGATATACACATTAAAGGATGCTTCAGAGATGGGGGAGGGGGCACTGGGAGAAAGGGAGGTAGGGGGAAAGGAAGTGGAAAAGGGGGGAGGGAGCAGGGAGGTCCAGGGAGGGGTGGAGGAAGGGAGGGGACAGGGGTACCTATTACGTTTGTATGAGTGGAAAAATAAATAAAAAAAAAGAGAGAGCTGTGTGACCATTGAGAAGGACATGGGAGGGAGAGGGAGACATGGGGAAGAAGAAAGTTTGTAGTATGAGAAAGTAGGAACTGGGATGAAAATAACACTAATTATTGTATGAAGCTTTAAAAGAATTAAAAATATGGAAGATATAAGCTCTTGATGAAGAAAGGGATAGAACTGAAACAGATCAGATATCTGGAATGGACACTGCAGTTAGCAAGTCAAATTACTGATTTCTCAGTCCAAGAATACATAATTCTATGAAAATTAAGGATAAAGTTTGTGTAAATCAAGGATCAAAGAGTATATAATAGCACCAGCACCAATGTTAATTATACCATGTTATTGGGAACCCATTAGGACTTCTGTGTATTGTCATAACTTGGAATTTAGAGTCAGAGTTAAAGCCGGCTGAATTCTCTTCCTGGTGTTTCCATTTAGTGAAGATCCAGTCTTGGGCAAATTATGTCTCCTCTTTGAATGCCCTGCCCTTCCTTTGTACAGCACTCACCTGACAGGATCACAGGAAGTATGAGAAGAAACTGATGCATTGAAGTGCCTTGTCCTGTGCCTAGCCTTTAGTTGGCACTCAAAAAAAAGTGGTGCCATCTTTCCCTTACTGCCTAAGCTGAATTGCAGAGAACCATTCTTGGAAAGCAAAATAAAGAAAATAAAGTGGAATATAGCCTGATATTCAATAGATGAATGTCCAGGCAATCAGAAACTTCTGCAGTTTGAAGCCTCAACCAACATTTCTCAAGAACAAAACTTATTTGAATCATTTAAAGAAAATGAAATAGCACATTTTCACTATAGTTCATAGAAAACTAAGAGAGAAATTGATTAGCAAGAAGACTGGGTTTCAAGGAATTCTGATTGTAGTCTTCAAGGGAGATGCTTACTTCTGTTCCAACAAAAGTCTCCTGTACCCCTGTGTTAGATATGGGAGTCGACCTGGTAGTTGGAACCTCAAGCTCTTGGCACAATTGTGAAGAATTAGCAGTTGAGCCCCGAGTACGTCTTCAGGAGATTGTCTAATTGATGGGGAAGTCCCAGATCATGGGTGGGACTTTCCTCTGGAAAGGTGGATAAGATGGAGAGCTCTGATTCAGAGTGCTGACGTTCTTTGTATACTTGTCAGAGACATACTGGTCTGGCAAGTGAGGATTGTCCCCCCTCTCAGCAATGAATATGGTATATAACCAATTCCCTCAGCCCTTGGTGTTGAACCTCTGGTATTGGTATGAGTGCGCCTGATAAGCTGAACTAAGAGATGTGACTGGACAATTGTAAGAGAAAATAAAGCCCCTTGCTTCCCTCTAAGGTGTTGGGTCGTGAATTTATCAGCAATATGTAGGCAAATTGCAACACCGTGCAACACCACGCAAACTGCAACACCTTAAGAACCTGTCTCTACTCACAGGTTCTTATTACATTACATCCAAACAGAACCTCTCAGAAGGAGTGTTGTACCAGAGAACAGGTTTTCTGACATGTTGACTATCTCTGCTCTTGGGGTAACTAAGACCAGATGTCTCCAAGTGCAAGGATCCTCATCCATATAATTTAATGTGTTTGATAAAATAGATTTTGTATGAATGTTGTATTGAACATAGGGATGAGAATCCCCATAGAGAAGGAAAATAGGATGATCAGCAAATGACATGGTCAGGGCATTGTTGAGATTTCACAAGAACTAAACCAACCCAGAAGTATCTTGTTAGAAAGAAGGTACTGGAAGGTGATGGTGACACAACAAAAAGGTTTCAGGTCAATCAGACAGTCATTTAGGAGTCACTATGAACAGAGTTGTTGGGTACAGAGGAATGAGCCTGGCTAGAATTATGACAAGAGACTTTCTCTATGGCTCTAGGTAACCCACATTCTTCATTAGTACTATACAGATTTAACTAAAAGTCCTCTCAGGCCTCATATCAATGCCTCTAAGGACAGCATCTGCTCCCTATTTTAATGTAGGAGGTCCTTTTGTAGAATCAGCAGCACGTTCCATAAAATGTGTACTACTCTATGTGTCTGACCATCATTTTGTACTTCTTCCCTGACTTGCCGAGCATGAGTTTGGCCATGGTGCAAATCAGTGCCCTCACCATGTGTTTTCTTTTGCAGCAACAGCGGCAGCTTGACCTCCTGACAATAACCAGCCCTGGTGAGTAGGTGCCACGCGCCATTCTGCTTGGGCTCTCCTCCCTCTTCCACAGTGATGCCTGTCGCCTAGCCTAGTGCTATCCCTACCTTCCTCCTTTTAATTCCCTGAATGACCTTCACCCTCCCATTCTTTGACCCAGGGGCACTTTCTTTTCTACCCCCAGCTCAGTGCTGCCTCCTTTTGACTGAAGGAGGTAGGGCTGACATTCTGGACGTTGTTGAATTCTTGAGTTCTTCACCAAATCATTGGACTTACATGTGAAGAAAGTGTCCTGGCTTCTTGAGAATTATGAGTAAAGGACAAAGTGCCTTGGGGGAGGTGTGACAAAAGAAAGGAGCAGTGACTCCTGAGCAAGTCAGGCTGGGAAAGTGACCAGATTTGATCACGGACTCTGCTGAGAGTCAAGATGGCTTTGGTCTCTCACCTTTAGGGGAAAAGTCAAGTCTCACAACAATGATGGGTTCAAAGTCTTTTCTTTCCCTGAAGCTTGATATCTAGCTCAGCTAGAGACTGTGCAGTTTAGTTTTGTCAGAAAGATATTTTACTCTGGTTTGGAAACTGGAGGCAAAACAAACCAAGACAGGGAAACATTTTTCTCCCAAGACCAAGGGAATGATGGTGTGAGAGACTTCATGAGCATTTGTGAGGGGGGTATGGTGGTTCATCTTCACCCATGGGTGATATTAAAATACTTAACAGCCCGGTGACCATCTGCTGTGCTAGACATTAATACTTTGGTTACTAGACTGGAGAACTGGGATTTTGAAGGGAGTTAGTATAGCAGAGTGATTATATGGAGGCTCAGGAAAAGTCAATCAGAAAATATGGGCATGTTTCATTATTGTAACAGTCAGATATGGATGAACTGTGTGAGCCCTGTCTTTCACCAGCCTTCCATGCTGTAACCAGGAACCTGTTGGCTTGCTTTCAGAGAGACTGAGAAATTGTACTTTACAGGTAGTGTCCTGCACAAAGGCTGGTTATCTGGTGTATGGCTAGAACAGCAATTACAAATGAAAGAAAAGTACATTCCATGTAGTTCAAGTGACTTTACTGTACTCCCAAATGTGATGGAGCTCTTTGAACTTGAGACATTAGAAGTGTAAATGTGGAAATCTTTATTCCACATCTCTGGTGTTTTGAGACAGGATTTCATGTAGCCCAGGTGTGCCTCAGATTTATTTTGTAGAGGAAGATGACCTTGAACTCCTGATCTTTCTGATTCCACATCCCAGTTGGTAGGATGACAGTTGTGCACCATCGTGTCATGCCTGGCTGGAAATCATTTGAGAAATGTTTAATATATCCTATAGAAGTGGCTATGTTCAAGATTTGTGTGATTATCATTTACAGACATTCCATACCATGAACTAATATACCCTGTGGCCCACTGCCAAAACCTCCTAAGGTAGGAGCAAGGACTGTCTTTGTCCTATCCTGTGTAGTTAATCTTCCAGGCAGTGATGTCCTTTTCTATACTTGTACACTGTTTAGACTCCTTGTTTCTACATCCTGGTCTCATCTTGTCACACCCTTATGCGATGCCTAAGTATGAATTGGAAAGGGGTCTTGATCAGCCTTCAAGAAGTTGAGGACATTTCTTTTGTGGTAGCTTTGTCCATTCCTAATTTCTACTGCATAGACTTTAGCAGGGTGGTTGAAAGGACCAGTATTATTCCTATAGACAGCTGTGAGATTGCAAAATTTTTAGGCATCGCCAAAATTTGAGTGGTTTATAATTATATCTCTTCTCAGATGAAAAAAGAATATCTTCTGGGTCAGCGCTTCCCAAAAGATATGCATGTCTCATTGGTGTCCTGAAGTGGGTTCTGCTTCTGTGTTTTTGTGAGATACTGATCAGTCTGTGAAGCTCTTGGGACATAGGCTGGGTTGGCATCTGAAGTCCCCCAAAGTCCAGCCTAGACTCCAGTGTACCAGACAAGTAGTATTTGTGGGTACCTTGACTTGGAAAGAGTGAGAAGCACTGTGTATTATCTAGATAATTGTACTCCATGTCATAAGCACTTTCGTTATCTGTCTCTATCAAATGCATTCCAGTTCTCCACCCATATATATACACACACACACACACACACACACACACACACACTAGTATAGGACTCACTGCCTCTCACTCCTGCAGTCTGATGCTGTGCAAGATTCTGCCACTCCACACAGACTAGGAACCTTCTGAAGTGCTGATTGTGAACTTGAAAACGTTAACAATCTGTGAGGTATTGCTTTCAAAATATTGTCTATTGTAAATAATTATAAATGTGCAGAAACAAATAGATATGTGATGATAAGCCATTCACTGCTCTTTCCTAGTATTTTGGTTTTAGCAGGTGAACATTGCGTCCTTCGTACCAGAGTCCCTTATTTAAAAGAAAATATGTAATAAAATTATTTTAATGCTCTTTCCTGATTTCCATCTTGTGGGTAACCAGTATTTGGGCTCAATATTTCTCCATATCTATGTGTTAAAGTATACATCCATCATTGTTTTATAAATTCCTATGTTATCATACTGGAAAAAGTCATATTTTATGAACTTTTTCCATACTCATATTATACAGTCATTGATGCTGATGTGCATGGCTCTGACACATTCATTGCAATTGCTGTAGGGTATCCCATACATGACTATATTATAATTTATCCATTTTGCTGGCCAAAATTAAGATAATTTAAACCTTTTTTGTACTCATAAAGAATGCCTTTGGGTTGGAGCAGTTGTTAAAGTGATTGCTACACAAGCAAGAGGACCAGTGTTCAGATTTGCAGATGCCACAGAAATGTCAGAGGGTATGGCAACCCAACAGTAATCCCACCTCAGGAGGCAGAGGCCGGATACCTGCACTAGCCTTATCCGGAAGTTGTGGGCCTGGAGGCCACAGAGAGAACAAGGTGGAAGAGCTAGAGAAGGATTCCTGATATTAACCTTGGGTCTTCACACACATGTACACACACATGTGCCCCTACCCTCACAAATCTGTGAGTCCCCAGACATATTAGCATACAGAGACACATACATGTACTCTTACAGGTGATTAAGGGCACTTTTGCACATGAGCCCTCATGCATAAATATGATAATTTCTCTAGAGAATGTAACCTAGCACAGGATTTATATTTATTGATTATAACACCTTAAAATTTGCTGTTTAACGAGCAACTGTTCTCTAAAGTAGTTGAGCAAATTTATTCTTCCAGCATAAAAGTGCAAGAGTCTCCCTTTCCAAAATTCAATGCTTAGAATTATTGGACTTTTATCAGTGGACAGAAAATGCTATCTTGGGATTAAATATATTTCATATGCTTATTGGCTGCATTGATTTCTTCTGTAAATGACTTTTCATGCCTTTGTGTGTATGCCATTGAGTTGTTTCTTGGTTTAATAATTCAGAGTTTCTTATTCTTAATTCATTTCTTATTTTTACTGTACATAGGTTATCCCAAAGAATGGCTTGTACTTTTCCACTCTTGCTTATGATTGGTTTTCATACATGGAATGTGTGTATGTGTATGTGTGTGTGTGTGTGTGTTTCATGTGGGTGGGTGTACATGTGTGAACAGACATGTATACAAGATGGCCCTTGAGTATGTATGCTTGTGGTGACTGAAGGGTAATATCAGGAAAGAGCCTGGATTGCTCTTTCACCTTTTTGCTTTATTCTGGGGTTTCCCAGGTTCTACCTTCCAGGGTTGGAATTATAGATTGCTACCGTATCTATCCAGCATAAAGATCTGGGGATTCAAATTCGGGTCCTTTTGCTTACAAGGCAAAAGTTTTAGCCCCCAAGCCATCTCTATAGCCCACATGGACGGTAAGTTTTATGCTATTTAGTTTATCAGTTTCTTGTTTTAAGAACTTTATTTTGTGATTTAAGAAAACCCTTGCAAACTGGATCCAACATTCTCTTAAATCAGACATGGTGTCTCCCACCTAGAATCCCAGCAGTCTGGAGGCTGAGGCAGGAGGCCTGAAGCAGGTTTGAGGCCAGTATTTGCTTCTAAAGTTAGTCAGTTTTTCTCATCAGGGTCTTCCCTTTGTCTCACTTAATACTCACCATTATACATGATTCTTTATGTTTTAAATTATATATGGTAATCCACTGCCAGCATCACAAAACAACTAGTCCGCTCTTCTCCAATTTATTGGAATTACACATTAGTCATGTCAGTTTTTCTGCATATAGAAACTCTGTGCCATTTTATTGGTCTATACATCTTACTCTTCAACTCCACACTTTTATTTATAATAAATCCTATTCTTAATATTATTGTTTATTATTTTTATTTATTTATTTGTTATTTATTTATTGTTCCCCTTTCTCACTTTATCACCCCTCTCTCCATTTATTCCATTCTTTGCTCCAAGAATTCTGGTTAGGGAACCTTGTACAAGGAGGAACAGTAAAAATGTACCAGCCTGAGGGTGGGGAGTGGTTTGTGGTTACTGGGTTGCCCTACTCAAGAACTCACAATAGTGATATCTACTTCCTCAAGACCTACTCAATAGTTGGTTGGCCTTCCAACATTTCACTGTAGGTGAGGGAAGAATTCAGAAAAAGCTCCTCCTCCCTGCGAGACTGTTTAAAGGCTGATGTAAGACAAGAGAAGTAGAATTTCTTTACTCAACAATTTTCCCCCTGAGAAGTCATCCAGGAAGTACCCAGGTGTTTATCCATACTGGAATCACAGATGAAACCAAGTGGGCCACAAACAAAAAGCATGGAAGCAGGAGGGAGACTTAGTTGGAAAGTATAAAATGGGACAGGGGGAGGGATGGGATTGGGTAGTAAGGAGTGAAAACCTGTAACTTCAGTATATTTATGCATGAAGGTGTCAAAGAATAAAAACTAATTTAAAAAAAGAATTCATGCTAAACAAATGGATCCTGTCCAATGGCCTCCATGGTTCATAATTTTTTTTATCAATTTGATCTGGCCGCACTGAGCTTCTATGCATGTAACTTACATGAATCAGTTCACTTTTTGACCATGTCTTGTCTAGAGTTTTTTTTCTACCTTGAAACATTTTAATAACTATATATTTTTCACTTTCAAGATTTCTAACTTTGTTCATTTCCACCTGTTCTTGTTTTATTTCTGCCTATTCTGTTTCATAATTTCTTGTGCTGTTTTAATGTCTTCATTTATTTCCTTGAACATCCTCAATATACCTATTTTAAAATCTTTTTTTTCCATAAAGAAAGTTTCATCTGGAGGGAATTCAAGTTCCAATTGTTGATTTTGCTTAGTATCATTTTTAGCTTTCAATTTCCTCATGTATTTTGAAATTTTGATGTAAAGGGGGACTCAGGAGAGGAAGTTTTCTGGTTTTCTCTATTTTCATCTCCAAATCTCTCTCTCATATCTCCCTCTGTGATGGTTTTTACCACTCTCACAAACCACATCTTCAGAGTAGGGCCTGATACTGGATATGGCAGATCCAGAGACAGAAAGTCGGGAGGGCATCCAACTCCAGAATCCATATTCCTCGCTTCTCTAGGCCTACGATCCATACCTGCGATCCCCTAGCAAGTTATGCAACAGCTTTCTTTTCAAGGCTAGTTGTCTGACAGGAGAGCCTCACCCAAAACCCTTGCTTTAAGTCAGCTTGTCTCTGATCCCCATCAGTCAAGAAAGCATGGTTGGTCTCCCTACCGCACAGGAGGCCAAACTTTAAACAACTGGCCCTTTTTTCTACATTTAGATCTCAGCATCCAGGAACATTTTTTTCCACTGCAACATTGTGGGGCGTATACCTCTCATTGTGGAGGTCAATCAGATATTTCTTTTTCCATACAGTATCCAGTACTGCAATTTAATGTAAATAAATGGACTTTATCGAAACATGAACTTATTTTGTCATTTGACCCAAGAGTCTGGCTATAGTTGCTTCTTTATTTGCAGAAAGTTTATTTTTATATATCATGCTCTATAAAAGGGTAGAAGTATAAGAAAGTGTTCTCTTCCTGTCTATTAAATACAACCCTTACCAGACTCAGGAGATGTTATTTTTTGTTCAGGTATGCACCAATTTAAAGATAATCTTTAAATGAAGTTAGAATTTATTATATGAACATTCTTTATTTGAAATATGATGTGAACATCCTAAGAATTTGACTAAAAATTTCACATAGCCGAATAATAATACTATGATATTTTTAATTCCCCTGTTGCATATTAACTATTCAATTACATATAATACAATAAATCTTTTTTTAAGTAGTAGAGATTGAATTTAGGATTTAGTTAGCTAAACTTTTTTTTAATTCTCGTGTTTTGACACAGGATCTCCCTAAATTGCTCAGGTTTGTCACAGACTCAGCAACCCAAACAGATTTTGACCTTGCAGTTCTCTGGCCTCAATCTCCTAAGCAGGTTTATTACAGGCCTAGATCGCCAGGCATGAATGTTCTCATCTAAAGATTTTGTATGCACCTCTGCTATTCCTTTAAGAAAAAAAAAATCCTAAAGAGAAAACATACTGAAGAAAGTTCAGCATCAGGCAAGCTATCAAAGAGGGAAACTGTTTTTTATCCTGCTCTACATACTGTGAGAGTCTGTGTAGAAACTAAGCCTCAAACTTATTCTTTCCAAAGACAAAGGAAGGGTCAATTCTCTGTCGTTTCCAGACTTCTCAGTATACAGACAGGGCAGTTTTCAGTGGTTAGGAGAACCCCTCAGGGTATGTGTTCAGATATAAGCAATTGGAAGTTTGGGGTTTTTTTTTAACCACATACAGAAATAATAGGTTCCTCCTGGGACCGAGCATGGCTCCGTGGTTAAAGTGCTTGCGGCGCGCGCCCACACAAACATGCAAGCACACACACACACCACAAAGGGAATGGAGCTAGAATCCCCAGATTCCACCTGAAACATTGAGTGGGGCAGTCTGCCTGTAATTCTCCAAAAGACAGAGACTGGGAACCTCCAGAGCAGGCTGGCTAGCCAGAGTAGCCCTCACAATGAACTCTGTCTTAAAAAGAATAAGGCGTGAGAGCAATTGAGATGATTCCTAATATCACCCTTGGGTTTACACACACCTGCACCTGCACACACATACATATGCATTCACACACATGTGAACATGAATAAACACACACACACACACACACACACACCACACATACACAAGAAGACGGGAAAACAAATAGAAATAATAGGTACCCTGGAGGACATGTGGGATTGGAAGGAGGCACTGACGATATCTGCCATGCTGTCATCACGGCAGAGGGAAGTAGAGAGATGCTGAGCAACACTTCTACTCTTTTTTTTTATTAATACATTTTTTATTATTATTTCAGCTCATACAAACTTAATAGGTACACCAGTTCCCTCCCTCCCTCCTCCTCCCCCCATACCCCCTGCTCCCCCCTCCCCACCCCCCTCCCTCCCATCCCCCAGTGCCTCCCGCCCCAATTCCCAGAGAGTCCTTTCTTGGGCATGCCTGATTTTCCTCTGGGCCCTACTCTCCGATGACGTACAAGGACCCAGTGGCCTTTCCCTGAACCCTTTCCCGTGTTCCCCTTAGGTATAGGAACACTGCTGTGGCTGCCAATCCCTTGCCTCCAAGGATCTTGGTGCCTTTAGCAGATGCTAGACTTTAAGAACTCTAACTAGTGGCTCTTTTTTGTCTGAGTTCCCTTGATTGATACAAGTCATGTAGCCATTTGTGAACACACCCAACTATAAGTACATAATCTTTCACACGGAAGGGCATGACTGTGAGGGCAACTAAAATATTTAGAAATGGTCATTTGCCACAAAAAGTTGTTTCCTGTCTAGTCACAGCCATGTAGACATCATCGCTACCCAGCCCCAGAACACTGTCATCATTCCAGATAGATTCCATGTCAGCGATGATGATTCTTTCTTTCTTCTTCCTATATTTGGCAACCCATAATCTGTTTAATATTCTTTGACATTTTCATATACAATCTACTTTCTATCTCTAGGTTTTGCCTATTCTGGCAAGCATTGCATTCAGATGGAATCATACCATATATGGTCTTCTGCAACTGAATATTTTTTAACTTAGCTTAATGTTTTCAAGTTTCACCCATATTATAGTATGTATCAGTAAGTCATTACTTTTATTACTGAATAATATTCCATTGTATGGGTATACCACAGTTTATTCAGCCATCCTTTAATGGATATTTTGACATTGTTTCCATTGTGCTGTGAACATTTGTATTAATTTTTATGGGATGTATGTTTTCTGCTATTTTTTCTGTATATCTATAATAGGATCACTGTTCATATGTGAAGTTTTAGAATAAAATATTTGAGAAATTGGGGACTAACAAGATAGCTAAGCAGGTAAGAAACTTGCTTACAAACCTGAGTTTTACCCCATCACTCATGTGGTAAAAGAGAGTAGTGACTTCTGAAAAATATTCTTTGACCTCCTTCACACATGTGCCTGAGAATGCACGTGCATTCTCTCTCTCTATCTTTCTCTCTCTCTCTCTCTCTCTCTTTCTCTCTCTCTGTCTCTTCTTCCCTGTTACCTACCTTTCTTTCAATAAACCTCTTTTCAATAAATAAAACACTTTGAGAGACTAAGAAAATAGTTCTGCAAAACAGTTGCACCATTTTGATGAGCAATGTAGGACAATTCCATTCTCTGCACATCTTCTCTGACATTTGTTATTATCTACCTTTTTCATTATATCCACCTTATAGATATAAGAAGATATTTCATTGTGATTTAAATATGTGTTTTCTTTTGTAAAATAATACTCACTGTGTTTAGATTGCTCATGAGCCATTTGTATATCTTTTATGGAGAAATGTTTGTTCAAATTATTTGATCTTGCCCACTTTATTTGGATCATATTTTACATTTCATGTTTCATTTTTACAATGTAATGTTTCTGTATGAGTATACTACTATGGGTAAAACTTTATTATACTCATTCTTTCAGACTATTTTCTTGCATTTTGTAGATTGTCTTTATGTATCCTTTGAAGCAAAAGTTTTAATTTTCATGAAGTCCAACCCATCCATCTGTGTGTGTGTGTGTGTGTGTGTATGTGTGTGTGTGTGTGTGTGTGTATGTATGTGAGCATGTGTACCTGTGGAGGACCTAGGTGATACTGGAAATTATTCTGGATTGTTCTACCTCCCAGGCTCCACTTTATAGAGCCACAGTTGTGGACCAGAGTCATATTTATCCAGTATTTTTATGTGGGATCTAGGTATCCAAACTCAGGTTCACTCTTTTCCATATAGACATCTTATTTCCCCAACATCATTTGGGGAAGATTATTATTTCCCTTTTTACTTATCTTAACACACTTGTCAAATGGTCGTAACTTTTGGTAAGCTATATACTAAGAGGATGGCACTTAGGAAATATCTATTCAGAGGCAAAGCTGTGCTTGACTCTTGTATATATTTTTTCACATATTCTCCCCACTATACTGTAAAACAGACTTCTTTGCTGCTTTGCATGTGAGCAAACCAGTCTGTCACAAGATTAGATGAATTGTACACATGAACACAGGTCATAAATGACTGAAATAGAACTAAATCCAGATCTATCAGATTCTAAGTCCATTGCCTTTTTTCCATTGTTCAACACAATTGTAACTTTGGTATATAATTCTGAGAATCTTCTATCCCAAAGTCCAATTGACCTAGTTTGCTAGACAAGGAAAGCCAACAATGTCAAGGAAATCACAATCATAATGACATTTTAACTAGGCTGTATCTTGAGAAGACATTTGATTTCCTAAGACCTCATAGAAGTCTTTGGGAGACCAGAGATGGGAGGGTGCATCTAGTTTCATCTTAAACTGCAAAAAAATACACAAGTTTCTTTTTCCTCTCTTAAACATGTTGAAACAATAGCTAAGATAAACCGTCATAGGTTGAACCTGGAGGTCATTACATGTCATCTTTGGGCTTTGTCTCCTTCTCAAATCCCACATGAAGAACAAGGGAATACTGGAGGAAGAAAATTCTGGCCACTTTACCTACCTACAGTGGACCTATGAGCCAGTCTGGCAGCACACTGGATATGCACAAAAGAGATGTTTCTAAAAATGCAAAAGCATCATTAAAAACAGCTTCAAAACATCTTTAAAGAAGAAAAAGGAATTCCTCTTAATCCCATAGTCTTAGCACAATACGAGGCCTACTTCTATTTATACATTTTTCTTTCAGTTCTGTCTATCCGTAGAAACACATTTGCATAATTGCAATCACACTAAGTTTTTATATACATCTTTTTTCACTTAGCATTATTTTTTGTAAACAATTTCCATGTTGCTATGTATTATATATTCCATCTTCTTATAATCACTTTCTCTATTAAAAAAATTGTACATGGCTATGGTGTGAATTCTGAGAAATACAGGAAAGCTATGAAGGTGAAAAATATCAATTATCTCCCAGAAAGGCAATAATTACTTCATATTTTAATATATTGGTTCTTTTTCTATTCTAAACATGTATAATTTTGTTTTACATAGCTGAGATCATATAGAATATAAAATTTTTCCTGACTTTTCACTTAGTATTACAACAGAAATACATTCCTATGCTAATCATGTTGTATATTTAATTTCATTCTAGTTTCTAAATCTTATGAATATTTTCTTAACCCATGTATATATTTGTCTACATTTTAGGTCACAGTCCTAATGTAAACTGCTAGAATGAAATTATTGGATCCATGAGCACTTAACAAGCACTTTACAGTCTCGCATACTTTGAAGGGCTTCAATGTCTTCCATCTTTCATATGTAGACTGATTTCTCAAACCAAAAAAAATGCTATTGCTATGCATCATATTATCTGCAGATATTTTACTCATAAATAATCCTACCATAATAGGGGCAAGTGGTATTTCACTCCTGTCCTTAAGGAGCTATTAGCTCCCTAAGGAGTAGGTTATCCATGTTCCCATAAATAACCCCTCACCCATCCTCACATAAACAAATCTAATTAAACTCATTGAATCAACACTAGAGAGAGGGGAGGAGTAGAAGGGGGTAATTGAAAATAGGGGATCAGTAGAAGTGGGACAAAAGAGGGTTATGTGGATTAATGTGATCAAATACATTATATGCATGTATGAATATGGCACAATGAAAGTCATTATTAGAAATAATTAATAGGGGACTGAAGAGGTGGTTCAAAGCCTCTGCCTTGCAAGCGGAAGGTCCTGAGTTCAGATCCTAGATCCCACATATAGACGCCAGGCTGAAGCGGGGGCGGCCTGCGTTTCTTGTCCTGGTAGGACGGAGCCTGTGAATCCTGGGGCAGAGTAAACAAGGAGGAGGTGGAGGCGGTTCATGGTGGTTCCCGAATTCATCCATGGTTCTACACATACACACACACACGCACAATTGAATAAAAAAAGAAATAATTAATAGACATAGGTTTTAAAAAGGCCTAAACAAACAAAAAGTTCTACCATAAAATTATTTACAAAAATCTTTTGTACTTTCTTTGCATAACTATTTTATACTCAATATTTTAGAAATGGGATTGATATGTTCAAAGATAATAATGTTAAAGAATTGCTGAAGCTTATTACCAACTCATCTTCCAGAAAGGTTGTAAAAATTTATCTGCTATTCTCAACTTCTATCTCTCAGATTAACAATAAAAAATCAGCATTGTGTTAACTCAGAATATTGACTAAATTGGAATAATAACTGGTTTGGAAAAACATGGCTGTAACCCCAGCACTTGGGAAACAGAAATGGGAGGATCGGAGTTCAAGATCACAAGTGGCTACATAGCGAATTCAAGTGCAATCTAAACTATATGAGATCTTCCTTGTCTTAAAAAAAATGTTTTGACAAACCAAAATCTGGAGAATTCATAAAAGTAGGGAGAAGCATGTTATCTC
Organism: Typhlomys cinereus; assembly: GCA_023101885.1. Taxonomy (NCBI): domain Eukaryota; kingdom Metazoa; phylum Chordata; class Mammalia; order Rodentia; family Platacanthomyidae; genus Typhlomys; species Typhlomys cinereus. The sequence continues at coordinate 1,574,718 of JALPQD010000008.1, read as the reverse complement.
TTAGGGAGACAAATCAAGTAGTGTATGCATATGGTATCCATTTTGAAAAGTCACTGTAGGATACCAAATTTCAGAACTCAGCTGGGGAGGTGGAAGAACAGTACTTAGGATCCATAATTTGGAACTTCCACATAGATGGACTGAGCTCTGAGAAAACGTGATGCCACAAACCAGAGTTTGTAATCAGTATTAGGAAGATCAGGATTGAAAGGAGTCGCGCATTAGGCTGAATGCAGGCACCAGGCCTAAAGGAACTGGGATTTAACTCACAAAGCTAAAATTAAGGCACGTAGACTATATAAGTAGAGTTCTTCAATTCCAATCCAAATTAGCTTAAGCAAAAATAGACAATTCATTGGTTCATGTAAATGAATAATCCAGAAATAAAGCTGACATTTTGTGCATCTTGATATAGGGCTTAAGGGACAGGGTCTGTTTCTCTTCTCTTAACTTGCTTAGTGTTGAATCCATTCCCAGGCCACATGTGGTGTTTCAGTGACTGTAATAGTTGTGAACTAAGCTGTCCTAAATTCTAGATTGGTAGAAAAAATAAAATGGCCCTGAGACATTCCAGAAGAGTATCTACAGCTTACCATTTTTGCAATCAAGTCATTGCAACTACATTTAAAATACTGAAAATATTGATGTCCGAGACGATCTATTTTATGAATTGACTAAGAGCTGTATCATAAATACCACTTCTGAACTTGGGGGATAAATTGAGGTCTGGCATTCATTGGAAATTACCCAATATTACATGACATTATTCAGTGATTATCTCTGTAGTCAACTGAAGCCAACTCTGTGAATTACCATATCTGAGAACAGAACATGCAATCATCTGTTCTGTCATACTCTCTGTACTCTAAATGTCCAAAAGATCATGCCCAGAAAAGCCTCCACAACCAGAATTTCTATATAGCACCAGGATTTATCCCCAGGTACAAATAATATAATATCTTGAACCCAGCAGAGGGTCTTTCTGGATACAGCTAGACCTTTACCAAGGACCAAGAATATTCATGAGCAGGCACAAGGGTCTAGGAATAGCAGATCACAGAGACTGGCTCCAGATCTAACCAAATATGAAGCAGGATGCAGGTTTAGCTGGGAGTCAAGAGAGTGTCTGAATTGAGGCCTGGTTCTGCAGGATTTCTGTATTTGTGAAAGTCATTTAGCTGTCAAAGAGCTTGGTTTCTAAAATGTATAGATGGTAACACTTATTTTATAGGGAGGAAGTAAAGATTGAGATGATCATGATGGAAGCCCCTGACATATTATTACCACAAAGTGACATTAAAATCCTGAATAGAATCTCTGTTGATAGCGCCATGTATTCGTAATGTGTTTTCAAAGAAGACAGCTGTCCATCTGGCCTTCTAGTAAGACGTTGACTTCTTAGTAAGGAGGTTACTGATTCAAGGGCTAGAGTTCAAAATCCCCAGGCTAATGGTCTACAGCGATAATGTCTCTCTCTGTTCTTGTAAGTTATCAGAGTACATGTTTCATAGGTCCACAGAGCTATTATGTTCCAAGCCCAGCTACAAAGTTATCATGATTAGATTTGAGCAGAAGCGTAGACATACATTAGGCATTTGCTAACTTCCTTCCTACCTTTTCCATAGCTACTGGTGCCTAACTCCCATTTTACCATTTGTAAAAGTGCAAGATGGGAACAACATTTCATGAACTTCATGAGGACCAAGCACGATCTCTGCAAGATCACCATCATATAATGTGAATGGCCCGCAATAAATTAGAAATAAACATTTTTACGGTTACCTTGTTGCATTACTGATCACCACAAACCTTATAAGTTTTAAGCCACAATAAAGGTTGATCTCTTGTGGTTTTTGTAAGTCAGGAACCCAGGATCAGCCTAGATAGATGGTTTTGGTTCAGGGTTTCTCAAGGACCAGTTGTGAAAATGTAAGTGAAGGCTGTATATGCTTGAAGGGTTAAATGGAGGATTGTCTTTCAATATAATTTTTCCATGTAGATGGTAGATTGGATCATTGCCACAAAAGTTTCTCTGTAAGACCTCTTGGGTCACAACTGGGCAACTGATTTCCTTTAGCATTATTAATCTAAGAAAGATCAGAATAGAGGCTGATGTGTTTAACGACTGAACCTGAGAAGTCATAATCCATCATTTCTATAATATCCTGTACTGTATGGATGTGGATTACAAAAGTGAGATTCACTCTGCACTATCAGAATGTTGATGATGACCATCCTCATCATAATCATTTTCCCTTTGCGTTTTTCAGATCCACTTACTTTTCCTCATTCCTTCAAGATAGCCCTCTGTTCCCCAAAATATGCAAATAATGGCCTGGCATTTGGAACTGACAAATTGTTGAAAGAATTTCAGAATTTTCTAATTACTTTTGCTTTAATTTAACAAAATATCCAGATAGTTCCATCTATATCTTCCTATCTTAACATGGATCTAAAATTGTAAGGACCTTTGCTTCAACAATAAATGTGAGAAATAATTTGATTCAGTGAATTAATAGAAATAATATTTTCTCACTTAGGTAAAGAAGATTTCTCACCCACTGTCTAGCTCCTAGTTGATATCAGTCTTTAATGTACTTGGCAAAGACATGTAGAGGTGATATTGGTTTGGGACAAGATATGATCCAAGTACATCTTAGGGACTAAGGACTCAGTGGAGGATAGTGCACATCCTTTATGCTCTGTTCTAAAACATCCCTTCCCACCCCATCCATTCTCCACCCCAGTCCACTTCCCTCCCTCTCTCATATCCACTTGAATGTGCAATACACTGGGTCGTCTATAGATTGCCTACTCTAGTTATGGGCAACCGCCAAGGCATGAATGATCTACCAATGGGTAAACTGTATAACTGTAGAGACTCCCACTCTCTGCTGTCCAGCACCAGTCTCATATCATCTCTCAGGGTAGAGTCACGTCTCTTAGGATCTTGCCTGTTTCATGGCAGAATATTTTCCATAGGCCAGTTATCATCTAGTAGAAGTAGACAGCTTATTAAGAATACTATTTTCCTCTTAGTTAGCTATCTATTTAAGTCCTGTAAGCGTGACCCAATTCACCAGTCTGAAGTCTGAAATACAGTTCCCGCCTTCTTCATTAGTCTCTTTTCCATGTCAGGCTATTCTAAGCAAGCTCAGCCTTTGCAGAATCAGGGCTTCTCTTCTCCCTGCCCACCTGGATTCTAAATGGTGTTTAGTAAAACTTAACCAACAGAGATGTACGATGGTTGAGAAGCAATCTCCATTTCTTTTGAATGAAGAGTAAAAAGGGGGAAAGGCACTGCCACGTTCCTCTCCTTGCTCATTAGGATTCTGGGTTGCAGCAGTGTTGCCTGGCTGCTCTAATTGGATCCATGCACACACAGGTCTGCACAGACCCATTGAATGCTGACATTTCTAACTAACTGACCTTTTCAGGACCACTGGTACTCCTGTAATGAGTGCACGATAGCATTGTGTGGACACAATATAGCAGACTTCACAGCACCCAAAGAATGCAGGATTGAAAACTATTCAGAATTCCCAATCTCGACTTAGCAAAATGAGAAAATTGAGTCCCAACATTCATCAGCATGTTACTGTGTGGATATCGATTGCAATGCCCTTTTATTTCTTTCAGGAAAAAAGAAGTTGTGTTATAGAAGTCTAAATTAACTTTTGTTCTGTTGTTTTTTCCCTGTACCTATAAAAAGGTCAAATGCATTCATAAGGCTGAGATAACTTTGCTGGATGTAAGCACTGAGATAGCAATCAACCTTCAAGTAACCTTTAAGGAGACACTGGCTCTTCCATGAACAATAATTGATGTACTCATTAAAGTTGTGAAATTCCTCAGAAATCACCTAAAAAAGAACAGTTATAGGGCCAGTGGCAAAAGATGTCATTTAGAACAATATGATAACCACTCAGATGTTTGAAGTTGTTGTGGTCCATTCAGTATCACAGTAAGGGGACTGTAAAAGAAAGCCAATAAGATGTGAAAGAGGAACAATGGTTTTCATGATATCCAACAAGAATTAACAGAGTTTGTATCCAGGCAGGAAAGGACATGTGATTTCAGAGTGTTCTCTAGATATGCGGCACCAAATTAGAATCCTTTCTTTCACATAAATGCAGAGGGGCCAAAAGTATTTTATCCCCTCTGAGGGGGACAGAATCAAACAGCAAGGAACCGTAAGTGGCTCTTCTGATTATAGTGCAGAGGTGAGTGAGCCTGTGAAGCTCCTTCTTGATAACTAATGGTTTCCAGTCCTGGAATCAGGCCACTGTAGTCTATAACCTACAAGCATGCATGAGCAGACCATGTACCAGAATCTGAGGTTTGTATTAAAAGAGTTCCAAAAGATTGTTCATTAACTTGATTTTTAATTGATTTGCATTCAATTCAGTGTATTAAATGTTCCTTAAATATTTGCTTCTCTAATATTAGAGTTCAGAACTCTAAAGGTGAAAGAAGAAATGATCTCTAAAGGATTTCCCTCAAAGTATTTTACATGCTAAGTCTCATGTGTCTCACAAGCATCCAACCAGGCTCTCAGATCATATATGTCCCAGGAAAGATGTAAATGCAGCCCAGCGCATCTGCTGACCACAGTATCAAGTTGCAATGACAAAAGGTTGGATGCTTCTGGTAAATCATAGTTGCCATCCTGTAACTATAAATATTACTAACTTACTTTGGAGCAGAAGAAACTAAGATTTAACAGGTTGTGTCATTCACTCAAGAATCTCTGATTTGTAAGTAGCTAAGCACAGTGGCTCCATAGTCTGGGTTCTTTTACCTTCTCAACTTATACAAAGGGCCACCTTGCATCTTATTACATCTATGCACACAAGAATAGTTTCTGGTAAATAAGTCTTCACACTGGGCAATGTGGCATGTATGAAGGTATAACTGCATCTTATAATGAGGGAAAAGCCAGATTTGATTGATTAATCTGTCTCTTATACAATATACTAAATAGTCACTATGAATACCTGTAAAACCAAATTACCATGCCTGAATTAATATTTCATATAGCCAAGAGAGGAGAAAAGATATGCCAAAAGTCATTAAGTGAATGAGTAGAATTGAATGGATTATTGGTCCTAGCAATAAAAAGAGATATAAAGTTTAAAATAAAGGGTCAAAGTCAGTAGGAAATAGGAAGTGAGTTACTTACTTCCTTTTACATATATCTACTAATTGCATCCTGAAATCTCCACCTATTATACATACTGCAAATATATCTGCCTCTCTGTCAATCTTCTATCCATTCAAAGCCTCGAATGAGAGTAAAGAAAACCTCTTAGCAGTGCACCTGGGTAAATAAAAAAAGACAGTTACATATTTCCAATATAATGGTATCTTATTCCAAAAGAGAAGAATTGGAAGACAAAGAAAAACTGAAAACTATTAGGCCAAACCTTAAAAATCTGTAACTCAGTGTTTAGCATCTGAAACATGTGCTGGCATGACATGAGCTCTAACAGGTTTGAGCTCTGCCCAATGGCTTTATTATTTGCAGCCCACAAAGTCTCGTTCTTGGGCTAAATGCACTCATTGCTTATAGCTCTTTGTATTCCGGTATCTACAATATTCTAGGATATTCATCTATAACTTAGATTTCACCCTCACAACTTCACATATTACCTAGTTATGGACTTCTTCATGAAATCCCACATTGTTATATATTACCCAATCTCATAGAATTTCCTTTGTAGTTGTGACGTAAGTCTTCATGAATGCCCACATGCCCACAAAATAGCCTTACGTGGATGAGGCCAAGTTTATCTGCCAGCTCAGGCAAGAGCAGAATTCTTTTGGATCATGCTCCAGTGGTCTCTGAGTGTCTGGGTGGTCGAATCTGGGAAAACACTTTCCTTGATGGCACTATATAAGCATTTGCAATGCCAATCCATTTCTTTCTGTAAAAAAAGTTATAGAACTGAAGGTTCTATCTGATAAAGAAAGAAGGCTGGAGAGGTGGCTCAGGGGTTAAGCCTCCGCCTTGCAGGTGGAAGGTCCTGAGTTCAGATCCCAGATCCCACGTATAGACGCCAGGCAGAAGCGGGGGCGGCCTGCGCTTCTGGTTCTGGTAGGGCTGAGCCTGTGAATCCCCGGGCAGAAGGAGGTTTAGGCGTCCATGGTGGTTCGCAAATTCGTCCATGGTTCTACACATACACAGACACACACACACACACATGCAGACACACACGTGCGTGCACATACACACACATATGCACACAGTTGAATAAATAATAATAATAAAAAAAGAAAGAAAAGTATTTTATATGAATTCACATTTTTATTCCCAGCACTTATGACTTTCCAGTTCCTGAAATACCTTCAGGGTACTTTCCTATTGTTCAACTACCAAATGCTTATCTTCTGCTTAATGATGTTAATCTCTTGAACAGCTATCAACTCTTTGTACTTTAAACAAGTTCACTTTCTGACCAACATGCATATTTTCTACATTGTTCCACTCTTCTTTTCCCCTCCCAATTCTCACAGCAATAACCATAAGCTGGCTAAAAGCAACAAATAATAACCATGCCTCAAAAAGAATGCTATGCTATGTTGAAATTTCTTCTACCAAATTAGTTAGTCCATTACTTTTTAATACAATCTTACTGAAATTTTCATGAACGCAAGTAATTATAGACAAATTTCTTGCTAGAATGTCACAAAATTTGCCTGTTACAATTAAATCTCAATACAGGTATTGCTTCTATACGAAACTTCGTGAGTCTGGCATTTATAAACTGTCCACATTTCTATCAGCACTTTAGCTTTCTGAGCTCCAATTGACTCACCCATTAAACTCTGTTTATAGCATTCTAGGAGTTCCATAGCCTGCATTTCCAAACTCTCCCAATTTCCTCCTGCAAAACAGTTCCTAAAGCCCAAAGAGCCACATGGTAAGTTTTAGTTATTTCAATGACCCTACTGCTTGTAACAATTTTGCTTTAATTACTTTTGAGTAGCTATGATTACATATTGACAAGAACAACTGAAAAAAAGACTTTCTGTTCTTTCATTGTTCCAGTGTTCAGTTGTTCAGTCCATCATGGAAAGGAAAGCACAGTGAAATGACTGTCTTCATCTCATGACAGGCCTAGAAGCAGAGAAAAGGAAATATAGGATCTCAGCTGACTTTCTTCTCCTTTCTTTTTTTATTCCATTTGGGGCTTCCAGCCCATGAGATAGTCCCACCCACATCTGGACAGACTTTTTCCTCCCCATTAATCTTCTTGAGAAACACTCTCACCAGAGCACCAATAACGTAACAGAGGTAATCCTCTAAGCACATTTCTTAATCTAATCTACTTGACCCTGGAAGTCACCACAAGCAGAGTTAGAGCTTGAGGAGATTGAAGCAGGCACAGCCAGAGCACAGGAGCCCACCACAGATAGATGCATAATCTTATGCAGACTAGCATAGAGGGAAGAAAGAAAACTAGTGGTTGTACAGCCTGGGATGATGCCCTAAAGACCGATACACAGGACAGTTGTAAGGACCAAATGTACTAATACCAAAAAGTGTATAATTCGTAATAATGCTCAACACATCACCCAAAAACAGGGATCAGGAAAAAAGAGAACTCTGCAGTCACAATTTGACTCTATGTCTCATTTGTATCTGCTAACTCCATTTAATGTTTTATGTCTTAATGTTAATGTCAAAGGGTTTACTCACCGCAAGTATCAGTACTGTAGATCTGCAGAATTAGAAGTTTTCACTACATCATGTCAGCTGGCCTTTCTGAATAGAGCATCCTGTAACCATGTTTTTACACAATTACCAGTCAGTCTTACTGGTGAAATATATGATTCCAGCATTTAGGAAGCTGTGGCAGGAGAATCTTACACAGCAACTTCCAGATCAGTGTGGGCTACAGGATAAGATCCTTTATTGTAAACAAAACTAAAGAAATAAAGGTGAAAATAATACATAAAATTCTGAAAGTGTGCATCTTATTCCCTTCATTGTTTGCATTTTGAGCATATGGATATTTATGTAATAAAATTTCATTGAAATTTGAATATGATATAACATTCTTCTTTTGATTATTTTAGTTATTTAAAAGTGTCAGACTTCATTTTAGTTCACAGATCATTCAAAAATACATGTGGTAGGCTAATTTTGTTCCAGTCATAAGTTTACCTAGTAATGTGAACTCAAAAATTTACCATATCAATTAAAAGTGATTTCTATTACAACAGAAGAAAAAAATCTTTGAAGCTTAATTTTAATATCCCCATTTAAATACATTTTCTATGAAATTACTTAGAAATTATTATATTTGGTAGGTAAAATATCATTACATTATGAAAGCTTCAGGAATCCTAATTATTTTTACATTTGCCCATAGTTCTGAAACCCTAGCTCCAGCAGTGTGTGGTAGAGAACTCTTATAATTCCAGCACTTGAGACTGTGAAACATGAGTTCAAGGGCTGCATAAAGTATATAGTGAATTTGAGAGCAGCCTGAACTAGACAGCATGATCCAGTCTCAACAACTAAACTGAAAAATGCAAATCATAATTCAATCACTGTAGTTCTAACATAAAGCAATTTTATTACACACTTACCTATTTTAAGGAATTCCTATCCTGAACAGTATTTGTTGGTGGTGATAACTTTCACCATTTTAACTTCATACCTGTTAGATAACAACCCTGCCCCAGTCTCCAATGACTACCATTCTGCTTTGTTTCTATGAATTTGGATGCTTTACCATGTTTAAGGGATATGGCAGCATATCCTTTGTAGCAACTCTGTTTCACTCGTGTGGTATCCTTGAGCTCCAGTTGTAGTATAGAACGTGACAGTTTTCCCCTTTTTTAAGCCACAGGAGTATCCCACTGTCTCAATATACTTCATTTTGTTTGTGTTCATCTCTCAGTGGGTATTTGAGTTATTTCTACTCTTGACCATCATGAACAATGCTGCTGTAAACATGGCTGTGCAAATATCTCCTTAAGAGCTTGCTATAGATTGTTTTGGCTAAATACATTGAAGTGGGATTGTTGGATCCTGTGGTAATTCTAGTTTTCGGAGGAGCCTCCATTCCACTTTGTTTTACGGTTCTGTTTCCTTTTATCTCAAAGGGAATATGATCACATTTTCTCTTCTCTCTCTATGTCCTTTGACAAATCAGATTTTTGAGTGCTCATAGATTTCCTGAGAGGGTCAATGATCCATGGGAAAACTTTTAGCACCCAGAGGAGAACTAGACCAGAGATAATAATAAGAAACTCTAAGAGAAAGTTGTGATCGATGTTAATTCTGTTAGTTTTCTTTTCATTTGTCACTGTGATCCTATTTTTTGAAAATACTGCAAGGGGACAATGACTCCATAAGATCAGCCTCAGTGGGATGCACTCACTCGCCTCCCTCCGGAAAAGCACTTAAAAACGGAAGCTCTTTCAGATGCTGGGATTGCCTGAAATGATGGAAAATAGGAGGGTAGGGTGAGGAGAGTGCTGCTTGGTGGGAGAGGGTTTGAGTAGGAAATTGAAACCTGGAATGCAAAAAAAGATGCAAATGTCGCTTCCCAGATTTTATAGCTCCCAGATGCCTCCTCTAATTGCATAGCTAACCCTGAGTTTATTAAGTTATTTTTCCAGAGTCGAACTCATTTGTATACATGTCAGAATGTAAACTGAATTTAAAAAGTAAGGTCCTTGGATTAGAATTCAGGAATGATAAACAAACTCATTTAGAATGTAAGATTTGCATGTCATTTGCATGTGCCTAAATGCAATTACATGTGCTCTGTAAATATGCATTTCACATTTATTTGTCATGATAGAACAGTATGGAAGAAATTAATTGCCACAGCATTTTTTAATATTTAAAGAAAAAATGATGAGTTTTAAAATAGACTCTGCAGGCACATGATTCAATGTGCAGAAACTGGCAAGAAGAGATAAGGATCCGTCGAAAACCATAAATCCCCACTGCAACATCTGTAGTAGTTCAAATCGCATGGTTTATGGAAGCCCCTTTTGCCTTCTCCATGGGTATTACCATAGCGTTCTGTAGATTTATTACTAGCTCAGTGCAAGGACAGTTTTACTAGCAAAGCTTTAAAAAGAAGTGGGGGGGGGGGGAAGCTATTTCCTCTGAAAGTTCAGAATTGAATTGAAATAAAATAGCTGCTCTAGCTTCAGAAACTTCTCAACAAGCTAGGTTTCCATATACTTCTATACTGATTGTAACTTGCTCCCTTTCTTTCACTTTTTGAATTTTTTTGGTAAGAGGTAGTTTAAGTAACCAACACGCTATACTAAAAACACACCTTAGGACTGGTTAGCTTAGTAGTCAACAGCACTTATCCCATATGTGTGAAAACTGAGTTTGAATCCCGCCTCAAAGATAGACATGTATCACCAACATCTATAATCCCGGGACTCCCACAGGCAAATGGAAAATAGCTTGTGGGCAGCTAGCCTAGTATTCCAGAAAAAAAAAAAAAAAAAACAGCAGAGAATCTGTCTCCAATAAAGTGAAAGGAAAAGACCATTACTCTACTTTGTCCTCTGACCTCTGCATGCGTGCCATGGCACAAAAGTGGACACCTGCATTCATACATATAAATGTGTGTACACACACAAGTACATGTGTACATATTACACAAATAGAATATATTACACACACACACACACACACACACACACACACACACACACACACACACACAGCCCATCTCAGAAAATTGGGAGGCCTTTCTCAATTCCTTGTTAATGACAACATGAAAAAGTCTTGCATGTTATTCTCTAGATAAATACAGAGCTCTCTACATTTTAAGACAAGTATCTACTTATGTAATCACCACAATTGGGATTCATAACAATTCCTACATCCCAAAGAACTCCTTTGTAGTCATACCTTTCCCCTTTCTCCTAGCAAACTCTGATCTATTCTCCATTATTTGGTTTTGTCTTTTCAGGAATGTAATAGGATGGAATCATGTAATTTTTGTAAGATTGGCTTCTTTCACTAGTTTAATGCTTTTGAAATTCATTAAAGTTATATGCATTGATTGTTCATCTCTTTTAATTGCTGAGTTCCATTCAGTTTACAAATTACCACAGTATGTTTATCCATTCACCACTGAAGGCCTTCGGTTGTATCCAGAGTGGGCAATTAGGAGTAAAAACTGCTGTGAACTTTCTTGTCCTTGTTTTGGTGTGAACATAATTTCGTTTCTCTAGGGCAAATACCTGTAGATTTTCTGGGTCATATAATAACTTTGTTTAAACTTTTAAGAATTGTATGAGTTGACCTGCATTTTAATACTTTGAGATTTTAGTAACTTTGAGAGTTAACTTAACCTGCATGTTAACTCATTTAAGCTTGACAGTCTTATACAGTGACTGTTAATTATCCATCTAAAAAGTCACGGAGACAAAGTGGGGAAGTTTAAGAGCTTCATTTTCTCACTGCATGGCTTTGAAATATATTTCCTTTGCCAGTTTCTCTGCAATGAACAAGCCTCACAAAGGTATCACTGTTCTTGGCAGCCTTATAGCTTAGAAAGATGCTCATTTATAAACCAAGAAATATTCTGCTCAATAGGACATATGAGCAAAGCGAGAGGCAAACCAAGGAAGTGCTGTTTTGTTAGATATGTTCCCCCAAATATCCAGGTGAAAATATGAAAACTAAGAAGCCAAATGTAGCAATAATCTATGGAAAAATCCACTAAAGCAGACATTAGATTCATTTCTTTGTGACTCTGGGAAACTACAAAACACTCAACATCACAACATTTTTTTCTTTCTAGATCAACAGATAGCAGCCTAAGGAGAAATGATGGGGTGGGAGAGCCAATTGTTAAGCACAAGAACATCCACAGGCCACACGCCGACTTTGCCCCGCTATGTGATGTATCCATCTCAAGTTAGCTGCCTCCATCCATTCATTGGGCTCTCACCTTGGGCATATGCAATACACTGTGAAAAGCACTATACATGGAGTCTGAATATTTGATTCAAATATTTTTTATCACTCCTCATCTCTGTTTTCTCATTTCTGTGTGTAAGCAAAGTTCAGTTTGCTGACTCTTCCACCCAACATGCAACTTTACTACCAACTCCTGTCTCTTCATTCATTGCTTTTCGTCTACAGTTAATTTCTTTTGTAAGTTACCAAATCCCTCTTATAGGGACTACTTAGCAACCCTCTATCTAGTCTGTCATCTAGTCTTGTCACCCCATAGACCATTATCCATTTAACAGAGTAATATTTTTGAGCTAAAATCAGTCAATATCACCTTCCTAATTAAATCATTTTAATGGGTCCATTCAAGATATCACATAGCATAAAGGGGCCTGAACAAAAACCAAGAAACATGAGTTCAAGTCCCAGAATCCACATGGTGAAAGAAGAGAAATGAATTCTGAAATTTCCACACAGTTGCTTGGTTCTGTATCTCTTTCTTCCTCTCTCTCAACAAGTAAACAAACAAAAATAAATAGAAATGCTTAATTGTCTCTGTTTTCTTCCTGGAATCTACAGTTACTTTTATTTGATTTTACACTGTCACTCTATGAAGACTATCTCTCTGACTAAACTATTTCAAATCAGCTTGTCTGTTGACTTGCTAACATAATATCCTATCAATTTGCTTTTCTAGAACAGATTTCAGACAATTATTATTCATGTCTTTGTGTGTTGTATGCTAACGTATTATAAATTATTGTATGATATATATTCTGTTTTGCTTTCACTATTATATATTTTATGCTCATTTTTGGTTTGGTTGAAATACATTCATTATTTTGCAACTTTTGCCATTCTGCTTACATTTTGGTGGGAGTGTGATGAGTTTTCAGGAAATAACTGGCCTTACAAATATTTTTTCCTTGCTTGAACATGTTTCCCAAACCCTCCTACCACTAAAGAAAAAAAGTGGCTTCTTAGTGTGCATTCGTTCCTTCCAGAAAATGAATTTTATTTGTGCCCATAACTTGTACATTACACATTTGCACAGCACTTGGTTCATGGGACCAGGTAACAAAAATGAGAATTCCTTTAACAAATGTTCTTATGACATTCATAAAAATCAAGTAGTATAATCAGCTGGGTAGTGTAGAAGAAGGCTTCGTACCAGATAATGTGGATTAAATAACAAAAAGTCATACTTTTTCCCCCAAAATAGACAGAAATTCTATCACATTTATAACAATGCAACAACATGGCAACAATACAAGTTGTGTAAATTCTTGTCTGTTAAATAAACATGTAAGTGTATTTAAGCACTGAAATTTCTCTTCATGTATCTCCTACTCATTTCTATGGGCTGGTATACCTCACAAGGTTGTTGTGTCAAATGAGACAAGGCATGCTAAGAAAGTAAATGAATTTAAGAAAACATTATGGATATCATCATCATTATCATCATCCAAGGCATTCCCATCTGACACTGATTTCATTATTGGTTTTTTCAGGGTGTCTTCAGGGGAAACTTCCAATGAGAGATTCTTTTTCCTTTATTTTGTGCAACAAACACCTGGCAGTGTCTGGTTTATACCCCTGATTCAAGATGTCACAACTATTTATCATCAAGATACAGGCATGAATATCATTCCAGAAGTTATATTTTTAGGAAAGACAGTTTTAGGCATTTGAGGGAGAAAGGTGAAAAAGATTATCATCACAAAATATTTGAACCCCAGAATGTCAGTACAGTACTAGGTCTTTGAAAGATTATCTGACTTGTGTGTCTAAAAAGTTCTGATATTTTTTTTAATATTTATTCAATTGTGCATGTGTGCGTGATTGTGTGTATGTGTGTGTGTGTGTGTGTGTGTGTAGAACCACAGACGAATTCGGGAACCACCATGGACCGCCTCCACCTCCTCTTTGTTTACTCTGCCCGGGGATTCACAGGCTCCGCCCTACCAGGACCAGAAAGCAGACCACCACCCCCCACCCCCCACCCCCCACCCCAACTCAGGACCTTCTGCCTGCAAGGCAGAAGCCACCTCTCCAGCTCCTGATACATTTTTTTTTAAGTTGGAACTTTCACATGGTGGGTGACAGGGATTCTGAGACCCAAGATAGTATTAATGTGAAGTTATAGAGAAATTTATAATAATACTAGAACAGGTAGTTTAGCTGGCTTCCACCCCTGCTTCTTCTGGAGTTTGCTTTAAAGATCTTTAAATCCAGCCTGCATCTCTACTGCTACCACCCTATCTGAAATACTATTTTCTTTAATCTGACCTGTCACAATAGTCCCCTAACTGCCTCCATGGACACTTTTGCCAAACTGTATCCATAACTATTTCTGCACCCCTTTTTTCTGTCTTCTCTAGCTTACAATATTTTTTACTAACTTCCCAAGAAGGGGCCCCAAGCTATGCTACCAAGTCCTGAACCCTCATTAGTGTAGAAGACTCAGAAGGAAATTCAGCAGATGTTCTGGAGGATGGGAGGGAGAAAGCAGGAAGCACAAAAAAAGGAAGAGGGAAGGAAAAGGGATGAGAGGGAGGGAGAGAGTGGGAGAGTACAATAATGGGGGACAACAGGGAGGAAGGGAGGGGAGAAGAAGAAGAGGATATCTATTGTTCTTATATAATTAGGCAAAAATGTGATAAAAAGAAAGAATTTGCCAGATTTGTAAATGATGGCCATAATAAACTCCAATTATAACATACACATAAAAATGTATCATCCTGGTTGGAAAGTTCTAAGGTCCATATCCGTATCCTTATTTTCACTAAGATTGTATTTTATTTTCAATTTTCTAATCCAGAAGTGATATGAGTTCATTAAAGGTAAGGACCCTTAAACTAAACTTTCATGTTTCTACTTCATATGATTTTCTTCCAGCTTCCTTTATTCTACCACCAACTATGTATCATTCACAAAGCCAGTCAACCTTATTACCTCTGCTGAAGCACTATCTTTGGAGCTCTGATCCAAGTCATTTTCCTTAGTTGTGTACACTAGCAGAGTTTTGCTTTTTCTTTCATAGTGCTTATCTCAGTGTATAATTATACTCTTGAATATACCGTTATTTGATGAGCATCTGTCCTTCACACTAGCATGTAAGTATTAAGAGAGTCAAGATCATTTCTTCTTTTTTTCAAATATTATATTCTAACATCTGACATCATCTCAGGCAATTAAAATTGTTTAGCATCAGCAAGATGGCTGAGTGGGTAAAGGTGCCTGCTCCATAAGTCTGGTGACCTGAGTTGGATTCTCAGAAAACACAGGGTCGACAGAACGGATCATTGTCTGAAAGTGTCAGACACTTAGACACATGCACTCTCTCTTAATTGGTTTTCAATTAATTATTAATTAATTTTAAAATGTATTAAAACTATTGAATAAAATTATAAATCTAAGCATTGTGCCTCTGGCAGGAGGCACATATTATGTGAGCAAGATAAACTCTCTTGTCCCAAACCTCATAGAAAAGGGTCAGGTCTTAGTTGTCTAAAATAGTGTTTATAGACTTGTGTCTCTGAAAAATTCTTTCAGTAGAGAACATCAGAGAATTTTAGCAAATTGGTGATTCACTGTTCACATTTAAGAACCCTGAAATCAATGATAGGTAGTTTTTTTTTTTTTAGCTAAAATAAGACTTTCTTTTCATTGCACCTTATTATAAAAGCAAATAACTATTGTAAACTAGAACAAAAACCTTTAAAAAGGGAAGGAAATAGATCAATAGGGAAAACAGCCAGTGAACCTATAGGTAGGAAGACAATACATGGAATTGCTGTTATTATACCCATAGATTGGAAGAATATTTAACATTCAGCCTAGAAGTCTTCTTCTACGACAGAGGAAGAGGAACTCGATACTTTAACAGGATGCAGCCTTGAGCAATAGAAGAGCAGTAAAGTGGAAAGTAATGTCCAACCATAATGCAGAGTATCAGCGACTCAGGAAGGCCAACCTAATCTCTCTCCAGTCTAAAGCTTTGGGAAAAGACTATACTTTCAGGGATCATTTCTATAGTTCGTTAGTAAAGCTTTGGGAACCTCACAGAGAAGGGGGGCAGTGTGATTGTAAGTCCTAAAGGTGGGAAGATTCACTGTTAGAAAAGACATCCCACTCAGAGCAGGACTGCCGCATCTGGAAGCAAGTGAGACTTGTCTTTACCAGACCTACATAACTGATGTACCAACATGCCCCCATAAACTACCTAGGAACTTAAGAAAGAACATACAGTGGAAACCTTTGGGTCTAAAGCTGGATGAATGAAGGGGCATGTCCATATCATGAGGTGGCCTGAAGAGAGGTAACTTGAGATGCCACAGAGGCCTGAAGCACCACAATAGTAGACAGGGACAGGCCTGTGAACCCTGAGTCCTTAGAAGCATGTGGGTGGGAAGGTGGGAGGGATTGGTGGGGAGACTGGAAGGGATGTTGGGGGTGGGGGTGGAGGGAGCTAGGAATGAATGCTCAGTGTGCTTGTAAAAGTAGAAAATTGAAAAATTTTTTAAAAACAGCAAATAACAAGGCTGGTTGGGCCTCGCCCAACCACTAGCAGTACCCCAAAGATTGGCCATTCCTAATGCTGATTATGCAACAACTCTCACAAAATGAGAAATCCAGGGTTTTGTTAAAGTATTGTGGAGGATGACAGCACTTAGCAAAAGTCTGTTTTCGATTCCAACTGCAGTTTGAACTGTGATGTTCCCTAAATGTGTCTTTGTCTGCATAGGCTACTATGACAAAATAAGATACTCAGTGACTTGAAAAACAAAAATTTGTTTCTCACAATTCTGGAGACTAGGCAGTCCAACATGGAGGTGCCAGCAAGTTCAACTGTGGATAAAGACCCATTTTCAGACTTCCTGGCCTGCCCATGGAAACACTGTTGCTCCTGTGGTACTAAGAGACTTCTCAATCTTCCTCTTCTAATAGAGAAATGCACCCCATACTGGTTGCCCCACTATAATTACCTCATCTAAACCTAATTTTTTTCTTAAGGACCTCACCTGTAAATATGATTCTATTAAAGATTAGAGTTTCAACTTACTGGACCTTTTAAAGTATAAAACTCTTCAGCCCAATAAGATTTCAACCTAATCCTCCTAATTCTTGACCTTCTCTCATGTAAAAATACATTTCTAAATATCTTAATCCATACCAGCATTTACTTTAATGTCTGAATTCCCAAGTCTCATCTAAATATAAATCAGATATGGGTGAAGCTCAAAGTACAGATTATCCTGAGGCAAATTCCTCGCCAGCTGTGATACTATGAAATCAGACAAGTTATGTCAGGTTTCCAAAATGCAATGGTAAGGCAGGCCAAGCGTGGATATTCTAATTCCAAATGAGAGAAGGGGTGATGGATCCAAAGCAAAACCAAAACCGTAAGAATCAACTTTATGTAGATAGTAAGGCTTGCAAATAATCCTGTTTTGTCCGTATTCTGCATTCTAGGCCTAGTGTTATACATTACCCCCATGGGTCAGTTGGTTGGCCCACTCCTTTGGCTATACAAGGTACTTGCCCTATAGTTAATTACGAGGTAGTAGAGAGAACACTCTTACCTGCCCAAGCCAAAGTATTGATCTATCCCTTTAAAATGAGAAGGAACAAGCTCCAATTCTTGGTCATGTGGCCTCTGAATCACCTTCTGCATCATTCCTTGAGGAAAGTACATCTTAATAACTGAATGGTTCTATATAAGTCTAGTAGAATCAAAGAAATCCAACATGAATCCTTCTTCTGTTTTACCTTTCCAGTCACATTTAGTCCTCTGTGATTTTATTAGTAAAATACAGTTTTTTTTTTCTGGAATTCTGCTGAATATCCTCTCAAACATACTGAAAAATCATGTTTAAGAAACATTTGGGAGCTCCTTCCTTGTACAAACTGCCATAGAGAGTTACCCTCCTTGGAGTCTTTAGGGGAGCAGACACAGAAGAGGTAGAAATATGAAGCCCAGGACTCTAGATGCTCATATAGTCAAAACAATACAAAGGAAAAATGAGCAGTGTTATTATAACAGAAAGAACATGTTGAACTAGGTAAGCTGTGTTCTTGGAGACGCACTCAGAATCCATTATCATCCCTGAGTCTCTGTGCACCTACTGAAATCCTCAGCCATCACTTTATATACATGTCAGTAAGTGGTGTACCTCTAGGAAATAAAACCTAAGTCTTTTCCAGCCTTTTCCTAATCACCAGTGATATAAAGAGTTCTGAAGAGCAAGGACATTATTACCAGACACTCTGGAAGTCCTTGTCCTGCTACACTCTTCTATTTTGCATGTGTAGTTAATACCCTAATGTTTCTAATGCATTTTCTTCATTTGTAAGAATGGATTAAAAAAAGAACCTAAGGGTTATTCTGAGGATCGGTTGAGAGAATGATTTGGCATTCTACCTCACACATTGCCTGCCCTACTTGATCTCTTGCAAAGATGAAATCAGTCTCACATCCCTCTGCTTGTCCTCACTCTGAATCCTTGAATTGTCAGATCTGATTATTCTCAAAATAAGAATTTCCTTGCAGAGATTGGGTATTCCTCACTCAGCAAAAATAAATGGCTTTTCACACCATGGGTTTACTCATTCAGTGAGTCTTTGCTGTGCGTCTGTTGTATGTGAGAGGATCAGATGATAAGCTTGAATACAATTAAAAGCTTCCCTGAGCTCACATCAAATTCTTATTCAATACCCAAATAACTTTTGAAGTCGTTCACCTATGCCATATCAAGTACCAACATGTGCTAGGCAATGAGTGAGGAGCTATGAAACAGGGGGTTCAACTGCCCTTACTTCAGTAACATTTGAAAACCAAATTCTGCAGAAAGCCAAATCCTACAACATCCTTCCTAACAAAGTAAAGGAAGCCTTTAGGGAGGAAGTAATAGTTGAACTTGGCTTTAACAGAGGAGTGGGATTAACCTACATCTGTGTAGCACTTGGAATTTCTGCAAAATGTTTTGGCAATAAGAGGCACTCTCAGATGCCATTCGACCCTGCTCTGGGCCCTAGTGGAAGGAAGGAGCTTCTGGAACACAGATGGAAGGATGTGGGAAGAAGGACCTATCTCTGTACCAGCAGGAGTAATTTTCCTAAGGTCACAAGAAAGCTTGCTCGTAAACTTCATCTGTGCTCTCTACACTTGTCTTCCCACATGCTCATATAGTTCACTCCTTCATGTTATAAAGAACTATATAGTAATGGCTTCTCTTCAGACATACCGTCATTGAGGAGAGATTGGTTCCTTTCATAACCCTTTCCTTCACTCAGCCTTACTTCATTTTATTTCAAAGGTCTTGTTACTAGAAGACCATATATATAGTCTTCCCCGTAAGATTATCATTTGCACATGGACTCCTGACCCATGTCTTGTTCAGTGGTAGTACCTAGAACACATTTGGTTTATAAAACAATATGTTCCTGGAAATATTTCTGGATGGGTGAATGAATTAATGCATAAACTCTATGACCAATGTCCATATTCATCTATCTTTATGCTATTGTCCAATTATTTTCTTAAAATACATTTCCAAAATCAAAATTTCTAGGTGCCCAAAATTACTCATTGATTTAGCTAAGCAACTGGCATAAAGTAGATATTTAATTAACATCTGCTAAGCTATAGAAATTGAATATTTTTTAAACTTCACCAAGTAAACAAATACAGATCTAAATTCTTCCTGCATTTAATTGAACAAGTGAATGATATGTTGATTCGTCTGTTTGCTTGATGGATACTAACTGCATCTTTGGGTACAATACCAGGGAAACGATCTCCTAATTTAAAGAAATTCTTTGTCTAATGAGACAGGCACACAGATCAGCCAATAGTTTGGAGCAAGAGTACAGTGTTTTTTTCTCTCTGACTTAGTTTGGTTAGTGGGATCTTTTCTGACCTCTGTCATTGTTTCTGTAATTTCAGGTGATTGGCCTGATTCCTCTTAACTTGTGTTTATTTTCTTTTTGCACATAAAATGAAGACAGCTATAATTCCCATTGCATAGGACTGCTGAAAAGAATATGTTAATGCACATAGGAGCACTTTTAAGATATTATGGCAAGTAGCAAGAGTCCTACAAATGTTAATCCTATTTTACAAAAAGAGAAATTATGGCTCAGAAAAGGCTTAACTGTAGATGGAATTTGAGCTCAACTCTCTCTCAATTATCAATTGTGCTTTCAAGCACTCCTTATATTTTGATTCTGCCTGAGTCACTCAGAGTTCTTTCTCTGTGGATACTATCTTATCATGGACTTCAGAATGTGGTGCCAAGTCTAGAGTTGGTCTGTGGCTTTCTATTGGTCTGTGGCCTCCTAGTGCCATCAACCCCTTCCTTCCCCCATTCTCTGTCTTTCCTTTACACTATGCTGACAGCCCCCCAACTACAAACCCACATGTTAATAGTTTTCGGAAAAAATGTCTTTTGATAATTAAGCTGGTGGAATTTAGAAATCAACGGAACAGTGCATTTTTCCCAGCAGAGCCAAGAAATTAATTAGGAGCAATTTGCTGTCAGAAACAATTTCCATAATTTTAAGTTAAAAAAAGCAGAAAATCGTTTTTGTGGGTGTTTATTTTTTTTTCTTCTGCTTTCCATTCTAAAGTGATTTAACTCCTGGAAAGACAAAACCTTCCAAATACCTTATTTTCTGTTCCTCGGACTGTCTCCCTGAGGGATGTTCCATGTTCTCTTGACTGCTTATATTCAAGGATGAGGATAAATTAGAAGAGACAGCCTTTTTGATCCCTGTTCCTCACCGCATAGGGCAGAACTTGTAATTTTCCAATGGGATGTTATGAAATGTGCACATTCTAATCCCAAGAGTAGGGTAGAAATGAGTCTGGGAAGGGAGGGATAGTGGTCATGGAACATGGAATAAAGTTTCAAGTTGACCACCAGACAGAGAGGCCTGCTCTACAAAACAGCATAAAAGCATTGAGTCTAACAGCATAGACTCACGTTGGAAGCCATGCTGATAGCAGTGCATCTCCACATCGTCCATCTTACTATCCATGGGATTTAAAGCAAATTGTCCAATTGCTCTATGACTTCATTTCTTTCTAAGTAGTTCTCAGTACCAGAGTCTGTTGCAGTTTTCTTCTGTTGCTATGATAAATAAACTGTGGCTCAAGTGACCTAAGAAGAGGAAGGGTTTATTATTTAACTTACATTTCCAGAAGGAACAGAGTCCATTATAGTGGGGAACACAAGGAATAAGAGACCGACTCATGTTATATTAGCCACAAGGAAACAGAAACAGCAAACATCGGGTAGGATCAAAACCTCAAGCCCCATCCCAGTGCTGAACTTCTTCCAGCAAAACCTTGCCTCCTGAACATTCTAGAACCTTCCCAAACAGAAAAACCAGCTAGGGATGAAGTGGTCAATGACATAACTTATGGAGTAAAATCACATTCAAACCATGACAGTGATTATCATGGTTTAACTGAGCTCATATGTAAACTTTAAAATCATGATGCCTACCTGTTACGTGGCAAGTACTCATGAATGTTTCTGACAAGGACAACAACCATTGATGGTGAGTGGCAGAAGCAAGCAAAAAGACATCAGGTCCAACTTGGACCTTGGACTCTGGACTCACAGCTGCCAACACAAAGTTCTTCCATCCAACAACCTCTCTTCTTATTTTTTATGAAGACCTCACAACATGCAAGCACAAAGGTGCCACTAACAACTGTAGAAACACTAAGGTTTGCAAATATAGAGAAGATTCAAGGTTATTCTGATGATAATGAAATTCTTATTTTCTTGCAATTCAAATAAAAGGAAAAAAAGACATAATTAAACTAGAAAGTAGATTGTAGCAGGCAGCCTAGAAATACTTAAATCATAACCTGTTGTGAGTAACCACTGCTACTGCATAATAAATATTTGTGATTAACTATAGATTATTATGCATCATTTCCATGATTTTGTTTCATCCAATTATGTAAATATAGATATATAACTAAGAAAAAAACTCCAAATATTTTCAACAGAGAGGATTTGATACAGAGACTAGGTTCCATTGGTAGAACCAAACAGGAAATGATGAGCAGATTCAGGTAAGGCTGAAAATTGCCTGTTAGTATCTTGAAAGAACCTCTCAAACAAGAGAATGCAGAGTTACATGCTTTCAAAACCTCAAGCCCCATCCCAGTGCTGAACTTCTTCCAGCAAAACCTTGCCTTCTGAACATTCTAGAACCTTCCCAAACAGAAAAAATCAGCTAGGGATGAAGTGGTCAATGACATAACTTATGGAGTAAAATCACATTCAAACCATGACAGTGGTTATCATGGTTTAACTGAGCTCATATGTAAACTTTAAAATCATGAGGCCTACCTGTTATGTGGCAACAAGAAATGATTTTGGCCTTGAGCTAAAGTTGATAGCTGTATAAGGAAGTTATTTAAGCACCAGGACAAAAGGCTGACCATCAAGACAGGAAAACAGGGACTGGAGAGGTGGCTCAGGGGTTAATCCTCTGCCTTGCAGGTGGAAGGTCCTGAGTTCGGATCCTAGACCCCATGTATAGACACTGGGAGGAAGCAGGGGTGGTCTGCATTTCTGGTCCTGGTAAGGCAGAGCCTGTGAATCCCGGGATAGAGTAAAACAAGGAGGTGGAGGCGTCCATGGTGGTTCCCGAATTCACCCATGGTTCTTCACACACACACCCACACACACACATGTACATACACACATGCACAAATGAATAAATAATAAAAAAATTATTTAAAAAATTACATTAAAAAAGACAGGAAAACAGAGTGAAGCAATGATGACAGGCAGTCCAAAGGCCCAAAAGTAGAACTTTCGGGGTAAAGGAGTTCATCGTAAGACAAAGCCTGCTCATGATAAGTGAGATGAAGAAAGGAGGCAGAATGCAAAATGAAGGGCTCAGTGGGCTTTTTGGTCTTGTCTGCAGAGTAAGCCAAAGATGTGGTTGTTTTTAAAAGTCTGTCTCCTGGAGAACTGGGATTGTAAGAATCAATGTCTGAAAAAGTGCTTGTTTTAGTCCTCTTTCATTTACTTCCACATGTATCTACTGACTACTTCAGCTATGTCTAGACCTATGCAATGCAAGTCATGCAAAGACATAGAAGCATCCACCAAATGCAGTGCTGCAGCCTCTCACCCCAGCTCATGGGAGACAGAGACAGCAAGATCAAGGGTTCCTGATACGCCTGCTCTGCATAGCAAGACTTGCCCCCCATAAACAAACAAGCAAACAAACCATAGAAATAGTCAACTAAAATTCAAATACAACCAACTTTCTACCAGATAAAACTTATCCACAGAATTCTATGGAGGTAATTTAAAAAGAGATGAATTTTGCCTTAAGAAGTCATGACATATAAAGCACTGACAAGTTCTCGGGGAACTGTTAGACAAGGAGAAAAGGACAGGCGGTGAGGGCAGCAGGCAGTGGAAGGATGCATGTGGGGTCTGCAGATGACACAGCATGTCCAGATGAGGGAAAAGAATGGGAGTGAGCAAGGACCAGCTGCGAAGGACAGCAGGCTGCCTCCTCCAGGGCCTTCTGGGAATCAGAAAGCTTCCGCATCTTGAGGAGTCTTTTTGGGTTCAGAGGTCATTCTCAGGCTGCCCATTTGCCAGCAGCGACTCATGGAAACATTTAATTCAGAGAAACATGACATTTAAGCCGTAAATTATTCTTCTGTCTAGGCCTTTATTCAAACCACTACCTGGAGAGATTTATTACTCCTAGCTCTTCCCTCCTCTTCCTTGAAATCTTTATTGGGCCACGAGGCTATTTCTAGAGATTTCGTAATGCAGCCCATCTGATTTCTAGACGCTGGAGCTGCTTGCTCACAACACAAACTCCGTTTGTGTTTGGGTGTGGGATGCAGGGGATTGGATGGGAGCCTGGGATTGGAGCCCAGATGGAAGCTCTGCTCATGCGTACCAAATGCTCCAGCCCAGAATGCCAGCTCGAGTGCTCCATGAATGTGGCCAGAATTGTGCCATGTAGCCCAGCAATCTTTCACATTTTTTTTTTTTTTTGCCTGATTTTCCTACCAACCCTGAGAGGACCGATTAGTTATCATCAAAAGTAGACTGGGACACGTGCTAGCCCAGAACTCCTATAGCAAGTTAAGGTTTGATTATGGAGAGAAGGGCCATTTATCTAAGGAATAGCAGCAGAAAGACTCACTACCTGGGATTTTAGGGAGGGAATCGCTCCTTGAGTTTGAGACATAAATGCAATAACGGAATCTAATGTAGAAGAAAGTTACAAGTCAAAGTGAGTGTGGGCCATAGAAGAGGAGGAAAGATTGGAAATTCAAAATGAAAGCCGTGGACCAGAAACAGTGGTCAAGCCTCTCTTCCTCTCCTCTACAAGGATTTTCAAACTTCATCCCCTTCAGTGGCACTTAATAGCTCCCATGAGACAGCCTAGTGTCCTAAGCAGGACTTTGAGGGATTTGAACGATGATCCTTAAAGAGCTGTCCACCTCAGATACACCAAGTTTTGTGCCCAACACTTGTATGAGTGTTATATTTGCCACATCTATGCCTGTAATCATGATATTTCTGCTACTGAAAATGGCCTTTCCCTATGGCTCCTCTGCTGGTTCGTTCTTGTACTAATCCTTGAAGTCCATCAGTGGATAAAGCAACTACTCTACATATCAAGCACTATTGTAGGTGCCGAGGGCACAGTAGAAAACATTATAACTAGACTGTCCATTCATGGAGAAGGAGACAAGCATTAAACAAGTCCACAGCTGTGTGAGGCCAAGCTGCCATCCAGAGAAAGGAACACAAGGAGGTCTTATATCCCTGGCTCCTCAAGAGTCAGGGGATCAGGGAAAGCTCTGAAGCAGGGTGTTTGAATTGATCCTTGCAGGAAAATTCTATCATTCCACAAGCCAATTCAGAGACTGAATCGTCTATAAAGCTGATCAACAGACTGGATGGAGTATTGGAAATCGCAGGCCCCATGAGAAGGCGGGTTGCGCTAAAATGGGAATCCTTCTTTTCCTCCTGGCCTCCGCAGCATTCCCAAAATAGGAAGCGAATGGAATTGTTTGTGTTCAACGCTGAAATTATTCTTGTTTCCCTCCTCCCTTCATGCTCCTTCTGCCAACATGCTTCTCACCCCATTTCAGTAGGTATTCATGTTCAGAATCGCGGGGCCTGACACGCATCTACCATGTGCCAAACGTGCAGGCCCTTGCTGTACATCACCACATCAAATCCTTACAGTGGCTGAAGTCAGAATGGCCGTTCTAATCTCATCAGTACAGAATCTCAGGCTCCAGGAGCTTTCCTATAGGTTTGCATAGGTGGGTGGTAGTAGAACTGAGATTCCAGGTTCCAAAACTCCATCAATACAACTATCCTCAAACTTCTCTCCAGAGTAATGCAGAGAGCACGATCCTCCTTTCTCCCAGCAGTCTCTGAACTTTGAAGGCAGCAACCTGGCCTTCAAAGGCAGCAACCTGATCTTCTCCAGGCCAAGCTCCCTGGTCATTGACTTTTACCCCCAGTATGACAAGGTTGTCACTTTTAACCCTCAGCTGTCCCCTTTCCCTGAGTTCCTTTTCTACTCCTTTGAGAAGCAAATATGGGCACTTGTCACTCCCAGGAAGCCTCCCACAAGCAGTTCATACCCCTGCCAGCTCTCTGGCCTGTGCGTCCAAAGGGTTAATTTAGTTCTGTATTACTGACTCCCTTCCATCCCTGCCAGTTCTATATCTTAACATTTACCCCACAACCATATCCTCTATCATCCCTAATCCCAAAGTTCTCTATACTCTGAACCTTCTATCTTTCATTCTCTCATAGTTCCGCTCTTTTTCATCTTTATTATTTTAATGTTACCTACATGAATATAATAACTTTAAATATTTTCAACCCTTAGTCCCAAATTCCATCCCCCTTCTTTTCACCTTATAACCCTTCATCTCCCCTGCCTTACTCACTCCTATTTTCAAATCATTTCACTTGTGTGACCCACTGTGTTTCGTGAAGTCTGTGATGACTTATGTCTCATTCATTCTGAGTCATTCTCCAGCAAGCATCTGAGATTAGTGGATATACCATGGAGGAAAGCATCCTCCTTTACTTCCCCATCAGCATTAGTCCTCATCAGTC
Source organism: Typhlomys cinereus (assembly GCA_023101885.1). Lineage (NCBI taxonomy): Eukaryota > Metazoa > Chordata > Mammalia > Rodentia > Platacanthomyidae > Typhlomys > Typhlomys cinereus. The sequence continues at coordinate 1,548,612 of JALPQD010000008.1, read as the reverse complement.
TCTCAGAGAGGTGTGGAGCTTCTTGAGATCTTTTTGATGTTATGGTGAGATGGATAAGACAATTCCTGTGCAATGCCTATGTAAGTATACATATCTGTCATGAAATCTTGTATATCACAACTGTATCATGTTCAGGAGACAATGCATGGGCCATCACCTTCCCACTTCAGGCTCTTACAATCTTTTTTTTCCATTTTATTTTTTACCTAGTTACACAAGCTTGATGGGTAGGTACCCTTGGCCCCCTTCTTCTCCCTTCCCCTCCTCCCTTCATTCCTCCCTTCTATCCTTTCACACCTCCCCCTCTCTTCCCCGTTTTCCTCCTCCCTTCCTTCTCTTCGTGTTTCCCACCTTCTCCCTCTCTGCAGAACTTCAGCTTATATGGGCCCTGAATTCCCTCTGAGTCATGGCTTTTACAGTCTTGCTGTTCCCTTTTTCATGATATTCCCTGAGCCTTGGTGTGGGAGTGGATGAGGCTTATATACACTGCTTAAGGATAAGCAGTTTAGGGTCTTCAGACCTTATTTTCTGCAGTTTAGCAGACTGTGATTTTCAGTAATAAATTAAATACCTTCTGTTGTAGTAAAAGGCTTTTAAGTTGAATGCTGAGTGTCCTTCCAATCTATGAGTATAACAGGTATTTTCAGAGCAGTTTGGTATACTGTCTTCCTATCTAAAGGTTCATAGTCTGTTCTTCACTAGTGACCTATTTCTTTGCCTTTTGTAGGTTCTTGTTCTAGTTAACAGTAACAGGAATGTGTTCCATTCTGACAAGCAGGCCTCACATCCAATCAGAAGACTGTTGGTTTCTCCTTGATACTCATGCCACTATATCATTAGTGGTCATCTCTTGCCATGATGATTTTTATTGTAACTTTCACATCTCACAGGTTAATGAGACCTTTGATTATTTTTCTCCCCCAGTAGCTTCTTTAGTATTCCTTGGTACTGTGTAAGCTATCTAGCAAGGAGGAAGCTCTTAAACCAGTTTCAGTTCCTGTATTTTGTCCATGTCCTGTGACCCATATGTGTTGCATCTTTAGTAATAAGGTCTTACTGTCAGTTTTTTGGAAGACAACCAAGAGTAATGACAAAAGTCTATAATGTTTCTGGGGCTTTGACACTTCTCTAACCAACAATTTAGAAAGTATAGCATTGTGGCTACTTCTAGTATAATTTTATTGTCACTGGGTTCTAAGTGGACTAACTCAGAGCATTTTTTTTGTTTTGCTCTGTTTGCCTCTCTCAGTGCTCCTCTGTATAGGAATTGTCCATTCTTGTTCCTTCTTTAAAAATGTTTTTTGATATATTAATAATAGGAGATTCCTATGGGGTTACATCCTCACAATCTTAGGGTTTTTCTATAAGGGACTTATATTCCAGGCTCTCATGTCCCCCTAAATATTTTTCCCCATTATTCCCTCTCTCACCCTACTTGCCATGATATCCTATATCTCTCCTTCAAAAGGTTTCACCCTAACTATCCCTACTCACCTTCCCATTCATTGATCCCTTCAGATTTTTCTTTTATGGTAATTCCAAGCCAAATACTTCAGCAAAGAGATCAATGCTAATCTTTGCTAGTTATGAGTCTGACAATCTCCAGAGTATAAAAAGAACTCAAAAAACTAAACATCAAGAAAGGAAACATCCCAATTAAAAAATGGACTGCACACAAAAAGAAATTGAAATGCCAAACAAATATCTTAAAAGAAGCGTGATTTCCTTGGTCATCAGAGAAATGCAAATTAAAACTACCATGCTATACCATCTTACCCCAGTCAAAATAGCTAAGTTGAAGAACACAAACAACAGAGAATGCTGGCGAGGATGTGGAGAAAAGGGACACTGATTCACTGCTGGTGGGAGTGTAAACTAGTTCAGCCTCTTTGGAGATCAGTGTGGAGATTTCTCAGAAAGTTAAAAATGGAACTACCATATGACCCAGCTATACCACTTCTAGAAATATTCCCAAAAGACTCTACATCTTATTACAAAGACATTTGTTCATCTATGTTCATGCAGCCCTATTCATAATAGTGAGAAAATGGAATCAGTCAAAATGCCTATCAACAGAGAAATGATTAATGAAAATGTGGTACATATTTACAATGGAATACTATTGAGCTATCAGAAAGGATGAGATTATGGAATTTGCTGATAAATGGATGGAACTGGAAAATTTAAATTTTATTCATTCGTTTAGTGTGTGTGTGTGTGTGTGTGTGTGTGTGTGTGTGTGTGTGTGTGTGTGTGTATGTCCCTGTGGAGAACCAAAGATGACTTCAGGCATCATCCTGGATTGCCTCTACCTTTTTCTTGCTTCACTCTGGGATTTCCCAGGCTCTGTCCACCAGGACCGGAAGTGCAGGCTGCTACCATTTCCACCTGGCATATTTATGTGGGACCTGGGATCAGGTTTGTGAAGCACAGTCTTAACCCCTGAGCTATCCCAGCCCAGAAATAGAAAATTTAATATTAATCAAGATATTTCAGACACAGAGAGACAAATGCTACATGTTCTCTCTTATATGTGGATAATTCTGCTCTTTCTAACAAACCTATGTCTGTGCCTGGAACGTTACTCAGTTAACTGAACCATTGGTGGAAGATGAGGCCTTCCTGATGGAGGCTGCTCTGACTACATGCAGTGCAGCCCACGCTCTTCTTTCATGCTCACCAGGCCCTCAGTACATGGGATCTTGACCATCATCATGTATCTGACTCTCTCACAGTTAGCTCTTTGAGAGCAGCAGCAGATTTGATTTTTCTTTCATTGTATCCTTGGAGCATGGTATATATAAGATGTGAAAACCTCGCCAAACCTTTACAAGGAAGGTAAAAATAAGACATGTTTCTGTTTTGAGAAAGAAAGACAGAGTAAGTGAAGGAAGATAGAAAGAAGAAGGGAGGGAAGAATTAGAATTCAACAAAAATGATTGCTAGTCTTGTCAAACATCTTAGAAGTAAGTAACTGCACTGATGATTCACTCTTTCTCTTCCTCTCTTTCTCTTTTTCTGTCTTAGACACACACACATACACATGCATGCACACAATGATTCTATTCCACCCTCCTGTTTTGTTATTTCATTTCTACAGAAACTAAACTTTCTACTGAAAATAAGACTTTTGTGCGGACACAAAGCAGGAATCACATTTGATGGTTGACCTAGAGAAAGTTCAGAGGGAATCAAGGAGAAATGAAGAAATGCATGACAACAGCTATGATCAGATGGGAAGTGTGCAGGGTGCTGTGAGAGGACCAGGTAAGGGAACAGAGCAGGAGTGTCGGAAGCTGAGTTATGAGGGGAAAATGGAAACTTGTGAGGCCGACAAGAAAGAAAAGCTGCGATCAAAGCAGGAGCCTTCAAGGAAAAGGGATGACAGAGTAAGGTTAAATCGGGGGCTGCACGTTTGAATCAGCAGAGTCCTCGGATAGCACAGCTCTCTCTTGGCCTGATGCTGAAGGCCAGCCAACTTTGGGGTACACGTTGATCCCCAGGTAAAGTTGTTTCTTCCTTTGCAAGTGATGCTGGCTAATGATTTGGCACTGTGTTCCAGCCTACTGAGCAGCGTTAGACACAACAGAGGAAACCAGGGTGGTACATGGTGATGGGAGAGGAGAGCAAAATTGCTTCTTCACGTTTGTTCCCTGACTACCTTTACTGAAAACCATACTAATAAAAGGATAGAAATTTTTGTTGTACTAATGGATAGCTATATAATGAATACTTAGATATTCAGATGTCGAGTTTTTACTTCTCTAAAAGTTTCCACAAAACTGGAAAACATTTTTTTTTCTTTCAGATGGTCCTGGTATGTTTGGTGCAGTGTGGTGGGGTAAAAAAAGCACTGGGCTGGGACGAGACAAGAGCTACCATCCTAGCTCTGCCATATTAATTGTAAGAACAAGGAGGATTAAATTGGTGGTCTCCAAAGAAAGGAACTAATAGTGTGTGTGTGTGTGTGTGTGTGTGTGTGTGTGTGTGTGTGTGTGTGTGAATTTATTTATAAGTAATTGACTGCAGAATATAGACTGAAAAGTCTCAAGATTGGAAGTTAGTGAACTGAAGTTCCAGGACTCTAATCTGAATCCTAAAGCCTGAGAACCAGGAAAGCCGATGACAGGTCCCGTCTGAAGGACCAGGAAAAGCTGGTGTTTCAAGTATGAAGGCAGGAACAATGCTAGTGTCCCAGTTCGAAGGCTGCTGGGAAAGAAGAATTCTGGTTCAGGGGATATAATTCCCTCTTGCTCAGCCATGTGTTCTAATCAAAGCTTTCAACTGATTAGATGAGGCCCACCCATAACATGGAAGGCAATTAGCTTTATCCACATCATCGATTAAAAATGTTAAACTCAACTAAAATACTTTTACAGAAACACCCACTGTCTGTTTGTCTGCATATTGCTGAATTTAAAAAAGAGAGATTATTTTTTCTCACAATTTTCCATTACAGTTCATAGTCCAACTTGGTAGCAGAGCTCATACCAACACCAAGAGGTAAGGGAATTGACCACACCATATCCACAGTGATTGTTGATAGAGGACAAACCTCCTTTTCCAGACAGCAAGATTGCCAAAGTGTGCCATACCAGCTCTATCCATCTTATCCAGCTGCCCAGCGAGTGGTCCCATTCACCATGGGCTGAGTCTTCCTATATCAATTAGATACTCTCTTGCAGGCTAGAGTAGGCCTTTCCTTAACTACCAGCTCTTCACAGATGTGCCCAAATCTCAGCCTTCACTTGTCAAATTGACACCCACATCTAACCAGCACATCTAGAATAATGTTCCACCAAATATTTGTACACCCTGTAGCCCAGTCAGGTTGCTATAGAAAATAAACTCTTAGAAGCAGTGATGGTCTCTCGATAGCAATTATAGGTTCTCTGAAGCCCCTAACATTTAGTTAAGACCTCCAAACTTTATTTTTCTAGATATTTTTAATTTTTATTTATTTGATGTTTAAAAATTTCACACACATACAAAATGCATTGTTATCTATTCACTCATTACCTTTTCTTAGCACTCTCATGCCTCTAGTAACCCATTTCTTCTCCCCTTACACATTGATAACTTTTTTATACTTACCATGAGTTTAATTGGGTTGCTTGTATGAGCATGAGTAGGGGTGCTTGTATGGACATGGTGAATAGATAACTTACCAGAGACTACACCACTAAGGAAAATGATTCTTCCATCAACCATCAACTGCCAGAGGCTCAACAAGGTGGGATGGGGCCTCATGAGCACCATCCCCTATCCACACTGGAATAGTGAAGGGCTCTGGCTCCTGCAGGTGTCCACATCTGTCCTGAGTGCAAGGCCATGTCATCCCTGAAAGATGGCATTTCATAGCTCTCCTCCCCATCTCTAGATCTTTCTACTCCAAAACCTCCAAACTTTAAGTTGGAATGTTTTCTAAGGACGCTTCCGGAGTCCTGAGGGTGCTCAGAGCTACATCACACTGGAGACAGAAGAACCTGGAGATGGAAAAGAAAATCTATGGATCTTCTTGTATCTGTTACTTTCACTTGTAAGCTGGCAATAATAACTATGTTTAAAAGGATCATTAAGAAGACTGAATGAGATCATCAACATAAGAGCATACACAAAGCACGGGAGGAGCACAAAAGAGCTTTGTGTGACTTCACGAGCAAGAACATACGGAGTTGTGAAGCTAGAGGGATTATCATCTGTCTTAATTTTATAACTTCAGTTCTGACACAAACAATTTATGGGAACAAGGAAGCCAAAAGAACTGGCAGCACCATGTCCACAGGAGAAGGACCATTGCTGAATACTTGCTTTCTAGCTTGCCAGCTTACCAAATGCCAATGCCAACTAGAGAGCTTTTCTTCCTCCTCCTCCTCCTCCTCGTCCTCCTCCTCCTCCTCCTTCTTCTTCTTCTTCCTCTCTCTCTCTCTCTCTCTCTCTCTCTCTCTCTCTCTCTTTTTCTCTCTCCCCGCCCCGCACCTAGGGTATAGTCCCACTCAATATGGGTCGACTCTTTCCATGTCAGTTGTACAACTAAGACAATCTCCTACAACCTTGCCTTAACTAAATAATTCCTCTTAAGTGTATCCAGAGGCTCATGTCACAAATGTGAAGTTGACAATTGAAACTGTAATTCCATCATCTTTCTTAGATAACAATATCTTTATGTGTGTGAGCACAAGCAGGACAACTTAATGGCAAAGATATTCGAAAAGCCTACCACTAGGGGTGATAGGCTGAAGTCCTTTAAAAGACTCTTGTAAGAAAAGCTGAGGCATTGAGGTTCTGTAAACTAAAGTTCTTTCTCATCTAGAGATTCCTCTTCATCCATACACTAGTCTGTAAAATTTTTAGGAGTTCTGGCAAGTCTGGCAGCAGTTTTCATTTTTCATCAAAACTATAGCTGGAGTCCCAAACTCTTCTCCTTTTTTTTTTATTCAATTGTGTGTGTGTGTGTGTGTGTGTGTGTGTGTGTGTGTGTGTGTGTAGAACCATGGGCGAATTCGGGAACCACCATGGACCACCTCCACCTCCTCTTTGTTTACTCTGCCCTGGGATTCATAGGCTGTACCCCACCAGGACCAGAAACGCAGGCTGTCCTGGCTTCCACCCAGCATCTATATGTGGGGTCTAGAATCGGAACTCAAGACCTTCCGCCTGCAAGGCAGAGGCTTAACCCCTGAGCCACCTCTCAGCCCCACCTCTTCTCCTTTTATCTCCCACATCCACTCCCCCAAATGTACCCTCCAAATTCACCCCCCTAAATCCATCTCTATTTCCATGCTGTAGCCTGGGAGATCACTACCTACTTCTACTTCCCCTTAACACTCTAAAAGGCTCCTCATTGCTCTCAGGAAAAACAAAAACAAAACAAAAGTAAAAACAAAAAAAACCAGACCTATCCAACCCTGCTCAGGGAAGGACAACATTGGTATGGCATTCAAAGCCTTCAGACTTCAGCTTGAAGACCTCTTCTCTTTCACTTCATGGCACCCTTTCTGCCACAGTGTAATTCCAGCTATTCTCTAAATCTGATAGGTTCTTTCATGTCTTTGTATATTTTTGTCTCATTCTTTTCTCCAGAACACTTTCTCTGTTTAATCTGCTTCCTGGTTGCTCAAAATCTATTCTGAATGTACCTCCTCCAGGAAGCACTCACTGACCACTCAGACTGGTATAAGAACGTGCTCTATGCTTCTTTAGCACTCTGTACCAACTTTCTGCTCATATTCAGGAACTTATGTGTGTGCTAAAAGAGAGGAGAGAGAGAGAGAGAGAAGTAGAAAAAGAGAGAGCATGTGTAATACAGAGGACAAGACTGTGGAGTCGGTTCTTTCCCTCCATCTTTGCATGGGTTGAAAGGTTCAAACTCAGGTCATCAAGCTTGCACAGCAAATGACTTACTCCCTGAGCCATGTTTCCAGACCTGGATTCTTAGTACTTGCTTCCTGAGTGAATGTACAATCCTAAAAGCCTGGTTTCTCATTTCAATGTTAAACAAATGTTCATTAAAGAAAAGAATCCAAGAAGAGCTAGGAATGTTGTTTGGAAGTAAAGAGCTTGCCTAGCATGTGTAAGGTCCTGAGTTATATTTCTAGGGTAGAAAAAAAAATGAAAAGTGAAAAAGCTCAAAGGCTACCCCTATTGCTGATACTATTTTATAGAAAGTACTGGATACCTACTTAAATTGTTTTTTTTCATTGCCAGTACCATATATGCATATTCTGTATTGGTATATTATATTTTTATAAATGTCATCAAATAAATAGCTTTTTTCTACTTAATGTTAAATCATATATATGTATATATATATATATATTTGCAAAAAAATTTTATGACAGGCATCTTTGTTCATAAAACATTTCTCTGTTGAGGTTGGGTGTGTGGGGTCCCCGGGGATCACAGCTCCATCCTGTAGGCTGGTCCCATGGGTCCTCCACACGGGGATCAGGGAAATGTGAGTGTGCTGTCTGCCCACTCCCAACCCTCCTTCCCAAGGACAATCAGATATGACAGGAAGTCCTTTATTGCAAGTCCACAGCCATCTTATATAGGCAGGGGCATTCCAGGGCAGGGAAATGGGCAACCAATCATCTTAAAGGTCAAGCCAGCATGCAGGCTCTATGTAGTGAAATTTCTTTAAAACACCCTGAGCTACTTCTTCCTGACTTCCTCCATCCTGAGCTGTTCAACACATCCTGAGCCCCCCTCCTGACTTCCCCTGAGCTGGTCAAAACATCCTGAGCTGTCCTCCAGACTTCCTCCATCAAAACATCTTTGTCTAACCTTGTCAGATTATTGAGGTCACCTAGACTGAGGCCCCCACAGTTGAGGTCAATGCCCATAGTTGTTTTTATCTTGTAAAAATCTGGGCCTTTATAGGATTTTGCCATTGCTTTTGGTTGCTCACCCAAAAAAAAATCAGTAAGACCCTATTACTGAAAATGCAACACAAATGGATCACAGAACATGAGATAACTATATCAAATGGAACTGGACTGAAAACGTCCTCCTTGCAGGGTATCTTACACAGTACCAAGGAGTACTGTAGAAGTTACTAAGGGAGAGAAATAATCACAAGTCTCATCAACCCATAAGATCTGCAAGTTGCAATAAAAATCACCGTAGCAATAGGTGGACACCAATGTAACAGTGGCATGAATATGAAAGAGACAACCATTAGCTTTCTGAGTGAACTCAAGACTCACTTGTCAGAATGGAACACATTCCTGTAACTGTCAACTAGAACAAGAATCTAAAAAAAGGGACGGAAATAGATAAATGGGGAAAAACAGCCAATGAACCATAGGTAGGAAGACAGTACACCAAACTGCTCTGTAAATTGCTATGATTATACTCATAGATTTTAAGAGCATTTAGCACTAATCTAGAAATCTTCCTCAAGAAAGATGGAGAATCTCAACACTAGGATGAAGCCTAGGCCAGTTGTAGAGCAGTGAAGTGGATAACCATGGTCAGCCATAAATCAGATTACCAGTCACCCAGAATAAGGCCATCCTAATCTCTTAGAACCTTGTGGAAGAGGGAGCTGTAAGACTATAATAACCTAAAGATGGGAAGGTCCACCATTGAACAAAACATTCCATTCACGCCAAAGATGCCACATCCAGGAGGAACTCAGTGCAATGAGACTTGTCCTTACCATGCCTGCATAATGACTGAAATACCAATATGCCTCCATAGACTATGAGGAACTAAAGAGAAATAATAACACATAGCTGGATGAGTGAAGGGAAATGTCTCTATCAGTGGGGTAGCCTGAGGAGGGACAACTTAGTATGCCATAGAGGCCAGAATCCCCATAATAGTAGACAAGCCAGAGGAACCCTGGGGTCCACAGAAGCAACCAGGCAGGAAGATGGGAGGGAGTGAAATGGATTGCTGACGGTAACGGAGACAGATGGGAGAGAAGGGGGAATGGAGGGAAGCAGGGATTAGTACTCGATATGCTTGTAAAACTAAAAAAATTTAAAATTAAAATGTCTGGACCTTATCCTGATCTAGCATCTGCCTGTTTTGTCTTCCCCACATCTTTCAGACCAGAAGAGCAAACCTGTCATAACTGCCCTCAGAATCAACTAGTTCAGTGTTCCATGTGCGATTCCTAATTAGGACAATGTGCCCCTTTCAAATGTGAACATAAATATTTGTAGTAGATGCCAAGGAGATGATATTGATTGCAAATTGCAGTCTTTGTAATTAACCAATTTGAACAGCTGGAAGATGGAGCTAGTAAAATCACTTACTTCTGAAGGATGGTGGCCTTTCAAAGTTTGTCTCTCAGATATGAATTTATCCTTGTCCTGGGAATGTTCCTGATGTGGCTGCAGACTTTCAGGTACTTAATAAGTCACCACAGTTTATTTCACTTAGCATAATGATCTTCAGCTCCATCCACTTTCCTGAAGATGTCATGATTTTATTTTCTTTATGGCTGAGATCACTGTGTCAGATGAAATAAACCAGATTCAGAGAGACAGATATTGCATGTTCTTCCTCATAAGTGGAATTTGGATTTTAATTTAGGTGTATGAATGTCATAAAAGTAGAAAGGGGCTGGAAGAAGAGTAGAAGAAAAAATAAAGAGAATATTATGGAGTGCAGGTGACATAAAGCAGGAGAGAGGACTAATCATGGGGGAGAAAGGGGTAGGAGGAAGAAGATAAATAAGAACAAAGTTCAGTAACAAATTTATGTGGAAATGTCACAATGAAACTCATTACTTTGTGTGCTAACTTAAAAATAAATATTAAATTTTAAAAAATCACCAAAACTCTGGCAGGACAGGAATGCCCCAACCTTTTACCACTGACTGGCTTCCACTGTTCACCTCAACTGGTCCTGTATCCTCTGGGTTTCTCTGCAATGCACATAAACACACTCTGGGAAGGGATATAGGTTGAGATTGCCCGTGGATGTTGGTTCTGTGTTCCTGTTGTCTTAATAAGTGTAGGAGAGAAGTCCAAACAGCACCAAACTGGTATTCCCTTCATCTAGTTACTGTGGGAGAGGAATCTACACAGAGAAAGCAGAGAGCCAACCCTCTGTATGGTCAGTTCAAAGACCAAAGCTGTTGGGAGAACCCAAGCTCATTGTTGTGAGAAGGGGAACAACTTGGTTCAGGAACATGCATGCAAATACAGAAGGGTCCGTGTATCTATGGGATCAATACTAATTGTAACAGTTACTCTTAACTATTGCTGAGAGAGAGCACCCAAAGTCAAGCAAGTTAAGGCAGAAAGGGAGATTTATTCAGCTTATGGTTCCAGAGGAGGGTACAGTCTTTTAGCTGGAGGAGGCTAAGTCGCCGCAGACATCTTGGAATCTGAGAGCTGCAGACTGCTTGCTACAAAGTCAGACTTCTCCTAGAGGTAGGGTAGGACTAATCTGCCTCAAGGCCCACCCCTTGTGACTGCCTTCCTCCAGCAAGGCTCCACCTCTCAAGGTGCCATGATCTTGCTAAACACATGAGACTGTGGGAGACATATTTCAAACCATGATACTCCACCCCTGGCCCCCACAGGCTCATTGCCATTTCATTATGTAAACCATACTCAGTCCAACTTTAAAAAGTCTTCATAGACTACATCAGTATTTCCAATGGAGTCCAAAAGTCCAATTCCAAAGTCCAAAGCCTCCTGTAAAATATACTTCCAACATACAATGGCACAGAATAAACATTCCCATTCCAAAAGGAAGGAATGGGGGCATATCCAGGAAAGATTGGTCCATAACAAGACCAAAAACCAGAAGGACAAACCCCAAATCTTGTAACTCCAAGTCCAACAGGTGAGCCTCTTGTTGAAATCATCTCAGTTCCAAAGGATTTTGGTTCCACCCCTCCAATGTAGCTGCCCATAGAATATGTTGCTCTCTTGAGCTGACTTCTCCCAGGGTATACAGTGCTCCTTGGCAGATATCCCACATTGTCTCTGGAATCTTTAACATCTTTACTTCTCAATGGCAAACCAGGCTTTAACTCCACAGCACAAACTGCCCTTCTTGGGCCTCTAAACTGCAGACTTTCTGCCACATGCTGCCTGGCTTCCATCAGTTTTGAAATCTTGGGGGAGGACTCCACCATCTCCTCCCTCTTGCATCCTTGATGCCTCTAAAACCAGAACCATGTGGATGACTTTGCCAAGACTGAATCACAGCTGATTCTCCTTCTCTGTGCTGACCATGGGGAAAAGCTCTTTCACACCTGGACAGTTGTTTTATAGAAGTGGATCCTTGCTTTGGAACTCCACCTTTTAGCTCATTTCTTCAAAAAAGATTTGCATTCTTATGGGTGGGAGACTCCTCTGAGGATCTTGCCCTCAAGCTAAGGCCTCTCCTATTATCCAAATTGAGAGCAGACTTTGATTTACAAATGGAACTAATCTCTTTATAATAGCCATTTTGTTCCCTACTTCTTCCTGGTTCAACTTTCTAAGTTTGGCTTTGTATTTTTCATCATTAGATCTTACAGTTTTTGCTTCTTCCAGCCTGATTCTTTGCTCTTTTTCATAATTTTGAAGACAACTAAAAAGTAACCATATCACATTGTCAAGACTATACTACTTTGAAATTTCCTCCGCCAAGCACTCCAGTTTAACTTCAGGCAAGCTTTCAGGACGAGGGCAAAACTTCACTAAACTCTCGGCCAACATATGGCTCCATGTGTCACTCATCCAGTTGCAAACACAGTCTCTGTTCCCTTCTGGACCATCACAAGCTGGGCTTCCACTGCCTGCGTCTCTCACACCATTGCTATCCTCTGAGCTTTCACGATAAAGGCCCATTTGGCCCCTTTGCCAAGATGCAAAGACTTTCCCAGCACAAACTCCCAAAGTTCTCCATATTTTTCCCAACAAATAGTTCCAAAGGCACACTAGCCACATCACAGCATTGGCCATACTGCTGGGTACCAACTTCTCTCAGCTTCACAAACAACTTCACGTTGTGGTACCAGCTTTTGTTAATCTCACAGCAATATCCCACTTCTAATACCAATTTCTGTAATAGTTACTTTTAACTATTGCTGTGAGAAAGCACCCAAAGTCAAGCAACTTAAGGGAGAAAGGGAGAATTATTCAGCTTACGGTTCCAGAGGGAAGGTACAGTCTCTCAAAGCAGAGGCAGCATGGCTGACTGGCCAAAACTAGAGGAGGCTAAGTCACTGTAGACATTTTGGAAACTGAGAACTACAGACTGCTTGCTACGAAGTCAGACTTCTCCTAGAGATAGGGTGGGATTAATCCACCTCAAGGCCCACCCCTTGTGACTGTCTTCCTCCAGCAAGGCTCCACCTCAAACCATGACACTAATACATCTTTTCCTTAGGTAGCATGCATCAGTTTGTACACAGAATGATAGAAAATCACTTTATAAAATTCTCTTTCATATTCACAATCATGCTCATGTGATACATGAAGGAAATAAATTTCAGGAGACTTGAATATTTTTAGGTTCACACTGGAGTCCTCAGTTCCAAAACATGGAGACAAATCAGGTCTGCTGATTCTAGGAGTGACTGAGTTTTTTAAAGTTCTTTATATCCACTATCTTGTTTAACTCTTGAGGTTGGTCACATCAACAAGCATTCTTTAAAGTAAACAGGATGAAACCAAAAATTAATAGATATTACCTTGGTGATTAGGGATTCCCAGAGGCATTAATTAGTAGTGTTCCAAAATGTCTTATATGGGAGAGGGCCACTAGTCACTGATTCTCATAAAGTACTTGCGCAACCATTTATCTGCTTATCTCTTCTCCTTTCTCACACTGTTCTTAAGCACTTTACAGTTCTGAGAATAAATCAAGTTCTTTTCCATTTCCAGGCTTTTGCACATGTTGATCCCTCAGTTTTGAATGACTTACCTTGTAATTTTGGTCTGGCTCGTTCCTATGCATTCTGTCACCTATGATGTCATCCCTTCTCCCCACCTACTTCTTCTCAAGTCTAATATAAATACACTTGTGCTTATCGGCATTGGTCTTATGATATTAAAATGCTTTTTTCCCTCATCATTTTATGGGAAGTTTACATATAGAGTCCCATCTTATCAATCCCTCTAGGAATAACTGGCTTTCAAATTTTCATTGGAAAAATGAATACATACATGAAAAAACATTTTCGAAGATTCCTACAAGAGTTCACAGGCGTCAGAGGTTTCAAGTATATTGATTGTAGATTGTGAGATAGATCAACTCTCATAGTCTGCTTTGGGAATGCATGCCAATCCATGAACTTTACAGTTAGAGACCAACAGGTATCACAAGAAGCATTTCTTTCCTCTCTTCAGATTCATGATCGGTTTTGTTTTTGTTTTTTTGTTTTTTGGTTTGTTTTTTTTTTGCCTGAGTGGCCATCTGGCTAAAAGATATTTCAACCTCCAATATCCCATGCCACAGACACTTAATCTTTGATTCATTCCCAAAAACACTCTTCAGGTTTTTTAGTCTTCATAGAATGAAATCTGGCCGATTTCACCACAAAAGAATGGACTGCAATTGATCAAGATTCTTTAAATCTTACTTGCCTATCTGAAGAACAACCATGCAACTATTTTAAGTTGCCTTCTTGCTCCAACTAAACACACAGCCTTCTTGCCATATAATTACTGATAACCTGACACAAATATTTAGTTGTAACTCCATCTGGAAAATTTTGTAAATCAAAGCTGGCTACATCTTTATCTTTTTGTTCTCTCTCTCCTTCTCTCTTTCATTTTTTGACTTTCTTTGTGTGCTCACTTTGTTACACCTATTCTCTCTATACATACATACATACATGTATACCTGTGTGAACATGTACATACACTCACCACAACTCCCTGGTAAGTTAAAATTTGCCTATGTTTCAGAGATACAAACACCAGAACAAAAGTAATGAAATATATTAATTACATTAAAGATGTTTTAGAGAACCAGGATTTGCTTTCAAAAACAGGGTTTATCTAGTTCTGACCAGAGAGAAGCAACAGCAGGCAGATAATTAACCGCTAATAACGTTACTGTAATTAGAAGTGCCTTGAACTCTTAACCCAATTCTTACTCAGGTTCCTAGATCCATACAGTGAAAAATAAGATGATCCTTCTATTTCTTTCTTCTTGATCTGGCTCAATGTTCAGATTGCATTATTTTCCAAGTAAATATTACTAACCGCCTGTCATTTGTTGTCTACTGACTACATAGCAGCTGCTGCAGGTAACTAAGGATACCAGGTTGACTATGGGGCTCAACCCTCCAATTATTCAATAAAATATGCATCTCTCAAAAGAGTTATCTGGAAGTAATTATCATTTCTGTTGTTATAGACAAGAAAACTGAGAGTGAAATGATTTATTGAAAGCCACTCAGCAGGCAAGCACAGATTCAAAATCAGTTCCCCCTAATCCCATCAATGTTCTTTCTAGAAGGTCACAGTACTCTACAAATGGCCAGCATTTGCCATTATCATAGTGATTTGCCCAGTCTGGTTGACTCCCAGGTACAGCCATAGTCCATTCAACAGACAAGAGAAAAGGGGAAAGAAAAAAAATATGATTCCATAAAAGGTCAAGTACTGTAATAAATTGTTTGAAAAAAAATTACCGTTATTCTTAAAATAGCACCTAGAGTCCCAACAAAAGCAATCAATGGAGAGAGCTCAGTGATGGGGGACATTGAGCAATTTTTTAATGTCCATGTCAGCCAGCAAATGACCCAAACTTCCTCTCAGCAATTCTCCCTGGCAAGTTTCTGAGACAAATACGTTCAAAGAAAGAAGCTACATGCTATTAGGACTTTAGCTCCAAATCTTACTTCAGAGTGTTATAGCACCAAGCTGAACTTTTGCCAAAGGAGAGTTTTCTCATCCTGAGTTAGTGAGGTTCAAATGGTCAAAAACAGTATCACTCCTCAGAGTGCCCTAGCTTGAGTTGTGACTCCAAGGAAAAGCTACCTAAAACGTCCTCAGCCGAGCCGAGGAAAGGATGGAAACCATGCAAGGCAGAGCCGAAGTACTGGAATCTGCCGCATCATCCTCTGCTTCCGGACTCATCCAGCTTTTCCACCAAGAGTCTAAAAGAGAGAAATCCACAGTGCTCAGCCCACAAAAAGCAAAGCAGAGCTTTTTCCGTAGCTAAAACTTTTGAGTCCAAACTCTAATACAGAGAGCCCTGGTAGACATATTCTACATGAGGTAGGGATAGTATGTAAGACACTCCCTTCGGGCAAGGTTAGCCTCTTCCCACAGAGAACCTAAACTCTCTTCTTTTCAGCTAAAGTCTAGACCTAAGGAATGGGAATGTGATTGAATAGTAAAGGGGAGAAGGTAACATAAATTCATTAAATTCATATATAAAACTAAAAGAATAAAAATTAATTACAGAATTCAGACTTTTCTGGAGACATGTGTTTGCTAATCTGAATATCTGGAAACAGCCAGCTTGGTTTTCTCATTGTTGAGTTCTGCTTGTGAAACGAAGACATTTTGTTTTCAAGGCCAATTCATATCCTAAGCTTTCTTGCCTTTGTAAACAATCTGACAGTGCATCTTCTTTACATATGTGATTCCTTCTCTCTCTCAGCAGACATAGCTCTCCTTTTTGAAACTCTTCCTGGTGCACACCTTCTTGTCCCCACCGTACTGCTCCTCTAGTCTGGATCAGATACCTTTCCTGGGCTTACCTATTGAGGAACTTTGTGAGTTTACATGAATGTTTCTCTCCAGTAAACAAAAATCTTAACGACCAGAAGGGTATTTGATTCATTTGTTTCTCCAGTGTTTATCCCAGTATCTGGCACACAGCAGGCTAGAGAGTTTAATGAATAAATAAATCAAGAAGATACTGAATCTGTCCAGCACAGTGCAGTATAACTCAGGAAGGTGGGGTGTGGATGAAAACTCTGATCTGAGCTCTTATTGCAAATGAAGTTTCTAATCAGCTTCCCCTTCTATTCTTCAATGACTTGCATGACCAAAACCTCTATTCATTCAAAATTATATTTATCCCCACATAACACATATTCCTGATGCTAAGACTTCAAATATTGTCTTGAATTCAGCTTTGTAGCTTCTAACACTTGACCTTTGATAACACATAATCTTTCAACTCTACCTAAACTCATGTCCTGGTAACTTCTGTACATTTTACCCCAAAGGCAATGCATATCATCTAAACCCTTAGACATATAAGAACATTATACTTACTCAACATAGGTGTTATTCTCCTAACATCTCCTCTCCCGATTTCCAAATAGATATTTCTGAATGATCTTTGCTTGTGTTCCATAGTTTGCCAATTCTTGTTTGAGACCATCCTGAAAGGTGACATTTTTTTTCCATCTCAGGCCCTTTTGATATCTGTATGGCTGTGATCAGATACAGTCATGTACTGGACCCTGCCATGCCAATCTCTTTAAAATCAGACCCCACACATCCTCCAAATGTTCTGTGTGACACTACACAAGGCACTCTTTATAGATAAGCTTCCAAAGTAGCACTCTGATGGAGAAGCTGAACCTAATTCAGAAATTAGAGAGATTGGGACAAGACAAAATCAAGACAATTTATCTAGTAACCAGAAATACTAGAACAGAAAACAAAGAAAATGGATGAAAAAAATAAACCCTAGGGCACGGAGAATTGATTCTATATCTGTTGAGTTTCCACCTACTTAGAAACTTTAGATCAGATCTCATACCTCAAGGACCAGAGTGAAGCATTTTAATTTAGTACAGATGAAAACATTAGGTCACTGTAGATCATCAAATAAATCTCTCTGAGAACATAGAAAAGACCCCAAACTTGGATTTAAGAGTCCTGAATCTGAAGTCCTGGCTTTATCTTTACAGGGTGGTGTGACCGTGGGCAACCCTTCTCAAGTCTTCCAAGAAAATAACTGTTTTCCAGAAATTTAGGGAATAGTTCACAAGTATGTAAGGCCCTGAGTTCTATATCTAACAAAACAAAAAATGAAATGCCCAAGAAAAGAAGTATGTACCAATGTTAAGTGGTCCTTGAAACAACTCTCAACCTTTGGACTCCACAGCACATACGCATTTAACCTGCAGAACTTGAGTTTCTCTTATCTAGCAATCACTTGCCATTTTTCTACCCCATTCTGCTGGGGATCAGGAACTTCACCTATTGTGTCCCATCTGTTGGCAACACAAATGGAGAGGGGAATGCTCCTGCCACATCTGTTCTTGTTTATTTTTGATACATTCCAGAAATCTGGGGCCAGAAGAAGAGGAAGGGAGGGAGAAGCCTCCATGCAGGATCAGTTTCAAGTACTGTTGTCCTGCTCCATATGTAGGGACTGGATTCAAGCACAGCAGACAATCAGCATGTGGGAAAACTTGGGCCTTCTACCAACTAGCATCTCCAAAGGTCAAATTAGAAACTTGGAGTTTAAGAGAGAAACAAATAAAATGAACCCAGACATTGACTCTGAACCTGGTTCCTCAGACGAGTGACCACATGAAGATAACCTTGCTCTTTGTGTTAGTCTCTACAATTGGTCTGGGTTACTTACTAGAGCAGATGAACTCCAAAATCTCAGCAGGTTTTCACAGATAGTTCATTAATTGTTGAACACTCATAAATGTTTCCCAAGCTGAAATTTAGATTAAATAAAATGGTTTGTTTATGTCCAGGAATGTTCTATGCATTGTACTTAATTTGCTCACTTTGTACCCATGAGGAAATCAAGGCTTAGAGAGGTGACATGTCATCACCAAAATCAGGCATTTGACAAATGGAAGAGCTGGGATTGTGACTCAAGGATACTGAGCACCAGGGCCTGTGCTTTTTCCTTATTCTATGCTGTCTGCCACCCCAAGAGGACTCTGAGGAGTGTTTCCTGGTCTGTGTCCATCAGGTCCTTTCTCCTGTAGGCAAATAAGGAAGTCATGTGGCAAATGGCCTGGGCGATGTCTTTTCACAGAGATCTCATTGCTCTTGCAGCCTGTGCATTATTGAAGAGGAGTTAGCAGTGCACCACTGAATATCATGAATTTGTCTCCCTACACCGCGTAAAACCTGGAAAGTAGGATTCTATGTCCCCAAATGCCAGCATTAATCACGGAAGAGTTCTCAGACAATGTTGTTGAGTCCATTCTATCATTTTCTTTGGCAGAATTTTGAGCAATCTTACAATATGTGAAAAAAAATCAGACCACATGATCATTAACAGTCTACAATCCACAGCTTTTTACATTACTTACATTTAATGTAACATCAGGCATAAATTAGCTTTTCTACCACTTTTGATCATAGGAAAAGCAGAATCTATTACTCACAAACTCATAAAAAAATCCATAAAGTAGGGAAGAGATGAATTTAAAAACATGAAACAAGAATGTCTGACCAACAAGATATCAGAGGCAGGGAAGATATTCATGAGAGAATATTAAAGATAGCTATCTTTGGAAATTACCTCAGAGCTCTGGGAGAGACACAGATAAAGGCAGAGTGAGAAAAATCAATATTACCCTAGACCCCTCTAGCCTGTAAGCGCTGATGGGGTCTCATTTACAGCAATCACTTCTGGTTAGCTGTACCATGCTCCTATTTCCTACTGCGGGACTCTAGCTTCCCTCACAGAAATAGTCCAGTTGGCATGGTGTGTGACCCCATGAAGGATGCCATTTACTTCCACATTGTGTCAATCATGTTGCATGTTTCTTGCTCAGCTCATCCTGTGGGGTCTTCCTTTCCACATCTGAGGGTGTCTCATCCTACACAAGGCATGCAATATCCACCAGGAGAAATCCTTTGACCCAATCTGCTTATTATATCAAGTTGCCAGAACGACAAATTCTGCAGCTGCAAATCCATGTTCTTTTTGAAGAAGAAATGGGGCAAATGTTCATCTTTCTCACTTTTGTACTCCCAGTTCTGTGGTCCTTTTCTTAGTGCTCAAACGTGGGTCCGTAAACTGATGTAAGAAACAATCCCAAAGAGTCAGATAACCCACATTCACCTTCCTCTTTTCTCAAGGTAAGAGCAGTATATTTCTCTTTGTGAGTCTTGTGAATGAACTTCTCAAAGGTGTTTGTCCCAACAGTTTTTTAACAGTCTTGGCTAAAGCTTCAAACCAGTGTGTTGACAGGATAAGTATGATGGCCTCTGTTTCCCTTCCTGGAATCATTTCTGAAACATGAGTATAGAAGGATTTCTCTGGATTCATTGTTACCAGCCATATTCCAGACCTTATGAAAAAAGCTTGCTGTGCACCTCCTTGTTCAGTTCTCACCACACTTCTATACTGTGGTCTTGTCACCTCCTTCTGAAGACCCAAGGAGGGAAAGTGCCTAACCATGACAAACATCTCCTGTATATTCCTGCCAATGGCATCTCCCAGGAATCCCGTGCTCCTTTGTTTATTGCCTTTCCCAGTTACCTACCTTACTACTCACTCTGAGCTTTCCTTCCACATTTCATCCATTAGAACAGACGCCCAGTACCTTTTCCCAGCTGTGATCTCAGACTTTCTGAACAAGATTTGGCTTTTCCTTCTCTCCTGGAGAAGGTTTAGGTTTAGGTCTCCTGTTCCTCAGGGCTATCCAAACCTGACCCGGGCTTTATAAACAGCATTTATATCTGATTTACTATGCATGACCTTGAATAGATCTGAAAGTTCCTTAATATATACACTGCAACCTTGGAAATTATCTTAACTTCTCAGGTAGTACTTCAGTTTAGTTGGCCAATTACTGTGGGAGATAAGTGGGAGAAAACATTTAAGATTCTCACAATGACTTAAACAGGCAAATACACAAGGAAGTATTCAGTAGCTGATGTTTGCTGAACACTCACCATCAATCTTATTAAGTTCTTTATGGGTCTTGATCACAGTTAGTTCTCCTCTGGACTCTATGTCACAAGCACTGTTACCATTTCATTTTAGACATGAGGGAACTGAAACCAAAAGAGGTTGAAAAGTTTACCTATAGCAACTCTCAAATTTTGAAACTGGTAGATCTTGGGTATGAAGCAGGTCCTCAGGGTTCAGGTTCACATCTTGGCATGAAGCAAATCCTGTACAAATACAATGGAGGCAACTCTTACATGAATAGGTAAATAGACACATCTTCCTTCTCTTCCTTTGGTATCATTGGGTCAGAGAGCACTTGCCTGCCCCCAAAACTTATCTACTCACTTGAAACTAAGAAGATGATGTTACGGCTTCCTCTACCCCCAGCATCACTACTCAGACAAGCCTCTGGCTGAGTTCTTTGGCCAAGAGAGAGATCTGTTCACAATTCAGGGCTCGCCAGTAAAGCACTCCTGCAGAGCCAGGGCTTCTTGCCAAGCAACTTCCCCTGCCCTTCTGATATGCAGATGTGTGCAAGAATCCCACACATCTGCACGGGGAACATCTAAAAGCTGTGACTTGGCTTGAAAGAAGGAAAATGTTAATGTCAGCTCTATAGGAATGGCTGCTCCTTAGGGGCCACGCAGGGGAGAATAGCATATCATGGCTGGGAATGGCCATCCCTAAAGTATTCTTCCTCAGAGACAGATGCTTTGCCTCTGTTACTTTAAGAGCTGCTTTTTCCTCAAACTGAATGGCAAAAGAGAATGGAGAACAAATGGGATTCAAGGCAGGGGATCTTGAGACTGTTGTCTTGCTTAGTGTCCTCCAGGTCAAGCCCTGAGCTGGGACAAAGGAAAAACAGCTCAGGAAAAAAGGCAATCTTGGAAAGAGTATAGTTGTTATCTTTAATCTCTGCAAAAAGAATAACAATTTTTTTGAGACAGTGTCTTGCTATGTAACCCAGACTGGCCTTGAAGTTGTGATCCTCTCATCCTAGCTCTCTTCAGTTCTGGGATTACAGACAGGAGCCACCACCCCTAGCTCTTTTGGGTAGAAGAAACAGAATTGAGAACAAGGATTAGTGTAGAAATAGCAGAAATAGGGATACTGCTCATTGTAAGTAACTGTTTCTCCAAGACCTGCGTACTGAAGGGACCAGTTGCATTGAGAAATACTGAGTTTTCCCTCCTCGCTAAAATGTGAAAGTGCCAAACTCCTACCCACTGGAGAAGAGGGTTGTTGTGGCGAGGCCTCAACAGCCAGATAAACAGCAACATCTTTTTGCCCTAGTCGGCTACCTTCATGTGGGAACTGATTTAACTCAGAGGGTATACTCAGACCTCTAGTCAAAGGATGTACATATCCAAGTTATGAAGAAAGGCATGTAATAAGTGTGTGTATAAGCATTCAAGATGTGAAAGATGTGATTATTTGCAGAACTTAATCTCATACCTCCCCGTCCTTGCTGAACTGAATATCGCAAAAATATTCTCATTCGCATTTGGAATGGTATGTTTCTAAGCAATCATCATTCTGAATACTCATTCCAACCAGGAGACGACCTGAATATTGAATAGAATAAAGATGTATATATTAGATTACTTATTCAAATGCCTATCTGGCGGTTTGGATAGAATTAAGCAATAGTCCAATCTGGCTGTTGTTTTATGCATGGGATGTCAAAGCTAAACAGCCCTTGGAGAATATTCTCTCATTCTTCCTCTGCAGTAACCCTCACTATCCTGTCCTGTTCACAGACAAGGAAACAGACTAAGGGTGATGAAGCATAGAATACAGAGGTGGGATGATAGGAACCAGTAGCTGCCATTTAGCAGTTAGTAAAAGTAATATTGTCTCACTAAATAAAGGAAACAACTGAGGCCCCATGTCACTAAGGAACTTGGATAGAGTCATAGATACCTGATAGAAGGTAGAGTTAGTCCTCAGTGTCTCAGCCCAACGTCCACACTCAACATCAAGTCCCAAGAGAGTGGGCTCTTGTTTTCATGTCACCTTCCGGATACCTTCCAGATTCTTCAGCTATTCGATTTTTAAATGAAATAGTTCCTAGTCTATGACTGAGAAAATTCCCATATAGATATGGCACCACATTTGAGGTTCTGTTACACAGATATTCTACCCTGCAGATTCTAAAGGCTCCACAATATAGAATGAGACCACATTGTTCTTCAATTCAACTGACAAAGGTAATAACTCAAATTCATCTCTTTAATTAAGCCTAAGTAGTCCCATCCATGCAAAATGCTTGTTTAGAACCTTATTTAGGCATTATTTACAAGAAAACTTCCCTGAGCACTCATTCCCCCAGGACACAGAGCACCTTTTACATAGTGCTGCCACTCTATGGGAGATGCTTTTCCCACTATAAATTGAGTCAAAGAACCACCTTGGATTATTTTCTGCACCTTCAGTATGGGGTCTGATGCCCAGCAGGTGTCTGGGAAGGTTTGCTGAATCTGTGGCAGAAACTTGGCTGGCATCACTGCAAAGCTGTCTCATAGGAAGATCTTGTGAGTAGAGAGTCTCTTCTCTCTTGCCTAGTCAATCAAAGAAAGTCTGGAGAAACTTTACACTTAACAAAATGCTTTATACCCACTGAACAGTAACAAGTCTAGAACAAAATCTCTTGAGTTTCCTGTGTTTTGCCAGTTCCAAGAAGGAAGAGTTTCCTGTCACATTTGCACTAAGAAGGGAGTCTCGCTTCCTCTTTCCAGACAACCTGAGTATTCTCTGCACCATCATGCTCAGTTCCAGCTTATAAAGCTCCATCCTGGAAGCCCACCATGAGGTCCCTCTCCATGTTCCTGTTTCTCATCTGATGTACCATCCTTTTCCTGCTTATCTCACATCCTTTCTTATGTCAGTTATGGATGGTCGGAGCTGGTAGGGTGATGGAAATGAACAAAACACAGACACCTAGATCAGAGATGTGAGTATAAATCCCAGTTTCACTTTGGAATATTTTTATTTGTGTGTGTGTGTGTGTGTGTGTGTGTGTGTGTGTGTGTGTGTGTGAAAGAGACAGAGAGAGAAAGAACACTGTATGTGCCTGTAGAGGCCCAAGGGTGACTTCTAGAATCATTTTGCATTGCTTCTACCTCCTTTTTGCTTCACTCTGGGATTTCCTACGTCCTGCCCTCCAGAGCTGGTACTATAGGCCATTGCCGTTTCTGCCTGGCATTTTTAACTGGGATCTGGAATCTAAATTCAGATCATTGGGCTTGCAAGGCAGAATCTTAATCCCTGAGCTATCTCTTTAGTCTCTACTTTGGAATATTTGTTTAAGCACCCTGTGGTAGTAACATGGTGAGGCAGGGGGCAAAACTTCCCTGTCCAACTCTGATAGACTGAAGGCCTTTTCTGCAAAGCTAGCAAACTCATGTCTGGGTTTCTCATCTGGAAGCCCCCTGTTCTAATATGTATTGGGAAACAAGGCTCTGATATGGCATAGCAAGTGGACTGGACAAAAGGCATTAAAGGAAGGAAACCAGGCAGGAGACCTTAGAGGGATAGTCATGGATTGGCAAGATAAAGGGGTATATGTGGCAGTACAGAGGACAAAGGCCTGAAGAAAGAAGGAATGCCAAGCTACAGCTAATGTTAATGAGGTCCTACTCAGAGTCAGATAGTACTTTAGGGATTCTTTCCTTGCATCTTGTTAATGACTTGTGATTGGGATTTTTAATCTTTCCTTTCATTTGGGGGAAAACTGAGCCATTAAGAGGCAAAGCCAATTATCCAAAATGATGGTCAATGGTTTGAGTATGATATGTCTCCTGTAGGCTTATTGTGTAAGTACTTGGTGCTCAGACGATGGTGCTATTTAGGGAGGTTCTAGGAACTGTGAGAGGTAACCTGGGGAAGTATCTTGTTTCTGCCCCCTTCCTATGTCCCACTTTCTCTTTGCCTCCTGTCTGTTATGTTCCATATTCTTTAGTGGCCACATTCTGCTTCACCATGAGCACATGGACTGAACCCTCTGAAACTCAGCTAAAGCAAAGTTTCCCTGCTATAAGTTGTTTCCTTTAGACATTTTGTTTGCAGTGATTCAAAAATAACTTAATACAGAGACACAATAAGTAAGAAAAATATTCCAAACCAGATAGTCTCACTCCAGATTTTACATATTCAAACATCAGATTTGGTCAGAAATTAAAGAAGAACCATTTAGATGGTGACATTGACAGGATCTGTTAAAAGATTGACTAGCAAGAATGAATAAATAGGAGGTAGAGACCAGATGATTCTCATGTAACTACATGGTCCCTCTGGTTAACTCTAGATGAATGTTTATTACCAAATTGCTTTCTTTATCTATCCAACTCAACTTAGAGCTTCTAATGTACCTGCTCTTGTACTGTTCTTTAAAATGAGAAAAATGATTGTGCTACAGGTCTGTTCTCCAATGGATGGTATTCCTGACTGGTAGAGGAACAGACACATAAATGAGACATTGCAGTAAAAGGGTCTCAATGGCAGTAGGTAAAGGGAAGTAGCCTGACCTTTCTGGGAAAAGATAATACCAAAGGTAACTTGAAATTTAGAGGGAATTAGCCAAGCAAGGCGATGAGAAAGCCATTCTGGACACAGGCACAAATTCAGCATAAGCACAAAACAGCATTAGCCTCAGTAGCACAGGGGGCTATAAGGAGAGGCCAGTGGTGATAGTACCGGTCTGAAGAACCAGGTTCGTGCCTCTACTTCAGCCATCTGACCTCAGTAAATTAGTATAAATTTAAATTGACATCAAAAAACAAGAAAAGAAAATGTGTTCAACATGACCATGTTGGGGAGAGTATCCAATGTCCAAGTCCATCTTTCTCTGGGGTTTTGACATGGGGCAAGAGCTATGCAGTTCTAGTCCAGGTATAGCTCTGCAAAGTGCTCTGGCCAGCTGTCAGAAATGTGGGAAATGTCTTCTTGCTTCTCTGGCTGGCCTCAGTCCTTGTTTCTGATATCAGCATGAGATTCCTTGAGAAGTTTCAGTGCTCAGGGTCCATTCTTTTCATAGTCCTGATAACCAAAGTAGTGGTAAGAAGATGCTGCCGGCAGGTGCCGCTTCTCCGCCTTCTGTTTTACTGTCCAGTGAAGTGAAACTAGAAAGGAGGCAGGACTGGATCTGGTAGTGAAGGAGCCCAGATTCCATCCGGAGCTGATTGGAAACCCAATGGACTATAATCAGATGATTACCATGACCATTTTTGTGCTTTTAAATAGGTCACTGGCTTGTAAGGAAGAATTTATTAGAAAGTTCTAGTTGGAAGCTAAGGGAAATCTTTAATTTAATGCTTCTAAGTCAGAGGTCAGATGTACTTTGGTAAGATTAATTAGGGAGAATTCAAAAATAGGAACTGGTTTTTTGATCTAACACAAGACACAATATGTTAACATCTGTATTCCTTGGTTCAGTGAGCTGAGTTCATATTTGCTGTATTATAAAAGGTGCGCGCGTGCATGTGTGTGTGTGTTTGTGCATGTGTATGCACATGTGTACACATACAAGCACATCTGTAAAGACCTTTCTAGCTTCAACTTTTTAAGACTCAATAGTATTCTATTTTTCTAGAATATGAAACAGATGGTCATGTCAATGACTGACCTTCTAGGGGGACCTGTGCTCTAGGTTCTGCTTTCCTATGTCACAGTGGTTAACACACTTCCCTTGCACCCCCACATTTCTCTTTTCTTTGTGAAATATGCTCTATTTATCACATAGTCGGATCGTATCAGAGTCTACACTAGAATAGCACCATTATATGATCAGGATCAGTGCAGTTTGTGGAGGGTAGCTAGTGTGAGGACCTGATATGTTTGGAAGACTACTCCTCAATCTGTGGTTATAGAACTGAGAATATTGTCCAAACTGAGAACGTTACACGAGGTTAGAAAGGAGACAGGGCTGTGCTGGATCTGGAGGTGAAGGAGCCTGGAGTCCATTTTGGAGCTAATAGAAAACCCCTGATGGGTTGCCATTAGCTGACCTCCCAAATTATATTGAAGGGTCGTGAGCACATGGGCCATCATTCATAGATTCTTCTGGCCTTAGATGTGCCAGACTCTGCATATTTGAAAGCTGGAGGAAAGATGGATACTCTAGATCCCTGAAACCTCAATTCTTGCTGCAGGAGAGCACTCATTCAAATCACTCTTTCAGATACCTGCTTCGTGCAGCTTCTTAATGGAAGGAGCCCCTTTGGATTCATTAGTCTTTATGCATTCACTATTTCTACCCATTTTGATCGAAGAATTTCCTAGTTTTAAGTATTTGAAGAGATGTTGGAGATACAGAAGCGAATGAGTGACGACTAACATCTGCTTTAGTGGACACTGTCTCCATTAAAAAAATGAATGCTGTCATAGGAAGAAAGACAATGAAATGCTGGTGAAGTAGAGAGCAAGGATATGAGCAAGTATGAGATCAAAGAAATTTTGTGGTTGCTCCCTAAAAGATTAAAAAAAGTTGAATAAATAATAATATATGTATATAATAATATATATAAATAATATATGTAGAAATCATTATATTTAAACATATTGCATGAAGACCTAGAAGTAAACTGAAGTTGGCCCACTGAAGGAACCCTAAGACCAGTGTAATCCTTATGGTAGAAGTGGTTCTTAGCTTCATGGTGGTGGCAATCACATGAATCTACACATGTAATAAAAATCACAGAGTTAATTAAATACACACAAACATATCAGTCCGTACAAAACTGATCAAATAGGAATAGTGTCAGTAGATCATAATAGTGTCAATTTTGGGGGTATGATATTACACTATGATCTATGCAAGGTGTTATTTTTGGAGTAAATTGGGTAAAGAGGACATGAGATAT
This sequence comes from Typhlomys cinereus, assembly GCA_023101885.1. Lineage (NCBI taxonomy): Eukaryota > Metazoa > Chordata > Mammalia > Rodentia > Platacanthomyidae > Typhlomys > Typhlomys cinereus. The sequence goes on along the minus strand of JALPQD010000008.1, from coordinate 1,521,442 downwards.
CTGTTGATTATTCTTATAATTCTAATTTGATTGTTAATTTATGTAGCACTGGGGATAGAACCCAGAGTTCCGGAAATGCTAAGCAAGTTTTCTACAAACTGAAGTACATGTCCAGACTGTCACATACATAAATTCTGCTGTGGCATCTCATGCATGCAATCCCAGCACTTGGAAGGAGGAGGCAGAAGGATAAGAAGTTCAAGGTCATCTTCACCTACATAGCAATTTTCAAGCCAGTCTAGGCTACAGGAGACTCTGTCTCAAATATAAAACAATCAAATATATGTGAATCTTCAATTAATTTAAACAATTAAATGAATGATAAATAAGGGGCAGCAAGATGTCGACTCTGCAGGGAAAGGTACCTGTGCACAAACAGGTAAGTGTGATCCCTGAAACCCACATATTGGAAATTGAGAGAAACAACTTCTGAAAGCTTTTTCTGACTCTACAAGCACACCATGGTGTTTGGGTGGTCTCTTTCTTTCTTTTTCTCTCTCAAATTCTAAAAGGGGGGGAGGAAGAAGGAAGAATAAGTAGAAGAAAGGGGAAGGTGAGGCAAAGGTTGAAAGGTAGTGACCAGTCCATCTGGTAAAGACAATAAAGGGGTAGATAGCAGGTGATAGAGAATGAGACATATAGGACTGAAATCAATACAACTTCATGTGATGATAGACAAGAAGGCTTTAAAAGTTTTTATTTGAAGAAGAGTGTGATCATAGTTACATTTGAGGAAGGTTGCTGTACTTTAGAGAGTACATTTGGAATGGGTAAGAGCAAGGAAATAGTTTGACTAGGATCCAGTGGGAAGTAAGAGAACTAGATGTGAGATATATTTGTGGTGCAGAATCCATGGGAGTTTGATGACTCAGAGGTGAGAGCACAGTGGGAGTGAAAGATGACTCACAGATTTCTAACCTGGTCGTTAGGTAGATGGTGGTAGCAGGGTAGAAGATATGACGCTTATACTTGCAATGCTGACACCCCAGACGCTGAAGCAGGAAGATTGCCACAATTTCAATGCCTGCCTGGACTACAGAATGACTACCCTATCCAAAAAGAAAGAGAGAAGGAGGGAAGAGGGAAGGAGGGAGGAAGGAGGAGAGGGAAGGAGGAGAGGGAAAGGAGGGACGAAGAACATTTAAGGAGAGCAGTTTAGAAAGAAACCTTTAAAGAGAAGAATTTATTCATGGAGTTTGAAATATCTTTATGACCTCAGAATCTAGGTGTCTGATAAGCAGCTGTATGTATAACTATCTGGTCCACAGGAGATAAGTGTTTACCAGGTATACACAGAATGTAAAAACCAGAAAAACATGGCAAAATTCTGATAATATTGACATCTAAAATAGGGTTTGAGAAAGAGAAGCCTACCGTGAAAACTGAAGATTATGGAAGAGGTTACAGAAAGAAAACTGGGTGTGGTGGCTCATTCCTATGGTCCCAGCACTTGGGGTGCTGAGGTAGGAAGACTTTCATGAGTTCAAGGCCACCCTAGGTTACTGTCATGGTCTGAAGTGTGAGTTGTCACCCACAGGCTCATGTGTTTGAATCATTAGTTGTTTGGGAAGGTCAAGGCATCTTTAGGAGGTGGAGCCTTGCTCCAAAATGCAGTCAGAGGGGATGGGTCTTGAGTTGATTAGCTCCGCCTTGCTTCTGGGAGAGGTCTGCTCTTACACATTGCAGTGAGCATTCTGCAGCTTTCAGCCTCTTTGTTGGACATAATTTAAGCTGCCTCTAGTTTCTGCCAGCTAACCGTGCCTTATCCTCCATAAAGGACCGTATCTTTCCTCTGGAATCATAAGCTGAATAAATCTACCTTTTCTCCCTTAAGTTGCTTGACTTTGAGTGGTGTCTCATAGCAACAGACAAGAGTAACTGCAACAGTTACAGAGAAAGCGAGGAAGTCTGCTAAGATCACCTAAGCCAATGGTGTGGATGAAGAAATGAAAGAAAGTGTCCTCAACTCAAGTGTGTCCCTGGTAACTCTGGACAACTTTGGAAGCAAAAGCCATAATGCAGCAGAGCTGAGGAGTAAGTTGACCGGATGCTGGGAATGGCGCGCAGCACTTTCACTCAAACACTTCTGTCTGAGAAGTAACGAAGGAGACACACCAATGGGACAAGCTCTAAGATAGCCGATGTTCCTTTTCTGAGACTTGGGAAAATTTGAGTATGTCTAGTGGTAGAGAGTTCATATTCAGAAGAGCCCAGGACCAGTCACAGGCAGCCTGATGAACGAGCGTCTTCTGAAACAAAGCAACGAGAGAAAGTTCCTGGTGGCAGGGCCTCTGGGTTCTGTCACATGCCGCCAACCATTCTAAAACTACTGTGGTGTTTCCTCTTTTGGAAACATCTGGGCCATTCAGACTTGCACAAAGACCCCTTTCAAACTCCCTGGAGAGAACTCAATTTCAGATCCCAGGCAAGGTATTTCCTCTCTAGAGCTGCCGTGGCTGCATTGACCCCTCTTCTACAGCCCCTAACCCAGGCTCTCTGCAGGGTCCTCGAACACCAGAGCAGGAACAAACTAAAAGTTTCCCTTGAAGCTTCTTCCTCCCCCACCCCCCCAGCCCTGTGTAGCTAGCCCACTCTCAAGAATCACCTGGCTAGGCAGATGGCACATTCTGTGACTCATGACTTTATGCCCACTTTGAAAAGGCAATAAGGCTGTTCAAACAATCTTAACAACTCGGGAGAGCATGCTTAAAGTTGTCAATGTTGTTAGGTTCAAGAGCCCCCTTCAATTTCATTTGTTCCTGCTTACAAACTGCAATTAGTTTGACCAAGGGAATTTAAGCTTCTTGTGTAGCTGGTCTTTAAATTGTGTGAGGAGTAAAGAAAGAATACAAATAATAGGCCTAAAATTATATTAAATTCTTAATAGGTTCACATTTCCTTCCTCATCTTGCCAAAAGCCAAAAGTTCCTTTCTCTCAGCAAGTGACCAAGGCTGAGGGCCAAAGGGGCTGATCCAAGAGAGAAAAGTGAGATATTTGAAGAAGCACATGGCAGGAATAAACCTTAATCCCATCTGTTCCTTAGGCAGGTTTGTCCTTTACCCCCTTTGGTTTTGGGGGTCCCTCCACAAAGGAGCATGGGATTTAATACATGAGGTAAATAGCCAAACAAAATATGAAGTTGGATATGGGGCAGATTTGTGAGGGAGTCATTTTGCTTTATCACAAAGTTTCTTTAATATGGTCTCCCTTGTGCAATTAAGCATTTGTTTACAGATCATTAATTATCTGGCAGAGAGCTTTGGCTGGAAGAAATATGGCCGAGAGTCACAGCTGGAGAACTAAAGGCTTATGCCAAGTGAGAATCCTGCCGAATCAGAGAGAGTAAAGCTCAGATATGATTGGGTCAATCAGGGATGCAGACATCAATTCCCAAGGGTGTGCAACACTGGGAAACTTGTAAGCTACGTTTGACTAGGGGAAGAAGTGTCTTACCAAGTGAGAGAAGATGAGAGGAAGACAGACAAGAAACACCGAAAGAGTGGGAAGATGGATCTGGTTCAATTTGAGACAATTTGGGAGATCAAAAGAGAGAAGGAAGTGTGGAAGGAAAGTGAATATCAGCACTGTCTATCTAGCAATATCTAAATATTTGTAAGTGATGAAAAGTTAGAAAATAACTTTCTGAGTGCATAGTTTTCTACCTTTGCACACATAAGACTAGCCAGAGTAGTGTTTTGCCCCCTGTCCCCTACATGTGCTGAGATCACATCTTTCAGGTATCAGCTCCAGTTCTTTCTCTGGGATCCCTTTCCTGGAATCTCCAGACAGATTGTTGTCCTTTTCCTGCCCAAACTATTTCTGTTTGTGAATGTTTCCAGTGGTATGGAGGCCCCAAGAAGTTTTCCTGGCGTAACTAAGATTTCATAATTGAAGAAATGTAGTTGACCCAGCTCAGGGAATTCAACAAGTGTTCCTTCACTTCTTTTGGTATCCTGAGAGCCTTTGATTTATCACACTTCTGTTAGTTTCTTAGGACTACCTACAATTGGATGGCTGAAAACAAAAAAAAGGTGTATCCTCTCTCTGTTTTAGCAACTGGAAACTACCCCTAAGGCTCTGGGTAGAATCTCTGCTTGTTATTGCCTAGTTTCTACCTCGCCTTGCTCCTGTGGAGTTTCTTAGTTCACCTGGAACTGTGTGGTTCTGTCTCTGCATTCATCACCACACAGCATTCCCCTTATGTGTCCTTGCCTTTCATAGGGTGCTTTTCATATTGAAATGATTTGGCACTAACCAATGACATCCTTTGAAAATATTTTATTATCTTATTGTTTTTATTTGAGAGAGAAAGGGAATAAGGAGAGACAGAAAGAGGAAGCATGTACATGCATGTCCTGGCATAGGGGTAGAGGTCACAGGACAACTTTTTGGAAGTCAGTTCTCTCCATCCACCATGTGGGCTTCTGGGGATCAAACTCAGTTTACCAGGTTTGTAAACTATCTCCCTGGCCCCCCAAATGACTTCTTAATCTTAACTATATCCACAAAAATCCTGTTTCATATTATCAGATACTGCAAATTAGAACTTCGAGGCATCTTTTGGAGGAGAGGCATATTATAACCCATAAGATACATAAAAATGCATTCCCCAGGCTTGGGAAATGACTCAAGGGTTAAAGACTCTGCCTCACAAGCAAAAGGACCAGATTCGGATCCCAGGTCCCACAGAAAAATGCCAGGCAGAAATAGCAGCAGCCTATAATTCTGGCTCTGGAAAGCAGAGCCTGAAAAACCTCAGGGAAGAGCAAAAAGGATGTCACCTTAGGCACACACACTGAAAAAAATCAGTGCCCCCTGAAACACACACATACACAAACATGCACATGCGCGCGCACATACACACACACACACACACACACACACACACACACACACACATACATTACTTACAAGAAAGCAGTATAGGGTTTCAGTCTGACATAAATCACATGGCCCAGAAAATGTCTTTTTAAATGACTGACCATAAATCCATATAAATCAGTATATGTTATGTTTTGTGGCCTGCTGTATACAAATACCCATGTTAGATGCTCTGTGAATGCTCTCTTGGTAAATATTATCAGTGCCCTGAAAGTTGTCTCTCTCCTACAGGTAAGGAAACCAACAAGTCAGGCGCCTCCCTCATAGCTGCACAGCTATAACAGTAGAACTGGGCTTTGAACTCAGAGGTTTGTGTAGTTTGCAAGCCCAGAACACTCCACCAAATTCTCTAACCTTTTGCTATATTAGTTTTTGTAAAATCTCTTTGTAATACAGACTGCCTGGGATACACTTAGGGAAACTTCAAACATGGCTTGGGTTTGGGCTTCAACCAGCATGTTAGAAGAATCACAGCAGCCCTTGATGAGTGCGGCAATACTGAGAGCAGTATGGAGATAGCGCAGGCTAAAGATCGTCTCTGAGGGGAAGGGGATACTTAAGGGAAGAGATTTAATTGGTCCTTTCCACATCTCCTTCCCAGCAAAGAGAAGCTTCTTTCAATGCTAAACTTTGGAAATGCCCACTTACGTGCTTCTTTAGGGCTGGATAAGCTAACACCTTGAGAATGGAAGTGATCACCTTTTACTGACGACTTGGTCCTATAATTGTAAAGCAGTATAGGCACAGGAATGACCTCCTAGACCCTGGGCTCTAGTACTGACTTGGTCAGTGGCAGACAAATGCTTTCAGTTTGAAGAAGACATTGTTCTAGCCTCAGTTTGATCATCTCGAGAATGAAAAGTTTGAGCTCCAAGTTCTCTGAAATCATTAGTCTTGGATTCTTGCTTCTATAGAATCTGTTTCTGTTTTATAACTCTATTTTAAGGTATTGTTACAATGCCAAGTAAAGGAAGGGGAAAAAAATCCTTCAGGATGAAATTTTTCTATGCCAAGGAAAAGATCCCCCCCCCCTCCATTTGCATGCAAAGCTCTGCTTTGCTTCTTCTCCGTCTTTCTTTTTGCTCTGATAACTTGCACAAGTGTTTGAGTGGCAAAGGCACTCTCTGGCATGCCCTTCCTTTCCTTGATACCAAAAAGAAGTTAAAGTACATGCAGATCCAATGCTAGTAAATCTGTTATGTGCCCTCGTTGTGACCCAACTAAAGAGAATCAGGGGCAAAGATGCATATTGTTTAGCTTGGGGGCAGTTTTGCAGCCCCTTTGCCAAATGTAAGCACAGTGATTTCACTTCCTACTCAGCTTTCAGCTTCTTGAAAAAGTACAGGCCCTAAGTGAACATTTTCTGGCAGATTCTTTCTTCCTCAGAGACACATTGAGTATCTCAAGAGGAAAAATATGCTTCGTGGTTTGTGCAGATGAGTTTTTGCCTCCACCTGGAGAGTGTAAGAGTCAAAGGGATAGAAAGCTTTAAACATTTCATCTTCAAAGGTCATAGCAAACAGAGATGAATTGGCTTGGGACAGAGAATGTTCCTTTTGCTAAGAGTCCATGCATGTTCCAGCTGTCTCCTGAACTGACAGGTCTGGTTGAGAGAGAACCTCCAAGTCCTTCTTTGTTCATTTACTTCTTGATCTGATTATATATGTAGCTCTTTCTTTCCTTATAGCACCCTTTATTCCAACTAAACCACAGTTGGTACATCCAGATGTATCATGAGCTGCATAAGAAGGATGGTTAATGATGGGAATTAGAATCCCTACTGATTGACAAGTAGTGGACAGAGTGTTGGAAGTGATATAGCAGAATGCGAATTATAGAAATTTCACACCAAGCTTGAATTCAGGGAGTGACATGAAATATGCTCTTAATACAAAGATAACCTCCCAAAGTTACCTTAAGGATTATGCACTAAGGACTTGGCATTACAGGAACAGAATAAGAGACTCAAAAATGTGTCTTCTTCTTCACCTTTTCATCCCTTTTGTATATAGTATCTCATTTGCTATTCTGAATAATACTAAAAAGCCAATTTATTTTCCCCATTTTCAGGGATAAGGAAATTCAGTTTCTGAGGTTCTCTATCATACCCCAAGTATGAAGAAATGATTCTGACATTTAACAAGCCTTTGACAAATCATTTGATAGTGAATGAATGAATGGGGTGTTCATAAAGGAGTTAAGAATCTTACCCAAAATTATACAGCTCGTGTCTCAGATAAGCTAAGACATGAGGCAAGGCATCACAGAAAAATTCATGCAAGGAGATAAGAAGACCCAGAAAGGGAAACAGAAAGAGAAAACATAATCCATCCTCTTTATGATTGAGAACATTGTGTTTCATAATTCCAAAAGCATGTTTTAAATATACAAAATCTGAACACAATTTTAAAAGCAGACAATAAAATTCTAAACTCAACTTAAGTCACAAAACTTCTTAAAATAAAAGCACAGATCTGAGTCCAGCTTTACTGAATAAGGCAAATAGGTCCCATTGGCCAGAAATAATAGATAAGTGTATTTTTGAACATAGGTACATATGCTGGGATGTATGTAGTAACGTTGTCCAGCCATTCAGGAGATGGGAAACACTGCCTGACCCCAAACCAACTGTCCTCTAAAGATACAACTTTTTTTTATTACACTGTGACCTTCTGAAAGGAAAAAGTAGTGGAGATTTATAAGATGAAAAACGAAAGAGACAACTGGTCGTATCTGGCACTGACTGCAGAAGAGACACTCCCTGCCAGGGACTTTACATGTGTTGCATCAGTCAGATACCAGAGTAGCCTTATAAGGCTTGGTTTGACAGTTCAAAATTCTGAGAGCCAGAGGTTTGACCAGGATCCCACAGTACCATAGCAGATAGAGCAATAACTGAATCCAAATATGAGTTCAGAGATCAGGAGGTCTTGATAGGTGGTGTACTGCCACCACCTCTTCACAAGAGGTCCCTGACCCAGAAACAGAGCTTAGTGACTTCAGATTGGTCAGTAGCCCAACACTGTGGCAGGATACATTAGCAGGGTGGGAAGTAGGTTCTTTGCAAGTTACCTGTTCTACTTGCCAAAATAAACTTCTCCCTGGACGCTTTATCCACAATCCTATGTATTCATCTCTCTCTTGTCTATCTTACATTTTAGACAAAATGTTTCAGCCTTTGTGATTTTTTTCTTATTCTTGTCATGAGTTTTCTATGATAATTAAGATGGAACTGATAATAAAAGATAGATGAGGCTTTAATATTCTGTACTCCAGTATAGCTACCACATGTACTAAAATAATAATGAGAGCTACATGGTGGTGAGCACCTGTCATCCCAGCTCTTAGGAGGCAGAGTCAGGAAAGTCTCTAATTTAGGCCCAGCCTGGAGTCAAAGCAAGAGCCAGTCTCAAATAAATAAGTAAAGAAATAAATAATTGCATGGTCTAGATTAGTCATTTTCATTGTAATATAAAAACTTAGACTTCAAGAGTTTTTGATTGGAATTAATATGTAGTTTTTCAAAAGAAATCATAAAAGAAGGCATAAAAGAAGGCATAGGACGTGAATATTCATGGACTGTGGAGTGCTTCTTTGATGTCTACATAATATTGCTCATTAGGTGTCATCAAGGTGGGTCTGGGTATCTCTGAAGAAATCAGCATTTGACCATTTGAGAATGGCATCCCAGCATCACCCCCACCCTAGTCAGAAGGGCACCCTAGTCCTATAATGAGACAAGAGTTAGATTTAGAGGAAGTCCATGGTGGAGCTCTTGAATTAAGTGGCCTTTAATCCTGACCTGTCCATTTGCTGTTGTGGGAACTCGGGCAAACTGCCTAACATAATTTGGTTTTCTAAAAGTGTCTATATGCCTACCACCCAGGATTGTCCAGAGGAGTAAAAGAAAATGTCTATAAAGTCTGGAACAAGACAAGCATTTGCGAATGTTTGATGATGTTATTACTATTCTTATTCTGATTGCTCCAATCAATAGCAGCATAAGAAAACTATTGGTGCAGGCAGGAGAATGAAAAGAAGTTGACACTTTTTACAGAGAGCATGCAGACTAGAACGTGTCTTGGATAAGACACGTTCGGCTAAAAGAAACCTCATCTCCTACCCTGAAGGTGATTGCCAGCTCCTTAGCCATTAGCAGAAGAACTCTGCAGGAACACTCAGTAAGCTCAGAGAGCTTAAAAGACTCAGTGTCCTTGGCAAAAGGAGACATGACTTAAGCAAGCTTGGATAACACTGTCAAATATTTAATACTCATAGAATAATTAGTTATGGAATGAATTTGTGGAATGGTAGACATTGGCCTGTCCCATATGGCTTACTGCTCAGACTTCTAGGTCAAGATTCAACTTTCTGGGAAATGGCAGCCTGAATTAATCTCAGCACCAGTTCTGTAGCTTGGTATATTTCAGAGCAGCTATGGAAGCCCTCAAGATTAAAAAAAAACCCAGGTTTGAGTCTTTTTCAGTAATATAATCAACTTCTATCACCTCTCTGTTTGTGTGACAAAAAAAAAGAAATAAAAAATGGAGATAAAAAGTACTGACATTATGGAATGTTTTGAAAAGATAAAAGGAACTAAGTTCAAATATAGTGGCTTGCACCTATAGCCCCAACATATGGAGGGCTGAAGCAGGAGGATGGTTACAAGTTCTAAACCAAGCTGGGCTACATAGTAAGTTCTAGACCAGCAGTACAACTGAGTGAAGCATCCATAACTTTAAATTACAACAAAACGAACAAGCAAATAAAAAAGGAAGTATGTCCAGAAGTCAGTTTCATCATGGGAATAGATCATTTTCAGTTGTTTTTCATTCCTTTTCTATAATTCTGTATTAAATTTGAAGTGTGGTTAAGAGACATTCTTAGGAAAATCAGAGTTCATAGTTGGCTATGCACTGCTGAGATGACTTAACCTTCAGAATGACTGTATCTATTTATGCCTTTGACCCCAGAATGCCACTCTAGGGTTATCAAACTACAGTCTAGGAATGAATGGCAAGGCATACTCTGGTTCTAGGATTTGTGGAAAGTTGATATTTCCACTGGAAGTAGGGATGAGTAGGCTAACCAGAAAAATAAGATGCTCTCTTTGATGGGAATGGGCCCTTTTATCCCCAGAAAAAGCTGGGACCAGTGAGAGCCTAGAGTGAAGCAGAGATCGCCCTGAGGGGGGCTTGTCAGTCAGTGACTTCAACCCAAAGCAGATTAAGAAAGAATTCCAGTTTTGTGGGTTATGCCTTAATCTGAATCCCAGGGTCTGTGCCCATAGGGTTTCTGATACTATTATGTGTATTAGTATTAGTGTACGTCAACTGTGTGTGATTGTCAACTTGATCATTTTTTTCCTCTGTGCATGTTTCCAGAATTATTTCTGTTTTATTCTTTCTTCCTATTTAGCAACACATTTTGAAATGCCATCCTCTCCAGTCTTGCTGAAAGAAAGCTTGAGAAGAGACTTTATTGGTGTCTGGCATTGATACTGGTAGTCAGACATGGAGCTGACACAGCTAAATAGTCGCATAAATAATGATGGACAGGGGATTGACCAGGGATCCTTGGTATTCCTCCTCTCCTGGCTTTTCATGGCCTTTTTCTTCTCTAAACCCCATATATTAGATGTGTGTTCACTGAATAAGTTGTTCATTTAGTGTCTCCTAAATGCAGGGTCAGATGTTAAGAACACAACAGTATAGAAAGTAGCAAAGATATCTTCTCTAAATTGACCTTTTAATCTAGTGTCATAGAGACAATGTTAGAAAAAGTATAGTTCCACACCGTGATAAACTCCATAGAGGAAAAGCAAAATGTAAGACATAGAAGAATATAATAGCGACCTGAGCTACTCTCTGGAGGGAAATGGGAGCAAGAAATCAGGAGGGAATTCTTTGAAGACATAACATTTACCATGAAAAACTCAAAATGAGTTAACTTAATGAGGAAAACCAGAGGCGGATTCTCAAAACAGCTGTCTCCTAATTGAAATTCAGAATTGAGGAATGTTGTGCTTTTCTGAGGTAACCCCTTTTTTTTTTCTTTTCAAAATCAATTTAAATATTGCTAGAGTAGCATGGCAGGATTCAGATCATTCATGTGACCAGCTCCCATGTGTGAACCACATGAGCTCATGGCATGCCAAGATCTGATTGGATGAACTTGAGTGTGGTCTGCTTGATCTAAACTTCAAGCCAAGAGGCACATTCACATGGCTTCAGGTTGCTGTAAACACATCTGCATGTTACATTTACCTAATGCATGAACATTTCCATTTCTTCAAAGGAAATTCTCAGCAAAGTCATCATGAAAGAATGAATGGCCTCAAATGCAACGCTCTGAAAATGCTGACTTCAAATCTGGGCAAAGACTATAGTCTACGAGGCTCTTGGACATTGAGATCCAAGAGTCTCTTTGGTGACCAGAACCTGCAATCACATGATTTTCATTAAAAGTACTTGGAGAGAGGCATTCTGGGGTGCTTGCTGGAGAAACATCAGTATTGTTAAGTTTATTATATTCAATTTATTAACAGAATATTTGGAGCACTCAACATGTGAATGGGGATAAGAGCTCTTGTAGTAGCTACAACAAAAATAATTATTATGATGATAAGAATAGTAATGATCAGCTACTGAGAACTTACCATCATGTTTTAGGCCTTTTGCCAAATGCTTTACATGGATTATCTCATGTAACATACACAACAACCTTATGGAATTTTACCAATATTCAGAAGCAAGTGATGTTTAGAGAGATTAAGAAAGTTGCCCATGGCTAAGAATAGCCATCCCTTATTAGAGCATTATTTGGACCCAGGGCTTAAGACTATGATATGCTTTCCTCTTTTTACATTGGTGTGCTGCTTTTCAGATGAAGAAATCATAATTCAGACAGGCTAAATGATTTATCTGCAGTTATATAGACATTGTGGAGCCCTATACATTTTTTCTGAAACTAGTAGTAATTAGCACAAGTTATGACTTACTGTTGCTTGTTGATCATTTCTTATGTGTTTAGTATGTTATCTAAAAATATTCTTATAGGTACTTAACTTTGTCTAATGCTAGAATAATCTAGACACTAAAAAAAAATCAATGTCTATGCCACACCATACTAATTTGATCAGCATCTCAGGAAAGGACCTGACACAAAGAAAAGATGGCGAACTCCTTCCTGGATTTTCACAATACCCTCACAAGTGACAAGTCAGATGATCTGGGAGGTGGAGATAACAGAAAGATCATGGGTGGCTGCCAAGGTTTAGGGCTGGAGGGGAGAGTTGAATAGATGGGGCACAAAGAGGTTTCATGACAGTGAACATAAGCTGTGTGATACTGTAATGATAGGCACATGTCATCACACATTGGTTCAAATCTATAGAATATATAATGCTGAGAGTAGAACCTGCATAAACTATGGACACCTAGTAATAATATGTGTCCCTATAGGTACAGCAGCAATGACGACAAATGTAACTAGTCTGGTATTGACAATGGGTAGGACATAACACATGTGGGTGTGTGAATAAGGGGTAAATAGGAAATCTCTGTACTTTCCTCTTAATGTTGTAAACTTAAAACACTCTTCTTTTTTTAAAAAAAAAGTCTTTAAAATGTAAAAAAGTAGAGACTTGGAAAGTCAAATCAAACATCACAGGGGGGGAAAAAGGCAAAATCATGAAAAAATGTGATCAATCATTAGCAGAGAGGTTGAAAAGACACGCTCCAATTGCTTTAAAAATTCACAGAACCCAGGTCTCCTTAAAATAGTTTTGCAAAGTACATTGAGAATTCCACGCAGTAATGTGAAACATAAGTCCCACTGCTGCCACTGAACATGCTTCAGCTGGCTAAACCAAAGGAGCTTGACACGAACCCAAGGCTCTGCAGAACTCAACAGGAGAGCACAATGGAGATGTGGACGCGGTTGCTAAGCAGGCCCAGATGTGTACATGTTCTGCTCCATTAAAATGACTTGGATGAAAGGCAAAGTACATTTGGCACACAGAAAGAGGGAGTCAGGGGAGGGGTAGGACCGGACAGTCAAGACTCATCACAGGAGCCCTTCTCCTCGGACTTGCCTCCCCTCCAGTCCTTCCTCATGCTGCTTCTAGTGTAAGCCCAGCTGAGATATGACCACATATCTCAGAACCAAACTGCTTTGCCAGAAGTCTCAAGTTTCTCAACTCTATCCAGAGGCTAATGACACTGTCTTCAAGAATTTGATGTGAAATTGAAATCATGTATGCATAGGTTTATAGGAAGCCTTGGGGAACAAGTAGATATCCCAATTACCATCACAGAAAACAGGTCATGTGAGGAGAGATAGGTGAAAAAGTGATGTCTGGGCAGAAGGTAAGTAAGATGCTGAGTTTTCCATATCTGAATATCTCAGATGAGGTTTTTGGCGATGCTACTATTGCAGCTCCAATATGAAAGCTTTCATCTCAGTACAAGACGTCCTTGCTAACATTTTGGAGTATCCAAAAAGTAAGGCATGGAAGTAAACTTCCTGACATGATCACTCTATGACTGCTTGGCACGGATGTTTTTGGGGAGGGGGTAGGAAAGCCAACCATGGTTGAACATGATATTTCAAATTGCTTCTTTCAGTATAGAATCTGGACTTAAAAAAAAAAACTCTGCAATATCTTGAGGTTCTGGGGTGTATAAAGCTCAGGGATATGGTCTCCTTCAAAGAGGAGGTTCTCTGGCTCAGTTTTACTGGAGCAGGCACAGTGGGGACAGGTTCTCTGCATTGATAAGCTGAACGTGTGTGTCATTCAGGAAACAGAGTCTGACATCTTTCAGTGGCTCTCCACAGTGCCTCTGAGCTACACTGTGTCTGCCATAACTTCTGCAGAATCCATTCTTGCACCTACAGCAAAATGCATTTGAGTTCCTGTTTACTCTAATGGCATCTATGTCAATATTTGCTCTTTTCTTCTTTTGAGGTTCTCGGGGAATGGAACTGCTGCCTTACGATAATGATTCACACTGATTTGAACCTGAGTGCGCAGTGATATTTAATAGCTTCCTGCATGTGTCTATCTGAAGAATACAATCAGTGGGTTCTTGCAAAGGGGAAGACAGAGTTGTGATTCAGTTCCAACTCTGAAAAGGAGGAACAGGAGTTCAAGAAAAACTGTGCGAGAGATTTGTTATTCATGTGCTCTTGGCGTCTATCTTTAGTGTGTATGTTGCATAAGCATTTATTCCCCGGCCCTATGCCACCTTCTACTTGGGATGCTGAAATTACTACCTCTACCCTAGAAGAGCCGCCATTCCAGCAAGGATAATAAAAGGTATTACAATAAATCAGTAGAAAGAGGTTAGTGCATACTTGAGAGGTGTGAGTATTTGGGGAAAGTTTCACAAAGGAAAAGGTATTTACATTGGTTTTGAGGGTAAGGTGAGGTCAATGTTCTTAGGGAGGAAGAATTCTCTAGGACAAGGACAGAGCAAGTGCAAAGATATGGGACGAGCTGTTTGGGACAATGTCAAATAGTTTCTATCACACTCTGGAGTGAATCGTGTTCAGGAAGGTGATGAGAGATGAGAATGGTAACATTTTGGGGTGACTCTTATTTAGATGCAGACAGGAGATTGGCCATGGTATGACCTGAAATCATTTTTACAAGCATGATCTGGAGCTTCATGGATTTTCATTAAAAATAGCCAATGTTGCGTGTTCCATCTTGTGAATTTTCAGAAATTTGCTAGCCATTACTTCCTCTGGAGAGCCATAGGAATGTGCTTCTGAAATAACTTGTTTGAGATCAATCAAGGTAAATCATAGTCAGGAAGGCAAATTTTCTGAAACAACTTAGAGAGCTTCCTCTTTTTTAAAAAAGAAAATTGCGTGGGGACAAGACAGGACCAAAACTGAAATCATGCCAGTTTGGTGGAATAAATATCAGTGGGTTGGTTTAAGGGACCTTTATCTGACATGTCCACTTGCATCCTGGTGGGGGGGGGGGGCTGTGTGCTGGTGGGTTCTGCAACTGAGCCAGTACTCTCTAGTAACAGTGAAGCAGTCTAGGGGTTTGGATTATCTCCTTTTTATAAAGTAGTGCCTTGTTGTAGGACACAGCAATAAACTAAATCCCCCGCTGATGCAAGAAACTCAAGAGTATCACAATAAATGCTCTAGTGCACTTATCGTTGTTGTTACAGGTTAAGCTCATTAAATGAATTTTGAAAACATATAACATTTAATCAAGCCCACCATTAAGCATTCCTCTATTACAGTTAAACTTTCTTAATACTCTAGATAGTGAAGCCTACAAGGAAAGGAAAGGGGTGTTGTTCGTACAGTAACCTAAACATTGGTATCAGATCCAACCTAGATTCAAGCTCAGACATGTTCACAAACACTACAGCTCCCAGGAATCGAGGTTATTTGGTCTCCCTTGTGGACCACCAGTGCCTAGTCCAGAATCTGGCATGCAGCGTGTAAGTAGTAAATATTGGTTGCTTGAATAAAAGGAAGATTGAATAAAGCTAATGGATAAAGGTGGAATTTCATTTTTTTTCTTCACCCAAATTCATTGTGTCCTTACCAAATGCTTTGTCTGGGCTAGACAATGGGGCTGTAAGTAGTCTTTTTTGTCACAGTGGACACCCTCTGGACAGCTACAATTGCAGAGCCAGTTAGCCCTCTTCCTTGGCTAGTGGATATGCCTTGTTCTGGGGACCCAATGCTTCCAGTATCTCATCTGTGGTATTAGGAACAGAGAAAAGATATCATTCCATCGAAAAGACCATTCCTGAAACAACTTCAGAATCGCCCAGCCTCTGCCCTGCTCCCCCCCTCTCCTCCCCACTCTCCACTCCCTGCTTCATTCCAACTTCTTCGTGCCCAGGGGCAGACAAGCTGTGGAGGTGGTACTTTGAGGAAGAGGGGTGCCACAATTTCCTTGGGATGAGAGTACCCCTGCACAAACCCTCCACCACCACAGCAGCTGGTCCAACTGGAAAACCCAGATAAATCCCAGTTCTGGCCAAAACTGGTTTGGCAGCTGTGGGGGAATGTTTCTAGCTGCAAATTGACCCTTGCAGCAGGTGCTGGTAGTTTTGCAAAATGAAGAAAGAGAAAAGAAAAAAAAAAAAAAAGTGGGGAGGGAGACCGAGGGGGGTGGTGGACTGAAGGAGCTGAGGAAAGTGGCTAAATTTGAAACACTCGGAACTCCTGCTCACTTGCAAGTAAGTGCAAGTTTGCCACCAGCCAGAATCATTCTCTCACACGCCGTGCACTGCCATGCAGTTTTGTGTCAATGCAACTTGTTTTGCGGCGCAATTCTTGAAAGTATATAATCCTGGCCGAAATGCGACTTTTAACGGTGCTTTTCCTGCCCTCCCCCCACCCCACCCCCCAATGCCTGCAGCGCACTTATCATTATTGCCTTTGACTTGCTCGGTCCCTTCCCTCTGTTGAATCGCGCTCCGGCTGTGATTGCTCGGGTCTGACTTCGCGAGTGGCGGTGCGCTTCCAAACCCCCTCATCCGCCCCGCGCCCCCTTCCCCCCTCCCCGCCTGTTCCGCGCCCAGGCGAGAGCAGCCGATTGGCAGAGCGGTGCTTTCAGGAACAATAACAGTGGGGGGAGACGCTGGGGCCCCGGGGAGCTGCCCCGCCCCCGGCCCGGCTGCCCGGCCCGCGCCCCCCCCCACACGCGGGGTCCCCACCTCCACGCCCGCCCCGCGGGCTGACCGGCGCAGCGGGGCCCGCCCCCGGCGCCCACCATGTACGCCTTTGTGCGGTTCCTGGAGGACAACGTCTGCTACGCGCTGCCGGTGTCGTGCGTGCGCGACTTCAGCCCCCGCTCGCGGCTGGATTTTGACAACCAGAAGGTGTACGCGGTGTACCGGGGCCCGGAGGAGCTGGGCGCCGAGCCCGAGAGTCCCCCGCGCGCCCCCCGCGACTGGGGCGCGCTGCTGCTCCACAAGGCCCAGATCCTGGCGCTGGCAGGTGAGCGGGGGGGCCGGGAGGGACCCTGGGACCGGGCGGGGGGGCCGGGACGGGGAGAGGCCGGGCGGCGGGGCCGGGGAGCCACCGCTGGCTCCTGCTTCTCCCATCTGCACCGCAGGCTTTTCCTTGGAGGGTACTGGGTATTTCGGAGGGACCAGATCAGTTAAAAAGACCTGAGAGTCCCCTTTGTCTTCCTGCTTTCCTGACACTCCCGCAAGGTGCGTTCTGCCTCCTCTCTCCTCTGTCCACTTCTTTTGGACTCAGCTGCTCTCCCAGCTTCACTTTCCCTTTCTCTCTCTGTCTGTCCCTGTCTCCATCTCTCACCGTTCCCACAGTTACTTCCCTCTCTACTCCTGTCTTTCCTTAAGTTTCTTCAGCTGTCTCTCTCCCTCCCTTGAAGGCCCTTGGTGTCTCCTTGGAGCAAAAAGCTTTCAGATTGGGAGTCCTTTCTCACCGAGGAATCTGTGACATCCTTGTCCATTCTGGGCCATCATTAAGCAGAACTAGGAGGCTGAACCGGACACTCCCCTCTGCCGCCCTTTTCCTACCAGTTGGCAGAGGTAAGAAAGGTAATGTCCCTAAGGTAGAAAGGCTTCACAACTCCACACCCCTTTAAGAATCTTCCAAAAGCCCCCTGACAGAGAACAGAGTTTCTGAACCGGCTTAGGGGCGGTCCTATTCCTGCTCCTCCAGGTGGAGAAAGGGAGATGATGGATGGAGATACAGAAGTTCAGTTGGTGACAAGACAGGGCCTTCAGCCTCCTGCCCTGGATTGTATCTGTCATACCGAGTGGCAGTTTCCTCTTCAAGAGAAGACAGCTGACCCTCTTTTACAGGCACTTCTATCAGACTTAGGTACACACCAAACAGGAGAAAACTTCCATTTGAGGAGCAACCTTCTAGCTGTTGCTGGAATTTAGAGTGGGCAGAGTCACCCTGCCTTCCACATGGAAGACAGCACCCAAGACAGGAGTGGAGTGAAAACACTGTCAGTATTCGTAGTTTTGAAGACTTCTCTATTTTTCACAAAATCCTTTCTCATTTGACCCAAAAGATGAAACTGACATATCCCTTAGTAACTTGCCTAGGCTCCCCATGGCAAGGTAGCATTAGAGTTCAATCTTAGGAGTGATTCCTTTCCACTACCTTTCTGTTGCCTCTGGAAAGTAAGTTTATGGAGATAAGGTGGTGGAAGAAGAACTGGAACAATACATTGCTGCCTCTTTTTGACAGACCAAGTCCTTGACCACTTCCCTGCCAGCCCTTGGGCATAAGGCTGTATGTCTACCCATTGCCAGACTTTAGGACTCAGAAGAACTGAGTGAGGGAGGCAGGTTTTAGAACAGGGGGTGGAAGGCTTTATGGCCGATTAGGTTTTATTGTGTTTGCCTGCTTACTTTTAATTACCCAGAGAAGGGATTAGGCATTTATTCACCAAGAGAATAGGTTTGAGGAAATTATAACTAGACTTAACCTGAGCTTCCTGTCGCTAGAAGAAAAGAATTCTTGCTTCTTAATGATCCTGTCATACTCCTAGATCCGGAAGGGCCTTGGAGGGTGAAAGAGATAGATGTCAGAAGAAGCTGATGGTGAAGGCCTCAGTATGTACTGGCCTCTTCCGTTGGTCCATCCACCCCTCCATCCATCCACCTGCTACTCAGCAAACGAAGGCACACTGTGCTTTGCCTCCCAGGAACCTCAGTCAGGGTACTTCGGCAGATGACAGCCCACACCAGCTCTGATTTTAAAACCACAAGTCTCTATATGCTACATGTCACCTGAAAACCTTGAACTTTGAACCAGTCAATTTTTCACCTTCTAAGTTGAATTACTAATAAATTCATTTTTTGATGATAAATAGTCAATGTTCAATGAAACAATAAATAAGAAACCTAGATAGCATCTCTACACTTAACAGGGCAGAATGTGGAAAAATGCGGTACCAGTTTCCACAAGGCAAGTTGAAAAGTACTTCCTCCTACCTCGCTTCAATTTTTTTTTTTCTTGGAAGAAGCAAAGAGAAGGGGAATAAAAGGCAACTTGAGGTTGGTTCACATTTTGAATTCCAGGTAGTTGGTGAATTTTTAAATTGGTGCTGCTGCCCCGGATGTAGACCTGATTGGACAAACCAGCAGGGACTTGGGAAGAACTCTCCTGTGGGTCTTGAGAGTATATCTTGACTGAGATTTGGTGACTCTGAGAATTGTTTGTTGTCCCTTGAAGAGTTTGCTGGGCAGCTTCTTGTGAAATAGAGTTGTGCTGTATGAGCCTGAAGAGACAGTTCCTCAAGTGGAAGGCAGAGGTGGCTTTGTGAATTGCCGTTGGTTATTTTCTTGGCCCTCTCCAGTGCTAGTAGCTTGGTTTCAGGGTAGGTTTCTGTGCCACTTTGCAACTTTTGGGTGAAAAGTATGTTAATACTTGTGTTTGCCCAAGCCAACCTAGAGCTGTCTTGAAGTAGCCTTTCTACCCAAGAAATGTAAAGGCCAAGAGTTGTGGTTTACACCATGATTTCAGTGTCTCTAGCCCTAGTGCTTGACTTTCTTCATCCTAGATTGAAATTCCAAGTCAAGGAAAACAAAGCTCACCTCTGCTGGCAGTCTTGCCGCTTGCACATGTGTACCCTTTAATAGACACTGCTGTGGTCATCTCTACTTTATAGAAGATGATGACCCTGAGACCCAGAGACCACCATGCAGACACATGCTAATGAATGACAAAGCCAGCAACAGACGAATGCTTGACAGTAGCTGGTACCTCATAGAGGGGCCACATAGCCCAAGGATCAAGGACTAACTCGCCTATACAGTCTCTGCCTACTTGTGCAGTCCAACCTGTTGTTGGTACCGACATCTGCCAGGTTTAGGGGCCCAAACTATTTACTCTAGACTCTGAGCATCTCTCAATTCTTTGTCTTCATCTCTGGGTACTTACACTATGTGATGATGGCCTGGGTGCACTTAGTTCTCTCTGTGGCCAGAGGTGTCCTCGCTGTTTCTCATAGGCCAAACCCAGTACTGTAGTAAGTAGGCACATGAGAACACAGAGTCCGAGACCCTGTGATTACTACACCAGCATGATCCAAGGAAGCTGGTGGTTAACTTTTTAGGTCCTGCTACAGAGAGGTTTCCTGACAGGCAGAGTAACCAAGAAAAACTAGCCACTATCTTTGGGGAGTGTGCAGAAAGTGCTAGGCAAAGGCAGAAGCCAGGCCCCATGGGAGTGCAGAGAACAGACCAGTTCTAGGAAGGTTTGTAGTTTTCTCTGTGGCATTTTCCCTTTGCAGCTCCCCTAGCACTGCATGCATTCAGGCCTGCCTTAGCTCTTGTGCATCCACACCAATGCAGCAGCCTGCTAATTGATCACCCAGACTCCAGCCCATTTTCCAAAATTGCTTTCAGAATGATCTACAAAGAACTGCCTTATCAGTTGACTGTTCTTCTTAGGACCTTCTGTAACACCCTGTGACCTACTTAATAAAACTGCAGCTTATTAGCCTGGCATTCATAGCCCTATAGATGATCCCCACTTTGCTTTTCCAACCTCACTCACCCCTACCTTTCCCCTCCTGTCCTAAAGTTGTGGTATTTATTGCTCTTCTTCAGTCACACCCTGCCTTCCTCTAAGCCAGCCAGGATAGATTAATCATTGCCCAATATGAGACCTCTACCCAAGTAGAATTCATTTCCAATGGGGCAGACAGACTTGGGACATGGTTGTGATCTACCCAGCTGGGGGCTGTGAGGAGGGTGTGGACAGAGTACATGGGAAGCACCCTCTGGGGGAGGTGAGGAGGAGGAAGAAGGCATTGCTCTTTTCATACTCTGACCCTCTCCCAAGAGATCTCCCTCCTCAGAACTTGGTCTGTACTTTGCATGCTTTTAATTTGTAGCATTTTATGACTATTTTGGTTAGTTAGTGTTTCTGCCAGACAGTGAACTTCTCCAGGGCAGGAGTGTGCTGTCTTTGGTTCTGCATCACAGTACCCAACCCCTAATCCACTTGGGTCAGGCCATGTTAGAACTGACACACTTTGTAAAGGCAAGCAGATTTTTATGTTTAAGGAGAGACAGGAGAAGAGGGGACATAAACCTCCAAGCAGAAATTTGGCTTTTTTTTAGACCAGAAACCTGCAGTGGGATTTTGAGGTTTCATTCAACTTTGTTCATCTGGAAAAAGTCAACATTCTTTATCACTCCCTCAACTAGAAGAAACCCCACACTTGGGGGGGGGGAATAGCTTCCAAAGCCACGTTCCTCTTGCTGTGGTAATTTTAGCTCATTCAGGGCTCAGGTCCCAGCTTGGCATTGTCAGTCCAAATAGATCACTTGCTCCAGAAATGCTTTGGAACTTCTACAAAGTTAGCAGCAAAGCAGGGGACTAGCTGATTTCATATGCAAAGATTGTTGCATGTCATCAACGGGAGACTGCCAGCCAAAGGATTTATTTTTTTTAAATAAGCAAGTGCAAACTTTTAATTTAGGTTTTGACATGTTCTGCTGATATACATTGGAGCAAAGATTGGAACTTGCCTGCTGTCATCTGTTGCAGATTGTGGTGGAGTGTTAACCATTGAAGGTTGAGTCTGAAGTGAGTTTTAGCATTTGAGAACCACATATTTGTTGCAAGAAAACAATATGTGCTACAGAATGCTTGAGTCCTGATTTGTAGGCTGAAAGAAAAAGCCATCCCAGGAAAGTTGAAAGAGAGAGAGAGACAGAGACAGAGACAGAAACAGAGAGAGAGAATATGCTTTGAATATGAAAGTGTGCTCTTCAATAACAGAATGTCATACACACACACACACACACACACACACACACACACACACACACACACACACCAGCCTAGGGATATAGCTGATATAGCTGTGGTTAAAGTGTTTGGTGTGCAAGTGTGAGGACCTGAATTTAAATCCCAAGAACCCACCTTAAAGGCAGATGTGATAGCTTATATCTGTAATACCAAGAATTCTCTGACAAGATGGAAGGTTGAGACAGGAGAGACCTTGGAAGATTGTGGGCCACCTTGTCTGGTGTATGCAGAGATAAAAAGAAATCTACCTCGAAAAAAGGTGGAGAAAAAATTCTGACACTTGACATTGTCTTTTAATCTCCACATATGTGCTATGGTGCACATGCCTGCATACAATGTAAGTGCATGCATACACACATCATACATATACACATAAATATAACACATTTTTAATTTAAAAAATATTTTAAAACATACCAAAAATAGAGCTTAGGTTGAAGTCTTTCTCTCAAGAATAAATTTTCTCTGTGACTACTTGCTTTATCTTAGTTCCATATAGATTGGAGATGTGTTTCCATGTTACCTGAAAAACATATGTAAGAGATTTTCTTTGTCCATTTAAGTTATACATGTATTGAGTTCTGCTAGATTGTCCATCTGTGCATTGAAAGGCAACAGAGGGACAGGCATTGGTATTGCCTGCACAACAGATTCTCAGCACTCACAGGTTCAAGGTTCAATGCAAACATCCTATCCACACCCTTGTAAGAAAGGGTTTCTCATTTTAGCCAGAAGAGAGTTACTCAAACAACTGTTTAGTGCCAAGCACTGGGCCGTCTTCCACTTAGACAAGACTTATAGGAAATACAAATCTACAGTCAAAAGTCTGAGAACCAAGACTAAAGTGGCAGTGGTCATCATGGGTCTGAGATATATTAAGAAAAGAGAATAGAACCGCAAATGCTCAAACCTGTAATTCCAGCACTCAGGAAGCTGAGGTAGGAAGCTCACAAGTATAACACCAGCCTAGGCTATATACATAGCAAGACTCTCTCTTGCACCAAAAAAGGGGGTGTAGATAAAGGAGGCTTTATACGACTTGGGAGCTGAGTAGTTGTAATTATGTGTGACGATGGTGATGTAGGACCTAGGCCACCTTTTCTTGGAGCATACATGAGGAGAGCAGCTGGTTGGATGGGAGATGATGCATTTTATTTGAGACCTGTTGAATTTTAGGGGCCCTCTGAACACTTAGGATGGTATGACAAAAGAGCAAGTGGGCATGCGACATGAAGTTCAGAGAGTATGCCAGACTGAAAATCCTGATTTGGAAGTCATTAGCCACGAGAGGGTGATGTCACAGTGGGCAAGGGTACAGAAGGGGAGGACTCTTTGGAGCACCAGCTTTTAAGGGCACAGCTGAAGAGAAGAATCCATACAAGGTGACTCGGAAGGAACAGCCAAGGCTTGACTGAGAATCAAGGGATCACGGGTGTCCTAGGAACTAAATGAGAGAGGTCAGAAGTACTGCGTGTCTCAGCTTGCTTTCATTCCCTTCAACTACATGGCAACTGCCTCTCCCTGGTGAGACACAGGACTGCCCAGCTACACCTAATATAGAAGAGAAGATGCATATGGAAAAATGTTTTGGCAGTTCTTGATTTCTGCTTTTTATACCGTAGAAGAAAAATCAAACTTGTTCTTTGACATTCAGAAAGTAAAGAGCAAAGAGAGGAATTTAAAGAGGCCATTGCATATAACACAACAGTAGGAGAGAGAGCAGAGGTATCATGAAAAGGCCTCCCAGCATGATCCAAGCTTCCTGTCCCAGGAGGTGGCAGGCAAGTCAGGAAGAATTTTGAATGATGGTGAAGTGTCTAGTCACTTCCGTAGGGGGTGAGAAGGAAATGTGAGAGAGCTGAAAAAGGGTGGTCACTGAAGTCAGTCAAGTTCAAAGTGACTCTGCTGCTCATAAGCTGTGTGGCCCTGGAGAGATTACTTTACCACTTCGAGATGTAGATGTTCATTTGAAACCAGAGCTATCACCACAACCACGCAGTTGCCCATTGTATTATTTACCAGAGTAATATGGAAAGGGCCGGCATATAGTACAGACTCGCTAAATACAGATGCTAGGAATATGGTGGGCTAATGGTTGAAGAACAGTGAGCTTGTTTGTGGGATTCACCCTTTCAGGATAGGAGCTTTGAGAAGATCAAACAAGTGAAACAGACAAGCTTAAAACTTAACCTGTGCATTTGAAGATCCTCCTGGGTCTCAGCCTAAGCATGAAAGGCTTACTGTTTTCCCGTGTCTTGCTGCCCCACCATCTTCTTCTGGGGCTGTTTATTACCCTAGCAACAGCCCTGGTAAAAGCACATGGAGGCACCTAGATAAATGACCTAACAGTGAGAGCCTGATTTCATTTGTGCAAGGAGACCCACCAATACCTGCCTGGCAAGCCCTTCTCCTTGTCTGAAGGCCTCTGCAGGGTATCTCTTTAAGCATTCTGGAAGAATCTTAGGGATCATCTACTGCTGTCCTGTGCTACACAGATGAGAAAGAAGTGTGGAAGTCCCTGTAGCTGGCCCATAATTGCACAGTCAGAAGGATCATTGGGGTTTTCCACGTTAGTCCCCAAGTTTCCACACAGGAACTGAGCGAGGACAGGTCACCAGTGAGACAGAGAGATCCAGGCCTCAGTCCAGCATCCCCCTGTTTGTTTTCCACTACCCCACAGCAGGGCATCCTTCTTTTCATTTTCTTGGCTGGGTAAGATCCTTGCAACTTGAGAGTCTTGTCTACTTTGGATTTTATGAAAATAAACAGTATCAGCCAGAGAATGCAATGTGCTTGTCCCTTCTGCAGCCTATCTGTTCTTAATGCAAACTTCAGGCTTTGCAGGGTTTCCATGCACATGAAAAACTCGAAACTTGCAGATATTTATAAAACAAGACAAAACCTATATTAAACACTCCATATTTAGCCTTCCAGGATTTAGTATTTCATCCTAACTAACAAAACCACACAAAATCTAGGCTTACTGGAGTTGGATTGTTTTAATTTACCTGGTGTGATGATACATGAAATGGAGACAGGATTTCACTTGTAGTTGGATGCCACAAATCCTCCAGGGAGTATATGGGATCTTCACATTTCAAGGTAAATTTGCACTGGGTTCCCTGTTCACCTGCCTGTTTCTTCTAAATCACCATTTGCTTTTCACTGTGGCTCTGTCTTCCCCACAGGGTGGTGGCAAATTTAATACCTCTCAGATTAATAACAAATATCAGGTTTTGGTATAAGTATAAAGAGCAGATTTTTTAAACTTTTTTTATTCTTTTAGTGTTTCATGCATGAATATAGTGAACTTATGATATGAACTTACACCTTAATATCCAATCCTATCCCTCCCTTTTAAGAATATATTTTCCCCATATTTTTAATAAGGAACATCTTTATGGCTTTGAAGAGAGACCTATTTGGGTTTAATATAAAGCTTGGTGGCCCTGATAAGCTTTGAATTATATGAATTTGACATTGTGTCATATTTATATGGAGGTTACTGCAGGTTGGGAACTCATCTCAGCCTCCTCCTAAGGTATAAGCCAAGTCTAGGGAGAAAGACAGGTATTTCAGAAATTCCCTTAGTACACTTACCATTTCATATGTTCCTTTCTGTTCAGTTGATAAAGTTACATCAACTTGATTTTTCTTTTATTGCAACAGATAATTAGAGCCTGGGAGTCAATGGACAGGATTGAAATTCCTCTCTGTTAATTCTTTCCTGGGAAAGCCCCCTCTCATCTTAGAGCATCAGCCCTTGCTTCCATAGATTTGTCCTGGGATCAGCTGTAGTGAGGTTCTTGAAGAGTTTGGCATAGGGCTCAGCATGTAGCAGGTGCTCACTCAAGATTTGCCAAATGGATAAAAGCAGCTAGCTAGCTGACATCATAGCAGCTAAATACAAGAAGGCAGATGATGCCCAGATCCTTGGTGGTCTTCCTCTCCCCAAAGCAGGTGAGAAAATCAGAATGTTGAAAGTTGTCTCTTCAGGAGACATATTTATTCCTGAATAACACTGAAACTGATTGACTTTAAGCTTGGAGTGATTAGAAAAAAGTAGGTGAGAACTTCTTCATTCTTCCCAGTCAACTGCTAGTTTCTCCTGTGGTTTCCCAAGAGTCAAAGCAAGATTCATACTTGAAAGTCATATTAAAGTACCACATAAAATATGTTCTGTCTTAGATAAGCCATATCACCATTCACCTTCATTAATGTGCCTAGTTAGAAGTTATAGCTTTTTGTCACTCAGTGTTGGGCCTCCTCACACCCATCCATCTTATATGTCATTGCCACATAAATCTTCCTAAAGCATCTCTTTCCATCAGGGCTCAATCTGTGTCAGATACCTGCAGTGACCCTCTTTGCCAGGATAGAAAGCCAAATACATAAGCCAGAAGGGTGGCCTGACAACTGCTATGTATTGCACATCTGTGATGAAGGCCTGGTGCTCGGTGCTTATAATACACCATCTCTTCGAAAAACATTTCTTTATCCCCACTTTATTGGCAATGAATGTGAAACTTGAGCAGGCTGAGCAGCTAGGCCACATTCCTTCACATAGTATGTAATAGAGCTAAAGGACTTCTCTCAGTCATGTCATTGCTTTAGTTTTGGGGATGGTACTATGTTGAGTGATCTTCGGATTAAATATGGATGTAAGGCATCCATCTTCAACTTAGGAATAGGGTGAGGAAGAGTTAGAAACCAGATGATTGCCTTATGTGAGTCGGCATCCCCTTGCATTCTGCTTGAGATTCTTGGCACATTCTGGAATTTAAGGACTGCAGGCAACACAATGATTAACCTGAGATGCGCTCAGTTCGTGTTCACTGTCTGTAGAATATGACAAGCATAGGTATTAAGTCTTCTCTGACCCTGATCCAGGGAGGATCAGTGAAGCAGGAGACCAAAGAAAATTAGGATTGAGCCAGGAGAGCTGTAGCTCCCGAAGGCGCCTCAAGATGCCCTTGGCCAGTCACTGAGGCGACGGGACTCCAGAGCAGGCAGAGTGTGATTCAGTGTCTGCTTCTGTTCCTCATGGGAACTCACTCCTGACACTTCAGAATTCTCTTGACTTCTCAGTCTACTTTTCGGAGAAGCCATTCAAACCTCAAGATGTGTTTTCCACCTGCTTCTCATATACCTAGCAATGACTGCTACTCTCTGGACTCCCCTTGAAAACAAATCGTCTACAGGAGAACAGGAATAAATCAGTCTTCCTCTCTGAGCTCCATGCCAGGGTGGATGTCCTTATGTATAAGACCTCATTCAGCAGTTCCCTCAGTCCATTCACATGAACTATAGTTACCATGACTGTGTTTCTTTCATGCCTGTGCTGTGCTTAGCTTGGGAGACAGAAGAGCCATAGCAAATCCTGGTTCTGTATCTTGGCTGCTGGGTGACATCAGAGAGGGGCTTTGTCTCTGAGATTTTTTTTCTTCTTGAATAAAAAGCAAGTGGGCAATGCTACTTATTTTCAGAATTATTATGAGGTGTACTATGAAGAACCTTGTATTGGTGTCAGATTATATATTGCAAACATTCCACAAAACAAGTTTCTTTTTTTCATTTTTGCTTTTGTTTTTGAGGCACCATCTCACTATGGAGTTATGGGCTACACAGCTAGCCGTGAAACTCCAGATCTTCTTACATCAGATTCCCAAAGTGATAGGATCACATGTGTGAACTACTATAGTTTGTTTTTTAATAAAACACAAAATTCATCATTTTAATCATTTAATCATAAATTGAGGGGTTTTTTGGTATATCTTTGTTACCATTGCAACTCTGTGCTTCTAGAATATTTCATAATCCAAAAAGAAATTGCTGTTGTTTTCCATTGTTCACTTCCCCCTGCCTTTGGCAATTGCTACTTTACTATCTCTGAATTTACCTGTTCTGGATGATTCATATAATAATAATTATAGTGATAATGCAATAGTTAAAATCAGATCATAAGATATATAACCTTTGTGACTGGCTTTTTTTGCTTAGTGTAATAGTACGGGGCATCATCCTTGTCACAGAATCAACTAGTATGTCATTTCTTTTCATGGCTGGCTAATATTCTGTTGTATGGGCATAACATACTTCATTTCTCTATTCATAAGTTTATTGACACTTGGGCTGTTTCTGCTTTTTTTGGCTATTATGAATATTGCTTCTCTGAACATCTATGTACAAATTTCTTAGTGGACACTTGTTTTCATTCTCCTGAGTATACATCCAGGAGTGTAATTGCTGAGTTGTATGGTAATTCTTTAACTCTGAGCAAGTGCCAAACTGTTTTCCACAATGGCAACCCCATTTCACATTCCCCACAGGAGTATCTTAGGTTCCTCTTTATCATCACTAACACTTGACATTTCTTTCCCCATTCCCAGTTTTTAAATTATAGACATCCTGGTTGTAAAATAGTATCTGTAGTTTTGATCCACATTTGTCTAATGACTGATAATATTGAGTAGCTCTTTATGTGTTTATTGGTGTAACCTGCTTTTATTATTCTTTCATAAAGCATTGTTGTTTGATGAGTTGCTAATGCGTAGCTGGTCCTGTGACATGGGCCCATTTGAGGTCACTCATGCATCAGTGGAAGGGAGACCTGTAAGTAATTACAGCATAGCAAGATAGCAAAGTGATAACAGAGTGTAATGAAAGTATGGGCAGTATAGAATGAGACCTATGAAGAGAAAGGAGGAGATGGGTGGAGACAAGACAGAATTTGTGAAGCAAACAAGAAAGGAGGAGGACATGAAAGAGTCTGGAGCATGGGCGTGGCTGGTGGGAGTAGGTAGGGCCTCCTGAGCGTTATCCATCACAAGGCAGGCAACCAGGTGGGTCTCCAATGTAAGAAGAAAGCCAGCTTCAGGTCTCAGCTAATAGATAGTGCCAGCTGAGCTCGTGGTTCCCACTGTGCACGTGCCTATTTTCACGATATGCATAGCAAGCTGATTTCCTCCCCACCTGGCATAAAACAAAAAGAGAGAAGTGGCAGGTAGTGAGAAAACAGCTTGCCTACAGAGAAGCAGAACTGAGATTGTGAGTCAGGGATTGACGCCTAGAACTTTCCACACCTGCAAACTAAAACTCAACCCTTCTTAATTTGGCATTCAGGGCTATGTATTCTCTAGTCTCCAACACCTTAACTTCCTTCCTTACCTGTCTCTTCTGTCTGTACCTGAGCCACCTTTTATAGATCAACACAAATTTTCCCCAACTTTTTGCTGCGACTCGTATTGTTCTCTGCTCTCTATGACAAATGTTCTCAGTAAAATGGTTATACATTTTTTGTGTACCATACATTCCATACTCTCCATTCTGCTCACATTCTTAACCTTACAGTGTAGGCCATCTGCATAGCATCGTGACAGTGGTGCGATTAGGAATTACTTCAGTTCAGAGATGAAGATAGACTCAGAGAAGAAAATTAACTTGCTCAAGATTGCGTAACAAGTAGAAAGTTTGCCATGTTCTCCGAAAAATCTTCCGTAGTTATAAACGGAACTAATGTCTTGCTCCTGAAATCCTGAAACACTGACTCCTCTATATTCAGTTCAGGCTAGTGATCTTGATTTTATCCTGCATCCTATCTGGGTGCATCTGGGTTCAAGGGTGCAGCTTCAATTTTGCCGAGTGTAAATTCTCAGGAAATGTTAAGCTGATGCACAGGAAGAAAAGCTGTGGACCCAAGAAACAAATAGGCTTTTCTCATATGTTCCCGTTGTGACCCTGCCTCTGTGACCTTGCATAGTGATGATCTCTTCAGAAAGGGGCCCCCCCTCTCTTTTGCTGCTCCTTGGTCCTTGGACCTGATTGCTACAGGGAGGGGTGCACGGACTTTCCTGAATGGACCTTCTTTCTTCTAATCCGAGTTTTGAAGTGAAGGAGAGAGGCTGAGGGTCATGCTCCACACTGTACCTAGCTGTGCAGCTCTGAATGACTGCTCTGTGCTGCTCCAGCTCCAACCGGCATCAGCCACACCTGCACAGCAGCAGCACAGGAAGGCAGAGCAGAACTGGTCCTTTCCCATTTGGTGCATTCCACACTTTTGTCCTTTAGCTTCTCAAGCTAAAGATTAGCCCAAGAGCTTTGTCCTGCAGCCCCTCCCTCCTATCCCATCTTGGGCGGGCTCTCTCTTACTCTCTTTCCTCTTTGTTTCTCTTTCTCTTTCCCTCTTATCTCCCTTATGTATATATGTACAATCACCCTATTGCAGGATAATCTCATTTGAAACACTTTCTTGAGGCTTTATATTTTAGCATGCATTTCCTTAAAAAGAGGCAACAATGACTTGTATTTTAGTCCTAAATCCCCTTTGTTCTTCATGCCTAACCCCTGCTGGATGTGTATAGATAGGAAACAAGAAGGAGCCATTATTATGAAGACAGAGGCCAAGGCTGAGTCCTCTGGCCCAGCTGGAAGATTCTTCCAGCAGCAGGCGGCTGTTCACCAAGACCATGTTTTTTCTCCTGGGACTTCCCTCTGTACTCCATTCCCCATGCGTCCTTTTTTTGTTTTCTTTTTGAAATTTAGTCTTCAGCCTCCTTATGCTTCTTCAGTAGAATGGTTCAGGGATCTGGAAATAAGAAGCATCATGTTCATTCATTGGATGTCCAGTTGTGCCAGGCACTATGTTAAGAGGAGTGAGATTCCTCTCTGATCCTCACAGCCTAACGCTGCAGTCCTACTTTGACCGTCTAGAGCTCCATTTGGAAGGCTTAGCATTTTGACACATTACTCATGTAGAAGCACTCTTTTCAGCTTCACCAACAAGTTGTAAGAAGAGAAACTGAGCCTGGAAGAGTCATAAGAGCTTAAGAACATGTTTAACATGTACACATGTACATGTGCAGACATTTGCATAAAGACCCACAGAGACTGTATTTAACTAACTCCTGGCTACATGCCACGTTTTACATTGGGCAATATACTACAAAACACATTTATGTTATGAAGTGGGAATCTTGTGGGTATAAGAAGCAGTAAATCCCAAAGTCTTGATTCCATTTCACAGCAACCTATTTTAACCACTAAGAGCCAGTAGATTCAAATTTGCATCTCTGGAGCACTCTTGCTAAGCTTTTACTTTTGGCTTCTACAGTGAGAGACAGCTCTGCAAAGAACAGCTTGAATTCTATAAGGAAACAAAACTCTTAGATTCTATGAGGTTGAACTTAAACAATAAGAATTAATGTGTGGTGTTTGTGTAGCACTTTGCTGTTTGTGGCACTCTTCAGTGTATGTTGAGAGCACACAGAGGCACTGGCAAAGTATGTGCCACTCACTCTGGCTCTTCTTGAGGTTCACACTTCGGGCAAGTCTTGGTCCTCCTCTGGGCTCGATGTCTTCCTCTGTGAACCAGTTGCTCACCAAGGTGCAGCAGCCTGTCATCCCGTGATGCAGTGCTATCAGGAAGGTTGCATACCTACCGTTCCTCAGCCTGTCTATCTGGGGCCAAGGAGTGTCATGTCCTTCCAGCTTCGGCATTAGCTCCAGAAGTGCTGTTGGCCTTCTGTGCCTCCTAATTCCCAAACCAGACAAACCTCGCATATCTTTCTGGGGAGATAATTGGCTTTGAAACATCTTGGATATTGAGGGTATCATGTACTAGTTAAACTCAGACTAGATGGCCCATTCCAGGGCCCATTCCAGTTCCAGGACCCTAATTTCTTTAAAGGACCAGCCTTTATGGTTGACATGGATGACACCCTATGAAGATTCATAGTTTCTTCTTTATCACTGAGGCAGACACTGTGGGTAGCATACAACCTTGATCCTATAGGTGGGTCTGCTTTCTGCTCTTAGGCTCCCTCTGTGTAGGACAGAATAGGCCTTGATTTTGCTTGTTTTTTAACTTGGTTTTTCCCTTTTTAACTGGTCTGGCCTCATATGTTTTCTAAAATTTGGGGGTTTGGGCTGTTTTGAACATTTTGACTCATAATCAAACTTATCCTCTTGCTATGCATTTTAGAAGACAAATCTGACCTTGAGAACAGTGTGATGCAGAAGAAAATCAAAATCCCCAAGCTTTCCCTCAGTCACGTAGAAGATGATGGGGAGGTTAAGGATTATGGGGAAGAAGATTTACAGCTCAGACACATCAAGGTAACAAATCTTGCTTTCCTTGGACGTATAGGGGAGCATTTCATATTTCTTGCAGCTTAAGAATTCCAGCCTGGCCTCCCTCCCCAAAGAAATAGCTCCTGGTATGAAGGGCTGTCTTTTTTTTTTCACCCTCAGGCTGGAGGAGGCTTGGGACAACAAGTGTGCACTTGCCCTGGGTCCCACTCTCCAGCGAGGTCTCCTGCCATTGTATCTCCAAGCAGGCTCCTGTTTGCAGGCTCTGCTGCTGGGCGTTTACAACCATATGCTTGTCCCTGGCCCACAGCTCTGGAGAGGTCACCTCTTGAGTTAGAGGGACACTAAGCGGCTGTTGGCCCTAGGTAGCCATTTACAGCCTGTCACTGTGGGATTGTCTCAGGTTGGTAAAGGTGAACTCATTGGGACAAGATGTCAGTAAGCTCCACAGAAGGCATTTGTAGGACCCAGAGTTGAAGGAAAAGGTTTCCACGGGGTTGCATTTCCATATTGAGTGTCTCAGTCCATCTCCCCAGCCGTCACATTGAAAGCCTGATGGAAATTGTTTGGAAGTCTAGCCGGATAATGTCTGCTGTGACTGTGATCTGCTCTGGGGCACAAAGTCAAGGACATTTCCAGGGTTTTAATCTAAAAGATGTGGTTGATTCAAATGTGTGACTTTTTTTTTACACCCCTGCTATGGCCATGACTCAGCTTTGGCTCTAGGGTTATAGAAATGAGACAGATGTGGTCTCTGTGCCCAAGGCCCTCACAATATAGCCATGCAGACATATCTAAAGCCACATTGCAAAGTTAGCAGTTAAATTAACTACACATGATTCTAGGAGATAAGACGATACACTGCCCCATTCTAGAGTCATGATTTTGCTTTGTTTTCCTTTCCTTTAATTTCCTGAAATTTATCAGGAGGTTGTGGCAAGCCTTCCTGACATAGTTAAATTGTACAGAATCTTGTGTCCCCCATTGTCTATAGCTTCCACAGCGCCCCCAGGAGAGCCCCTAAACCCTCCAACTTTAGGCAAAGAATCAGCTGGTTCTGCAGCTCTGTGACCCTCAAAGGGAGCTTTGTCCACTTGAGCTGGAATTTCCTTAGTCAGCCGAACCCCCAGCCCCTGGGCAGTTGTGGATCATTCTCTTCTAAATGAACCTTCCTTTCTCTGTGCTGGCTTGTTAAGGGGGAGGCTGACAGATGTGCAGAAGGAACCTTCAGCTGGAAATTGGGCTCCACATTCTGCTTCAGGCTTTGCAATATATATAACCCCCCACCCCAGTATGGGTCTCCCCTCTCTGAACCTCAGTTTGCTTACCTTAAAATAAAGCTGAAAGTACCCTCAAGCGCTAGTGTTCTTTGAAGTTTTCAGTTGAATAAACATTTCTGAAACTCCTGCCAAGTGCCAGTTCTGAGTGAGTAGGCAGTGGAGAACCAGAGAAAACAAGACATATGTACTGCCCTAGATTAGAGTGGGTTTTGGGTTTTAACATCCTTCCAAACTGAAACAGTCTTAAAAGTGTTCCATAAAAAAATGCCTTGATGCCTTGCTATGTGTGTGTGTGTGTGTGTGTGTGTACGTGTACATGTGTATATGTAGCTGAGGACAGGCCCATTTGCATCTTAATTCTATGAAAATCCATACTAGACATCCCTGTAAGCGTGGGACTACCCAGGCATCACCATGGATGGGTCACTGGGGAATTCGGAAGGGTGGTTGTAATATGTCCATCCAGGAGGCAGAATGGTGGAAGACATACTGACCTGGGACACCAAAGTCCTGGTTCTATCCCCAACTGCTTTGTGATTCCGAGCCAGCCTGTCCCACACCGTTTCCCCATTAGTGAAATGAAGGGCTTTGACTACATGTTTGTACAGGTTTCTCCAAGCACTGATGTTCTGTGGTTCTGTGATTCTAGGATTGTCTGGGGAAATATTGAGCTGCAGTCCAAGAAAAGTCCCAGCTGCCCTTGCCTGAACTGATTCTCGTTGTCCTACACAGAGACCAGAGGGGCGAAAGCCGAGCGAAGTGGCGCACAAGAGCATCGAGGCAGTGGTGGCCCGACTAGAGAGACAGAATGGCCTGAGCCTGGGCCACAGCACTTGTCCGGAAGAGGTCTTTGTGGAGGCCTCACCGGGCACAGAGGACATGGACAGTCTGGAGGACGCAGTCGTGCCTCGGGCTCTGTATGAGGAGCTGCTGCGCAACTACCAGCAGCAGCAGGAGGAGATGCGCCACCTCCAGCAGGAGCTGGAGCGGACGCGGAGGCAGCTGGTGCAGCAGGCCAAGAAGCTCAAGGAGTACGGAGCCCTCGTATCCGAAATGAAGGAGCTCCGAGACCTCAACCGGAGGCTCCAAGACGTGCTGCTCCTGCGACTTGGCAGCGGTGAGTGCCCCCCCCCCCCCGCAGGCCACGGTGGGAGGGAGAACCGTCCTGCAGTTCCTCTCTCAGTGACCCTGGAGGCTCAGCATGAGTCACTCTCCTCGCTCAGTGATTCCAGTAGGAGTTCATGGATGTGCTTTGGGGACCATCGGGCGGCAGCAGAGAGGAAGGATAGAATGTGTACTCAGTAAGAAACAGCACCAGGAAGCATAAGGTAGCTCTCCTTAAAGATCTCAGGACAGTATAGAGAACCAGCCATGATCCTGAAAATGTGTTACCACCACAAGCCAGAAAGTGACAGATGCCACAGGAAGGATGTCGCTGAAGGGATTGACAGTTGAGAGCGTCGACTCACTTGTAAGTGAGGACACAAGAGAGGCTTCAGGAAGCAGATGAGCTTCAAAGGGTCGGCAGTCTATCAAGACACCTGAGAAGCCAAGCCAGCGCCTCTAAGTACTGGCGAATGAGTGAAGCATGTTAATGAAACTGCTGCAGATATGCTGGGGGGCAGATGCTAGAGGACTCCAAAAACCATCCACCTGGGTCACCAGGACATTTTTGGGAGGGAACAGGAAGCATTAAAGAAAGTTAAAGATTGGGTATAGCTCAGTGTAGAATGGCATCTAATATGGATATGCAAGGCCCAGAGTTCAAACGCAGCACAAAAGAAATAACCTAGCCTTTGAGCATGGAGGCATATGGCATGTGAAGACTGCTGTAAAGGCCCACAGAATGTGTTGGTTTGCTCACAGGAAAGCTTAGTAGATCATATACAGTCCTAGTTGTAAGTAATCAGGCTTTAGGATTTCTCATGTAAATGGTTTAGAAGCAGAAATGAGGGGATTTGGGAAAGGCAATGGGGAGAAAAGACAGCTGCTTCTGCAAGATGAAGGCTTTTGGTGTGAAAGCAGAGGCCAGCCAGTATCGAGATCACGGTTCACACAGGCACAGCCTCTGCCTCTGCATGGGCACTTTGAAAGAGGAGTAAGGTGTGTGAGAAACACAAGGTCTAGTCCCCCAGATTTAAACCAGATATGTCACTGAAATAGGCCTAGTGACATTATTGAAGTGTAACATTGCTTCCCAGAATTCCATTCCGCCTTGATTTGCATAGATAAAAGTGCTTTCACGCTGTATTTCTTACATTTGCAAATGGCTTTTCCTTCTTATAATATATTCTCAGTAGTATCTCAGTTGATCAACTAGGAAACCCCCTCTTTCTGTGCCCCTGACCAAGACACAGAGCAATGGCAGGAGCTCAGTTCACATCAGGTCATGAGCTGGCAATGTTCTGACTCCCCACCTCTGCCTTATTGTCTCTGTGGTGTCCTGTCAGCTGGAGATGGTCACAGTGACACTGAAGGTCACGTGTGACTTGCAAATTCCAGTTATTTCACTTCTTTGTTGCAATGAAAATTCAAAGAAAATCATAAAGGTAAGAAACTAGGAAAGCTGGCTTGGTATTGGAGTGGGGGATAGACAGTAGGAACAGCTCACCTTTGAAGGGAGAAAATGATTTTCCTTGATCAGGTGAATAACCTTTGCTTTTGTTGTGCTCTGTATGTAGAGTTACAGGTGATGGAGAACAGGTAGGGGGAGGAGAGGAAGAACTTCTGTAAACTTCTTGGGAAGGAGGGGGAAGCACAGGGGCAGCAAAAACAGCAAAAATCTTGCCATCTTTCCAACTCCCTGGGAAATTCCCTGCTTTGCATGGTAAACTGAGTTGAAACTCTAGAGAGCAGTCCTGACCTCCAGCAGTTAAAAAGCATTTTGCAGCAGTATGCACCTCTTCATCCTAAAATGCTCAGAGCAAACTTAGCTCTAAATAGTCTTTCAGCATCTTGACCTTTCTGGGTTTTGCCACTCCACAAGCCAGTGACTATCTCTGCTGTTATCTGTGCCAGGATTGCCATCAAGGTATGACAGACTCCAGCCACAAGTGTTACCCTTGGGGCCACAGGCAATCTGGAAATCACACCCACTGTCTCAGATTTGCAAACACTTAAATTCTTCATTGACATGTTAAGTGAAGAATGGAAATATGCCAAGTTTTGAGGAAAATCTCAAGGGACTTAATCATCAAAGATATTGCCTCTGTCCATAAAAGGCTTTGGTATATTTTTATGGAAATATATAGACCTGGATTCAAATCCTAACTTCTTTACTTCCTAACTCTGTCTTTGAAACCTTTTTTTTTCTTCCTTTCTCATTTGTCTTTTTTCTCTTTTATAAAAATACTGGTCTCCTGCTGTGTACCAGGCAAAATGCCTAGTTCTGAGTGAGAGTTCAATATATTTGGAATATATATATATTCCATATATATATGCGCCTCCTGCCGCTGAGGAACTCAGTGTTCGATGAGGGCGACAGATGCTGAAGTCAAGATGGACAGTGCAGTGCAAATATGCCCTCATAAAGGCAGAAGCACAGCAGGCTGAGGAACAGCAGAGGAAGGACACCACCAAATTCTGTGGGTCAGGGAAGGAAAACTGAAGCCTGAAGGGTGAGATTTGTTAGCAGACAAGCCCAAGTGTGTGCAAAGGGTAAGGAGCAGTCTAAACAGCCAACCACACTGATCCTCGGTATTCCCTTCTGTAAAATAGGACAGAGTCCATCATCTCCTTACAGACTTGAGGAACACAGCACAGTGCCCAGGACTCTGCTGATTCTGAATCATTGTAAGTTCACATCTTTTCCCCAATCATCTGTTTGTGGAGAAGCCAAGAAAGACTCTGACTTTGAACCCTGGCTCCCCTTGTCAGTAATTGGCTCTGTGATCCAGGGGCAAGTTAAGTCACTTCTCTCCGCCTCTCACACACTTGACAGTGAAAGGAAAAATTTTTTTTTTAATGTTGGTTTATTTGTTCATTCAGTTAGTAACATCCACTGAATACTTTCTAAGCCAATGTGCCTAGGCCCACGTAACAGCATAAACTGGCACTTACATGCAGGAAACAGAAATGGGAACGGTAGGAATTGATCAGGCATCCATCAAAGGGAGCCTAGGATGTTTTCCATCATCTAAGCAGATTTTATCTGTGGCATACATGAGTATTTAAAGGAAAAAATAGCAAAGAACAGCATGACCAAATTCTTTACAGGAACACGTTAAACATACACATTATGGGCTAGCAAGAAAAAGCAGACATGACACGTACATGCTATGTGGGACAGACAGAGTGTCTCCAAGTAGCAAAATGCAGGCGTGACACTTGGTTGCTAAAAGGGAATGGACAATGATAGTCTCAAAGCAGTTTCCTTGTACTTGACTATGTGCATATTTAATGGTCTCAAAATGCTCAGGGAAGAAACTGCAGGGAGAAGTTTTAAAACAAAAGCAATCTGATTGGGAACAGACAGGAAGCAAACTCAGAACTCTCAAAGAGGAATCTACCTACAACTGTCTATTCCAGATGGTAATGCATCACTCTCTAGAGAGCAGGCTTAGGCTTTGACGACCCCCACAGACCTGGAGGTGGTAGGACACAGAGGTATTGGAAGGTTGACAGAGGGTAGAAATAGAGGGTAACATATAAATATGTAATCTAAGTGCAGTATAAATATGTAATCTAAGTCTAGTTGTGGAGGTGGGATTCGCATTTCAAAATTGATCTCTCTCTCTCTCCTATGCGCCTGTGCTTTTCTTCCCTTTCTGACTCTGGGAAAACAGTTATTGCTGTAGCACCACCAGCTCTCTAAACACCACCTAGGAGCAAAGCAGAGAAAAGCCAGAGAGTTAAGCTAGCATGGTCAGACCCCAGCTGCATATGTCCCTAAGGCCTGAAATTGACTAGGACTTGGGGGTTGCCATTTGCAGCCCCAGGTACTCCAACTTGAATGCTAGATCCTTCTCACCTGAAGAGAGGTAATTCAGAAACCAATTTGGCCAATAGTGCCAACTCCTCCAGGCAGTGAAAAGAGCAGTAGCCTGTCCTCCCAAGGCTCATGCCAGTTTGGAAGTGGGGAGCATTCAGCCTCATAGCAGGGAGTTGTCATGGTGCAGCTCCTGGGGGCGGAGGCACACACAGGGGCTGCAGAGCACAGCAGTGGCAGGAGAAGTTGTCTCAGGCTTCCCTGGGTGGTTCGCTTCATCCGCTCTCATTTGTTCTCCAAAACTGACAGCATAGAACTGTTCCCAGACCAGGGTGCTTCTCTCGGGACCGTTGCCTCACAGGGTCTTCAGTCCTCCTCAGACTTTTGTCCCCAACACGGGCATGACTTCATAACTGTTCAACAGGGCCATCTCTTCCTTGTCTATGGCCTAGCCCAGGAACAATGTCTCTGATAGAACACAACTTCACCTTCTTCCCCTGAGGGTCCTTTTTCTCAGGACCCATGACAGTGTCAAAATTAAATGAGGAAGCCTGGGTAGAGTCTAGCCCAGTGACCATTCAAGTTCAACAAACGCCAGTTTATCCTTTTTTACCCTTTCCTATCCACTCTCCTCTACCCAAAGAAGTAAATGTGGAAAGTTCCAAATGCCTGGAGCCATTCTGATTTACAAAGTACAGACCTAGGCATGTGACTATTCATTTCTTTCTTTTCTTCTTCAGCAAATGTTTGGTGAGATTATGCTTTATGCCAAGACAGGGTGAAATGCCAGACATCCAGCAACAAATGAGACAGAGTCCTTTAAAAAAAATTCAGAAGCTGCTGGTTTAGTGTTTTTAAACTGGAAACAGAATCAGAGAGGGCCAAGATGGAGGGAAAGGGAGCAATTGTATGAGTGGCGTAAAGTGGGTCTTCCTTTTCAGTTAGACTCCTCAGCTTTTTAACACTTTCGTACTAACATTGAGAGCCCAGGTAACTGGTTACACCGTGTCCACAAGCATTGCTGAGAGAGGGACGAGGCCCTTTCTAACTGCTAATTTGCCAGCTTGATACTCTGCTGGTGGCTCCTTCACTCTCTTACCTACCTTCCCAAAGACTGATGTCCCCCCCCACACACACACATACACTATGGGCTGTATCTTTCCACATCAGTTAGATAATCTCCTACAGAATAATTCTTCACAGGCATGCCTGAGTAATTGTCAAGTTGACACCCCAAACTAACCACCATAGATAGTGTCATTGGTGTTGGTGTGAGCCAGATAACTGTTTAATAATGATCCTACAGAACTCAGAGGAATATAAAAAGTAGACATACCCTTTTTTGAATGCATGCAGGTCTAAGGGGCACAAACACAGATACAACTGGACACTAGGCAAAGTAAAATCAGCAGAAAGGAAGCAGATAATGATTTTAGGATTCATGTGTACTTTGTCAAGGAATGTAGGCACAAATGACGTATTCTGAGCAGAAGGGACTCAGATAATAAGAATAATAACAGCAATTTCCATGTGCTTGGCACTTTACAAGTTTCAAAGCACCTTGACATTTTTATCTCATTGGACTATTCCAAATAGCCTTATTGCAAGCCAGGTAAGTACTATTATCTCCATTCGAAAGAGGAGAATGTGACAAGAAGAGATAATGTCCCTGTTGGCTCAATCCTAGACTGGCTGAAAGGTCTGAGGAAGAAAGCCATCATGGCTCGTGGATCTGTCTTGGCTTCTCAAAGCTGGATTGCTAACACCTCTGAGTATATGCCTTGTGTTCCATCCAAGGTCTGTTAAAATACCAGCTTTGATCTTTAAAATCCTTTGTGGTTTGAGCTGGCTTCTTTAAGCCTGGATCTCTGATGCTGCCTTAGTAAAGGCTGTTAATGTCAGCCAGATGCGTCCTGCTGGTTTCTCTCTATGCTGGACGCAACCTGGCCTCTACGACAAACATTCCTTGGGTTTGAGTCTCAGTTGTCTTAACCCATTACCTAGTATAACTTGGAACAAATGATTTAACCCTTCTCCTCAGTGAAATGGGATTCATCAAGCCTACCACAGTGGGACGGAGAGCCAACTCAGTAATTTAAGTCTGCATGGGCACTAGTATCAGAAATGCTGGGGTTTTGACCCTAGCTCTTTCATGCTCCAAGTTAGTCACCTTTCTGCACTTTGAATTTTCTCTTCTGTAGAAACAGAGCCATGACCATCCAGACCTCTGTGGTTCTTAA
Source organism: Typhlomys cinereus (assembly GCA_023101885.1). Lineage (NCBI taxonomy): Eukaryota > Metazoa > Chordata > Mammalia > Rodentia > Platacanthomyidae > Typhlomys > Typhlomys cinereus. The sequence continues at coordinate 1,481,233 of JALPQD010000008.1, read as the reverse complement.
GAGGATTAGATAAACAACTATCGTGTATGTAATTGCTCGTAGCTTCTATGCAGACATGTAGGGTGTTTCAAAGATGACAGGAGATGGTATGCGTATCTCACAATTGCTGCACCTACAGCAGAATACAGGTGTCAAATGGAACCTATTGAAGTTGAACCTTCACTCAACTCCTATTGACTGTTGCAGGGTGCATTTGTACAGCAGGAAATGCCAAGGCTTTCTTCAGGAAGCAGTTTCACGTTCTACCAATCTGGGCTCAGCAGATCTGTATCAAAGACTGAGCCCAGAATGTGGGGGCAAGACAGGACTCTGCCTTAAATACCCTCCTTTACATCTTTGTTTCTCATATATTCTGTGGGTAGTACATATACTTAGATTCTGAATAAAGCAGGTTACCTCTTCCAGTAAAGTGGTCTTTCCTGCCATGTAACCTTGAGATTACTTCCTTCTTGTCACATAACCTTTTCTTTATTTTGTGAGGGTCCCTAAGACAACCGGTATAGTTTACCAACTTCCCCTTGTACGTCCTCTGAATTTAGTCCAGTTGACAACCGTACATCATCTGTAGTTTCTAGGGTTCCCTCCTCACTCTCCCCAGTGTTTCTGGGTAGCAGTTTATGTTCTTATTGCCCGTTACTGACTAGACCACTTCACCTCATCAAGTCTTTATAACATCGTCGGTTAGGTGCCCTTTTTTCTTTGCTTAGTGGACTGTCTTCCTTGGGCCTCTGTATCTCAGAGTCTATTTCTGGTGTTTCTGTACTCAGGAATACTAAAAAAATGAGCCTAGAGAGAGGTGTTAAGATGAATTAAGAGACACATGGTGGATGTAAGGCCCTGTGCTCAGCTGCTCTCACAAGTAGCTGGAATACTTCCAGAATCTTTTAGACCTGGTGCCTCCTCACTTGAATGTCAGGAAGAGTTCTTCTAGTGAGAAGTGGAATCATTTATCTAAACATAATGGCCATCTTCCATTTTGAAATGCCTCTACTCTCCTACCTCGTTGACTAGTGAGAATTAGCTACAAAATTATTTCCAAAGGTGATCAACTAACAGTTCAGGACCCTCTTTCTCTTTTCTCCTTGGAGCTTGCTTCCCTGAGGACCAGGGGATGGAGACAGGATGGAGGAAAGTCCCCACCTGCCCCTTTGTGAACATTTCAGGAAGTTCAGGGTACCACCGGCTGCTGTGCTTTACAGGCTTCGATATCACACTAGGTGTCACATCAGGAAATGCAAGTGGGAAACTTCTGCCCCTTCAGATATATGTCCAGGACCAGACACTGAGTACTTTTTATTCATAAAACCACCTCAGCAAGAAGAATGCTCGTCCGATGGGGAAACAGGCTCAGAGAGATGCGGCAACCTGATGAGGTCGCACATATTCCTTGACAAGTGTGGAATCTTCTTGCTTTTCCATGCATTAGGTAGTCTGATCGCCTGTGGCCCTGGGCTTCTTCAGCACAGCCCTCCTTCCCCCTGCCCCCGTGCAAGAGCTCCTGTGCGAGCTGCAGTGGGCTCTGGAGCTCTGCAGCCTATAAGCTGTTGAGTGGATGTTTCCTGCTTGCAGGCTGGCTCTATAGTTTTGTTTTGCCAGGCTAGATGGCCTCGTACTCTTACTACAGATTTCTTAGAAATTATTTTTATAAAAAACCTAATTTAATCTTTCATTCATGTCTTAATGGAAAAACTGAAGCCCAGAGGAGGGGAAATGTGGCTGTACCATGTGGAATCTAAATGCATGGGCTTAATTCAGAACACTGAAAGTAGTTTCTGGCAGGAAGCAGGAACATACGATTCATGGAGGTTCTTCACTACCGGAGTAATCTAGGATAGAGTCCTCAACTTTTTAAAAAGATTTTATATATATATATATGTGTATATATATATATATGTGTGTGTATATATATATGTATTTATATAAATATATATATATAGTGTGTGTGTGTGTATCAGAAGGTACTGTGTGTCTATAGAGGACCAAGGGTGACTTCAGGAATCATCCTGGATTGCTTCTACCTCCTTTTTTGTTTTGTTCTGGTATTTCCCAGGCTCATTCACCAAGGCCAGAGTACAGACCACCACTATTTCTGCCTGGCGTATTTATGTGGGACTTGGGATCCAAACTCAGGACCTTCTGCTTGCAAGGCAGAGTCTTAACCCCTGAGCCATCTCTCCAGACCAGTCTTCAGCTCTTGAAGTAATGTTTTCATCTAATAAATCAACAACCAGACAGCAAAGATAAATTCCATATGATCCCTACTGTGGAAGGTCTCATTGCCCGAGACCAGGATCATGGCTCCTTCACAATTATGTCTTTCCTCATAGACTCTCTGGGAGAGTCAGATTACTGATGAGCTGAGCGCCCTTTGCAGTGCACATTGGTGAGAAGTCTTTGAAATCTCTGAAAGGACACTAAGGCCAGGAAGTGCAGTCACATGACTGAACTCTGCCTCCCCAGGATTCTAGTCCTCAGCCCTCCACAGCTCTTGAGGGACCTTTGGGCAACCTTTATGTTTCCCAGCCCTCTAATACCCACCAGAGCCCTCACCCCTCCAATCTACTCATTCTAGTTTAGGATCAAAGGCCATTTCACATGCACTGTAAGATCTCTGCTCTGGCAGGGGAAGCCCAAGCTACCGGGCCTAACCATTCAGATACTAAGCAGGCCAGATAATCGGACTGGTAGGGAGAGAAAAACCACAGGTGAAGAACTAGCCCAGACTTTCCTGTCCAGCAAAGAGAAGGCTTCTAGTTCCAGAGGTGAGCGAGTCTCAGTGACACCCCCTCCTAAAGTCATAGCTGTAGAGTTCTTCAAGGATACTCTAGGAAAATCAGGAAAGGTCAAAGAATGGAAGGGGCCACAAAGCAAGCCTATTAGATGAGATGTGAGATCTCTGGAAAGTTCACTTAAGTGAAGAGGAGCAGAATAGTAGAAAGAGTAAGACTTTAGAGACTGAGAACCCCAAATCTGAACACATACTACCATACAGATCACTTTAGCTCACTGATACTGGGGTCAGTTTGCAAGGCTGTCATGAGGCTTAACCTCTTTCACTCAACATTTATTTACTGAATGCTTCATGTGAATCAGGAGCATGTCCTGGGTGCTGGAGATACAGTAGCTAACATGGCTGGAACCACCTTATCTCCTTCTCTTGGCTTGTGTTTTACTCAGGGAAATGTTAGGCAAATGAGCATAATGAAAGGTGCTGCACACATGCACGTGCGTGCGCACACACACATACACACAGAAAGAGAGAGAGATGCTATAAGATACTTAATATAAAACTTATAACATGGAAGACATTCAGTAGCTGTCCGTCACCTGTACCTTTGCAGTATGGCATTTGAAATGGGCTCCTTAAAATAAGAGAAAACTGATGTTCCAACACTGTGGTCCAGAGTCTTGAGAGATCTAGGCCTGGGGCAAGGATCACTGCTACCTGTGCTCAGCAAAGCCTGCCACAGTCTTAACATGTAGAGAGAGGGGAACAAGGTCCCAAAGAAGCACCACATGTGCTGACGACATGTCCAGACTTCATTCACCCATCAGACTTGGCTTTACTGAGTCAGAACTCAGCTCTCTTCTGAAGTCTTCAGAGGTCACCTACCCAATGGGAGTCTCTCCCTCAAGTGTGTGCAGACCATCATACTGTCCTGTTCATGGTCAGTCATGGAGATTATGTTCTGCACCCTTTACTTTCTCTGTATAAAGATGGACACCCTGCTGATGGCCTCACCCAGCAAGTGCTTGCCTTTCCTTCTGTACCCATCCCAATCTCTTCTAGGATGCAGCTTGCCTAGTTCTTCATCCTAATCCATGTCAGTCATATGGGGTGGTGACAGTCTGGCACCTGTTTCTCCTGCTGCTGAACTGTGACAATTCCAAGGCCACTGGGCCCAGGGTGGTCTAGTATATGTGTGTGTGTGTGTGTGTGTGTGTGTAAACAGATTTTCTCTGAAGAAATGAGATCAGGTTGTGTCCCCTTCATAGGTGCTCAGTAGCAGGTGAGAGTGGCTGAGGCCTTCCCTGAGCCTCCACAGAGGCAAGCGGACCCACGCTGGGGCACAGAGGCAGATGTACCTGTGGTGGTGCCCACTCCCTCTTCTCAAGGCCCTTGCTCATCTCCTCCCTGCTCCATTGCTGTCCCTGCATGCAGGTTCTCAGCAGGCATCTCTTCGAGTGTCCCAGTGTGTGTATGTGAAGACACGGGTGACTGCCGAACCTCCTGAAAGGAAAAGGAGACAGAAAGAACTGTTAGGCCAATTTAAGATTAGATAAAGTAAAGCATAATATAATTTCATTTCTTTGTTGTGTTAACAAGCCAAACTGTTTACTCTGTGGCATGATCTCCATTTTATGGAGGAAGCCGCTAGGGCTTGTAACAGTAAGGATTTGAACCATTTTTTTTAACACTAAACTCATTGCACATCTATCAGATCACAGCCATTTGTATATGACATTAATAGTGTTTCTTGTCTTGAATTCTGTGTTTCTCTGGAACTGGGACATATTCTACTTGTCCCTGAGTTCCTGACATCTCTTATCTTAGCACAGCCGAGGTCATGTTGTATATTCAGAGACTGTGTGGTGAGTGGGTTTATGAGTGACTGAAGGCAGAGACAGGCACCGCCTTTTATGCTGGCTTAAAAGCTCCCTTTACTCAGCTGAGAGATTTCTTTCCATGGAAGGTGTATTTTCCCCAAAATAAACTTCAAGTGTGTGTCAGTACCAGAATGTGAGCGGATCAAAAGAGCCTTGCTTTCTATTCCTACTCTTCCCACCAACCAGGAAAAAAAAGTTCCTTTGTTACCTAAAATATCTGTGCCAGATCATACAGTGTTGTCTCTTAGTGCAAGTGCTTATTATTGTGGCTAATTTGGTCACATGTGTTTGAAGGAGAACAATGCCTCAGAAATTTTTAAAAGCAAAACAGCAATCTAAAGCATTTGTTGTAATGAGATGTAAATTGCCAACATCGGGAGTGGAGCCCACTAAAATTTGCAATGAAGTGATCCCCCCACACACACTTCTTAAATTGAAAGCACTAGAGGCCCTCCTTCCTCACCCCAAAGCAACCACATGTTCATTGTTGTGGGTTTTTTCATATCCTTTTCTTCCTGATTCTGTAATGCTAAACATGTACTTCATGGACTAATTCATTCCTTCGATCGTCTGCCATTTTCTGAGCATCTGTTCTGTGCTTGTCTTGGTCTTGGACTCTTCCACAGGCATCAAAACAGCCTGTCTGGTGGCTCTTGGTAGTTCCCATTTATAAATCGGAAAGCTGAGGTACAGAGAGGTGTCTGAGATCATGTAGCCTAAAGTCACCTACAGGTCTGCTGAAAATCCCCTTCAAAATGTGCCTTTGGCTAGCGCTCCTAACTGCTCCCTGGCTGCAGTGAGATGGTGGTTTGTACCATCAGTACACAGGTCCTGGGGAAGGAGGCTGTTGCAGAGAGCTGCCCACTGAGTATTAAATGGTTATGACACAGAATGTTAGAAATACTTCCTTGAGAGACAACTTTGATTACAGTCACCTCAGCAATGGACAGAGCTCTGACAGTCTCTGAGGAGACCACTGTGAACACAGGAGAGATAGAGTGGGTGTGGATCCCAAGACCCTGCTCAGAGAAAGACCTGTGCTAAGTACTAGGGCCATATGCAAACTATCCCGGGCTTTGATTCCCAGAGCCCATGGTTTAGCATAGACCAAAACACATATATATCACATGTGTGGGAATGAGCAGAGGGGGCTAATCTACCAAGTGAGCACCCACTCTGGGCCAGACCCTGGGGCAGTCTGTTCAAGTATGTGTTTAACTCATTTGGCTGTCATTCTTCCCATCAGGTGAGACTAGAAAGTCAGACTCCTGTCAATTATCTCTTGTGGATGGAGTGCGACCAGGCACAGGATCCAGTCCTGCTGTGTGGAGCCTGCCAGTCTAGATGGGGCACCAGATGCATTTGCAGGATGGGCCTGGGGTTGGGTGGATTTAAAGGAGAATCTAGTCTTCTACCAGAGGAATGTCATACACTTTCAGTATAGTATTTAAAACCCCAATGGCTCTGGCCCCAAAGTCCAACCAAGGGAGAATCATTTACTTCTGTTTGAGGGGATAGGGCCTTTCTAGGGAGATGGTAGCGTTTGAGTCAGGCCTTCAGTGACCAGTGGAATTTGTCTAGACAGGGGACCAAAGAAAGTGACACAAGCACAGCATCTGCATCAGACTTCTTGTATGTGTTGGGGGGTTGCGGGAGCTGGAGGGGGGAAGGAAGCTACTTAGCCTAGAATGGTGCTCATCTGCTGCTCCTCTGGTTTCGGTCAGTACAGACAGATCCTTTGTTTGTAGCTGTGGGCACCTGACTAGGTGCTTCTGGTTTTCAGTTCCAATTTCTTTTTCTTTGACTGTAAGCAAGGTTCCAGACATCCTCCCTTCCTCTTCTCCCAGATACCTCAACTCTACAGGAGAATTTGTGCCTAAGCCCATTAAAGACCTACCCTTGGACCAGGGCTGTGGCTCGGGCAGTAAAAGCACTTGCCACACAAGCCTGATGACCTGAGTTTCAATCCCTGGAACCCTCCACTGAAGTAAGAGAAGACTGAGTCCACGTTGTGCTCAGTCTCCACGCACGTCCCATGTGTATTTGGACACACATGCAGGTACACACATACACAATAAAAGAAAATGCCATGAAGAATCTAAGAGCCTGGCAGTTCCTGTCCAGGCTCCATGATGGCAAAGGGAATGAAACTTTGCTCTTGGAGAGCTTCATGGTCTGATATTGAAGACAGATTGCAAACATGGCTTACTATATATAATGAGGTTGGGGTCCAGATCTCAGAAAGGAGTTATCTGAGTTGTGCCCTAAAGCCTTAACTGTGGGGCTAGACAGATGGAAAAACACTGTCAACTCTGAGACAGCAGCATAGAAGCCCAGTACAGTACAATTGTGGGGGAAACCACAGCAAAGGGAACAAGATATGGATTTCAGAGGTAGAGAGGCTAAGCTTTCAGGAGACTATAATATGGGAGTAATAGTAAAGAGGGACAGGATCACGTGAAAATCTTCCACAACTATTGTGGAGATAGCAAGATTGAATTCATTTTTGTTTGAGATGGTATCTTATAGCCCGGGGTGGCCTTAACTTGCTATGTAACCCATGTTGACTTTGAACTCGTGATTGTCCTATCTCTTGAGTGTGAATATTAGGAATACCAGCATGTGCCACCGGGCCCAGCTAGATTCCTTCTTTTGCTTGACAGCCTTCTCTTCTAGAAGGAAAAGAGTTCTTTAGAGAAAGGTCATGGCTCTTGTCAATGATGATTTATGTTATAAGTCAGTAGCTGCATGTCCCTCTTTTCTGCACGTTACTTTTCCTCTTGCTGAACATCAGAGCAGGAAGAGACCTCAAACACCAGATCAGCCTGGCTTTAAGGGCAAATAATGACTTCTCCTCAGGTTCTGAGAAAGGACCAAACAATCCACTTGTTTGTTTACTTTGCAGAAATCCACAAGTACAGAGAGGAGAAACTGTGCTTCTGAAATTTAACTTTCATTCTCATTGTCATTATTCTTTTATTCAGTTAGAAAACATTTGGAGAGCCCCTACCCAGTGCCAGGTTCTGGAGACAAAAGGAAGAGTTAGACCTGGGCCCAGACCTTGATTAGGGCATATACTATTAGAGATGCTATCATTAAGATAAAGATGCTCTTCATCCTGCCACCTTCTTCATCTTCAACTCATTCACCTATAGTTTCTTAGGAAAAACATGGCAGAGCCGATGATAGACTTAAATCTTATACCAGGGTGAAGTGAACTCTTTTATCTGCACCATTCTGCTCCCTAACCATTTTGCAATGAGCTTTGTGAAAAGTCTGTGCTTAAATCTTTGGAGACCAGAGTCTGTCTTGCAGTTGACAGCTGACAACAACTGATTCGGGATTGATATTTTTATTCTGGGAAGCCCTGCCATGAGGACTTCTAGTAATAAAATCACCAAGACATTCCCTTTTACCAGTCAAAATCTAGAATGTGGCAACTGAACTTCAAGTTGCAACTAGATCATTGCATAAGGATTTAGCATGTGAAGAACTTCATGGCCATTATCCATGTGGTCAGGATAAGAATTTGGAACCTGAAGTTATCAAATACTTTAGTTGCATGCATCGTTATGTGCAGTTTCCTAAACTTAGGCTAGCAGGAGGAGCTGTGGCCTTTCAGAGTTGTTTTCCCAGAATAATTAATCCATTCATTTGGCCTTATTTACCCATTTTTCTCTATTCTTTGATAAGACACAATAGATGATTAAAAAAAACTCAATAACCTGTCGTAACTAGTGGAGGAAAAAAAAAAACCTTAAAATGCCACCATTTACCTAGCTTCCTTCCACTGTTTATACCTCACATAATTTGTGCTGATTGCATTAAAATGAAAGAGAGAGTGGCTGCTAGATCAGGCAATCAGGAGCTTAATCTGCATTGTATTTTAAGTTCCTGGATGGAATGTGCCTTTCTGGATACTTAGTCCCAGGGAGAGGGAGGCATTTGTGTTTTTCCCCATAGCTTTGCTCATTTCCCTTCTTTTCTGTTACAGGCTGCAGAAAAGGGTTTTCGGTTTGGTTTGGTTTGGTTTCATTTCACTTCGTTTGGCCAGGTACAAAATTTATATATTCCAGTAATCACTACTGGTAGTACCACAATCTGAATAAAACCTCTTTCCCATACAGGAAGATGTTTCTTGCTTTTCTGTATCAGCAGCAACACCCTGAAGAGTGCTTCTCACTCATATTTAATTATTGGAGTCTAGTCTGCTCTTCCAGTTTTCCATCTTCTCCCTTTTGACATTCATTCCTCATATTATTTTCACGTTTGGGTTTAAGTGTAGTGCAATGGAACAATACAAGCTAGTTTTTTTTTTATTTCTATTTTTTTGGTGCCACTATGTTCTGATAGATGCATAGTTAAAAATATTTGCCTTTTAATTTTCCTTGGAGTCTAGACAGATCTCTTTTCTTAACTGCCTAGGTCCCGCCATTGACTTGGAAAAAGTAAAGTCAGAATGTCTCGAGCCCGAGCCGGAGTTACGGAGCGCTTTCAGTGAGGAAGCAAATACGTCGTCCTATTACCCCGCTCCTGCACCTGTCATGGACAAGTATATCCTAGACAATGGCAAGGTAGTGTCTGAAGCTCAATCTCCATTCCCCACAAGTGTCTTTCAGCCAGGGAAAAGGTGGAGAGTGTGGTGGGAGCTTTCTGTAGCCCAGCATGGCTGGCCCACCCCCTGGCCTGGCCCCGCGTGACTCTCGGTGGAATCTATGTGTTTTAACTAGTGCAGGTTTGCTGGGACTTTTCCTTCTTCCTCTGTAAAGAAAATTATTGGGCCAAAGTAACTGTGAAACTCACCTGGCATTTTAAAATAGCTTAGCAATGAGAAAGACTTAAAATAAGAATTCCCATGATAGTTTGGTGAAACTCGTCTTACCTTCCTAGGAAAGAGGTGCCTGGAGCTTTCAGGGTTAGCTCAGAATGAGATACCAAACTTACAGACAGCAGTTCATCATTTACAAAGCATATGTTCCAGCCCCAATTAGATACTGTGGAACTAGGGTGAATGGGATCTACTCTTTGTCCCTAAAGTCACCCCTAGGCAATGTACTTTAAGGGGGTGATTATCCCACAGACTTAGGGACACATATAACTCTTGGGGATTTTTCTCATATGACTCTAAGAGTAAATCATGAAAAGACAAAAAGCACTAGCAGTGTTTATATTGGTACAGAGAGGGAAATAAAGGGAAGCCATGATGTCACATGGTGATATGGTACAGGACCAGGGAGAAAATGGTTCTGATTTCTTACTGTCATGAATTCCTCTTTGAAGCAGTCTGTCAGAGCCCTCTGTCCATCTCTGGTAAAATATGGCTCTAGACCTCTGTTCTCTGCCACTGCAGCATACATTGCAGACTCACTTCTCTGTGTCCCCAGTTCATTTGTCTTGCCTCGTGCCTCGAGAAATCTCTGTTTATCAGGTATCATTCCCTGGTGGGCTGGTGAGAAAGAAAAGGTTGTTTGAGTTGGGCTGTCTGATATATTCCCACCGCTGGCCAGCCTGAGCCAAAGCAAATACTGCTCAGCTGAGGAGGAAATGAAACTTGTTCGTGTTTAGGACTCTTGGATGTGCCGTCGTTCCCTGTCGGCTCCTGCATCTGCTCTTCTTCCTCTGCAGAGGCAGAGCTGACAGGCCAGGCCTCTGGCCTACCTTGTGTTATTTTTGTGTTATAATTAGTGTATGTCAGCTGGGACTTTGCCTTCTTCCTCTGTAAGCCTTGCAGAAAAGTAGGGACAGGAAACCCCAGCCACAGCTCAGTAACTCTACTTCTGAACTTCCTGTGTGACCTCAGGCAGCTCTTTCACCTTTCTGGGCCGCAGTGCCCTTCTCTGTAAAAGGCTGATCAGATCAGTGCTTTCCCTAGGCATTTCTTTTTTGACCAAGGTGTGTAACTAGGTTTTGCGAACCTTCCTCAGTTGAAGGTAGAACGAGAGGACTATTCTGGGTCTGTGAATTTCCTTTTAGTCACAGCCAAATTGTGGAATGACTAGAGAATGTTCTTAAAGTAGCTTTCAGGAGAAATTGATTTATCTCTTGCTTTGAAGGCCAACTGGCAAATGTGGACTTCCAGGGGCCTCTATCAAAAAGACAGGAAGATGGGTGTCACAAACCTCATTTAATTTTTTACACACACACTAAAGAACAGACCTCGAAAATGCTTCTTTTGCTTTTAGGCAACATCCTGCTATAAAACTCACCTGGTTTCTCTTTGCAACTAATTTATGGTCACACCAAGGTCTTTACTAAGGGGAGGAATGGAATCAGACATAGACGGCAGCGTCCCAGGACAGTAACGCACCATGGCCCTGGAGTTTCCCCGTTTTGTTTGAGGCCCCCCTGTGTGTCCAACCATCCCTTCTCCTAGCCTAGAACACTGGAATGGGATCCTTTCTCTTCTAGGAAATAAACTTTTTCTTATCAAATATTTCACAATATTTAATGGGGATGGGAAAATACCCAGAGAAGGGTTTCATCTGTTACTCTAGAACAGACTAGAGTTAGGAGGGATCTGGAAGCGAGACCTCCAGTTTTCCTGGGTTTGTCTTTGCAGTTTGGAGAGCCGCATGTTGCTTCAGGTGACCCTCAGTGTGCTACCTCAGGAGCCAGCATCGTGTTTGATTTTACTTAGGACCAAGGGTCATGTCTGTACTGTAATCATGACATGTTCATGTAGATGTTAGAACATAACTTTCCTCCATAAGGAACTGCAGTTCCTCAGAGTTAGAATGAGATCATGAAGACACAGTAAAATGCCCCTCAGTCTGGTGTTGCTTTGATGATGTTTGGCTCTGATCACTTTGGTGGGTTCAGGAGAGGGCAAGCCTGGATTTCTTTCCACTGAACTGTTCTGAGGCTCTCAATCAGGAGGACCCAGCCTGTAGCAGTTACCACAATGTTTCCCAGCTTGAGGTCTGGGGTTGGAAAGGTGCATAGCTTACAATGCACAGAAGGAAAGGCATTCCTTCCCAAACAGGTTTGGCAGGAGTGGAGCTGTAGGGGCAAAGAAGATCGAGAATGTGAGGGTCACTGGACATTTAACTCATTTAATCCTCAAGATGACTCTGTGAACGAAGGGGGGGATCGATACTGTGGAGTAGAATGAGGCTAGGAGAAGTACCGAAACTAGTTCATGCCAACTCGCTGGCAGGTAGAAAGAGACAGGATGCACACCCAGGTCTGGTAGCTCCAGAGACCCTCTTCGTCCTGTTGTAGAGATGAGGAGATGATTGTGTTCAGCAGCTTGTGGGGGAGGGGGAGCTATAGTGCACTAGTGACAGAATGGACATGGGGCCTCATAAATTTTTGAAGTTGGGGCTGGAGAGGTGGCTCAGGGGTTAAGCCTCCGCCTTGCAGGAGGAAGGTCCTGAGTTCGGATCCCAGATCCCACGTATAGACTCCAGGTGGAAGCGGGGGCGGCCTGCGCTTCTGGTCCTGGTAGGGCGGAGCCTGTGAATCCCGGGGCAGAAGGAGGTGGAGGTGTCCATGTGGTTCGCGAATTCGTCCGTGGTTCTACACAGACACACACACACACACACACACACACACACACACACACACACACGCATATGCACACAGTTGAATTAATAATAATAAAAAAATTTTAAAAAAATTTTTTTGAAGTTGAGGAGGTCAGCTCTTAAGTGATAGGAGATCAAGAGCCATTCAGAATCCCAAAGGGTTGACATAAATTCAGAGTGGAAAGTGTGCTGAGGTCATCTAGTCAGAAGAGGAAGGCAGTGTTTGGGGGACATGGGTGTCAATGATTACAGGGCGGGCTGGGGGGGTTGGCACCTGGAGGCAAGAGAGCTGGTCACTCAGTCATTGACAGTCAGACTTTTTCACCCCAGTTTCCTGTCTGTCAGCGTGCTCTACTGGGGAATGGCATGGGAGGAGACTGGCAGATGCTGAGACTTAAAGGAAACCTGTCTGCGCCCTGATGTGACAGATCTGTTCTTTTTACCTGGTTCAGTTCCACTGTGACGCTGGGGGAATAGGTGGAGGGGGGCAACAGCAGGCAGGCCAAGGGAGCATGAGTTGGATCACACAGACTCGGAGTTGAATCTTGATTTGTCTAGTGGAGAAGTGATTTAGTCCCTCTGAATCTCTGATCGCATCTGGAAAGCAAGAATAGGCTCTACCTACTTCCTTCCCATGTCATATGAGGATTAGATAAGTTGTTTCTTATAGATACTGAGAAAAGTTTAGTGTTTTCTGTCCCTTCTAGAACACTAGCTAAATGACTGCTGTCTCTTTCCTAAGAACAGTGAAAGGAACTAGGCACAGTGGTACAGACCTACACCTCCAGCACTCAGGAGGCTGACAGAGAAGTACCTGTGGGTTCAACCTGTTTCAGGAACAAATAATAATAACTAACATGCTAATATAAGAAAACAGGGCCCAGGACAGAAAAGGGTAGAGACGTTTACAAAACCAAAATGTCGTCCATCTCCATGCTGCTGTGTTTAGAAATTAATCTGCCAGATCCTTGTTTCCCCCTACCTTAGACAGCTTGGGCAGATGGCTCAAGAGTGTCATCAAAATGGAGACCCCAGGGATTCACTGGGGAATTGTCCCCCAGTGTGTCTACCCACTTATATAGTTCCATAGCCTGCCAACCCATAGTTTGAAATAAAAGAAAAGACCAAATTTTACCTTAGGCTCCCAAGTTGCCCATCTAGCCCAGGTGGCTCATCTTACTCCGGGGTGGCTTTTCTTTCTGGGCAGAACAAACTGCAAAGCAGTACTCAAGGTCTCAGTGCAGAGAGGCCAGTAGGATTCAGTTGTCTGTTCTTCTCTAGTGGTCTGAAGATTTGAGCAAAAGATTTAAGTGAAAGAGGAAGCCAGATGTGAAAGGTAGAATGTTTCCTTGCTCAAGACAGTGAATAGTCTGTGTTGTATTTTCTCTTTTCCTTTATCTCTTTGATAGTTAGAAAACCTCAGTAACTGGTGAGGAGAGAAGTGTTCCTAACAAACCTGTCTGCCAGCTCTGGGCCCGCTTTCTCTCCCAAGCCAAGTGTCAGTAGAAAGATCTTTAATCATTTCTGAGCATGTCAATCTTTGTGTGTGTGTGTGTGTGTGTGTGTGTGTGTGTGTGTGTGTGTGTGTGCGTGCGCGCGCGCACACAGTTCCTTAGGCCTGGGCTTCTCCTGAGACAGCTCCTGACTATTCCTTGGTGATGACCTCTGGGCCTTTCTGAAAACAAGAACCTTTGCAGAGTTTTCTTGTGCCCTTTGAAAAGTTCAGCTCAAGAGCAGACGACTTTCCTCCAACCCACTAAGGCCATTCCTTCCCCTCACAGACTCAGCAGAAGCTCAACACAATGGCAGGGTCAAAGTCAAAACCATTTCTTTAAAAAATGATTAACATTCATAAGTGGCTTGCAAATTGGTAAGGGCCAAAAGGAGAGCAGATTTTTAAGCTGGAGCTTATTGCTAGGCATTCCAGAAGCAGAGAGAATATAACTCTATTGGCTCTCACTACCACTTTCTGGCGCTTCCCTTCCAGGGAAGTGTATTCTGTTGCTAGTGCTACCCGAATCAAACCGGATACATTGTGGTTGCTTTTAATTTGTTAAAATCATAGGTGTTCTGTGCCAGAAGGATGAACTTTGAGATGAAATCCAAGTCTCCCACTTTGTAGACAGGGAGACTGCAGCTCAGAGCCGGTGAGGGGCTCACACAGCTACACTCAGCCTGGCAGCAAATGCTGCTCTCTCACATCAGCTTGGCAGGGGTTCTTGTAACTTAGCTCTGAGCAGGAGTTATCTAGGAAGCCAAAGACTCCTGATGCATCCAGACCAAGTAAATCAGAATCTCAGAGAGGAGACCCAGGCACCAGGTGACCCCCGCACACAGTAGGAGGAGGCCTGCCCTGGAATGCTCACACTAGGGGGGAGCCTGATTTATCTAGACTGTAACACAGGTGAATACCTATGTTCTGAGATTGAACCAGGCTCCAAGCAGCCATGTGATAACATGGGTACAGTGTAGAATCCCGGCTCTGCCCCTCACCATGTGAAATGACTTTGGGAAAGTGACTGAGCTTGAGTTTCCATCTGAAATGGAAATGGTGTCATAACTCCTTCCATTGGAAATAGTGCAGTTAGAGCTTTAGAAGAAGGCTAGGCACCTTAGGGTATTTAATAAGCAGTAGCTGTTGTCATTGGCCTTGCAGAACGTTGTTTCAGATCTGTGGCTTGGATCCCTTACCATTGCGCAGTGCTGCTGTAAAGACAAAAGCAGCCTTTGCCACCTGCCCGTCGGACTAAGCAGGTGCAATGTTCTTATCCCTTTCAGGTCCATCTGGGAAGTGGGATTTGGGTTGATGAGGAAAAATGGCACCAGCTACAAGTAACCCAAGGAGATTCCAAGTACACGAAGAACTTGGCAGTCATGATCTGGGGAACAGATGTTCTGAAAAACAGGAGCGTCACAGGAGTCGCCACAAAAAAGAAGAAAGACGCAATCCCGAAGCCACCCCTCTCGCCCCACAAACTCAGCATCGTCAGAGGTAGGTGCCTGAATGCGACCACAGAGACCCACATTCCGTTCCATAGGAGTGTGTCAGGCACAACTCAGCAGACTCCTACTGAGACCCCTACATACCAGGCCCCAAGAGGGACATGGGGGCACAGGAAGCACACAGCCCATGTGTCATCAGAGAGCTCTGACTGAACTAGGTATATTGCAGTGGAGGGAGACACAGTTCAAGGATGTGCATGATGCTGTGCTGGGAGTTCTCAGGGTTCCTGAAGGGGGTCTTCAGATGCCAGTGGAGGTAGAAGAATTCCTAGGGAGGCAGACATATTTCAAACAAGGCATGGAGATGGGAGAGGAGTGTGTGTGTAGAGAACAGTAAAGGTCAAGGCTGGGGACACCTGTGGTTCTGGCGTTGTGTCCAGAGCAGGTGATGAGACAGGGGCAGCTGATGGCAGCAGCTTCTCTCTGGGGTTTGGCAAGGCAAGCGGCAGGGAGTCACACTGAGACTCCTTCATTTATCTTCCTCTCTACATTCTCTCATTCCCTCTTCCCTTCTCCTTTCCCTTCTCACTTGCTTCTTCATCTCTTTTTCCCCTCTATCTATCCATCCCTTTACTAAGTTCTTGTTCTTGCCTGGCTCCCTACTGGATTCTTTAGAACACAAAGAAGAACAAGACACACTGAACATCACAGCCTCAAGGTGAAGAGCTAGACCGACAGTTACTGCACAGCTGTTATTACATGAAGGGACAGTGGAGGAGGAGAAGCAAAGAGAAGACAGTAGCTGCTAGTTATTTTGCATACACACTGTGTCTCCTTGTGGTTTTTTAATGACTCCATCTTAGACATATACCTATATCCCATTAACAACCCTACTGTTAGGATTTCTTTCAAGAAACAAAGCTGAGCCATGGGGAAAATAGATAGTTTTACCTAGGTCACAACAGCTGGTAGCCCACGGCCGACTTTGGAGTGTGCTCCTAATCACTGCTCTCTAGAGCTCGAGTCTACCACCTTTTAATGATGAAAATGAGACTCAGTCAGGTGATCTGTCTTTCGAGCAGGATCTCAAGTCATAACAAATTGATGAATGACTGCTGGACATTGTAAGATTCATTGAATAATGTGGTGGCACAGAGGGCCGTATCCACTGTGTTGGGGAGAAGCCTGTTCATGGAAATGGCAGTCCAGCTGCCAGCCATTTGGAGAAGAGGCAGCTTGTGAAAGTTGAAAGTGGGAGGAGTGGCTGGTCAGGCAGAATGAAGTGCAGTGTAGAGACCAGCACACCCTAGGCGTGAAACAGCTCAAAGAGAAGTGGCTAGAAGGTCTAGAGTGAGGTCAGGAAGGTGGGTGACAGTCAACCTCCAAGGCACGTGAAAATCATGGTGAACAGCTTGTGTTCACACTCCTCACTGCTGATGCAGGGGGAGCCTTCAGAGCAGGGGCGCCCATGGGGGAGATGGAGAAGAGCCAGCGCTGCCGGGCCCAGAACAGACAAAGTGGAGAAAAATATCCAGAGATGTGGCCTGTGTTCTCAAGGTCAAGGTGACCGACACAGAGAGATTAGGTGACCAGGCTAAGGTCCCAGTTAGAAGGTTGTAGAGGCTGTTTTCAAACCCACACACCCTGAGGCTGGAGAGGTGGCTCAGGGGTTAAGCCTCTGCCTTGCAGGTGGAAGGTCCTGAGTTGGGATCCTAGACCCCACGTATAGACGCCCGGTGGAAGCAGGGGAGGCGGGGCTGTGTTTCTGGTCCTGGTAGGGCGGAGCCTGTGAATCCCGGGCAGAGTAAACAAGGAGGAGGTGGGAGGTGGTCCATTGTGGTTCCCGAATTCTCCTGTGGTTCTACACACACACATACATACACACACGCGCACGCACGCACGCACAATTGAATAAATAATAATAATAATAATAAAAAAATTCAAACCCACACACCCTGACTCTGGCCTGGGGCTTTTTCTGGTATAGCACAGCTGCCTCTCTCCGGGCTGGGTGAATAATTGATTTAGGCAGCCACTTATTTTCAGATAATCAGAGGAGAGGTGACTACCCCTTTAGTCTAACTGCTATCTGAAGTAGTACAGCTTGATTCAGGAGGTTACCCTGAGAGGGACCTTCCAGGAAGGCAGCTCTGCCCCACCTGACAGGTGGCCCCCCCTCTATGTCCCAGGTGGCTCAGAATCACTGACTGTTGCTGCCAACCTCAGGTCTTGGTGTGGAGTCATCTGTTGTGTGTCTACTTCAGGGACTAAGGCCGTAGCTGACATCCCATGTCTTGTGGCCCTGCACAGAGCCAGCATTCAGTAACTAAAGGCGAGCAAAAGAAGCACTGAGTCCTCTAAGCTGACCCTGCCCCATGCTACGTGTGACTTTTCCAGCATTTTCCCTCCATGCTTCGTTTCCTTGGCTGAAAATATTTGTTCTTCTGTGTCTTTGTTGTTTGTTGTTGTTTTGTTTTGTTTTATGCGACAGATTCTCATTCTGTGGCCAGACTGACCTCAAACTCATAGCCATCCTCCTGCCTCAGCCTCCTGAGTACTGGGCTTGCTGGTGGAGTCACTGTGCCCTGTTGAAAGCATACCTGTCAGGTGCCCAGGGTTGCCTGGATTGTAGCAGTCACCTCTGCAGAAGACGCCCTAGCTCTGGACTGGGTCCTGCACAATCTCATGGCCGAGTTCTCTTAGATTCCTTTCCTCATCCACCTCCCACCCTTCAATCTCTTTTCATCTTTCTCTAT
Organism: Typhlomys cinereus; assembly: GCA_023101885.1. Taxonomy (NCBI): domain Eukaryota; kingdom Metazoa; phylum Chordata; class Mammalia; order Rodentia; family Platacanthomyidae; genus Typhlomys; species Typhlomys cinereus. The sequence goes on along the minus strand of JALPQD010000008.1, from coordinate 1,463,400 downwards.
GTTTTCTAAACCTGAAAATATGTCTTTCAAAAGAGGGTCTTTTCTCTTCCTTCTCATCAAACTACCACACATATAGGTTTGACTGCATCTGTCCTTCTGACGCCTGCACCGGAACAGCTTCTTCTGTCCCTGAGGTTGGCGAGTCCTCTGACTTGGGCTCTGCCCAGTCCTCCTGCCTTCCTCTTTCTGCTCCTGTGACATACTTCTGCTCCCAGTTCCTTCTCAGCATGGTTCAAATACGCATTAATTGCTTATTTCTAAAATAAAAGCAAACCAGAGACTCAGAAACCACCCCCATCAACCCAGCTGCTGTTCCATCTCTCTTTGTAAACTTGGCTACTTGAAGGACGCTTCTCCACTTGCTATATGCACTGAGAAGTCCCTGTGACCTTCTCATTATCAGATTCAAGGTTCTAAATCCAGGGGTCCTCTCTACCTCTCACAACATTGAACATGAGGTCCCTCCTTCACCCTAAGCCTCTCAGGTGCAGAATCCCTTCTCCTCTGGCCCCTCAGACTCGTGAGTAGGCCTTTTCCCCTATGCCTTGATTCTGACCCCAGCCCTCTTCTCTCTCTCACCCCATCACATATTCCTTGTCTGACATTCCCTCCGTCACTCCAACCGCTGCAGCTGCAAGACACTTGGTTGGCATCTTCTCCTCTAGTGACTGACCTGGGCTCCAGTGATCCCTCTGGCTTCATCTTGCACCACACTTCCCACTTTGCAATAGTTTGGTCCTGCCCCTGCTGCCTCTGGGGATCTCCCTCCTGTTGTGCTCACCCCATCTCCCTGTCACACAGAGAGGCAGCCCTGGCCAGCCCTTTCAAGTAGCCCTTCCATTGGGGCCTCGATCACAATGCTTAAAGGTTCTACACAGTATTTCTCATTTGTTCTATCATTGTCTTTCTCTGTCTATGAGAAGCTCAGGGTTCACAGCATCCTGTTGGAGGCTAACTTATGCATGAACATTAAAGCAGTATTGCTTTTCTCCCATTGCACCAGCAGCCAAGGACTCAGACATCACTCTTCCCAGTCCCACGTGCCTCCCTCTCCATCCTTCCTCCCTCCAACTTCCTCTTAAACCTTTTAGGTCTCTTCATACCTCTCAGAGTCTAGACCTAACCATGCGCTTTCTCCCCGGTACTATTCCAACGGCATCTAGAACCTTCTTCCCATTATGTAGCCTGAGTGTTCTTTCAGAAACCAGCCAGTTCAGAGTGCTCGGTGGTTAGAGGGTTTCTTTAACCATGTGCTTCCGCAGTCTGGCCTCTGGCTATATCTCTAGCTTTGTCTTTCAGAAATTATATCCTTGAACTCTGGGTTTAGTTAGATGAGCTGAACAAGCAGTCTGGCTGCTTCGCACCTGCAGGGATTTGCAAGTATTAGTCCCCGTGCCTGGGTAGTCATAGCCCCTCTGCCTGACCTGCTCTGCCAGCTGCTCTCTTGCACCCAGGACAGTCCAGGAGGCTATTGCTGACCTGTGAGGGGGGGGGTATGTGTTTCTGGGTTTGTGTCCCAGTGCACACGGTGGCTGCCTCAATTCTCTTTTCTTCAAGTCTTCCTTGGAGCCTTGTCTACTACCCTTGAGTCCAGAAACACATGACCTGCAAGTGGAAGAGAAGGAAGTGGACTTTCCCCAGCCATGTAACTGATAGAGACAGAATGATGCAAGACAACTGGGTTTCAGGCTTCGTGTTGTCGCCAGAAGTTGATATTTTATATTTTCACTGAAGCCAAGTCTTGCCCCAACATACAATCATCATTTTTAGCCTAATTATTTGAGTGGTTCCAGCTTATATTTGACTGACTCTTCCATGCAAGTTCCTCTGGCTGGATTGAGATTGCTTGTATTTATTTTCTGTAATTCCATTGCATTGAGTCACACTTGCCATATAAAATGGCAGACGCCTTTATGCTCACAGTGTTGGGTGACTTTTTTCTTCTCTTTGATGTTAGAATTATTCCTTGCCGGATCGCAGAAGGATGGTCAAACATTGACCCTGCTTAGAAAGATGAAAGCTGGCAGACGGCTGCTGCTTGCTCAGATGACAAGCTCTAGTGTGACAGTTAAACCTTATTAAGGTCGAATGACCTTTTGCAGAGTGTCTGAGTTTTTCAAATGAGCCACAGCCTTGCATTCTGGTTAATTTTTATAACTTTTTTAATAGGACACATTAGCGCTGTTATAAACCTTGTTAATTAAGCAATAATCTCCACTGCTCCCTCGCAGAGGGAGACATTCCCGGCAACTGCAGGTGATTAATAGCTAGAGTCTAACAAAAGCCTTTTCATCAACCTGAGGGGGCCATTCAGAGCTGTTACCCCAGGAAATGAGGATGATTGAATTCTGCAGGGGCCTCTCTGGAGCGATTCCTGCCTGTGTGCCCTCCTCTTTCTCCCTCCTCACGAGGGGCATCTCGTGCCTATCCTCCCGCCCTCTTGCTCCTGCCCGTGTAACCCCTACAGTCCACCACAGAGTTGACAGATGGAAGAACTTAGACCATCTCAGATGATGTGGCACTTTTCTGACTAGTGACGCTTAGTCCCAGGAAGGTTCCTCCCAGAATCTGCATGGCATTTGGGGTTAAAGCCATGCGGCCCTGTGTATCTTTTCAAAGGCTTCTCTGTGATTTGTCTTGGGTCCTAGCAAAGTCATCTGAGAGTGTTCGTACCTGGCTCAGGACTGAGACAGAAATGCTCAGTCCAAGTGTCCAAATCTTTAGTGTTTGTATTGGGAGGAGTATTGTGTGGTTTTACTCAGTCACCCAGCATAAGAGTAGAGTGCCTTGAGTTCTCCTAACTCAGTCTGGTAGGTTCCAAGAAGTCCAGCATTGTTAGGTTATCTCAGATATCCCTGGAGAAGAATTCATTCATTCACTCCACATACATTACATAGTCTTGATCCTTTGTCAATCTGTGTGCTAAATTCTGGGTATTAACAGCTTCTTAACTAAAATAACTGTGGCACTACCATACAGGTACAAGGTTTGTAGAATGTTTACCCCACATACTTCTTGGCCTCCTGTAAACAGCACCTAGAGTTTGTTGTCATTTTAGGAGGTGAACAGGCTAAAGTACTGGCCAGAAATCAGGCTCAGGTTAGGTCTCGTCTGATCTTCCCCACAGCAAATGGTAGGCTCTGTAGGAGAGTAAGCTGTCCTAAGTCTCATTAGTAGTCACCGGTCAGACACAACTTCACACCTCTACTGTTGTCAGCCGTAATGATGCGACAGTGTTGAGTGCTATTGAAGCTATAGGGCAACCAGGACTTTACAGGCACGCTGCATAGAGTGTCATGCAGCACAGCATTTGGGAAAAACATTTACCCAGAGACGCTGGGTGTGCAGCATCCTCACTCTCGGCACTTCTATACCAGACTGAAAATTGGAAATTTCTGGCATGTGTACTTCAAGACACAGCAAGATTATTTGTAATTGCAAAGCTGAGTGTTCATGGACAATAAAATACATAAAGCAAAGTGTGCTACAGTCACAGAAAAACTCTACTCCTCACTGATGGTGACGACCTACAGCAACAGACTTCACCGTGGGTAAATTCCACTCAACAGCAATCAGTGAAATCAGCATGTCAGGTGGAAAAATACAGTATGTTTTGGGACACACACATATATAATAACATTTTTTAAAAAGTCAGAAAAGAGAAAGGAGGGGAGAGGAAGGAGAAAATTGCATCCAAGGTTTTCATAGGTTCTCATTAAGCTGAGCAGTGGGTACAGAAGATGTTTTATCATTTTTTTAAAGTATATATTTTAGGGCACAGCTTTATAACTATGTAAGATATGTGAATTGGTACTTGGAAGTATGACAGGAGGCTTATCCTCCCCCTCTCCTTGAAGAGATTTGTTCCCAACTTCAGCATTAATCTTTCCCTTCTCATTTCTTCCCCATCTAGAGTGTTTGTATGACAGAATAGCACAAGAAACTGTGGACGAAACTGAAATTGCACAGAGACTCTCCAAAGTCAACAAGTACATCTGTGAGAAAATCATGGATATCAATAAATCTTGTAAAAATGAAGAACGAAGGGAAGCAAAATACAATTTGCAATAAACTTTGCATTTTTCATAAAGTCTTTGCATCTTTCTTGCGTGGCGTGTGTGTTACGGGCAGTGGTGCCCTTCAAAGCGGCATGGTGATGTACGGGCCGGGAACCAGCAGGGTCTGAGGTCAGTGGCTTTTTCCGAACTTGAACTTCCTGCTTCAGAGAAGACAGATGGATTTTCTGAGATTTCGGTCAGAGCCTGGCGCCACCTCCTGTGTCTTCATGGGGCGGGAAGAAGCACTTTTCACAGGGCATCTGAGCCACCTGCCACTGACCAGGGCGCGAACTGATATTTTTACCATCCAAGGACTTTGTTTCTCTATTTTGTTCTATAATAAAACTTCATTAATTCTTGATGTAGACACTCGTTCCTCTCATTTATTTGCAATCTTCAGCATGTGGTGGAGGTGACTAGCATTTCCTGCAGACTGGCATGTCCTTTCTTTGCAAGGAGAAACCTTCATGTGAAACAGAAACCTTATAAAGGATGTGACTTCTGTGGTGTCTCCAAAGCCACTTACTTTCTCTGGCTTCAAAGGATGGAAGCTCTGGCCGGTCAGCTTTCTCAAGATGATCTGAGATTGGTATTCAGAAGTTCGGCTTGTCGTGGTCATTTGCAGCAACCTGCGTAAAGGGATGGTAGAGTGTGCAGGGCTGGGGGCGACATTAGCTGTGGTGCAGGGTGGCAGCCAGGAATAGGAGCAATGCCGTCTGCTGTCAGTCTGTTGATTCTCTTTCTCTATTTTTTATGATATTTCAGCTTACATAACTTTTTTTATCTCATTCTTTATTCAGCTACTGCGTCTCTGAGGTGTCTGGCACACGATTTGGCAAACTGTGCTTGATCTTCCTGTTGACTTGCACTTTTCTTTATGCAATGCCCGTGAAGTAAGCATGGCATTTTGGAAAGGGCAAGAGCTTTGGACAAATGCTTCCAAGTTCTAATCCTGGCTCCCCTGCTTCCTTTGTCCTTACCATATCCTCCCTGAGTTCCCATTTTCTACTTCGTAACAAAAAGATACCTGTCAGCACCCAGCACCGTGTCCTTACACAGATTAGAGATAAGACGTATAAATTGCTCAATAAATGGGGGTTTGTATTCTTTCATTGGTTGGAAAACTTTAACCTGTAGTTTCTCTAATAGTTCACTTATTCCTTGATTTAGTAATCTGTAAACAAAAGCTCACGGTTCCTAGTTGTTAGTGGAGGTGAATGCCACTACAAGACATTTCATTTCAGCAAAATTCAATAATGGATTGTCATTTAATAATGAATTCAGGTACCCTTTGTGAACTACTGTGGGCCCACTATAGAATGTGTAGATGATAATTTTATTGTATTCTAGCTCTCTACAAACTAGCAGTGTGATTTCAAGCAATGCATATAACTTGTCAGAGTCTTTATTAGTATAATGAGGAAAATAAATGCTTACCTCACAGGCTTTGTGAATAATTAAAATAACAGGTAATAGCAAATAACAGTAGCAAGTACTATCAAAGGTTGTCCAAGTGTTTAATATAGGTTAATTCATTGTATGAAGTAAAGTTTACAGCATGTAGTAAAGTATTCAACAAATTCACAAGATACATTTGCTTGCAAACAGGCATAGTGGCACATACCTGTAATCCCATTGCTTGTAATGTAGAGGCAGGAGGATCAGGAGTTCGAGGCCATCTTCAGCTGCATAGCAAGCTTGAACCTAGCCTGGACTACATGAGACCTTGTTTCAGAACAAAACAGAAGGTATGTTTGCTTTTATGCACCACACAGTGTGGACTTAAATAGTGTAGCATGCTTGAGAGAGAAGTGTATGTTACAGTTGAGCAAAGACTGCCTCATGACTTTTTAAGTTGATGGGGGAAGTTACTATTGAAATACCTACAGTACAAATGCTTGATGAGCGTGAATAAGTAATGTGTTCTGTATGATGTATGTGTTAGGGGCAGTGAGCCTCTGGAAGTGTTCAGGATCTGAGTTCAAGTCCTTGCTTTACCACTTCCTGGCATGTTACTTGATCTCTGATAACAATCCCTTATTCAGACATGTGAAGAGTAGTCTAGATAGTATCTGGAAAGGGGCTCTATAAATCAAAGTCTGAATGTTTACTATCCCCCATGGTTTGTCTTGGACATTTGGTCTCCCCCTGGCTAATGGTGCTGTTCTGGGCAGTTCTGCAAGCCTGGCGAAGTGGGGCTTAAGAAGCAGAAGTCAGTTACTGTGGAGGCCTCTGATGACCACCCAATCCTCAGTTTTTGTTGTGCCCTCTGCTCCCTGGCTGTGTGAACAGCCTCTATCACTCGCTCCATTGCTGGAATCCAAGTGGTCCTCATGCCTTCCAGCACCATAGTGAACAGAAAGCCTGTGCAATTGTGAGCCAAAAGAAATCTTTCCTCCCTTGTTTCTCTCGGGTATTATGGCACAACAACGTGAAGGAACCAAGCCAATCATATACACAGATGTCAGTGGTCCCCTTGGGAGATGGAGGCAGTCAGCAGTAGATCCAGGAAAACAAGCTTCTAAGAGCCAATTTGCCCACTAGCTAGACTGAGATGGTTTTGGGTCTTTGCCATGTGTCTCATTCCTTAAACCCTTAAAGACTAAACAACCTCTAGCCTGACGTGCTAGAGGTAGCAGCAGTAGAAACGGATCAGAATTCAGGACTGTGTGAAGTCTCTTTCCCAAAAGATAAGTGGACTGTTACACTGGTTATATCTAACCATATAACCTCAAGGTACACATAAGGGAAATTCAACCTCAGTGGCTTATGGAAATCATTAATTCAGGAAAGTCATTAATTCAGGACATTAAGAAGGATAGACAATAATTGTGCCATTTGTAAGTTCATTCAAACACCTATAAAAAATCAAAATCTTTTAGTATAACATAGTGTTACGCAGATTTGGCCAATTTTTAACAATGCGCCAAGGTCCTTAAAATACAGATTCTTGGGCTTTGCTTTAGAGAACCTGATTCAGTGGTTCTGCAGTAAGGTAGGTGTGATAGCTAGTTTCAGGGTCAATCTGACAATGGAGAACTGAACCTTTAGGCACATCTATGAAGAATTATGATGGAGACCCAATTAGATCCATCTAATTGATGTAGGAAGACTTAGGCTATAGTGGAAGAGATCATTCCCTGAGCAGGTACATAAGAGAGAGAATGAGAGAGAGAGAGAGAATTGGAATTTAGTGGGTATGCCCTTCCTGCAGCCGTTGACTTTGGATGTGGTATGGCCAGTTCCTGCCACACTTGACTGTTACCTAGAATCATGAACATGTGTAAACCCCTTGCTTCTTCAAATTGTTTGGGTCATATAGTCATTATGGTAACAGGAATAAGAAACTAAGATAGTCAGAATGTGTATTTTACCACAAGGACCACTTTTTCTTCTTTTATTATTGTATTTTTTTCTACTTTTACAAACATATTATTCATCCCAGCTACCCTGCCTCTCCCCTCTCTCCCATTCCCTCCCTTTCCCTCACCATTTCCTCCCACTCTCTCTCACTCTTCTGTCTGTATGTTTCTATGGACCCCAGAGTTCACACCAGCTTGTCTACTCCTGTGGGGATTCAGGCCTCCTTGGTATACCAAGGTATCTCTTTTCAGGCCACACCACTGATAAATGTATTTTCTTTACTTCATCTAGCTTTATACCCAAAGATTTCCACTCTAAGTTCCCATTCTATGGGTATAATAACAGCTACCTACAGAGCAGTTTGATGTACTGTCTTCCTACCTATAGGTTTATTGGGTGTCTTCTCTATTGATCTATTTCCTAAGGGCCATTTTAAAAAACATTTTGTTTATCAGAAAATGCATGGCAAAGCACATGGGTGGAAGTTAGAGGACAACTTCCAGAAGTTAGTTCTTTCTTTCTGTTCCATGGGCTTCTGGGAATCAAACTGAGGTGGCGAGTTTGCAAGCAGGTGTTTTATCTACTAAGCCATCTCACAGGCCCCCCAAGTATCACTTTCAAAAACTACTTATTGAATAGAACTCATTTCAAAATAAGCACCAGTGAAGGAGTATGACTGTTTCCCAAGTGAACAGACAACCTGATGGTCTTTCCAAAGTGCCTAAAGATTTTAGGTTGAAGTCATGACTAAATTTCTTTTACAATAACTCAGAATCTTCTCTAAAGCCCCATTTGAGTTATTCCTCGTGCTTAGCAATTTCTGTTCCATTGTACCTACTGCAGTACAGAAGGCGGCTTCTTGTCTAGGCAGCAGCCATCTTTCTTTAATTTTTTTAAACATTTTTTTATTATTATTTATTCAACTGTGCGCATGTGCGTGTGCGTGTGCGTGTGTGTGTCTGTGTGTATGTAGAACCACAGATGAATTCTCGAACCACCATGGACGCCTCCACCTCCTTCTGCCCCGGGATTCACAGGCTCTGCCCTACCAGGACCAGAAGTGCAGGCCGCCCCCGCTTCCGCCTGGCGTCTATACGTGGGATCTGGGATCCGAACTCAGGACCTTCTGCCTGCAAGGCGGAGGCTTAACCCCTGAGCCACCTCTCCAGCCCCTCTTTCATTTTTTACACTGGAATTTTTTAATTCCTGTGATGGACCAGGACACCCTGCTGGACAGAATGGTTGATACTGAGTTGGCAGAACCTTAATCATTCTCTAGAGGCCTTGACCACACGTTCTTTTTCTGGACAAAACAAAAAGATGGGGCTTGACTTGGTTTCCTACTGCAGGAGTGTGTGGGGATAATCACCACATGTCTGCTGATTTCCTGTATGCATTGCTAAATTGTTGGGAAGTGGGGGTTGTAATTATAAAGGAAATTTTAAACGACTTTACAGAAATGTTTGGAACAATAGAGAAAACACCCAAATTGTGCTGCTGGCAGTATAAGGTGGTTTTATCCCATGGAGATAAGCAATTTCCATATCTGTGATCACCCTAGGATCAGGTTTGAACTTTCCTCGGCATATATATACTTATACCTCCATGTTGCTCCACGACATGCATAACTACCAATTCTCACATTAGCAAAGTGTCTGGATATACAACTACAGTTGTGCAAACTGTATGGTCAGTTGCTCAGACCCTCACAGTGGAGTTGACCCACAGGTTTTTCCCATGGGTAAGGTTTTCACAGTGAGCTTCCAGCTAGCACAGTAGCCTACTTTGGTGGTAGACACATCCATATTCACATCCCAATTCCAGTGCCCAATTTCCTGCTTGAGACAAGCTTTTTCCTCTTTCTTCACATTGGCTTCTTCATCTGCAACATGAAGGAAGCAGTATCTAGTTACTGAGCTGTCAGGAGGCCTGAGGAAATATCTAAAACATTCCAGCTAGTGTGGATAAATGGTCATCAGCCCTGATGTTCAGATTCCTCTCTTCAAATGCTCTTCTTATACTCATTATTCCCTCGCCACACCATGCTCCTTCCCTGTCTCTAATGCCCATTCTTTGCACACTACTTTGTCTCCATACTTGCCCTTGGCTCCCTGGAAGTTTTTTGCTCATTCCACAGTACTGGGGGCTGGGGGCTTCTCAATGTATACTGCCTAGACCAACCCACACTTCTAGTTCTCCTCATCTACCTTGCGCCCATCCCCTGCCTCCTGGTCCATTTGCACTTCCTTGGAATTTTGGATTACATATAAATAAAAATCATATGGAGATATTTGTGTTAAACAGTTTTCTCCTTTATATTTCCCTTTGTTTTCTTAGCCAAAAGGAATGGCATTTTTTCTATTCTTTATTCATGTAATGGGTATGACTGCTTGTTAACTACTCTGTCAACTGGTAAAAATAATAGTGCCTTATTACATTTTCTTTTATTATTATCAAGATTGGACATTTCCAGAGTTTGGTTTCTTTTTTATTTAAAAAAGAAAGGATAAAGAAAAACAGCTTTAAGCCCTTTGAGCATTCTCAGAAGACTCCATTTTCTTGTCTGGATTTATTGTTCCCGTAGACCAGTTTGCTTGTTTTGGACATATAACATTTGCTTTGATATCTACAGACAGAACCCGGCTTCTTCTGTCTTCTTTTAAAGGGATCGAGCAGTGTCTGCCAGGCAGCTTGGCAAGGTCTGAGGGGTCAGAGATGTCCTTGGACGTCCTCCCCTCTGCCACAATCCTTCCTCACCACCGCCATCATGGAAGTGTTCTGTGGAGTTCAACCTTACTTATCCTGAGACTTCATGGGTACACGCACACGCATGTGCATGTGGGTATGATGTTCTTGTTGACTAGTGTGGATATGTGGATGTGGAGGTAGAAGACAACCTTGGCAGTGTCAGTCCTCATTGTCCCACCTTGTTTGAGACAGGCTTCTGAGACAGGCCAAACTTCTGGTCACAAGCTTCTGGAAATTATGTGTCTCCTCCTCCCAGCTGTCATAAGATGATCCTAAGATGGGCTCAGATGCTTTCACATCTGCGTACATGGCTTCTAGGAATCCGAACTCAAGTTAGCACATGCACAGAAGTGTTTTATCTGCTGATCTCCCCAGTCCTTCTCTGAGAGTTCCAAGAATAATCCAGATCTTTCCTCTAAAGTTGCACCAAATGCTTTATCCCATTTAGAGCCCCTTTCAGTTGAGGATGGTGTCATTTTTCTTCACCAGGCAAATTGATAGCTTAAATGCTGTTCCATGTTTCACATAAGGAAGAGTACAAGGGAGAGAGCAGAGACCTTAAATTAGACGGCCCCATGTTTCAACCCGGACTCTGGTCTTGTGTGTGACCTCCTCACACATGCTCTTAACCTGTCTTAGCTTCGATTTCCTCTTTTATAAAATGTGAACAGTATCATCTGCTTCCCAGAATGATGTCAAGGCTAATGTAAGAAAAGCACTTACTTTGTGGGAATCCTGATTTCTAAACCTCAGGAACTCTGAACACCCTAGTGGTTTCCAAAGATGGGACCCAGGGCTGAATGCTGGGACCCAGAAAGAGTCTGGCCTGCTGGATTGTCAACTCTGAGCTTACTCTTGGAGCTTGAATCAACATTTTTAATGATGAAATTGTCTCGTATTGAGCCAGTATGTTTTGGTGAGGTAATTGAGAGTGTGAACAGGGAAACATCTCAAATCTAGCTCTGTTCCCTCTTTTTGGTCAATACAACACTTGACCATTTAGTTAACTATTGTTTACAAGAAAGAACATGGGTTTTGAAGCCAAACTAACTTACACTGGGTCCAAATCTTGACTTCATTGTTTATTCAGTCTTAGAGGAACTGGGCAAGTTCTTTAAAAGCTCCAGTCATATCGCCTTGTCCCTCAATGTGTCATACCTGCCAGCTGCTGTGCCAGCTCTTCAATCCCAGTCTTGGTAAATGTGGGTCCTTTAACTGTTCTCTTCGCTCTAACAGCTCTTCAGCCGTGCTCCTTCACCCAGCTGTGTGAAATTTTTAAATGTATTTCTTAAATGAAACCCAGGACTTTGCATTCATCCCTGCTGTACTTCATCTTGTAGGTTGCAGCCAAGCATTCCAGCTGGTTGAGATCTTCTTTTCCAGTTTTGTTTAAAATACAGAAGGAGATCTGAAGAGAGCCAAAACCTAAAAAAAGAAAACCCAGTCATAATGCCCAAGGGCTAAACTCAAGTGCAAGGCCACTCCTGAGAGTTCCCCTGCATGTCCAGAGCTGCAGCTCCCCCCAGTCAGCACTCTTAACCCTCAGATCCCCCACCCTGCTCTCCATAGCAATCATTTTAATGCCCTTCCCAGCCCTGGACCAAAGTTATCATTTTAAGTTTTTCATCATGTGTTTTGTGGTCTCTGGTTCCTTGCTCTTGGAAGACTGTTGCCTGTGTCATGTTTTCTGATTATTTTCTCATGCCAATTTGTTCTTCAGTGTAGATTTGCAGGAGTAAACTAATTGGGTTAAAGAATGTCTGATTGAATACCCTGGCCAAAGCAACTTAAGAGAGAAAGCTGTTTTATTTGGGCTCACAGTTGAAGGATACAGTCCACCATGGTGGAGAAGTCAAGGCAGCGAGAGCTTGAGGGGGCTTGTTACATTGTATCCACAATCAGGAAGTGCAGAAGGATGAAAGCTTGTACGGGGCTTACTCTCTTCATTTCATACAGTCCATAATCCAGTCCCAGGGAATGATACCGCCCACAGAAGCTAGGTTTTTCTACTTCAATCCACCTAATTGAGATAACATCTCTTAGGCATATCTAGAGACCTGTCTCCTGGTGACTATAGATCTCATCAAGTTGACTATTGAGCCTCACCATCATAAAGGAAAAGAGCATTTATATTCCCTTCCATGTGTTGCTGTATTGCTTTCCAAAGGTTCAGCCTTATCTCAAACAGAGCAGACGGGCTGTGCCCTTTCTCTACAACTTTAACAGCATTTGGGATTCTTTCAGCTTAGCAAATTAGCTTTCTATGTAAATGTACTTTTTCAGCTTCTTATGCAATTTGTCTATGTGTACACTTAGGGATCTGAGGCAAGTCTTGGGAATTTTATTTTATTCTATGATACAACTTTCTTCCAAACTTTATAGTGTCTAAATATAAAGTTTTCTACCATGACCAAGTTATCCATATAATATTTAATGAAGTAAAAAAGGTATGTGGTTCACATACACACACACACACACACACACACACACACACGAGAGAGAGAGAGAGAGAGAGAGAGAGAGAGAGAGAGAGAGATTTTTCACTCTACTCACTAACGAGCATTCTTTGAGCTGAATTATTTTATTATCTGGGCCTTCTCTGCCTGGTGATTTTGATCAGGATAGGGTGCTGAGATGTTATATTTGGACTGACCTCTGACTATGAGATCATTTTTGCTTCTTTCCATCTTCCTATTCATTCGTGTGTGTGTGTGTGTGTGTGTGTGTGTGTGTGTGTGTGTGTGTGTGTGTGTGTGGTGTACACCTGTGCATGTGTAGAAAGGAACATGTGTGCATTTGTGAATTTGTGGAAGCCAGAGATTGACCTCAGATGTTATCCTCAATTGCTTTCCACTTTATTTTTTGTTTTAGTGTTCCATACATGAATATAATGAATTTATGATATTTTCATACCTTAATCCCCAGTCTCATCCCCTCCCCTCTTCCCCTTACAATCTTTCTTTTTCCCTACCAGACTCCCTCCTATTGGCTAGACCAGCTGGCCAACAAGCCCAAGGAATCCTCTGGCTCTGCCTCAGAACACTAGGTTTACAGCACACCACACCCGACTTTTTACCTGGGTGCTAGGGATTGAATTCAGGTCATCATGTTTGAGCAACTAAGCATGTTACTAGACTGATCCATCTTCCCAGACCCCTTGTCCTTGCATCCTAAACACGCCAAATATTTAGATTTTGGCTAGTATTTTTCAAGACACTGCTAGACTCAGAGTCACATTGCCATTTTCCAACGTACCAGAGTGCATTCTTGGAGCCACATCTGATCTAGCCTCTGAGGGTATGGCAGTTTATACTTTATACTCACCAGTTGATGGAGGAGAAGGATTCAGCATATAGCCCCACCATCCACAGGCCACTTCCGGAACACCCCCCCCCCACCCTGCGCAGTTGAATTACAGAATTAATTTAGTCAGTTGTCAATATAAATGCATGTGATATATGACTGAAGGCAAACAAAGGTCCTTCCTTGGGCAACTTAACCTCTAAAGGAGGAGGATGGAAATGGGAGGACAATGAACAGTGATCATGATAAACAAGGAAACTACAAGGAGTTGTTGATAAGTAGCAGGGCATGTGGGCAGCATCTGTGATCCCAGCACTGGAAAGACCAAGACAATCATGAGCTTGAGACCAGCCTGAGCTATATGGTGAGACTCCCCACCTCCAAATGAGTAAATAAGTAAGTAAAGTAAATAAGTAAGTGAAGTAAGGCAACATGAGTGTACATGCTGTTGCCTCTGGGGGACAGGTGCACTGAGAAGATGAGAACCAAGCACACCTGGAAGAAGTGAGGGCATCATCATGGGGCAGGGGCCCTGCTCCGCACCCCACCATGGGAACCATATGGGTCCTTAAATACGCCCCATCTATCTACCTAGTACCTGCTTTACTGGAAGACAAGGGGGAAGGAGAAAGGCAGTTTAACTTTGGCTGATTACTTTCATACATTTCATGTACCAACAAGCAGGGACAGCTGATAGCACAGAAGCGTTTTCAAGAAGAAAATGAAACAAGAGACAGCAGAGTGTGACTCTGGCTGGAGCTGTGTAGCTGTACTCCGCTTCCTAAACCCCCCGCCCCAACCCCTGCAGCGTCTCCAGGTGTCCTCAGGGGCAATGCCTCACTGAGTCCTGGCTATAAAGGAATTGGGGACTCTAAGACAAGCTGCCTGTCCTAGGTTTGAATTCAAGCTCCATCTCTTCTTAGGGCTCTTTCCTTGAGCCTCTTTTCCTCGTGGGAAAAATAATGCTAGTAACAAATTCTCCCCTTGCAGCACTGTGGTGAGAACAAAATGAGGATGCAGACTAGACGGATGTGGGCACAGAGGTCATCTGGGTGGAGATGCTCAGCTGCTGGCTCTGACTCCAGGCTAGATGGCTCTCCTTTCCCTACCTCTCCTCTCACCAGACACTGCTATCTGGGGTGTCCAAGGTAGCTCTGGGGTCCTGGACAAGCGACATTAATCTCTTGAACTCCAATTATCCCTCTGTCAACAACACCTCTAGGACCTCATCCTATTGCTTGCTTGAAGGATTTGGTGGACTATCTAGTCAAAAGAGTGGGGCCAGGAACCTGAAAAAAAGTCCTGGCCAGGCCCTGTTGGGGTACAGTGACTCCAGTACTGGCCGGATGTAGTTGGCTTCAGCTACAGCCTCAACTTTTTGCCTGTGCAAAAGTGTTTCAAAGCTGGTCATATCTAATGAGAGAATATGTGATCTAGACAGAATGCTTGTGTTTGATCTCTTTCTTTTAACTATGTCTTAAGCCAGAAACTTCTAGCGCGTCACTTGGATGACCACACTGACAGAAGCTATTTCTTCCATTTGAATTTCCCTGTCCCCTGTGCTCTGTGACCACCAGGTCTCCCCCTTCCCCCAGCCTGCACTGAGCATGCTTCCCAGTGCTGTGTCCCAATCGCTATCCTGACATCGCTGTGCCTCCATCTCCCTCTCCAGACTGTAAGCCCTTTGGAGTGAGGCTCCACGTGCTCTTCTGCGTACCCAAGATAAAACAAGGTGATGCTCTCTCTAGAAACAAGACATGGGAAACCAGCAACCTAAGCATTTCTTTCCCTTAATGGGGGGTAGGGAGTGTCATGAAATAACCTGGTCTTGTTCTCTTGACTAAAAGTTGATATATACTTGTTGGGTCAGGTCAAGAAAGGAGGAAAAAAATCCCAGTGACCCCTCTTGACTGGATGTGTCTCTGGCTCCACTGCTTATCAGCTGTGTGACCTCGGGCCTGTTACTTCTTGTAAGAGAAGACCGTGAAAGGCCTTCTCTGAGTCAATGTGCAGGACAAAGAACGGGCTGCGACCTCTGCCCCCGTGTCCTTCTGTGGTCGCAACGTTAGTTGTCTTCTGGGCCTGAGGTTTGCCAGCTACAAGTTGCATTTCTCAATTTCAGGTCTAAGACCGAAATGTCTACAGATTAAGGCTGGGGCTGCGACAGGGCGAGGTACAGTGTGCCTTTAGATACAATTACGTCAGCTTCACAATGGAGCAGTGAGCAAACAGGCACAGTGTGAAGAGTTACTCAGTTAAAGGAAGCCCAGCGCATGCCTGTGGGAGATATCCAGCTGATTGGGGAAGACCCAACTCATTGTAGATGGGACTGTTCCGTGGGCAGGTGGATAAGATAGAGAGCTGGTTCCGTACTCCTAGCATACAGTGGCAAGGGAGAAAGTATGTCCCTCTCTCAGCTCTTTCTGTGGACGCTTCCCTTGGCTGTTCATAGGATGCAGTATAACCAATAATCATAAGCAAAGATAAACTCATTCTCTTAAGTTGTCTGTTAATATTCATTAAGCAACAGGAAGATGAAGCGAACACACACATCGTGGATGCCCACCAAAGAGCATTTCTCTCTCTGAAGCGACAGGAGGGAGTGCTAAGTACATAGTCAGGAGCGCTACAAAGTTACACGTACGGGACCTTTTTTGACCTGGCCATTTCCTTCCTTTGAAGCTAAGTGGGAACATAGATGTGACTGTCCTTGCTCCACTAGTGTCCAAAGCAGACAGGGTCTGACAGCTCCCTGGAGTCACGCGGCACTCCAGGCAAAGTGTTCCAGTCAGTCCAGCTCCTACCAGGGAACAGATCTGGTGGCTTCTAAAGTGCCCTTCCCTTCCTGGCCTGGCGCCGCTGTGACAGGCCCTCAGCTGCTGCTTAAGTTATTGTCATTTCATTGACTCACAGTTTTCTGAATTAAGGAGCTTTGGGAGATGGTGCTGGGCCGTTCAAGAGAAGGCTTCGTTGGCTCCTGTCTTTTGGTGAAGAATGCGTTTAACAATGTGTGGCTTGGCCTGTGACTCTTATTCCAGGTCCCAGGGGCCTGATGGGAGCTTTGTAAAGTGGGGCTGCCCTTCAGAGAGCTCAGGTCAAGGCCAAGTGGCCCCCATGTGGATTTCCAGACTTGGCCAATTAAAAAATCACCAATGGATTAAACTCACTGTCAGATTTAGGGATTTACCTGATTCCCCTAGGATTTAAATTATGGCTGTAAAGTGGCTTGTTCTCTCTCTCTCTCTCTCTCTCTTTCTCTCTCCTTCATGCTGTTTAGTACAGTGAGAAATGCACAGACTATGCCAATGTGTTCCCCTCAGGGTCAGGAACTCGTTTATTTAGCTTGGTCCAGCTCCTCTGCATGTGTGAGTCCGCAGCGAAAGCTTCCTGTGAGCGATCATCGAGGTATGGGCGGTGGTGTTATTGTCTGCTCTTCCTGATAAACACACTGTAGCAGGGAGGTGAGGGCTTTGTTTCTCTTTGTGTGTTGCTCAAAGTCACACAGTTAATAATAGAGAGTGTCAAGATGCAAATTCAAGCCATCCTGACACTGCCCTCCTCTGTCAGCACCTGTGGCAACTGGCTCCACCAATCAGCTGTGCCCTGTGCTGTGAAGCAAGGACGCTTTCCTCTTCCCTGCTTGAACTCCTCCCATGCCCATGGCTCACCTTGAATCTTTCTTCCCCTGTGAAGCCGAGCAGAATGATTGAAAGGATCTAAACCAGGCATGCGCGCACGCACACTTTCTTCATGGAGTGAAATGCCAATCAACTAAAAAGAATCAGGGATGTATGTGTAGCATAAATAAATCATAAAGATAATCTCAAGATCATACTGTATAGGAAAATAGCAAATATAGAGTAAACTAAGAGCTGGAGATTACGTGTGAAAAATTTTAAACTCACAGGACGTCCAAGGGGTCATTTGTGAACGTTCTTCTGGTGTGGTCAGAGTCACAAAATTCAGGCAGGAAAGACACGTGCCAGCTTTGAGACAGTCCTCATTAGATGGCAGGGGAAGAGTGCAAATGCGCTCTGTGCTTCAGTAGCTTAAAGCAAATATACATGAGTTGAAAGGGAGAAAGAAAAGCAGAAAGGAGAAACGTCCTGGTTCACCCTGCCGAGGACAACGTGAAGAGCACACATCTCCCCTTTCTGAGCCCTGAAGTGCAGGCTAGATGTATAGTCAGCATCTTGTGGGGGTCACTGTTACCTCCTCACTCACGGGCCATGGGAGGGTTACATTAGACTAATGGAAAATAGCACAGGACTGCCAACAGTTGCCAACCCCTTCCACGCTCTTTTCTCTTCCTGACTTGACCTTGCCATTCACGAGGGCAGAAGCAGCTGCTAAGTCATCTCCTGACCATCCCCAACTTGAGCTCAGGGCTACTGCTGGCTCTGGGTCAGAACCTAGGGGACAAGAGTCACCCTTTGCACCTTCCCTCTCACCTCCCAGCACCCACACTGAAAGAACCCGCTGCCATGAACAGAACCCATGTATCTTCAGCTTGTGGCCTGGGGACACATACATGTATTTCCAGGCACCGTACACGGTGCTTAAGAGACAATGGTCTGAAGTCATTCCTCAGTTCTAGGACACAAGGAACACCAGGGCACCAAATCCCTCCCTCCACATGTCCCCCCTTTGGCTTCTGGGCAAACTATACCCCTAAACTGGACTTATTCCTCTGACTGGATGGGCTCAAGGGCAAACACAATGGCCTGCTAGTGTTCAGGCAACTCTTTGAACTGGGTCCTCACAGGCCTTTCTCTGACCTTTGAATGTCCTGTTGAAGGTCTCTCTCCTTCCCACTGGGAAGATGGGAATACAGAGGCCACTGAAGTCAGAGGAGTGAAGTCAGGATCGAGTGGGAGTGGGTTGGATTTCAGACTCCAGTGGGCTTTACTGTCTCTGTGAGGCCTAGGAGGGCAAAGCTGCCCCTCCGAAAGCCATGTTGGCATTGGGATGCATTTGCTACCTTATAATCCAGTTGAGGGTGGCCGAGACAGTGCCCAGAGAAGGATAATCACGCTTCAGAGCTGACCAGAGCGACTGCTGATGGGAGCTTCCTTTGTATTGTGAATGTGTAGTCTCTAATTAGACTTTGCCTTAATTGCAAGATTTCCATTCGCCCAGTGACTGCTGTGTGCTCTGTCTGGGGATAAACACGTCCATCAAGTGAGACGCAAATTGTGGCTCTTGCCTTGGCCCTGTCATGCGTTGGCTTGCTCTTGCGTGGTTCCTCTGGGACTTCGCTTAGCCTTCCCCTTTGAAAGTGCTCTAGGGCCCACATTTTAATCAAAAGCATACCTGCCTCTAGGAAAAGGGGAGTAGGGGCACAGCTCAAAAATGATTAAATTTAATAACCAAAAGAGCAGAAAAAGTCTGCTTTGCAATGCATAATTCCACCAGATATTTATTCCATCATCTGGCCACTTGCTATATGCTACATGGGGGCGCTTTATTAAAAATGCCATTTATTTTAACAACGGCTACATGGGAAGCACGTACCTTTTTCTTTTCCCCTTCTTCCCACTATGTTAAAGGCATTTGTGATTATCAAATTACACTCAAGTAGAGGAATGCCTGTCTCCAAGTTTACTCTGAAGTATTTCAATAAAATGAAGTAAAATGTTTATTCACTCAGTAAATACTCAACCCAAAGACGTCCTGGGATGGGTGCCGAACTAGCACTGGGATAATGGAGTGATGGAGACAGACCTTGTCCTAGATGCTGCTGGAGCACAGGACAGGGCAGGAAGCATAGGTAGAGCCCAGGGCTTGGCCTCCATCTCCTCAAGGAGTCAGGGAAGGAACGAGTGAAGGGATGAGTGGAGCTAGAAAGATTAGAACACATCAGTGTCTCCAGGCTGGGGCAAAGCTGCGAGGGGACTACAGGGTGTGAGAGGAGGGTTACTGGCTCTCTTACACTGTGCTAGAGGAGAGAACCAGCCACTGAGCTGATTCCCAAGCCAGCTCTGGGCAGAGGAGAAGCACAGGGAGTGACAGGTAGAGATGGGCATGAGGTAAGGCTTGGGGCCCTGAAGTTCCCCCCGAGGCATCCACAAGTATCCCCACTTCATTTCTTGACTACAGCTTTACCCCAGATTCCCAACTAAGATATAAGAAATCAAAGTTCTCCAAGATAGAGCTGAGAGCGCCCAGCACATGGCAGGGGCTCAGACACAAAGGTGGGTGGGAGGAGCCGAGACCCAGAGCTCACTCTTCCTTCATGGCTTCCAGAGGCCAGGGATGACTAGCGGGGAGGCAGACCTGGTGCATCTCTTTGAGCCACGAGATAGAGTTGTTCTTTCAATATAATAACTCAGGATCTACTAAATAAGGGGTTCCCAGAATGCGTTGTCCTTCTGCTCAGGCCAAGCCATCCAGCTCCTGACTCCACTTCTTGACAGACAGACCCATGGTCATGGGGGTCCATCAGATTTCAACTCTGAATCAGCAGGCTCAGACACCACTCCATCGGGAGCCAGACTGGGCGACGCTGCTTCTTCTCCCAGCTAGGACGAGGGAACGCCTGTGGCATCTGTGGACAAGCTGGTTGTTGAGGGGGTGTGAAAAGGCTGTTCAGATCCAGGAAATAGCATCGTCCCCAAAGAGGATGGAGTAGCAGACAGACCCAGCACCACAACACAGCACTGCTGCCTGGCACAGACACAGCCGGGCAGCAGCCTCTGGTTCTCAAACCCTTGGCATGGACGAGGCTCCTGAGGTCATGGGGTCCTGCAGTCAGTGCCCCCTTGGCCCGAGTTCTGCAGACCTTGCCCAGGAAGACAGAACACCTGATGTATTTGTTCCCTGGAAAATCTCGCTTTCCCTGAATTCAAGCCCCCTTTATCCGGGGATCCCTGAGGCCCAACCCCTCTTCTCTGCAGACTCCAGGGCTTCTCTGCTGACTCCAGCATACTTCCCACCCGTCGCTGCTTCTCAGTTTTTCCGTCACAAATGAAGCCCCATAGCCCCAGCTGCCGTCCGGCGTTCCTCCATGGGCCTCCAGACTGCAGCCCAGAGTCTGTGAGGATGGCTTGCCCTGCGCACACCTGTGTATTCCAGGTCACCCCCCTGCTGCAGGAGACATGCTCCTAGGAACACCCAAATCCTGGACTGACCCAAGGGTACCTTCTCTGGGACCTTGTGGATCCAGGATTGCCCACTTTGGTGCGTTTCGTGTGGGTTTACATCTATCTCACCCAACACGTGCAAACCCAGGACTTCTCAAAGTCACGCAGTGCCTTGCTCATCGTGAATTCTGGGCCCAGCCCAGAGTCTGGCACAGGGGACCCAAGAGTAAGTAAATAATACCCGTCTCTGGTGGAGGGGAGGTGGGTTGGTGCCCAGATGCTGTTTCTTGGTGACAGAGCACTTACTCCCTTTTCCCCCAAGAGCTGCAGGTGGGACCAAGAAGATGGTGCAGGACTGACTTCCTCTCAGGGCTTCCAGGGGGCGGCTACCCCCTGGGTCTGCCGTCTTGATGTCTCTCACGTGCACTACGGTTTTAACCCCGTTCACGGGGGCCACAGCCACGTAATTGGATTGAGCAGACACTGACAAGGTCAATTTGACAATTTCATTAATCTTTTATTAAACACGAGCCCTGAGCTCCAGCCGGGCTTGTCTGTGAACTGTCCCCAGGACGTGCCTGGCATATTCCTGTCTCGTCTGTCTCCACCAGGCGTGACTGGCCCAGTGGTGCCAACGGTGACAGGGTACTCTCTGGGTGCTGGGCCTGATGAGGGACAAGTCCCTCACCCTCCCGGGCTGCACCAGAAGGGTCGAGGAGCTGATGTATATAAAGCACCTGGAACAAGACCCTGTGCAGTGATCCCTGTAACTATTATCAGGATGATGATAATGGCGATGGTGGCGGTGATGGGAATGATTAAATCACAACTGCCTCAAGAATTACAGATAAGGATTTTGTTTTGTTAAGGAAGAAATTGAGCTCTAGACAGAGAAGAGGCATACTCAGGATACCAAGACAGAGTGCAGCTGACAGTGGGGCCAACAGGTTAGGATGAACAGATCCTGAAGGGTGCTACTGAGGTTTGGAGGCAACAGGGGGTATGAATATGATAGGCAACATGTCTGGCTCATGGTGAACATACAGCACATTAGGATGGAAGAATGAAATGAAGGGAAAGAGGAGAAGGCTGAAGAGACAGGCAGTCTGGAAAGTGTGTGCAAACTGAAGCGTCCTATGAGTCCCAGGAAGAGAATGGGCTTCTTTCTGTGTGAAGGGAAGGCCTGGAGCTGAGCTGGGCTTTAAGATTCAGAGAGAAGCAAGAAGACTGGAGGGCTGCAAAGAGGAGTTACATAGATGGAGGCCATGATGGGTGTGACAGGGAGAAAGATGGGGCTGGAGAGACTTGGGGAGCAAGGGAAAGCACCCACCAAGGAGCATGAAACAGTGTGTTTTAGAAAAGCAAGAACTCTCAGAGCAACTAGATGAGGAGAGGAAGAAGGGACAAAAGGAGGGGCAGGTGATTCCAGGCAAAGTTGCTAGGCGAGCTGGAGAGTTGGTAATACCCCTGGTCCACTCAGTGAACTCCATCCTCCGCGGCAGCAGCCGCTGGAATCAGTCTGTTTGGGGGCTGTGTCGACCTCTTAATTCATGGGGACCAACAGGTTTCCAAATGAGACTCTTACTGATACAGTCCTGCCTGGCACTTGTCTCCAGTACCGTAGACAGATAAATTAACTTTAACACAGAAGGTTAATGGCCTCCCTCATAAAGCAAAGGGACCCACAGACTCTCGCACCTGAGAATTGACATACTAGCCCCTCAAACTCCAAGAGGTCTTAAACGCCCTTGGCCAGTTGGTTATAACATCACTCAAGAACTGAGCCACTCTGGAAATCTTGAGTTTCCCAACTTAACTGCTGCCTGCGCCCCACAAAGTGTGTCCCCCTTCAGGAAACTGACTCCACAGGTGCTGGCCATGGTCCAGGCTTCCGCCAGGCCCTGAGATCTGGAGGTGCGTCACCCATGGTGGCGTCCTGGAAGACCGCCAGGTAGGGATAAGAAGTGAGGGTAGGCAAACGGCCAGGGATGCTCAGTAGCAGGAGTAGAACATGTCCCAAAGAGAAGAGGAAGAAAACTGTGTGAGAAGCTGTTTTTCAGGGAAGCCGTCACAGACGAGATGACCTCACTGCTGGATCTTTGCATACGTGGAGGGGCTCCATGTCTCGAAAAGCAACCTTGTGTCCTAGCAGTTTGTGTTTATTAATCTGGTTTTAAAATGTCTCATAAGACTTGGGAGAACAGGGTTGTTCACATTTAGATCTGTGTAGTAGCAGGCCTCTAGAGGGGTGCTTCTGTACTGCAGGACCCCAGATGAAAAGAAGGATGTGGTGAGGGGGAATTGATGGAAACTGGGGGCAGCAATCATTGAACCCTATCTAAGCAGTTTCTCTCTGCTGCTGAAAAACTTTCCAAGCTCCCTAAGACTGCCTTGGGGAACATTTCAGCCTCTTAAGTCAGTTGCTGTTAGATTTGCCCATAGTCTGACATCTGACAGAGAAGAGATTCCAGCAGAGCCTGTATGCTCAGGTTACAGGCGCCACCCTTCCCTCCTGGTGTGAACACCTGGTGCAAAGCCCAGGCAGAGCCAGCCTTCCGTTCTGATGTTGCCTGGATTTCTGGCCTCCCCCCCCCATACCTGAGTTTCCTGTAAAGTCAGTAGCAGTCATTTCCAGATGGGTCCCAGACAAGGTACCAGAGGCAAACGGAGGAACCTGACCAATGGAGAAAGGTTACTGGCACCAAGGAGACATGTCCCATGTCCCAGAGGTAGTGGGAGTTGCCTTTGGAGACAAGAATTTGGAGACTTGTCCTGGATGGTTAGAGTCTTTGAGTCAGCCCTTCAATTCTGTTTACCATGCTGACTCCCACACAATCTCCTTCAAGCATAGCTGTAAACTCGGCCCAGTGGGTCTCTTTGAGACAGATTACAGCATCTTCGTATCCTTTTCTGGGCTCTTTTCCCCAAGTCTTCCCAACCATTGTTGTGTCTGTGGTCTTCACTGCGCCTTCACATATTCAGTCCCTCTGCTTGAGATGCTCTCCCTTATTACCAGTCACAGGATCATGTGACTCCTCCAGGCCCATCTATCCCTCTCACTCACAGAGATCCCCACTCTGCAGGACTCTACAGAACCTCACAGCCCTCCTCCTAACCCTTCTCTAGTATTCACATGGCCTTGGCCACAGGGAGGACAGTGTCAGCCCATCAAGGAGAGGTGCCTGGGAATGGAGGCTGGGCAGAGGGCGATTTACGACATTGGCTGGACTTGAGTTCCAAGAAGTCCGGCAACTGTGTAGTTTCCCATCGCATGCTGGATTCAGCAGTGAAAGAATACAGATGTGTGTGCTTTATCCGGCAACCTGGGAAAACCCCTTGGCCTCTTTCAGAACTTCCAATTCCACATTTAAAAGATGGCATGCTGGCTGAGTATAAGGTCACATGGGCAAACATGCTGGAAACAGTTACTAGAAAACATCTAGCCAATACTTGTTCCCTCCCCTGTCCCTTTTCCTTCGGTCACAGATAGCACAGCTACAGGATCCAAAACGCGGCCTCGAATTCAAAGTGCGACAACAGAACTGACCCCTGGCCAGGCCTGGCCTGCATGGAAATGCCAGCTGGGTGCTTAATTGTCGGACTGTTGCCAACACTCTCAGCAGGGTCTCACGCAGACAGATCCCAGCAGCAGCTGTGGGAAGCACCCACTTCCCAGCCGTCGGTAGACTGAGCCTGGGCCTTGGCAGTGGGAAGCTCTGAATACTGGCAGTTTGTGCAGAGAAGATGTGCCTTTGCCACTCGCAGTTTAAAGAGGGTATTTCACTAGAACATTACGAAGCCCACCAGAAGCCCAAGAAGATGCTTATGAGAACATGATGATCAGTTGCGAATGGCTTGATTTGGGCTAGTGGTAGAGTCTTGGTAAAGAATCTTTCAGCTCGGCTAGGGGCAAATGTTGGCTCAGCTCTGGCAGGGGCTTCTGCTGTTCTCTCACATGTGCTCAATGCTCCTGGGCATGCCAGAGAATCCAGAGAAGGAAGGAGAATCTGGGAGAGGAGAGCTGCTCTTCTAGCTAGAGGCACTTGCTTCAAGAACAACCTCAGGAACGTCAGCAGATGGCCGACAGTGTTCTGCTAAGTGCACATTCCAAATGGCCCAGGCTGACTCTCCAGAGCATGACCACCTTGGTTGAGCGCAGTTCCCCTGATGTTTCCCTCAAAGCTATCCAGAGGAACCATATGCCAATGACAGCTCCGGACTCAGCAGTGACGGAGCATGCAGTTACTTCATTAACCCCTCACTCATACTTTCCCTCATAGATTTTCATTATATAACACAAAGTCTATGGAGACTCTACCATGGTCCTGACCTGTTTTGAATGCTGGGTATTTAGAGGTGGCCTATAAAAGTCAGCTCTCTGTCTCTGTCCCATGGGGCCTGTCCTCTTGTGGAAGAAGACACATTCAGACCAATGGGCAAATAGATATATATAGACAGCCACTGACTTACAATAGTTTGACATTTTTATTTTTTTACTTGATGATGGTGCAACGTGACACACGTTTAGCAGAAACTTTCAGATTGTGAGTTTTGACCTTTTTCTAGGCTGGGGACACACAGCAATATGTTCGCTGGGAACAATGAACAGCCACAATGGGCCATACTTGCTCGTCAACCATGTGGTTACAAGGACAAGTTGGCACTGTTCTACAATGCATTGTGGTGCCAGCATTGTGGGACAGGGGTGTTCAATAAATTACTTGAACTAGTCAATACTGTTTTATGAAGTAGACTTTGTGTGAGATAACTTTGTCCAGTAGAAGTCTAATACAAAGGCTCTCAACATGTTTAAAGTAGGCCACTATGTCCTGTAAGTTAGGTTTGCTAAATGCAAAGTTAAAACGTTTTCAACTCACTTACAATGTTTTATTTCAGCAGGTAGTTCCCACAAGTGGTGACTCATCTTGTTAGCTTGACTAAGTTGAGAATATTAGTATAGCACACCTCTGGGTATGTCTGGGGAAGCATTTCCAGAGCAGAGTCTGTGTCTCAGTCCATTCATTCTAGGATACAAAATACCTTACGCTGGGTCACTTGCAAACAACAAAAATGTGTTACAGTTCTGGTCGCTGGGAAGTCCAAAATCAAGGTGCTGGTATCTGGCAAGGGGCTCTTCTTCATGCCTTCCATGGGTCCCCAAATGACAGAAGCGGTAAGCAAGCTCTTTGAGGCCTCTTTATGGCACATGGTTCCCATCATGACCTTCTAAAGGTGTCACATTCTAATACACCACCTTGGTAGTTAGATTTCAACAGATGCATTTCAGGACATGCAAGCATTTAGCCATTTAGCAGGCTGCAGTAACTTCTTTAACACAAGAGCAAAACAGTGTACCACCTTGGCCCCAAACACTCATCATGCCAACCGTGAGAGGTAGGTATTATTTTCTCATTTCCCAGGTAAGGAAATTGATGTATACAGAGGTGTGATGATATATCAAAATTCACACAGCCAGAGTAGCTTAGTTACTAGTCGCATCAATCCACAGCATTTAACTCATTGACAGGCTGCCAAGAGCGTCCAGACAAAATCATCCACATAGTTGTCCACCAAGGCTCTGCAGGGGCTTTGCTGTGGAGGAAAGTTCTAGTATGATTTAGCTGGGTGAAGGTCACCAGAACAAGAAAAAGACTTTGTGGCAGCCTTAGAGGATACAGAACTGAGGGTGGGGAAAAGAGAGGAGATTGCTTTGTTCTGCCAACGTGCAGTCAAATCTGGGAAATGCTCCCTCTTCTGGCCCGCTTGCTTCAAGAAGGAAGCAGAAAGGAGACAGAGATGCTCTGGCAAGGATGCTAGGGACAGAGTGAGGGATGTCCTTGGGAGTGTGGACAGGGCCGAGTGTAAGTTATCTTTACTTCTTGCCTGGCCAAAACTCAGGCACTCACATGTGTCAGGGCAGCTGGAAAACACAACCCAGTGTGAGTGCAGGAAGAAGGGAACACAAACACCTGCCCCCATTGGGCATGCAGCTGTGTTCAGAGACACTTGTGAAACTCCAAGCTTGTCTATGAAGATACATGCAGCCAAGGAGAGATAAAAGAGACACACAGAGAGAGAGACACAGAAGGAGAGAGAGAGACAGAGAGACAGAGAGAGAGAGAAAGAGACAGAGAGACAGAGAGAGAGAATATGAATGGAAGGGGACTGAAGCAACAACCTACAGGAATGACAACCAGGATATCTAACACTGAACTGCAGGCTCCACCTTCACCTCTCTCTCTCTCTCTCTCTCTCTCTCTCTCTCTCTCTCTCTCTCTCTCTCTCTCTCTCTTTCTCAGAACAGGTGCCCTTGGAAGGGGAATTAAGCCCATTCCAGCACTCACCAAGAATCAGGAGCTTCTTAGTTACAGAGCTGGTGCACAATGGATGGAATTCCATGGGTTCAAGATTAGGACCCGGGTAAAATGATCAGGAAAGAGAAAATACATTCTTTTTTGAGTTGATAGAATTCCTTAGGTCCAGCTTCTGCTGTCCAGCATAGTGTCCCATACAAATTCAAGCATCGCATAGCGAAGTACAGGAAAGCTAGGTTTGAAAATCAAATAAACCTGAACTCAACAATTATTTCCCACCTACAAGGCATGTGATCTCAGGAGTGCTGCGTAACTTCTTTGAACCTTAATTTTTCACACCTATAGCACAGATATGTGTCACCTTTAAAGGCCGATAGTTTGTAGACTCAAAGGTGCGTTTCCTGGCTGTCAGGGGGCATACTTTCTCTTCTTCCCACTCCAGACTTTGCATGACAGTGCCAGATCAGAAAAGCATAGGCAATCAGAAGGACCACATAATCCTGTGCATGGTGGCAGGGGGTAGGGGTGGGGGGTTGACTTGGCAAAAAGGCTACTGCTGTGCTCCAGCTACAAGATGTTCCCAGGGACAGCAAAAGGAGTGCTGTCCACGTGGTCACAGTGGACATTAATGACTGTTCAGGTTGCTCCTTGCAACTGAATTGAGCAGGCAGTTGGGAAGCAAGCTGAGGGGCAGCGCCATGAGAGAACTTCCTGGAGGGCCACTCAGCAGGCAGCAAGTGCCACATCTCGGAAGCTGCCTGTGCTTTCCCACCCCTCAGAGCACCCAGGGAAGAACCGCATTCTCCGCCCATCTGCTTCTCTTCAGCCACAGTGTTGGCGGTCTGCTTGCTCAGCTGCCTCTGGCCAGGGGCTTTCCAAGGGTGGTGAGTTAACAGCCCCTGGGAAAATGGGACAGGAAGCCCCGAGGGAAAAGATAGGAGATGGATCGCCAGGGCTCTGGGGCCAGGACAGCCTCACCCTCTGTCCTCAGCCTCCCTCCCCAGCTCCATCAGTGACACCACCCAGAGTCCCAGAGTCGGCAGCTGGGGATCCAGTGCAGACAGCCACAGGACAGGACTGGTGACTGTGGAATTCAAGACACCAGGTGCCACCGAGTATTCTCCTGCTTCCTTCTGTCATTTCTTTTCCTTACATGAAGCCCCTAGGCCACAGTTCAAATAACATTAATGTTAATATTGTCTAACTCTACAGAAACCTAAACCAGATGACACACTTTCACATCATTTGGTACAAGACTTCTTAAGGATTAAGTTGAATCCCCGTAGTGCCCTCAGGGCACATGCTTTTATGCCTTGTTTTCTGTCTGGGACTTAAATTCAGAGAACTGTCAGTATTGGAACTTGGGCTCAAGTCGATCAAATATGCTGCCCTTCTTCTCTTGAGAGGATTCAAAGGAAAACAAGAAGCGAGCCTGCGTGGACTCAGTACCAGTCTCTCCCCTCGCCACCCTGGGGGCAGCCATCTTGCTCCTGTGTGAGGTGGCATTTGATGACGGCACGACAGGTGCTAAGATGGAGCATCAGGTCTAAACAGGCATTCACTCGTCAAGCATTGTTTCTAGCCACTAGCAGGTGTCTTTCTTGACCTCCATCTTGATTCTTACCTGGAATATGAACAAGAGTCAGCTGAGCCTGGGTTATAGGATGACACAAATACGCAAATCTCTGTCACTTGGTTGAAATGGTATTTTCTTATTCTTGCATCCTCAGAAGCAGGAACAACGACACTTGTTTCTCTACCACCTCATTTAGATGTCATTGAAAAAATTTTTTTCATATTTTATTTTTTGACAAAGGAGGGAGAGAGAGAGAGAGAGAGAGAGAGTTCTTGTACATAACATAGCATGCATGTGGAGGTCAGGGGACAACTTTTGGAAGTTGGTTCTGCCCTTCCACCATGTGCACTCTGGGGTTCGAACTCAGGTGGCAGGAGGTTTGTACAGAGGTATCTTCACCCACTGAGTCTAAGTTATACCTGTAATTGAAGACTGCAGTTGTTCTAGGCTATTGAAATGTTAACGCTATTGAAATGTCTGGTCCCTGGCTGGGGATTAAAACATGGTTCTGTGGAATGAACGAGTGTGTGAGGGATGCCAAGGAGTCAGCATAGAAGAAACTGAGCTCAAAAGGGGAAAGTTGCTGCATGAACACGGATGGGGAATGTGATAGTTAATCCTGGATGTCAACTTGACCACACCTGGCATTAACTAAGATCAACTGCGAGACCACCTGAAGAGATTATCTGGGTTAATACAATACAAAGACCAGCCCTAGATCTGATTAGAACCTTCCTAGATCTGATTGGAACTTCTGAGTAGTGAATCAGGTCAAAGGAACCACAGAACAGAAAACTTGGAAGACAGATTCTCCGCAGCTTTGAGCCTCCAAGATGTTTACAGTGACTTAGCTGCCTCAAGCTTCAGCCATCAGCCCTGTCACCTCCACCATGAAAGACTGTTTCTCCCTTCTGGAACCATAGACTGAATAACTCCCTTTCTTTCTTAAGTTGCTTGACTTTGAGTGTTCTTTCACGGAAACAGATAAGAGTAACCGTTACAGGGAATCCGGGTTGTGTCCAGCCCTGTGCTAGAGCTGGTGCTGGAAAAGAAATCCAGCTCCCTCGGTGCCAGGAGCTGATAGTCCACTCGAGTGACTCAGCACACACACAGACACAAGCTAGACGGTCGCAAGTGTTGGGATACAATGTGCAGGGCCTCCAAGAAGGAAAAGCGGAGTCTTCCTGGATTGAAGTTAAGACCCTAAAAAGCTTCCTGGAAGAGGTGATTCTTTGGCTTCAAACCAGACTTCACCAACCTTCTGAGTGAGAAGTTCATGCCCGGGAGAGGCCTCTGCATGGGTCAATGAGACTGATTCTTTTGTGCTCTGGTAAAGTCAAGGAATTCAAAACTGCTTGGCTCGGCAGATGCAGAGGGTAAAAGCACTTTGGCTTTTTGGAGAGGAGGTGAAGTCAGAGGGAAAGCCCGGAGAATGAATCTGGGAACGCTCTCTCCCTCTGTGTCTCCATCTGCTCATGAGGACTGTGAAGCTTCCCTCACACGGCTACAGTGAGAATTAAGTAAGGAGGAATGGAAGGTCTTGGCATGGTTCCAGCATGCAGACCTTCCCTGTGCCTGCTGTTGGAGCCAGAAATGACCCGAGAGAGAAGCCCGGCCAGGTCTGGGTGTAAAGGGCTTGGACCCTGAGCATGGCTCTCTTTGAAAGAGTCCCAAGCCACCATGTGCTGAGCAGGGGGAATCAGGCCTCCTGTGTCCCTCAAGAGCCAGTGAGATGATAAGACCCAGCAGGCATTACCTGGAGCCCTGGCTCAGAGGCTGGGAAGGCAGTGGGTGCCGGGGCTCTGTGGAGAAGATGCCAGCCTGCGAGGACAGGCAGTAGAGCCCACCAGGACTGCTCTGGGCAGTTATGGCTACCTGCCTTGGTGCAGTTGCTCCTGGGTTTTGGAGGGGAGGTCCTCTCTCGGATGGAACCGGAAACCAGCTCTGCTCTGAGCGCTGCTTGGAACTCTGTGCACATCGCGGGACGTCTGGGAATCCCCAGCTGGGCGGCAGATGCTTCCCAAGCAAGTCAGGAAACTGCCTGTCAGCTCCCCAGCCTCCCACCTCAGGCCTCAGAGTCCTTGCAGTCGGGGGTTTCCACCCAGATAGGCAGCGCCTGGCTCCCTGTGGATATTCTATCCACTTCTGCGACTCCTTTGGTAAGCTTCTCTGGGCGGGGTTGTCCCATGGGAACATGGGAGACCACCTGCCAAAGTGACACACTCTCCAGGTCACCTGCTATCACAAGCGTAGTTGAGCTGTGGATGGCCCATTTCTAGCTACATCAAGGCCATCCTGCTCAGCGTGACATTCAGGCACCCCCATCATTCAACACCCACCTGATCTAGACCCCTTAGCGTGTCCTGGCCTGGCATGAGAAGAGAGGCACGAGAAGACAGGCCCTGGTGGAGTTTCTGTTCTAAGGAGGAAATAATGAATATCAAATAAGCAAGCAAATCGTGTATTGAGATTTCAGAGAGCTGGTAAGGTTTATGAAGAAAATACATCTGAGCAAAGAGAATGAAAATCTAACTAATGGGCTGGGGAGATCTTTCAGTGGTTAAAGTCTTTGGCTATCAAGCAAAGGGGCCTGAGTTTGGATCCCCAGATCTCATGTGAAAATACTGGGTAGGTGTGGTAATCTGCCTGCAATTCTAGCCCTGGAAAGCAATCTGGGAATTCCCAGAACAAACTGGCTGGCCAGACCGGCCCTAATGGTGTGCTCTAGGTTTAATTAGAGACCCAAGCTCACAACACTAAAATGGAAGAGCAATCGAGGGTGATTCCGGATATCACCCTTGGGCCTTCTCAGACACACACACTCAAGTACACTCATGCACATCCACCCACCCATGGAAACACACACACACACACACACACACACACACACACTCACACCATCACAATCACCTCTTCCACCAAGAAGCAAAGAAATGAATGATGAGATGAAGTGAATGTATTAGGAAAGAGGGAGAGGAAGTAGCACAAGTTGGGGCATATGGAAGGCAAAATGAAAGGCTTTTCTGAATCCAGAACCTGAAGCATTAGAAAAATTTGTCTACAGCTATTGTTTCAATCTTTTATAACAGTAAAATGTTGTGAGTAGCTTCCTATCTCTTTATGTGCTTTAGATATTTATACAAAAAATCCCCACTATCCTGTCTCAAATATTGGAGAAAAACTATCCATAGAATCATTTGGGCCTCAAGCCTTTTAAAATTGTCTCTTCTATTATTTGATTATCCACAGTTTCTTCCACTTATGAAATCAATGTTGGAAAAATATAGAAATTTACTTCTCTCATCCAGACATCTTTGTCTCTTAGTAAAAACAAATGTTCTGTGGTTCTAATGTTCAATTTATGTTATGCCTTCAAATACCTCAAATACTTCCAAAGGCCATGAGCTAAGGCTCTGGGCCCAAGGGAAGGAGGCAAGATCATTGGATGAGTTCTGAAAGGCTGTGTCTAAAATCCGGCACCTTCCTGTCTTTCTGTTTCATTATGCAGCCTCCAATGCTACACTTCAGACCATGGTCCCCAGTAAACATTTCCTCCTTTTATGCTTCCTCAGGCATTTTGTTATAGCAGTGGAAAGTTGACTAATATAGTTTATTTATTGGTTTATGTTTATTGCTTTTTGCTGAAATTCTGTTTACCAGAAATGTGTCTATATTTACTGGTTTTACCTCAAAACTACCTCTTAGATTGTTTTTGAACAAAGTCTATTGTTTTTCTGTGTTCAGATTTATTCATTTATATGTTTACTTGCTCTTTTCTTTGCCTTTCTATAGGTTTGTTTTTGTTCCCTTTTCCAAATGATTTAGTACTACTCATAATATTTTTCTCCGGCTGTCTTATTTAATTAGGAATCTATTGAAAGATTTCTAACTCAGTATAGGGTTGGCAGGATTCTGTTTGATAAATTGCCTTCTTATTTTCCTTGATTTATAAATATTTTGTACTTGTATCTTTTTTCTTTTTATCCTTTGACACAATATTATTAGAAGAGTGATTTCCTAATAATCTCCACATAGTGGTAACTACAGCTATTTCTGTTGTTGAAACATTGTTACTTATTTCTGGTTTTCCTAGTCAAGCTCCAAAAGAGAGAACTGTTTATATTTATATCATTTGTGATTTAGACCATATTCCTAGAATGAAAATAACATAATGTCACTAACTCACTTAATTGATTCTTTTATTCAAATATTTCCATATTATTCTTTTGGTATTCTTCTTTATCTTTTAAAAATTTAATACATGTAAAATAATATAGGTAGGTCCATATGTAAGTACCAAAGCACATCATGCACTGAACATCTGTGAATTTACCAACCATTCCTGGCATTAGATTATTTAATAACTCACACTTACAAATGCCTTCTTCATTTGCTTACTCTCAGAGGTAACCACCATCATCAATTTTGTATTGACCATGTTTTTGCTTTTCAAATAGACTTTAGAAAATTCACCAGTGCATGAACATTTGAAGCTAGAAAAAAAAAAAGCTGATTTATCACTATCTATGCATCATGCTATCTAAGCTCATGGTACAATTTTACTTTTTGAAATTTCTCAAATTTGTTCCTTTTAAAAATGTGCCTGCTTTATTGAATGCAAAAGGTTTGTAGCTGTTGAATCTTCATGGTGGATTTTGGTGTGTGTGTGTGTGTGGGTGTGTATGTGTACATGCAATCCAGAGATTGATGTTGATGTTCCCCCTCCCTCCCTCCCTCTCTCCTTCCCTGCCTCCTTCTCTCTTTCCCCTCCTTCCCT
This sequence comes from Typhlomys cinereus, assembly GCA_023101885.1. Lineage (NCBI taxonomy): Eukaryota > Metazoa > Chordata > Mammalia > Rodentia > Platacanthomyidae > Typhlomys > Typhlomys cinereus. Next base: position 1,430,179 of record JALPQD010000008.1, on the reverse strand, counting down.
CCCTCTCTCCCTCCCTTCCTCTTCCCTCCCTCCTCTTTTCCTTCCTTCCTTCCTTTCCTTCCTTCCTTCCTTCCTTCCTTCCTTCCTTCCTTCCTTCCTTCCTTCCTTCCTTCCTTCCTTCCTTCCTCCTTCCTTCCTCTCTCTCTATTTTGAGACAGCATCTCTCTTTAACTGTAGAACTCTAAACTGACTGGCTAAACTGGCCCCTGTGAGTCCCCCGAGCTCCTATCTCCACCTCCTAGTACCAGGGTTAGAAGTACAAACTATCCCATCCAGCCTTTTCATGTGGGTGCTGGAGCTCAAACCTTAGTTCTTCCTGATTACACAGCGGGCACTTTATCGACTGAATCAGCTCCCAAGCCAGGATTTTTGTCTTTTGTCAATTTCACACATTAACTGGCTTTTCCCTTGAGTTCTGCTTTGGTATTTATATTTCCCTTCCAATCTCTTTCTAATTGAGTTTACTGGAAATACAATGGAAGTTTGATTTTGAACCTCACTGTGAAATTTGGCTGAGATGCAAATAATGTGTGATGGGAATATTTAAGATGTTGAACTTTACAACTGACCTGGGTTAAAATCCCTGTTACACAGCATGTCAGCTGCTGGACCCGGGACAAAGTCTCTTAGACTGCCTATGCTGAACTTGTCTGAGCTGAGACAATGGTAACAGTGTCTCTGTTTTATGTTGTAATTGGGTTAATGCATGTGAAAGGCTTAGCACAAGGCAATTGACACAGCAAATGTGAAATAACTATTGGTTGCTTTTGAAAATGTTCTCTTGTAAGCTGCATATAACTTAAAGTTTGCATTTTAGTCTGAAAATATTATATTAGTCTTTCAACAAATATTTGAACTAATTTTTTCATTAGTTTGAAACTTCATTTGAAATATTTAAACCACCCTGTATCTGATCTATTGATCCTTAATTCTGCTTCCTGATTTATAGTCTTATGTAATTTTTTTGTTTTCTTTGTTTACATCTTTCCTATTAATTTAGAAGTTAAAAGCCCTGTTTGTAGCAAGTAGTTGAAAATAGGTGTCATGCAGTCACAGTGGAGTTACACCAGTTTTCATTTAACAGCAAAACAATGTATTTTTAATGCACTCTCATGTGATACAGGATTCTTTGTACTTTATCTTCTTTGCTATCCTGTTGCCAAATCCCCACCAGGCCAGCCAGGGAAAGGAGGGGGAATTCAGCAGGGCCTCAGGGCTCCAGGAGAGGGGGTGAGCAGGCGCGGGGTACCACCCAGAGCCCAGGAGTCAGGCGAGAAGCAGTAGGCAGAGGACGAGTTGGCTGCAGACTCATTTATTTCAGGAAGTGCTTGAGCTTATGTAAGGTCAAGGGTCCAATCAGGTGTGGCCACCTCTCTGCTTGGGGAGAGGGGAGAGCAGCCACCAATCATTTAGCTGTTTACTAGGTATCCATTGCAGAAGCAGGTTAAATGGCCGCTTTCCACTGGTTGTTCATCCCTCCTTCCCATTGGTTGTTCATCCCTCCTTCCCATTGGTTGTTCATCCCTCCTTCCCATTGATTGCTCTTCCCTCCTTCCCATTGGTTGTTCTTCCCTCTTTCCCATTGGTTCATTCCTCCCGCCTGTATGGTTCCTCTATGTCCGGGGCATGTCCGAACTTGTCCAGGCTTGTCTATAACCAGACTTCCTGGGAGCCGGGGCTAGGGCCTCCCTTAATCAATGGTGCCACACTATTGCTTTTAAGTTTGACAGTTCTTTTTTTCTTTTTTTTATGTATAGTGGCTAAGAAAAGTTCAGAAACTATTTAGTCTTTACCAAGATCTAACTAGTTGTATTTTCTTTTTCATCAATATTACTTAATGCACTGACCTCTTTGGGGCTTTTGATTCATGTGGATACTTGGATTGTTTGGGCTAAGGATGTTTTTCCTCTGCTACATGTATTTGTTGCTTTTATTTTTATTGCATCCCCTCCCCCAGGAAAACTATGCTTTCACGAATCCTCTTTTTGCCTCGTTTTTCTCTCTGGCCTTTTCTCCTACAAATGTGACTTTCTTTCATGATACCAGGAATCACATTTGCTGTTCCTCTCCCCACTCCATGGGAACGCCAATGAGCTCGACCTTTGGGTTTGTGCTAATTTGTCACATCACCATCTTTTCTTTATTTTCACCTTTTTCTTTAAATATATACGTGTGTGTGTGTGTGTGTGTGTGTGTGTGTGTGTGTGTGTGTCTGTATGTATCAGAGGGCACTGTGTGTGCCCTTTGAGGCCTAAGACTGACTTTGGGAATCATCCTGGATTGTTACTATCTCCTATTTGTGCTGCTTTGAGGTTTCTGAGGATCTACCTTCCAAGACCAGAAATGCAAGGCAGGGCCATTTCTAGGATTTGGGATGAGAATTCAGGTCCTTCTGCTTTCGAGGCAAAGATTTAACCCCTGAACCATGTCTCTAGCCCCTCACTACCTTTGTCCATCAATGTCCTTTGTGTCTCCACCCTTGTTCTCTAATGTTGCCTCATCTGAGCTCATCATCCTACTCTGGAAAGTGGAGTATTTCTCAAGGTACCAAAAGAGTGTCTCTGAGATGCTCTCAATTTCTTTTTGGACTCTGAGGACCACCTTTCCTTTTGTTGTTACTCTACCACCTCCTACAAAGCCCCGTCTTTCTGTTTCTTTGGAGGTTTTATTTTGCTATGTCTAATCATCTTTGCATAGAGCAGGGTCTCTGCCCTCTTGGCATGTGTGCAAGGGACGTGTGGCGCTCAGCTCGGGTTTCTCATTGCCTGTATAGTCTCCCAGATCCTGATGGGAAGCTCAAGTCAATGCCCCAGTTCTGGGTACTTCCCTGAAGCTAACTGGTCTCCACGGCCCCATCTAGGCTTCCTGACTCGTGACCATCGGGCAGCTAGTACTCCTCCCTTGGCCCAAAGGGGGCCGCAAACTCCCCCACCCCTAGCACCTGCTTCTAAACTGCTTCCTTTCTAGTCTTCATCACAAGGTTTTCCCCTAGGGGCTTCCATGTTCATAGATGCCCACTGGCCTCTGCTTGCTGACATCCATAGGCTCAGAGCTGTGAGTAGATGCTCAAAAAGACGAGAGAACAAGAAAGGGTTGGGAAAAGAGGACATGGCTCTGCAGGCTCTGAGGTGGCCCTCTGCCTGGTCACTGTCCCTTTGAGACTCAGTGCTACCTTGGTTTGGCAACAGCGTGGGCAGGAAGAAGAGTCTTCCCCTAGTTCGAGGCAGGAGTGAACATGAAACTACCCGACCCTCAAATTTGACATGTAGTTCTATTGTCAGCTTTTCTTGTTTCACATGTGTTCACCAATCTGCTTGTAGAAAGACAGAAAATCACAGGCATATAAACATCCAAACACATTTCAGAGAAGGGTAACTTTTATTGCGTGTGTGTTTGTGTGGCTGGAGGGTATACAGAGGGCATTTGACTGTGTTTCTGTGGAGGTTCAAGGGTAACACTGGGAATCATCTTGAATTGCTCTTCCACTTTATTATTTGCTCTGGGAAATTCCCAGGCTCCATTCTCCAGGGCCAGAATTTCAGACCACTGCCATTATCAACAGTCATTCACTAATTTATGTCGACTTCTTCCATTAGATTAAGAAGTCAGAAACTATGAGCGTTCATTTTACCAGTAGGCCAGTGTACAAGCTGGCACCTATTGAGCGCTCAAAACCTGGTGAATGTAAGATAGACCAAAACCAAATGGGGCAGAGAGTAGATCAATCACGAATGTGAATCACATTCGATTTGAAATCCCAGAGCCCTTGGGTCCTATTTGCCATTTGAGAGCAGTCTGTATTCACTATCGCATTTGATGCTGGGGAAGAAACCTGGGATTAGGACAAACAGCTATTATTTTTCCTAGTTCATAAGTAAAGAAACTGGGACCCCCTCCCCCCAATGAAACAGAAGCCTGTTCATAGTCACAGTTCCAGGGAGACCTGTGAAGAGGTTCCCCTTCCTGCATGGGGCAGTGCTCTCCTGAGTCTATGCTTCTTAGGGCCATGTGTCACATTCCTGTGGATAAGAGAGGAAGGTAGCTGGGGGTACCTAGAAGGCACCCCAGAGGGCTGGCTGGGGCATGCTCACAAAGGTAAGGAGGATCAGGGGCACACCATGCAGACAGCAGGCAGCTTAACAGAGACTTGGCCAGAGGATCATAAAGCCAGGACCATAGACGGGCTCCTTCTCACCCCGCCAAAACTCCAGAGTCTTTTCAGAAAACAAAATTCTCCAAATAAAATGTTCACACTGAGTTGGCGCGACACACCTCCCTCTCAGCACACCCCTGACGCCGGAGCAAGCTCTCTCACAGCTAGCTCTGCGTCCCCAGGGGATCACGAGAAGAGAAAGGTGGAGGCTGACAAGCCACGGTTGGTCTCAGCTGCCTACCTCGGGCCCTTCCTTGGGCGAGTCTCACCATTAACCTGAAACTTAGCTGCCTCCCTGTGGGAAGCGAGGGATGAAGCTGACTTGCTGGTTTTCCCGAGGCTCGTGGTCCATAGGTGACATGAGTGTCTCTGCTTCCTTCTCCTCCTGGTTCTCTGGGGAGGCCAGAGTCCTGCAGCACAGCACAGCAGCGGCAGACTGGTTGGCAGCAGACAGCGAGGCCCTGTGGGGGCCGTGCAGCCCTCAGGACAGTTGCTCACCTTCTCTGTTGTGACCAGGGACACTAACTGCCTGCTACTGCCAGCGGCTCAGCCTCCGCCTAGGAAGGCTTCTTTGTCTGCCGGGAGAACAAAGGCCCTCCTCTGAGCAGGTGTACCTTCCGGGCTAGCCATCCTGATAGAAGAGCAGGTTCATGGTATGGAACAGATAAGGCACTGTCAAGGGAGCCAGCTGTGCCGGGGCCACTGTGGCCCCACACTGAGACTGTCCAGGTGGCCTTGCACCAACAGGTGACTTTCGGAGAGTCAAAGTGGTGAGACTAGTCAGTAATGGACTGGTCAGTAATGGAGGGCAAACTGGGAGGATTCAGTGTGTGCACTGCTCTCTGCTGGAGACCTTCGGGTGGAAGCGAGGGCGAAGGGCACAGAGGAGCCAATGGCAGAATCAGAAGCGGCCTTTTAGTCAAGATGCTGAGGCCTCCAGGACCCGTGCTGGCAGGTGACCTTAAGTGACTTTGAGGGAAGCCCGCAAATAGCACTGGATTCATAGAACAATGCAAGACACATAGTGAAAATGACAATCCTAAGCAATGATTAATTGAGTTCCCAAGAGGTGCTACAATTTTATATTCTTCCACCAAGGTAGACAACCATCCCGTTTTAAGTGAATAGGACTTCAGTGACAGATGGGCCTGAGATCATGGAGCAGTAAGAATACCGTTCAGGAGACAACCTTCTGCCTGATCCCAAAGCCTGTGTCCTGGGCAGAGCTCCTGGTGACACAGGACAGAAAGGAGGCCGAGCCCCACGTGGTCAGCACAGTCAATCCCTTAAATGTGGAATTACGATGTCTTAGTTACTCTTCAGTTGCTATGATAAATGCATAACCCACACAATCCAGGAGAACAAGGATCCATTTATGCTCACATTTCATGTTCTATAGTCCACTGTGGCAGGAGTTACACTGGCATCAGGACCCGAGGGAACTGGTCACACCATAACCACAGGAAAAGCTGAAGGAAGGGCTGACTTTTCAGCTTGCCTGTCTGCCGGCATGCTATAGTTCTCTCCGCGTCTTACCTACCTGCTCAGGGAATAATCCTCCCCCCCCACCCCGTGGGCTGGGTTTTTCCACAACAATTAGATTATCTACAAACTTGCTCAGAGGCTGCCTTGCATTGATAATTCTTTATAGCTGTCTGCGAAGGTTCAATACTTAGTTGTTGACACCTGCAACTAATTGCCACAAATGACCAGAACGTGTGGACAGCAAAGTGGCTTTGCATAATGGGAGCTGAAGGGATGAAGCCGTCTTAAAGATAAAAAGAGAAGATTCGAGCTTCTAGAATTACCCAGGGTCTGAGGTCAGTTGGAGCTATGCTGCGTTCTCTTTTCCACACATTTGCTCTGTGACTTTCAGCCACTTACTGAAGGTCTCTGGGCTTCAGCGTTCTCATCTCTAGAACAGAGATGATAACTTGGCCTTAATGGGGTGCGTGGGGGTGAGAAGGCTGAGGACACAAAGAACATTCAGCACAACACTGGGGACTCAAAGCTCCCTTTCAGGCCTTCCTCCTGGGCGAAGCTTGTCTTTTGGCTGAGTCTTATCTCCCCCTCTGTGAAAGATCAGAATCTATGGCTCAAAAGCTTGCAGCACTGTGTGAGCTGCACAGGACTACAGGAAGACATGCTGCCGGATCCCGCTCCAGGTCTTCAGGCAGTGGAGAAGCTCAAGACGGGAACCAAAAGTGCTGGGCTACAGTCTGCTCTCTGCCATCCACGGGGTAGGTTGCTTGGGGCAATTTCCTTTGCCTTTGTGTCAAAACCACAGGGTTGGCTAAGATGGTGCCTATGAACTCTGAGGTACTGGGGCTTCTCCCCGCTGTATCCTTAAAGACCTCTCCCATTCTGTCTCCTTGCCGTGCCCTTCCCGTGTTTATTCCAATACAGTCCCATGGCTTCGAGCCTGCTTACTGGGTCTCTGCTTCCTGAGCCTTGCATCTTCCATGGAACTACTCTTAACCTGCCCCAAGTTCTGTCATGATTCAGCTCAAATCACCCCCAGGCCAGGACCCTTTTGAGTATGTGCAAGTAGATCCTCCTGGGTTGCAGTCACAGTGGCCTGGGGTACAGGTCACTGTGGCCCAAGCTCAGCACACATTCTGAGGGGCTCCTTTTGATCTGGAGTAGGGCTGAGGGATCCAGATATGACCAGGCCAAGTTCTAGCAGAGTTGCAGCACCTGTCATCAACCCAAGTCCCAGGACATAACAGGTGACTTCAACCTCTGCAACAGAGAGGTTTTTGTCAGTGATCTGTTTCTTCATTCTTGGGATGTCTTAAGACTCAGTAAGTAATTAATGGAATAAGCGAACAATTATGTGGTATGATCTGAGGCTCACACAGAAGCTACTAGAAATCCCCAAATGGTCCTTACATCCCTCTGATAAACATTGAAATTTCTCAATGGGAGACTCATTCTCTTCTATTAGTTTTTGGAGCAGCAGTCAAGAAATAATTGGATCAGGAAGTAAGAAGTGTGAATCAGCCTCATCTTCGCCTTCTGTTAGAATTGTGTTACCATACTTCTCTGGACCACACTTTCCCATCTGTATCACGAGAGTAACAATATTCCAGAACTTCTATCTAGGCGGAGACCCTGAGCATAAAACCCCTGCAACCTGCCAGGGACCCTCTGACATGCTTTCCTTTCGCCAGCCTTTTGGTAGCAAGGATGGTTTAAAGAGTGCCATGCTGGAAACTACCAGCAGGTGGCAGCACAAGGCATCTTCATTGTTTTCTGCTCCTCTCTTAATGAGAAGGCATTTGGTTAATGTTTCCCCCAACAACCCAAGCCAGCTGAATCCTCTACTGGCAGAGTCGGGTCTGTGACACCTCCAAACACAGTGACCAGGTTTCTCAGGAATACAGAGATATGTCAGCGGACTCCTACCCTCAAGGAGTCTTTGAGTCTAGGGAAAGAGGCTTGAGTGCATTACAGCAACAGATGGGGAACAAGGAGCACACAGGCTCCAGGGACACTAGGAAGTGGCTGGTTCTGCCACGTCTCTCCTGGGCTCAGCAAGCCTGGGGCTTAACCTCCTTTCCATTTGCATTATGGGTCTGGGTAGATGTTGGCACAGAACTGCATTTTCTCCCATGCTTACATTCTGGAGGTCCCTGCTCTCCTAACAATGAGCAGCTCCTCCCAGGAGTGCTCCCGCCTCCGCTCCCCCCACACCCGGCTCCCCCCATACCCTGCTCTCCCCTCTCCCACGCCCCGCTCCAGCTTTCAAGTCAGCAAACTCATGGCTGTGTTATATTTCTTCCTGTTTTGTTGAATACAGATCTAGTCACGAAAGAAAATATCCCAAGCAGGAAATCTAAGACTCCTGCTGCTAACGTCTAAGCCCTGCCTACCTGAGACCTTGTACCTCATTTCCCATTTTGTGCAAAAGCCGATCTAAATGTTCTAAGAAAGCTTCGCTGTTTTTACATCTGATACCCAAAGATACTTCCAGATCCAAGAGTCACCTTGCTGGGTGACCTTGTAAAGATCACCAGCTTGGGGCAGGAGGACTTAGATTCTTCTGGGCTCTGGGTATTGGGGGATTTCTGTGTGTCATCTCAGGATGCTTGCGATGAGCTCTTGGACTCAATGTGTGTACCCCCGCAGACCTAGCTGGGCACCTGCTACCTGGCTATCAAGGGAGAGGACAGAGGAGAGGAGATGAAATATTGATAGGGTCCAGGGATACAGGTTCCTTTTCTCTGCCAGATAATGAATTATGGGGCAGGAAAGAGTTGAGAATGTTGGTTTATTTTAAAACAAAACAACAGGATTGGCAAGATGGGAATCCCTGCTGCTGCTGGGAAGAGGGAGATGAGCAAGAAAAAGCGTGTTTTTCTCTCTCTCCCTCAGCCTAGTTAGGGCTCAAGAGCAAGAGGCTCACAGTATACATGGTAGAAACTTTGTGTCCTGCTTTAACCAAGGAGAACGAGAGGAGGAGGAAATGGAAGGGGACAGGGGAAGGGAAGAGGAGAGGGGGACAGTGGGGAAGGAAAGCACAGGATCCTCCCACCTCTTTGGCACAATGGCAGGTGGATCAGGTTCCCTGGAGAGTGGGGAGACAGACTCCCAGCCAGGTGATTGATAAACCAAGATGAATTAACTAAAGGTGGAGACCATGACCCCAACATTACCAGGGAAATGGAAGGTGGGGTTTACACAAGTCCCTAATAGTGTCACCATCATTTCTAACATGTCCTGGGCAGAAGGGGGCAGAAGCAGCAGTCTTGTTCTGTGGGGACTTAAAGGGCAATGCCAGGACCCATGTAGGCAGCCTGCAGCATTAGAGATCTCTTCCATCTAAAGATGATACCCAGGGAGGCTGATTCCTTTGATCTTGTAGGGCAGGGGGTCACATAACGTCTGGTATTGATGCCGAGTGGGGGCATTGACCAGGGTCTGTAGAGCAACAGAACTGACAGAATGAATTCACGGTACAAAAGGGATTTATTGCATTGACTGACGTAATACAGGCTAGGTCATCCAACTTGGCTGGCTGGCTGCGTGCTGGACAGGCTGAGAACCAGGTAGCTGCTCAGTCCTTGAAGCTGATGCCTCAAAAATCCCAGTCCGGAGCTGAAGAGCCGTAGGACTCTTGGGGAGCCTCTGGTCTTCAGCCCATACCGCAAGGCTCAACAAGCTGGGTTTCCATGTCAACGATCATCGAAGGGGCAGCAACAAAGGCTGGCAAGCAGCTCATTCCGGGGACCTCTTCACCTCAGGCTGCAGGCCTTCCCCAGCCTCAGTTAATCCTTCCTGGAAATACCCCCACAGACCCCCGTAGAGACATTGCTCTTACTGGATCCCAGAGCCAATCAAGTTGACAGCCAAGAGTAATCCTCACAGTAGGGTAGCCATCAGGGGCTGGTGGTGGTCTTAAGCCAGTACTTCCCAAACCTAGTGATGCAGCCCCCCGACTTGAAACTTGTTCATTCTTGCTTTTTTTTTGTAAATGGGGGCACCTTAAAAGGGGTCCACCTGCAGAATTTAGCTGATTATTTCTCATTAGTGCCAGCACTCAGACTCCCAGGGTGATGCTCGGCCCTGTACCTTTCTGACGCTTGGACAAGGTTATCACGGACCAGTGCACCAGGTTCAGAGAATCCTATTGTGACCTACAACCGGTTGCAGGGAAGGGGTGGGGAAAGGTGTAAGTCACACACTTTTGAAGGAAAGCAGCTTTGAAGTCCTGGGGCCATTATGTTAATGGCATTACTCAATTTCTGGAAGCAATCCTGATTAAATATTCATTGGCTTTGATTATACTGAAATTAGGGCTGAAGCGTGAAGTCAAATTGAGGGGAATAATGGCAGTGTAAATAATGCATGGCCTCTAAATTGAAAACACCAGCTTGTGAGGCCCAAGCTCTGCCCCCCTCCCCCTGCTTGTCACTGGCCATTTGTTTAGAAGGTGGTTAGTCCAACTCTGGCATCCCCTACCAGCTGGGGACCCAGAATTGGAAGAATCCCAGGGTTCCATGGGTTTCTGCAAATATGGGTGAATGGAAGCAGACACTTGGCAGCAGGGGATTTCTCCAGGTCGGGGACCCGGAAGCTTAGACTCCTGGTAAGGTGCCATGAGAGAGTCTTGTATTGGCCTGGGGACACAGTAGCAGTCTCTGAGAATAAAAGACTCTCCTGGTGCGCTCCCGGATCACTGTAAACAGGGAAGGGCCAAGAGCCAATGCAAGGGGAAAACTGCAGGCAGACAGAGAAGAGTAACCGGAGGAGCCTCATCGGGGTCAGTGAGACAGAGAAATAGACCAATGAGGACTGTGGAACTGTGGACTGAGTGGCATCTAGAGGTGTGTGCTTGATACTGTCATGAGAATCCAAAGAAGGACTTCCACTGGGTGTAGCAAGAGAAGAGTCAGGGAAGGTTCCCGGGGCTTGATGGATGGCATCTTTTCCATCTTATCCTCCGCCAGACTCCTAATGCCTGGCTCAGAGCCTGGCACAGTGTGGAAACTGATAGATGTTGGTATGGCCCTGTCTCCCCATGTACTGTGAATTTGACCCACTATCCTTTCTCTCTGCTGTTTCAGAATTCCTAGGAGAGTGTCTTAGCCTAATGTGTGCCAGAGCTAGGGGACACCCACACGGTTTGTGTGGCATGGGTCTTCAGGGCTGGGAAGCCTTCCAAATGTGAGCTGCCTCAGCGGGCTTCAGGCCTGCCTCTTTCTTTGTACAGGAATGTCCCCCACGGGCGCATGTGTTTGCATCTTTAACTGATGCTTGAGAAGACCATGGCACCTTTGGGAAGTGGAACCTTACTCAAGGAAACTCAGGTCTCTGGGGATGTGCCTAGAGGTTGGTTAGCCCTGCCCACCTCTGTGACATCTGCAGTGACCAACCTAAGCCTCCTCCAGCTTCGGACCCTCCATGTCTTTCCCACCATAATGGACTGTATCTCCCCTCTGGAACCGTAAGCCAAATAAATCTCCTTTTCTTCCCTTAAGTTGTGACTGAGGGTTGTTTCTCAGCAGCAGGAAAGAATAACTGCAATGAGGAATGAAAAGTCTGGGGACCCTGTAGTCATGGCTCAAGCCTCTAATCCCAGATTAGGAGATTGAGGTGGGAGGGTTACAAGATTAAGGCTAGACTGCACTATACAGACTCTGTCTTAAAAACCTTGAAAAAACAATCTTGCTGGGGGAGATGGCTGAGGACAGGCCTGTGGGTTATCACTGCACACTCCTGCCTGGCTTTCTGCTTCCAGTCTCTGGCTTATGTGACTAGCTGCTCCACCCCCCCCACCCCCCTGCCACAGCTGCAAGATGCTCCTTCTCCCACACCTTTCCCTTTGCCAAGCACTATGCAGACTTGAACAAGGAGTCAAAAGAAATCCTTCTAATTAGGTTACTAATGTCTGATATCTTACTATAGAGACTAGAAAAGCAATTAATACAGGCTCTTAATCTATACCGAACCCTGAGTCAGATGGCCTGTTGCAGAGATTAAACGAAAACACAGATTGGATTGGAATTAAGTATCTTAAGAAGCTTGGAACATGCAAAGAGATGGGTGCCGGGCCGTGTAAACTGTGTGAACGCAGAAGTCACCTGGCTTTGGGCTGTGCTTTGGGTCTTCTTTTCACCAGCACAGTGGTCATGGACAAGCTAGTGAGACTTCCTATGCAGTAGTTCTACCGAGAGGATTACATTGAGTGGCATTAAGACCCTCCAACAGCATCTGACAGGCAGGAAATGTTCAAGAAGCATCAGTTGTTACTGTGAGTTCAGAGGCTTTCCAGGCCTGAACATTGCAATTCCACCCTCGCCTGTCTCCCCATGCACAAGCAAAGAGGCAGTCACTAGCTCGTGCCTGAGGCCAACATATTCTGAGCCCTACAATAAACACCAGTGGACTTCACTTCCTGGATCCTCCCATGAGGCTCATGAGGTCACACATACAGAAAAGCCAACTGCAGTTGGAACCCTGGCCAGTCTACAACCCGTCTGCTATCACTGTCCTTATAGGGGCAGAGCTGTCAATTGGGTCTACTTCTCCATGGGAGAAGGGTGGTAATTGTGTGTTGTGTGAACTTTTACAGACTTAAATAATAATTCCTCTGATATCCAACTTGGCAAAAAAAAATGAGCTAGTTGGCTTACTGTAAGAACATGGATAAGGGGTTGCTTACAAAAGCATGGCTGACTCTCAAAACAGTTACACATCCTTGCAAAGTCTCACCTCAGCATAGATGACAACTTCCTCTTGGTGCACAGGAGGAATCTAAACACATTAGTACCCACCTCATGAGACTATCAGACCCTGGCCAGCCAGGGCATAAGTGCATACAGCTCAGCTCCTAGAGAGGTGTGGGAGGGAATGACAGATATCTCAGGTGAGGGTCTTATGACCCTCCCCAGTGCTTCCTTAGAGAGGATGTCAAGAGGCCCAGCCTTAAGGGTCTCATTAGCAGTTTCTGATGATGGTAATGGCCAATGTGTTCAGAGGCCAGTGTACTACAAAATGATGTTTGCAAAACAGTATCGTTCCCCCCTTATGGTTCCATGCATGGAGGTGGGTGATAGGCAGGCCCCACTTCCTCTCCCACACTTCTGCCTCTGTGTTGCTGTGTGTGGGTGCCTCGACAGACAGCCCTGCAGAGCCTTTCTAAATATCCCAGTGTTACCTTAGGATCCCAGTGGGAGGCTAGGATGGCAGGTTTCCAAAGCTTCCCAGTATGCCACCGCCCCCAATCCTGGCTCTGGAATCTGTGGGTGCTTCTTGGAGCTCATCACCAAGTGAACTCTGCTAGGCTTTATGTCTCTTTCTGAAACCACCTTCCTTTATATAGTTGTCCCTGTGCCGGAGGATTAGGGATTTGCTAATGGTACGCTCAGCCCCTCTCCCCTATATCTCCACGTCTCCTCCTCTTCCTCCTCTTCCTCCTCCTCTTCCTCCTCTTCCTCCTCCTCCTCCTCTTCCTCCTCCTCTTCCTCTTCTTCCTCCTCTTCCTCCTCTTCCTCCTCTTCCTCCTCTTCCTCCTCTTCCTCCTCTTCTTCCTCCTCTTTCCTCTTTCTCCTCCTCCTCAGGCTTTCATGAAAAAACTGCAACTGCAATCTGACCAGAAAAATCTTTAGGAACTTATTTGAAAGTAAAGCTTTGTATGATTCTTCCTTAGTAGTCACAAAAGGGAAGTATGGGTGTGGACTGATAGGAGAGAGTGGAGGTTTCCTGAAGGAGGGAAGATGCAAGTTGGTCAGGGTGGAGCAGAAGGGCAGAGAGGGGCACATCTGGTAGGAGGTGCAGGGCAGTCAGAGCCCGGAAAAGAGGTTCCTCTTACCTTAGATTTCCAGACACTGCTGGTTGTTCCGAAAGCCAAGAGGAGGTGGATTCCATTGCTAACTGGGTTTGTGACCTTGGCGGCCATCTTCTCCTCTGGTCCTATTTCATAAGGTTGGTTTGAAGACATGCACACGTAAAGATGCTTTTTATACCACAGAGGTATGTGAGGTCCTGAGAGTGACCAGACTGATGCACACACACATACACACACACACACACACCAAACAAAAAATAAAGTAATACAATTGTCTTGCTATTGCAGCATTTTATGTCCAGTTCTTGTGTTTGGGAGTTGAAAATTGAGACCAGAACACGTGTAAAGGATCAAGGCAGAGTTTATTAGAGGAGAGAAAGAATGGAACTCAGGGCCATGAAGTCCATTAGGGGCAAGACAGTCAAAAAGAACTTATAGACATGGAATCTATAAGAGTCAAGGGAACCAAAGGTGACTGATAGATCAGGGGTATTTATAAGGTTAGGCAGACCTGGGAAAAGTGGTTTTTTTTTTCTTATTGGTTAGCTCCAGTTTCTGCAAACCTGATTGGGGCTTTTGGTCATTTGCATCTCATTAGTCTGTGCATATCCATATTGGGGCCCAGCCCAGTTGACCTTGTGACTTTATGGTCCAGCTGTTTCTTTTCAGGAACTTAACTCTTCTTCAATGGAGAGCTATCTCCATATCCTTTCATGAACAGAAGGTTTGGGGAGGAAGCTGGTGACTTTATCTCTGTGGAGGGTTAGAACCAGTTCCTCCATACTGGCAGGAGGTTTTCCTTCAGGATAATCTCAGCAGTGGGGGATGACTTTCAAAGATCTTTGAAGACCTTCCCACCACAGCTACTCTGTTCTAAAACTGCCTAATATTGATTATATATATATATATATGTAATTGATGTGTGTGTGTGTGTGTGTGTGTGTGTGTGTGTGTGTGTATACTTAAAATTAATATGGATACTATAAAGTGTATTTAGATACCTTGGGCAAAATTAAATATATTTTCAGCGTTCATTTTGCTTGTTTCATTTTTACTTTTTAAATGTGGCTGAGAGAAAACTAGGATATTTGCAGCTCATATGTGTGATTAGGCTTTGAGAGGATAACCTGAGTTAGGTTTAGAGCTCTGCCTATTCTCCTATCTGACCAGATGGAGCACAATATTTGGCTTCACAGACAGTTTGCTTTTTTTACTGCCTAGTCTGACTTGAGCTTATGTGTGTAAACTTCTTTATGTAATGTGTCACTAACAGTGTGGCCTTCAGAGAGACAGAGCCCCAACCCACTAGTCACTGTTCTCATCTAGAAAAGGAGGGGCATGGCTCATTACTGAATTCTCACTTTCCTCTGTTTTAATGTGAAACTTGGGGAAGTCCCCCCCCCACACACACTTTGTGCTATCATTTTGCATCTAGTACCTAATGAAACTGGTGTTCTCTTAACCCCTGCCACCACCTGTTGTGTTGGGGAGTCAGTTTTTTTATTTCTTCCAGGTAGAGCAAAGACAGACCAAGTGAATAATCCTATCCAATTCCTGTTTGGGGAGCCAAGTGTGGGACTCAGGCAGCAACATCACTGAAACCCCACCCCCGCGTGGGGACACCTCAAGACAGCGCATCAAGGGAGCCACTTGCAAGCAGTCACACCACCAGCAATGGTTAACTGGCTGGATAACCTCAGAGAGGGACTGAGTCTTGTAAGTTCCTTGTGAGTTTCATGAGCCTTGTGAAACTTCCTCTGTGAAGAAATGTTTCCATCCAGATATAATAGCTGCACAATACACCCCCTAGATCAACATGGGTTCTGGGAACTAAAAGAATTCCCAGGCTCAAGCCCCGCCTCCCACATCAACACACACTGGTAGCACGAACCTCAACTGTAGTGGAAGCAGCAAAAGTCTCTGAGGCTGGCGTCTGGGTGCTTCCTTCCTTCTTTCAGCAAGCACAAGTCATTGCTTTGGCAAACATTATCTGAGCACCGGGTCTGGACCAAGTTCCAGGCTCCATAGTACAGAGACAGAGCAGCTGCTTCCTTGACTTTGAGGTGCTGACGTTGCAATGGGAAACACCCCCAAGCCAGTACAGTGGTTTGTAACTGTACAGCCCGTGCAGACACGCGTGCATGAAGCCTGGGGGATTCCAAAAAAGGTGATGCCACTCCTCCATGATAGTGGTGGTCTTTACAAAAGAAAATCTGATCAGTTCCCTCCATCTTCCCAGTGATAGGCATCTCTCAATGCCCAATATTTCCAAGGCAATGAGCAAGGTTACTAGTATGGTAGGTGGACCATGGGCCCATCCACAGGTGAGACATGCTGTTGGAAGTGCTGTCTGACCTCTTAGGAGAGGGCCCCAACCTAGTACTTGAGAAACATTAGCTAAAAGAAAGAGGAAAGGGTAGCGGTGAGCTGGCTCATCAGCACAGGTGCCTGCCCGTGAACCTGGCCACCTTCATTTGATCGTAGGAGTCCACAGGTAGAAGAAGAGAACCAACTTTTGAAAGTTGTCTTCTGACCACATGCATGTCATAGCAAGGGAATTCATATTCTCTCTCTCCCTTTCTCCCTCATAAATAAATAATCTTTAAAAAAAAAAAACAGACAGTGAAAACAGAAACAAAGGAGGGAGGGAGGGAGGGAGGGAGGGAGGGAGGGAGGGAGGGAGGGAGGGAGGGAGGGAGGGAGGGAGGGAATCAGGATTATGAAGACCAAGATGGCATGCCGTCTCCTTCTTACTCTGCTTTTGCCTTGCAGCCATCTGGCCCAGGTCCCTTCTCTGTTAACATGCACTTCCAGGTCTCCCTGATGTGAGGATACCATGCTGCTGTGTGCATGGCGCCCTGCACTGCATCCTAGCTTATGCTTTGCTGATGCGGGAGAAACTGGGCTCGAGGCTCAGCTGCAGAAGCCTCCATCCATTCACACCTATTTGCTCTCCATAGATACACATAGAGCATCCGTCCTGTCTTGTCTCTGCTTTAACATCCTTACCAGGCTGGGCAATGGTCTTCCGGGACCTGCAGGAGTTCTTTGATCAAACCGTTCCAACCCCAGAACCTTTCCTTTCTTGCTTTTGGTACAAAGCTGGGATGATGTCTTTGATCTCAGGGGATGCTCTTTGTATGAGATTTTTCTTTGTGAAGACTATGCCTTTCAAGGCAATGTCTGTGCTTCAGCAATGCTCAGGCTCATCTTTGCAGTGTGAGCAAAGAGATCAGAAAAGGAGCTATCAGGGGCCCTGGAGGCCAAGGGCTCCAGAACATCACAGCATGAGTCTCAGCAGTGAACCCTCAAGAGCAAGTCTGCGATGAATAAACGAGTGCGTGTAAGATGAATGACTGAAAAGGATGGTGACTAAGCCTCAAGGGCTAAAGCCAACGGAGGGAGCTGATCTGGATCCCGGCTGATTTGTGAAGGATAGAGGCAGAGGGTGGACTATGAGGAAGCAGGAGCACAGGAGGCCTGCCAGGGTACGTGGACTTGAGAGCGGAGAGTCCCAACATCCAAGCCCATGAAAAGAGGTGTATACGCTAGATAGAGTGGGTGGGAGACTTCCTTCACCATTTCATCCATACACGGTGACTTTCTGTGGTCCTGGAATCACCCTGTGAACAAACACTGTGGTATGAAAAGTTCTTTCTCCTCTCCCCCCTCCCTCCTTCCCTCCCTCCCTCCTTCTCTCCCTCCCTTTCTTCTTTGTCCTTCCTTCCTTCCTTTCTTCTTTGTCCTTCCTTCCTTCCTTCCTTCCTTCCTTTCTTCTTTGTCCTTCCTTCCTTGTTTTTCCTTCCTTGTCTTTCTATTTCCCTTCCTTGTCTTCCTGTCTTCTTGCCTCCTTCTTTTCTCCCTTTCACAAATATTAAATATCTACTCTTACAAATTTTGAAGAAACAAGAGTGAATGAAATGGCAACATTGCCATCTTTCTTTGTCATTTTTTCCCCATTTTCATGGTGTGTGTGTGTGTGTGTGTGTGTGTGTGTGTGTGTGTGTGTAGGCCTGAGGCTGATATCAGGAATCATTTTCCACAACTCTTCCACCTTACTTGTTTTGAGACTAGGTGTCTAATCAAGCCCAGGACTCACCCACAGAGCTAGTCTGCCTGCCAACTTCATCTGGAGAGTCCCAGTCCCCCCTTCTGAGTCTGGAGTTACAAGTGGCTCTCATGCCCACACAGCGTCTGATGGCAGGTCCCCTGGTTCTCTTGCCTGAGCCATCTCCCCAGCCTCCGAATTCGGGGTGTCTCTGAAGCCTGTCTTGTGGTTGCCGAGAGGAAACGCATGCGCATCTGGGGCTGCGCGTGTGGTGCAGAAAGGCAGGGAAGGATTAGGTGAAGGGCAAGCTTCTGTTCTGTGCATGTAAGATGACCAAGGAAGGGGAGCAAAGAGAGCCAAGGCAAAGGCTTCCAGCCACAGCACAAGCATCCAGAGGAGCGTGGCTTAAGGTGGCCTGTGTCACCCACAGGTGTTGGGTCAAGGTCTGCCACAGACCTGTTCATCACCAGAAGTGCCAGGAGGGCAGAGCCAGCAGACGGTGCCAAGACTCCTTGCTCAGCACAAGGGCAGTAAGGCTCAGTAGGTGGAGCAGGAGACTCAGGCTCACAGAGCCACTAGCTAGACAACCCACACTTCATTCAGACTCTGGTCCATGGAGATTTTCCCACACTGCTGATTAGCTCCATCAGATGTCAACGTGACCCTTGAGAACTAAGCCCTTAGGCACACCTATGAAGAATTATACTGGGTCTTACGGTGGGTAGGATCATCTCCTGGGTAGGTAGGTAAGATAACAAGCTAGTTGGCTTTGGCAAACTGGTAAGCTAGAAAGTGTGCTTTTGACCCTTGCCCCTCTCTCAGCTCTCCCTTGTGGATATGGTATGTCCAGTTCCCTTGGTTCCTGCTGGTAAAATCTAAAGCCATAAAGAACTATAACCTGAAATCATAAACTGGAATAAAATTCCCGTTCCCCTAAATGGTTTGGATGGTGTCTTCATTAGAGCAATAGAAAATGAAACTAACACCAGCCTAGAGGGGTGTATTGTGGGATGGTTTCTCTCCTCCTCACCTCCCCCAACCCCAGGAAGGCGGGCCGCCTCCTTGACACCAGACCTCAGTGTGAACAAGGCCTGAGCCAGCTGTGGCAGCTGCAGCACAGACCCGGCTCCTGCAGGCAGCAAGTTGCTCCAGCTCAAGCCTCGGGCTCTGGACTCCTGTTCAATGCAGCCCGTACCGACAGTTGGCAGCTCTCCCACAATCTCTCCTTCTTGGCAGCTTCTTCTTACTTGCCCTTCTGCCAACCTGTTCCCGGCATGACGTCGGTAAATGTCTCTCATCTCCATGTTCGCCTCACTCTCTGCTTTTGTCTATCTCCCCCCACCTCCCTAACTCTGCCTCTTCTCTACCCAGCTGTCCCTGCACCCACTTCTGTGCTGCTGCACTGGTCCGGTCTCCTCCTCTTCATGAACTTCATGCACCCACATGGCAGCTTAGCCGTGTGTGTCCGCTCCCCAAGGCAGGCAGCTGCCAGCTGCAGACGAAAGGTCACCTGTCCTTGTGGAAGGGTCTCCAGGGGGCAGAGATGCTCAGGATGGTCCTTAATCAGAAGCCAGGTGCCGAACAGGCCCAAAGAGGCCACTTGGGGTGACTTCCCTCCTTATGTGGCTACAAGAGAATATTGAGGCTTAGAGAAGGGCGGCCATTCTACCATGGTGAGGCCACTAGCTTGAGACTCTAGGAGCCATGCCCACCATGTGCCTCATGCCTGCAAGCCCCCACCCAATGTCAGAGCTCCACGTCCACCTTGTACTTCCTTCCTTCTCCTTTTTTCTCCTTCCTTCTTTTCTTCCATTGCTATCCTTCTTCTAATCCGCCAACACGTTTATTAACCATTTTCTAGGTGCTACGCACTGTGTCCTGCACCTGAAGATGGCAAGTCAGAGATGTGAGTCTTACGCGCATGCATCTGTTCAGCAGACATTTCCTACATGCTACTCGATGCTAGGCACTGCTCTAAATCCACTTGAGCAAGACTCATCAACTACCCCTTTCTGAGCCTGTCTTGTCATCTATTGAGTGAGGACAGTAACACACACCTCTTAAAGATTTTAAGGGATTCAGTGAACTAAGGTCAGTGAACCTCATATAGTAAGCCTTGCAGAGCCTTCTGTGAGATGCAGATGGCAATTGACAGGGCTTTGTGGACTCCGCAGGCTGCCTACAAAAAAAAATGTTAGTGTTGCTCCTGTGATCCAGAGGAAGAGGCAGGAGGTACCCGCTCTGACTCTAAAGGAGGAAGGTTTTTCTTTAGGAATTACTCTGGTAATAGGTTTTGTTTTGCTGCTGTACCCCTGGCTCCCCATGTAGTGAAGGAAACACTGTTTACTGTGAGTTTCCTGCCCATCAGATCCTGGGATAGTTGCTTCATGTGCTATCACAGCAGGATCCCTGTAATGGTTCTTCAATTGTCTGCCTTATTTCTACATTTTATTTCAAAGATACAGAAATAGGCTCAGAGAGCCCAAATGATCTTTCAAAGATTGCACAGTCAGACATCAAAACTATTCATTTTCTTCTTTTCATATTAGGATTAGGATCCCAAACATCCCACAGCTTGAGGCAGACATGGTGGCAGCTAGAGAGAACCCATGAGATGTCACAGGCAGAATGTTGAGACAAGAGAGACTCACTGGAGAGATGGCTCAGGGGTTAAGACTCTGTCTCACAAGCAAAAAGGACCTGAGTTTGAATCTCGGAACCCACATAAAAACAGCAGGTAGAAATGGCAGTGACCTGCACTTCATACTTTAGAAGGTGGAGCCAACCCCAGAATCAAACACAAAGGAGGTAGAAGCAATCCAGGATGGTTCCTGAAGTTACTCTTGGGACTGCGCACGCGCGCACAGGCACACACACACGCACACACATATATACAAAAATAAAAACAAAATAAGACTTGAAGATGTATCACAGTCACATGATGAGAGAGTACCAACATCTTCCTAAAACTTTTGGGACTCTATGGTTTATAATAGAACATCATACCAGATCCATAGACACACCTCACCTCTTTTCTTTTTGCTTTTCCTTTCTCTTCTCATTTGTTCCTTCTCGTCCCTTCCCTTCCCCTCCTCTCTCTCTTCTCTCCTCTTCTTTCCTCCCTATATTTTCTTTTATTCCTTTTCACTTTCTTATTAATACTTATGAATTAGAAACAACTTGTAAAAATCACCTTTAACATTTCCTGCAAAATAGCAGTGAACTGGCAGCTGTTCCCCTGCCTCTCCTCTGCCCACCTCGTTCATCAGTGCCTGTCCTGCCTCAGCAGGCATTCGCCTTCAGAATTTCCTGGTCACTAAGCACTTTGCAGATTAGAGCAGAGCTGGAAGCAGGTCCCTCCCTCTGAGCTGCCTCCCATGCTGAGCATCCACACAGGACAGGGGGAGGGGGAGTCTGGGTGGATTCTGTTCAGTTAGGATTCTTGTAATCTAGTCACTTGTAGGATTCTTATAGTCTAAGTCACTTTTCTTAGATTTCCTCTTTTTTAAAAATTTCTACCAAATTTGTTCCCTAAGTTCCTGTTTGGACTGGTGACATTTTGTAAAGAAAGTGCAGTGTATACACTTGGATGAACTCAGCGCGGTCTCTCACGACACCCTCTTAAGCTAGTCTTGGAACAATGTTGCACTCAGCAGAAATCAGAAATGGCATTAGAGTCAGATTCTCAGCCCCTCCTTCTCCAGGCCTCGAGACACCTGGATAAACAGGGTCCTCCCTGAGCTCTGATTGACCCTGTAGGGGAACGACTTGCAGCCCAAAGTACAGTGAGGCAAATCTCTGGCAGCCCGGTGTTAGTGGAGTCGGTGTTTAGAGCAGTGTGTGATGTTGGCAGGCTCCTGGCTCTAGCCGCGCAGCGTGGTGGTCTGGTTCTCTCAGCCTCTTTTCATCTTTCTTCTTCTCCACGCTCCTTGATGAGCCTACTCTTGACGATTGTCAAGGTTCCCCCCAGTGGAAGGAGCCATTTTCCTTCTGAAACATCTTGGCTGCCATCTTTGTCTGAGAACATTTAAGATCACAGCTGGAGTCCATTTTCACTCCCTCAGAGACAGAGGAGCTGGAGATGGCCATTGGCTCCTCACCTGGGAGCACCTGCCAGCCATTAGTATGAGATCGTGTCCTAATGACAAGTGCCTTCACATGCGCTTTTAGGGCCCTGAGGTCTGGGAACAGTACTACGGGACATAAGCTGAGGACAGTTAATTGAAGGGATTCCATTGACGCAGCCTTGGGGACGTCATCAGCCGTGCTGGGGTGGTCTTTCTGGTGATATAGCTGCCTCTGAGTCGTCCCTGTTTCTGTAAGTAACCCTCACCTCTACCCCTGTAAGTGACCCCAATAAACGCGTTGGCTCGTCAAGTTGGACCTTGGCATAATCATTACTTGGATGCGTCATGGACCTTCTCTCTGAGGTGGGAAGGTGGTTATGGGCCATCTCCCCAGGAAAAGTATTCAGACAACACAACCTCACTGGGCGATGGCCGTGAACTGCTCATCCCAGACTAGATGCAGCCCACGACTCTCACACAGAAGTGACAGCCCTACAGAACGAGAAAAAAGAGAAAAGTCCCATGTCTTGTCTTAATCCCTTCAAGGTGTGGAGACCAGACCTCTAGAACTGTCCACCTCATAGTACAATCAGCTGGACTCTGTCCCAGAGCCAAATCAATAAGCCCCACCCTCACTTGAATTTTTCATGTCACTGTTCATGCCCGTAAGTTCGTTCTCATTAGATTTTTCAAAACCAAAATGTTGCCTCCAAACTAGAAGGACTGATTAGACCATCTTGCTCATTCATCCACCTCGTCTTGCAAAGTAGAAAGTAATTACATTCAGTGTGTTTCTGACAAATCAGCTGTTGACTGGTGCGTAATTACAAAGCTAATGCTCTGTGACTCCTCAGTAAGCTCCAACTTCACCTTCTGATCAGCGGTTCAAGTCTTGAAAACCGAGTGTTCTAATCCGTTAGTGGAGACGGGGGACACGGAATTAGGAAGGCCTTCAAGCATAGCAGACAGAGCCCTCTAACCAGATACTCTATAAGGGCCAGCCCCTCACCCAGCCTCCCCTGGGTAGAAGCTGCTTTCTTGGTGTGCTTCTTGCCTTGTCCCAAATGTTCTCCTGTGTTCTGATTCTGAGCCACAATAGACAGTGTGGAGAAGGCTGCTGTCAACTGCCATTTAGATTGTACTGCAAGGACTGACATGGAGAGACAGAGGTTGCCGTCTGGGTCTACTGGTCATCCCAGTTGAAAGCCAAGGGGTCCAATGTCCAAGTTTTCTATGTCACGTTCTAGAAATCTCCAGTGTCAGTGTCATGATCCTGTCAGGAAACAAGCTGAGCTTTTCAACCAGAATTAGAATGGGCCAGCTACTGAGAGCAGGAGGAAAAACTTCTTGTGTTGAACGAGTTCACAGAATCAATGTGTTTGAATGCAGAGCATTAGCCCCTCCACCACAGCCCCCGCTCTCCCCACTTCATGGGCAGGAAGCCCAAGTTGAGTGACATTTCTAAACTTGGCAGGTATGGCACAGCTGGAGCTTCCACCCAGCTTCCCAGCAGTCCTTGGGAAGGATGACAGCCCGCTTTTCCCAGATATCAGGGCTCCTCTCATCTGTAACACGCTTCATGCTTTCTCCAACCTTCTCATCTCTGTTGTCTTACTATGTTTCCTGGCTTTTTTAAAGTGAGCTACGGAAGGGTCATGATTCCTATTTCCTAGGAACTAAAGGTGAGGTTCAGAGTGGTTATATGAGTGATCAAAACTTGAACAACTGAACAAGCAAAGGGATAGCACGATTCTGACATTTAGTGCACATCAAGCATATTGTTAATCCATTATCTCCTTTGAGGAACTTCTATGTCAATGACCTGTGAGTCTCTCTCACTTCCTTATGAATGAGAAAACTAGGCAAGAGCTGGGGGAGGAGTTTGTCCCAAGAGCCTCTGCTACTTTTAGTTTATTCTGCTTAATGCAACTGAGAGATGAGAACAACGACTTCCCATGATTCTGGAGGTTGGTGACCTGAGATCAGGGTATTGGTCAGCTCCCCCTTCCCCTGCTCCCTAAGGTTTCCATCCTTAGCTTGGGGCCAACAGTCTTCCCCATCTCTTTATTGTCTTGTCTAATCCCCTCTTCCTAAAGAATGGCAGGCATAATATTAGGCCCCATTCTAACATCCTCATTTCACTTAAACAGCTCATTGAAGGTCTCTAACACAGCACAAGTTGCCTTCTGTTGAGTGGGCCGGAAATCAAATCAGAAAGTGTTTGTTTGCCCTTATAGCATTTGTGCCACTATTGCACCAGTTAGGCACACGTTGCCTTATTCAAGCTGCAGATAGGTAAGAGTGTTGATGACTTTCCCCCAGTGGCTTACATATCACTTTCTGGTGTTGTGAAAGCTAACCAGCAGAGGGGAATCTTCCAAGACGCTTCCAGGTTGATTTCTTCATGTCCTGTAACTTAACCATGTGGCGTCTTAGACAGTGAAGTCTTACCATCAGATTCTAGGGGGCAACCAAGAGCAATGGCAGTGTCTTATATTGCTGTCAGGGTTTCTGGCAGCTCCCTGACCGATAGTTTCTGTGAAGGTATCCTGCACCTGCTAATGTAATCTTATTTAATGACCTATGGCTTCTGAGGTGAGTATTTCAAGATAGTTTCTGTTAACCCTTTTTTCCTCGTCTCTGTATACTATAGATCCCCAAGTCGTTTGACTGAGAACTTGATTCTAGGTGTGGAGTGCGATGGTAAGGAGCACGCCAGGAAATTCTTGGGCATCAGTGGGCTGAAGTGTGGGGATCCACTGGACTGAAGAGCATTAGCCCAGGTCTTATTACTCCACATAGGTGGAGACCCACTTCTGGAAAGGACACTCTCTGCTCAGCTGTTACTCTCAGGGTTTGTACAAAGTCAGTTTTCTTTCTCATCTGGGCACTGCTGTGATTCCTCCTTGTTACTTGAATAAGGACCCTGCCATTCACCACTGCTTCCCACATCAATGTCGTAGAGCCTGGCTGCCCAAACCCCAGCATGTCCTGGCCACAAAGTAGCTAAGTGTCAGCATCTGCTCCAGGTGACTGCTTCTGCCTTGTCTTGCCACAAGATGACTGTTACCTTTTCAACCTACCAATGCAAACTCCTCTAGCTTTCCTGAGTTCCTGGGGGACTCAGAAATGGAATTGTATAGAGAGTGTATGGGCAACACACTTTGTTGTGTGTTCTTTAATACAAGGTCAGCTTCTAACAATTACTTTTTTCTAATCTCCTGGAATTGCTTTCATCGATGGATTTACATCAATGGGAAACACAATACCTCCTAGCAAAGGAAAACAAATACACAAACCAGGAGCTCAGTCCTGAGCCCTGCTCAGTTTGCAAGGTAGCACACACAGTCTTTCCGATCTTCTTGCAGACCTTGGAATCATACCGAACGTTGATTTGAAATTCAGAGTCTTGGAACAAGGAAAATGACTTTGTGCCTTAATTTAATCTGTTCTCATTTTTTTTGACAGGGTCAAAGTTCCCCTTCCCAGTCTGCGTCTGAAAGCAAATTAGAGCTGTGTCACTTTTATATTGATGTGCCTGAGCTAAGACCTTTGGAAAACATTTGCTTCTGGGAATTGATCTGTTGGGTACCATTTTCTCACAATTCCATTTAGTGAACAGTGGCTGTGGCATCATGAAGTATCCATGTGCCAAGGACTGTGCGTGGCTTCAGGAGCGAACACAGGTCTAAGACGCGGTGCCCGTAGTTGACGGATGACAGGGGTGTAGGACAGGTGAAACCCAGAGCACTGGCACAGTTGTGAACCGGCACACACAGAGTCCTCTGACTAGAAAGAGGGTGGGAACATGGAAAGAGAAGCCATGCTCTGGGCTTTGCAGTGGTGTCTTCACTGTGAGCAGCTCTCGCCAGGACACAGTAAACTCACCACTCATTTACTGCATACCACATCTCAAGCAGAAAACAGAAAAGTTTGGTGCTTAATCTCCCAGGGACTTGAGGTCATTCCTGGTCAAATGTGTGATCTAGAGGAAGTAACCTAATCTCTCTTATTTGTTTTTTTTTTTTAAATGAATTCTCCCTCTTTCTTTTATTTTATTATTTTATTTTCTTGTTTACATGTGTGTGTATGAGAGAGAGAGAGACAGAGAGAGAGAGAGAGACAGAGAGAGAGAGAAAGGAGGGGGATGAAGAGGAGGAGAAGGAGAAAGAAAAGGTGGAGAAGGAACTTGATTATATGTTCCAGCTGAGACCCAAGGGTCGTCCTGGACTGCTCTACCTCCTTTTGCTTTGAGCTGGGGTTTCCTAGACTCCACCTTCCAAGGTCAGAAGTACAGTCAGCTACCATTTCTACCCGACATTTTTATGTGGGATCTGGAATCCAAACTCAGGTCCTTCTGTTTGTGAAACAGAGGCTTAACCCCTGGGCCACCTCTCCAGTTCTCTCTCTTTCTCTCTCTCTCTCTCTCTCTTTCTCTCTCCTTCTCTCTCTCTCTCTCTAACCTCTCTTTCTCATTTCTCTGTGAAATGAGCAGTGAAAGAGCCTCCGTAGAAAGATTGTGGGGAGTTCAAGGAATGTACCCACACTGATGAGAGGTGGGCGTGTAGGAGGGATGGAGGAGGTTGGCATGACAGGTCCATAGCTGCACCTCTGACCTCCCAGTGAGGTTGTTTCCATCTTGGCCCTGGTTGTACTGAGCAAAGCCTTATTATCCTATACCTGTGAGGCCACCCTTCACCCTGACATCCCCCAAACCCCAAAGAACATTACTTGTGTGTATGTCAACAGTTAGTCATGTCCAAGTTTCAATCTGAACCTAAGACAGACTGACTCCTACACCCTAGGTCATAGCTTCAGTACTTCTTCCAAGACTTCCACCCTCTCTGCTCAAAAGCCTCCTCTGTGAAACCTGACCTCACTCTTGAGACTGGGTTAAGGGTCTCCTCTGCCCATTCCTGAACTTCCATCATGCAAAATTCTCACTGTTCACACAGTCATGTCTTGCTCAACCAGATGGTAAGCTCTGAAGGCAAAAGTAGAGTTTATAATGATGTGAGGGACTCATCCCATGTTCAAATAGCTCTCAAAGAGTTCTTCACCAGTAGTAGGTAGAGAATATATTAATATGCATGGCCCTGGCAGTGTTAAAATATTAATGAACTTTAGAATTGAAAATGCAGATAGGTGCCTGGAACTCCTCCAGTTGGTACTGAAGAGAAGGACTGCAGAAGAACCTTTGGGAAAGGCAGGGATGGAGAATTTGGGCTCCCTGAAGATGGACAGACCAGTGGACATTCACTGTCTTTGACTATCACCTTAGCTCCATTCAGAAGCAAGTCTCCATCTTCTAGGGCCAGGGCTTAGTCACATGGGGAGGCAGACAAATAACTAAGAGGTCCCAGTCCAGCCTTGGGTTAGCCCAGTCTGCGGCTGGAGGGAGTCAGGACTGTGGTCAGATGAGCACACATGTCTGAGGAAGTTTGTACTGTCATGTTTGGTCCCCCCTCCCCTGTCCTCCCGGGTCTAAGAACAACTGACTCAGCAGTCCTGATGCTGGCTTGATTTATTGCTGCCAAGTACTTGTCTCAGCTCCGCATCTTCACATAAACCTGTTTACGATCTTCACGGTGCCACTTGATGTTTTAGACAGTGACTCTGCCATCTCCCTTGCTGAAGTGCTCAGGGACAGTTCACAGCAGACCCCAGGCATGAAAGTGAAGTAGAGGGGCTTTTCTGATGGGCATCATTTTCCTCTCAATCCCTGGAGTGAAGAGACAGGTGCTGTTGGGACCTTTTGATCTTTGTGTTAAGTCTTGGCCTCTGATAGAGGCGCAGCAGGCACAAGCAATAGCTGGGGCAGTGGACTGAGCGACATCAGAAAGCACCTGGCAGAACTGAAGGCAGAAGGATGAGTTAGTGCAGGTCTCACAGCTGGGGCCACCTAGTGTTGTCACCTGCCCACAGGCCTCCCTGAGAAAATGTCTGCATGAAGCCAAACTGGTCACGTTGCCCTGTCCCTGATGCAGAAAAAACGGGCCTGTCAGTTCCTGTCAGAACCCTTGAGACACGATGGTCACACTGCCACTTGACACCTGCTTCCTTTAGATGTGTTCACAACGTCAGACAGCCAAGACCCATAACCTGGGAGGAGACAATCTCTCTAGGCAACTTTACTGTTCTCACACTGTATAAAGCTCTATTTAAGGACTCAAAAAACCAACTTTTGGCCCTTCTTTCTAGAAACAAAGAGTTCTCCTGGTCACTTTAATGAATCCAGGAGGTCAGGGGAAGGAGGGACTCATCTGATACCTAAAAAGACCTTTCACGAATGGGCTATGTATCTATGTAGTTGTTCACAGCCGTCTTTGGCTCTTGGCTATGACCAGCCGTGACATTCTAAGAACACAGATCTGAGTAAGAAACAGTAAGATGTTTGAGGGGAAAGTGTACAGGATCTAGGGTTAGACTGTCTGGTTCCCCCCTTAGCACAGATGCTTACTAGCTGGGTGGTCTAGGGTCAAGCACACAGTTGAACCTACAAGAAGGACAAAATCAGAGCTTCATTCTTCTTGATGGCTGCAGGATGGAACTTTGTGCTTAGATTATTCATACCTCACACTCCAGCACAGCGACTTCCCTTGCTTCCCCTTCCAGTCTCTAAGAACCCTGGTTCTGCAGCCCAGCATGCATGTGTTTTGCTCCTATAGCGAATATATTAATCCTTTTCCCTTAGAAAAAATGCCATTCTCCTCCTCCTCATGCTCGTGGTGGAGATTTCCATTATAAATCCAACCTGTCTGCTCTGTGCTTTGCAAGTTCCCCAGGGGAAACTGCACCTCTATTATCTCAGTACCTCTTGTCCTGTTCCTGGGAAGAGACTGTCTGTGGGAAGTTGTTTGCTTGGTGTACATGTGTTTTTCTGTCCACTCATCTTTCTGCCCTTCTCTTGTCTGACAAGATGGCCACATGTTCCCGTGTCAGGGGGGCTGAGGGACCACCTCACCCTGCCCCTTCTCACTAGGAATGATGAAAGCAGACCTAGGAGTGAAGGACCTGGTCAAAGGTAAAACTAGATGTAGTTCTCTAGATGGTAACTAGACCCTGAAAGAATAATTTGTTGTTTCCTCTTTAAAACATAATATATACAAATCAGATATTATGAGTAGTCACTAGGGTGTGTATGTGTGTATATGTAGTATATATGTGCATATGTGTGTGCAGGTGCACTCGTCTGTATACATCATACTCATGTATGTATGAGTGGGTTACACTGGATGTGTGTGTTCCAGGTATTGGTACTTGTATGTGGTGTGTGTGTGCACATGTATGTGTACAAGTGCACTTGTCTATATACATTAAGAGTGGGATAAACTGCAAGGAGTGGAGGGGAGTACCCCAGATATTAGTACGTGTCTGTGTGCATCGGTGTGTATGTTTAGACTAAAGGTTGACATCAAAGGCCTTTCTTCATACTCTTTATCTTTTTTTTAATTTGTTTGTTTGTTTTGTTTTTGAGACACAATTTCTCACTAAACCTGGAGCTCACTCACTGGTGAAACTAAATAATCAGCAAGTCCGCCTGGATCCTGTCTCTGCCTTGCAGTGCTGGGATTATGGGAGATGTGCCATCTTACCTGCTTCTTACATGACTTCTGGGATCTAAATCAGTGCTCCAGATAATAGTTTTTTTTTTTTTTTTTTTAACAAAGCTTCCCAGGAGATGTCAGGTTTAAGAACCAGGAAATAAAAAACCATATATATTGTCTTCACATAGCTAGAGAGAAATGACCACAGGAGATGGTTTCTGAGGGAAGGGTAGGCTGTCATTGGCAAAACCCAAAATGAGCATCATCTTTGTAGCCCCAGAACACCTGAACGGATGTAAATGGTCAGGTATTTATTTTGTTGAGGAGACAGTTGCGGAAGATGTACTATGTGCCAGCACTGTGCTAAGAGCTCAATAAACACCAAAGTATTTGTTTCTCGGAACATCACTGTAGAGTAGAGTCCGCTATGACTCTCATTTCAGATGACAGGATTTAACACAGATAGATGAAGAACCTCTCCTAAAGATATACCTGAGGGAAGTGGTAGAGTCCCTTCTTGTGACCCCTCTAGTTCTCAGCAACACCTTCGGTCCTCCGAAAGTCGTCCTAGATGAAAGTGTCTGTCAAAAGATAGAAGGTGGATGGAACACTTCTGAAACAACTGATGTTGGAGGTGCCCTGCCTGAAGCACCCGTGTCTGACTATCTTTCCTCCTCTAGCCTGGAGTCTAGGCCTTCCCAATTCCACTCTTCTATGTAGCTAGGGACAGTCCCCAGCAGAAATGACATAAAGAGTCCATGTGTGTCCCAGGAATTCAATCTTGGAAGTGCATGATGCCACTCCTTAAATCATACTCTGAAAACACGTTCTTTTTTGTTTTTTGTCTAATCATACAAGCTCAGTAGGTACCCCTTTCTTCTCCCTCTGCCCTCCCCCCGTTGTTCCCTATCGAATTCTCTCCCTTCCCACTCCTCCTTCCTCTCACCCCTTTTCCTTCCCTCCTCCTCTCTTGGTGCTTCCTGCTTCCTCCCTCCCATCCTCCAACATCTGTTTATGTGGACGCTGAACCTCCCTCTCAGAGTTGTCTACATTAGTGAGGGTTCAGGACTCGGTGGCATAGGTTGGTGGTCCTTCTTGGGCTGCTCACTAGTATGGGAACTCTATTTTAACCCCTTGTCTCTAAGGATCCTACTGTCTAAAGCCTTCTCCCCTGTGATTCCTACTATACTTTAGGGAGTTGTTGACATGTCAGCCATTGTGCAGGTCAGGCAAGGTCCAATCACATTGTGGCTATATCCTGGCTGCTGCAGCCCTGACTTGTATGAAGTATCTTGCATATCGTTGGTCCTTCCCATCTTAGACTCTTAAAATCTTGCTGCCTCTTCTTCTGCAAGGTTCCCTGAACTTTAGGATGGAGAGAGATTTGGCTGGCCTGGTTCTGGGTGAATAATGTAGGGTCTTTGATGTTCTGAATTATGTGGAAACACATTCTTGTAAGTCAAGTTTTTATCATTTATTTTATTTGAGGAAAACTATATTGGATCCAAGTTGTACAGCCATTAAAACTTTAGGGCTATAGAATTTCCTAATTTGAGTTAAAAGGAGATATTTCTTTAGCAGGCCTAACCCGAAGGCTGTGTTCCGACTTTACCAAAGTTCAGTGGGCCACATGACTGATGGGATATTGACAACCTATTGGACAAGAATGATTGCTACACTTGGGCCAAGTCCATGTTAGAATAGCGTAACCAGCCTTTCAGAACAAATCTGTGATTTCTCTTGGACTCTGGGGAATATGAGCTTCAGCCCAATATTGACAGAAAGACCCACAATCTAGGACACAGGATGGAAGAGTCATTCAATGAACCAGTGACTACGTCTCTCAGCTAACATGTAAGAACCAGTTCACGTAATACCTTGGTCGAGTCACTTTCCCTCATGGAAACTTAGCTGTGAAATGGAGATGGATTAGACAACACTTGGCTCTAATTACCACCCTTCTGTGTCACTCAGTGACCAGGTAATAACCTTAACTTCTCTGATCCTTACAACAGTGAACCCCCCCCCCAATCCTCTGCTCCGCTGGAACCCAGAATAATTGCCACATGGAAAGTTGGCTGATTTAGTGTAGCCGATTGCTAATTAATCCACTTGCAATGGTGTGTATTTGTGTGTGTTTGAAATCTGTTAGTGAGGTCTGCCCCATGCCAGGTGGCTTCTTATGCCAAGTTCACATCATGTTGACTTGGTCTTTTGTTTCAGTCACATGGAAGCAGCTGCTCTAACACAGCTATTTCTATAGGGGGGCATTTTGACACAATCAAGAAAACAAATCATTACATCTTCAGCTTTTTAAAAAGCCATCACCAAATAATTTGCTAAGGAGACATTTCAGGCCAGCTGCCCTCATTTCAGAACTTTCTTCCTCTCCCACCACCCCACTGGCAAAGGAGCTCAGGGAGGGAGAGCCTCTCCAGAGCCAGCTTCAGGTCAGGGCTATAGGCAGGGCAGTGAGACACTGGTAGAATAAAGGATACAGAAGAGCAGACATGCAGTGGATATAAGGGGCATGTTTCACATAGTACCTGGTAATTTTCAAAAGCAATTTTACATTTAAATGCAGCCATTTCAAAACTCTCCCATCAAAACATGTCAAAATGCCCTTCTCTGTCTCAGACAAAGGAAGCGAATGCCAGGAGGAGATGAAGAAGACAGTGATTCCCCCTCCCCCCCAGACTCAGAGTCACCTAAGGGAAAAGACAGAGCTGAAAAGAGAGCAAATTATAATGGTCCTGCCGGAGACGGGTATGATGGCGGCGGCAAAGGGACAAAGGGGACAGGGTGGGGCAGGTACAGTGACATCCCCTGTTGGGAGTAACGGTGAGTTTAAGAAATGAACATTGGACTGGAGAGATTGTTCGGTTGGCAAAGTGCTTGCTGTGCAAGCACCAGGTCCTAAGGGTGATCCCCAGTACCCTCAGTACCCAGTACCCTCAGTACCCAGTACCCTCAGTACCCAGTACCCTCAGAGCCAGCTGGGCAGACGAAGCAATGGGCATGGCTGCAAACTGCAGCACTGGGGGGGAGACAGGGGAATCCCTGGGGCTCACTGGCCAGACAACTTAGCCTAATTGGTGAACCCCAAGTCTCAGTGAGAGACCCTGTCTCAAAAGGAAGGAGGGAGGAAGGGAGGGAGGGAGGGAGGCAGGCAGGAGGGAGAGAGGGAGGAAGAGTTCTAATACCTACATTGTCCTCTGACCGTCAAACCTGTTTGTGAACATGTGTCTGTGCATACACATAATACACACATACACATGGAATTCATTTTGATAGCAAATACTGACTGAAGTTTAACATGTCACAAGCACTGTTATTTGTGGCTTATTTTAGTTTTTTTGCAATGTCATATATGACCACTATTCCCATCTCAATAAGAAGGAGACTGAGGAACCTAGTGAAAAGTGACTTTCTCAGGACAATTCAGTGGGTAAAAAAGTGTCAGCATGGATTTCAGGCCATGAGAAAGGTCCTGCCCATTCTAGAAAGGTAAACAGAGCGCCCGGCTTGTGGGAGGAGCAGAGGCCGAAACACTTGCCAGACCTGGTTCCCCTTCTCCCACCCACCGGCTGTCTGACCTCCTTTGATCTGTTCACCCAACCACTGGAGCCTCGTTGCATGTTCTTGCCCCTCCCCAGCATGTACTACTCAGCAACCTTTGGCTTTATTCTGATGACCATATATATACACACATATATATGTGTGTGTGTGTGATATGTCATATATATGTCACTGTTTCATGCTTAGGTCCAAGTTCCTGTGGTCATAGGCTAATTTCCTAAGGAGTCAACTCTGAGGCTCCAGAGGTCTCCCCAGACAGAGATCTGGGAAATGAGAGGGTGTAAGGTGCTGGTGAGAGCAGGTAAGAGAAGAAAGTGTAAGAGGGAAGAGGACAGGGGACAAGCAGGTGGGGAGAGAGGCTCCTGATCTGTACAGAAGGAAGCCCCCTCCCAGAACTGGTTGGAAGCAGGAGTATGTGCCTAGGAGTGGCCTGAAGCAGGCAGGAGAGACCTGCAGTTGCCGCAGAAGCTTCAATGGCGCTTGAAGGACTCAACAAGGACGAGGGCAACAGGAGTATTTCCACAGTAAGCAGCAAGGCGCTCACAATCCAGAAAGCCCTGGACACTTGCAGCCATTCCCAGCCCTTGTCTTTATAGCTGCTGCCACTCTTTCTTTCTGCTCTCTCTCTCCACTCTCTCCTTCCCCTCTCTCCTTCAGCCCGCAGTCTGCCCGCCCACCTCTTCTGTGCTGCGCAAGGAGCAGATTGGTTCATTTTCTCAGAGTCCAAAACAATCCAGTTTCCCTGCCTCTTCCAAATATGTTGTATTGGGGTGGGAGGGGGTTGGGGGGGAGAATTACACTCTTTAATATAAATACTTTTCCTTCATTAAATGAAATCTCCAAAGCCCAATGGCATTTTCAGTGCTTATGTAAAGATGCCAGTGGGGATTTGGAATGGAAAATAGTATTTTTATACAAGTCAATGAAGATCTCAACAGGACGGAGAGAACACTCTTCAAGTCTAAATCCTCCCAAGCCTCAGACGGGCAGGTCTGCTCAGGCAGGGATGTGTTGCTCCGTGCCCTACTGGAAACTTCTCCTCAAGTATTTGGAGTGCTCACATGTATCACTTCTCTGCTTGGCGGAAATTATATTCATAGTGTCTTTCTGCAGCTGCAATCCATCTAACTCGCACTTCTGTTTGCACCTGATAACTTTGTATAAAAACTTGGATATTTGTAGAATCAGGAGCAGGCATGTGTCTGCACACCAGGAAACCAAGAATGATGTCTCCTACTTGCAGTGTAACTGGAGAATGAGCTTCCCCATCAGAAGAAAGTCTTGTTTCCAAAGATGGAAAAGGAGACTGGGTTCAGATTCCAGTGCTTACTCTCACTGCCTGGGTGGCCCTCCGCAGTGTGCTTAGCCTCACATACCAGTTCTCATAGGGCCTGGGGAGACTTGGACAGCAAAGGATATAAAGAACCTATCAAAACAGCCTTGCTAAAAACCTGTAATTCTTTGTTGTATGTCTATGTATTACATGCACATAGTATGTGTGTGTGTGTGTGTGTGCATGTGTGTGTGCTTGCATGTGTGTGAGCATACATGCATTTGATTAGGGCAGGCTCTCTCAGTCAAATCTGCAGCTGATATTGCTAGTCGTCCTAGCCAGCTTTTTCTGGTGATCCCTGGTCTCTGCCTCCTAAGGGTGGAATTAATTATGCATACTCAGCATTCAGATGAATTCTGGCTACTGAACTCTGGTCCTCTTGTTTGCTCGGTGAATACTTTAACTGCTAAGCTATCTTGCCAGCCCCCAAACCTGCTACTCTTCAGCTACCTCTCATCTACCTGGCTGTTGTGTTCAATCTTTTAGTAGCAGCTATTTCATAGCAATTACTCTGGTTCATTGCTGATACCGAGCATCCCCATGCCCCCTCCCAACATGGCAGCTTCAAAAGACAATCGTTGGTATCACCCATTTCTGCCTCTGGTTGCGTGGGCCTTCAAGGGACATGAGGAGCTTTACAGATGGAAATGAGATGAATGTACATGTTGGAAGTGGGGTCCCTGAATCTTCACAGCAAATTAAGAGACAGATCTTTCGCAACTCCTCCATGCTGCTCAATAAGACTTTGACTATGAGGCCTTTGCATGAAAATAAGACTACTGGAACCGCTTTATGTTCCTGGACAAAGGTGGCTGTGGGGGTGAGGTGGCATCAGGCTCTGGAGTCCGGTGAATCTGGCCTTTGCACACCTTCCCATTTGAGGAACAGGGATTCTTACCTGTTCTGCCGAGCCGCTGGCAGCTGTGCCCAGCAGGAAGCAGACACTCGGAAACTGGCATCTGGTCCTAAAATCCTAAAAGAAGTATTAGTTCCCTTCTTTGCCTCAGAGCACCAGGGCGCCTGCCCCATCCTCCCACTTTGCTGGGAAAGCAGAAGAGGGTTCTTACTGAGACAAACAGGCAGGCTGAACTCTTGCCTGTTACTGTGGAAAAATCCATTATGGAGAAGTCATTTGTCAAAGCCAACTGTTTAGCTGCTGCAATTTACATATTTTATCAAGTTTGATTAGAACCCATTGTCTTTTGCTTTGTTTCTAGCTTTCACCTTCCTGGACCTCTTTTTCTAGGAAAACTTTGGTGTCCTTGTTGCGAAAGGGTGCAGTTTGAGCTTGAATTTGCATTTGCTAGTAAGACTACAAGGGAACCTGGCCAGGAATTCCTGGTGGGGAAAGGCTGGGCGCTGGAAGCTACCTGATACCTCACTCAACCAAAAGGCAACAGATGCTCTACAACCTATTCCATACGTATTTACCAAGCACTTTCCGTGTGCCAGGTGCCAAGCATACAACCTGTGAAGAAAACAAGCAGAGTCCTGGTTGTCACTTCTGGCTTAGTAGCCCTAGACTTTGCCACCTGTAAGATCAGACAGCTGGACCAAGCGACCTCTGTCCCTCAGGCAGATGCTGATAGATCACTTTATTTATTCTTACAAGGTTCTTGGGAGGTCAAGACTGTTATTGTCCTCATTATCCAAGAGAAAGGCCCCAGGCTTAAGGCCACAGAAGTATACACAACAGTGCTCAGGTTAAACTTTCCCATCTGACTCTCCAGTGCAAGTTTACAACCTCCTCCTCTAGGTTTTGAGTTTCTGGAAGACAGTGACAGTCTCCAATCCTTCTCCAATCTTTCTCCCTGTCCCTATGTCTTCAGAAGCCAACCTATGATCTGGTCTGTGGTCAGCATTAGAAGCCACATATGAATTTGGCAGGAAAGGAAGGTCCCTGGCCCCTTCCTATCTTTGGGGTCTTAGTTCTGTCTTCGTCTCCATAGCTCCCCCTGGCTAATGGCTGTCACACTACATGCTGTGTGGCCTACCCAGGTTCAAGATCTGGGGAGTGTTGGTAGCTGATAGCTCATAGCTGAATTATCTCCCTTGGCTTCACTCTCAACTTTGACCAAGGTTTTGCTCCAGTCACATAGAGCATCCCCTAACGTGGGGCACAGAACTAGCTCCCTCACTGCCTCAAGCACCTGGGAAGGGCTCTGAGCCCTCCCTAGAGATAGATGGCAGTCACAGCTCAGTCTACTCAGTCCGATCTTGTTTAACTCATGTCTCTTACATATGTTTCCAAGGTCGAATCCCACAAAGCTCCTGCTTGGGAATCTCAGTGTCTGAGTCCGTGTTTCAGAAGTCCCAGCTGCTGCCTCTGGTATCCCTGGGGTGTTCTGGAGGTGCTGTGAAATGCTGAGATGAAGACAGTGTGAGGGTCATCTTTCCCACCATGCACCTGTCTCCCTGCTCTCAGCTCTGCAGCTGGCAAGAGCACCAAGAGGCTCCGTACTGCTCCAATAACTATCAAATTGATAGCTCCTTAGCTGGTAGGTACTGTCCATTTCTCTCTCTTTCTTTCTCTCTTTCTCTCTCTCTCTTTCTTTCTTTCTTTCTTTCTTTCTTTCTTTCTTTCTTTCTTTCTTTCTTTCTTTCTTTCTTTTCCTTCCTTCCTTTCCCTCCCTCCCTCCCTCCCTTCCTTCCTTTCTTCCTTCCACTGTTCTGAAAGGCATACATCCATTGGGCACTTTCTAGATATCAGTTTGCATAGATGTTACCCCTTACAGTCCAGGGCAGTGAGCTGAGATAGTGTGGATACTGGTGCTCCGTGATTCAGAATCCATAGCAATGGAATCACTCTCTAGCTCTGTGGCCTGGAGCCAAACCTTGTCCTGCCTGGTCCTCTGCTCTTTTTCTCTACAGTGAGGATGCTCTGATGACCTATGTGACTCTCTCGTAAATCAGAGGCCAAAGGAGTAGTTTCTAAGTGTGCTAAGGCCTATTAGGACATTAATGTGAAAACAGATGAGGTGTACCAGGGGGCACCTGTCCTCAAAACCTGAAGTTTCTGAATTTCCGTTGTCAGCAACATGATCCTTGCAAAGGTCATGCCTGTTTTCTAACCAAAGGATAG
Source organism: Typhlomys cinereus (assembly GCA_023101885.1). Taxonomy (NCBI): domain Eukaryota; kingdom Metazoa; phylum Chordata; class Mammalia; order Rodentia; family Platacanthomyidae; genus Typhlomys; species Typhlomys cinereus. The sequence continues at coordinate 1,393,078 of JALPQD010000008.1, read as the reverse complement.
AACATTCATCCCTACTCTTGGGACATGGTGAGTCTCAACCAGAGAGAAGAGATTTTAGGCCCTGGACCAGCTGAACCCAAGTGAAGAATCTGACTAGGGGAGGTAGGATGGGAGGAACTCAGGAGTTGAGAGTAAAAATAAACTTCCCAATACGACTATTTTATCAGATGGACTAGAGGCTCTGGATAGCAGGTGCTGGGCTGTGGATAGAACAGATCCGAGTTGTAGCTTCTAGTCCTGCCTGACCAAGGCAGCATGTGATATATGACTAGAAAAAGATCTAAAATGTGGCAAGTATAGCTGAGGGTGAGGACATGGTTGGCCTGGAGATATCTGAGAGGTTTCTAGAAGAGATGTGGCAAAGACAGAACTCATGGGGAAGTTCAGGGTCTACTTGGGAAGATAATAGCAAGCTGAGCCTGAATATTGTATTCTTCGGAAAGAGTCGTTCTTAACAAGGAGCCATGAAAAATTCAGTGATGTGTGAAGAGTTTCATTGTCATGTATGAGGAAGGGATGTTACCAGCATCTGGTGGAGAGAGGGTATGAATGTATACTATTAATATCCCACACCATCCAGCTTAGCACCACAATGCTGAAAAAGCTTAAAGAGGCTGAGGAAACACATTCAAGTGCTTGTCTGTGAAGAATACCAGAGGCTCAGCCACATTGCAGGGACATACAGTTTCTTACTATATTAAGGTTTAGTCTGTGAGCTCTAAATTATCCTCATTTTTGTACTTGGTGGAATTAAGATTTAGAAGGGGTGATTTTACCAATGCCTCTCAGCACAGGGAAGTCAGAAGACTCTCCGTTGACCTCCTCCTTAGAGGACAGAGTAGTAATGGGTATTCTGCTGAGTCTCCCTCGTCCAACTTCCCCCTCCTTTTGGGTTCAACCTCTAGGAAGCATTGCTGAACTAGCCCTGAATACCTTGGGTCACATGGTGTTTCATGCATCCCCAATTGCATTCACTGACTTTCCACTTCTTCAGGAATGCTCAGTATGTGCCTCCCACACCTACATTTTCCAACAAGATTGCCCACAAACTTCCCACCTCAACCACGTCCCTGTTGTATTTCTTTGTCCCTGTTCCCTCTATTTTCACTGTCAACAATGGTGAAATTTTGACATTGCCTTTAGCTTGACATGTGTTATGCTGATGGAATCAGATAAAACACCAAGGAAGACCTAGCAAAGTCCCTGGTGAACCTGTTTCCTCCTTCCCTTCTCAGAGTAGGTACATCCAGAATGAGTAGGAAGAATCCAGACAGATGAGATGGGGATTGGTACTCAAGGCAGAGGGGGAGAACATATGATCACAGTGGATGTGTGAGTGTCGTGCCTCAGAGACTGCCAGGAGCTGGCTGAGGCCAGGGTCTGTGGAGAAGATGGACAGAAGTATAGCCATCATCTACCAAAAGAAGGATTCGGGCTAATGAGGCTAGACTTCAACTGAGGACAACAGAGAGCTGCTGAAGAGTCTTAAACCGAGGAAGCAGTGTGTTTCCATGTGCACTTCAGAAGGTCCACATTGCTGTCGGGGCGAAGAGTGGAATGGCAAGAGAGATGCTGGCTCAGGAAGGCTCCGGTCTTCAGCAAGTTCACAGACAGATGCCAGCCAAGTGCGCTTTACCACTACCAGCATTTCAGCTGGGTTTCTAGCCTAGGAGCAACGTGGACCTGGATAGGTCCTGAAAGGTTGGGAAAAAAATGTTACACTTGGTCTAGCTTAAAACCAGTAGTAATGCATTTTCTTGACTTCATGTTACCTTCAAGGATCATAAAATCTAGAAAACAAAAAAGGCCAAAATGTATATTAGAAAATTTCCTTCTTGTAACAAACTACCTTTTTCCTCTCTGTATATGATCATATTCTTCTTTGACATTAATGTCTCATTATTCACAACAAGTTGTTGGCAGAAGACATGGAAAAGCAAAACTGAGCTTCAAGGGACTTTTGTACTTCACAGGGCAAGGCAAGTGCTCTTTGGGGCCTCTTAACACCTTGTAGGACCTCCTCATAATTGATCCATGGATTAAAACTTTCTCTCTGCAACTTCATGGGACACCTTGATCATAGTGCTGGTCTTCATTCAAGTTCAACATCAATAGATAGGCTCCAAGTGACTTAGGTTAATATATCAAGTAGGGGAAATGTAGCTATCTCCATGAAGATTTTGCTAATTATCTATGACTGCCTAGTAATCCAACTGTGTCCCCCAGCTGAAGCAGGTGGGCAGGAAATTTGAGGCCATTCTCCACTGTAACTATTTACAGAGCAGTTTGGTGTACTATCCTCCTACCTAAGGTTCATTGGCTCTTTTTTCCTATTAATCTATTTCCTTCCCTCTTTTAGGTTCTTGTTCTAATTAACAGTAACAGGAATGTGTTCCATCCTGACGAGTGGGTCTTGAGTCCAAGCAGATAGCTGTTGGTTATTTCCTTGATACTCACGCCACTATTTATTTATCATTTATTTTCTGTTTCTTTGGGTCAGCAACATGGTGGCATTTAGCCAGTAGTTTTGGCTGAGTATCTTTTGCAGTGAGCCATTGGCCAAGCTTAAGTCATCTGGAACCGAAGAATCTGCTTCTAAACTCAATCAAACATAAGTTCTACTTGATTTTTTTTAATCATGTAAGCTTCTTCATAGCCTTCCTAAGTATCTTTATGACATGGCAGCTGGATTTCCCCAAAGTGAGTGATTCAGGAGAGGGTGAGAATACCCAAACCACAGTGTTTCAGTAGTCCAATATGAAAAACACTAGTCACTCCTTTGTAATATTCCATTGGTTAGAAGCAAGTACCTAAGCCCAGCCCACACTGAACGGAAAGGAAGCTAATCTCAACCTCCTGGAACAAGGAGATTCATGAAGAAACTAAGTGCAGTAACTCAACTGTGTCCCCCAGCTGAGGCAGGTGGGCAGGAAATTTGAGGCCATTCTCCACTGTGTAGACAGTTCCAAACCAACCATGCTCTACATAACAAAACCTTGCCTCAAAACAAAATAGAACTAAAAAATTATGGACATGATTTTGAAACCAACACAAGGGCCTTAATCATCCAGAGTCAATAAGCTACAGAGATTTAGCACATAAATAGAAATTCTTAAAGGCCTCAGTCTAATATTGGCTCCCACATTTGCTACTTTTGCAAGTTTAGTCAAGCCACTGAATTTTTCTGTATCTCAATTTCCTAATCTTTATAAAAGGGCTAAAAATAGTGTAGTAATAGCAAGGTGCTTCATTGGATTGCTGTGAGAATTAAATCAGATCATGCATGCAAAGTGCCTGGCACAGAATAAGTACTCAATAAATATTACTTAATTGCTATCATAATGGAATAATATTATTGTCCTCTTTCATAGGAGAGCATAGAGATTAGGAACACAGTTGCTTCTTGGGTTACAATTCTGGCTTTGCACTCACTCAGTTGCTGTCAGGACCAGCTCAAGTCATTTGGTCTTTCTTGGTCTTGACTTTCTGTAAGATGAAGATACTAGTAGCTAGTACCTAGTCACCAAATATGTGTTCAACAAATATTTTATGAGTAAGGAATCAGTAGTTGGTAGAGGACTATATGACCAGGGATGCCCATGAGTATCTGAGTATGTACATGTGCATGTATGTGGATACATGCATAGGCATGCACATAGGTTAGGTATACTGCAAAAATACATTGTGCTCTCATGTCCTTGAACATGCTAACATCCTTTAGCTCTTCAGTTTCATCACCCTCATATATTTTTCTTGTTCTCCTTGTTTGCATTCTGTTCCACCTTAGCTCTGTCGGCATATACTTCTTTCTTCATTCCTGCTGCCTCCACCAAGAATATGTTTAATTGGCTTTGCACAGAGGAGGAGCCTGGGGATTTGGTGACAGAGGGGGTGGGGTGGCCCCATGTCATACCACCTCAGAGCTGTTGCATTACCTTAAATTGATTTTGCAAATGAAAGCTAAAAGCTAAGCAAAGGCGACCCATCCATTTTGCCTAAAGATGATTATAATGCTCTTTTATGGCCTCCTAAATGACAAAGCAATTTGTTACCTGCTTGCATCAACATTTGCTTATATTAGCACTAGAGATGCTTGATTTTTATTAGCCCCATGTTATCATTTTATGAAGACACAGGGGCTCAGTAAAATTAGTGTGCAAATAGAATGCCCATTTTGCATTTCCCTGTGGTCAGCAAAAATGCTGAATGCAATAGAGTTGATATCGGGTCAAGGGAGACATCCATAAAGTCAGCCTTCACCAAGGGCCTCGCTAACATCACTTGTCATTTCTGGGCTGGTGGGATCGATGGGTCTGTGTTAGGCACTGTTTTTTAAAAGGGGTTGGGGATTGGGGTTAAAAAATTAAGTGAAACACAACATAAATACAAAGACAGTAGTAAGGCATGAAACCAAACTCTCTCGTGTGCATCACAGATGGCAACTTAGCAGATGTGGGTTGTCTAGTATTGTTAGTGGAGTCAGAAGGAGTCAGACAGGGGAGAGAAAGGGACTCTGGCTGGAAGCCTGACCTTGAATATGACTCCTTCTATGAACCTATGAGCCAACTCAGATCAACTGGGGTTAACCCTGTGTGCCTTGTAGGAGCACGATGAAGATCAAATGATGTAAAAGATGAAAAAAAAGTCTTTATTTTCTGCACATATATATCAGGCCTCATATCTGCACCTGTGGAATCATCTTGCTAGCCCCTAAAAATCTTTATAAAGAGCGATCTACATAAGTATTAATATGTTCATTTATTATTCCAGAAACTAGCCCCTGAACCCCCACTCCATACAAACTCCTGGGAAGATAGGAATTTACCCATGGAGATCATCCTGCAGTAGCTTATATACAGTCCAGGAAATGCACAATTGTTTAACTCCTCATTTATTATTACTTATTCACTTAAAATTTTTTATTTATTTGTCCAAGAGAGTGGGGGGACAACATGTGCCGTAACATGTATGTGGAGAATGAAGATCAGAGAAAATTTTCAGAAGTCATTTATCTCCTTCTACCACATGGGCCCTGGAAACAAAACTGTCTAAGTCACCAGGTTTGTGAGCAGGTGCCTTTACCCACTGAACCACCTTGCCAGCCTCTCAATGCTTCTTTTAAACCATAAATATCTTCTCTATTGTCATCTGTTCCTTGAACATGAAATCACACACCTCAACACAGGATGGTTTCTCATGTATGTTGATCTAATGTATTTCCTGCTAGCTTTTAGCCCCTACTATTCATCTCAATGGAACAAATAATCTCCAATCTTTAGGACCATGTTTAATAGAGTTAATATTTCTCATTATAATGTCTTGCATTCATACATATTTGGAATGATGAGCAGCATTCAAAATGACCTATCACCAACATTTCAGGAATAAATCTTCCAGTTCTTTCTGTACTATCTTCCCCCAGTCATCCTTTAACACAGACAGGCTCCTGTGCCCCAACTTCTCTCAGACTTTCTTCCTAAATTTCCTTCAGTCCTTCTTTTGTCCATGGCTGAGTGCCCCTTCCCCTGCCTCTTATTTTGAAGAATACCGTTCTCGTTTATTGTTTTTATGAAACAATCTCTTTATATAATGACCAATCCTTATTAAATAGATTAAATTTCTGTGGTGAAAAGAGACTGAGATCTGATTTGGGGCCATACTTCCCTGCTTTTTAACACATGTAATTTTTGTTAGATACTGGATATTATAAAAATATACATTGTTGAGGGTCTGGATTTTGTTATCTTTTTAAAGAGAGTTGAGTTTTGCACAGCAAGTAGTCAAATTTCTTTTCTCAGTTTGATTCTTTTCACACATTTATGTATTTGAAAGAGAGAGAGAGATTGAAGCATGCCATGGTGTGTAAGTAGAGATCAGAGGGATAGTTTCAGAAGACAACTTCCTCTTTTCTTGGACCATATGGGCTTCTGGGGACTGAACTCAGGTTGCCAGGTTTATGAACAGATACTTTATCCACTGTGCTATCTCACCAATCCTCTTTTCAGACTTTTATGAAATCCATATTAGAATGTGTCTAGAGTCATTTTACCCTGCCACCAAGATATGGCCCTTCTGAGATCATATTGTTTCCTGAGTGACCTTTAATAAGGACTTCTACTTTGGTGGTTGGAATTCATATGATTCCTCAGGCCTACATGACCCCTAAGAGCTGAACAGTGGGGACACAGGCTTATTTTGGATCGTGTCATCAGGGCTTTCAATTGGTGGTCACTTGGCACAGTTGCTTTGCAGCCTGTGGCAGTATGCCACCTCATGGAATGTGGTAGAGGGGCCACTCACTGTATAACAAGCAGGAGGCAAAGGCAGAGAGCCAAAGATTGAGGCTGAGATTCCAAGGTCTTCTTTTTTTTTTTATTATTATTATTTATTCAACTGTGCGCATGTGCGTGTGTGTGTGTGTGTGTGTGTGTGTGTGTGTGTGTCTGTGTGTGTGTAGAACCACGGACGAACTCGCGAACCACCATGGGCACCTCCACCTCCTTCTGCCCCGGGATTCACAGGCTCCGCCCTACCAGGACCAGAAGCGCAGGCCGCCCCCGCTTCCGCCTGGCGTCTATACGTGGGATCTGGGATCCGAACTCAGGACCTTCCACCTGCAAGGTGGAGGCTTAACCCCTGAGCCACCTCTCCAGCCCCCCAAGGTCTTCTTTAAGATCATGTCCCCCAAACCTCAACTTCCTTCCACTAGGCTCTCCCTCCTAAAAGTTCTATCATCTTTGAGTGGTAGCATAGACCTGGGAACAAATTTTCAATACATTCAAGATCCAACAATCCAAGATCAAGATTGGGATAGCAAATACTGAAGAAGGCTCCTTCACAGAGTTCCACAATTCTTGTCTCCTACAGCTCCTCCCTCTTCTCTGGAATCCACTAACCTTGCTCATAACTGCCACCTGCTCAGCTGTCGTCTCACTGAGACTTCCATGCTCTGCTCAAGTTGTCACATACTGCTAGTCATTATGTATGGATCACCGGGTACAAACACAGGGCACCCTCAGAACACACAGTATTTGCTTCTCTTTTGTCATGGATACTCTTGCCCTGCTTCTTGTCTCTTGAACAATGTCTGAAAATAGATGGTATATTTTGTTTAATTTTCTAGGATTTTGTTCTTTTTTTTTTCTTTTTCTTTTTCCAATATTAGAAATCCCAAACCCAGGTACTAAGCAAGTGTTCTACCACTGAACTATACCCAGCCCTACTTTTCTAGTTGGCTAAGGTAAAAAAAAATTTGGTCCTTGTTACTTCATCACCACCAAACAAGATTTTAGTCTCGGGTCCTTCCATTATCTACTAACTATATGAACTTGATCAAATTACATACCATCAATGAGCCTCAGTTTCTGTCTCTGTAAATGGGATATTGACTACCTGCTACTGTGAGGATTATGAATAGGTTTAAAATGTCTGACACAAAACAAGTTAATTTACTGGCAGATGCTGCTATTTCTGTTAACATATAGATACTTTTTATTCCATCATTTACTAGATGTTTTCTGAGAAATTGCCACCATATGAAACATATTATGTTCTGTTTATAAATGAGAACATTGAAACTTAGAAACACATACAACTGCCCAGGGGCACAGTAAGTGACTATGAAGTTCAACTTCACTTATGGCTTCCTCAGAGGATTGCAAATATTACCTTCTGATAAAATATGCTATAAGTTGTAACTATGAAATAGGAATGCAGTCTTTTTTCAACAAAATGGGCATTTATTTATTTATGTCTATGTGTATGTGTGTGCATGCAAATACATGTGTGCCACAGCACATATGTAAGAGGTCAGGGAACAACTTGCATGGGTCAGTTCTCTCCTTCTACTATGTGGGTTTCAGGATTGAATTCAGATCATTGTTGGTAAATTCCTTTCTCTGTGGACTCATTTTGTGGACCTAGAAAATGTCATCTTTTAATATTGGATGAAGACATACTTAGTGAACAAAAGGCAACTGTTACTTAATGGTTCTGATCCAATGATTTAAGGGATACAAGTAAAGTATCCAACCCTTTCCTCAACCCCCAATATCAATCCTTCATCTCAGCTTGCTCTCCATAATGACCTTTTATTCTTTTCTTACAGAAAATCTCCGGGAAGGGACAGAGCAGAAGGTGATTTTCATCACAGGACGAGTCCACCCAGGGGAAACACCCTCTTCATTTGTGTGCCAAGGTGAGCTCTAACTGCCGGGGTGTCTTGTGCCTGCAGAGCCATTGCCCAGATCTCTGGAATGCTGTGATCACAGGCACAGTCTTTATCTCACATGGCAGTTTACTTCATTGCTTTAAAAAGCTTGCATCTGATCTCTACTCAGTTTTGTTTCAATGAATGCTTTGCAACTAGATATACCTACAAAAGAATAGATGGATGAATGGGTAGATGGATAGTGGCAAATGGGAGAGGCTGAGAGAAATTCTCTCAGTGCATTATATCAAGGATGAGCAATAGAATCACCTACACTTCCCAAATTTATTTATTTCCAGTGGTGGATAGAAGCAAAATTTAGCCTAATTTAATGGTATGCTGGTAGAAAGGCTATGGAATGGGAAAATTATTTATTCACCCATTTATCCTATCATTCACTTAAAAAACAACTTTTGAAATGCCCACCATGAACAAGGTAGCGTGCTCTGCATCAGTGTATTTCTTTGTAATTGCATTTTAAATTTATTGTTAAACATTTCATCCATATAAAATTAGTACTCAGCCACAGTCATCAATATACATGTATTTAATAAGTAAGATATAAATAACATAACAAATGCCTGGGTACCAATAGCTTAAGAAGCAACATGTTATCCAACTTCTTTGTTCTTATTTCTCCTTCCTCCCACAGATAATCACAGATTTGGTATTTATTATGTGGGATCTGGGGATTTGAACTCAGGTCTTTTTGCTTGTGAAGCAAAGGTTTTAACCCCTGCGCCATCTCCCCAGACCCACAGAAACTTTTATTAACTGAATTTTACATATGAGGAAACAGAAATGTGTAGAAGCAATTTGTCTCATGTCGGTGTCAAAAAAGGGTCGGAGGGATATGAAAGACCTTTCGAAGGTTGTAGTGCTTGAGGGCAACATGCTACAGTGGAAGTATTTGGAGACTGAGATCAGGCCACCAGGAGGTCAAATACTGGCCGAGTCACCTCCTGGAAGTGGGGTGTCAGTTTCCCCAAATGTAAAATTAGGTTAGCAGAGCTATCCAGGAAGTCTATTAAGGAAGCTGGCATGAGATGAATGTAAACACAACACTGGGTCCTCTGCCGGGTGCACAGCAGGCATTTGACAGATGCTGCCTCCATCCCCATGGGAACCTGGGAAGATGAAGCAGTGTTCTGTTTTGCAAACTATCAGGCGCTATGCAGATAAATAGGAGCTTCATTTTCCTAGTCACATTCTTTCGTGCTCCTTTTCAGCTGACAAGCTTGGGTTTCAGGGAGAGGAAGTGACTTGCCCAGAGTCAGGCAGGCTGTCAGCACGTGGCTGGGTTCCAGCCACTACAGCTGACTCCTTCACCTTCTCACTTCTGGCTCCCCCAGCAGCGTCCTTGCACTAACCTTTCCCGGGTCTCTCCTGGGTCTACCTACCCCTTTACTAGCAGCCATCTGTCAGTTACTAAACTTGGCAGCAGATCCATTCTCCCAGCTGACTGCATGGAACTGCTTTGTCCTTGTTTTGCAAAAAGACAGTAAATCTTGCCATGAAGACCTTCTGTGAGCAATACAGAGGGCAAAGTCACCATCCCATTTTACAGATGAACTCTGGGGCATTAGAGAAGCCAGGAGGGTCTCGGGTGCACTGTCTGACAACGCTGTTCCCTGAAAAGGTATCTCACATGGGCTGAACCAGAGGTTTTCGAATCTGTCCACATCTTGGCAGAATTTGTCCCAAGAGAAGCTCTAGGCTCCTGATATGGCATTCCCAGCCCATGATGAACAGACTGTTGCCAGGTTCTCTGGCCTCAGCCTCATCCCCCCTGGCAGTCTCACACAGCCAGCCCCATGCACATTAATCTCAGAATGGGCAGCCTTCTACTACCGGGCCTTTGTACTTGCTGCTCACTCAGTCTACTGTCCACTCCTTGTCATCTGGTGAGCATCTTTTATCATCTAAGGTTTATTCCAAGAGCTTCCAATGTGTGTTTTTCTAGTCCACCCCCACCCAGTCCTCTGCTTTCTGGATACTTCAGACGTCTAAAAACTTCTTTCACCAGTTAAAAACCTTTATTGCCCAGATCTATTATATGATGGATATACATTTGTTTTCCCTATCAAGCCATGATCTGCTTAAGAATTAGAACTGGCTTTCCAGCTGTCACATCTGTAAAATCACATCTGTAAAATGGGGTTATCTTGTCCATCTTATGAGGCTGTTGTAAAGAGCAAAGGCTATATTGATGCTTGCTTGCTAACACTGAATTCAGAAAGAGGAACCTTCATGACACAGAGCCAGCAAGGAGCAGAGAAGGGCTTCGACTGGGTCTGGGTAACTCCCCAGCCTGTTTTTGTCCCCTATTCTAGTCAGGGGTGAAAAATTCTAGAAGGTGATTTGTAATTGGAAAGACACCGAGTTCTGACCACCCCACAATCACCATCGGCGTGCATTTTTTATTGGGAATATGGAGACTTGAAAAAGTAAGGTGGCTTGTTCAAAGTGACATCATTTATTCAGGACAGTAGCTCTGGACCCCATATTCTTACTTGACTCCTCTTGTCCCCAACTTTACATCTACCCTTTGAGACACACGGGTCGTCCTTCTTTGAGGCAACTTAAGATGGGCACAATTACTCTACTTTCCTGCCTTCACTGGATTCTCAGTCCATGGGGACAGCCTTGATCAAGCCCCATAGGGTTTAGCTGGAGATCTCTTCTCCAGTCACACCCTGCAGCTTGGTCCCTCTGCCAGCCAGACAGACCGGTTGGACGCCTGGAAAGATAATCAGTAAGGTGACTTCTATTCTGTTAGCACTTTCCCCATTCACTGGCTTGATAACCTTGAGCAGGAAACAGGTGCACGAAGCCTGGTTGTCTCCATCTGGCTGGGACCATGGTTCTCACTGCTGAGCTGCTGATGCACCTGCTACGGGGAGTGGAGTGGAATTCTGTCCTCATTGGGATCTGGATGGGGTGTTGTCAAGGGTAGCGGGGCCTGGATTTACTGAAGATGCTGTTTGGAGATGGAAAGCGAGTCTCTCTTGCATCACCTTCTGTAATAACTACAGTAATTGCTAAGATTATGAACAGGAGGGATGGGGAAGGAGGGCCACACCAGTAACGAGAGAGGGGACCATGTTACAGCAGAGAAAATAGGCCACCATCAAGGACTGCAAGTAAGTAATGAGACATCTGGTTAAGTTCACAGACTTTCCTTCCTGATCATTTACAACTGATGGGGTATGATTTTACCAGAAGGGGAGGGCATATAGTCTGGCAGATAGAAAATAACCATTTTGCAGATGGGTGATTGACCCCTCCCTCACCACGGATTCCTACTTTTATTACATCTATCTTTGAATATACTCTTATAACAAGACTCTTAACAGGTCTTTATCTCTGGCCAGGGGGTGACATCCAATACCCATCAGGGTGGAGCCAAGGGCATTGCAGAAGCAGCAAAACTGAAAAAAAAATTAACAAACCATAATCCAGAACATCAGAGACTCTATATCAATCACCTGGAACTAGGCCAGCCTAATTTCTCCCTATCCTGAAGCTCAGGAAAATTTGTGGAAGAGAGGGCGGTAAGATTATAAGAGCACAAGGATGGGAGGAGCAATGATATGCAAGATACTCCACACGAGTTAGGGCCGAAGCAATCATATTTGGACTTTACATGCCCTGCGCAATGTCCAACACACTATTGACCTCACAAAGTCTAGCATTTACTAAGGGCAGTAGGATCCCGGGAGGCAAGACATTGACAGCCACAGTAGTGTTCCTATGCTTAAGGGGAACACGAGAAAGGGTTCTGGGAAATGCTACTGGGTCCTTGCATCTCATTGGAGAGGAGGACTCAGAGGAGAGTTTGGCATGCACATTAAAGGATGCTCCGGGGATGGGAGGGGGAGGCACTGGGGGGTGCGGAGAGAAGGGGGAGGGGAGGGGGGTACAGGGGGATGGGGGTTGGAGGGAGGCAGGACCGGTGTACCTGTTAAGTTTGTGTGATAATAAAATTTATTTAAAAAAAAAGGTAGTGGGGCCTGGATTTCCTGAAGATGCTGTTTGGAGATGGAAAGCGATTCTCTCTTGCATCACCTTCTCCTCACTTGCGGCCTCTGTGACACTAGATTATCCTAATTCCCCAATTCCAATGACTTAAGAGGTTAAAAAGAATCATTGTGCTGCCCCATGGCAGGGTACATGAGGTCATGGATCGAATCCTGTGTCTCTACTTATTACACTGTGACCTTGGGAATGTCCCAGAGCCTTTCCGTGTCTTATTTCTTTATCTCAAGTAATAGGAACTCAGCCTCATGGGGCTGCTGTAGAGGAAAGCAGCTAACAGCCATAAACCATTTATAGCATTCCTCTGGAATATAGCAAGCATGAAATGCCAGCAGCAGAAGGTGGGAGGAAGCCATAATGGGACACTTTGCAGGTGTCAGGTCTCAGTAAGACTCTTCCCACCCACTCCCTCTCCCCTCACCGCCATCTTGACCTCACATCTAGTTCTGGTGCTATGGGTCCCCTCTGCCTTGCTGTCCCAGGGAAGCCTTGAGTTGGGTCTCTCGCTGAGAGCTCCCAGTATGGGACGGAAGTTCACCCAGAGCCAGTCCCAAAGCTCAGTCTCTGACTCCTAGCAAATGGAATGCCCCTGGCTAAAACTTCCTGGGGCTGTTGTCATACTTTTGTTGAGAAATCTCCAAGGAACAGTAAGCTCCTTTGTTGACTTATGAGTCCACTGTTACAGAATATTTCTGGGGTGGGCTGAAGCATGCAGACGGGAGCATGACTGAGCTGTGGAGTTAAAGACCTGGGTTTGAGTCCTACCACTCTGACCTGCCAGCAAGGCCACCTTCAGCAAGCCCTTGAGTCTGAGTCCATGGGGTACAAGATAGGTAGCTCTAGTTTACTCACAGATCACCACAGACTCCTCCTATCCCTGCTTCCCAGAAGCAGGGACTCATTGCATATCACTTTGCAAAGTAATGGTGGAGGAGGGATCAGAGCCAGGCCGCCTGCTTTCCAGCCCAGAACCTGCTGCTTCCTTCCAAGATGCCTACCAGAGTCCTAGACCGTGTGTGGAAATGAAAGTCAAATCTTCTCTTGGGTTATTCACGCCTCAGGGCTACTTTATCAAGGAAAGAAGAAGAAGGGAGGAAGATTTGCGCACATAAAAACCACACTGCCATAACCACCAAATGTCACCCACCATCTTTCTTCCTCGCTTTATTCTTTATTTTTTCTCTTCTTTGTCCACAGCCCAAAGATCCTGTCATCACATGTGAAATGTGCCTTTTATGTTTCGTCTGGGAAGTAAACAAGCTGGAAATGGAGGGAAACGACCCATCCAGCACCAGCAAGTGTTCACATGCATGCTAATGCAGGCAACCCTGATGAAGCCCACTGGGCCACACACACAAAAAGAACATGAAAGTTAGAAACAGGATGGTTGGGATGAAAAATGTTTTCAATGAGAAAAGGCAGTGTTGGAATAAACTCAAGTCATATTTTCACATATAGTGTGAAAATAATTTAACTGTATTCATGTATAAAATTGTCAAAGAAGATATATTAACATATAATACATTATATATTATATTAATAAAATGTTTATAGTACATTAATTATAGTAGTGTTTGTATATTATATATCAATATGACAAATTATAAATTACATATATTTAAATATATAACATTTTATATACTACATATTAATACAACTGTGTGATATTTGTGTGTGCATATGTGGAGGTTAAAAGACATCTTTTCACCAGTCCATTCTCTCCTTCTGCCTTGTTTTTGAGGCAGATCTCTTGTTATCTCTGCTGCTGAGCTGTATATGAGTTTCCAACTGATTGTCCTGTCTCCTCATCTTGCTGCGATTACAGATGCAAGCCTCCACATGTGGCTTTTTAATTATGTTCCAGTGATCAAACTCAGGTCATCGGAGTTGTGCAGCAAGTGCTGTCTAACCCCTGAGCCATCTCACTGGTCCCTCAGTTTCTGCTTTTTACCCTGAAGTCAAACCCCCAGGACTGAGGGTCTGTCTGTTACCAAGCATGCCATCTTCTTTCTTGCTCCTAAGCGTCGACGTAAGCGATCCCCTGGCTGACTGCCTTCCCAGCACTTTCATCTAGCTCACTCATTGTCCCAGCCTGTTCTCCTAGACCCCTCCCCACCCCAGGCTCTACTGGGTCAAAAGCTCTTTCTGGAATCTCCTGGCTCTGTGTGGTTCTAGTCAGAATGGAGTTGCTATTTTACTGCATACCCCTCATGAAGAGAGGCTCCTATTCACCTTAGAATGCAGCGTTTGCAGAACTAATGGCCATCAGTTTGGCTAGCCTCACCAACCTGTTTGAGTTCCTGGTACTAGTTCATCAATAGGCATTCCTCCTTCCCTCCCTCCCTCTTTCCTTCCCTCCCTTCTTTCTTCCCTTTCTCCTCCCTTTCCTTCCTCCTCCCTCCCTCCCTTGTAGGAAGGTATAGAAGTGTGCCTGTGCAGGAGCAAGGGTGGTTTCAGGAATTATCCCAGATGTCTTATTATTTGCTCTGCTGTTTCCCAGACTCTGCTTACGAGAATCTCAGGCAACCACCATTTCTCTCTGGCATTTGTTCCATGGGATCTGGGATCTGAGCTCAGGTCCTTTTGCTTGCTAGGCAAAGGCTTAAGCCCTGAGCCATCCCTCCAGTCCCAACTTTCTCAGAACTACTGAAGCAATCACTCTGGGAGAAATAACGACAATGAGATAACGTTCCCTTCTTGTAAGTTTGCTCTGGCGAGGTTCATCTTGGCAAGCTGGACATCAGCACCAGGGAAGAATCTCTGCCACTCATCTTTGTTTTTAAGTCCTCTGCCACATTCTTTCGTCTTCCTGACTCCCAGTTGTCCTGCTTTTCTTCGTCTTCCTGCAAAATTATGGGTAGAACAAAGACTGATTTCAAAGTGGGAGGGGAGTACCGGTCTCTCCCATCAAGAAGGAGATTGTTTCCCCCTGATTTGACAAAGGAGGGTTTTTCTACTGTGGAAGAGAGGAATAAAGCAGATGAAATCATAGAATACCTATGTGTGTTGCATCCTTGGAAATCACTTAGTTCTTTGTCCTAGTTTCAAACAGAATAGACACAGAGGCTTTCTCAACTCCCCCCAGCAACTTGGCCCAAACTAAACCTGGGTTCTCTGGGTTTCTTGGTTTCCCTAGTTTAATGTTCTTACTCACAACATATAGCTAGTGACCATCACAAACCAAGACTTACACTTACAAAATCAATCCTGCTTTTCCTACTGCCTCTCAACTTGGCCCTGAGTTTATGAGGCACGCGGTGGTTGTAGATGCAATGCCAAGACTTCTAATCATGGTCACTGGCAGCCTTCCAGACTGGATGTCATTATCCTTCTGTCAAGATGAAAAAACTAGTCAGAGACCACTAACCACTACCTTCTCCAGTCAATCAGTTAAGATTCAAACTCCCAAGTCTTTCATTTTCCCAGAGTCCCCCCACCCCCACCCCCTCCTTTCATGATTGCTTTTGACTCATGGCCATACGTGGTGCTTCCTCTTCAACGTGGGTCGTCTTCCTTCTACTACACTCTGCTTCCCCTACCACACACATACAAAGGTGGGGGGGAGGGGGAGACGTGAAGGGGGGAAACCAGAAGAAAGAACGGAAGAAGGAAAGCAAGAAAGAAGGATGGGCAGGAAAGAGTCTCATTGAGCTGAATGTGACCTTGAAGCAGACAGATGAGACTCCCCCTCTCCTTGCCCCCATCCACCTGGGAGAGGAAGCTCCAATCTGCAGCCTCTGGTCCGGCTTTGCTTCCTCTCGTTCTTTTATTAGCTGCCTAATTGGCGGCCCAATTAATCTACTCATCTGTGAAGGAGGACAGATCACCATGCGTGCCTGGGTTTCCAGAAGCCACTCTCTGAGGCTGCACGGCCAGGCCCTGAGCACAGGCTGGCTCCTTGACGGAGGACTGCCCTGGGAGCCGGGGTCAATTAGTGGACAGATTAAGCAATTATTAGCCCCTAACCAGGGCGCCTGGCATCATTACCCTGCTTATTTACTGGCAAACGGCAACTTTAATATGAGGACCAACAAATCAATCAGGGCATCTGGCCCACCGCCGTTGGCCGAGAAGTAAATGATGTCCAACTGGCTCTTGCCTGCCCGATGGAGTCTCAGCCTGGCATAATGAAAAGCCCGAGATGTCCCTTGCTGGTCACAGCAGCTTTGGATGAGCACTGGAGTGATTTATCATTCTAGGAGCTAAGTGCCTACTGCTGGGCACATGGATTGTTCTTAGTTACCCAGCTGCTTCCTCCTGTCTGTCTGTTGAGACCTGTCAGAACCCGTTTCCAAGGCTCCCTCTCTTCAAGCAGGGAACAAGACCTCTTTCTGCATTTGGGGGGAGGGGGCAGGGGGTGAGGAGGGGAACTCTCCTGCCACGTTCCTGGCATCTCTGGAACTTCACAAAATGACAGAGCATCATTCTGTCTGCATATTCAGGTCTCCAGTGAAGAAGTGGACATGTGGACCCCAGGGGAGGGACAAAGGTTGGGAGATGCGATTACCTTGCCCTGTTCTTGAATAGATGCTGTCCGTCACCATAACAATACAAAGTGGGGAGCTGCTTAAGGAAGGCCCCTCTAGTGATGTGAGATAGGCAGCTTCCACAGGTTGTAACTGGCTCTCAGTTGCCTTTAATGGGTGCAGCTCAAACATCATCAATTCTTGGAACCCCTTCCTGTGCTATCTACAGAGAAGTACTGTCTGCCGCTTGTCCCTGGCCTCAGTGCTATGTCTTAAACTGCTTCTCTCTTGGAAATAGAGATGCATTTGGAAGACTCACTTGGAAACACTTAGTGATTAGTCATATATCCATAGTAACTGGTGATAGCACTGGCCAGCAGCTACTAATATGCCCCTTGCTGTTTCTGATCCTCTTCTTGAAATGCTCTGAGGCTAACCCAGGCGTGTCTCTTTCCCTAGGGATCATTGACTTCCTGGTGAGTCAGCATCCAATTGCCCGTGTCCTTCGAGAGCACCTGGTCTTCAAGATTGCCCCAATGCTCAACCCTGATGGAGTCTACCTGGGCAACTATAGGTGAGGGGCTGGGACCATGTTTGAAAATGAGTGTTCACAGGCTAGAGGGAGGAAAACAAGAATACATAGAGGAAAAGCTTTTGGGAAAGAATTTTTAGATCAGTCTTTAGCTCATTAGAGGAAGTCTCACTGCACGTCTTGAGCGTGGGCTGTTTTTGGACAGCTATCTGAGATCATTTGTTGGGGTTTTCTGGACAGATCACTTGTCTAGGAGTCAAGAGAACTTACATCAATCTTGTCACCTATTTCCTCTGTGACCTTGGGGGATTCACTTACACTCTCTGGTGCTCAATTTCTCTTGCATAAGAGACAGAAATTACCAAACCACAAGAAGAATTAGCTACCCCCCCTTTGCGTTCCCACAGACTTGGTTATTGAAAGAGAAAACATTCCACTGCATAAACCCCACTGAACTTCAAACCAGCAGGAGAACGAGGCTGAACTTTCACGGTCCTTGTGTCTGCAAGTGTCTAGCAGCTCAAAATGTGTTTGACAAACATCCGTAGAAGGAAGGGGTGGTTTTAATGAATAAGAAAAAGAAGAGCTGGGACTTGCCCAAGGTCCTTGGCTGAATTCAGATCAGAACCAGATCTCTTTACCACCAGCCAGACCCAGTTCACACAGAGCTGGTTTGCTGCTTTTCCAAATTATGGAAATTGGATCCAAAGGGACTCCCTGATACCCCTGGGTATAACAGAGACCCATGGGATGCACAAAGTCTTCATTAAAGACAATTTTGCTTCTTCTCTTAATTGGCTGAAGTGATGGTTCATTAGCATTTTAGACTCTATGGCTTGCTGCAGGCCCAAAGAGCAGTGTCTTTCTGCCTTCCCTCAGCAGAATGTGTGGTTAGCGATAATGGTGGTAGAAAGACCACTTGATTTATGTTAACATTTCTGTTTAATTACAAGAGCAGCAGTGGTCAGAGAGAGGTCAATGCTGCCACTCCACATACTTAATTTATATCATTGTCTGCTACCCAGAAAGGCCTAGCTAGAAACAGGTCAGTGACCTTGGCCACTATGTCTCACTTTTCTGTGCTTTATATGGCCAAGCAAAGGGGGCAGGAGGAGAACTAGGGCTTTTGTATTCTACGTGTCTTCAAACTCCAGATTTTGTTGCTGGGAGGAGGGAGCTTCAGGGTAGAAGAGCTCCAACCTTAGAAATCGTTCGATAGTGAAATGTCAACTCCCAACATTCTCCTAGTGAGAAAATATGATTCTTCCTCATTATGAGAGTTGGAGAAAGTCTCTAACCACAGGCATTAATCCTGTTGCTAAAACAGATCTGAGTAGCAACAAGGAGCCTATCAATCATGAGCATTCTTTTTTACAGCTTGGGAGAATGTGAAAAATAATAATAAAGGCTCAGCATTCAGAGCTTCAAGATGTCCTAAATATTCCCATAGGCTGGTCCCTCCCAGAGCTTCACTGTTCTCCACAGCAGTAATTCTAGGGTTTGCTAGGGTTTGTCATACATTAAGAGGGGAAAGACTTCAGAGCTCAAGTAAGTTTGGGAAATATAAGTTATGTCCTTTTACAATAAGAATTTTCAGTATTTTATTTTGAATGTGATAAAAACACAGTATGTCTTGAAAGAGGATTGTAGACCCCAGTGTTTCCAAAAAATAGGTGTCCTGCTCCACATAGCCAATCATTCACTTTAGGCTTATAAAACACATTTTTGGAAGTGCTATCCCAAGAAGTCTACACTCACACGTTATCTCATTTGATCCTTATAACTCTGAAGGAGGAATTCTCTTGGAGTTTTTCTGCTTGCAAATATTAAAATCTGTTCTAACTAGCTTTATATAGAAGCATCATTGTGGGGAAGGCAAGCGAGATGGGAGGGAGGAAAAAGGGCTCAGAATTCTTAAGTAATCAACAAAGCTAGGGTAGTGGTCAGATCATTGGACATGGGTCAGAAGTGAAGCAGTCGCCTCTCTACTTCTCGTTCAGTCTTGACTCACATTCTCTCAATAGCTCCCTCCAAAGTGCAGTTCCTCAGGGAAGCTACAGCATCTGCCTGGGATCTGTGGCCTGAGACAAATGGGCAGAGAGGAAGAGCTGTCTGAACCAGCCTTCCGGGTGGTTTACACTCCCTGCTGCCCAGGCTGGGACTGCCAGACTCCTAGAGTATAAGACAGCTCTGCCCCTGGACCACTCTGTTCCCCTGCAGTGAGGAAGGGAAGGAAAGACTTTAGGGGAGTGGGGGATCTATGGGTAAGAATGTGGGCTTAGATGTCAGATAGCTAAGGTGACAAATTATGCTCTGCCCTATTGTCTATATCTCTATGCAAGCAACATGGCCTCACTAAGTAAGGACCTAAGGAATTAATGAGGGCTTTCTGAGATTATACTACCAAAGCACAGCACTAGGCACATCATAATATCTAAATAGAAATGTATTTCTCCTCTACAACCTCTTCTTCCTTTCTCTATATTGAAGGAGAATATAATCTAATGTAAAAAGAACAGTCAGAGTTCCCAGATTCTATCAGCTAAGTCTATTCACTTAATTACATGGTCCTGTCCTTTGGTATTGATAGTCAAGGAGAGAAGGTTCACCTCGGCACTTAATAGCAGTATATGGTTGCTATGCTATGATAATGTTCTTTGTGGGGAAGACGAGCAGCGTCTACCAACTAGTTGGCTTCCACATGTGACTTAACAATTATATCAGCAGCTATAGTAACTCTCAGTAACTATCTTACAGTGTATAATAAAGACACAGAAATGGCACGGTCTGTCTTGCTTATTGCACTCCCCTTTTCCCACTTTGGATCGCATGAATGCTTATCCATAGAAAGGCCCTTCCAGTGCTTACACCAGATAGTGGGTTCCTCCACTGTATCTCCCATAGGTCCCTGCATTGTCTCTTCACAGCCATTGGCCTAATTTGCCCTCAAGCGTGTATTTGTGCAATTTGTCTAATGCCTGTCTCTACCTGTACACTGTAAACTCCACTGTCAGGATTCTGTTGATTTTCTCTCATTTCCAGAATGTATCCTGGATCTCTATTTCCTGAATGTACAAATCAACGACTACTTTTAGTAATCACACTATGGCACAAAGTTTAAATCCCCAGAACAGAATAAATACAATACACTGCGGTCAGCTTCCAATCCTCTGTCTTCTTTTGCATGCCTCGGAGGCCCAATTGTTTAAATCCATGTACCGCAGTGGTTTTGTTTGATGGGATATGGTTGTGACTTAACAAACCCTAGACTCTCAGTCATCACTTAGGAGACACTTCAAAGCTTCATTCGATTATTGAAATAGCAGTTTGGAAAAGGAAGATCACTTTCTATCCTACCCATTTGAGTACAGGGGAAATTGAGGCCAGGAAGGTAAGAGCCTCCTTCCAAACCCCAGGCACAAACCCAGAGGTTTTGCACTCCTAGATGCCAACCTTGCTTTACAAGCCATAAGTGGGAACAAGAGTGAAGGCCATCCTCGGGACTTCCTTGGTTCCCTTGGACTAGACATGTTCTCCCCAGTTTCCCTCCTGCCCTCTTGGAAGAATGAAACATGATGAAAGTTAACTTCTCTTACTTAACTTGGAAGTTCTGGTTAAAGGCTCTGTCAAGAAAGCATGTCTGCAACAGAAACAAACCTGGTGTACATTATTACTCCAAGCGAAATAAGCCAGCTGGGCAAATACTGTGCAGTTCTACTTGCATGAGGTACTTACAGTGGTTGACTTCACAGGAAGAATTATGATGGTTGCCAGGGGCTTTAGGAAGGAGCTGAACAGTGAGTCCCTTCCTAGTAAGTTAACAGACATGGAGTTTCAGAGATAAGTGGTGGTGATGACAGTACTAGATTATGGATATACTTGATGTGGTTCAAGATGCACTTAAAATGGTTCAGTATTCTGGGTTGCTGTATTTCATCACATTTAATAAATACGGAGAATGAAAGGGTGGCACCGTTGCTGGCTTTGACACGTGAACATTTCCAAAGAATTCTCAGGGGAATCTCATGCTATAGCTTCAGGGATTGCGGAGCTGGGAATTGGAGAGCCATGGGGATATGGGTGATGAGCTGAACAACCAGCAATTCTTCATGTTTCTAAGAAGGCAAAACACTGCAGCACATACACACTCTCACAGCCCTTTTCTCTCTTTGCCCCTCCTCAGTTTTCTTTGCAGAGAAGACAGCCCAGTCCCCTCCTCTGCCCCCACTGTTTTTCTTGAGCATTTGCGATATAAGTTGCCTCGTGTTTGAGAAACAGACTTTCCATCTCCATATGACAACATGAAGCTCTGTGTTGGGTTTGCATTTCTTAATTAGGTGCTTGTCATTGTGTATTCCATGGAGCCACGTCTAAGTAAACAGTCATAGACCTTTGAATAAATTTATTGGTTTTATTTATGTTTCTGGGCATAAAAATCTATAATTACCAGGTACAGCCTCAGTATAACTGGTATTTAATGACAATTACTTTTTGTTACCATAGAAATGAGTCCAAAGTAGTTACCCATAATTTCTCATTTCCCAAACCTCACACATGCTGAATTGCAATATTACCATAGTAATTGCCTATTAGTCATCATAAAATACGCAGTTACCCACAAGATAGCAGGACGCTGTGAAATTTCTCATCTTCTGAAAACCTTGGTGCTTTTCGGGAGCGTGGAGGTGGGGGAGGAGCAGACTTCTTTGGGCAACAGAGAAAATATTCTGCTTCATGGTCCAGCACCAAAGACCCTAAGGTAGAAGGCGATGCTGCAGAAACTGCAGCGACTGACAATCAGCATGTTTCTTAGCCCTGAAAATCCTTCAGTAGCAAAGACTGCACCAGTGCAGTAAATCCAGTTGCACTAAGGCTTGTGGAGGGCCTGCTGGGGTCTGAGGAGGCAGAAGGAATCCAAGGGAGCCCAGAGTTTGTACAGGAAGCAAGAGGAAGAGCCCCTACTCATAGTCTCTTCTATGTCTATCTCATCTAATCCTACACAGTGTAATGGAGGTGGTGTGACATCCCATTGTAAATACAGCAGGGAATCCATACTGGAGCATGGACGATGTATAGGTGGGAAAGCTGGTCCTCTTTGCCCAGCCAACACTGAGCAAGAGGTACACAAGAAGTACTGAAGAACTTGGCACAAAGGATGGGTCAAGTTAAAGTGCCCCTGAGAGCAGACTTTCACCTTGACTTTGTGCTACACTGTCCCTGGGGATAAAGGGGGAGAGCCACTTGTTATTTTCTTGAGGTTGAATGAAGTGATTTTATTTCTTTGACAGTTTTGTGCATGTGTATAATGAATTGTCATTTTCTTTCCACATTGCTTTGCCTCATACCCATTCCTTTTTCCACTAAATCTTCTTCTCAACAAGTTTTTCCACTTGCTTTTGGCTCTTTTATGTGTGGGTATGAGCCACTAGGTTTAGTAAGAGCTCTCTTTTCATAGGTGTGCCTGGGCACTTGCTGGAACACGGATGATATATCCACTGAGGAAATTGCGCCCTCTTTCCCCAACTAACACTGAACACTAATACTCATTCAGAGAGGGCCAGGGCCACACAAGTTCTTCCCTCCTCCATGACGTCATATCAATGGGCCCAATCTTATGTAGATCTTACATAGGTAAACATGGCTGTAGTGAGTCCATGGATGTAGTGCTCTTATCATGTTCAGAAGACACTGTTGACTACATTCTTCCCATCCGTGGCCTATGGATCTTACACTCTTTCCAGTCCCTCTTCTACAATGTTCCCTGAGCCTTGATGGAAGTGGGGGATGACTGTATAGGCTTAAGTACCCCATATTCACTTGTTCTCTGCATTTTTACCAGTTGTGATACTCTGTATTCACCACTATCCATGGGGTGGGGGAGCTGTCTCAGATGCAGGCTGAGAACTGCACTAATCTATAGACTTCAGATAAATATTCAGAAAGTCATTTGTTGTCCTGTCTATTTAGCAGATCAGTAATAGTGGTTCTTACCTAGTGCCTATGACTTCCCCATTAAGGCTCTATGGGTGATTAACAGTATAAATTTGAAGAATACTGCAAATTTTCATTAAGTATAGGTCACAGGAAGAAATGCCAGGTGAAGTATTTCAATCTCTGTCTGTCTCTGTCTCTCTGTCTCTCTCTCTATTTCACACATACACACACATACACACTCACACTGTAACCATGTAACCTCTCTCACCTCAGCATGCAAAAAAAGAAATAGCTTAAACTGTCCAAAGCAGAATAGAACATAAAATTAGCTGCTTAAAAAGTAAAATACATGTTCATTTTCCTTTTTTTCATGGACAGCATAAAACAGCATGCTGTCCATCATGCCAGAAGTGGAAAAGAAAGATCCATGTCAGTTACTGACCCTCAGGAGCTCCACCAGCCCCTCCTCCCACCGTGCCTCCTTTTCCATTGCACTTGCAAGCTCCTCTACGTGTCCCTAACGCAGCATCATGGTCCAGGGCAGGAAGCCCTCAGCAGCACCCTTAAGGGCATCATGTCCCCTGCTGGTGGAAGCTCCCCAGGCATCCTGCTGCAGTACCAATGCCCTCCTCTGGCTGCAGGGGAGGACTTCACATTCAGGTTGACTGTGCCCTCTGAAGGTGACCTGGAGCCCTTCAGCTGATGGAAGATGTGTGCTCTCTCTTTCTCTGCCTCCCGCTGCCACCAGCTCCTGCTCCGCAGGGTGAAGGACCCAGAACCTTCCAATTTGTCTGTGTCCTATCCTTCCTGCTTCCTTTAAACATGGCCCAGATGTTTACCGTCATCTGTCTTGGATGGCACACAATGATGCTGGTGATGCTGGTGATAGCCCATGTCTTTTGAACCTTCCAGGCATCCTGAAATTACTGTTTTGTTTAATCCTTAGCACAAATGTGTCACCATTTTCTTTTCACAGACAAGGAAACTGAGGCACAGGCAGATGAGATAACTGTCAATCACACAGGGCTGAGAAGGATCCATCAGGAGTCTCATCCTGGGGACTGCACTCCTGACGTAGCCCACATGCACTTGGCTGTCTGACATTGAACTCTCCCAAATCCTTACCCAAACCTGTGCCCCTGCCTGCTGCCAAGTTGCAATTCCGGCTCTTCCTTTGTAGCCTTAGGAGAAGACTGTGGCACAGACATGGCAGGGGGTGGGCTCCTTCCTGCAGCAAAGAAGCCCAGAGACAGAGAGGCTGAGTAACTTGCTGAAGGTCACACAGAATGAGCCAGACAGACCCTGACGGCCCGGAGATGATCCTGCTTTATGTAACCTGAGTGATGTTTTTATGGAAGCTGAAAAGACATTGGGGCCCTCAGCATAATCAGGGTGTCTAACCCACAAGTGTGCACCGCCAAAACCAATTATTCAAATGAGCTTCCCACTCAGGTTCTTCAGAAAACGCCAGATGGCTAGAGGTCTGTGGAGGCGGCTCCCTCTCTGTCCCTACACGCAGCTCACTTGCGTCTCAAAGTCAGTGTTGATTCCAATAACTGAATCCACAGAGAAGGCAGCGGTCTGAGGCAGCAGTAACCAAGCATTAGTGGCTGGGGAATCTAGACAGTCATCATTTCTGGTCTTAGTTCCTGACCCACTGCACGCTTAGCAGCAGTGCTCCATGTAAAAGCCTCCTGCGCCCCCCATTGGCCCTGGGTCTCCAGGCCTGCCAGTACCACTGAGCATCCGTCCAACTTATCCACCGACCGTCTCATCACTGTGAGGCCATCCATCACCCGGTGCGTGATACCAAGGTTGTGCTTGGTGAAGAGAGAGGGAGGCAGAGGAAATATGGAAACGAGGAAAGGAACCAGCAGTAGGAAGATTCTTCAGCAAGAGTGGGTTGGTTTATACCCAGGGAAAGAGCCCAGCAAGGAACAGGATTTGAGGGAGGGCTGCCACGAAGGGAAATATGGGGGTTCTGGGATGAGACAGCAGAGAGGAAACATTCCTAACCCAGCCAGAGTAGGGGTGATGAGCTAGGGGGGCACACTTCAAACCCAGTCATGGGGGTGGGAGATACTCCTAATCCAGCCAGGAGGATTGTGGGGAATACTCCTATCCCAGACTAGAGGGGGACACTTTAACCTAGCCCGGAGGGAGGATCCTAATTCAGCTTGGAAGGAGGGGGGGAACTCCTTATCCCAGCCAGGGGAGGGGGAACTCCTAACTCAGTCTGAAGGGGGGCATTCCTAACCCAGCCTGGAGGAAGGGACACACCTAATCCAGCCTGGAAGTTGGGGGGTTGGGAGGATGGACACACTCCTCATCCAGCTGGGAGGATAGAGGTGGAGAAGTCCTGAGGGAGGTCTTGTGGGAGATGAGTTTTGAAGTATGAAGGGAAGGAGGCCAGAAGAAGAGAACAGTGACATGTTCTGAACCTAAGGAATAATAGAGACAACAATGATGGTAATGACACAAAGTATTAATTGAACTTTATAAAAAGCTGTCAGACACGGCTGTGTTTTGCATGTGTCGTTGCACTGGAGTTACCATGAGGCTAAGGACACACTCCTGCTCCCATATTGCATCTCACTATTAATCTGCTCCTAACACAAAGTCTCATAGGAGGATGTAGCCCATTGTTTCAGTTTGTTGCCCACCCAGAAGAGATCTCTGCTCGCACCTCCGCAGCTTGTGGGACAGTTCTTACCATTTCGCATACAAACCCCTTCATCTTAGTCTCATATGCAAGACTTAGTTTTCTCACTTAACAATAAGATTGTGGGACTTATTCCATCCCCTCACCTGAGGGATAGATAGGCCCTTAACCAGGCTCTGCCCTGACTCTTCAAGGACTGCTGAGAGAGAGAGAGAGAGAGAGAGAGAGAGAGAGAGAGAGGTAGGCCCAGGACATAAGCTTGGAGTTGGGCAGACTGGGTTCCTGTCTTACCGGTCACTTGTCCTTGTTGGGTCTGAGCCTCTCTTTCTGAGTTCACCTGAGTGTCCACTGCGTGCCACTGTGCCGGCGCCAAGGGCTCCATGGCAGTGAAGCACATCCCATCTCTGCCTTTCTGGATCTCTGAACATGCTTGAGAAAAGCAGATGAATTTGTCCAAAAATCTCAGAGTTACCTGGCAGCAGATCCTAAACTCTGGCCTGTCTCCTCTCACTGTGTAGTCTGTTCTCTCTTCCATCCTCCTCTCTGCTCTCACCATTCTGGACAT
The DNA here is from genome assembly GCA_023101885.1 of Typhlomys cinereus. Taxonomy (NCBI): domain Eukaryota; kingdom Metazoa; phylum Chordata; class Mammalia; order Rodentia; family Platacanthomyidae; genus Typhlomys; species Typhlomys cinereus. The sequence continues at coordinate 1,366,672 of JALPQD010000008.1, read as the reverse complement.
AGCTGTCTCACGTGGTGCTCTGAAGCGGCATGCCCAGGGGTGGACTTGCTGTGATTATGCCTGTGATCAGGACAAAGGGCACTGCCTCCACCCTCAGCAGAGCAGCACCCAGCACACCTGCTAAGGATTTTGCAGGGACTCCCGATGACAGATGAGCTGGCATTCCAACCCTGACCAATCAATAGAGCTGGAAGGTGCCTCGGGCCAAAGGCAATTGAATCTCAACCTTTCACAGCATTAAATAAAACGATATTTATTTTGCTTTTGGTGCAAATATACTTAATCCTATCCAACCGGTTGGTAATGCTAAAAAAACTGCCGTGTTTGAGGGGGACGATTGCACGCGTACCCCATGCATCTCTGCCTGTCAACACCAACGTTCCCAGGAGTAGGCAGCCTTACCGTGCTCAGGATGAGATTGATCTGCAGTCACTGAGCTGCTTTTTTCTCCATCTTTTAGGAGAGATGAAAAGCAAATCATAAGGAGAGGATTGGAATCATTGCTCTCATTCATACTGCCATTCATGCAACAGGGAGGAGACACAATGCCCTTCACAAGATATAACTGTGTGTTCTCTATTTGAATAACATTCTTTGAAACCATTGTATTTCTGCCACTGGGCAAAGGAGGAAGTGGCCAGGACAGAAAGAGCAGACGAATGAATAGCATGATGCCACCGATGGACAGAGAGACTTCAAAGAGTCACTGTGGACCATCGTGGCACCAACACGATCTGATTTGAACCCCAAATCTATATTTCTAGTAATCAAGTGACTTTCATAAAATCAAGCCCTTTTTGATTTTATGTGTTTGGTTAAATAGCAATGATAAGTGCTACCTCATTTGTTTACTGTGGATGTGTTTACTATTGAGCAAATGCTGAAATATTTTCAAACTAATGCCATATATCCCTTTCCAAGGAGGACTGGTTTCAGAACTACTTCATTGGGTGATGTTTGTTCCAAACATTACAGTGTACTTATATAAACTAAGACAGCCATGCCATCACTACAGATAGACTCTATGGGAACACTATCACGTGTGTGAACTGCCCATCATTGACTGAAATGTTGTATAACACAAGACCATATGCCAGCAAGAAGCTCCCTAAGTCAGTTTACAAAACTGAAGTGTATATTAGTTCATGCAATTGTGTATCTATTTCAGTCCATCATTCACTCAATAAATATATTGGAACTTTATACCTAGACCTATAAATAATATCGGGTGGACATGATTCCAGTCCAAAGCCTTAGATATTGTCCCTATGATTATGCAGCTCATCGTTTAGAAGAAGATACTTAAGAGTGCCTCCAGTTCAACAGAAAAATGATATATTATGCTGTCAGATACTGATCACATAACTTTCATTTCCTAGAATTATTCTGATGTCAAACATTCTACCTATTGGTGCCATGAATAGCTATGTTGTCAGAACATAGGTCTCGATTTCAAACTCACTCAGACATTTAATGTTAAAGGTACGTAGTAAAACAGAACTCCAAGGGCACAGAGACCTGGGGCAGAGATCCAGGATTCCCATCCTGTGACCCTACACCTTCACTGTCTCCATTCTTTTATCTCCAGGCAATGGTTTCTTGGTCCTAGAACTACTGAAGACAAAGGACTTGTGCCACCAGCCTGGGCTGCTTAGTGTTTACAGCCAGCTAGGGATACAAATAGAACCCACTAGAAGCCCATTAGAAGTCTCTGTGATTTCTAGTCATTCATAACGTCTACATCCTTGCACACCTATACTCTCTACCTGAAATGCTCTTGTGCTCTGAGTCCCACAAACATCTCCAATCTGGAGAAATGCATACAATTAATGTGAAGACTGTGGCAACCCTTGGCTAGCTGATATTTCTTTTCAAAACTATGTCAACTTAGAATAAAATGTGTGTGTTTCAACTTCTATTGTGTTGGGAAAACATGCATTCTTCATAGTTTTTGACTGTGAAGAGCCATATGATAAAAGACCTCCAGGAGTGAAGTGGAACTGCTTCGCTTACAAAGAGCCCTGAGTCCAGAGAGAGGAGGTGATGTTCCAAATGACACAGCCAAGGTAGGTCCTGTACCTCTCTGTCCCTTAGCTTGGACTCATGGTCTTTAGGAAATACTCAAGTAATGGAAAACTGATTCCCACTCAAAGAATTCAAAAATCACTTTAAAGCATGCCTATGCAGGTACAACTCACTCCAAAAGGTCACATGCTCTGGACTCTAAGTTGCTCTAAGATGCTTTGAGCACTCAAGTTGCTTTCAAGTCACTAGACATGCTATTAAGAAATGGCTCAAACAATGGATCTTTCAGGCTCTCTCATCTCTAGTGCCCTTTCTTCAGGTGTTTTTTTTTTTTTTAATGTGTAGGTGTGGGTGCATGTAGGTATGTCTGTCAGAAGGCACTGTATGTGTCTATAAAGGCACAAGGGTGACTTCAGGAATCATCCTGGATTGCTCTACCTCCTCTTTGCTTTGTTCTGGGGTTTCCCAGGCTCTACCCTCCAGGTCTGGAAGCGCAGGCTGCCACCATTTCCACCTGGCATCTTTATGTGGCATCTGGGAGTTGAACTGAGGTTCTTTTATTTGTGAGACAGAGGTTTAACCTCTGAGCCATCTCTCCACCCCCTTCCTTCAGTTTTGAATCACTTTTTCCCATCAAGAGGCATCTGGGAAGCAGCATGACCAAAGAGGAAGACTATGGAGTCCAAGGTCACAATTCCAGTTTGTAGATGACTTTGCTGGCTAGTTTTATCTGTCAATTTTAGGGCTTTAGAATATATCTATGAGGAGTTATTCTAAGCAAGTCTGTAAGAGATTGTCTTAATTGTGCAACTGACATGAAGACTCCTCACAATGTGAACTGACTGTGGTTGGTTGGTTAGATGGAATTTGGCAAACTAGAATGCAGCATTGGTCCTTGCCTGTCTGCTGTTGCTGGTGATATGATATGACCAGTTACATCAGCTTTTAATGCTAGTATAACTTTCCTGTTGTGATCAATTATAACATGAATCATGAACATGAGTAAAAAGTCTCTTGTTACTCTAAATTGTTTGAGTCAAGTATTTATTACATCAAAAAAGTCATGAGACTAAAATAATTTGTTATCAGAAAAGTTGGTGTTGCTGTAAAAGTAAGACAGTAGCCTAAAAGAAATAATAGCCTTTCCTGGCTTTAGAAGTTTACCTGCATAGATGCTGATAAAATCATGACAAAACTGCTTAAGGGAACAAAGGATTTATTCTCTTACCATAGTCTGGCTATAGTTCTTAGTCCAGCTTGGCAGAAGAGCTCACACCAACTCCAAAGGGCCAAGGGAATTGGCCACACCATCTTCACATAATGATTGAGAGAGGGACAATTCTTACTTGCCAGATCAGCATGTCTGGCCAAGGATGCCTCCTTTCTCAAACAGTTCCTTCCATTTTATTCACCTGTCTGGGACTAGTCCCACTCACTATGGGCTGGCCCTTCCCCATCCACTAAACAATCTTATATAGGTTCACTCTGGGCTTAAATCAATTACCAGTTCTCTACAAATGTGCCCAGAGCTCAAACCCTCAATAGTCAAGTTGACACATGTATCTAACTATGACACTGGCCCCCAATACTCCCACTTGGAAAATGGAATCCTTCCATGGCCAGAGAATCATGAGAAGCATATTATACAAGGTTGGAAATGATTTCTTCAATGTCTTCTGTGATCCAGACTCTATAAGGCACAAGAATACAAGCAACTTAGGCTCCAATAAGGAAGATAGATTCAACAATACATTTTGTGCTGTTGACACTGTTGGAGAAATAATGTTGCTGCAGAAGCAGAGTGCAAATCCTTTCCAACCCCCAGGAGAAGGAGATATTTAAGTTTAAGACATTTCAATGGTCCTACCTGGACACTGTCATCCCTGAGTACCATTTATTCAAGTTTACTTTATTCTGCAGATTCTGCAAGGCCTTCACATACATTGGTTCTTGTTCCCAACCCAGAAGGTCAGGGTTGTAATCCTCATCATACGTAACAATAAGAGAATTTTGTTTTAAAAAGTCATACCGGATCAGGAGCACAACCAAAAGGTAGCCCAATGATGAGTCCCCAAATCCCAAGGCTTCATGGTACAGCCTTAGTTCTGGGTGGCATCAGAGGCCAAGACTGAGATTGAACTGGAGAGAAGTGACTAGAGAAACGTTTCAATAAAGAGGAGGGAGAATTTAGCTGTCCAAAAAAATGAAACAAGCTGGATATATAATGGGTTCCAGGTTATAGAGGTATCCTAGGCATGCTGGTGATCTAAGGAAGGTCATTGCTGGGAACACATAATAAGAATACAACTAAATTCTTCAGAGAATATAGTGCTTTACACTGATGTTTAGTTACTAATCATGGTGCTCCTTTCTAAGCTCTTGGCTGTTCACCGAGGGCCAGGGAAACTCTGTGAGCATAGTACTCAGGCCAGCGGTTCCCTCTGCATGGTGACCATCCACTGGAAGCAAACAATACAGGATCCTCCAGTTGTTTTCTGTGAATTAACCCCAAGGGTCAGATGGTCAGAGATACATTCAGCCAAAGGACAAGGGCTATCTCCAGATACTTAAGGAGAAAAGATATTCATAGGAAAGGGCTTATAGAACAAAGCAAGCTGGAGGCCAGGTTGAAAAACAAAGAATCAGCAGAATGGCTCTGAAAGGCAGTGTCTTTGTCCATTTTCTGTTGCTATAACAACAGAACTATTTTACTATCAGATTTATTGAGCACTCATACATATTTGACTCTAGGTTCTAGGGGCTGAAAAATAAGAAAACATGGTACCAGCTTCTTCCGAGCATGTACCAAGAGGCTCCTGGCTGCACAATGACTGAGCGGAGAACATGGGCGGGGAAACAGAAGGCAGGCCAGTGTGAACCTTGGCTCCCTTTACAAAACACGGGTGCCATCAAGGGATCCCAACACTGTGACATCATCCAGTCCCAACTACCTCCCAAAGGCGCCTACCTCCCAAAGGCGCATACCATGACTAGATTAAAATTTAGAGATTAAATTTTTAATAAATACACTTTGGGGAAAGGCATTTTAAAGGCACAGCAGACAGGAATCAGCTGTATATAACTTTTTGATCCACTGTACATAACATTCCCCACTGATTCTTATTGCCTACTTTCAAATTCTGAGCAAGAGGAACTGCTACCTGAGTGTGGCTTCTCTGATACTCCATTGGCTTCTGGATCACAAAGAGAAAAGAAGAGACCCTCAAGACTTTTGTGGTGAGAAGCAAAGCACAACTGTGGCCTCATTAACTTGTAAAATGGAGAAGTAAACTCTCTCCCACACCAGCTTCTCATCTATTAGAATTGGATGCTGGGCATTCCCCCAAAGAATGTGGACAAAGGCCTACTTCACTTAGGAGGGCATGGAGTATACACGTAAACTCAGATCTGCCTGGTTCCCAGACTGGAAGAGTTAAGAGGCCTTTCTACCAACCCTGCTCCCTCTAGGGTCCTATGGTCTGCCAGATTAGTAGTCTGTGTTGCCCATAATGACATAGAATAAGATTAACAAAGTACAATATAAAACACACAAAAATTTGAGGTTCTGTGAGGTGCCCAAACCTGGGCATTTCTGTTACATCTAACCTACACAACACTGTATTGAATTATGAATGGATGCAGACTCGTGAATATGTCTCCTTTTTCTTGATGTAATAATCATCGAGAGCAGAGACATCTGCTGTCATTCACCATTTCATGGAAACACTGTCAGGGAGCAGAGTGTTCAGAAGGTGTTCAAGAAAAGTGTGTGACAAATTTCTGCATTTAACTCTTGATTCATCCTTGCTCACTAAACTGTCTTTTCTTCTCAATTTTCCCACACATTCTACATTCTCAGACAAAGAGAGCCCGTCTTATACTGGCTGTTCTCTAGCACACAGGTATTAAGACCACCAGGTTTGTCCTGCCCTATTTCTGGTTCCTCTCCCCCACTTCTTCCTTTTTCTTTTTCTTTATTTATTATTATTTTTGAGGCAAGATTTATTTAGTTTACAGTTCCAGAAGGGGAATAGTCTATTATGGCGGGGACCACATAGCAGAAGACATGGCTAAGGAGAAACAGAAAACTGGAGACAGACAGAACATGAGGAAACTGGGTCAGGCTACCAACTCAAGGCTCTCCCACTGTGATGTGCCTTTCTCCAGCAAAGCTCCACACCCTGCCCCCAAAGGTGCAACAACCTTCCTAAAGATTAATGCTACTTTAACTAAGGATCCTAACACAGGAGCCTGCATGGGGGCAACTCACATTCAAGCCATGACATAGCATCTCCCATAGGGCACAAGATGGATCCAGAACTTTATCTAACGTAGATCACATTTTAGGACACAAAGCAAGTCTGAAGGAATTTAAAACATTAGAATTTCTTATATTCTATCTGTTCACAATGGGATAAAAATTAGAAGTCAAAAGAACATAAAACTATAGAAAACACACAGACTCACAGAAATTGAACAGAGCACAGTATTGCATGATAAATGGGTCATTAAAGAAATCAGAAGAGAAATTAAAAAATTCCTAGAAATGAATGAACATTAAAACAGAGCATAACCCATGGAATACAGTGAAAGTAATTCTAAAAAGAAAGTTTATAACTATAAATGCATAATTAATAAATCAGGGAAATTGCAAGTAAATAACTTAACGGTGTACTTCATGGTATTAAGAAAACTAGAAAAAGACAATAGATGGAAAGAAGCAATAAAAATCAGGGAGAAGTCAATGAAATAGAAATCAAAAGAAAACTACAATTATTCAATGAAACAAGGAGCTGATGTATTTAAGATAAATGAGATCCACAAGCCCTTAGCCAAACCAGCCAAAAGAAAAACACCCCAAATAATCATTAGAAATATAAATAAAGACATTATAATAGGTATGAAAGAAATTCAAAGGACTATTAGAACATACTTTGACAGCTTATATTCTAATAAATTGAAAAATCTAATAGAAATGAATAAACTTCTGGGCATATACAAACAATCAAGTTTAAGTCAAGATGATGTAAACAACTTGCATAGATCTATAATACTCAATGGCAATGACACAGTAAGAGAAAGTTTGCAAAAAAACTAAAAAAGGCCAGGCCCAGATGGACTCCCTCTGAATTCCACCAGAACTTTGCTTGTGCATCACCTTCTTTTAAGCATAACCTATTGGTTATTGCCATCTCAATACTGTGACCACCTGCAGGAGACCCCCTGGGAGGAGGAATAGGAAGATTCCTTAGACCCTCACCTGAGATTCTAGCCATTCCCTTCTGCTTATGTTCCCCATCACAACTGTTGTAATTCTGCCCCAATGGTACATGATCTCAGGAGGTGAGAGAGTTTATGGAAAGCAGAAAATTAGCTGAAGGAGTGATCCCATCCATATAGCTCTCTAGAGTTTCTACCTGTCCTGGGTTGGGGCTTTTTGATGATGCAGCTCTGTTGGGGTCATGAAGACTTCTGTAAGTTACCCTTTGCTCATGTTCCTGTAAATAAACCAAATAACTTACTGTTTCACCAATCTACACTAGCCTTGGATGAAATTCTACTCTTCCCTCTCCCCAAGAAAAGTAATGTAACACCTTTAAAGAAGAATCAACAGATTGATAAGTTGCTCCTCAAACTATTCCAGGAAATAGAAAGGAATAGAATGCTAGCGAACTCATTTTACAAAGCTAATAGTAACCTGATGTCAAAACTGTACAAGGGCACAACTAAAAATGAAAATTGTAGTCCAGCCTCCCTTATGAATATGGATGTAAAACTTTTCAATAAAGTACTTGGAAGCAAAGTTCAACAGATATTTTTAAAAATTCATTCATCATGATCATGTTGTTTTCACTCCAAGAATACAAAAATGTTTAACATATGAATCAATAAAGGTAGCATCACATAAATAGATTTAAGATCAGAAATGACATGATCATCTCAGTAGATACAAAAAATAAACCAGACCCAGAAAAACAAACATTATATTCTTTCTCACATATGTGGATCCCAGATTACATAAATGCACAAGATCATTTATATATGGCATGTTATGTGGAGAGGTGAGGCCATCGAGGAATGAAAAGGTACTGGCAGGAGTTGGGAGAGAAAGGGAAGGATATGGGGTGAATATGATCAAATACGCCATGTGGTTGAGTGAATGTCATGAAATGTCTGATCACTGGGTGCAAGGAATGTATACTAATAAAAATAAAAAAGAAAGTACTCATTAAATGCTAGTACTTACAGAATAAGTTTAGATTTTAAAAGTGGCAGAAAATGTGTCTAAACTAACAATAGTGGCCCTTGGGGGATAGAATGTGATACCACTTTTGATTTTCAACTTCCCAATAGTAAGGGCTACTTATCATTTTTAAAAATGATTGTATAGTTACTCAATCCTCTTCACCAAGCAATTCTACTTCCAAGAAACTGTTCTAAGAGAAAAATTCTGCTATGTGGAAAAAAATTTTAGAGATCAGAGTATTTGAATGTTAATTTTTTTTAGCCCCATTGGAAGAATAGCTAAAGAATTCATTCAAGAATAGGGAATTCATTCAATGGGATAATTACTGTTTTCCTTCCTTACTGTATTTGGCATGTGGGACGCTCAGCCTGACCCATGGTACTAACTGTTGCTTTGGGCTTTGTCTAGGTGCTCCCTGATGGGCTTTGATCTGAATCGTCACTGGCTGGATCCCTCTCCATGGGCTCACCCCACCCTGCATGGGGTGAAGCAACTCATCGTCCAGATGTACAATGACCCAGTGAGTAGCTGGATGTTCTCAGCAGCTGTGCCAAATGGCAGGATCTGGGGAAGGGAACGCGTCAGGCAGCTGCCAATGGGAAGGCATGGGCAAAATCAGGGCGGACTAAGCCTGCTCTTCTCTGAATTCTACAGGCTGAAGCACTCCCCATCCTTTCTTCCTTCCGATCCCTCACAGATATTGGTCTGGTTATGATGCCTACATGTGATAAAGAAGATGGGACACATCCTTATCTCTCAGGGATCCTTGGTTATAAGCTGAAGAAATACAGCCTGAATTAGTATAAGCAAAATAGAGCATTTACTAGAGTATCAGGGGTGTGTTCTGTAACTGAAGGCTGCTGACTCGTCTCTTCCGCGCATGGGGAACATGGCTGCCCACCCACTACTGCAGTTTCTATGTGTAGGACTGTGAATGGTCTAGCTTTTAGGACATGTGCCTCTGGACAAGAGGAGATAGCCCAAGAAGCAAGATGTATACAATAAGTCCTCCTGGTTGGGGTCTACATAGTTTGGGTTGGAGATCTGCCACGAAAGAAGAGAGTCTGGCTGCAGCGATGGCTCAGGAGTCAAGACTTTGTCTCACAAGCAGAAGGTCCTGAGTTCAGATTCCAAGTCCCACATAAAAATGCCAAGCATTTGTGGTCCTGGTGGGCAGAGCCTGGGAAATCCCAGAGTTAAGCAAGAAAGAGGTAGAAGCAATCCAGGATGATTCCTGAAGTTATCCTTGATCTTCCACAGGGACACACAGTGGCGCGCGTGCGCGTGCGTGCACACACACACACACACACACACACACACACGCACACGCATGCACGCGCACACACACATACAAATTAGTTAGCTAATTAAATTTTGTAAAAAGAAGAGAGTCTACTATTCAAAAGAAAGACAAATAGTGGGTGTCTTTGTCAAGTTTGCTCAGAGAGGCATGTTTTTTACCAGTAAGAAATCTAACAGGAGGGTAGGATTTCGTACCTTTGAAAAATGAGGGAGACCACAATAATTTTTCTGTCAGAAAGAGGGCAGCACACAGACCTTTTGGTTCATATGGCATGTGTAGGGAAGAGAAAGGGTCTATAAAGAAACAGAACACATTGGAAAATAGAGCTGCCCTGGGACAGAGTGGGAGTGTGAACTAAAAGTTTTGCCTTTCGTACTTCAAGTGCTCAACTTGATACTAATGATACTCTGTCAAAAATGGTGCCCAGAGGCAACTCAATTATTTGGAAAACATTCTAGCAAAATCACACCTGAGTCCCTTCCAACTATGACAATTGTGATTCTGATGACCCGTAACTCCTCTCAAGTGAATGGTGATAGATAAGGCACCAAGATCTCAGAGTTGAAGTGTTTCTGAGATGTATCAATGATCCATTCTGCTTACTCTTGTTGATGATGCTATTAAAAATACCATGAATTAGAGAACAACATAAATTGTTTTTTTTTTAAAAAGCAAATGCATGTATTGAGCATAGGCTCATGGAAAATTAAGTTCTTAGGTGCAACATCATCATCAATTTCAAAGTCACCGCTTTTCTTAATTGTGGATGCAAATCCTTCTTTCCTGGGTCATAGCTCACAGCCACAGCCTTAGCATGCTGACTGCCTTCTCTGGCTATCCTTCCTTCTTGGCAAGAGGAGGTGGTAACTGTGTTCATCTAATCCCTTTGTTATTCTAAAGTCTCCAAGCCATCTTATTGCTGTTCCTTATAGAGAGAAGAGACCACGTCTTATTTTCTCAGGGACTCACTGTATTCTACAGAGTCCTCCAGCCAGGCTTCTGAAATGACTCCAGTCTTCCCAGTAGAAATGTGGTACCTTCTCCCACTGTGATCTTCTTATGTGATCTTTTTTTTGCTCTGACTGCTAAAAGATATTCAGTAGCTGTGTTGAGTTGGGTTGAATATGAAAAATTCTATTGTGCCAATTGTAGTATGGTTTATAGATAAAAACAGTTCTTGAAGAGAGAACAATAAGATGTGAAAAGATGAATTCTGTGCTAGGAAAAGCAATAGCGTTGGAGTCACTGAGTATAGTGGTACTTGAAATGAATCTCAGAGAGGGAACTGGTGGGGGACGAAAAAGGTTGAGGGGAGAAGGGTGAAAGAAAAGGGGTCAGATTGCTGAAGAGAAAGAGACTTCATGTTGCCATTGCCACCTCAACTAGAGGTTACTGACTTGCTCTCACACAGCTGGGTCTTCATCTATGTTGCAAAACAGGTCAGGTGAAACTGAGTTATAAAGACATTGAGAATTTGCTAATGGTGCTAGTTGACTGATCACCAGCAGGTTGGGTCTCAGTAAACATGTCTTGGATGCTGAGATGGTGGGACCAGCCCCTTGCTAGAAGGTCAGGCCTCCTGCCTCAAGCAGGATGTGGGACACCAACAAGGAAGCGAAGTATCCCAGAACAGGATCCCTGCTTTCAGGTTCTTCTTTGCTTCCTTTCTCCTCACTCAGGTTTTTGTATGATGGGCTGCTTAACCAGCACAGGTTTATCCTCAAGTCAGTTTCCATGAGTCTGAAGTGAGGGACTGGCTCTGCTTCTGATGCCGAGGGTCTTAGATGGTAGCAGCAAGCTATGGATTTGGACAGTGAGAACATCTGAGTCTTGCTGGTCACCCAGCATTTGCCTGTATTCTCTTGCTCTTTCTTTCCACAAATAGGTATGTAACTCATTCCTATATACTAGGCACTTCAGTTCTAATAGTAAAACATCCCCTAACCTTTGTTATGTAGTAGGGAAATAGACATTTGTACTAGTTAGGGTTCTCTAGAGTCATGGAATTCACAGAATGAATATACGTGTGTGTGTGTGTGTGTGTGTGTGTGTGTGTGTGTGTGTGTGTGTGTGCATATATATATATATATATATATATATATATATATATATATATATGAAATTTATTGAGTTGTCTTACAGATATAGCCGAGGTAGTCCAACGATGGCTGTCAGTAGTCGAGGTAGTTCCAACGATGGCTACCAGTAATTGAGGTAGTTCTAACGATGGCTGACGATAGTTAGCTGCTCAGTTCGGTAGTAAAGTGGGTGATAGCTGAAGGCTGGAGAACTCCTAGAGTCTTAGTCTAGTCAAAAGCTGAAAGGTTGAAGACACCAGGCAGCTAGAAGGAAGAACAATTCTTAGCACAACTGCAAGAAGGGATCTGTTCTCTTTGGTGGCTCCTTTTTATATGATGCAGTACTAGGAGGATCCTATGAGAGCTTTGGAGGTCCTGATAGGATCTAGGGTGGGTATAGTCCTATCAAGTGGTCTCAGTTGATCCTTTCCAATGGTGGTCTCGGCTCCTCTGCTTAGTTAATACCGGATGTGTCAAGTTGACACCCAGGCTTAACTATCACAACATTAAACAAATAAATCCTGATGAACAGACTTCAAACATGTTGGAGTTTACTAACCAAAAAAATGCATAAAGCATGTCAGAAGCTGAACAGTTCTAAGTCTTGTCCTTATTGGCTTATGTTTATTTTCCTGGAATACTTTTAACCACCCTCTTCACTCTCAAAAGCATCATAGTCTAGATGATAAATTATATGTTCTTTCTAGTTAAAAGTGATGTAAAAGCACTTAGGACAGTACTGATCTATAGAAGAACCTCAACACATATTATGCAGATATGACTCAATCTATATTTGGCTACAGTTATCTTCTGCCCTAGAACTTTTAAGTGTTTTTACTCCTGACCTTTGTGTCCTACATAAGCATAATCACTCAACCCCAACTACTAGGAAAGCTCTTGTGCTTGCTTGCTTCCTTCCTTCCGTCCTTCTTTCTGTTTGTCCTTTCTTCTTTGGCATATGTTGCCATATAGCTCAGGCTGCCCTTGAACTTGAGATCCTCCTGCCTCAGTCTCCTGAGTGTTGGCATCACCATGCCCAACCGTGGACTTGTTTCTCCATGCTCACATCTGTTCTGCTTCTATGCCAGTAGCTTCCTGCCCACAGGATCAGTAAGCAGAGAATCAGCAAGACCCTCTGAGATCTGAACGTAGCTCTACCCTCCACCCTCCAGACTCTGCACTGAGAGCAGATGCTCTATTTGCAACCCTATGGAAACAGACTTCATAGACAGTTGTTCTATGTGTACTTTGTGGAGAATAAAAGCCCAGTCTGGGAGGCAAGACTAAGCCGACAGAAGACAGATAATCAGGGCAAGGAGAACTTTCCAGGCGGAAACAAACAACAGCCTGCACACATGCTAGGGAGGGAAACAAATTCAGGAAAGTACAATCACATGTGACTAGGGCTGAGAGCAGACAAAAGGACATGAAGGAAGGCCAACTGGGATTCATTTTCAGAAGAATGGGAAGCCACTGAGGTTTCAGCTGGGAAGTGACAGAATTCAGTTCACACTTCAAAACAACCCATCTGGTGCCACTCTGGGAGAATGACTTTTTAGGGATCCACATTAGAAGCTGGGAGACTATCCAACCACTGCTGTTAGGTTGGTGAGTAGGAACTCATCTAGGGACATTAGAGAGGTAGATAGGAAGACTGGTGAGTGACTGATGGGAGGAGAGAAGTTTGCATGATGCCCATGACTTGGTTTGAACCACACAATAGATGGACCATTCCAGAGATGGGAGCTCGGGAGGACTGGCATGCATAGGAGATGACACAGGACATCAGACGTGTTCTGTTTGAAGCTGAGCCAGCACGTAAATCCCTAGAAGTCCTCCTGTGTCCCTCTCACCTAGCAGTGGCTTGCTGTGAGTGTGCAAATGGTGGCAGTCACTTCAAAGGCCACCTTCCTGGCCTCAGGCTCACTAAACCCTTACCCCATTTGGAGACATTTGATATTAAATGATGCTCTTGGAAAAAAAAAAAAAAAGAAGTGTTTTACCCAGGGGACTATGCAGAAGCCAAGACATAAAGTGTTTCATGTCCCACTTCTACAGCAGCAACTTCTGCAAAGGCAGCTCCTGTTTACCAGCTGTGATCGATGGTCCCCTGAGGGTGGAGTCTGGCTAATTTTTCTCTGAGCCCCTGGTGCCCAGCAGGGATGTGACTGGGAGCAGGTGCTCAGCATACATGTGAAGAAATGATGAAACAAACCAGGGACTCTGTTCCATGGCTGTAGAAGACTTTCCTGAAGAGAAGCCATATGCACCACCCCTCCCTTACCCCCACCCACCAATGTCTCTAGAGTCCCCTACTACTTTACCGTGTCCTCCAGTAAACGAGACTCCAACCCTCAAACCCTTTCTTGTATTCACTGCTGAGAATCCCAGCCCTTTAGGGGTAGAGTCGAGGATGGCATCACCCAGGGTCTTTTCGAGGATATGCTGACCTCGGGTCATCTTCCCTGACTTGCTCCACCCAGTGGGCTTGGTGTCGTTATCTTACCCATCATCAAAAGTGACTGCCCCGGCTCTCCTGGGTCCCAGGTCCCACACTTCCTAAATCCCCAACCTGTCCCCATATCACTTCTCATTCAGGAGTTGCACTTAAGTATTTTGATACCCTTAGAGTGGTGGAGATCCTGAGAGCTGGTTCCAACTCCGCTCTATGTTCGCATCTCTCCTGCCTATTCTGATTGTAAGTCTCAGCACACCGCTCCTTTCCTAATGTGCTTGTTAGATACAGGTGCCAACTTGGCAAGTGAAGGCTGAGGCTTTAGGCACATTTATGAAGAATTAGTAGATAAGGCAAGCCTTGGTAAGTCCATGGGGAATTATCCAATTGATGTGGGAAAATCCAGCCTGCAGTGGGGTGGATCATTCCCTGGGCAGGTGATAAGATGGAGAAGCAGTAAGTTGGTGCACTTTGGTATACTCTGGCAGACTTGCAGGCTGATGGGTGAGGAGGTTTGCCCCATCTTTGGACAATTCCTGAGGATGTGGTGTGGCCAATTCACTTGGCTCCCGATGTTGGTAGGAACTCCCTGCCAAGCTGGACTGCGAACTGTAACCAGAATCATAAGCAAAAATAAAACCACTTGTTCCCCTAACTTGTTTGATCATGTGTTTATCAGTAACATGAAAAGAAACTGCAATATACCTAAGTAGTCAGTGTTAGAAATGACATCACCTGTCAGTTAAAATCTACCCACCTGCCTTGAGGAAGTCTCATTTTGTGGAAGCACACACACAGAGTGGGATGGTGACTTCACATGTCACCAGCCACACAGCCAGGCACATACACGAGGTCTCACAGAGCCGTCCTCTTATACCTGTGATCTTAAAAAGTCAGGCAGATTTGCAGATTCATGTGCAACTCTGCCAGCATCTAATTGCTTGTGAGGTATATCCCCAGTCGTGTTTCTATATAGTGAAGCCATCATTTCTGGAAAAACATAGTACACATTCCCCAGTGCTAACAGATGTGAGACCCCCACCCCATAACTTCTGGGGTATAGAAATTGATGGAATGAAGGTCCAGGCCAGGAGAGACTTGCAATCTGGGGAGGTCGACTTCTTTTTTTTTTTTCTTTTCTTTCTTTCTTTCTTTCTTTCTTTCTTTCTTTCTTTCTTTCTTTCTTTCTTTCTTTCTTTCTTTCTTTCTTTCTTTCTTTCTTTCTTTCTTTTTTTTGTGTGTGTGTGTATTAAAGCACACTTGAATATGTGTACCTGTGTACCTGTAGAAGCCCAAGAGTAACTTCAAAAATCATCTTGGATTGACCTACCTCCTTTTTGCTTTGCTTCCAGTGTTGGAATTACAGACTGCTGCCATGTATGCCTGGTATTTGTTATGTGAGATCTGGGGATCTGAACTCAGATCCTTTTGCTTGCAGAAGCAAAGGCTTTAAACCCTGAGCCATCTCCCCAGCCCAAAGACCAGATTCTTACGAAATGTTAGTCCAAGGCAATGAGAAGGGTGTTCCGTGAAAACCCGGGGCTGAGGAGATTAACTCAAGTAGGATTTGTAGTGGGGGAGGGGAGGGGTATAGGATTTATTCAAGGAAGCTTGAGGACTCTGCATTTGGACCGGGCTTTCGGAAATAGGTAATACTTCACGAGGTGGCTGTGAATTGGAGAGGAGAAGGCACAGCTGAAGAACAGAACAATGGAATGGAAGTGGGATTCTCAGCTGCTGGGGTGGGTGTGTGGACTTTATCATAAGTAGCTGTGTGAGAGCAGGTAAGAGCAGGCCGAGGAAGCTCGGGTGTGGGTTTGCACGCTGGGCTGAAGAATTAAAATGGAAGGGTCAAGCCTTCTTTCAAATTGATTTTTAATTGAATTAAATATCACGACCACAGAAAAAAATTTAAAGCTATGGAATAAAACTCCACTTGTCTGGAATATTCCAGCCTATGCCCTCTTCAGTACTGAGAAGCAGAGCAGTCAGGTAGAGAGCTTGAAAAGGTGGGGGCAAGGAGAGGGGAGAAGAAAGAGGAGAGAATCAAAGAGAATCAATACACAGCACTTCCAGCCATTTAGTTCTTCAGTCCGGAAACTCTGGAGTCTCATTTCAAAATCTAAATCCAAATAGGTCTCTCTCCCCTACTTTAAAACCCCTCAGAGACTTCCCGGTACTTATGACTTAAAGGTCAGCATTCCTGACATGCTGTTCAAGGTCAGGCCGGCTCAGTTCATTTTCTGTGTCCCCAGGACCTCTCCCAGAATGGGGCACTTCAGGTGACACTATGCTGGGCGATAAAGGAACCCTCGAATAAACATGAGATACTTCAGACCATGACTGATATGCTGAATGGACAGAGGAGGCCCTACCATGCAGGAAGAAGATAGTCCAGCTCGCCCTGTTGAAGTGGTGCAGGGATAGGACAGTCAGGTCTGCTGTCAGGGAGGCCAGCGCAAGTCTCAGAACCAGAGAACCTCAGGATCTGGCTGAGGTTGGGAAGGTCTTGTCTCCAGTGCTTGTCCCCAGAAAGGCTCAGAACCTAAGGGTTGATTCTTTTTTTTTTTTTTTGTGATGTTTCTGTACCTCAAGGTGGTTTATCCTTTTCCGGGTGGAGACTGCTACACCCCTTCCTTCCACACTTCCCCCTCCCCTCCTCCTCAGCCACTGCCAGTGTTGCTATAACAACTCGGCTGCAGCTCTTACAGACAGATCCGTTTCCTTAAATCATTTCAGGAAAATTAGCTGCCATAACAACACGGTGAGGCTTTTAAAATAGAGCAACGTAGGGCTGGGTGATTCTGCCCCCTTCCTTTCCTCCAGGGGACCTCCGGATAGACTGCTCTTTTTCTGTCAAATAAATAAATAAATCGTATTTACTTGACAGAGTGGTTAGTGACTTGGTCAGATAGAACACAGAAGCATCAACCATTCACACTTGCCCATTACACACACGTGCGCGCACACACACGTACACAGGGCATAGATATATGTAGAAGATAGATGTGTTCATGTACATAAAACAGAAATGCATATGTACAAAAATATAAACATGGTAAATAAAAATGACAGACACGTGGATGAGTATGCAACCATATGTGATTACATCAAAATAGATGCACAGTGACAGCCACTGCGGAAACACACAGCCCATGTGATCTGTTCTCAGGGCAAGCAAGGGTTTCATTGGGTCACCAGTCTAGAAAACCCTGAGATAGCAACTCCTCCACAGAAGGTACCTGCCTGCTCAGAGCCCACCCCCTCTGCACTTGGGAGGGAAGCCTTGCTGTGGAAGGAAACAACCCCCCTGGGGCAGGGTGGGAGTGAAGGTTTTGTGGATCCCCTATTATCACCTCTGATTGGCTATCAAAGGAGAACAGGAGGCTACAGGCATGACCTTCTAAATAATTCTTTGTCCCCTCCATTTTTTACCCCCATATGAAAAGGATCTCATGGAAAACCATATTCCAGAGGCATTTGAGATTCTCTGGGACCTCAGGAACTCTGGAAACGCTACTAAGGGTTTCCACACCTTTATTCCAGACCTGGCTTTAACATTTCTATCCCAGAGGTTCCCTGTGGGAGTGACTGAATCTCTCTCTCTCTCTCTCTCTCTCTCTCTCTCTGTGCATGCGTGCATATGTGTGTATACATGTGTGTTTGTATGCATGTGTGCGCAGCTGAACTACTCATTTGCTTGGAACTCTGAGGAAAGATTTTTCCCCTTGTGTAGGCCTTTACTATCTCTCCCTAAATCTATGTATCACAGGGTCTGAAGGCTGATCTTTCAAGGGTGCCACCAGGGAAGGGCAGAGTGATCAGATGCCCATGAAGGTGTTCAGCATAAATGAGTTTCCTAGGCCTCCATGTGCTCATCTGCCAACAGAGAATGACAACTTCTCAGCACCCCCCAACTCACCAGTGGAAGAATCTGAAATGCTAATGTGCTGAACCTGATGTACTGAATGTAGAGCTTTCCCCTCTGACAATTTTTCATGTGTATGTGGTAGATGCTTGCATGTTTGCATGCATATTCCCATTTATGTGACCACAAGCTCGTGTATGTATGTGAAGGCCCATGGATAACTTTGGGGATCATTTGCAATTGTTCTTCTACCTTACTCTTTTTGAGAAAAGGTTTCTGATCAAACCCAGACTCTAGTTATCCACTTTGCTCTGATTCTCAGTCTTCATCTTCTGAGGCTGGAAACTTAGGTCTGTCTCTATACTTACTTAGGTAGTGCTTTAGCCACCCAGCAATCTCCCTAGCCTTGTAAAGCATTTTAATAGAAGGATTAGGAATGTAGAGATAACTCATCTGTTCAAACTCTTGGTGTACAAACAAAAGGACCAGAGCTTGGATACCCAGATACATCCCCTTAAGAAATGTCAGGTGGACATAGTTCCTTGTCTCCTGTCATTCTAGCCCTGGGAGGTGGAACATAGGAATCCCCAGAGCAGGCTGGTGGGCCAGGCTAGATATAATGGCACCACACGGGTTTAATAAGACACCTAAGCTCAAAATAGTAAGGTGGAAGAGGATCAAGAATGATTCTTGATATTATTCTATCATCCTCAGATCTCCATGGGCATACACGCATATACACATTTGCATGTAACACATGTATCCATCCACATGAAAAATTTATACATGCACACGAATACTTTACATGCACACACATGCGTGCACACACACGCACGCACACACACACACACACACACACACCACATTAAAAAAGAAAAAAGAAATTAGAGTTAGAGTAGAAACATCCCAGGACCTACTGGAGGTCAGTCCATCTCCAGCACCACTGTAAAGTATGATTAGGTCTACTTAATTTTTTCCACTCTTACCAACCTAGGCTAGGAAATCAGTAAATAACCACTGAGGAGAAAGCTTCAAAATCTTGAAATAAATATATGATTGTTCAGGGTACTCTAAAAACAGGAAGCTTTGGTTCATAAAATTTTTATAGTTTTTCTTTTTCTGCAATGGTTTGAGGTATTTTAGGAAAGTCTAAACAATTTGAAGAGAAATTATCATTTTTCTACAGAGTAACTACTACTCCCACTTTCGGTTAAAGGACTTTTTTTTTTTTAAAAAAAAAAAAGGTTAAATACATAAATAAATAAGGTTAGAACTTTGGCCCTTTGGCAGAAGTATTGCTGCTGAGTTGGCAGCATTTCAGCACCTGTTATCCTGAAAGACCCTGAGTACCTCTTATCAACTGACTAGACACCAATTGTTTCAATTTGATAGAATCGTCAGAGTTTCTTGAAGGGTCTCGTTGATTCAGGTATGTGTGGTTCTTTATGTGTCAGTTCTCAGGAGACCATTGCTCAGCTCTGTAATCTCTGTAAGGGTTAGATACATGCATGCAGACCACCTTTAATAGACCTATGGGAAATGAAACTGTTATTTTATGCACTTTCCTCCAAGTTTCCACAGCCCCAACTCCTGTACTCCACTATAGATCGTGGTCTCTTTGAAGGTCTGGACTCTGCCTTGATTGTTTCTATGAGTCCAACAATCAATATAGAAAGTAGACCCTTAATGAATGTTAGGAGGGAAGCTGAGAAAGGCAGACTGAGAAGAGACCCCTCATTAAAACATGGACTGGCATCTGAGCAGGGTTCTCAATAATGGACAGGAACTTGATAGACAGAAAGAAAGAAGAGTGACCTAAGAAAGAAACATTCAATATCCTTACTCCTCAGAACCCACTTGTAAGTCCTCTTCTCTAAGATTTCCCTATCACTCAGCCCCATAGAAAGCACTCATTTCTTTGATCTTATATAACTATTAATAGATCTGTTTCTTCTACCTAGTGGTTTAGTCCACAAACATTGATAGAAACTATTCCTTGGCCTTAGCCCCATCTCTTCTGGTCAGAGCCTGCAGGTTCTCAGCTATATGACAAACCCCACAAAACAGGATCTGCCTTCCTGTACCTGCTGCCCTGGGGCATAGCCAGGTGGCTCAAGAACATCTCAGGACGCTGATTGAAGAAAGAGCAGTTTCCCCTAAAGGGTAGTTGTTTGGGTTCCTACAGGATACCCTTCTGGCTCAAAGTAGCATCATATAATGATTTAGCAAGAATTGTCTGCTCCCTTTAGACTGTGAGCATCTCAGAGATAGAAATCCTATGAGGTGTGTGTGTGTGTGTGTGTGTGTGTGTGTGTGTGTGTGTGTGTGTGTGTGATGTCTGTGCACATCTGAGAGCACTGTGTGTGCCTGTGGAGGCAAAAGGGTGACTTTGGGACTCATCCTGGATTGCTTCTATCTCCTTTTTGCTTTGCTTTGGGATTTTACAGACTCCACCTTCCAGGGTAGGAAGTACACCCCTCCATCATTTCTACCTGGTATTTTTTACATGGGATTGGATCTGAACTCAGGTCTTTCTGCTTGCAAGGCAGAGTCTTAATCCCCGAACCATCTCTCTGGTCCAATCTTGTGGATGTTTTCATTTAAGTTATTTAGAAGTACAATGGACTTTTTATTGTCCCATCCTCACTCATTGTCTCTCCTCCCACTGGGAGAATTCTTCCCAAAAAGCTTCCCTCCTAGCCCAATGCCCCTTTTCATATATGTATCACAGTGAGTTCCATAAGGAACATCTGCTTTTGTAGAGCTTAAGTACTTGCTTCAGCATGGGCAATATTTCAGTGAGATACCATTTGATGCACTGATGTCTAAGGGACCACTTACTTTGGCCATGAGTGATCGCTGTGAAGGGTGGGCCCATCTGAATTACTCCTTCATTGATTATGTCATAATGTTGGACCTAATCCTATATAGGTCGTGTGCAGGTAGACTTGGTTGCAGTGCACTCATGGTTGTATTGACTTTATGACTAGGGTCCCATATGTCAGTTCTAATCTGGTTTTCATGATCTTTCTGTCTCATTCTCTCTGGTGTGCCCCAAATCCTGCATTTTTATCATCTCTCTCCATCCATTGCAATGAATGTTTGGCAATAGAAATTTAGACAGAAATTTCCCTTATCCCACCTGTCATTTCCCAATAAGACATTGCTGAAATGTCCCCCAAGGAAAGCACTGTGGAGAAAGCCCCCTCTTCCCATGAACCCACCTGATCCATTTTCACCCCCTTCCTATATTCCCTTCCCCTCCTGTGCCTCTCATCTTGGCAGGCTGGGTAGGGTCAAGAAGGCCTGTAGGCTAGAATAAGTTACATTTTAGGGTGTTTTGTGCTTCTTGTGTGTGGAACTTTTTCTGAGAATTAAGTGTAGCTGTTGCCGTTGGGAGGCTCTGGAACCCAGGATGAATTCATGCTGGTTCATCAAATAGCATACTGCATTTCAGAAATTGGCCTTAGCCACGGGAAATCAAATAAGCCAGATGCCTAATTAGTCCATTATTTGCCGTGGTGGAGAGAGCTGAATTCTGATGAAAGGGCCAGACTCATCACTGCTTCCAGCTAGAAGTGAACTATTTAACCTTTTATCAGGAATTTGTCCCTCCCTTTTGAAGTACAAGTGTCTACCTCCCATGCCGTGCACTGGTCCCAAGCGTCTGGCTGTGAGGAGGCCTGTTAGTCTGAACAAGTCTCAACTTGAGGCTGATGAGCCTTGTTGTATTCCCATTTCTCAAGTCCATCCCAGGTTTCTGATCTCCGCTTCACTTTGAGGCTGGGTAAAGGGTATAGATAAAAGAAGAACTTCTCTGTTTTCTTCCAAAGAAAGAAAAAGTCATTCATTCACCCATTCAGCAAACATTTCTTGAGCACAGGCACTATGCACTAGAGCACAAAGGAGAATCAAAGGCAGCATCCCCTCCCTTTCCCCCAAGAGCAGATGATCTAGATTAGAGTGGTGACCATCAGAAAAACTGCAAGGGGTCTGTAAAATCTCCTCACCTGGACTCCTATCCATCACAACAGAGTGGCAGCACAACTGTGGTTGAGAGAGGCATAGGCTTGAGTTTAAAGCTCAGTTCAACACCTAATTTCACAGCAATAGCCTACTTCTCTGGTACCAAGTTGTCTTGGTTTCACAATTGCATTGAGTTAAGAAATAACTGACCCAAACAATTCAGGAGATCAATGGGGATTTTTACACTTGCTCACGTAGGAACAAGTAATGGTTCATCATGACAGAAGTCCTAGCAGCAGGAGTCGAAGGAAATGATTACCCCATATCCACAGCAAGAACTCAGGAGCAAGCAATGCTGCTTGCTGACTTGCCTAGCTTTCTGTCTCTCTTTATCTGCTTGTCTGGGGGGACGGTCCTGATCCCATGCACTATGGGCTGGGTCTTCTCACATCACTTATACAATTATGCAATTAAGACACTCTCCTATAGGCTTGCTCAGGAATCTGTTGTAACTAAATAATTCCTCATATGCATGCCCACAGGCCAGCCACTGAAGTGTTGGTACCTGAAATTAACTGCCACAGCGTTCAATAGTTAAACTACCTTAGCTATTCTAAGTCTTAATTTCTTCATTTCTAAGATAATTATATAGATAAAATTATCTGGTTCATGGCTTGACTCATCCATACATGTTCCAAAATATGTTAAGTATAAGGAATGTATGGGAAGATTTCTTTGGCATCAGAATGTGCAAATCTGTGGCCTGGAGCTCCAGGCCAAGTTGACCTGTGATTACACAGATGAGGGAAAATGTTTACAAACGAGGACTCTGGATACCCTGAGGGACAAGAAAGCAGGGATGACCAAGATTTAGGGTCATACAAGGCTGTGTAAGAGAATTAAAACTAAAAAGATGGTACTCTGGTGTGAATAAAGCTTTATGTAAAAACCTCTGCAAGAGTTTTAAAGGAGAAAAAATACAGGCATCAGACAGGTGACCACACTGGAGAGATTTCAAATTTGGCTTCATGGATTGGGCATAGCATAGGAGGAGCACCGGAAGCAAGGCTGCTGGGTAGCAGGCTTAGATCAGTTAGTTGCAGAAAGCGTGTGGACCACTCCCAGGAAGCTCATATCATGGAGGACTACATTTCAGGGTGCACGAGGACAGAATTCAAAAGAAAAACTAAAAAAAAATATTACTCTGAGCTTCTGGGGTTTGAATTACATTGTTAGATTGGTAGCTTTGAGCCAGCAATTGTGATACTGGAAACCTATACCAAAGAAACAATCTGAAGTGTGAATAATGATTTATGCAAAAAAGGAAAGTCCACAGAATCATTATTTATAAATAGCAGGGAAAATGAGGAAATATAAATGCTGACAGTGGGAAACTGATTAAGTGAATCATGATGCATTCATATAATGGATGTTTATGATGGGATTATAATATTGTAGAAATGCTTATGCTGTAATTTTAAGTGAAAAAAAGCCAAAGACTAAGTTTCAATGTATTATGTTATAATATAGATAACAACTAGGTTGAGAGCACACACAAAAAGAATAGATGGATTCTAGTAGTTAGCAGTGGTATTTCTAGGCACCAGAGTGGTTTTGCCTCCCTCTGCTTTTTTATATTTCCTAATAATTCTCTATGACTACGTGTTATCTTTACCAGTTGAAAAAAAATTATGGAAGGTGGAGCAGACCACCTAGATATGAACCAACTCAGTTGTTTGGTTCTCCCTAGAAGAATCAACCCAACACACATGTTATGTGAACATTTTTCCTGGGGAGAAACCACATGACTGTCCATCCACCCCAGATAAGAGTTTGACATAGACCAATGTAACCACTATGCCAGGATCCAACTGAACAAACCAACAACTTTATTGAGGTAACTTATAGGAGTACAAGTGACAGGCACTTACAAGAGCAGGGGCAATTCAATCAGCTATACCACAAGAAGGCCTCACCCCAGCATGGGTAAGACCCACAGAAGCTGTATCCCTGGAGCTCTCCGCTATATGATTTGCTAGGAGAGTATCCTCCAGGCCTCTGGGCTGCTCCAGGGTCTCTCTTTAACTATTGGACTGTTTGCTGGCCTGGATTTCTTGGCTGCCTGCTCGTTGTCTTTTCCGCACTTGACTGCTCCAGGGTTTTCTTCAAACTGACTGAAACTACTCAACAGTTCCTCTTTCACCTCCTTGACTGGCAGGTAGGTCTCCTCCTCCCAGCTGTTGCTTCTATCCTGGAGGGAGCCCCTGCCCCTAGGTTTGTCAGTTTCAGGATCCTCCTGAGCTCCAGGAGTCCTTTACTTGTTGAGACTAAAGCAAAGTGCAAGGTGGCTGTTAAGAGGAAAAAACTGCCATGCAGCACCACATGATACAGAACTGGCTTGATGGATTGGGGATAGCATCAGTCAGTTTGAAGACAAACAGCATCAAGACAGACCTGCCCATCTACCCCTCTAGCTAGTCATTACGCATACTTTCAACCCATTCATCCATCTATGCACCCATCCATCCAATCTATCATCCATCCTATCACTACTTCTCTCTGTTAAAAATTCTGTCCATGTCCTGACTCCTGTCATCCTAGGAAGTCTTACAATTGTTTATCCTATGAAAGCATAGCATAGAATTTCCCATCCCTGCTTTGAATGCACTAACATTTTGCTCTCCTCTCTAAGCCATTGATCTTAAAGCTTCTTGCTATTGGCCATGGAAACTGGAGGCAGACTCTTTAGTCTTCAGGGAATTGAGAGTATGGACTCTGTAGTCAAAACACCTCCAGGATCTGATTCTGGCTCTACTGTTTATTTCCTCATGTTGGTGGACTTCAAAGACCTTATCAGTGCACTGGAGTAGTACCATCTCTTTAGGACGGTGTTGTGATGATCAATAAGACACTGCTAATCATTGAAATCACATACTAGGCTTGGTAGTCCATGAATGATTCCAGCACTGGGGAGGTTAAGGAAGGAGGATTTTGACTTCGAGAGCAACTTGCATCACCGTGTTAGTTATTTATCTCATTGCTATGGCACAAATACCTGATACAAGTCACTTAAGGAAAGTGTCTTCCTTTATTTTGGTTTACAGTTCAAGAGTATAGGCCATCATGGAAAGAAGTCACAGCAACAGCAGCTTGAACCAACTGGTCATATCACAATTTATAGTCAGGAACAGAGAGAGAGGTGAACACTGGTACTTAACTTTCTCTTTTTTACTCTGTCCAGGACGATGGAATGGTCAATGAACCTCATTAAGAAACTCCCTCACTGCTTATGCTCAGGGATTTGTCTCTTAGGTGATTTTAGATCCTGTCAAATTGGCAGTCTTAGCATCACAACTACATAGAGAGATCCTGTCTCGATAAGAAACACCAGTAACATCAAAAGCACTCAACACTTACCCAGAGTGAAATTTTGTTGAACACACAAATTGTGCATGCTTAGTATTAGTATTCATTCTTAAAAATGCAAATCTAGTAATAAACAATAGCTAATGTTTAATCTTAATTTCAAATGAATCTTCAAAACAATAATACATTATCACTATTTTAAACTGTAACAGTTTAAAAAATAGCTGTAGCTCTGATTATTGAAATAGCAGTGCATGAAGGCCTTAAAAGACAGATTGGGAGGCAGTGCCAGCCTTAGCTCAGCAGCCTGGACCATCCCATTTCTCATTCCTCTTGAGTTGGGTTCCAGTCCATCCAGTCCCCAGAGAGACCTAGGACTATGGTATTTGTCTGTACTATTTCATTCTGGGTGGATTTACAGTTTAACTTTCAGAGAGGAAACATATTCATTTATTCTTGAGTGATATGTGAGCATGAGTATGTTGGGGCAATTCTCCATCATCCCTAAGAACTGACAATACCAACAATGGTCTTTTTTAATTTTTTTACACATGTATGTATGGCATGTGTGTATTGTGTGTTGTGTTTGTATCAGAGGGCACTTAAGTGTAGTCCCTGTAGAAGCCCAAGGGTGACTTCAATCATTATCCTGGATTGCTCTACCTCCTTATTGCTTTGCTCTAGGGTTTCCCAGGCTCCGCCTTCCACGGCTGGAAGTGCAAGCCATCATGCCCTGCAACAATGGTCTTAAAATGAACATAGCACCCATGAATGAAATCCTCCAGATTCCCTAGGGGTGACTTCAGACACCAGGCACAGTGTGTGCTGGGTATAACTCAAAGAGGTTCTCAGAGGTGAGCTTACTGAATGCTGGAAAAGCAAGCACGAGGATGATGGAATTTGCAAGTTCATCACACCCAAAGGCATTGCAGGGCCAGCTGCTTTTCTCTGGCTGTACCTAGAGGGCAGGCCAGCAATGACGTTTTCCTTTTAACTCCCAGCACCACCTGTGCAGACGCAGCAGGCAGAAGCATTGATTCAATCAGATTCCCAATACAGAGACTGATATCTTTCCGTTGAAATTCAGCTCCAGTCTGTGACCTTGAAAAATCCTCCAGGTGCCAAGACCTCCTCCTCCTCTTCCATTCCTTCTCCTTCTCTGTTATACCTCATCATCATCCTCTTCCTCCTCTTCCTTCTCCTTCCTTTTTCTTATGAAATGCGATCTTGCTATGAATCCTTCTCAATCCTCCTGCCTTAGCATACCAAATGCTGGTGTGATTACAGATATGCACCTCTGAACTTATCCTAAGGCATGCTTTTTTTTTAACTGACATCTTTGCTACCTGGCTGTACATTATGGTGTGGATAGGGAGATGAAGACAATTCTTCAGGTCCCTGCAAGAAAAAAGGAACTGGGCTGCTGTTTGCTGAACACCTATAAAGTGCTAGGTTTTGTCTCTTGTAGTCCATAAATCAGCCATAGGAAGTGGGCATTATTACATCTGCTTCTCAGGTGAAGAAACTAAAACGCTGTATTGACCAAGGTCCCACCCCACCCCCAGCCATATTCTCTTCTGGTGTACACTTGTATCATGCCATGAAACAATGATCTGTTCATGTACTTGGTTGCCCAACACCACTATAAACAGCATGGGGTGATAGTCTGTCACCTCTGCATTCTCTTATGGAGATAAACATCATCAGTAAAGCATCAATAGATAATGCTGGGCATAATGCCACTCACCTGTAGGCCCAGAACTTGGGAGGATCAGTTCAAAACCAGCCTTGATTCCATGAGGCCCTGTCTCAAAAATAGCAGAGAGGCTGTGGAGGGGGCTCAGTTGCTATAGTGGCTGCTGTGTAAGCTTGAGCATCTGGCTTTGGAGAGCATTCGGGTCAAGGCCTGATGCAGCTGCATGTTTCTATGACTCCACAGCTGCAGAGGCAGAGACAGGTGGACTTCTTGACCAGACTTGTGTCAGTGAGTTCTAAGTTCTACGAGACACTCTGTCTCAAAAACCAAGATGGAGAATGATCAAGGGAGACACTGAACACTGACTGTGGACCTCTGCCATGCTCACTCATGTACATGTGCACCCTACACATACATGTGCACAAACCCCCACAAATATGTGCAACACACACACATACATGCACACACACACACCACCACCAATACCAACAACAAACTATCTCTAAAAGATATGAATGAAAAGCAGCTGGAACTTCAAGGTCACACAGATGCTCATCGCAAAATTGAACTTGGAAACCCAACGGAAAATGGGATATCCAAGGCCCATTACCAGTTAAGTCCAGGGATGCATGCTTCTAGGGGCTCAATATTTCTTAAGTGTTTTATCTTTTCTTGTTTTATCACTAAAAGACTTGCAAATAGCTACTTTAGAAAGAATAAATTGACAAGTTTACTTTTTCTTTGAGTATGCTGACATCTTTCATAAGCAAAAATTCAGTTACCCCATCATCTTTAGGTCAAATTCACATTATAAATAGAGATCACAGGTTTATTCTGTGACTTTATTAGCTCTCCCCCCCCCAAGAAAATTTTGTTTCAAAAGTCTAGAATAAACCCCATAGATTAACTAACCATGCCAGGTAAATTAGAGGCCAGGGTTTTAAGTGGGGATGGATAGAACTAAGATGATCAAGAAATCTTGGACTGGGGCTTATCTCAGTTAGTAAAGCACTTGCCTGGCATGTGGAGGTCCAGGATTCAATATCCATACTCAAAAAAATTTTTTTCCCACTTCTTTTTATTGATGAGTTTTGTTCTTTGACATTTTCATTCTTTCTGATTACTTTCCTCCCTATCTTTTCTTATATCTCTCCCTTCCTCTCCTTACTGCCAGCTCCCCTTTCCTTCAAGTCTCTCTCCCTTATTTGTGTCTTTTCTTTTGTGTCCCACTGGATTAAACCAGGGTCTTTTACGAGGTCCTGAGTTTAGGACTGCTTTTGAGAGCCTAATGGGCTCCCCCATGGGAAAACAACTGGATATTTACTCCTCAACCCCCCCAAAATCTCATTTGATCCTACAAAGCACCAAAAAAAGTTTTTACCTTCAGATGTCTTGTCTTGCTCTCTTAAAACGATGTGTTTATTTCTGTGTGCCTCTGTGCATGTGTGAGCACACGATCACATGCATGCTTGCAAATGTGCAATGGCAAAAAAAATGTTGTCAGAGAACAACATTTTTGGAATCAGTTTTCCCCTTCTACCTTGTTTCTGTCTCTCATCGTTTTTGCCTCTGTGTTGCATGTTCGATCCTCCATCTCAGAGCAGGAGTGCAGACTGTAGATGCTAACCATCATATCAGCTTTCTCACATGAGCTAGAGGGATTTGCAAGACTCATGCAGCAAGTTCTTTTACACACTGACCCATCTTGTCAATCCAGGCATTTTCTCTCTAACTCCAGATTGTAACCATAGGCAGGACGATGCATGTCTCGCACTCTTGACTTGGCTATTTTTGACATTGAATTAATACTTAGTCCTGGCCTTCTGAGGCCTCAGATGCAGTGAGGTGCTGCAAACTAACCAGCATGGAGAGGACACTGCACCCAGGGCAGAGAGATAGCTGAGCCATGGTCAGAGCAGGGACACTGTCCTCAAGCACTAGATTCTAACACGCCATGGCTTTGCCATGAATTCCCTCAAACATACGAGGCCTGTGGATGAATCCCTCGCATAAGGGTGTATCACAGCTATTTTTCCACTGATTTTATTTTTTTTTGCCAAACAAATTCACATTCATGAAATCATCTGAAAATATTATGAAATAGGCATTATTGTTTGGTTTTATAGAGGGGACATGAAAATCTAGTTATTAAGGCACCTTCCTCAAGACATGGAACTGAGGGTCAGTTTTAGGTTTGACTCCAAGTTGTCCTGAGCTAAGACTTCGGCAGATGAAATGGGGAAGAGAGAGGCAGGTGGACCAAGTAGAGTTCCTGACTACTTCAAATTCTGGAATAAGGCATCTTGACTTAGCACTCGTCTCAAGCCACCACCCATTTGCAGATATCCTGAGGGAGGAAAAGGTGGAACAGAGCAGGGTGTAAGTGAGGCAGAGGGCACTAAGTGCCCAAACCATGGCTAGTGCCAATTCAAGGCTAAAAGAAGTGAAAGACTTCAGGCTCAAAAAGTGGAAAGACTAAGAGGCAGCCAGTGGCTGGGTAGAAAAAAAAAAGGGGGGGGGGGCAAATGCCCCTGAGCATATGTGAAGAGAGCTGGCATCAGGACCAAGGGCACAGGCATGAGCAAATTCATGTAGGAGAGAGCAGGAAGATGAAGCACCTAACCTGGATCGAGAAAAGACAAGTGACAAGAAAGGAGGATTCCAGAACACTGGCTGAGATGCGTTGGCCAAAGGCAACTTGCGGAGGTTTGCAGGCAGGGAAAGGGCAGAGTGACGGGCAGGAGCTCTGATTATGCAATCAGCAGCAGCGTTTAGCCCTCCAAATGCTGACCCCTTTAATCTGACAGTCTGCTTTGGTGTCATTTGTTAAAAATGACAGAATGTCTCATTTTGCCGCAGTTCATTTTGACCTTTCTTAATATTAGAAAGTTAATTTCAGAAGGGAAATAAATGTATTAGTGTTGTCACAGTCCTAAAAAGATGAATTTTGGGCTGTCAAGCTTTTACTTTGAATGAATCCATCATGCCATAAAACGGTTGCTTTCCAACATTCAGCATCTTCCCAGGTCCCTCTCTCTCCCCCTCCTCCCTCCCTCCTTTTCTACTTCCTCCCTTCTCTCCTCCTATCCTTCACTCCTTCCATCTTCCAGCATATCTCCTGTGTTGTGGGGGATAGAGACAGGAAAGACCCAGTCACTGCTGCGAGACAGAACTCAGTGTAGAGAGGAAGGAGGACCAGGGAATATGCCTTCATGGGTGTGTCTATCCTGAGCAAGCAATAGAAGGAGCTGCCTGCCACACAGAAGAAAAGGCCTCTGTGTGTGTGTGTGTGTGTGTGTGTGTGTGTGTGTACCAGGCTGGTCTTGAACTCATCAACTTACCAAGGCTATTCTTGAACCCTAATCATCCTGCATCAACCTCCCAATTGCTAGGATTACAGGCACGTCCCACCATCATGCCTCACTGATTTCCTTTTTTTTTTCCAGAAGAGAAATGAAAGGCACAAAAGCTTTAGCAATTTGTCCTACCTGGATGCAAATGTTCTGGAGTGGATTCTACTATTGAGGTGGCTTGCAATGCTCTGTTCATACTGGCTAGTTAGAGAGAATGGTCGTTTATCATACTACCTGATAGGCTCTCATGGACTGACTATACTTACTAGATGCATAATATTGGCAAGTCCTTCTCACTGTGGACCTCAGCATCTCATCCAGCCAATGATAAAGTTATGCCAGTTTTATTGGATATGACTCTGGGAAGTTGAGAAACCCACACAACCCAGTGCTTCTTAGCCTTCAATGTGTGGTAACCATCTGGGTATCTTAGCACAATCCATGTTCTGAGGGTGGGGTCCTGTGAATCTGCCTTTCTAATACCTGCTAGTGATGCTGATGTTGCTAGTGGAAGGAACATTTCTTTTCTTGAATGTATGTGTCCTTCCAGACTTCACAAGATGAAACTTAATCCCCAGTGCCGCAGCATTAAGAACAGGGAGATGATTGAGTCACGAGGGCTCTGCCTAGATGTATCTGTTACTTTTCTCATTGTTGTGACAAAATACCTGTCAAAAGCAACTTGAGGGAAGAAAGATTTATGCTGGCTTCCAGCTTAATAAGATGCAGTCTTTTGTGGCGGAAGGTATGGCAGAGTTCACATGGTGGGAACACGCAGCAGAGACTCCTCACATCTGGGGAGATGTGATAGCAGAAGCAGGGTATGCTGCCATGCCTTTTTCTCTTTTTCTATTTAATCTGGCACTCTGACCCATGGGATGGTGGTGCCCACATCCAGGGCGAGTCTTTCCTTTCAGTTAAATCTCTCTAGAAACCCTTTCGTAGACACAGGCAAAGGCATGTCTCCTACATGATGCCAAATCCAGACAAGTTGACGATGAAAATTAATCATTAATTGCTGCAATTATAAAATAGCTTGATGGAACTACTAGCGCCCTCTGTCCTTCCATATCTTCCACCATGGGAAGGCGTAGTCTTCAGGTGTCATCTTGGAAGCAGACTGGGTCTTCCCCAGGCACTGAACTTGCTAGAGCCTAGATCCTGGATACCCTGACCTCTAGGACTGTGGGAAACACATTTTCATTATGAATAAGATATCCAGTCTTAGGTCTTATATTATAGTTACATGAATCAACTTATAAAGACTTCATATTCAATAGCAAGGTTATAACCTATGCTAGGAGCAAACTCTTAGGTCCATTGAGAATGTGAGTTTAAAACTGCAGGAAAAAAAGCAAGCAGGAAAACAATCTCTCTCAAATTTGATCAGCAGATGGAGTTCTGGGTACATTTTCTTAGCTGTGATTTTTCCTGTCTTGGATTTAAAAATCTGGTGGTTCTCTAAAGGGGTTGAAAGGAAGAAAATTGAACATTTAAGATTCTGAAGCATTTTTTTCTACCATGACCACTTTTAATTCAACATGCAATCTGATATTTCCCCTCTACCTCAGATTTTTGTCTCACGTGGGTCCATCTCAGTGGAAATGAGCACTCACTGTGGATCTTTTATCTATTACGTCATTTAGTCTAAGAGCAACCATGTTAGGTAGGTGTGTCCTTATTCTATGCATGAAAGAAAGATGCACTGGGATTCCTGCCTTATCCTGTTGAGCTCTGAAGTCTTGATTTCTTCCAGCATACGTTTGTGTTGTCTCTCACGTGCTTTTTGCTTATTGTAAGTCACGTTTCTCTTTTGGTGAGTGAAAAATGAAAACATTTTGTTATGAGGGCAAAGGAGACAGGAACATAGAATGGCCTAAACGATGTATTAAATTAGGGAGTGTCGGCCAGGATGATGCAGACATGTTTGCTGTGTGTGTGTGTGTGTGTGTGTGTGTGTGTGTGTGTGTGTGTGTGTGTGTTGCTGATGGTCAGACAAAGGATTTCATGTTTGCCAAGTATTATAATTTGACATGTGAGTTGTCCCCCACAATCTCATGTGTTTGAATCCTTAGCTGTTGTCAGTGTTCCAGAAAGTCATGGCAGCTTTAGGAGATGGAGTCTTGCAGAAGGAAGGCATTCGCAAGGGTGGGCCTTGAGTTTGGTAGTCCAGCCCTGCCTCAACAATCCGCTCTAGCAGTTTTCAAGCTTTCTCAGTCTCCATGACTGCAGTGATCTGAGCTGCCTTAAGCTTCTGCCAACTGTAATGCCTTTCCCACCATGAAGGACAGTATCGCCCTTCTGGAACCGTAAGACAAATAAATCTTCCTTTCTCCCCTTAAGTTGTTTGAGTTGAGCGTTGTCTCACAGCAGCAGAGAAAGCAACTGCAACACCAAGCTTGAGCTCTACCACTGAGCTACATGCCTAGCTTCTTGGTCTACCTATTTTCAATGAAAACAGAAGAGTCCTTTAAAATGTGGGTGGCACATTCCACAGAGTTCTCTATTTAACTCTCAAAGTCACCTCCTTTGGATAACATTTTAGTGGGTTCTTGTGATTCCACTGTGTCCCCTTCAAGCCAGCTGAGATTAACAAGTCAGAGACAATAGAATCCCAGAACTTCAGAAGCAGAAGAGAAGTAAGAGATACATTCTTAGCCCCTTCCTTCCATAAGTGAGAAGACTGATAAGGAAGGAAATGGCTTCTGACAGGTCTTAGTGATTCAGTAGGGCAGATTCTATTCCCATGCATCCATTTTGGAATGGTAGTTTTGGGTAAATATGTTTGATTGATGCCAACAAGCCTCTACCTCTATGTGGAAGAAGTACAAGAAAGAAACTATCATTCTCTGACCCATCTGTGCCCTTCTCTCAGCACAATGGGTTTCCTGGCAACCTTGGACAGCTAAACTTTAGACATCTGGTTTTGCATCTTTTGTCCTATATTTTTCATTGTCTTCTTTTATTATTTCTTACATAATCTGTATTTAAACTAGTATAAACAGCTGATATCTTGTGGTTTGGACTCAGAGTGACTGCACAACTGGAAGACAACTTGAAGAGCCAGGAAAATGAAGGAGTCATTTCTTCAAGAAATTGCTCAGGATCAGATAGCTTTTGCTGTGGTAACAAATGAACCCAATAGCCTGGAAGGTTACACAGTAAGTCTCGATTTCATGCCCGTGTTACAAGAGGGCTGTGAGCAAGTTGGCCTCTGCTTTGTGATTTGGCTCAGCCCTATGTAGCTTCTCATTAGGTCCCAGGCTGAAGGGGTGACTCGATCTGGACTGGCTACTTTCATGACAGAGGACAGAAGCACAATCCTACTCAAAGCATCCACGTACAGTGAGGCTAAATATCATGAGCACTCAAATCCCATTGGCCAAAGTACATGTCACAGTCAGGAGTCTGGAGTGTTGTAGGTAAACAAAGAGATGATAGAAGCTCCCTTGTTGCAAGCAAGAGAGTTGACCCAAGGGACCACCACTGCATGTGCTGAGTCTACATCTGACTAGGGGACTCCCTTGTTTCTTCAGAGCTCACTCAGTTCCTGATCTTTAAAATACAGAAGTTGGATTACAGAAGCAAATTAGTAATACTTCGTAGAATTGGATGTATCTGCATTCAAAGTCCAGCTGTACATCAGATTATGTGTGACCTCAGGCAAGTTACTACAGCTTTCAGGCAAATTACTGCGACTTTCTCAATTATCTTGTATTTTTCCTAAAATTCAAACCCACGGTTAAAATAAAAAACAGTTATACTGCAGATTCATGGATATTATACAGTAGAAATATGTGAATCATGCCTGAAATCTGAGTTCTATTTCCAAAATATTTATTCGAGAGGGAGGGATGGAAGAAAGAGAGAGAGAGAGACTACATACCATGGTACATGGTACATGGTGGAGGTCAGAGGACAACTTTGAGAAGTAAGTTCTCTCCTTCTACCACATGGGCCTCTTAGGGATCAAACTCAGGCTGGAAGTCTCCTTACTTGATGAACTCTCTCACTGCCCAATGAGTTCAGTCTCTTAATGCTTCTCATAGCCTCATTTCATTTTTAACTTTTAAAAATGTCTTTGAGAAATAATGTCTCTTGTGGAGACAGATTTTTCTTTTTTTTTAATGATCCATTCGTTTATTTTATTTGGAAATGTTTATAACAGTACAGAGACTAAACTTCGGCAGACAGTGGATGTTATCAGTTTAGATATTGTTTTTTCTTTTAAAGAGATAACTCATTTAAGTTCTGCTAAACTTAAGAAAATTAAATTCAGTCAGCTTTTGATTCAGAATATTACTGAAAGTTCTCTTCATATGGCTGATAAATTCATGATAGAACAAAGATTTTGGCTACAGTTCATAGTTCAGCTTGGTATGAGCATTCATACCAGCATCAGATGCTGAGAGAACTGGCCACACCGTTATCCATAGGAATTATTGAGACAAGGACTGTCACAGTTCACCCTAAGTGGTTGCTGATAAAATCATGACAAAATGGCTTAAGGGAACAAGGGATTTATTTTCTCTTACAATTCCTGATTACATTCGTTTGCCCATCTTGACAGGAGAGCTCACACCAACACTGGGACAAAGGAAACTGGCCACACCATCTTCACATAAATGCTGAGAGAGGAATGATCCTTACTTGTCAAACCAGCATGTCTAGCCAAGTATATACAAAGATGTCCCCTTTCTCAACCAGGTCCCTCCATTTTATTCACCTAGTCCCACCCACCATAGTCTGGACTTTCCCCATCCACTAAACAGTCTCTTGCAGGTTCACAATGGTCTCAACTACCAGTTCTTTACAAATGTGCCTAGAGCTCAAACCCTCCACTGTCAAGTTGACACCTGTGACTAAATAACAGGGACAAACTTTCTCACTTGCCAATAGGTGGAACCGGCCAAACCAGCTCTCTCCGTCTTAGCCACCTGTGCAGGGTATGTTTCCACCCACCATGGCAGGGTCTTTCTACCTTAATCTCCCACAGGCTTGTTCAAGCCTTGTCCTAGCAGATGTTCCTGAAGGCTCAGCCCTCAATTATGAAGTTGACACCTGAACCTACCTGGTACGAGTATGGACAGTACATTCTGTTTCATAAAAATCATTGTTTGGTCATCCATTCGGCCAGCTGCAGTCAAATCTGAATACATGCAAGACGTTATGTATAGTTAGTGTGTGTGCAGGCTGTGGGGTTTCTAGGGTTTTGGTAGCTCAGCTTTGTGTTGAAACGTGTAGGATCGCATGCTGTCTTTATCCACCTTCATCCAGCTGTCTGAAGAGGACCCTGAACTCTCTGTAGACAGCACTTTTAGCACCTTCCCTGTACAGCCTTCTCCAGGGATCAGGTTTCTTCCCCTGAACTTTCCAGAGCCCTGTGTAGATCTCTATCACTGCAAGAGTCTGTCACCTTCAGTGGGGGATGAGCTGTGTGATTCCTGCCTGTGTTAGCCCTGAGATTGTCAATTCTCCCTCATCTATGAACGGGGATTTATTAATGTCTTGAATCCCAGCATCTGGTATCTAAGCCTTCACATGGTAGACATCTCATGAATGTCTGTTAAATGAATTAATAAACATGGCCGTAATCTGCCTTACCAGGCAATTGATACACACTGGGCAGCAGGTCCAACCCCCTCACTGGTAGAACCAATGCTCATTTTCAGTGACTCACCCACTTTTGACTTACCTGCCTCTTCTTCCCTTCTTCTTTGTTGCCAGTGATCAAAAGAGCTCTTGTCGCCAAGCCCACCCATCTTATTTTCTTCTCCCCATTGTGCTACGTTGCAGCATTAACACTTTGAAATAAGCGGATTGATTTCTTTTTGAGTTGTGTGTTTATTTCTGACCAGGGAACTTTAAAGAAAATTCTATTTCCCTTAAACAGATGGAGATAGCCTTACATAGACTTAAAGAGACACACAGAATACTCAAGTATAGTTCTGCCTAATGGTTAAAGAAACCCAGATAGTTTTAAATCCTGTCCTTTGCTCAGCTGTGGAATTGTCTCAGTTCTGTCTCTCTTCAGCTGCCGTGATGAATATATGACCTAAAAATTTCAGAAAAACCAGTGATTTTTATTCTAGTTTATGATTCTCAGTTGCAGAGAGTACTGGTTGGAGCATAGACCCAAGAACTGCTGAGAGATGGGCATACTTTCTACTTTGCCAATCTGCCAAATATGGAACCATTTATCACTATCTTATCTGCTTGTCCATGGAATGGTCGCAGTCACTACGGGCTGGGGTCATCTCTTACAGGTTCCCTTTGTGGTCATCAAATGTCATGGGATGACTGTCCCATTGTTGTGGAGTTCTTATGTTTGGAGTCAAAGATTGAAACCAGAACATGTGTAGAGGATTAAGGTAGACCTTATTAGAGGAGAGAAAAAACAGAACTCACAGACTCCAGGCATGGAATGCCATGAGGGGCTAGGGCGCCCTGGAGAACTCATGGACTCCAGGCCTGGAATCCATGAGGAGCAAGCAGCTAGAAATGAACTCATGGACTCCACACATGGAGTTCAGTGAGGGGCAGGCACCAAAGATGGCTGCTAAGGTCAAGTACATTTATACACTTAGATAAACCAGGGGAAAATGGCTTTCCCCCATTGGTTAGCTCACATTGGAACCCAGTGATCTTGGGCCCATGTGGGGCTGGGGTGGAGTTGTTTCTTTGATGGGCTTAACTTGTTTGATATGGAGAACTCATCTCCATATTCTTTCTTGGGGAAGTTGGCCATCTTATCTCTGTGGAGGATTTCAGCCAGTTCCTCACAGGAGTGTTCCTTCAGGGTGATCTCAGCAGTGGGGGATGGCCTTCTGGAATTTCAAAGACCTTCAAAGACCATCCCAGCATTGCTACTCTAATCCTGCCTTAATCCCACACCAATAAGATAGTCTCCTATAGTCTCACTTAAAGGTTTACATGGATTAAATAATTCTTCATAGATAATGCTAAAGGCTCTCATCTCAGTTGTCAAGTTGACACCTGCAAGTGACCACCACAGTGACCTTGGACAAGCAAAGTGCCTGTTCTGAAAGTTTACCTTTAAAGTGAAGATAATATAAGGTTCTGGGTTTTGTGATAATAAAGTGAGGCTGTGACATATTTTCATGATAGGAAGGATTGCTGGGTTGTTGCAACTAGTTAGTACCTTATGCAGGCTGGCACCAGGCCTTTAATTATCTCAATTAATCTTTACTATCATAAGTGGTTTATTATTGCCATCTCCTTATACAGAATAGGAAAAAAAAAATAAAAAGAATTAGTCTGGTAGTCCTATCAGGCAATTTGGTGCTCTCAATGTGTGGATGGCTCTGCCCACATAGAGCAGAACAGGTGCTGGCTGAGTCCCTGTTCCCTCCTCCCACTCCTTTTTGACCCAAGCTCCCTACCCTGCAAGTCAGGCCCCCTGATAGGAAAATACCCTTCTCCATGCCTTTCACAGCAGATCAGAGCCCTGGGCCTCTACTAGGGAGCCCCAGGCAGACTTCTGTGCCATTTATCAGGCTGCCTGAGGGCTGGGCAGCCTGTCTGCTTTTCACACATAGATACCAAGGGAGCTGACAGAGCTGGGCAGCTTGGAAATGGCTTTGGCTGTGAGCAGAATGTCAATGAAGGATCTGATCTGCCTATCGTGGGCTTTACTGCCTGGGAGGCTGCCTGGTAGTCAGGAAGGAAATGCTATTGGCTCAGGCCCAGCAGCCTGCTTCTCCTTCCCCCACCTCAAGGTAGGAGGGGTTCTTGTGCTGAAACTACTCAGCTGTGCTGCATGGACACCAGCTTCCTGGATGTGTGTGTGGAGGCTTGGGGGAGGGGAGCCTTCAGCTACAGGCTAGTTCCTAGGATACAGAAGAGAGGATGAGTGTGGGAAGAGGAAGGCAGTGGGAAGGAAGAGAGTTACAAGGAATTCCTGAAACCACCAGAGAAATAAAAATCAAGGCAAATGAAGGAAGTCTGGGAAGTGAAGGAAAATGCGTAGAATAACTTAACACTTAACTTAAAACTTTTCTCAGCTGTAATGATTGCCAAGACTGGACAGAACGTTCTGGAGACACTGAGGTCAGGGGGACGAAGTAGACCATTACAAAATGTATTAAGGCATAGGGAGAGAGCTCAGGAGTTAAAGTCTTTGCCTTGTAAGTAAAAGGACCTTAGCTCAGATATCCAGAGCCCACATAAAAATGCCAGACAGAAATGAAAGTGGCCTATAATTCTGGTCCTGGAAGGCAAAACCTGAGAAACCCCAGAGCAAAGCAATAAGGTAGAAAAGCAATTTAGGATGATTCCCAATATCACCCTTGGGCCTCCACACATACTCAAATACCCTCTTGTACACACACACACACACACACACACACACACACACACACACACACACAAAACATACACATGCATGTGCAAAAAAGTATTCAAATTCCATTTTTGTCTTCAATGTTCATGTCAGTTGTTTAACTTACCCTAGCATATAGGTTTTAATCATCTGAATCTTCGTTTCCACCCTTGGTTATACACCCCTCCCTTTCATTTCTGCCACCTTCTCTCCATTCCTCCAACCCCATACACCTTAACTTGGTGGTGAGCTACGGGATGTTTATAGCGTGTGCTTGTGGTACCTCAAAATCCACCCCAGTCAGTGGCCCAAAGTGGGCAGAAAAAAAAATGATTCATAACAGCCAAGAGCTTGGTCCTGAGCCCTGGGGCCGCAGAGGTGGGTTAGACAGGGCAGGGCACCCAGCCCTAGTGGTTTACAGTACCATAGAAGAGGCTGACCCAACACCAATTTATCATGGTGCAACGGTTGGGCTAGAGTGGCAACATCAGTCTCAACATAGTAGCCACGAACCCTTACCTCTACTCCAAACATGATTCTAGTGTAGATATTTCCAGGATTATAGTGGAGATGAGGAAACTAGGAGAATAAATGACTTGACTCATTGTCTTGGAACTGGCAAATGGTGAAAGCAAATTCAATCCAGAACTTACTTTAAAGTCTGAATTGTTCCTGTTCCCCTCTACAGACTCCTGAAATCAAGGGTGTTTTTGAAGGACAGACAATTATTCAGTCTGAGAGAACGGCCTGGAAAAACATCCAAAAGGAAACAATATCAAAGTTGAATCTTCATGAATAAGTAGGAATTGGCTAGACAACCACAAGCACTGGGAAGAGTGGAGAAAAGAGCATGTAATAAACAGAGCGCAGTGCTGAAATGATGGGACTCTCTTGAGAATGGAGCAGGATCCTGCGATTAGTGTGAAGGTTATAGAATGAGACCTAAGACAGAAAGCCAGAGAAGTTGATGGAATTGGATCGGAAAGGTTTTTTGGTGGGAAATTATCCTTTAGGCTTCATGGAAGCCATAGAAATGCATAAAGTGGAAGAATAGTGCGGTTTTACATGTACTTGGGAAAGTTTTGCCAGCCGTGTGTAGAAGACAAACAGAGGAGGAAAGCAGAGGAGCAGAAGAGATGAAGGATTTCTCAGAATCTATCCATCCATCTCTCCCTGCCTCTGTCATTTATCTGTGTCCTGTTCTCCTCTGCCTTGTCTCCATCTGTTTAGTTACCAGGCTTTATCTGACCTGCCTACTTATCTGATCCCTGGGTTTCATTATATAACCCCAGGCAAGTCACTTTACTACTTTGAGCCAAGGGTCCCCCATCAATAAAATAAAGATCATAATGCCGTCCTCAAAAGATTAGATTGGGGATTAAGTGTGATATTGCATGTGAAATCTTTTTATATATTACAAAGTACCATACAAATGTGAAGGATTATTATTATCTAACTTTTCCTCCCTCAAGTGTGTTCCCCATCTTCGATCCCAACATTCATTTAGTGTGGATGCTAGGCTAAATATTTGGTACAGAAATAGAAAGAA
The DNA here is from genome assembly GCA_023101885.1 of Typhlomys cinereus. Lineage (NCBI taxonomy): Eukaryota > Metazoa > Chordata > Mammalia > Rodentia > Platacanthomyidae > Typhlomys > Typhlomys cinereus. Next base: position 1,326,425 of record JALPQD010000008.1, on the reverse strand, counting down.
CTTAAAACAAATCCAATATAATGTCAGCCTTCTATCTGGTCAGAGTGTAAGTTCACAGAAAGCTGCAATGGGAGTCTCTGCTCAGTGTTTCCAACTTGGAGCACCTTTGTCCATCCATCCATCCATCCATCCATCCATCCATCCATCCATCCATCCATCCATCCATCCATCCATCTATCCATCCATCCATCCATCCATCCATCCATCCACTCGTCCGTCCATCCATCCATCCATCCATCCATCCATCTACCCACCTCTATGACTCTAGCTATGCTTGTCAATATGACTAGTAACTCAAAATTGTTCCAATCATATTATCCTTCAATAATCCCCTTGCCACTACAGCCCACTCATTACCATGAAACTTTTAGATCCTTAAGGGAAAAAAAAGGCATGAAGAGACTACTGTCCTAGTTCAAGTGGCTCTCCTCTTTCTCCTCCTCCTTTCTTTCCTTCCTCTTCCTTTTTTTGTCTTCTTTTTCTTCCCTCCTCCTTCCTTTTCCTCTTCCCCTTCTCTTCCACCCTTTCCTGCTTTTTGAAATTTTATACTTCATAGTTCTTTCTACTTTTCAGGACTTTCCTGAAGATTTAAGCCAGTTCCACTTAGATGTGATATTTTACTTTCCCTGAGGAAACTTGCAGCCTAGAGTTGGAGTCAATTTCATTGAAGTCTACAGGCTGTGACTACCCTGAGACTTCAGGAGAGTCCCCTGGCAGTTCCAGCCTCCTGCATCATTACCAAAAATTGAATTTTGTGGTGACTTTGTCCTATAAGTCTCTAGTCTCTAAACATCTCTTAAGAAATGGTATTGCATAGTGAGGTATAGATCCTATTTCACCACTCGCAAACTTTGTGACTAAAGTCAAGTTATTCGACCACTCTGGTCTTCAATGTTAGAATCAACAAGCTGAAGAAAATGGCTCCTACGTTATCAGCTCCTAAGGAACAAAGTGTATTGTTACTGACCTTGCATCTTGTTTTCGTGGATTTGCAGAGGAGTATGTTTTGTGGATATAGCAGGTGTATTTGTTCATGTGTGGATATCTACAGATGTGTCTGAGTTTCGATTCACCATGCATGACTCCTAATAGTCCCTGGGTCAGTGCCACACAGCAGAACTTTCTGCAATGATGTTAGTCTCCTTAACATCGTTACCACCATGGTAGCTAGTGAGTGCTCACCTATGATTAGTACAACAGAGGAACTGTAATTTTTAAATGTTCATTTCAATTAACTTAAAATTGTCACAAGTGGCTGCGGTGTGGTGTTAGGCAATACAGCCCTAGGATGTGCCCTTGTTTTTAATTACCCCTGAAATAATTGTGGGATGAAAAAAATTACTGAACGCCTACTGTTTCTCAGGCCTTCAGATGTGTGCTAACTCATTTAACCCATATCAGTCCTGTGACATGAGTGGTCTTCCTGTCACCTTCTTTTTGGTAATACAAGAACTGAGGTTTAGAGGAAACAGCAGCTCCTTCAGAGTCTCCCAGCGCTACAAGGTTGGCGTGCAGCTCCAAAGCTGTTCTCTTTGCATGCCCCACACTTGTGCTTCTTTAAGCAACCTGAGTGTAGGTTCCGAGGTGTGACTCCACTGCAGAGTAGACAATGGATTTGTGTCGTGAGTGGGGGAAGGAAGGGTTTTGAGCAGGAGCAAGGGAGGACTGGGAGGCTACTGAGATAGTTTGGGCTACTAATTTCAAACGTTCAGTTCTTGGCCATCTGGTCAGTGACCTCATAGTCTAAGTGTCAGAGCTAGAAAAACCTTTGGAGGTCTCCAGGTGCCCGTCCATATTTGGAGAATGACAGAGCCAAGATGCTGAGCTAAGGAGGAGAATCCCTGGAATGGTCAGAGTTGGCTCAGAGCCTTCATCTCCTGCTGTGATCATTCCTCCCACATCACAAGCCCATCACAAAGACAGACGCTTACTACCAGGAGCCTCTTTGCCTCAATTCAAACTTCTTTTCACTTATATTTTAGATGCCACCATATCACTAAAAAATAATAATAAAACCAAAGTCAGGAATTGAATTCATTCTAAATAATTTAATAAGTAATATTCTTCCAGAAGTTTGAGTCATGTTCCCTGGAGAAAACAAAAATTCATACAAGGTATCTTAGAAGTAGATAGTACAGAATTATTCCATTTTTTTTCCTAGAGAAGGAAAAGAAAGCCCAGACAACTTTTCATGATGCCTGATAATATTTTCTCATCTCCCGTTTCCCCACAACTATTTTGTCTTAAGGCTCTGGGAGCCTGTGGAAAGCTGCTGTGCGATTTTTATCTTCATGATTAAAGCGTTGCGCTTTATTGAGTTCTTTACATCGGTAGCAAAATCTGCAGTGCAAGATTCTACATAACACCTCATTTTCTTCCCGCCCCATTACTGTTATTAACCTGGTGGCAATAAACAGAAAATACAGCTTTGCTTATGTTGTACTCTCTATTTTTGTTCCAATTGCAAGAAGGAAGGAAAACAAGGAGGGAGGAAGAACCCAGAGAGAATTTGTTTATATAGGGCAAGAATATTTTACCCTTTGCATTCCTTCAATGTCTCCTTTACATTCCTGTCTTTCTCTATTTCATGATAACATTTCTCACAGGAGATCTTGGATAGAGATTGACCTTACTCAGATATTTCTCCTCCATTATGAACTCACCCATTTATTCATGTTTATTCATTTAGGAGGGATTTCCTCGGCACCCACTCTGTGCCTGATACCATGCTAGATATTAGCCAGAAATAAAAGAATCATGTGATGTGATCTCAGTTCTTGGAGTACATGGTCCCCTGGGAGAACACATATGCAGAACAATAATAATGAAATCATGATGTGGTACGATGAAAACGGAGGGCTAGGCAGCTGTATAAGTGAAGAAGTATGATCAAACATGGCTAGGTGTGTGCTAGGGAGGCCATTCAAAAGGCAAGGTGTCACCTAGCTATGGGTTACAAAAGTCATTCAACAGAAAACATGTTTGATTGGGCACTGAAGAACTTTAGACAAGGGTAAGGCGTTCTTGATAATAACGTGTGTAAGGACTTAGAAGCCAGAGAAGGGTATGAGATACCCAAGATCTCTGGTTGGCATGATGAAAACCTAGGGTGCCCTGCAATAGACGGTAAGAAGTGGAGTTGAAATAAGTCGTGGGGACATACAAAGAAAAAAACTATACTGTGGGCAGATGATATCAATGTATGCCTCTGAGTCCTGCTCACGCTACTATGGGTAGTGAGTGCATTCATCTGAGACAGTGACTGTGAACATAGTGCTTAGATTACTGATAGTATTCAAGTGTCCAAGGAAAGTGGGTGTGGGAACAAAACTCCAAGCAATTCCCAGAACTGGAGAAGTCACAAAGGCACCCTCTTTGATGTTGATGGAAGGTTGGTGAAGGAGCTACCCATTTCTGGGGTTTCCCACGTCACACCGGGAGCTAAAGCCACATTGGTAACCAAAACCTTCTCTGACCCTTGCTCAACTCTGACTACTTCCTGCTCAGTCCTTGCTGTTTTCTGTCTGAGTAAAGCAGTGCATGAAAATCAAAAGTCTCTTCAGAAGGTGTGAATACCTGGAACTCCAACGAATAACACTTACATTCCAGTCTCCGACCCAGATTTTGAGTATGTGCATTTAGGTGTTTGATAAAAGAGAAAAAAAAAACCCCTCTTATTCTGTTTCTGTGTGTTCACAAAGATGTTCCTATACACAACTATCCTGGGAAAGAGCTCTGTTTATAGAGGAAATGAGGAAAATGTTCTTTTCATTTAGATTGCCATGTTCAGAAGTCATCTTGCTTTTGGATCAGAATAGCCTAACCTAAGACCATAGAACAGCTGATAGCAACTTGCCCTAGTGGGGGATGAGTTCTGCTTCAGTTTGAAAGTGTCTTCTTAAACTTATGCTTCAGAAACTTAATCCCAAAGGCAATGGTGCTAAAATATGGTGGCTCTAGGAGGTGTTCAGACCATGAAAGTTCTGCTCCATTGAACTAAATATGCCAACGACAACAAAAACAACAGCTTGGAGGGTGAGTTTGCCATGTGAGAGGCCAAGTTTATCCTTTTGGAATGTGAGCATGCAGCTAGAAGACTCTCACAGATGCTGGGGGCTTGCTCTTGAGCTTCTGGATTCCAGAACTGTGAAAAATGAAGTTCTCTTCCTCACAAATTTATCCAGCCTCAGGTACTCTGTTAAAGCAGTCCAATACATACTAAGACAAATATCTGTGAGGCAAACATCTGACTTAAACTTATAAGATGATGCCATTCAAGTCTTAATGAATGGCCCTTCCACTCCAAGTCACAAGTTGAAAGTGAGTCTAAACTTAAGGTCTGAATTGAGCATTGAAAATCTCATTATAACGGGTTTCATATTCATCCCTTCTTCACATCCTCCTTTGCCCTGCATTAATTCAGGACCTTAACATTCTTGATTGTCATTGGATTATAATGAAACCTTTTAATTATTCTATATGAGTCATCCTTTTTCATATCTAAGTTATAACATCACAGTGTTTAAGTTATAGCTTCTATAACAATCTTTCCACCATCTTGCACTTTTATCCTTTTTGTGCTACTGAGGGATGTAACTCTGGACTGCATATACCACAGAGCCACACTACCAAACCTAAAAATCCTTGAGAAATCTAAATAAAATATACTATACTTTTGTAAAACACTTCTGGGGCTATTTGTTTTTTCTTTTATGCATGTGTTTGCTTTTATACTTTCTATTTGTAGGAAAATTCATGGTTCCTTAGGTTTCACAAAGCGCTTCTTGCAGAGTTCTGTGGAGCTTCTGCTTACCTCATTGCCTATAGGCCCTTCTCTTAGATTCATATATCCATTGATGTGATGAATACAGGACTCCCAACAATTTAAGAGAACAAGGGGGATGTTATAACTACTCATCTCTGTTGCCATGAGACAACACTTAGACAGAACTCAAAGGAGAAATAGGAGATTTATTTGGCTTATATAGTCCTTTGGGATGGAAAAGGCATGGCAGGTGGCAGAAGATGGGCGTGGCTTAGGTCACATCTGTCATCATAGAGGCAGAAAGAGCAAGCAGCAAGCTACGAGAGCCCACTGCCTAAAGAAGCAGAGCTGGACTACCCAACCTTAAGGCCCGCCCCCTAAAATATGCCTTTCTTCAGCAAGGCTCAGCCTCCTAAGGTTGCCATGACCTTCCCAAAAAACATCTGCTAACAGTGCAGACACCTGAGCCCGTAGGAAATACACTGTACCACAGAGCCACATTCAAACATGACAGGGCATGTAGGAAACAGCTCCCATTCAAACATGACAGGGGATTTTATTCATACTCATGATTTGAGGTTACAGCTGATCATGATGGCAGGAGAGTGATAGCGACATCAGGAGCTGAGGAAACTAGCCACACCACAGCAATGGGAAGAGCTGAGAGGAGCAAGGACCAAACAGGAGGGCTTGCCAACTTCCAACCAGCTCTTTCTTTAGCCACCTTCCCAGAGGAATGATCCCACCCACAATGGGCTGGGTCGTCCCACATCAACTATGCAAACAGACAGGCTTGCCTTAACTAGATAATTCCTCACAGGTGTTCCTAAAGGTTCAGTCGGAAATGTCATGTTGACAGCTGGGTCTAACTGCCGCAGCCCTCCTTGGTTATTTTCTCTCCTCCATTCCTGGGCTAGATGGTTCGAATCTTGGGAACTTTGCTCACAAGTTCCTTCAATACCTAGACTGCATTCTGTCCCAGAAGAGGATCCCTTTCTTTTCACCCGCTTTGTGAATGACCACTTCCCTAGAAAGTCTTTCCTAACTGGCTCCATCAGTCACACGTCTCCTGAGTCTTAGTGCATGTCCCTCATAACACCCGGAAGCCTTATGAGTTGTCATTCATCTCTACCAACTGTGCTTTAGGACGAGTGAAAGGAGTGGGACAGAAGGAGGAGGAGCAGAGAAGAACAGCCAAGATAGAAAAAAGGAGCAGGATAAGTAAGGTAGTGGGAGAAAAAGGGAGGAAAAAATAAGGGAAAAGACATGAGATATCCCTGTCCATATCTTTCTCTGCCCTCTCCATTCTTCCAGTTGGTTCCACTGAATAAATCCAGTAAGATGAATCTCATTTTACTTAATAATAAAGCACACAATTTCAGTATGAATGCTAGCACCCTGAACACTCCTTTAAAATATGGCAACATGTCCTCTGCCAAGTGGGAAGACTGGCATTAGCTCAGAAATGATTGAGTACCCATCCTGCAGCAGGCACTCCCTGTGGGCCATGCCAGGGGAAAGGGCTCTGCAATAGTGTTTTGAGGGAGATGTGGTAGGAAAGGCTGGCAGCATCTGTTCCCAGTTAGAAGGCAGTGGATAGAGATGAGGCAGAGGGCTGCAAAAAAAAAAAAAAAAAAAAAAAAAAAAAAAAAGATGGAGTATTTGAAGAAGGTTAAGATGCTTAGGACACTTGGAGATTAGAAGCTCCAAGCCTTAGTCGCCAAAACCTTTCTCTCAGTTCAAGTCTGAAACTAAAGCTCAGAGAGGATGTTTCTCCATGTTCACAGAACAAGTTAGAAAGACAACCAGGTTGAGTTTCCCAGCGAAGTAAAGTAGCTAACATTTACCAAGAGCCTACTGTATCCCCCACACACAATTCAGTAGTTGGACATCTATCCTACCCTGTGGATCAGCTGACAACCTCCTGCAGCAGGTGTCCCTGAGGATTAAGGCCACAGCTAGTTATTGAGTTCCTAATATGTGCCCAGGGGTGCCCTAGTTTCATTACTCTTTGCTTTTTAATGAAGCAACATTAACTTTTAATTATCAAGCTAAAATGTCCCTTAGCTCTCATGGGTTTATGTATTACCGCTCAGTCCTCCTCTTCGCTGAGAGCGCCTGGACTATTTTGTCTCGTCTATCCTCTCAGGCTAAGGTTTCCCAAGGACAGGTCTGGCATATTCCCTCTCTCAGCAAGGGCAGGCATGAGGGATGGTCCTCAACAAGGAGATAGACAGAGGCTTTGGCCCTGATGAGATGTGAGTCAGAATCCCAGCTCAATCCCCTAACTAGCTCAGAGATCTAGACAGGCCAGTCTCTGAGCTTATACTAAGATCATGATCCTATTTCCTTTGTGGATTGTAGAGGGTTGGATGAGCTAATTGGTGCGAGAACGGCTGATACATTCTGCACAAATGTGCAAGGCAGCAGTCATTGTCAATAGGTTTCTGCAAAATAAGGCAGGAATTTACACATTTATCTGGCTTTCAGCATTAATGACTATGGGGCCTTGTTGATACTGGGCTGAATGCATTTTATATTGTGAGATGTGATGGGGGATTTGAAGACTCACTTCAGGAGCAGAGGCCCTGGGTTTGGTCCAGCACTGAAAAAAAAATTAAAAAAAAAGAAAAGATGGGCATAAGCCCATAAGCTTATAGGGACAAGGGGCCCAAAGTTATGACTTAAAGTGATATATTTCCATTTCAAGTTGCAGAAGGATGAAGTTGTGATGGTCATTGCTAATTGCCAGTTTGATAGGGTCTGTCTAGTACCACCTAGAAGACAAGGCTGTAGGCACACCTGGTAGGGATTGTCTAGATTAAGATTATCCTGTGAAAATGTCTTTGGGTGATTATCTTGATTGCATTAATTGACGTGGGAAGGCCTACCTTGACCATTCCCCGTGTAGGGATCCCACACTGTGTAAAATGAAGAGTGGTAGCTAAGATAAACATTCCTCTGCTTCTTCACTCCATATGTCATGTAACCAGCTCCCTCAAGCTCCTGCCACCCTGACTTCCCCGATGTGAGAGGTAGTCCCTTGAACCGTGAACCAGAATATATTCCTTTCTCTCTTAAGTTGCGTTTGTCAGGGTATTATATCACAGCAATAGACCCAGGGTCATAGACCACACCCTCCTCCTAAAACTGTTTTTGTTCCAAATCTGAGCTCCTTACTTTCCTCCACCTTCCCTAGCACATTCATTTGCTCCTTCCTCTATCCGAAGTCTCATTTTTAGAGTCCTGTAGGCTCAGATCAGGGGAACTATTGTTGGCTCCACTCTCGCCAGCAGTGGCAAATAGCACCTTGTGCTAATTAATGCCCAGATCTGTATCTCTGGCCCAGTTCTCTCTAGGGAACTGCTTATATATTTAATTTCTTACTTTCCGCTTCTGCTCTGGTGTCTAGTGGTCACTTCTAATTGCAGAGATCCATGCTGGGACTTTGTTTTCACACCACTACCTAAAAGGGCTCCACGCAGGTTTCCATCTCTGTACCTGCCACAGCTACTTTCTATGTTGCTCAACTCAAAACTTTAGTTCTTCTAGATTCCTTTCACCTATAAGCCATGTACATGCCCTATGGGGGTAGCCAAAATAATAATGCAATATGTGCTCTTTTCCTCTCTTGCCACCACTACAATTCAAGGTAGTGTGGTCTCTTGGGGGAACTATCTCAAGAGACCCTTCTCATGTTCCACCAAAGTCTATTATCTACCTTGTGGACAGGGAGTCACTTTCCATTGTACATAGGATGAACTCTAAGTTCTGACTGTGGCCTGCAAGGCCCTGCGTGATCCAGACCTTAGGACCTCTCTGGCTTATTTCTAGTAAATATCACAACCACTACTCTTCTGATCTTTGAAAGTGCCGCAGTTAATTTTCTTCCAGGGCTTTTATTTGCCCAGAATTCTCTTGCCAGCTCTTTTTGAATGGCTGGTTCAGCTCAAATTTCAGAAGCCTTCCCTGATCACACTGTGTAAAGCAGACTCGGCCCACATCCACTCTGTCATTCACTGGCTGTGGCTCATCTGAGTGAAGTCTTCCACTCTGCCTGTCTCTTGCTATCTGCAGTCTATAGTCAGTCATCCCACCTGATGCCTGAGCATCAGCTTCCTAAATAGGCAGAAACCTTATCAGTCTTGTTCACCTCCAGGACCTAGGACAATACCTGGCACACAGTAAATTCACAGTAAATATTTTTCAAATGAACAAATGATGCTTTTAACAAAGAACATCTTTGTAAGAATCCAGAGAAAGGTGCTGCCATCTGTGGGAGAGCTAGGGAATGTTTGTCTTAAGGGACCACTTGGGCATGAACACAATGGATTTCACCAGGGGCAGAGGGAAGGGAGGAAAGGAAGGCAAGCCCAGGAGGAGCAGAGGAGGAGCAGGTGGAGATGTACAGAGCGGAAGGCTCTGGCTGGGTGTAGGAGAGAGAGAGATGTAGGAGGTGAAGTCCCATGGTCTAGTTCTTTGGTTTCCCCAGGCCAAGTTTCTTTTTTACTTTTTTTTTTTTAATTCAATTGTCTGTGTGTGTGTGTGTGTGTGTGTGTGTGTGTGTGTGTGTGTATAGAACCACGGGCGAATTCGGGAACCACCATGGATCACCTCCACCTCCTCCTTGTTTACTCTGCCCCAGGATTCACAGGCTCCGCCCTACCAGGACCACAAACTCAGGCCGCCTCCGCTTCTGCCCAGCGTCTATATGTGGAGTCTAGGATCCGAACTCAGGACCTTCCGCCTGCAAGGCAAAGGCTTAACCCCTGAGCCACCTCTCCATCCCCCCCCCAGGCCAAGTTTCTTATGTGGGTATATCTCCCCTTCCTCAAATCACATCCTGCTTTGTAACAGGGATGTCCGTTCAACCACATTCAGGGCATGCCTGGCAAAAAGAAAGGCTTAGTGATGCTATTTCAGAAGTCTATATTAGGCATGGCAAAAGACCTTGATATTATTTAGTCATATTATTTTATATTTTCATTTGTTATTTTGGGTCATGGTCTTTTTCTACTACCCAGGCAAGTGAGCTTCCTGTTGAGGCTCTTGAGTATCAGGACTACAGATGTGCACCACTGTCTCCGGACTTGGTTGCCAGTGAAGAAACAGTCGCTAATTTCTCTAACTTTTAAGACTAGTTTTTACTTAATATATTATAAATTTATATAGTAAGTAAAAATATAATTAAATATATATTATTTGCATGAAGGGGGCGGGGAGAGAGAGAGAGCAAACATGGATAACAAAACATATGTTTGGAGGTCAGAGAACAACTTTAGGAGGTCCATTCTCTCCTTCCACCATGTGATCTCTGGGGATTGAACTCAGGTCTCCAGGTTAGTGCGCAGAGATATTTCTATTGATCTGAGGCATTTTTATCTGAGTTCTGTGGGGAAAACATCTTTGCAGGGGGGAGATTAGTAAGGAAATTGTGTGGAAAGTTTCTTCTACTTTACCCCTCCTATGCACACAGGTAACATCAAAGCTCTTTTCAAAGTCTAAGGTCAGCAGTGCCCAGACCTAATAGTCCCTCAGCTCAGAAGTGAAGGGGTCAACATGGAACGTGTTTGACTATGAACAAGCAATGGCCTTGCTAGACTCCAGCCTCTGGAGAGAAGTACAGCAGGTAGCTGGATTTCTATCCCAGCTCTGCCATCTCTTACTATGTAATGCTGACTGAGTTCCCAAGCTCTCTATTCAGCTCCCCAATCTCTGAAAAACAGGATAATAGCAAAGCTGACCCTTCTCATCTTGCCTGCCCTTGCCGGATTCAGTTTCTTTCTCATCATCAAACCCTTCTGCCCTCCCTGAGCTGAGCTCTCCAGATTGCCCCTTCCTTCGTTGGAGTACGTACTAACGTCCCAAGGACTCCCAAACGTGAAGGGTTCAGCCTCACATCAGAGCACCGAGCTCAGGTTTTGACTTGTGCCAAGTGAGACGAAGCAGGGAAGCAGTTCAGCATGTAGAATGAAAACCCATTTCCTCCCTGGTGTCTAAGAGGAAGCAAACTCCACACTAAATTATGTTGCAAATATGCCCCAAGGTAGTTTTAATTTTATTGGCACTGATTTTAATTTACTCTTTAGGCCCCTGATTGCAGGATGAGCTGTTGGCTGCTGGCAAGGGGACAGCCCTTCATCACTTGGTTTTAATTAAGGTTCTTAAGTTTAGAAGGAAAGAACAGAGATGTCCCTTCCCCCTCTGCATTTCTACTCTCGTTCCTAAGCTATAATTAAAGGCCTTGCATTTACCACACACTCCTTACTCTAGCATGTTCACATAAAAGTGCCTAATTCTACAGCCGGAAGAAGCTTAAAATGCACTTGCTCATTCATTAATTCACGTATCCATTCATGAGTTTATTTTCTTATTCATTCCTTCAGCAGACAACCAGTTACATAGTAAGCCCTGTTCTTTCCTCATGGATTTGAAAATATGGTGAGCACAGTGGTTCAAGACTCCAGGCAACTCCGTGAGACTAGAGTGTACCAAATCAGACCAGAAAAAACAAGAGTCGATTCTGAGGACAGGGACCAAATCACGTGGTACCTTACAGACATATTGAAAGGTTTGGTCTCCGTCCTGTGAGTGATAACTGTAGACGAGTTTGAACTAGAACAGTGAAACTATTTGCCTTTTAAAAAGTCACTTAAGAGTATCGAGAAATTCTGTGAAGACATTATTGTAATAGACACACCAAGAGATGATGAGACCAGGGGTCACATCCATCCCTCTCCTTAAGAAATATATAGGAAATCACATTATCTTCTACATGGATCATCCAATAACAAATCTGAATATTAAGGCCCAAGCAAGAAACTGTGAGGATGAGTGGATTATTCTAATTGTGATCAAGAAAGAAATGACAAGTTTCAAGAAGTCTCTTCTATCTCATCCATTACTATTTTTATAGAGGAAAGAACTGAGGCATGATGAAAAAGTCACAGACTGTGCAGCCATCAGAAGAATCTAGGACTTTTGCTTTTGCTTTTCATAGTTCATCCTGGACAAATCCATGGAAGTCATTTTAGGCACAAAGCACTGTGAAGATGTTGTTGGAATTAGCATGTATACACTTTTGACATTCTCAGCAGAGTGCTGGATATATTTTGTAAAGATTAGTGAGTTCACAAACTCTGACATCATGAAGGTTAATTTTCTAGACCCTTCTCTGCTCTACCTCTAGTCCTTAGAATCTCAGATCTGGGAAGAATTTTAGAAAAACCCTTTAAATTGTTCTGGCAGTAGTAGCCATATAAACCAGCCATAAAGACATAAAATGTTAGAAGGCAAAATTATTATGTGCAAATGATAAGATTATGTGGAAAACATTGCTCCTTTACTCACCCCTCTTCCCCAGGCATCCCCACTTACTTGCTATTCCTCAGACATGCCAAATGCAAGCAACTTTTGAACTCACCTCTTCAACCTGGATGGCCCTTCCCACCTGATGCACTTAAGATAAACTCTGCTATTTCACTCAAGCATCTGATTTTTCTAGTAATTTCTCTATTACCTTTAGCTTTTTTTTCCCTTCTTTGTCTCCATGACACAAATGTCTCCCCTTTCAGCTTGTTTTCATGTTGCTTATGAATACACAGTCAAACAACTTAAAGGAACAAGGGATTTTTATTCTTATGATTCTGGTTACAGTTACAGTACAATGCGGCAGGACAGTTCACACCAATATCAGGAGTCAAGAGAACTGGTCACAACACATCCACAGGAATTGCTGAGAAAGGGGAAAACTTTTTCACTTGCCAGTTTGGGTCTGCCAAAGTATGCCAGAGCAAGCCCAAAGGCTAAACCTGCTCTCTCCACCTCATCCATCTGCCCAGGGAATACTTCCACACACATGGACTGAGTCTTCCCTCATGAATTAGACAATCTTAGACAGACCTGCTCAGAACTAAACTCTTCATAAATATGCTTAAAGTCTCAGGTCTCAATTGTCAAGTTCATGCCTATATCTACCTGGCATACATACATCCCAACATCTTTTTTAACCTTTTTATTACTTTAGTGTTACATATGTGAATATAGTGAACTTATGATATTTTTCCATCTTGATCCTCCATTCCATGTCCCCTCCTCTTCCCCTTGCAGCTTTTCTTCTTTCCATGGCAGTCTCCCTCTTACTTTCAAGTCCTTTCTCGTGTGTGTCCCACTGGGTTTCATCTGGCTTCCCTTTGATGACATATGACTGACTACACAGTTGCTGGAGCATGAATCACATATCAGTGATTTCTTCTATTTCTTCTCTGTAAACATTAGTCCTCATCAGTCCCTCAGGGAGGTGTGGAATTTCTTCATATCTTTCCTTTTTCATGATGAAATGTTGATAGGACAATCCCCATGCAGGTCATGTGGAAATATACATACCTGCTATGAAATCATGGCTATCACAGCCCTGTAATGTCCAGGAGATAATGTCTGGCTATATCCTTGTCTAACTTAAGGTTCTTACAGTGTTACTACTCCTCTTCCATGTGTTCTCTGAGCCTTCATCCCACTATCCATGTATTTACTAGTTTATTTTTTTCTCTTATCATGGGAGATAAACTCTCTGAGTTCATGAACCTCCTGCCGCATCCACTGCTATGTTCTTAGTGTCTGGCACATCCTCATATTCCCAACACTTAGAATACATAGTAGATTATCAGTGAATATAAAAAAATAAATGAAAACTCATAAAATAGACTCTGAAATTATCATGTATAATAATATAATCAGTGAATTGTTTAAATATAAACTTCATATACTGTAACAAGATTTCCATGTTTACTAAGAATGACCAGTGAAAGATTTAATAGAAGAAAACACCACATTAATAGAAATTCCTAGAAATAAAAAAAGTTCAGGGTGGGTCTGAAAACAAACAATAAAGCCCTTTGCTCCTAAAAGGAAACTTGAATAAATAAAAATAAAAAAACATAATCTTGAATAGAAAGGTTCAAAATCCCAAGCCATTTCTTCCTATAAATTTAAATATGATTATAGATACTAAGAATATTGGACTGGCAAGATGGCTAATGGGGAAATGCACTTACCACCCAAGTCTGATGACCTAAGTTCAATCCCCAAAACCCACAGAAAAGTGAGAGCGCCAACTCCAAAATGTTGTTCTCTGACTTCCGCATGTATACTGTGGCACTGCCCTCCCCCTTACACACTACTAATAATTTGATGATAAAAAGGAAATAACATTGAAAGAAAAGACAGGAGAGATGGCTCACTCAGCAAACTGCCTGTTGCACAAGCATATAGACCTGAGTTCAGATCTAGTTCTAGCACCTACATAAGAAATAAAAAGCCAGACACAGCATATGCAATCCTAGATCTGAGGGAGTTAGAGACAGGTGGATCACTGGGACTTGCTAGCCAGTCAGCCTAGCCAAACAGATGAACTCCACATTCATCGAAAGACCTTGTTTCAAAAAATGAGTAGAGAGCAACTAAGGAAGAGACCCAACATCGGCTTCTGCTGTCTATGCACATATGCACACATGCAAATGCTCATACAGAAACATGAACATACACAACACATACAGAGAAAGAGAAAGACAGGAAAAGAAACAGAATATTGACAGATTTTGAGGGTAAGAAAATCTCAGCAAGTTCATTATAAACAAAGTAATCATAAGGATCTTATAAAAATATGCAAGAAAAATCCATGAAAGTTCAAGAAAAGAAACCTAATAAGGTAAATGCTGACTCTGTAAATATAAATAATTAAAATTTTTATTGTCACATGAATAGCAAACAATTAGAACACAGTAGCAACCCCCAAAATAAGCCAAGTTATACACAAAAATTCTATAAAAAGTATGACTTTTCAAGTAAGTGAGGAAAAGGTGCATAGTTCAGAAAAAGGTGTATGGACTATCAAGTCTAATCATTACATCCCAACCTATGTCCACATAAAGTAAAATGGAAATAAAAATGCATAAAAGTAAATAATGGAGCAGAAAAATAGGAAAAGCAGTAAAAGAAATCAACCTGCAAACCATGAAAAATGGTTGCTAAATGTGATTATATAAAAATTAACATTTAAAAACATCCCTGCATGGAAAAGTGCACTAGTAGAATAAAAAAAGACAAAAATATTTTTGTTGTACAGAAAGGTTAATTTCTGTAATATATAGTTCTATGAATTAGTAAAAAAAAACAACATAGAACCTAAAAACAGTTCTTAAAATGAGCAGAGTGAGTCAATTCATGGGGAAAAATGCAAGTAGTTCTTAAACACATGAAAAGATGTTTAACTGTATAATAAGATAATTGTACTAATAGGCATTGAGATTAATACTCATATTAGATATAATTTCTTACACATCAAAAATGGTATTTCAAAAGTAGGATTCCACCCATGTAGTCAAAGTGATTGAAAAAGAAATGCCAATATATTAAATGTAGCCAGGAGTATGCCAACCCTTCTAAGATGATTTTTATCAGAATTTCAAATGTCCACGGGATCTAGTGATTTCATTCTTGTGAATTTTCCTACTTATAACTATATATGTATGAAATGATGTATATACAAAGCCCATCACCAAGGCAATATTGGTAACAGAAAAGGATTGAATATACTTTAAATGTCCAGCAGGTAGGGGATTGTTAGTTTATATGCAGCTGTCAAAAGAGTGAAATAACTCTATTTACTGAGAAAGAATTATATCCCAGACAGAGTCAGGAAGAAGAAAAGCAGAGATGAATAGTGTGCTCAGTGTGTTGCAATTTGGGAGTGGAGACAGTATGTCCTTGGTTATACACAAACTCCTCTAGAAGGATACATACCAACCTAATAACATTTTGCCTCTGGGGAGAAAAGCTGGGTGACAAAGGGATAGGGAGGAGGAGAAAAATTTTCAATGTAAATTACTTCACATCTTTTAGCTTTTAAACATATGTGTCAATCAGTTATAATTTACCTGCTGAATTTCAAGTGAAGTCACATTAGCCCCCAGGTGTGAGAGTACCAGGTGTGAGGAACAATTGATGCTGTACCCAGTCGGCTGTCAAAGAGCTTGGCCATCATTCTTGAGCCTTCACAAGCTTGGTGGCCAGCCCCATGCAAGCAACCTCCCTGCTCAGGGTTGATCCAAGAAAGGTCAGAGAAACTGATTTCCAGGACTCTGTCTGACTCTGACAGCCAGAAATATAAATTGCAATTTTTCCTCACACATTCCTTAAGTCATCTCTCTGCCTCCTCCTTTCCTCTGCAGCTCATCAAAAGCTCAGAGGAAAAGACAGACAATTGAAGAAAATAAAATTGCAAAGATGACTTTTATAGGGCTCCTGTTGAATCATTGTGCATTCCACCTCCAAAGCAGAAAATGATGAGTTTAATATCACACAGAGCAGTGCATCCTGTATCTCTCAAAAGACAGCTTACGCTACCCAGAGAACTGGGAGCTCTGCAAGATATCGTTTTTCACTCCAACTCAGAGGCAAATGAAATGACAGTCATCATGCTCACATTCTAAAAGCACCATGGTTTTCATTTGGCTGTAACTTCATTTGAAAGTATCTCAAGGAGGGAGAATCTGCCCATATGTGGACTCCTCCTTTCCCAGAAATATCTACTGGAAAGAAGATGGTGAAGTGGCCTGGCTTTGCAAGTGTTGGTCACAGATGACAAGCCAACTATGGAGGGGCTCAAGTAGTAGGGCCAGGGGTACTAGTCCCAGTTGTTATGTGATCTTGGTGGATCTCCACATATGAGTTCTTGCTGGTCTCATGAAGGATTGATATATAAAGAAGAGAAGGGATGCTGAAGATCTAGAGTCCTAGAAATCCTTTAGCTTCTATCAGTCCGTTATGATATCTAGAGTCTACTCCTATTCAGACACTTACTGAACATCCTGTATTTACAGGTGTTGAGCTCTTTACCGACAACTCCCTTCAAGGGAGATAATAAATAATACTATATCAAGCTAGGAAGTACCTTACATATATGTAAGCAGAGAAAGTCTAGAAAGTGGTCAGATTTCAAAGAATCCCACCCCACCATGAACTGTCTATATGTGAATTGGGTAGTGGGTATGAATTCATGAAATAAGGTTTAAAAAATTAATATTTCATATATAAAGCTCCCTGAATGGAAGCTGGCACATATTAGATATGAAAGTGATAGAAATTATTACTATTGTGTTTGATTTCCACTATAGCACTGAGGTTGGAATCAAAAATGCATATTTTTCAGATTTAAAAAAAACCCGAGGTCCAGAGTAGAAGCAAAATTTATACAATAGTCCCCAACTTAAAATGGAAGTTAGGACAAAACTACAAGTAGGTCCCAAATAAATACAATTGTTGGTTACTTGGAAGGTGTTTCTTTTAAATCAGAGAATGAATGCCCATAACATCTAATCAGGAATGTGCTAATAGTTCTACATAAGTGATATGCTGATATAACACAACAAAACCTTCACTGCTTCAGAAAACCTCTGAAGAAACATTCTGGGGGCAGTGTTTTCACACCCTGAGACAAATTAGCTGGAAGCAAATAGAAATTAAAGCTGGAGAGATGGCTCAGTTGGTAAACGGATGCTGCACAAGCAAGAGGACCTGGGTTTGACAATCACTGTGACAAAAAGGCAAAGAAGACAGAAAAATTCTTGGAGCTCATTGGCTAGCAAGTCTAGCCTAATTAGAGAACCCCACATCTCAGTGAGAGGTCCTATCTTAAAAAATAGGATAGATTGCTAAAGAGACCATGCATGTTAATCACAGAATATATAAAAAGCCATGTGAAACTGATCTGGGAACTTCCTCCTTGTTAGCCAGCTTTTATAGTACCCTCTGGCTGGTAGAAAAAAGAAATCCGCCATCTCACCCAACTGTGAAAGCTACAATAACAGCCATCTTGAAGCACGAAATGACCATCTGTGTAATAGCGGCATGAGTATTAGAGAGGTAACCAACTGCCTTCTGATGGAATCTAAGACCCACTTTTCAACATAGAACATGTGACTGGTATTGTAAATCAGACCAAAAACCTGTGAAGGAGAGGCCACAGGGCCTAGTAGGGTGTAAGATTTAGCTATAAGGACATGATGGCAAACTGCCATCTAAACTTATCTGATACACCCATATACTAGAGAGAAACTCTCACTACTTGACCTGGAAACTTCCTTTTGCAATGGAAGGTGTTTAATGTAGAGAATTATAACTGACTCAAATGCAGAGAACTGCTTGGCCCTAAACAGGACATCTAAATTATCCTCTACCCCAAGACTCAGGGAACATCCTAGAAGAGGGGTATTAAGAATGTAAGATCCTGAAGGTATGGCAGGGTGCTGTCAGACAGTATCTTCTGGACATGACAGGACTTTTCCATTCATAAACTCACTGTAGGTGTGTTTACTTACACAAGACTGGCACAAGATTTGGCCAGTCAACATTTCACCATAGAAGGGGCAAGATCTCAAGAAGCACTATACTTCTCTAAGAAACTGATAAATCATTCAAATTCCATCATGTTATCAGGTACATGCCAATACAGGCAACCTTGGTGAAGATCAGTGGGTCACACATGCAAATGGCTATCAAATGTGACACAAAGTGCTAGCTTGAAAATGTGAGGCTTTGTTGTTGATGGTTGTTTTTGTGGTGGTGGTGGTAGTGTATGCTTGTGTGGTGATCTCTTTAAATCAAGCTTTGTAAACCCAGACTTATTTGTTATCCTTTCTGTCAACAGAAAACAAGCCTGGAGTTCTATATTGACATCCACGCCCACTCTACCATGATGAATGGCTTCATGTATGGCAATATCTTTGAGGATGAAGAACGATTCCAGAGACAGGCTGTTTTTCCCAAGCTCCTGTGCCAGAATGCAGAGGACTTCTCCTATGTAAGTGGGGTGTTATGCAACCAGCCCCAGCCTGTGACACCTTGGGATACCTCTACATCTCTCCCTCTTTCTTCTTGTTCTTTCTGTTTGGCTTAACAGGACAATGTTAGTTATGTCTGGCATTTACCTAGTGAGTCTGACTCTAGTATCTCAGCAAGGAAGAGAAGCTTCTGGGTGCCCCCCTGTTCCATGACTATCCCCAGTTCTTTAAACATAAGCACAAGATGTCTGCCCAGGGGTTCATACATCCACTGTCCTCTTCTTCCCTGACTTTCTGGCCTCAATTTCTTTGTCAGTAATTGATAGGTGTATTTCCCAGCCTGCCTGCCTCACAACTTCCAGGACTTACAGCATGCAGTTGTAGATACGAAGGTCCCTTGAAGGCAGTAAAGACCTCAACAGTCTCTAGAGACTGATGCCTTTTCTATACCTTCACAGGCCAGGTGGGGGGTGCAGAGGATGGGCTGGAAGAGGTCATTTAGAAAATCTGTACCATAAAACAATATTGGAAAAGAGCGGGGGGAAAAATAAGACAGGGGATCAGCACTGTGCAGTTTGATTTGGGAAGGTTTTGTGCTCATTTTCCTCTGTTTTGATACTAAATCTCTGGGTCTTGTTATTTCCGTGTGGCCAGAGGGGAAAAGACCTACAAAGGTCAGTGCAATTTTTGGAGCTGCTGAGCTAAAAACTCACCTGTGCATTGCTTCAAGCTAGACATTAGTGGGGATGATAAATGTCTCTATGTAGTAAGATTCACTTTGAATTACAAGATCTTTGGGTGGCAGACCAGGAAAGGAACTGATGCTTGTTTAAGCCAGTCTTTCTTTATAACCAGGGCATACCTATGGGCCAGGAAAGTTGAGAATCTAGGAAAGTTTAGAATCGAAGCAGGTGTCTGTCCATTTGCAGCTATGGGACCAGTTTCTGTAGGAAGAGCAGTCTCAAATCCTTGAAGCTAAGACAATATCAGAGCAGGCTGTGATCTCCAGTTCCTTGGAAGGGGTGACATAGATCTCAGAGATGCGTATTGGGGTTGAGGGTTCCAGGACCTACAGATATCTGAACCTCATTTCTGGGTCTGGTTATGTATGTTCCTGCATCTCAACTTCCACAGGAGTTCTGGGTTGCTTCAAGATCGTCTGTCCTGGTCCTGTCTCTTCTCTATTTCTCCAACATTAGACATTTTTGGATTTTTTCATAGTTTTCTGTACCTTGACATACATACATTTTTCTTTTTGTGTAGCTCTCTTTCATTTCTGTTCTCTTTCTCTTTTCTCACTTCTGGACATGACAAGACTGCTCCATTGATAAACTCACTGTGGCTTTGTCTGCTTACTGTATCATGAAATGACTTTACCTCCTGCTGAATACTTCATGCATTCTCCTAAGCCAGTCTCTGTTCACCTAGATTTGCATAGAATGGCTCTCTAACCCCAAGTGAATTGATCCTGAATTGTGAGAACTGTTATTGCCACCTTCACCAATCAGATAAGAAAGCCTATGCTATTCAAAAAGGCAACTTATATCTATTGTCACTCATTCAGGAGGTAGGAGATCATGTTTGTGAATGGAGGACTTGAGACCAGTCTGGCCCATGTCTGTCTGTCTACCCTGATGGGTGCTGCCAACATTCTACTGGACATGTAGCCATGATCCCCTAAGATCGTGTCAGACACGAATTTGGTACTCTTTAATGGGATGGGGAATAGTGGGGTACTTGGAATCACTTAGTCCTAGGTTCAAAACTGTTTTATTTACTTGATGCACCTTTGTGAGTCCATTCCATCATTTATAGAGAGGTAGAATGTGAGTTCCATCTTTAATTGTGATGCTACCTGGATGAGACTATTAAGCTGAAAGTTTAGTTCAGATCACCATCACATTATAGTTATTCTTCATTCGCTGTCTGCTTTTCCCTGATCCTCCTGTTCCCACTCAGACTCCCACAAGCTGTTGTGGAGTAGCAGCCCCTACACACTGACAACTCTGTTGGATGCTTACATTAAACTATGTTTTTTTACTCAATTAGTTCTTAGAATAATGTGAGATGTGCAATAAAGACCCTACTTTTCAAATGAAGCAGCTGAGAACTGGAGATGTTGTAGCTCGGAATCTAATAACTGGTATGGGGTGGGGGGGCAGGACTGATTCTCTCCTTGTGACTTTTTCTTTCACAGACTAGCACATCCTTCAACAGAGATGCTGTGAAAGCAGGAACTGGCCGTCGCTTCCTGGGTGGGCTCTTGGACCACACCTCTTATTGCTATACCTTAGAGGTCTCCTTCTACAGCTACATCATTGGTGGTACGACAGCTGCTGTGCCCTACACTGAAGAAGCCTGTATCCTTGGTAGGTCTCCACTGACCCTGAGCTAGGCCTCCAGTAAGTCAGGAGCGTCATGTCTGGAATGACTTACTAGGCAAGTCAGGAATGGGATCCCAGCTCAGGAAGGATCTGCACTCTGGGGTGAGGATGAAGGTAGTAGATTCTACTGATAGCATTATCTGGACTGTGCTTTTCATCCCTGATCGTCACATGCCCTTCAAATGGACACTTTCCAACTGCTGCTGCTGGGCCCCAAGTCTCCCCCCACCACACACACTCATGGCTTTCCCATTGCTTTTGCCACTTGTAGTTTATTGCCTTTCCTCTCTTTCTCCATGTACTATGATTTCTTCTATCTGAAATCTGTAAGAACACAGTCTGGATGATATCTCAGGATGCTGAGAGAGAACTGATGTCTTCAATCCTTCCTTTTCACTCCTCTTCTCTTGGGCTTTGCTTGCTTTTTCTTTATTTTACTCAATATTTTTAAAATTTTCTTCCCTCTTTTCTTGTCCTTCCACTAGCCATTGCTCACAAATCATGCTTTTTCCTTTTTCTTATATTGCCTTCCTCCCCTCTCTTCTCTTTTTTTTAAATTATTATTTATTCAACTGTGTGCATGTGCGTGCGCGTGTGTGTGTCTGTGTTTGTGTAGAACCACGGACGAATTCGCGAACCACCATGGACCTCCTCCACCTCCTTCTGCTCCGGGATTCACAGACTCCGCCCTACCAGGACCAGAAGCGCAGGCCGCCCCCGCTTCCGCCTGGCGTCTATACGTGGGATCTGGGATCCGAACTCAGGACCTTCTGCCTGCAAGGCAGAGGCTTAACCCCTGAGCCACCTCTCCAGCCCTCCCCTCTCTTCTCTTCTTCCCATCTCCCTTTTCTCTTTTCTTCTGTGCTTCCATCTTCCTGTCTTTTCCCCATACACTCTGTATCTCTTTGTCTCTCTTTGTACTTCTTTTATAAATTGTTTTTCCTTCTAATTTTCTCAAAAACTTCTCTGAAAACTCTTAAGCTTTCCATGATGAAATTGGAGGTTATTTTCTAGCTGGCTTGATTTAAAAAAAAAAAAAAGAAAGAAAGAAAAAGCAAGGATTATTTAGTAATTCTAGCTGATTTCAAAGTCACTGTACCATGTCTGTGACAGGTTGTATTAGATCCTGCTTTCATTTATCCTTTGGTTTTTTGATTGATTCATTTCTCTTTTCAAACTCTTAGTTTTATCATAGAAAGAAATATAGTTGAGGGAGTTCAAAGGAGGAAAGGACAGAATAAATAAAATGGATACAGTTGTCCTCCTCAGTATCCTGGGCAATTAGTTTTAGAACTTCTATGGGTGATAAAATCCTTGGATATGATCAATTATATACAATGGCATAGCATTTGCACGTAACTTACACACGCCCTCCTGTATATGACAGCATATATTTTAAACCATCCTTAGATAATATAATACCTAACACAATGTAAGTGCTATGTAATTGATTGTTATACTGTATTGCTTAGAAGTGGGTGACAAGAAATTTTCTGTACATGTTCAGTATAGACATATTTTTTTAAAATAACATTTTCTACCCATGGCTGGTTGAGTCCTTAAAAGCAGAATCCAAGTATATGGGAGATCCAGTCACTGTATGTTCAGATTCTCCCTTCCAAAAGTGAAAATGTTATCAGTCTTTCTTCAATCTTGGTGGATAGTCATGGAGTCCCTACTACTCATCTTTTCTGGTAATGGCATGAACTAGGACTGTCCTACCTAGCCCACTCCAGCTATTTTGCTAGGAACATTAGAGGCATGGTGATGACCTCACTGAGTGGTCCAGAAAGGTTAAAGAGCACTGGAGAAATCGTGATAAGAGCTGAGTATTCTCCCTGCAAGTTTCTGTCCCATTTGTAGCTATGGTATGAAACAAACACATTTGTTTCTGCAGGAGCTTCTATAGGAGAAGCAGTGTTGACTATTCAAAGTTAGACAATTACAGAGCAGGATGTGGCCTCCAGTTTCCCAGGTTCTGTCCCTTAATAGCCAATCTTTCTCCATCAAAAGTAAACACATTAATACATGTCAGATTCATGCCAGATATCTGGGATAGAGTACTGAAAAGGAAGGCATGGCTTCTCACCTCCTGGGATTTTCCTTCTACTAGAGAAAAATAAAAGAAGAAAGAGATAATTAAAATATGTATGAGTTCAGTGATAGCAGGAATTCCAGAAAGTCATGAGACAATCACATGTGTGATTTTAAAAGCATATGTACAATGGCTAGTGAAATGGCTTAGCAGCTAAAACACTGCCTATGCAAGCAAGAGGACTGGAGTTCAGAGTTCAGATTTCTAGACTCCACATAAAATGTTAGACAGGTGTCACAGTTTACCTGTAATTCCTGTCTCAGAAGGTAGAGACTGGGAATCTCCTGAGCAAAGTATTTAGCAAGTTTAACCACATTAGTGAGGTCTGGTGAGAAGCCCCAGCCTCAGAGAATATGGTAGAAGAATAATCAATGATGATTTCTGATATCATTCTCAGGCTTCTACATGTATATTCACGTAGCACCTGTACACATGAATGGGCACTCACATACATGCAAATCATACATAAACACATATGTGCCTCACATACACATGAAAGTGGAAATGTACCCATGACAGACATAGTGGCTCATGTCTGTAATCTCAGGACTTGGGAAGCTAATGCAGGAAGATAGAAGTTTGAAGCCAGCGAAGGCTACACAGTGAGACCCTGTCTTCAAAAGTCAGTATAACAGGGACTAGAGAGGTTAAGCTCTGCCTCATAAGTAGAAGGACCTGAGTCCAGATCCCAGATCCCAAGTAAAAATGCCTGGCAAATATGGCGGCAGCCTGTACTTTGCCCTGGAAGGCAGAGCCTGACAAACCCCAGAGCAAAGCAAAAAAGGAGGTAGAAGCAATCCAGGATGATTCCCAAAGACACCCTTGGGACTTCATAGACACACACCGTGCTCTCTCTCTCTCTCTCTCTCTCTCTCTCTCTCTGTCTCTCTCTCTGTCTCTCTGTCTCTCTCTCTGTCTCTCTGTCTCTCTGTCTCTGTCTCTCTCTCTCTCTCTCTCACACACACACACACACCATAGTAATAGTGACTAAAAATGTGTTTCCATGGGAATGGAGGAGAATTCAAAACAGCCCTTGGAGTGAAGCAAAGTTTTCTTGTGAAAGGACCATATCTAGCTGAGTTTGAAGATCAGGCAGCAACTAGTCCAGTGGGTGTGTTGCTAGAGGAGGTCACTGCAGTCGGAGAGGGGAAGAAGGAGGCATATGTGTACATGCAGAAACTTTACTGATCCAATTTGACCAAAGGCCTTCAGCTACAAGAGAGAAGTCTGCAATCACAGGACAGAAGGGAATTAGATACAAGGTAGCGAGGAGCAACAAGATGGGAAGTCACCTTGACTGCCTGCCACAGATCCATGCAGGGGGGAGTATTAGGACGAACCAGGTAGGAGATGGTTCAGACATAACCAAGGGGATGATCACAGGATGGTGAAAATGTGGGACTGAGACAGCAGAAAAATCAAGTGGACAAGGTGTCCATGCTCACAGGAACTAGTGACCAGATGGAGTCTAGAGTGAGAGGAGAGGCTGTGCACCAGCTTAACAGTACTAAAAGCCATTTTGTCTTGCTCTGTCAGGCAGGGTAAAGGGGAACCCAGAGCTGCACCAGGGAAGCGTGGTCCAATCTGATGCATGCACGGGCGATTTAACTTGGTTCCTCTTTGGAATACTTTTTATTTTTAAAGTCTCATCTCATAACACAGAGAGAGCAGGCAGACAGATTGCGATCTTTGCTGGCCGCTGACTCCGTGTCCCAGTCAGGAAAAAGAAATGACATGGTCTGGTGGGAATGGTAATATGGTCTGGGAGGAAGTGTCCTCTAGACTAGGAGGCAGGAGACCTCGTTCTGATGATGTTGCCAGCCTCGTCCCAGACAGTGCCCTTCAGCGAGTCCTCCAGGTTCTCTGAGGTGAGCTTCACCTTTTCAAGGTCACTGAGGCCTTTCACATCTCTCTACCCCTGCTGTGATCCAAGCAGAAGGATCCAAAGGATGTATGGTGCTATGCAAAGAACAGACTTCAGATTCAGACATGTCTGAGTTTGAATCTTGGCTCGGTTAGATGGGTTATTTTGAGCAGGTTATAGACCCTCACTGGGTCTTTGCTTCTGAATCTGTAACAGGAGGACTTGGTACTTCTCTGGATTATGATAAGGCCAAAGGAAGTGGTATATGCAACCTTAACAGGAAGGCTATCTTAACTAGTGGTCTTTGGGACTTGGTTCTGTCAAGAACACAGGTAGGGGTCAGAGTTTTTTGGGGGAGGTAAGTTCTCTTTCATTTCATCCTTGTGGAAAGTCCTAACCCAGTTCTTCAGCCACCTTGAACATTTTCATCTGTGAAGTAAGAATAACAATTTACAGTGGGTCGCATGAGGAAAACACATATCATCATCACTGGATGAATCAGTAGGCCACATGTTCGGTGCTGTTAAATATTGGTTCTCTTGCCTTTCCTTCTTGTCAACTTGTTTTGTCATTGGTGAGAAATGATAGATTCCTGAGACTTTGGGCCCATTCTTCAGTAAACCCTGTTAACATTTTACCAGCCTGCAGAGGAATAAATATGCTGTGTTCAAACAATTAGAGAGAGAGAGAGAGAGAGAGAGAGAGAGAGAGAGAGAGAGAGAGAAAGCTAAACTGGAATTAGAAGTAACCCAGAGCTTCTCTGGCCTTTGTTTGTAGTCTTGTTACAAGCTGAGAGGAAATTGCTCTTTGACATAATGGATGAGAAAAACACTGGGAACAGAGATCAGAAATCGTGGAGCAGATGTGTTTCTGCCCAGGCTTGTGACTATGACCACGCAGATGCCAGATAATCCTGGCTCTGGGAGAAGGGTAGGGCTGGGATGAGGTCAAGATTCTGAATCAGGCAACTGGTTTGATCTCAGCTCAAACCCGATTGTAACCTTTACACTGGGCCCTCTGTGACATTCCTCAGACATTGGAGGCTTCGTTTACTTACTCATCCGTCCAACAATCTAACTAAACCCTGGAAAGCAATGGATGAATAAGGAACAGTTCCACCTCTGGAAAACAATCTCCAAGGGAAGGAGGAAGGTAAAGAAAAGACAGTACCACAGAGAAGAATGAAAGGGAGAGAGAAGAAGTTCCTGGAAGAAAAGAAAGTAGTGTTCAGATCTCCAGAGAGAATGTGTTGCAGACTGGAGAAGGAGAGGGAAACAGCCTTCTTGGAACAGAGAGAGAAATACAAGTGAGACCCCAGATGCCAGGAAGAAGATTGTGTCCAAACATTTGGGGGTAACTGAGGCTGGACCAGAAATAGCTAGCAATCAATAAACATAGGCAGGGCCATGCCAGGGGGAGAAAGATGTGTGAAAGGTGGAACCAGCAGCACTAACAATTGCAAACAACATTATTGTTCGTTTCCCATTCGTTCTGTGGTAGATGGCTCTAGATTATAGATCTAGAGATAGAAAGGCTCTGGCAGGTCCCATGAGTTCCCAGTCCTTCTCAGGAAATTAAAGAGCTCTCTAATTAATTCCAGTCACAAAACAGTCTCAGCCGAGCAATTACCATGCCTGGTCCAATCAGAAACATCAAATCTCTTTATAAAAAAAATCCCTCACCATCCTCTAGCCCAGGTCTGCCTCAAATAGGCTGTTTATGATGATTCAGGGACTTCGGGTCAGCCTGAGTTCTACTCTCTGGTATCCCCAGCTGGCTAACAGTAACTGTTCACTTCTCCAGAGCTGAACAGGATGAAGGAAAGGAGGAAAGTGGCAGGATGGGCCTTAGTGGCCAGTGTACTTAGGGATGAACGGCATGGATAACTCCTCACTAGCTCCTTGGACGCCTCTTTCTCCACTGCTGGACGCAGGAGATCTGCCGCTGTGGGCAAATGCATCTCCCAATTAGATCATCTAGGGTTCCTTCCTCGTCACCAGGTGATCTGGTAGTTTACCCCAATATACCTGAGTGTGGGGGGAAGGGGGAAATCATTGCATCTTTTAAGAGATTCTCCTGTAGGAAGAGGAGCTTGAGGCTGCAAAACTGGCTTCAGGTTTTCTTTTTCAAATCCTGCATGAATTTCACATCTCACTTTGAAATGTATATTATCTGGAATCTTGGGGATCTCAGTTGAAAGTAGGATTAAAGCACACTCCAGCAGGTAGAATTGAGTATATGGGGCTTATTCAAGTATGGGGTACATGGAAAAGTTAAAGAAGGCATCCTGGTTCTTAATTTGAAGAAAGCAGTATGGAGCATTACCAGTCACTTAGACATGGACAAACAGACTATACAAACGTATAGTGGGGCATTTTGAGCTTTGTGAGGCGGTAAACCTACGGGACTCGTGTGACATCCAAATGGAGAATTTTAGAGGACAGATGGCTCTGTAGTCCTGGACTTCTGGAGAAAGACCTGGGTTTCTGACAGGTTTGCAATAGGCCCAAAGCTCTGCAAAATCATAATAAAGAGTGATTTTCTTAGTGTCTGCATAGGCGTCTGTTTGGTAAGTTGAAGAAAAGTGTCATAATGGGAGAAAAGCCCAGGTCCAGTGTAGCCTTTTGCTGTGTGACCTTGGCCAAGTCACTTTCCCTCCCTAACAACAGCTTAATCCTGGGTAGACCTAAGTGACTATGAATGAATGAGCAAATGGAGTAGAAAACGGCCTTACCCTGTGTCTGCCAGGTCACGTGACTCTGTCATCAGGCAGTGAGGTCCACAGGCTGTGTGACCTGTGTGCGAAGTGATGGGGATAATGCCTGAGTTTTCATTCCTGCCAGGGAGATTTCACTTTTTTTTTTTTAAGAGGACAAAAAGATCAGGAAGCACTCATGATGCCTGGCATGTCAGTTAGTATCTGAAGATATCTGGAGGTTCTTATTTGTCGTAATCAGCATCACGGCTTTGTTAAACGCACAAGAAGAAAACATAAAAAGCTTCAATTAGAGGGTCTGGGGGAACAGAAGATTGCTAAACCTCACTGAAGTCCGATGATTTCTTTCTCCTCCTTATGCACATAAGCTGGAGTTTGATCTTTAAATATGAGTGCTTACAGGCTGACTGGATGAATGCATGGGTAATAAGAGCAACCATATGAGAAAGATAACAGCAATGACCACGTGCCTCATGATTCGTGGGAAGTCAGGATCTGCTCTGAGGGAGGGACTTTGTCTGCAACTCGCCACATAGGATAGGTCTGGAGAGATCTTTGCCTGTTCCTGGTCCTAGTTTTCTTGTCTTCACAGATTAGGAGAGGAAATGATAAAATCCTCAGTTTATTTCCAGTCAATAGGCAGGTAGATGGATGGATGGCACATGGATGGATGGATGGATGGATGGATGGAAGGAGGGAGGGAGAAAAGGAATCATTTGATTTGGACCTTTGAGATAGAAGTAAGGAAATAGGAGTTTAGAAAAATCAAGCAACATGCCACAGCTGCCTATCTACTAAGTGGTAGGGTAGGAATTTAAATGCAGCTTGGTCCAGCTCAGAGCCTCTCCTGGGAGACTTTTCTTGCTGATCTGCAGTTCGACCCTGCTTCTTGTGGCCTCCTGGACAACAGGAATTGCTCCGCTTTGTTTTCCTAAGCCCGCAGAGGTTAGAGCTGTAGACAGCTCTCACTGATCCTACAGCTCCTGAAACTCCTCTCCGTAGCGCTTACCCCTGACACTGACCTGACTCCATCACCCCCTCATGCAGACCCAGCTCCCCTGGCTGCTGGCAGACCTCCTCTCCGTGACCCCCAGCTGGCTGCCTTGCCCTTCACCACCTTGTCTTAGCCCAGCCGCCTCCCACATATGGATCAAGGTGTGTGCTCCGGCTCTTGAAGGCCTCCTATCCAGCCCTGAAAACCAAACTGTCATTACCTTCCCTCAGCCTCCTCTCATCCCCCAAAATGAGGTTTCTAAGGGTTTTATCTGCTGTTGTCAAGTTTATAGCCATAATTCGAAATGCTGTTAATATTACTGTCAGCAGAGAGCTACAAATTACAAAGTTGTAAAGTTACTTTATAGTGATAACTGTCAGCCTTCACTAGCGGCACTGCAGACTCCATGGAAACCACGCTGATGATACTGCGAGCTGATATTGTTTCAGGATGGCGGCTGGGAGCTGACGGTCTGGCTGGTTCCTAAGTCACTCGAGCCTGTTTGTCTGCGTCCATCACTCACTTTCACACACAAGCACAGGGACCTTCTTGTAGTACAATTGCGGGGGGAGAGCTCCCAAAATGGAGGGCTTCGCTCAAATTCTGTTTCAATTGCCTACAATTTTGAGCTTAACTTTGACCAGCTGAAAAGAAAAGAGGACTGCGTGTCACGGGGTCAGAGTTCAGTGGGTCACAGTTCAGTTGGTGACTGCACAGGACACCTGGGAGCCTGCTTAGGTGACATCTATAACAATGGTGCTGAACCATGTCCACCCTTACAGAGTAGGACAAAACAGAGAAGCCACCCAAGAAGCAGCGATCGAGAGAAAGACATTTCCTGAGTAGGAAAGTGGTTTAGGTATTGTGACATTGTTAAGTTCAATACTGACTAAAAAGGTGACATGTCAACCCTACTACTCACAACCCACTCGCCAATATCGCTGCTGACTCTGATGCTCAGACTGAAGCAGATCTGAGGAACAAAATGGCACTGGCCTAGCCTTTCATTGATTGCTGCTGTCATGGCCCCTGGAATGCTATTCACATATATATATATAAAATGGTTGGTTGTTTGGTCATTCTTCCCAGAGCTATGACCTATGCAGAACTGGTAAAGACACTGGAAGGATTTCTCTTGGAAAGGAGGCAGGAGGCATTCGGGGGCTTGCTTATTTGCTTTGCTTAAGTCTCTAGAGAGCAACAGTAGAACTGACAGAGTCTGTTCTAAATGACCCTAGGATTCAGAGAGAGGGCACCTGTGTGTGTAAAGTAATGACAGGAGATTATCTAGAAACTGGAGCTACACTCATTGAGCACCTCCTCTTTGCCAGGCTCACGCTTCTGTGCAGACCAGTTGTGACCTCTGTGTGGAGATATACCAGTATGTGGAGATGGTCAGAAGAGTGACCCCAGGACAGTGTGGCAACAGAGAGAGCACAGAGAGAAAGGGCATTTAACCTAGGCTTGAGGGCCCCAGGGGTAGAGTTGATGCTGCAAAGAGGGACCATCATGAAGCCTAGTAGAGAAAGCTGAGAAGGAAGCAAAGACTTTTGCAGACAGCCTTTCTGGACCAACAACCTCGTGAGATCAGATCAAGGCATCTCTTAACTTCTGAATGTCTCCCGGCTGAGCTAGTAAGCCAAGGTGTCATTGCCTTTCCCCAGCTCCCTTGTCTCCCAAAATCAGGTTCCTAAGGGTTTTATCTGCCATTGTCAAGTTTATATCCATAATTCAGAATGTTGCTAATATTACCGTCAGCAGCCCGAGAGCTTCTAGAGACTTACAAGCACTGCTTCAGGAGGAGTGGGTCTTGGGTGCGAGGTAGGGAGAGCAAGGAGATGAGGCTGGAGAGAGTTATAGGAACCTGCTGGTAAAGGGCTGGAGATGTACATTAGTGAGGCAGGGATGGCATCTGCCCTGGTAGGGGTGGGGAGGACAGGTCCGATGGGATCAGCTAGACGTAGACCACGGCCCACCACCCGCCCATCTCTCTTCATCTTTAAATGGCATGCTCTCTGGGAGACAGGCTCTGAAGTAAGTCAGTGGGTCCACTTCTTCAGAGAGCCAAGCTCCAGTTGCTAAGATGACACTTTCCAGTCGCAGGTTTGAGGGCCTCTCCTAGGGCCATCACTGTGCCAGACATGTTGTTCTGATGTGAGACTCACAAGCCATGTTCTTCATTAATCCGGTATCGGCCACTAATCTGCTGTGTGATCTTAAGCAAATCGCTTCTCTCACTGGATCCTGACCACAAAATGAAGGGTTTATACAGAGTGTCTTGCCCACTGAGCAGCATTCAAAGAGTGGAATTCGACTCTATCTCACATTTGCTGAGCATCTCCTAAGTGCTGGATACTGGCATCACACGCAGAGTTTTCTCAGATCTCTGGGGCCCAGACCTTCTCCACAGAACAACCCTGCAAGCAGCCCAGCAAGTCTCACTTCAGGCTGCAAGCCCAGCCAAGATACGCTGCCTGTCTGGGGTTTCTTTCTGTCAATATTTTCCTCAAGATGATAAATGTGCTGCCAATAAGAGGAGGCAGCTGCCAACTCTGTCTGAGACAAGGGCCTTTAGCCGGGGCTGTGACCGTGCTTGGCTTGTTGATGTGTCTCCAGAGACAGATGGTAGGAGGATGCAAGAAGGAAGGAGGGGTTAGGGCTGTAGCTCTCATTCTCTGTACATTTGCCTTGACTTCATGGGACTTCTTTGTTCTGATGCTAAATCCTCTGATTGACTTACTAAAACCTTGTCTTTGAACAATGTTATCTCCCTGTGGTCAAGGAGCTGGCACGTGAGAAGTAACTCACAGGTGATATTGTTAAAAAGCAGGGTAAGCCAGGCTGATCCGGATGCAAATCTTGGTTCTGCTGTTGGCCAGCTGAGTAACATGAGGTGAGCTACAGAGTCTCATTGATGTTTCAAGTAGATGGAAACACCGAGAAATATTCTCAGATGCCCCACAGAGTATCTAGGACATGTGGGCACTCAATAACTGATACCAAGTACTAACACTGCTCTAGGTGACACCAAAGGTATACATTTCTGGGTCTTCAGAACAGATGAAATGTGTTTGGACTGTAGATTTCTCAAGATTTGATAAGCGGTTCTTAAGATTCTGAGCTAGCAGTCCTTTTAGTAGTGTATGTAGAATGCACTGGTGTCAACTTGACAGTTGAGGGTTTGAGCTCTGGGCACATTTGTAGAGAATTAATGGTTGAAGTAAGCCCAGAGCAAACCTGCAAGAGATTGTCTAGCTGATGGAGAAGGCCCAGCCTATGGTAGGTGGGACTAGGCCCCGAACAGGTGAATAAAATACTGAGAGCTAGTTGAGGAAGTCAGCATCATTTTGTACACTTGGCAAGACATGTTGGTCTGGCAAGTAAGGATTGTCCCTCTCAGCCATTATGTAGAGATGGTGTGGTCAGTTCCCCCAACCCTGGTGTTGATGCGTACTGTGCCGTGAAGCTGGACTGAGAACTGTAACCAGGAATCATAAGAGACTACAAACCCCTTGTTCCCTTAAGCCACTCGATGGTCATTTCTCAGCAACCACGCAGGCAAACTGCAGCACTCAGATATCCCTACAATGTTAGATTTCCCTATCTGTTCACATGGGTGTGTTTAAAATTTTTAATTTAATTTAAAAATACTTTACAGGAGAAATGCATTAGTGAACAATTTTGGGATTCTGCTAATAAGAAGAGCTTGACTGAAGCCGGGCGCAGCATGACCAAGGATTGATGTTTGCTCTCGGTTACAGATTCATATGGAAACTACCCCTTAATCTGGGGTTGGTGAAGCATAGATGAGAGTCAAGAGACTCAAGTCCTCACTGAAGAATTCAATCCTCAAAAGTCTTATGATTTTCTTTTGTGATATGATCACGGGCAGCCAAGACTGTCTCTGTGTCGTGAGACTGTGCAGGTCAAATGGTGTTAGTGAGAGAGACTTTGGATGCTACTTTACACAGGAGAAGGGAGGATGTTTGGTGAAAGGGGAGGGGGGAGGTGCGGGAGAAAGCTGGAGCAACACCACCATTTAAGACAGAAAGCAAACCCGAAAGAGGTAGGGGCTGAGCGGGGCCAGAGGAGGGCGTAGAGGCAACCAAAGAGAACCCAATCCATTCAGTGTCAGAGACTACTGGGGCCAATGCTGGCTCCAGGGCTGGAAAACCACAGAGCCTACGGAGGCCTGGCTTGTCTCTCCTGGCTCCTTCGCTCTGCCGCCTGCCTGCCTTGCAGACACCAGCGGCGGCTTCCTTCCTTGCTATTGCCTGAGGTTGAGGCGCCCTCTCCTGCCCCCAGGGTGCATGGCTACCTGCAAGAGCTCCTTTTCAAGGAGGATTGAAGATAGGGGTCCTTTGTCTAGGCTGAGGCTGCAGATGTGTGCCCCCACACTTGTGGGGGGCTGCTCCTCCTCCACCTTCCCTCCCTTTCCTTTCTTCATACCTTTCTCCTATGTCTTTTCATCTTTCTATTTAACTGAGACATGCATGTGCACCTTCACACATAGCTCTGCATACCCCTCTATTATTTAATTTTTTAAAAAATTTTATTATTTATTCAATTGTGAGTGTGTGTGCGTGTGTATGTATGTATGTGTGTGTATGTATGTATGTATGTATGTATGTGTGTGTCTGTGTGTGTGTGTAGAACCACGGGCGAATTCGGGAACCACCATGGACCACCTCCACCTCCTCCTTGTTTACTCTGCCTGGGGATTCACAGGCTCCACCCTACCAGGACCAGAAACGCAGGCCGCCCCGCTTCTGCCCGGCATCTATACATGGGGTCTAGGATCCAAACTCAGGACCTTCCGCCTGCAAGGCAGAGGCTTAACCCCTGAGCCACCTTTCCAGCCCACCCCTCTATTATTATTTCTCTCCTTGTCTTCTCCCTCCCCCATCAAACTCTTCTTCCTCCTCCCATGACTTCAACCCTTTCTCTCTTGGTTCTTTCATTTCTCCTCTCGTGATAAATATGGTGTGTTCAAATCCACATTCGAACCCCAAGTTCTCCCTTCAGATGACTCTGAGTGAGATGCTTTAGGCTCTGACTCCTTCGATGGACCTTGAGAATTAAGCTAGATGTTATGTCCTTTCCAGCCAGGTTCCAGTTTCTGCAGGGAGGGGGGTCGTGTAGCCCCTTCCCTTACTCATCTCCCCTCAGTCCCATCTGCTGGCAGCCCTTTGGATGTTCTTCCTTTCTCCCACGCCCCTGTCCTCCTGCCACCCCTCCCTCCCTTTTCCTCGCTCCTTTTCACAATTCAGATTTCTTTTTAAATGAGGGATTTGCCCTTCACCTCGAAGGAACTTTCTTTTGATTTCACTGTTTCTCTGCTTTGCTGCCCGAGGAAGGACACAGGAGCATATGATATGAGACTGTGAGCTGAGCTAAGGGACAGGCAGAGGGTATCTGAATGTCGGAGAGTCTCTATTCCTAGTGTACCTTACGGGGAAGGTTTATGATGACAAAGGAATCACGTTGCAAGTTCCCATATGACATGTTATTCTGTCTGTCCTTGGGCCAATTGCTTGAACTTGTTTGCTCATTTATTCATGATTTGTGCAACAGAAGCACCCAGCCCAGTGAAGCAATATTGAACAGTTCCCAATACTGAACTCCCCAGGAGCATTTGCCAGGGAACATATATTGGGATACCGAAGACAGCAGCCTCTGGCCTTGGAACAGTTCTTCCACAGATGCTAAGTCTCTCACAGAGCTGTCTCTCACAGTGTCCCCTGGTGAAAGCACACATTCCCCAAACACATCCAGGCATGCAGTTGCCTGTGATCTAGCCAGACACCAGAGTAAAGTGGAAATGTGTAGACTGCATCTTCCTTACCATTCTCACAGATTATCACATCCCTTAGCCAACTGCAAAGAAACTAAAGTCATCAAGTGGTACAGGAACTGGGCTATAGCGATTTATGTGGTTATGTGGTTCAGTGGTTAGGAGCTCAAAACAACACAGGTCTGGTTTCCTTTCTAAGTTCCATATGGCTTTGGACAACATCCTTGACCTCTTTAGACTTTCAACTCTTTATGTGCTGAACAGACATGCATTTAGAAACTTCACAGGGTTTTTGCGAGAATGAGATGAGTTAATGTAACTACTTCACACCCTGACTGGCTTGTAGTAAGTTGATGACTATGTGTATGGAACACGATGCTGTGTGATCACATACTGGGGCTCCCCGCAAATCAGAGATCTGCTGAGTGTGCTGTTGAGAGGCC
Source organism: Typhlomys cinereus (assembly GCA_023101885.1). Lineage (NCBI taxonomy): Eukaryota > Metazoa > Chordata > Mammalia > Rodentia > Platacanthomyidae > Typhlomys > Typhlomys cinereus. Next base: position 1,291,532 of record JALPQD010000008.1, on the reverse strand, counting down.
ATCTGGTTGCCAGGATGGGGTCCCTCCTGTACCATGACAGCATGTACAGCCACACAACCACTTTTCAATCAAGTGGGGGTTCTCCCTCCAGTTCCTGCAAAAGAAAACTGTGACTGTGATCTGAGCTTATGTACAGCACTAGAGCAAATGAGTGTTGCAAGCTCTCTTGCCTTTGGTGAAGCCTTTCAGTAAGAATAGGTGTAAGGAGGATTGTGGAAACATACTCTGTATAAGCCATAAGGAAGATGAGTTTGGAAAATTGTTTTGCTACCAGGAGCCAGTCATTGTGTTACGAGTTCCATTCATTTGTTTAATTCTCAAGGAAACCATTTAAAGTAGTCACCACCACTTTACAAAACAGGGAAATACTGGTCCACCATATTTATGTACCTGGGGTCACATGATGTGAGCAGGGCAGACCAGAAAGCAGATCCTACAGCTGCTAAGCCCCCTCTACTTGTATATGGACTGACCGGGGGACTCCGCCTTTCTGCTCAAGTCTTCCTAGTCTTCCAGCCATCACATTCCCGGAAGGGTCAACAAACCCCCTCAGCTGTGGCAGAACCGACCCCTCTCCAGACTACTGTCTTACCTTGTTTTTCTTTGAGTGACCAAGAGTTTTTCACTTGCCCTAAGCTCCGCCGCAGCTCTTCCGCAGAAGGAGTTATTGAAGGAAAGTTACTGGACTCTGCTACAAATCATTTTTAAGTTCCTGAGCAGGCTGGGAAGGAACAATGACTTCATATGTGCATGACTAATTCGAAGCAAATCTTCAGAATGTCAGACTTTATGGTCAGTGCAGCAGCCACAGAGTTTCTGCGACTCTTGAGGTGCCAGGATGCCAGGGCACCTGCCCAGGGAGAGATAAGGGAAGATAGTCTCCCGGGGAGATGGCTGGTACTGCAGCCCAGCTTGGAAGTACTATCTGAAAAAACATCATAAGTGACTGGCCACCTGAGATGATGGCACATGGATCTTCAACTATAGCTTGGAGAGGTCAGCATCATGGTCCCCATTAGCTGGCGGCCCAGGAGATTCATCATGTTCATTAGGGAACTAGCCCAAGGTCACCCTCCTGCTATTATGTCACACTCATCTTTGTCTTTATGGTTTTAAAGCAATAATAACTCATCCACGTGTTGGCCTTACCAGTAAGCCCAATATAGATTGTGAACAAGTAATGAAAGGCTTACCTCTGGTTGAAGCCTCAGGCAAAGCCCTAGAGTCAGAGAAGCCAGGTGGGAAACACGTGGTGCAGTTTAATACTTCATTTTTCTTTCTAGGCTTTCATTTTGTCCATCAATAAAAGTATTAAATGGGAAATACAAATAAATATCCAACAGGTGCCCACTCTATACCCAGGCCCATGCTGGACATTTGGAACCAGAATTGAATAGGACTGTTCCCTCCAGGGGGAGTTTAAGTAGATCTCTGACATCCTGTTCTCAAATACACTATGAACTGAAGATGATATCAATTATGAATGATAAGTCAGAGACTTTGGTCCCTGATCAGAATGTCTGGGGTGGGCCCAGCATGAAAGCATGCACAGAGCAAAGATAGCTTCACAGAGAGGAAGTCCTTGAGTTGAAACTCCAAGGGCGTGGCCACGCCGGATCAGGCACTAGAGACATAGCAGCTGAGTTCAGGAGCCGGGAATGTCTGAGCCACCAAGTTCAGGGAAGGGTTCTAGGTGAAACAGTCAGCCTTGCTAACTAGTGTCAGCATGCCAAGACAATAGCAAAAGTGGTTCAGATGGGCATCTTCAAAATGCTGATATAGTTTGATCCTGCAGTAGTCCATCTGGAGAAAAGCGTGTCCCAAAGAGCCAAGTCCAGTCCCCTAAGGAGCACAGAGAAGTGAGACCTGAATCCACCTGAAGCCATGCTAGCCTGAAACTCTATCTTCCTGTCCCGGCTCTCCTGCATCAGTCATGTCAGCCACCTGCAAACTCAGGAGAGATATGAGGAGACAAGGTCAAAGAGCAGTGTTCCTGTTTCACCTGCCTGCGGAGGCATGTAGGCCCTAGTCGTCTTAAGTGAGAAATGACGTGATCGGGTTTACAGAGTTCTCAGCACAGAGGAAAAGACTATATCTGTGACACCCAGAGGAGATGGAGGGCCAAATAAGACCTTTCTGCTGGGCTTCCCGTCAAATGAGCCCAGGGAACCTTGGCACTTCTGGAAAGCTTTGCAGAGCTCCTGCCCAAGGGCATGGGCGCATTGCTGGTCTAGCAAGGGATGGACTGCTCAGTCTTAGTAGTCATGCAAAACCTGAAGCTGAGAACTTCCATGTTCAGGGAACCCCTCGCTTTTCCTTCACTGGGCAAACAAATATTCCTTCTGAGAGCTATGGTAGGAACAAGGAGAAGCATGGCATAGTGTTCAGCTCCTCCTTGTCACTAGACACTTGCCATCTGGTCTGACCTACCATCTTCCTCTCAAGGACATTTCTTTTAGGCCCAGCCTCCCTCCCTCCTCTGGGAGGTTCAGGTAGCCTAGAGCAGAAAGTCAGGGCTGCGCCTCTGCATCTTTACTAGCTGAAGATATTTTATTACCCTGTCGAGACAAGAGACAGCGCCATGCATTTAAATTTGGTACCCAATCAACTGCAGAGCTACATCTGAATTCTTCACAGTGGCCTCTGCTCTCACTATCAACTAGTCATCTCCGCTAGGTCCCATTCACCCCAACAATCCCACCAGGGTTGTATGGTATGCTTTTAGGTGCTAAAAGAAAGAACAAAAGTGTCCCGTGTGTCCCCTGGGACCTCAGGAGGATCAGAAAGTAAAATGGACCAGAAACTTGAGGACAACTTCCTGGAGGGAATGTGCCTTCGTAAACTCCCAACGTGATACATGTACAATATACAGGAGCCCAACAGGGACACGGTGAATTGTCACCTTGTGAGGCAGAAGAAACCATCACACTTTACAGGTCAGAAAACAAAGACCAGATGAGGTAAATGAATCTGAAAAGGTACACAGCCACCAAGTGGTTGTATTAGAGTTATTCAGAACCAAGAGGATAAACAAGAAAGAGAAAGGGAGAGAGAGAATGTTTAATTTTAAGAAACTCCCATGTGCTTCTGGAGATGAGTGAGGGGAACTGCACACTAGATGGAGACCAGGGAAGAGAGTTCAAGTCCCAGGGCCCTCTGCTGCAGGGTGTGTCATTGCTTGGGGGAGAACAATCTTTTATGCCATTTTGGCCTTCACCCGATTACACAAAGCCCATCACATTATGGAAGACAGTCATCTCTACTCAAAGTCAATGGATATGTAAATTAATCTAATCCCCAAACACCTTTATTCAAGCACCTAAATATGAATTTATTTAATTTATAGAGGGGAAGAGAAAAAAGAAAGAAAAAAGAGCACATGTGCTTTCCACAGCACATGTATATAGATCAGGAAACAACATTTGAAACCCACGCAGGCTCTGAGGACTGAACTCAGGGTTCCAGGTTCATACGCAGCCACCTTTACCCACTAACCCATATTGATATCCCCAGAATTTTTGACCACATGTTGTAGCCCAGACAAATGGACACATTAAATGAACTATTCCAGTGATATATCTAGAGTTGACTTTAGATCTTTGACTTAAAACCTGAATTCGATCACATTACAGCACCCCCGAGAAACTGCTCTGAACCTTAGGGTTCCATTTTGAAAAATATTTATTGAAGGTTCTACTTTATCTCATTTTGGAATACTGCTATTCAAAACAAATCATGATGTTCTCTGACCTCCTTGTCTAGTGAAGGAGCATGCAGTCTTGGGGTGACAGAGAACATTATGGAGAGCACATCATCCAAACGAGGCTCAAAGACAGAACAGAGCGTGTGAGGAAATGGGCCTGGTGAGTGGCAGGCCAAGGAAGACTTAGAAACAAACAATGGAAATTTTCTCTGGTGCCAGACCTTGGACTTTAATGCCATGTCAGTACTTTTGAATGAGGAGCAAAAGAAGACTCTTGTACAATAGAGTGGCATGAAGAAATCACTATATTAACAGGAAGAGTTATATTACCCTGCATACAAACCTGGAAACGTGAGTTTCAATCCTCAGAGCCTGCATGGTTTTCAAAAGTTGTCCCCTGATCTATATACATGTGTAATGGAATGCGCATGTGCTCTTGTTTTCCTTTCTTCTCTTTCCCTCTATAAAATAAATAAATTCATATTTAGGTGCTTGAGTAAGTACTCCTCCTGAGATTTTAGGAGCATTGTGACAGTCTAACTTCATTCCCCCCTCCCTTCATCATGGGGGAAACGAGCAGAAATGACCAAGGACTTCTCCTAACTCCTAACTTCTAAGCAAAGCTGCCAAAATTAAGGCATCTCTTATGTGGCAAGTGCCATTCTAGCTATTTTCCCTCACTTAATCTCAAAGCAACTATATGAAGAGGATAGAATAAGAATTCTTGCTCTTGTCTGATTGATGAAGGCACAGAAGTTCCAAGATGAAGAAACTTTCCCATAGTCACAGTTGGTAGATGTGGGGGTGGGAAATCCCACAAGAGATGGCTCTTCCCACTGTCTGTACTCCTCCCCACCAACTCCAGTAGAGGATGGGACTGGAAGCAGCATGGAATGCTTGGGTGCCATGAACACTGACACACTAATCAAGTGGAAGGATAAAGCAAAACAACAGGGAGTTGAAGAACCAAATGCCAGCTTTTAGGAGACTGCAAGGTCCGACTCAAGGACACTGGACACAAATTTTAATCTAGAAAACATCGCATGCCACATAGGGGAGATCTCAGGAGAAACAGTGGTCATTGGCCACAGCACTCCCAGAACAACTCGACCTCCTGTCCTGAGTGCATTCATGTTGGCAGTGGAAGAAAGGCCAGTCCCTACTACCTTTGGGGTCCTCTAGGTCTCAGACTATCATAGCTTCAGTCTTTCCAGACTTACACACACACACACACACACACACACACACACACATACACACACACACCAGTGTTGTCATTGCACAAGCTCCAAGGAGAGGCAGGAATATCGTAGTTTATGCCCATCTGTGGCTATCACCTTACCTGGTAGGAGGCATCATCTGTTGCAATTAGACTTCATTGAAATGTTGATTAGTCACATCTTGCCCAGGCCTGGGGATAATGGGCTTATCCTAGTCACATGAATGTTAGTGTTCTTTATAGCTACCTACACATAATTAACACTCTTCCAAGACCAAATAGAGGAGTCATAGAAATAGCAAAAACATCTCTGAACAGGAGACTATAGGTCAAAAGATGACCTGAAATGAAGGTGAAATCCAGGCCTGGACCCTGTGTACTAAGCTCGGGGTTATGGAAGATGTACTCACTGAGAATTTCTGCCTGATTCCTTCCTATGGATGCATTTGGCTGGTGAGGAGGTTGGTTGGTTGAATTCCAACTTGAAATTCTTTAAGCATGGCATTTCCTTTTTTTTATTAAAAATGTAATTATACATTTTAAAATTTTTTACCAGTTCCCTCCCTCCCCCCTCCTCCCCCCGAACCCCCTCCTCCCCCTCCCCATCCCCGAGTGCCTCCCCCCCAATTCCCAGAGAGTCCTTTATTGTGTATGCCTGACTCTCCACTGGGTCCTCCTCTCCGATGACATATAAGGACCCAGTGGCATTTCCATAAGCCCTTTCTCTTGTTCCCCTTAAGCACAGGAGCACTACTATGGCTGTCAATCCCTTGCCTCCAGGGATCTCGGTGCCCTTAACAGATGCTAGACTTTATGAGGGCAACAGTGCACTGGACATTGCGCAGGGCATGCAAAGTCCCATTATGATTGCTTTGGCCCCAACTATTGTTGAGAATCTTGCAAATCGTTGTTCCTCCCATCCTTTTACTCTTACAATCTTACCGCCCCCTCTTCCGCAAATGTCCCTGAGCTCCAGGATGGGGAGAGCTTAGGCTGGCCTAGTTCTATGTGATTGATATAGAGTCTCTGAAGTTCTGGATTGTGGTTTGTTGATTTTCTTTTGCAGTTTTGCTGCTCCTGCAATGAAGCATGGCATTTCCTAAATGGCTTGTTAGTATAACCCTATTGCCTCATACCTATTGTTGCACATATATAATTACAAGTCTGTCCTTTGAGTTTTTGACCCTTTCTACATGCTGGTTAAGAAACAAAGCAATAAGAAAAAAACCCTGTTGGTGAATTTTAGATTTCATTATAGACCTTATTTCAAAAAGAGTAAGGTAGAAATGTGATCAAAGATGATTTCAGATATGTCCTTACATGTACACATGCATACATCTGTGTTCACACACCTGTGAACATTCATATACTATTACAATGTAACCGTTACAGATGTAACAGTATAACAGGGCTCATGGAGACCCTTGGGGGCGGGGATAAGCTGGTGTGGAGTCAACAGCACAGACTCTCGGAGTCAAGTGAGTGGCAAAGCAGGCTCTCAGGCTTGGGGCTCATTTATTTTAAGTATCAGGCTGCTTATATACCCCACCCGACATCCCATAAGTCCCAGCATGAGTCTTTGCTGAGTTGTCCTGTCCGGATTGGTCCTCTCAGCCAGGCGGTTTAACAGCACCAACTGTCTAGCTAAGTAGGGAGTGGAAGAAGGGATGGATCATGAAGAGGCAGAGGAGAGGCAGACTCTTGAGTTCTATGTTTAATGTGCTCAGACTCGATCCAGAGAGTACAGAATCACTACAGAGGCTTAACTCAGGGAAGGACATTGTTGGATCTGCATCTAAGGGAATCTCTTTGGGTAACAATAATAAGAATGGATTGGACAGCAGAAAGAAGAGCACATGACCAGTGCAATAACTAAAGAACCAACTACAACGATAAAAGCAGGAGAGAGTCAATGTGATGCTAGGGAGGAAAGACCAGGAGGTCTGCTCCAGACTGGACTCTGGAGAATTGTGGCAACCTTTCTGAAGGGACCATAGGCTTGAACATTGGGTTCACAGGAAAAGAGATGGTGCACGGATGTGTGAAATCAAAGCTCTGGGAAGATCCACATTCAGTGTAAGACCAGAGAGAAAAGTTCTGGTATGAATCTCCTGGTCCCTCTTCTTGGACCTCGTAGCACTTGCCAAGTTTTGCCCAACTTGAAGCCTTTTTTTACTTTGAACCCTTACAACAATGTTAAGCATACAGGTGAGGAAACCAACACATCCCAGTGAACACTGAATCACCAGTGTGGAGTGGAAGGAGGAGGGGTGGATCAGGTGGTCACCAGGGGCTGAAAGACCTTTGTCATATCTTTCCTGTATATTTTAAGAAACTTGACTCTTTTTCTCAGTGTTTACCTGAGAAAATATATATATCCTTATATATCCATAAGTCATCTTTTCTGGTTGTCTTTATGTGTCTCTCAGTTTTTCTATGATTTTTTCTATTCTCTCTCTCTTTTTTTCTCTCTCTCTATCTCTCACCCTTCTTCCTTCCCCCCCTCTCTTTTACCAACTAACTCCTGGTTCTCCTCTCCTTTCCTTTCCCATTCTACTCCCTTCTCTCTCTCATATCTTTCTCCCTCTTTCTTTCCCTCCATCCTCCCTCCCTTACTCTTTCCTTCTGTCCTCCCTTTCTTTCTTCTCTTCTCTATCCCATTCCGAGTAGACAAATGACTGAAGGAAAAGGCCAGTGTGTGCCCAGTAGCTAATTGATGGGTGCCTGAGTGAGGAACTCTTGTCATTAGCAAGAAATGGGTAGCCTTGGCCCACAACTAGGAAACCTTTGAAATCCTGCATCTAAATTGCTATTCTTTTGACTGCTGCTAGTGATGCTAATTAGCTGTGTTAATTGGATGTTTTGATATTTGAAGAGCTAAGCAATCCAACTCCTTCCTCCAGAAAGCCAAAATTATTAATGAACTTGGCAGCAGCCTTGGCTCTCTTTCCACAGTGGGTACAGCCAGAGATTTCAGGGAGCCAGAGAGGTTGTTCTGAGGAAGTGTCTCCTTCTCTTATAGAGAAGGAGAGACTCAGAAAGCTACTGTGGAGCTTCCTGGTGGTGAAGTCATCGGAGATCAAAGATGGACATAAGCAATGTCATACTCTGCCACTCTCTGCCTTAACCCTGAACCTCCAGACTCAAACTTTTACCACCTAGCATGCTGCAGGGCACCTCACACACACACTTTACACAGGCTATTGTGAAAACAGCCAACTGATTTTCAAGTAGACTTAGGTTCAAATCCCAGCTTAGTCACTTACTTCACCTCCTTGAGTCTCAAATATTTCTCTCAAGAATATGTATTGGCAAAGAATATTAAGGAAGATGATTTTGCTTACGCTGTTTTATTTTATGGATGCTTTATCATCCCATTGCAAATGATACTCTCTCTGTTCAGTCTTCTTTATTTTCTTAGATTATGAAACAAGTGAATGTGAATAACAAGATACATATGGAATTCTGAGAACACCTGGGGGATCTGCTAAGACTTTCTAAAGGGAGGGTGATCCTGAGCTGGGTTTGATGTCAATCATAGGAAGAGAAGCAAGGGAAAGAGGAGGGAACGGAAGAGGGAGAGGAAGGTACTTTACACACACAGCCTGGAAACATCGGTAAACACACCTCCACTCTGAAATAAGAGGCTTGTCTAAGGATCTTATTAGCCCAGATTCAGGGCTCTATGAAGCTGTTTTCTCCTGTTTCCCCTAGGGATGCACAATGAAGAGCAGAGATGAAACTCTAGGAAAAGGAAAGGTGGGTGTTGTTAATGGAGGCAACCTGGCATCTCATTATCAAAAGGAACATTCTTTATGCAGCATTTGGCAGGGTCTCCAAAGAAACAGAAGCAATAAGAGATAAAGACATGCAGATATATATATGTATGTATGTGTATATATATATATACACACACATATTTATGTTTCCTATTGGTTGCACATGCATAGATAGATGTTATATACTTATAAAAAGACCTGTGAGAAGGAATTAACTCATGCAAGTATGAGAACTTTTGAGTCCCAAGATCTAGTGTCAACAAGCTGAAGTCCCAGGAGTTCTAGTTCTAGTGTGAATCTGAAGGTCTGAGAATGAAGAGAGCTAGTATAGTAAGTTCCAGTCCAGAACCAGAAAACTTAACACATTCAAAAGAATAGATATTTCTGTTTTAGTTCCAAAGTCAGAAAATACCAACATGACAGCTCAAATAAACACGCAGGAGCTCTTCCCTTTTATTCAGACCTTTTGGTACATATAGACAGACCCTCAGGAAGGAAGAGAAGGAAGGAAAACAAAGGAAGGAAGGAAACGAAGGAAGGAAGGAAATGAAGGAAGGAAGGAAGGAAATGAAGGAAGGAAGGAAGGAAACGAAGGAAGGAAGGAAGGAAGGAAGGAACGAAGGAACAAAGGAATGAAGGAACGAAGGAACGAAGGAACGAAGGAAGGGAGGGAAGAAGGGAGGGAGAGATAAAGGGAATGAGAGAAGAATTTAGTAAGTAGAAAATTCCAGAACATTGCCACACGGATAAAGACATAGGTGAATGGAGGATGACTAACACTGCAGTGTGGAAGAGAAGCTGGACAAATGTGCAGAAGCCATATATAGGAGACTTCGATTGTGCTGAAGAGTAAAAGCTGCTGTGTGATGAAAGAGGCCCAGAGTTCAGCATAGGGGAGAAATCTAGAGACAAGTCTTGGAGATTTTCACAGGATGGCAGCTTCTAAGCTAATGCTTTTGGGATTCGCTTTGTTTTCTCTTGTGTGCATTTAATTGGTTTGGGTTTTGCTTTTGGAGACTGGGTCTCTTGTTTCCCAGGTTGTCCTTGAACTCCTTGTGCAGTCAAAGCTGCCTTGAACTCCTCATCCTCCTATCTCTACCTCCCCAGTGTTAGGATTACAGGTCTGCACAGCACCTAGATTCTTAGACTGTCTTAAAGGATGACTGGGACTGAAACAAAGATGGAAGCACTAGATGTTGCATGGGGAGAGTGGAGCAAAGGCACAGGCTCCAGGCTCCAGCAGAAATTATTAAACCAATATCCACCATTGTTTATCAAGTGTCAAGAAGTGTGAGGATAATAAGGGTACCAAACTACCCTCTCAGAATGTCCAAACTTAATAAGAAAAGAAAGAAGCAGGTGTATGTGTGTGTGTGTGTGTGTGTGTGTGTGTGTGTGTGTGTGTGTGTGTATACACATACATTTGCTTGCAATGGGGTGAACTAGGAGAGGACCAGTAGTAGATGTTGCATTAATGGGAAAGCATGGAGCAGCCTATTTATTTGGCTAGACGAAGAGCGTGCAAGAATCTGAAATTTCAGGCCATTGTTGACCTTTGCTCTCTATCAGCTACAAAAGACATTTAGTATGAAAAGAAAAGGAGCCTGCACTTTGCAGAGTCCTGCTACATATACTCATAAGGGGGGGCTTTCCATGCATCATTCTGTTTATTATTCTAATGACCTCATTTTACAAATGAGAAAACTCAATTTCAGCTACTGGTGAATGATAGGATCCTTGTGACTTCAAAGTCTTTGATTTTTTTTTCTTACTACACTGTGCCACCCAGACAGCATACTCAATTCCTGCACATCCTTCCCCATATACACACACTAGTGTTCTTCCACACCAAACACCTTCAGTGGCTAGTTATTGGTGCATGTGTGTGTGTATGTGTGTGTGTGTCTGTGTGTCTCTGTGTGTCTGTGTATGTGTGAATGGGTGTTGTGTGCATGTGTGTCTGTGTTGTGTGAATGTGTGCATGTGTGTCTATATTGTGTGAATGTGTGCATGTGTGTCTATGTTGTATGAATGTGTGCCTGTGTGTCTATGTTGTATGAATGTGTGCATGTGTGTCTATGTTGTGTGTATGCGTGTGCGTATTCCTTTGTAACGTGCATGCTCGTGCCTGCCCGCCTTTGCCTGCACACAGATACTGACTGTGAGCTAAGGGAGATTTTGATTACTTCTGTCCAATTAATGCTCTGTTCATTCTCACTGTCTCCTTGTGATTAGAATTAATTGCTGCTGATTACTCTGTGTGGAAGGAAAAGGACGGCCATCAGCAGTTCCGCTCGGGGGACCAAAACATTATAATGCAAAACAAAATTGGTTCCCGACAAGGACTTGAATTTAAAAATTCTCTCTGCTGGAGAAAGATTAGGCATTCTGTGACCAAAATCAATATTCTATGACCCTATCCAGGGAAAAGGACAACCTGTCCCTGTTCTGGTCAGCAGTAAAGATAAAAATAAAAGAGAACAATGTGTTTGTTTAGAAAGCAGACTGTGTGTGTAAGAAATTTGGATGTAACATTGCAAACCTCTTCTCCATCTGTAAAATTAGAAGCTTGATGAGACAGATTCTGAGGTTGGTTTTTACCCAGAATGGGGCTACAATAACAGAAAACCCAACTCAAACTGATCTAAGTAAAAAAAAAAAAAAAACAGGAAATAACCCCCCAAGGGAATACTGGGTTTTGCTAGCACTTTAGAGGCTCACACATCATCATCAGAACTCGCTGTCAAGCTCTTCACCCTCATTGCTTCAGCCATGTCCCAGGTGGTTGGGTCCATTCTCCCAGACTCTCTCCCTTCATAAATGCAAAATGGTTACAAGTAGCCCTTGGGAGATAGCTCACCGTTATTAAGGGCTGTGTTAGCTTTTCTCCATCTCAAGTTAACTTACATAATCAACCTATCAAGAGAATGGGTTTGTTTTAGTTTTATAGTCTTAAAGATTCTGGTTTACAAGTGAGGGACCCATTACTTTTAGACCTTTGGTGACAACCTTGGATGGCAATGCTGGGAAGTGATTGCACTGAGGAACATAATTGTTTAGCTCCTAATGAGGAAGCAAGAGTAAAAGAGATGGAAGGAGTCAGGAGTGTCCCTAGGATTCTTAAAGGTTATACAACTTCTTGGTAACCCCACCCTGGGTACCAAAGTTTTAACCCAGGGACCCTTAGAGGACATTTAGGTTGCAAACCATACTAAGGACCATTCTTATGTCCCAGTGCAGTTGACTGCATGCTCACTTATATCTGTGGCAAGCAGATATCAAGCACTCTATTGGCGAAGACAAGGTTGACTGTATTCCCATCTAGTCTTGGTGGAGTCAGAGCCTCAAGAGCCACAGACACTGAATTTGGGGGTATAATATGGAGAACTGGAATGCCATGAGAGAGGAATACATTACGAAGAGGGAAATAAAATATGAAAGATGTTTCCTGTGGGCATGCTCCTGAACAGATACGATTCTCTAACCACCGAAGAACGGTTAAGTCTAGAAAATCTGAAGATGAGCAATGGTGAAGGAGTGCTTGGCCTCAGCAGATGTAGTTAGAGGCAATAAAAAACATGCATGATTGATTTGTGTCTCTGCTTCATGTAAGCTGCACACTAGTTTTTGAACCATCATGCCAATCTTCATACTGCTCTCATTCAGTACCTAGGTCATTATAATCAAGGGAACGGATGACCAGGGGGTGAACCACTTGTCAACTTATCCAAGGTCTATTTATTTATTCATTTACTTATGATGTGTTAGGCCATGGGGAAGCAAAGGCAGAAGAGGTGAGCTCTTTTCTCAAAGAATTTAAGGACATCTAGTGAGGACCAGAAATGGGCAAAGAGCAGTGGAGATTTATGGGTGTGGCAGGTGCATGCCAGGCTTAGTGGTTCCTAAGCACAGATCCTAATTCTGTACGGTGCCCTAGGGCATTTTCTGGAAGGGCTTTAGTATTAGAGGCCCAGTATTACTCAACTGGTTTCATCAGGTACTGTTAGCTCATCAGTTGCCAAAGCAACATGACCATTTTCTCTAGTACTCAATTGCATGGGGTGAGAGAGTCATCTTTTCCTTAAAGCCTTTTCATTTCTGAATCCAAGAGAGAATGGGATCTCTGGCTATTTGGATGTAGCGGTCAGAAGGTGGGGTTCAAGGGTTCCTTCTCTTCTCCTAACAGTCCCTTTGCCAGGGTCCTTAGTTCCGATGGGTTTTCTCTCTTGTTCTAGGAGTGAAAATGAAAGATCTAGGTCACTTTTCCTTTGTGATGTTGACCTTCATACCTACTCCTGCTCCTGACAGAACTTTCTTCTCATAATCATAGTCTCCATTTTCCGATAGGAGATGAAGTCCATTTCTTCTCTCTATGAAGTCCAAGATAGGCTTAATCCACAAGGTGAAAAGTATACAGTTTCTTTCCAGATACCAACCATTAGCAATATCCAGTGTTTCTCAGGGAAAATACTCAACTGAGTATCGCATTTGCAAGAGACCATACTAGGCACAGGGAAACAATGATGAAACAAGCAGACATGGGTTTTGTAATCATGACACTTGATAATCCAATAGAAGAGAAATGTATTTAAAGCACACATGTAAATGCAGAGCTATCATGAAGGATTGTGAAGGAATACCAAGAAATGCCAGGAGGGTATATGATGGCAGGCAATGGCTTGGCCAGGAGTTGAAGACAGACTTGCTCATGGAGGCAGCAGTGAAGCATGAGATCTAAAGACTTAGCAAGAGTTACTAGAGGCACCAACGCAGAGGTCTGGCCCAGGCATTTCTGTTGTCTAAGGGACAAGTGGGAACATGCACTATAACCAGATTGTTGTTTTATTGTTACCAAATTAGAACAGGAGACAGGCGACAGGCTTGTTGTGTATCCAGACACTGAGTACGTCCCAATTAGCATTTATCAGGGAAAGAGAGACAGTTAGTCAGACTGGTAAGCCAGCTGGCCCATCCACATGTGGGAGAATGAGAATGGACAAGAAAGCAAAAGCTACAGAGGAAAAGGACTTTGTCCTAAACATCAGGCAGATGTGTTGATCTCGTGGGGAGTCTGAACAGAGCCTCAAGCTCATCATCCTGATAGTAGGATCATTTTCAGCTTGGCTTGACCCGAAATTAACATGCCCCCAAGAGTATGATCAAGGAAAATCCAGCATAACTAGCCCTTCCCATGCCCAATAACTAGTCTTCCACTGTATTTGTTGGTTTACTTTTTATGTGCCTTTCTGACTATAAGGTCAACTCCATGAGAATAGAGATCTTGCTTCACATAGTTGTGTCTTGGCAACTAGAAAAGCACCTGTATGTAAAAGATTCTTAACTATTTTTTACTAAATTGTTTAGTAAAAACTCATCCAGGGGTTGGAGAGACAGCTCATTTACTAAAGGGATTGTCTCATAAGCATGAGGACATGAGTTCAATCCTCAGAATCCATGTTAAAGGTCAGACACGGTGATACGCACTTGTAATCCCAGTGCTGGGGAGGCAAAGACTGATGAATTCCTAGGTTTGGAGCTCAGTTATCAGTCAACATAGCCTAATTGATAAGCTCTAAACCAATGAAATATCCTATCTGAAAAGGAGGTCGATGGCATGTGCATGCATACACATATGCACATAATATACATGTGATACCCATATAAACATACATGTGCACACACTCACACATGCATAAAAAAGAAAAGCTGTCACTTTCATTTCATTTGATGCGTTGCCTCCAATGCCAAGTCCCACCTTCTGGTCCCCTACCTACTTACCTCCTCTGCTGGGGAGGCCGTTGCCTTGCACGTGACAATTTTCAATTACTTGTCTTTTCTAAGGGCTGCTCAGAAGTAGAGACTTTTCTGTCATCTTCAAATTCTCAGCAAGTGGTAAGGCACATTTCATATAAGGCATTCAATAGTTACCAAATAAATAATGAGTCAACTTCTAAGTTGATAAAGGACTGGTCTGTAATCGTAATTTCCTTAAAGCTACAGGCTTTGTCGCTAGACAGACACAAATTGAAGCTCTAACTCTCCACTTGGTGACTGAGTGATGACTTAGACAGAGAACACCTCTGAACCTCAGTCTTCCAATCTATATGAGAGGGAAATACAATCTTTCATGAGTAACAAATGAAATCAGCCCACAGATGTTCATCCTATTTCCTAAATTTCAAGCCCAAGACAATGGTTAAAGTAGAATAGAAAAGTAAGTCATAAAATATCAATGCCAGGAGGCCCCTACAAAGTTGAATTTTAAGCCCAGAATCCTACCTTTCTAGGGATGAGTTCCTTTCTATCTTGCTTGGAGAGGATGTCCCAAAATGAGGGCTACATACGAGGTAGCCAATAACGAGTTTTTACAGATGTCTCATTGGTGGAACTATGAAATAAACTCAAGTCCTCTCTGTAGCAGAGAGACTGCATTCCAGGACATGGGTCAGTGAAGTGCTCAATGTCATACAGCAGTTGGTACAGACTGAGTTCAACTTACAGGCTAGTGCTCATGCCCCAAACACCTTGCTGCAGACTCAGGTCCAGCACTGGTCCAGAAATGGATAGCTTTCTGAGAACACCACTGAGGCCATCCCCCACCCTCCACCCCCAAGAGGAAAATGGGCTTCCTTCTAAGAGCTGATGGTCTACAATCTCTCCCTTCAGTTTACCTTGAGTACTGAACTCAGGGTTGGATGCAACCACAGACTGTCCATACTACCCCCCCACCCCAGTTTCTCAGTCACCTCTCAGGGACCACCTTGGCTGAGCTGCTTTTGTGACACTGCAGCAGACAGGGTCACCAGTCTTTGAAGCTAGGAGCATATAGGATAGAGTTTACTGTGATTGTGCTCTCCTGCACTGCTACGTTCTTCCTAATCTCTGCAGCATCAGAATCCGAGAAAGGAACCAGCCAGAAAATGGCAAGAATGAATAGCGGGAAGATGGTGATGAACTCAATTATCTCCACCCATTGATCTATAGCAGAGATTCTTGACATTTTGAAACACGTTGAAAATTGCAGGAAATTATGAATAGTCTCCTGTGGAAAAGTCAGATGTATACATAAAATTCTGCCTGAAATATCAAAATGCTCCGCAATGCCCCAGATGGAAACTCTCTGACCTAAAGGTTGAAAGCACACCTGAGTCAAGAGCTTTCAAGACATCAGCACTGGCCAGCATCAAGAATTGGAAGAAACACCCAGAGAAGACTTGTCCCATGGCTGTGAAACTTCCAGGAGACGAAGCTGGCCTGAAACTAGGATGCTTGAGTGTTCCTCTGCTTCTTATTCCTCTCTTCCCCCTCCTTCCCTCTCCTCCCACGCCAAGATGCAGCTGCACAAATATTTACTTTGGTCTTCAGTCTCGATTGTATTGCGCATCAGCTGAAACTTCTAAAAATACATGGGCGACAAGCAGGGGCTGAGCATCTCTCAGGGAAGCAGAGCTCCCTCAGGCCAAGTGCATCACAGCTCCAAGGATCACTGAGCTGGGACCCAGCTGGGCAGCCACAGTCAATTTCAAGAGCCAATTTTCAGTCAATTTCCTAGTCAACTGTCAGTGGGGGAAAGGGCCACTGCTGGGAAATGGCTTGTGCTCAGAGTGGAAGTAGAGGCGGAGCCACCATGTGGGAGCTGGAAGGAGATAATGTCCCTCTAGTGTGGAAGCTCGATCTGAAAAAGACAGATGAGTGATAAAGACAGTCGCTCAGGGCGAGTAGGGAAGGGATGAGGGTGTTAGAGAATGAGCCGTGCTGGAAGGAGGTCTCTTCGCAATGCCAAAGTGCCACGAGGGGTGAGATAGCCGTCCTGTTACTGAACCCTGGAGCAAGGTCTGTACCTCCAGTTTGCCCGCCTGTCCTCATTAAATGGATGAGAATTCCAGTCGACAGTGAAAAGCAGTAAAAAGAAATTTGTTCAGTATGGCCATATTGGGAACAAGGTATTTACTTCCATTGTTTCTTCAGAAGTCTGAGCAGGTGGGTAAAGTTTAAATAGAAGGTATGCTTAACTCAGCAGTTCTGCTCCAGGTGTGCTTCCACCCACTATGCTGCAAAATGATCGAAAAGAGTTGTCAGAATTGTGTGAGATTCTTTTGGGAGACACATTAGCTGGAACCAGTTCTGCTCTCTGCTCCCAGTGTGAGATTTCTGGGGAGTTTCAAATCTCAGGGTATATTCTTTTGCTAGTCCAGACAGCCAGGGTAGGATGTGTGTGTGTGTGTGTGTGTGTGTGTGTGTGTGTGTGTGTGTGTGTGTGTGTTTGTGTGTGTGTGTGTGTGTGTGTGTGTGTGTGTGTGTGTGTGTATGGTGGTATGTGGGGGGGAGTATTTTTCTTTCTTTCGCTGTGCTCTCTGGTTAGCTAATATAGCCTATGACCATCCTTTGGGATGTGGGCTGTTCCACCTGCAGCACTTCCACCAGAGCTGTGCTGTCCCTAGGCTAGGAGTTCTCACTCAGGGATGAAACACCCCTACTTCTCCTCCCGTCCCAAGGCTAGGCAATGCCTGAAGATAGATGTGTGAACACTGCTGCCATCTAGTGGGAAAGACCAGAGGTGCTGCTGAACAGCCACCACACACAAGACAGCCCCACACCAAGCAGAAGCATCTAGTCCCAGGCAGTAGCTCAAGACTGGACTACCTGTATCTTGTTCACTCTATAAGAACATTGTGAATGATCTATAAACCCATGCACAATGGCCCAGTAAGTAGAAAGTGCTAGATCTGTGTCTGTCGAGTCAGTCAGTGAGGAGTAAAGAATGAATGAATGAATGAATGACTCCAACTTGTTTAATGCATTCTGACGTCCAAAAACATGCCCCCAAAATCTGGCATATTGTCTCTGAGTTTAGATCCACACCTATTCTAACCCAGACAGCCTGAAGTCTGACTTCTCTTCCAACTTACTCAGTAGAGTAGTAGGCAGCTCCTTCACACTTGACAGGACTGGATTTTCTCTACTTGGCCAGAAAGGACAGCGCTGGCTCCTGAGTAGAGCAGAAAGCAGGCACTAAGACTAGACCATCCAGTTTGGCCTGGTCATCTTCATAGGAGAGGAAACTGAGGCACAAAGGACTTGCTCTGGATGTTTAATGTGTCAATTAGTTGCAAATTAGTTGATAATTAAAAGTTGAGCCTTTGGAAGATTATCTAATTGATGTGGGTAAGGCCATTCTCTGGCCTTTTCAGGAGAGAGAGAGGAGAGAGAGAGAGAGAGAGAGAGGAGAGAATGAATGTGTTGGTTCAGTACTTTGGTACAGTCATGATGGCAGACAAGAAAATGTGCTTCCCTTCCAGCAATTTGTGTGGAATGGTGTGATCAATTCCCTCTGTTCCTGATACTGATAAAACTCTTCTGTCATGCTGATAAGTGTAGCCAAAAGAATCATAAGCAAGAATAACCCCCTTCCCCCCTTTCCCTTCAGAAGTTCAGGTCTTTCCCACTTAGTAATGAGAAGAAACTAACACATCTGGCATACACAACATTTCCAAATAATTTCCTCATAGTTCCCTAACCTCTTAAATCTTTTCTTCCTTCTCCTATCCTGGGGTTTTATTGTGTTTTGTCCTACCTCCGTAAATAAGCCACCCAAGTGCTGAATATCCGTGGAGGCAAATTTAAACTTGACACAGCCTTGTGGCTGAAGAGCTCACCCTGCTGAAGAAAGCAGTTTCACAAATAGCAGTGATAATAACAAGGGCTACTGCATGCTGGACTTAACACTGAGAGCTCTAAATATGCAATTTGTAGCCAGGATAATAATTCTCTGAGGTGGGTATCATTATCTATTACACAGATGAGGACATTGAGGCTCAGAGATGCTGGCCTGCCCCAGGCCACACAGCTAAAGTTGCAGGAAGAAAGAGTAAAAGCCATGTTTTCTAAACTTCACATTCTAAGTAGACGTGGCATATTGTCAGAGTCAGGGCTTGGGGCATTTTATGGAAGATCATGAAAGCCAGATTAAGGGTGTGGATCTCACCCTGTAGGTCAGGGGAATTAGTGTAGGACTGAAGGTCAGGGAGACGAGATTAACAGTTTTTGAGACTATCATTCCCAGCAAGAGTAGGAGAGAGTGAAGGCTGAAAGATCAATTAGGAGGCTCAGGCAATATTTCAGAGAGAAATAAGGTCCCCTCTAGGTCCCACAGCATCTTCGTCTTTAGCTCCTAGCTAAGCAGATGGACTCGGATGGTATGAACAGGTTGAACAATAACCTTCAAAGCCATCCAGAGCCTAATCCCTGGGCCTATTAATGTTACCTTTTCCATGGAAATGGTCTTTCCATACCTTACTGTTAAAGATCTGCTTGTGCCCCCATTAAGTCTAGTTTCCATGGCTTCCCAGCATCTTTTACTGTGGCTTCCTTGGATGAGATTAGCAGGTTTCCGCTCTATAGATCTTACAAGAATAGAGTAACTCTGTTAGTTCAGGTCTGTGTGCTGTGGTCAGTGCCCCATCTGGGACTAGCCCCACCCCCTGTCTTGTCTACAGTCTGCATCTGAACGGTGATAGAAGGACGGATGCTAAGGCCCCTCAGAAGTATAGTGTCCACAAACCATTGCATTATTTCTTTTTTGTTTCAGGGGGTGAATTCCAGTCATGGGGCTTCAGACCCTCTGATTATGTCTACTTAGGGTGGGGTATGTAGCTGGGGAGCTTTGTCTCTCTGGTTCCTTCAGTTGAAATATCGCCAAGGTTGGAGCAGAGTCAATGTTTGAGCAGAGTTAGCTTGTGGCTCAAGTGAAACACAGCCCCTCTCAGTTAGAGGTAGTCCGGTGGCAAAGCAACCACACAGCCCAGAGAGCTCTGGGAATGGAAGTGTTTCCCAATGCTGCTTGGTGAAGAGGAAACTAACAGTACTGAGAACCAATATTTAAAAAAAAAACAAAACAGAACTATGAGTATGGTAAAATCTATTTGAATCAACAGTGTGTAGCATCAGAGAGCTGAGTTAGAGCTACACCCTGCTTTCTCTCTGGGTGGCCTGTCTGCAGCTCTATGCTGCTTGCTTTACCCATTACTCTTTCTTGGTTCTTGCAACTCTCCTGCACTTCTGTCCTTGGAATACAACTTCTCCTTTGTTGCCTAGACTCTCTTCACTGTCAGAATCATATGGAAAATGATTCCACCATCTTGCCCTTGCTAAGGCTCTGGAGATAAGAGGTGATTCTATCTCATCGAGTTGGGTCCCACGTACCATCACATAATCCCGTGTGGGAGGGAGGCAGAGGGGACCAAGAGGGCAGAGATTCAAGGCTGTGTCTCTATGCCAAGGAATGCCCATGGCCACCAGAAAGGAAGCTTGTCTTCTCTGGAGCCTCCAGAGGAAGTGCAGGCTTGTTAACCCCTTGCTTTCAGCTCAAAGAAATGGACTTCCAAGTCTGGCCTGCAGAAATATAAAGAAACAAATACATTTGCTGTTTTAAGCTTCCGGGCTTCATGGCCGTTTGTTACAGTAGCAGTGAAAACTAACCCAGAGCCTCCAAGTTATTCCCAAACTCTAAATCATTCTTAGTGGATGTGGGCACCTCTTCCTCGCACCCACAGGTGCAGCAGCCCCTGATGAGCCTCAGAAAGTCCCTGCCCTTCCCGAGAGTTCCATTTCCCTTGTTCTCCGGAGGCCTCCCTTGCGGTCCCTTCCTCCTCCCCTCGGGCCTCTGCCCTTCGCTGCTGTTGTCTTTCACTCAGGTGAACGTCTCCTTCCTGTCTCCTCTCATAATCTCTATCATCCCCCCACCTTTCTTTTGTGGGACTTTAATGACCCCCTTTTCCTGGCCCTCCTGCCTTCCCTTCTGTCTCTATGGCTCATTCTCCACTATTGCTCCCTGTGTTCCTGGGCCTCCATTTTCCTTCTGTTTTCAATTCCAAGTCTCTCTCAGCCCCTCTTATCTTTCTTTCCTTATCTTCTGCCTTCATCATCTCTATAGCAGGTTTCTTGCATTTCTCTCTCTCTGTCTGTCTCTCTCTATCTTTGTCTCTCTCTGTCTCTCTCTCCACAGACACACACACACACACACACACACACACGTACATATACACACAGCCTTCCTGACCTCAGGGGTGCCTGGGGACTTTTCTGTAATTGCAAAGGCCTCAGCAATTCCCCCTGCAGTCTCCACACACACACTGGGGAGCAGAATTCATGGGTTTAGTCACGCCTGTGTCCGACACTGTAGGAGGAAAGCAGAGACAAAAGATATTTCATTGCCACATTGTTCTCCTGGCTTTACCTGGAGGCCCCTAGACAGGTGCCTCTTAATATTCTAGCAGGGCTGTCAGCCTGACAGGAGAGATCGCTTTTCTTCGACCCACCCTTTGCAGAATTAATCATTCCCCTTTAATGATGATCATCTGTTCCTGCCAGGAAAGGGAATGTGAGCAGCAGAACAATTCTAGGTGGAAGTTTGTGGAGGCAGGATGATGATAAGGAAAGACTGTCCCGCGGCCTGGGGCTGTCTGCACTTATCTGGGCTCTCAAAGCAGTGTCTGTGTGCAGAAGGCATTTAAGGAATACGTGAGTGAATGAATGAATGAATGAATGAGGGAATGACTTTCAATCCCGATGCACCAGGATTACACGATGTTTGTCGTGCTGTGAGAAAAGGAGCAGACCAGCAGAGGAAGGCCCTGGGCCTGGGGAGAAGTGTACAAGATTTGGACTTCCAGGGTTGGAAACTGTCAGGTATCAAGAAAGAAGACTTCCTGGTACCTATGGAGGAGGGGGGTGGAGACCGATCACGAAGGTCCACTGTAATCACCTGTCATGGTTGGAATGTGAATTGTCCCCCACAGGGTCATGTGTCTCAGTACTTGGTCTCCAGGTGGTGGTCCCGTTGGGAAGGTAATGGAAGCTTTAGGAGCCTTGCTGGAGGAAGCGCATCACTGGTAACCTGGTCTCGTTTCTTTCCCCGTCCATCTCTAGGTCTGGTTCTCACTCTTCCTGCTGCTGTCTCTGCCTTCTGTTGACTGCTGTAATGTAAACAGATCTCCTGCTTCTACTCCCAGGCCTTCTGCTATGCATTTCCCACATGACAGAGTGTGTCACTTCTGGAACCATAAGCCAAATAATACTTCTGCCGTCAGAATACTTATCACAGTGATAGAAGAGTAACTGTGATAGCGCCTTTAGGATTAGGCTGCATTTTATAAGATACTGATTTTTGGAATGATTTATATGGTTTCCTATTGCAGATGAAGAGGCTCTTTCTCAGTCTGCCCACATCCTTGGCCTCCCCCAAGTCCACATCAGATGCAAGCCTACTTTTTCAACAAGGAACTCGCTGCTTGGTAGTGTGATTGGCTCCCTGACCCCAACTGCCCTTCCCATGCTCTTATTATATAGTGCCAGTCAGAATGTGAACCCCACAAATTCAGGGGTGGTCAACAGTTTTATTTGCTAGGTATCTCTTTTGCTCTTCTTATTGTTGCTATGAGACAACACTCAGAGACAAGTAACTTAGGGGAGAAAGGGAGATCTATTTGGCTTAAGGTTCCAGAGGGATGCAGTCCATCATTTCAGATGACTTGGACGCAGAGGCAGGAGACTGGTTCAGGTCACCTTTGACATCATGAAGGCAGACAGAGCCAGAGCTGACTGAGGAGGCAGGACCTGACTATAACTTCAAGGCCCATCCCTAACGTCATGGCCCGTTCCTTGTGACATACCTTCCTCAGTAAGGCTCCACCCCTAATGTGTCACAACCATCCAAAACAATAACATCAGCTAAGATTGGAACACATGAACCTGTGGCAGGGGGGTGGAGGGTGGGGGGAGGGGAGGAAAGGACACGAGTCACATTCAAACTAAGACAGTCCCACACAACTGAAATCACTGAGCGCATTGTGTTCCTCGTAGACAATTATGGAGTATGGGGGTGTAGGATTCTCCTAAGTTCACTACATGGAGGCCTTGGCTTGACTCTGTCATGGTAATGAAAAGGGACTCCAGAAACTACGCATTTACTCACAGAGAAGCTAGGCTCCCAGAAGAGAAATGTCCCATGTCACGTGGCCACGTAGTGATCAGAATCCCACTAGTGTCTTGATTGCCACGTGTATGCTCATCCAGGGTAGCAGATCTAAGGCCCGAGACAGGAGAAGAGAGGCTCCTTCAGCCGCTGCCTCTCTCCTGCAGCCTCTGAGAGTCTCCAGGTGTGGGAAGACAGTGAGCTGAGCAGTGAGAAGACAGAGAACTGAGCAGAAGGAACGATCCACAGTCAGTAAGAAAATGGGGCATGAATAGTCCCAGAGAACCAATGAGTCAGAAACCATTTCCATTGTTGAATTACTTTCTCTATTTCTGATTCACACCACAGCTACTCAACATAAGCATCTCAATCAAGCCTGACACGCCTCACACCGAGCCCTAGAACTCTCCCCTGAAGTTGTTCCTCTCCAGCTTCCACGCCCCTGGACGCTGCTCCTTCCCATCATCTAACCAGCTGCTGAAGCCAAACATGGAGTTCCACGTCTCTTTCCTCTCCTTCAGTCCCCATCCAGCTTGCTAGCGGGTCTTGGGAGCTTCGCCCATGTCTGCCCATCTCCACTACCTATGTACCATCCCAGCCCCAGGCCCTGTGCACCATCGCCCCTGTTCCCGCTGATAGGCACACTTACCTTCGGATGCTTAGCTGAGCAGTGATCTCTTAAAGGTGCAAACCAGACTCTTGTTTCTCTGCTTCCAACTATCCAGTAGCCTCCTGCTCACTGGGGGAGTCCAGACTCTCTACGGTGCCCCACAGTAAGGTCTTGTGAGATCTCATTCTTGCCTGTCATTCTGTGCAAGCCACTTGCAGTGTACCTGTCCTCTCGGAGGACTGTACACCTGCCCTCTGCTATATCCACAGGTGTTGGTACACTCACTCTCAGTTTGCACAGACCCTCCTCACAGAGGCCTGCAAGTGGAGGGCCTCAACCAAAGACTCTTCCTTCCCTTCATTAGCACTGTTGTAACCACAGTCACAGAGTTAGTGATTTTTTTTTCTACTTTGTAATCTGTCTCTACTTCTAGCCTTAAGATCAGTGATCTCGGTTGATTTTGTTTGGTTTTTAGCTATAATAACCAGACCTTGCCAAAAGCCTGAACACAATCAATGATCAATGAGTAAAACAATTTTAGACACAAGCCATGGATACTCATCATTATTTTTAACTGCCTACAGAGTACCAAGTTCCTTAATTTGGCATTCCAAGTCTTCATGACTCTGTCCCCAACCTAGAACCACAAACTCGCTTTTTGGTCTACACTTGGTGAGACAAGTCCTCAGTCTTTTCTGTCATGGACCCCTCCGTGCTCGTGCCTCTGTGGACACCTTTCTTCAACCTACTCCTTTTTGGCAACACTAGGAATTGAACTCAGGGCCTTGATACATGCTATAAAAAATGATCTACCACAGGGCTCTGTCCCCAAGCTTTCTTTTTCTCTTTGTAAGATGTCTCTGTCCTTCCATGAAGCTTCTAACTGTTTCCCCATTTGGAATTGAGCCTTCCTGTAAATGGAAACAAAATTTCACGTTTGAATTTAAGACCCCCTCCTAGAGAGGAGTCAGCAGACACAAACCACTGAAGTTGGTGCCGCCTCCATCCCTTTCAACCAATGCTCCTCAGGGGTTCCAGCTTTTCATCTGCATGTAGGACCATGTTTGAGCCTTGCTGACAACAGCGAGCTGGTGACAGTGCCCGCTCAGCCCAGAATAAACTCTGAAATGTAAGAGTTGCTTTCGTGCAGGTGACAGTGCAGCAGCCTGCTGGGAAGTATAGTGAGTTGGTTTCTTCCCCTAGACTCAAAAGTGGCACTATCTAGTTCTTCACCTCGTCCTAGTCTCTGACATGCTCCTTAGTAGTGGACACATGGGAAGAGACTGGCAAATGCCCGCATACATGTGAGCATGCATGAATGCATGAATGAAAATGAAGGGAATGTCTACCCTCTTGTCACCCATTAAAGAGCCTCATGAAATTGGAGCGTGGGATTAGAGATGCCCACATTTCCACCAAAACAACTCCAGGTAGAAGTCACCAGAACAATCCAAGTCAAATCTTCCAGCTTCACCCTTTGCTCTTCTGGTGGCTGGCCATTCCCTCCCCGTCATCCATGAGAAGCAGACCTATGGCTACATCAGAACCTGAGACTGAGAGATTTTTAACATAAAGATCATACTGAGATTTTTGTGTGAATAATGAATGGCCGGGAATTTTCACCCCAATTTTTTTCTCTTAATACTGCAATATATTGAAAATGGTCCCCTCCAAGAGAATTATTGCTTTTCCTTACATGGATCTTAAATCTTTCTCCCATGACAGCTTGTTTTAATTGAAAATGTTCAATCAATCTCTGTCCTCCTCCCCGCTTTTGTCCCATTCCTTCACTCAAGTGGGGCTGGAGAAGTATGTGTGAGGCCTAGAGGGGAGAAGAGAAAGAGGGCATCTCAGATAAGCCCCACTTTAAATTGTCTTTTAAATAGTGCTCATCCAAACCAATCACCACCTCATAAGGAATTTTTTCCTAGAGCATCCCAACTGCTTTCCCTAATAGACATTTGAGAGTGCCGGTGAGAAGAATAATCTCTCTGGTGTTTCAGGCATGGCTCGGTATAGACTGGCAAGGAAGGATTCAGGCTTCTCTTTCCCTCATCCATTCAGCCCATCAATTATCCAGCACTGTGCTACTTATTGGCTAGGTGTGATCACATACTGCTGGCCGGCAACCCTGTGAGGCAAGCATTTCCCAAACAAGGAAAGCAAGGCACAAGGAGATGGAATGGATTGTACAAAGTTGTTCAGTGCTGTAGTTTACTACTTCTGTGTTCACATTCTCCACCAAAACTCTGTGGCTTGTAATAACATTAGTTACTTTTTCATGCCTTCTATGGGTCAGACGTGGGCAGAGTGTCATGGGAGGGTCTAGTGTGGCGTCTGATTCAGGCGGAGGCAGACACACCAGGAATCCCTCCTCTGTGCCTCCGCATAGTCTCTGGACTTTAGGGCAGTCATTCTGCTTGCCTGGCCCAGGGTGTGTATTCTAATAAGCAGGGTTCAGTTACCTTGCCACAGAACTCTTAGAACGTCATTTCTCCTCTCTGTCATTCTTTTGGTTAGAAGGGAAGCACAAGTCCATCCAAATGGAAGAAGGGATAACTTATCCCTCTCAGTAGAAGGAAGGGCAAGATCATGTTGGAATAGCATGTTGGTGGGAGTTAATGTTGCAGACGTCGCTGTAAAACACATTCTGCTATCCACAGAGCGTGGCAGAGCAAGGTTTTAGATTAAACATGATTGTTTCCAAAACTTTGGCTGCAACTTTCTAACCCAGTCCCCAGGAATCTCTGATTTTCTCTGTGCCCTACAGCACATAACCTCCCTGATTTGGTCTCCTCTGACCAACTAGAGACCACCTGGGTTCAAGCAACTTATCTCTGTAGACCTCCAAGGAGCTGCTGTTGAAAGGCGATGCCTAGTGCCAGTTTGTGGACTCTTTAGAGACAGGGACATTGAAGGTCAGTCACATCCAGAGGAAGGAAGCAGGTGGCGGCCCCAGAGCACAGGCAGCCTGCAGCGCATCTCACTGTCATAAACAACGTGTCTGGTGTTTTTCCTTCTCCCATCTCAAGTTGGCCTGGGATGACTCGGGCTTTGACAGAAAAGGTGCCTTCAAGTTGGGAAACAGACCAGGGCAGTGAGAACTCATGATCTGGAGTCAGACTTGTCTGGATTTGACTCCCGAATCTACCATGACCTGCAGTGTGGCCTTGAACAAGTTCCTTTACCTTGGATAGAATACCAATTCTGCATTTTTGTTCTGATGGTCTTTAAAAGTCCCTCTGCAGTTGTCCTGCCTTTATAGTTCAACTGGGGAATAGTCCTTCTCCAGAGACCCTCAGACCAACCTCAGAGTCTGGTTCCTCTGCACCTTCCTTGCTCCCCCACACGTATGTTCGTGAGCCAAGGTCATGAGTCTTATTTATTTATCAGTACAGAGAGGTTCCAGATCATTTATTAAGCAGAGAGAGAGAGAGAAAGGGGAGGGGGAGAAGTGGTATGGGTCTTACAGAGGCAATGCAAGAAGATATCTAGGTTCAAACCTCAGCCCCAACATTTGCAGGTGCCTAGCCTTTGGAGAAGCCACTTACTCTGTCTGAGCAGTGGGAACAGTAATACAATAATAGACCACTCCCGTCAGACTGTTATGAGGATTCAGTGGGTCAATATCTGTAAGATTGTCCAGTGCAGACTGAGTATTACTCAATCGATGGCTGTTGTTATTCAGTCTTTTAACAAACATGAACATTTAGGTGGTCATGTCAAATAGATCTGGCCTCTGATCCACAGGGCATGCAGGTTAGAGGGGCTGCTGCAAAGAAGAGCTGCTTGAAATGTAGTATGATGAGTGGCCTGACTTGGTGGGAAACTGTGGCAGTTAGTGAGCATGGGTGCTGATAAAATCATGGCAAAATAGTTTAAGGGAACAAGAGGTTTATTTTCCTTTACAACTGTCCAGTTACAGTTCTTAGTCCATCTTGGCAGGAGAGCATTCATCATCACCAAAGCGCCAAAGCAAGTGGTTACCCCACTCCACATCACAGCTAAGAGAGGGACGATCCTTACTTGCCAGACCAACATATCATTTCCCCAACCAGCTGCCTATATTTTATTCACCCATCTAAGATCTATCCCACCCACCATAGTCTAGGTCTTCCTTGTGAAGTAGACAATGTCCTGCAGGTTCACTCTGGACATAACTCAACTACTGATTCTCTACAAATGTGCCCAGAGTTCGAACCCTCCACCATCAAGTTGACTGCTACATCTAACTATGACAGGGACCCTAGAAGGACTCTCCCATCCCTGTGAAAACACTGGGGGAGGATGGGCCCAGTGAAGAGACAACTGAATGGAGGCCTGGACGCTAAGAAGGGTTCAGTCTTGTGAGGCCTATGTGGGAAGGGTGATGTAAGAGGAGTCAAAGTTAGGAGCTTCAAGGCCTAGGAGCTTCATGATTATTGGAATGGGAAGAACTGGTGAGGGGTGAGGGGACATAGGAGACAGCAAGCACAAGGGCTGAGAGAGTAGCAATGGGCCCAGCTATGAACAACTCTGGCAGTCATAGAAGCTTGGACTTCGAAAACAACTGGGAGTCTCTTTTAGTTAGCTAAGGATATGGTCATTCTGTGTTTGAGTATGGGAACCCCTTACTTCCTGTGGAAAATGTCTAGAGGGGGCTATCTCGGGGCAGGCAACTCGGTGGACAATCATGGAGGGTGATTGCCAGCCTGTTCTGTGGTAGTAGTGGTGGGGGAAAAGGTGGAAAGATTCAAGAGATGCTTCACAAGGAAGGGCTGGGAAGAAGGAGAAGGTGTCATCATGGGTAAACAATTCCCATTCTTTGAGAAATGGTAGGTTCTTTGAATGAAGTCAGTTTTGGAGGCAAGAGCACTACCCACGACCTTGAGAAGATGGCAGGGAGGGTTCTGGAAAAACCTACTGAAGAGATAGTAGCTAAATGGAAGACCATGGCTGCGAAGTAGCCAAGAGAAAGTGGGAGAGGCACTTCAGTACAAGGAAACAGCTATCGTGAAAGCTCAGAGAGTTCTGCTGAAGAGACTGAATGGCTACGTAGACAGGGCAGACACACAATTGTACCAATCAAATAGGGTGTTTAGTCAATAAGGATTTGACTCTTAATCTTTCCTCAGGTAATTTATGCTTTAATAAAGAGATTCATCCATGGTAGAATTTCAAGGTGAAACAGGCACCCTATTTAAAGTCAGGAAGTTTCCCACTAGGCCTGAGATTACTCCCAGTAAAATGACTGGTTCTTGAGGTTCAAGCAAACGGTAATCTATATACCACAAAGATTCTCTTTCCTTAGGATCTTGATTATCTAGTTTCATCCTGAGCCAATGGAGGTCAGACCCAGCTTTGCGGCCTCAGCTAAACCCGTACAGACCGCAGGTTATTTAGAGCCTGGACGGCTAGTATTCACTGTCAACCAGACACAGCAGAGGCAGGTCCGGGTCTACCACAGAGGTACTCTCTACTCTCTACATTCAGGTTGGCCTCTGGGCATGCCTCTACCATGCCCTAGGCAGGCGGGCCAGACCTGCATAAGGATGAAGAACACTAGCGGAACACTGAGAAGCAAGCGAGCATTAGCATGCATGCATCAATCCTTGCCCTCTGCTCTCACTATGACGTCATATGAGCAGTCACTTGGCTCCCGATGCAGTGACTCTCCTGCCATGATGGACTGTAACCTGGAATTTATGAGCTAAATGAATCCTCTTTCTTGCCCACATTGCTTGAGTCAGGTGTTTTGCTACAGAAATGAATTGTGAACAGAAACAGACCTCTACACTCATTCCCTCCCTTCCCACTTCTGTGGTCCCAGACATATTACTTCCCAGCTGTGCACTTCAGTTTCTTTCTCGTGAAATGAGGACCATAATAGTAATTACCTTCAGTAGTTTCATGAAGACCCAAAAAGACAGACAGTGCACACCGAAATTCTAGAACCATGTTTTACTGATGTTGTTTTGATAACCCAGCTTCTCTTCTCACTCTGCTCTGTTATCTTTTCAAAGTCAATCCTTAACACACATCTGTAGATATGAAGTTGGGGCGCAATGTGGCGAGAACATTTCTGGATTATTACCGGCTGAACTCTCTGGTTGAGAAGACGGCGATCCCTATGCCGAGGCTTCGGTAAGTGGCACAGTTAACCAGTCTGGACTCAGGCTCTGTTTCACCTGCTCTTCAGAGTAGCATCCCTTAGCTTCTCGTTAGTTCTTGGTCCCACCTGTGCCACCAGAAAGGCAAACCCCAGTCCTGCCGTAGGGACTGAATACGTCCAAAGGATTCATTTCTTGACATAAGTTACCATGAGGTACCATCTCCTCTAGTTTCTGTCCAAGGTGTCTAATCAGCCCACCATGACCAAGAGCAAGTCCCTGGACTCACCTGGTCTATAGGACTGAGTGATGATGTCTCAGGATCCGTGTTCTACAGTTCAGCGAGTTGGGTATCTCTGAGCTCGGTCTATACAGTGTCTACATGGCAGCACGCTTGGGTGATATGACAAAGGGCAATCTCATGTCTGTGGGAACCCCTGGAGATGGGGAGTAGTGACCAGTCACTGGACTAAGTTAGTCTGGATGTCTACCTATCTACCTCACCTGCTTGCTCATCCTGTAAGGTTTCCATGTGGACTCCATTATTTTTTTTCAGTTCCCTCATCTGTAAAGTGGGCACTGTGGCATGCATTTTTTCAGCTCATTGGGAGATGTGTGTGTGCAAGCACCTAGCACAATGTCAGGTGTACTATAACCCAGCACCCATGACAGTCCTTTGTATCAAGACTTGCAGATCTGGGTAGCAGAGGACACACCCTCTGACGGGCCCACTTTCAGGTCCAATGAAGACAAAAGGCTGGGCGGTGAGCATCCGTCCTGTCTGAAGGCTGAGCAGCCTGAAGCCCTAGGAGTCCCCAAACCTACCGAAGGAGACCAGCTAGGCAGCGAGTTCCAGTGGCACCTGGACTGCACCCCCACTGCCCTACCTCTGGACCTCATCTCTTATTCCCCCACGGGTTCAACTACCTGGAACGAGATGGCAATACCCAGCTCTCTTCTCCTGCCAGACAATTCACTCCATTGACCTTATCCGTGCACCTTGGGACCTCGTGAGCTTAGCTCCGATGCACCTTCCTCCCTTCCCTGTGATTAATAAAAACAATATACCTATGCTATTTATTGTATTAAGTACTTTGTGTACCTCATCTTATTTAGTACAGATAGACATTAATATTTCTCATCTTACACGTGAGAAAAGGAGGTTCAAGAAAGGAGGGAGGATTGCTGAGGTCACAGAATCTACAGCACAGCCACAGGTTCATCCTAGGCTCTTAGGATTTCAAAGCCATCCAAACACTACCACAATGGTGCTTCATCAGTGGGCTCAGATTCTGTCTTAGGCTCTTAGGAGCTATGGAGCTTTAGGCAGATTTCTTTCACTTTTTCTACGTGCCCAATACACAGGAGTAGTAGCAGCCATCCTTTTAAGGATGACATGCACACTTAGAACAATATTCGGCATACAGTAAATGCCTCCAAATCCTTTCATACTCTTTACTTAATGGATTGTAGTCCAGGACCACAGCTCATAATAGTCTGTGTCAAGCCCCTTGATCTACTGGATGGACTAGATGAGGTCTCCAGGCCTATGTTCCAAAATGCAGTGATTCGTGCCTCTCTGAGCTCTCGTCCGCCCAGGGTCTGCATGGCAGTGTGCTCTGCCGTCACCGCCTCAGGATGTGTCTCTGTCCTGGAGAACTAGAGACTCCTTCTGAAGGATTACCTCCATCTTTTTTTCCTGATACCTGCAGGGCAAGCCCTACCCCATACATGCCTATGTCCATTCACCCATCCATTCTTTCAGTCACGCACCTAAAAAAGAGAGGACTTTATGTCTGGCCCCTGCAGGATGGAGGTGCCTGTCTGAGCTGGTGATTAAGGGATGACCCTGCCTTTGAGGAGCTCACCCCTGGAGGAAAGTGTTCAGTTCATTCTTAGAAGTCATCCTTGATTGGTTAAAGCTCTTAAAAATTTAAAGCTTTATGAAACTCAAAAGAATTCTTGGAACCTCATTTGCAAGTTAATGTGGGGATTATCTCTTTGGGGGCCTCTGTCGGCCTGCATAAAAATGATCTTTACCCTTTGCCACCTTTTTTTTCTTCGCATGTGGCATGGTCACAGATCCCTGAACTAGTGCTGACACCCAGGGACATTTCAGTGACCATGGCAGCTGAGGGCACCGAGGCCCAGGGAGCAGGAGCTGGTGTTAAGTCCCCTGGTCAGAGGCAGGACTCTGTGGTGTGCACAGCTCAGTCAGGGAAGATTCTTCCAGCTGGTGGCAGTGCCTTCCAGTTGGGTCAGAAGCACACAGGGTAGTTCTCACAGATCTGTCTTTAATAGCTCAGGCGCCCCTGATTCTATTGAGGTGCTATTTAGCAAAGAGCCAAAAAGTCCTTCCTGGCTCATTCATGGGTTTGAGAGCTCAAGGCAAATGCACCTACTTTAAAATTAGGAAAAAAATAATCTCTCTGTCTCCCTACCCCATGCCTCTGCTTAGGGAATGGGTGAGCCCCTGTGAGCACCACCAACCCCAGAGTGGTCAGTAACCCCCCTTAACAATGACTTCCCAGAAATCTAGGCTCCAAGCGCTAATTTGGGATTTGATTGCTTTCTGTTTTT
The DNA here is from genome assembly GCA_023101885.1 of Typhlomys cinereus. Taxonomy (NCBI): domain Eukaryota; kingdom Metazoa; phylum Chordata; class Mammalia; order Rodentia; family Platacanthomyidae; genus Typhlomys; species Typhlomys cinereus. The sequence goes on along the minus strand of JALPQD010000008.1, from coordinate 1,259,580 downwards.
GTATTATTTTCCACCCAAGCATCAAATAGCTTAAGTGAAAGAGCAGTTCTCATTTTAAAGGAAAATTACATGTTTGGGTTCAAAATTAATCTTTGTTTTCTCCCTTCACTATGGGTAATTGCCATATGTCACTTTCCACCCGCAGTGCTGGCGGGAGCCTGTCAGCATCTTTGGATGCTGGGCTGCCCTTCAGGAAGGAGACCTGGGGAGGCACCGCAATATGCACTTGAAAGCTCGGGCTCGGCAGTGAGCAGCAAAACTGAGACCACACATTTGCTTTGACCAGTGTCAGCCAGACAGGGCAAATGAATGGGCAGTGTGCTTCTGTGGGTGGACAGAACGTGGACGTGGAGGCAGGATGGTCTCTGCATACCAGGCTCAGCCACAGGCCAAGGTCACCAGTTTCATGGTGACATCATGATGTGAGTGTACCAGGGGCGACTGGCCACTCAACACAATGGAGTCTCTCCTGTTCCAGTCCCATGCTGAGTGACAGAGGATTGCAGGTAGTGTACACCCATCAGAAGCTCCAATCAGACTTGCATAAACCTCATACAGTAAGCATTCAACCACATATCAGAGAGATCCGTATACACAAAAATTCAATGGTGCCCCTCTTGATCTCCACTTAAACTTCATTTCCTACCCCTGCAAGCACTTGCTTTCCCCTACTTTATACCATGTGGGTCAGTCTGACTAGGTTGGATATTTTCATGCCTCCAGCACTTAGCTAATACTTCGAGCTCCTGGATTCCATTCCTTGCAACTGCTCCAATCAACTCCAATAACGAAGTGACTCAAAAAGGTCACAGTGATTCTCTGTGAGTGACATTTCAAGCTCTGTAAGCCCAGGGTGTTAAGGAACACTGGTGTCTAGATGTATCCCACCTGCATTAAACAGCTTCCTTGCATTGGTCAGATCTTCAGGCGGGGTGGGCATTCAGGCACTAAAACTTCATGGTAGGAGAGATATGTCAGGGCCAGTGTCTTTTGTATACTGACTCCTATTCCACCTTTACCTGAAGCTATCAGCGATCACGAATGAAAACAGGCATTTCAAGATCAGAGGACAATGGTCAGAAGCCCCAGGAGTCCCTGTTTTGGCATTCACCACTTCTAGTAACATACGATTGCTGTTCTCTTTACTTGGTGTGGTTGTTTTTGCACGACTGCCTTCTCCACTAAGCTGTGAGTTGAGGACAGCATTCACTTTTGTCCCTTTCTGAATCTCTGGGATAACACCCAGCACCTAGTAGCACAGATTTGCAAATTTCAGCACACTGACCCCAGGGAAGTTTAATCTCAAAACACCGCTGTGAGATTGGAGCACTTCATGCTTATCTTACAGGTGAAATTCAGAAAGGTTAAGTTCCTCACCCAAGGCCAAATCTCTCATACCCAGCCAAGGTGGGAATTCATATCAGTTATTTGGGTTTCAAAAGCCCAGACTTTCCACTGGAAAGAAAACACAGTTCAATGACTTGATTGATGTATCAAATACAGTGAACAGGGTGCTGTGTGAAATATAAAACTAAAGTCAGTAAAATACAGTTCCTGCTCACCAAGAGCTTATTGTCTCCTATGCGAGCAAAGCTATATTGCAGGGCTGTGCTCTGCATGCTATGTGTTGGGGATACCAAGATTAGTAGACTCACTTCTGCTCTTGAAGATTCCTCGGCTTGTTGGAAAGATGGAAGGTATGAACTGCCATCATTGGATTATGCTAAGCAATAAAAAGGAGATTCTGAAGTCTGCCTCCACCATAGTTGTATAGAGGATGAAGTCATGGGCCCTCCCAAGCTCCAATAACAAAGTGACTCAAAAAGGTCACATTGACTCTCTGTGAGTGACATTTCAAGCTCTGTAAGCCCAAGGTGTTAAGAAGCACTGGTGTCTAGATATATCCCACTTGCATTGTTTGATTCAAAAGGGTCTTGGGGGTTTCCAAGCTCTTGGGAACCACAAGGCAGGCAATTGAATCTTAAATCCTGCTGGTCTCCTTCCAAATTTCCAAGCTCTGGCTTTTCTCCGTGTTGGTCCCATGGCACATGTTGATTGAATTGGAATGGGAATGGAAAATTTAAGTTTGGGGTTGTAGAGGAGGAGTTAAATTTTCTCCAGACACGGAAGGCTACCAGGTATCCAGTCATCCCTCTGTCCATGCACCCAGCAGACATAAATTGAATTGCAGTGACCGCTTTGAACCAGACGCTGAACTATGTTCTGGACACAAAGAAGAGGGTCACTATCCAGTGGGGAGATAGACGTGTGCACAGATGAAGCATGGAAGTCTGTGTATGGATGTGCTGTGTTCTCTCTTTCTGTTATCTTCCTCTTTGCAGGAAAGAAAAACCCCCTCCCTGCAAGCACCTGCTCCCGAGGGGCCCGACCAGCAACCACCCCAATGGCAAAGGGGACAAGAAGAACTCACTGAACCACAAAGACCCTTCTACCCCTTTTTAAGGACGTGAAGTCTAGAGGTTTTTTTGGGGGGGGGGCATGCATTTCTGCTGGGGCATGAAACGGATCTTCCTTTTCTGGTTTCCAAGACAGGAATTTGTGGACTAAGGCATAATGGAAGAGAGCCAGGAGGGAAAGATGAGAAAATTCATCATTGATTTTTCCATTTTATCATCGAAAAATCAACTATAAGTCTTCAGCTAAGCAAAATGGGAGATTCAAGCTGTCAGATGGGCACAGACAGTATTCTCCATAACATAGAGATGCTCACAGGACAGGAGAGAACCTACACATGTCTCTTAAGATGTCTAAGGCGTCTAAAGTCAGTTCTCTGAAATCCCCTTAACCTCTTAGAGTTTCAAGTTTAAAAAGGAGACAATTGTTTCTAACCTCGGTAACACAGCGTCCCTAGGTTCTAATCCAAAGCATGACTAGTGCAGCTGCATCCCAGAGACAGGTGGGCCGTTGGGAACAATAGGGCAGAATTTTTGAAATCACAACAGACATAGGAATATGGTCATCATCTCTCTAAGTTTCATGCTGTCTGATTTCCTCAAACCCCAGCATGCAACTTCAGGAAGCTACCCTGAGAGCTATTTCTCAGCTGCCTGGGCTGTTCACAGGAGACCTTAGCCCCAAAGACAAAAGGATTGCTCATTCATTGTAAAAGATCTGCCATGGTTAAGGTCTGTCGGTCCTTGCTGGCAGGGGCCCAAGGAGGTGAGGACTGGTGCTCCGCCTTCAGGAAAGGTGCCCGTGGAGTAAGGGGCATGCAAGAGCCGAAAGGTTGCACTGGAGGCAGGTCGGAGTGTTAAGATAAAATGACAGCAGTGTAGTCATTTCTAAGGTGAAGCAAAATATTGTGCATTTTTCTGAAGCTTAAAGTGCCTTTGTGTGATGAATGGGTCCAGGGGAGTCCACTCCCTTTCTGCCTGTGGAAGCAGCAGGCTGAGTCACCATGACAGCCTGCTAATTAAAATGACCTCCTGGAAATGAGGATTAGGAGACGGGAGAGGAAGAGGGGCTCCAGGGAGGCAGGGCCTTTAACACACAGCTCCAGTTCAGCATTCTTTCCATTTATGGTGGAGATTGTCAATGTGGTGTGTTGTTTTTTTGTTTTGTTTTGCTTTGGGGGGTTGGTAAAAATTTAGAGCAAATCTTATTTTCTTTTGCATATTGTTTTGCAGAAGTGGCGATGATGTGCCATATGTGAGTTGGCTACAAATGTTCCATTGTATACAAAGTATCCTCGTGGGCTTTTCTGCCCAAATAAAGTGGTTTGTGCAGCACTCTGTTCCTGAGTGTCCTTGGCACCCTTCCCTTTTGATTTCCCATCCCCTTGAGAACCAGCTGCCAACCCAACATTGGAGTAACTCCCTTTGAGGTCAGGGGCTCTGTCAAGATAGAGGAGGAACAGTCAAACACAAACTTTCTATAGTCCCTGTGTCAAGAGCCCTGGGAAGTTAGACTGATCCCAGCTCAATGCGAATCAGTGTGTGGCAGCTTTCAGAAGTGATGGCAACACTTTCCTAGCACAGACAGAAGTGGATTGCACAAAATAAAAGGGATAAAAGTCTAGACCTGTATTTTTCCATGTCTATATGTCATGCCCATATATGGGTATCACATTTTTTAAAACTGTTGATTTATTAGAGGATGGTCTAAAAGTTAAAGATGGGCAACTCTGCATTCTAATTTTGAGTTTATTCTGAATGTCTGTATAATCTTAGACAAGTTATTCTACCTCTATGGATCTTGGTTTTCTTACTTGAAAGACAGGAAGAATATGTAATAGTTATGAAGATTTAATGAACTTGGGTATGTGAAGCATCAATCAGAACGTTTATGTGTTTGCCAAGTAATATCTATGATCATTTGAAATGTGACGAGATTGAGAATGGAGAGGTGTGTGGAAATCGCTCCCCATTAGAAACAATCTGAAGATGTGTATCCTTGAGATAGAAAATAAGAGGGAGTGGAAGGGGAAAAACAAGGTTATGGTTGCTGCAAAGTTGAAGGGCCATGATGGGACAAAAGAAGCGAGCATATTCTGTGTCACCCAGAGGTAATAATCAAATCCAGAGGTAAGTATCAGTGAGACAAATTCCTACCCAGGATGAGGAAACTTTCCAAGAAACAGAGCTGTGTTCTCTTGGAAGGGAGTTAGCTTCACGTTACCAATGGAACTCAAGTGGAGTGTGAATGAACACTGATCAGAGAGAGAGAGAGAAAAAAGAGGGGCTCTCTCTTCTAGAGGGCTGCTGGATGCTCTGCAATGTCAACCATGATCTGTGAGTCTAGAACATGAGGAAAGAGGTTACATTTCTGAATGTTATATAAAAGAATGCATAAAACGGAATATCATTCAATATCACTCAAATCCAAACACAGAAGCACAGAGTGTCTCCGAATTATGCTGGTAAACCTTAGCAATCCTTAAAGGGGAGAAACATGGTTATGTAAGGCAGATCTCAGGGTGGGTGCCCCACAGAACTATCTGACCCTCCACATTGGCCAAATGGGAGGAAATGAGTGGCCTTACCACAGGCCTTGGCCAGCCCACTTTCCCTTAGTCTCCTTGAACAAAGTTATTCCAATGACATCAAACTAGAGGATGAAAGTTTTCAGCACCAAGGGCGAGGACAGCACCAGACAGACTCGGCTAGAGGCTGTTGTCTACACCCCCCCAGCAGAGGGCGCTCCAGCATGGTTTCTGATTTCCCCCTTCTCAATCACAAGTGGGTGGAGCTGACAGCTAAATCAGTGCCCTGTGCATTTCCAAGAAGGCTCGTAAGACAACTATACAAACACGAGGTGTAGGAGAGATGTTCTTGGTCTCCAGCTGCTTCTCATCTCATTGGTTATCCTGGTGCAATGCTAGCTTTCTCTAATTCAGAGACTTCGGGACAAGACAAAGTCTACTTGCTCTCCAGGCTATGACTGACAACTTGCGAGAGCGCCCAGCTTCTTTCTATGCTGCTCCATCCCATAGCAAAGGAGACAAGTCACCAGCTTCGAGGATGTCATTCTCTTCCAGCAGCAGCAGCAGCAGCAGCAGGGGCCTCTAGCTGGGAGCCTCGCCCTGTCCTCTTGAATGGGGACAGAGCACAAGGCTCGTGGTGATTCTTTCACTGTAACTCATTGGCACATCTGAGGTCTGCCTTAAAGAATCCCAACTGGTTTCTGTAAATAGAGCAGAACCAGCCACAGAAGTGGGACGTAAATATTTGTTGAGCATCCAGTCATGCATCTACCAGACACACACAGAACACACAAAGCATACCAGGTGTTGTACTAGCTGCCTTTTTATGAGCTTTATTATTGGATATTCTTGAAGAATTCAAAAGGTAAGTGCCATTTGTTAACATTCTCCAGAGAACTCTGAGGATCCCAAAGGCAAAATCCTTTCTTTGCATTCACGTGACCGTAAGAACCTGTACCCCGTTATTCTACGTTGAGCCATCTCCACTTGTCTTCAGTTACAATTGGAGCCAAATCAGAAACATGTTAAGGCAAAGTAACAAACAAGCAACAGCACTCTTCAGAGATGGAAAAGAAGAGGGCGAAGGGAAGGAGCAGGTAAACTTCATGACTCAGAAGAACATATAAGAACATTTTCAGAACTTCCTCAAAACCGCTGCTGAAGGGCTTCTTCTCCTTGACTCTCATCCCACACACATTTCAGTCTTTTCTTGGAACTTCAGGATCCTCCCCATGCATAAGATTTGCATATGGGGCCCATTTATCATATGCCATGTAGAAGTTTCTAGCTTTCCCGGGGCTCCTGGAAGCTCATTATCACAGTCCTTGAAGGACTCTTCTGGAAGCATCTGAGATAGATGTTGTAGCAGCTTCCTTATCACTTCCTCCTCCTGGAGAAAGGACCTGAACCTACCATATCTTTCCTTCATTCTGCACACTTACTAAAGCCCCTGTCTCCCAAGGACTTAAAAGGTGTAGAGATTTCAAGTCCTTCCCCTGGAAGCTCAAGCCTCGACAATAAAGCGCCATAATCAGAGACAACAGGGGAGACATAGCAGGAATAGCTTGAGTTTAAATTACACCAGCCCATGTGAGTTTTTCTCTTCTGTCTATTTGCTGCATGGCTTTGGACAAAGGATTAGTCCTCTCTAAGCTTTCAGAATCATCCTCTGAAAATTAGTAGTGATTCATACCTGTTTCCCACTGCCACAGATAAAATCGCAAGATTAAATACAGTAATGATTACCTGAACAAAGTAAAACCCCTTTACCCTCGTCATCTCACCTTCCTGTGGCTTTCTCAAGTTGAAATCTTTTTATAATAGACAGAAGCATGAACACCTCCTAAGGAGGAGCAGAATGTGAGAGGCATCCATAAAAGTGATGGTTGCACTAAGGGATCAGGATCAGGACCGGGACCAAGCCAGATGCTGGTGTCTTGTCCATCCAGTGAGCTCAGTCCTTAGCACAGATTCTGTAGCAGCATCCAGCTCATCAACTGGAATGAACAATGAGAGTGTAAGGTCATTTGTCCAGTGGCCCCAAAGCTCTATGCAGGAGGAAAGAGGCACTATAAGTCAAATATAAGACAGCTTGGACACATTATTCGCCAGACTTTGAAGTGAAGCAGAATTGACAAGACTGAACAAAGAAAGGGACAGGTCCCACAAGAGCCCATGCTTTATTAGAACAGCAGCAAGCAGTTTTTCCCGGGATTCATAGCGGGCTCTTTCTGTGCTATTTTCTGTTGGCAAACAGCATCTCTCAGGGAGTCTGTGAAGTAATCAGATCAAAATGTTCCGCCAACAGAAATTCAGGACTTCCCCCAAAGTACCATTCTCACCAACCTGGGCTGTGTGCTAGTCAAGGCAATCTTCCCCTGACCCTCTGTGGATGAACGGACAGAATTTCAGGGCAACGAGAATGAGTTCCCTACCCATGGTTCATGGCCAATAGGAAACTAGGGCAGGATGTGAGCACAAGCTCAACTTCACCACACCCCATCTGAGCCTCAGCACCAAGCCTGGAAGATTCAGAAAGTCAGTCCTGGCCTGCTCCTCAATGTTTAAAATTCACTTGTTCTCACAGATCTCGGGTCTATTTCTGGCTGTCCCATGTCAGTCTTCTGTCCAGATCTGCCGCTTTCCCCCGCGTCATCTGTCGAGGTCAATGTCATTCCCCACCTTCTTGTCCAGGCTGCAAAGCCTGCTGCTGTCTGAACTCATTCTTTCCTTCTTTCCGAATACCTGACGGGTTTCCAGGACCTGTTGTTCCTGCCTCTTGCCTTGTTTGCCTTTAGCAGTGTTACAGACTGGCTTGGGAGTGAAACAGACCTGAGTCTTATTCTGGCTGCCCCCTGGCTTGTGAATGGTTTAAAGCAGAGGTAGCTTTCCCTTCTCTAAAATGGGACAGTAATTCCTATTGGCAGGACTGCTGTTCCTTTTCTCCCTCCAGCTTTCCAGCTCTATCCCTCCCCAATCCCATGGCCATCCATTTCCATCACCAGGGCTGCAGGAATTGCTATAATGACCCCTAGTTGACCTTCCTTTCTCATGCATTTCTGCTAGCCCACTTTTTTCTGGGAAACTTCCAGAACCTTTACAAAAATGACTTCATGTTTATGCTGCCTCTTTCAGAGGGATTTCCCAGGAAACCAGATACCATTCTGCCTTTTTTTCACACCTACTTCTATTCACTTGTTGGATCTTGCAGGTTCTGCCTCCTCCATCTCTCCCAGCTCCATCTACCATCTCCATTCCTCACAAATCCTTCTCATCATTCAAGACTTATCTTATGCTAGCCGTGACAGCACTTACCAACCCAGCACTAGGGAGGCTGAAGAAGAAGAATCATGACTTTCAAGGCAGCCCAGTTACACAGTAAAAAAATACACACACACACACACACACACACACACACACACATGTGTACATAAATGCATACAAACATACATATGTGCATTCATACGTTCATAGATTTAATTCACATATCCCAGCTCCATATCATCCTTCCAGTCTTGCTTATTAATCTATCTTTGCATTATTTTGTTCAGGTGATGGCTGCTGACTCCATTAGCATTTACCTGGGAGCAGAGATTGAAGGATTTTTTTTCATCTCCAAAACTCTCAACACCTGAGAGAGCCCTAGACAGATCAAAGACACTCAGCAAATGCAGCAGACTAAAAGGAAGAGTAAATGACTCTCGAATCCAAAAATCCATCCTCAGCTTACCCTGATAACTGGATAGCTATAGTTATTTTTTCATGGCATTGACCTCTGCTTAGAAGTTCCACACTCCGATGCCCCCCCCCCAACCCTCCAATGCTACAACAAAGCTCCAATGCAGACAGCTTGATTCGGAGTGGTGTTTTGGAAGTCTGAAGTCTTACATTGTCTATGAGGCTGAGGTTTCTGTGGGGGGAAGAAAGGGTTCAGGATTCATTTCATCTCCCGGTGCTTTCCTGAAGGCCATCTTTGTTTGCTCAGAGCCCAAGACAATCAGGACATTCTTTCTTTATCAGTAACAACAATTACTATTGCTGGTATTTCTGTTCTACTAATGCTGCTATTTGTGTGGTAATAATAGCGGCTGCTGCCACCAATACTACTGTTAATGTCATTTCTATTATAATTTGTGTTTGTATGTACATGTGTATATGCACATGTGCATATGTGCATGTGTTTTATATATGGACGATTCTGCTGTCTTCGCCACTGCCACTCAGCCCTGACTGAGGGCTAACTGGCTTTACACCCACTCGGTGGGTTTCATCTGTGTGATCCCCTACAATCTTCACAATAGCCTGGTGAAAAAGGCTTTGTGTTCCCGGTTTTCCCAAGAAGGAAAGGGCGACAGGGAAAGGCCAAGTCATCTATAAAAAGCCGCAAGCCTGTTGTCGCAGAGGCATGGGCATGCCATCAGTCTCCAGCTTGCTCAGCATTCTCCTTACAACCCTCTCTGCCTTGTTGTATACATCCTGAGACTGACAGGCCAATAAATATTTAATGCTGGTTATAAAAAGCCTCAGCCTCAGGGAGCCCACCGGTTCATTTTGGTTCCCATGCACGGCTCCAGCTTGCCTTATTCCCCTGAGCCTGACTTACAGCTTTCTCCTTTGGAGCCTGTGACCGGATGCATTGGCCATGCCTGATCCCGTCCCTCTGTAATTCTTGACGGTGGTGAGGCGCTATCTTGGCAGGACAACTGGGCCACCCTGAGAACTGTAGCAACATGAGATATCTGTGGTGCAGGAGATAGGACTAGGAGTGCAGGGAGCTTCAGGTCCTTTCCGCTACCCTCCCGCTCAGTCCATAAAGCTGACCAGCCTGGTGAGCTTGCCCACCAAATCTGCCAAAGATCTCCTCTTCCCCTACTCCAAGGCGCTTCCTAGCCACCAACTGCCAAAGTTCCAAATTGTAACACCAAAAGACTTCAAGATGTTGGGAAAAGCATCTGCTCCCAGTTCCCATGGTGATGGCCGGTGAAACAGAGTAAGTCTCATGCCCAGGTAGAGTAGCGCAGTGCTTCAACTGGTTTAAATGTTTTGCTCTTTGGTGTGGGACATAGTTCACAACCGACATACTCCCTAAGAGCATTATGAACATCCAAAGAGAAGATGAATGAAAAGCACAATTTTAAGAAAACTACTCCTCAGATGTTTTTCTCTCCTCCTGAGAACTCAGAAGGGCTTCCTCTTTATCCATGCTTTGTTTTCAACCCACTTTCTTGTCATCAATTTAATCCAATGAAATTCATGAAGCATCTGTGTTTTCCAGGCACTCCCTCCTTCCTCCCTGCTCCTTGACTCCTATCTATCTTCCTGCAATGCCCCTCCTGTAGGAAGTCTCCCCTGAGGCTCTGGTCCTCATAGATAGCTCTCCTTTAAACTTCTTGAAACTGTTGTCCAAGCCCTTCATTGGGAATTTAGCCAATGGTTGTTATTTACAAACCAGCCTTGCATCTTTATGGCATTGCGATAATTAGGCATGAGGAAAAAAACCACTTTCATTCATCTCTGTGCCTCAGAACATAACACAAAGCCAGGGGTGAATAACCATTCTGCAAGGTAACAGCTGTGTTTGCTGTTAATGAAGATGAGGAAAGGAGGAAGAAGAGGAAGAGAAAGGGTAGGAGGAGGAGGAAGAGCAGGAGGACGACGACCATGATAAAGAGGGCAAGGACGATGAGGGTGATGAAGGTGAAAACGAGTATGCTTACTGAGAGTAGGACGTGTCTATGACTCACACCATGCCCCCCCCCCACCACCACAAAAGTTCACAAATTGAAGCAAACCTCAAATCTCTGAGAAAAATGGAGCCAACCTAGCTTGGCCCATATTGGAAACCATCAGATTTTTAAAGACTATGTACACCCACGGAAGTACAGAAGTAAATCGACTGGAGTGGATTTCATAGGGGAAAGTGTGAGAACATCTTTTACAAGTAACTTCTCTATATTTGTGTGAACTGCATGGTTCTATGAAGTGGTAAAGTTTGCATTGAGTATTACTGGGCATGAGGTGAGGGATCATTATTGATTCTAAGCACATTTTTACATAACTCATAGCCAGAGGTCCTGGGTTAAGTCCCTGTTTGAAATTCTGCCGACTTCCTTGACATATCATCCATATTAATGGATCACCTTCCCGCCCCGGCTCCCTGAGACTGTGCCCTGCAGGATGTCAGGGTCTCTCCTTTCCTTCCAAAAGTCAGTGTGACCTGCTCCTGGCTGGCCCAGTTTCTCTGGTGGGGTGCTCGCCAAGAGCCCCCTTTCCTCATTCTACCCTAGGTGACCTTATGTTTAGGTCTTTATGCTTTATTTCAGCCTTGTGTTGCTGTATTTTTCCTTTCTCCTTTAGTTCAGTTTTGACTAAAGGTTCGAAACCACTTGATGGGGCAGCGTTTTGAAAAAGGGAGATGCTGCTCTGAACCCTTCTAGTACTGCACCGAACCACTTCCCAAGAGCTGAAATTCAGTGATTCCAGGCTGTTCATTCCTGCTGGGTCTGTAAGTGCCAGCTGGTGGCTAGAAGTGGGGTGTGTACAATCATGAAATAAACACTTTATTTTTCTGGCCTGTAGAGAAGCTCCAGGAAACCTGAGATTTTTTACTTCATTGAAAAGTAAGTGTGTGAGGTAGGGATTTACAAACAGTAAGCCTTGGTCAGCATGCATGTCAAGTTCATTCTTTAATTAATTACTTATTCACTCCTTTTATTCATTTATCCTTGTTGAGAATACTAACCCAGCCTCTCCCCACTTTGGACTTTGGTTTGGCTCACCTGTAGAAAGGAATTAAGGATGACTGTTCTTCCGAAATCACCTGGTTTGGAACTTGGGAGAGGGGAAGAGGCATACTGAGGAGGAATAACCGGTGCTCTCCCCATTCTTACTAGAGGCAAACACTTAGAATATATCCATGCTACAGGGCCTAGAAATAAATTATCACACCAAGTCAGAACTGAGGATGGGGTTACAGCTCAGTGTTAGAGTGTACACTTGCAGGAGAGGCCCTGGATTCTTGGGGTTCAGCACCCCAAACAGCAACAACAGACACCAGTAAAGCTGAACAACTAGGAGGAAAAAAATCTGGATTCTAATCCAAATCTATTCCTAGTATTTATTTATTTATGTATTTGTTTGTTTGTTTGTTTATGTTTATCAGAGAGAGAAAGAGAAAGTATATGGCATGCCACAATGAAGTCAGTTTTCTCCTCCAGCCTGTAGGTTCTGGGGATGAAATTCAAGTTGCTGGGTTTGCCTTTACCAGCTTAAACCTCAGTCTCTCTCTGTCTCATTGTCTCTTTCTCTCTCCTTAGTAACACTGGTGGTAATTGTGTGATTCCCAGAGTCTTTCTCTCTCCTCAGTCTGCAGGCCTGATGCTGAACCAGAGACCTCTAGAGAGAGGTGACCAGAGGTGACATGGTGAGCTCTGTGTGAGAAGAGCAGAGCTGCAGACCTCAATAGCATCACCACATAGTAGGTGCTGTGGAGCACACTCAAACTGCCAGACAGAATAAATAAAACAATATTTTACTTTTATTTACAATAATGAGTAAAATTAGAGAAAAGCACATATAGCTTGCCACTATAAAGAGATAAATAATTCTTTAAGTATTTTAATATTTTCAACAAAAAGAAATAACTTTGTATGTTTATTTGTACTTTCTGTTCCTTCTCTTCACTGAATACCCCAGCCAGATTGCATAATGTATAATTTTCATGTTCATTTCTTCATGCCATTGAATATTCTTCAAAAACATTAATTTTTACATGTCATGTAATACTCTTTCATACAGGGAGACCTTTTACCTTTTCCCCTCTTGATTTTTTTTATTATTATTTATTCAATTGTGTGTGTGTGCGTATGTGTGTGTGTGTGTGTGTGTGTGTGTGTGTGTGTAGAACCACGGGCTAATTCGGGAACCACCATGGACCGCCTCCATCTCCTCGTTTTTTTACTCTGCCCCGGGGTTTACAGGCTCCGCCCTACTAGGACCAGAAACGCAGGCCGCCCCCGCTTCTGCCCAGCATCTATTCGTGGGGTCTAGGACCCGAACTCAGGACCTTCCACCTGCAAGGCAGAGGCTTAACCCCTGAGCCACCTCTCCAGCCCCCCTTTTGATATTTTTATCATGCCTTTCTCTCTTTCTCTCTCTCTTTCACTCTCTCTTTCTCTTTCTCTCTCTTTCTCTTTCTCTCTCTTTCCTCTCTCTCTTATCATGAGTTATGATGACATTCATAATATTGTATAAAACCTCCAGTGGACAGCATTCCCCTTAAATTTCTCTACAAACCTGTGAGGTGATCTCCTGTAGAGATTTTTCCTTTAATAAATCAAGAACGCAAGAAGTAGAAAGGATTCATGGAAGGTCACTGTCTGGGATGGAGTTTCCTAGAAACAGATCTGAGATAAGAACCCAAGGGCAGGAGTTTATTGAAGAAGAGTTCTCAAGGAAAACTGGCAGGGAAATGTAAAAAGTAAGATGAGGAGGGGCGGTCAGCCCATGAAATGTTCATCATCCAGCAAGTCAATAGCCAGAGCCTAAGCAGAGCTCATGCCTCAGAGTTACCACACACGAGGCTAATGGACTGGATGGATAGTTTTCACCACGCCCAGTCAGTGTTGGTCGAGTTATTTCCAAGGGCTGTCATTCATTCCCATGTTGCTATAGTGACAGGGCAGGTGGAGAGTCAAGGTGGAAAGCAGGACCCTTTGACCTAATTGATCTCTGATTGGCCTGCAATCAGACAGAGATGGGAAGCAATCAGAGGTAGCCAGCCGTCAGAGGTGGGCAGCAATCAGTGGTGGGCAGTGTTTTCTGTGGTAGTGAGAGCAAGTGAGCATGGAGAGAGGGGGCTACTGTCGCAGAGCTAGTCACCCTCAGAGCTGAGATCTGAATATGGACACGACTAACTCCAGAGTCCAGACCTTTAGGAACCTGGCTTTGCAGAGCAAAGACAGTGTGTCTGTGGACTTGATCTAGTCACCACATTTTTTGAAACTCCAGGATCTGATGGGGGATAAAGTCACTAGCCCATAGCTGACGCAGAGGCTGGTCAGGGAAGTGCAGAGCGGAGTGTCAGCACTTTGTTTTGAAGCCATCATCTGTTCTGTGCTTCTGACGATTCCCATCAGGTGGGTAGGGATTACATCCCGCAGGCAGCCAGTGCTTGCTCAGGGATGGCTAATTAAAAGAAATTAAATAGGAGATGGGCGAGTTCCCTGAGTTTATGAGATGAGTAGTTTTCTAGATTAATTATGTAATATACAATATACACACGGCTCATTGAGATACAGTCTAAGTCCTTGATGAATTTTGGAGTATTTCATTTTTCAAACGAGAGGGAGACAGACACACAATTGTTCATCTCTATGCACCAGCAGTCCTTGGGTCTTGAGTCCCTAAGGAAGAAGCTTAATTGCTCCATAAGCTTCAAATTCAAGGGCTCCTCAATGCTAAGCTCCTGATGAATGGCATGAGAGTGAAAATGACAAAGATACCAAGTGACGCATTTATCAAAGATGCAGATTCTGAAGAAGTCAACATGGACTGCTCGTGACAATGAGGTTCCAGATGGAAGTCAGCATCCTGCAGCCTTCCTGCCCAGCCTAAGGTCAAGCCTGAGGCAGGCAAAGACAGAGGAAGCTTAGCAACAGGGGTCTCTGGCTTAAGCTACACACACACACACACACACACACACACATACACACACACACACACACACACAGCTTTCTAAAAATGCACTTGGCAACCTGGGACCCACCACCTGCACCAAACTACACACATACCCAGCTTCAAGCAATGAAAGCAGTAGAAACCTTTAGTAATTCCCCTGTCCTGTTCATTTTCCATTCAAACATATCAGATTCTCTCCAGGTACAGTTAGCAAAGGCTGATCTCAGCTGAACTAGTTTTGAGTGTACTGCACAGTGAGGCAAACTTTGACTTATCTTTTAGAGAAACCTATTTACCAGCTAGAACAGTTACTCTTCTCTGTTGCTGAAGAAAGGGATATTTATTTAGCTTATGGTTCCATTGGGGAGATACAGTCCTTCATGGTAGAAAAGGCATAGCTGACAGGCAGAAGCTGGAGAAGGCCTAAGTCATTGCAGATATCACAGAAGCAGAGAGGTGCTACTTCAAATTCAAGAGCAGACTCATTCACTCAACCAGGATGGGGCTAACCAACTTTAAGGCCCACCCCTTCTGACTGCATTCTTCCAGCAAGACTGCAATTTCTAAAGGTGACACAACCTTCCCAAACAACTAAAGATTCAAACACATTCAAACCATGATCCCATCTTATGCCTATGTATAATTAGGAATGTATATGATTAAAGTCAGGAGCATCATGAGAAAGGACAATAAAGAAAGACTAATCTAACCAATTCTTTCAATCAAACCACCCAAAAAAATCCTGCACCTTAGCAACCAACTCCTCCTTCTGTACCCCCAGAAAATGAAGCCCCAGATGATAACTGATGCCCTAGAATATTCTAACTCAAGAGATTTCTCACCTGTAGTACATCTGATCTGTCCTTTCCCTTGCCTTTGAAGAAAGTTCCTTGCCATTTTGCAATCTGTGATAGTTAATCCTGGGTGTGAACTTGACATGCCTGATATTATTAACTAAGATCAGCTGAAACTGCAACTGGAAGGATCAACTGAGACCACCTGAAGGGATTACACCCACCCTAGATCCCACTGAGATCTCCATAGATCTCATAGGAACCTCCCAGTAGTGGATCGCATAAAAGCCTCAGAACAGAATACAGAGGACTAGGAGAGACTCTCTGAAGCTGTGCTGTTCCCTCCAGCCGCCCGACCCTTCAACTCAGCTCGACCCTTCAACTCGAATAAAGACTCTCTAGGAATCCTCCAGCCTTCAGCCATCACCCTCGGGCCTACTGGGCTGAGCAGCTACTGGCAGCCATCATTGGACTACCTTGGCCATATTTCATAAGCCAACTCAATAAATTCCCATATATATATATTTATTCTGTGAATTCCGTGACTCTAGAGAACCTTAATACACAATCTGTAAGTGTTTCTTTAAGTCTTTCAACAAGCTGCCAAGAACCTGGAAACACCTGGTCTAGACAGTACCCTCTAATAACAGTAACAGTGAAATCAAGGCAAACCGAAGCATCAAAGCCTGTTCATAAGTTGACAAGATGGCTTGCTGGGTAAAAACACTTGCCACACAATCCTGACTGCCTGAGTTGATCCCAGGAACCAACATAAAGGTAGGACAGACAGGACTCCACAAAGTCTTCTATTGACTTTCACAGCCATACTGTGGCATAAACCCCTCCCAACATACACCACACAAAAAACAACAATAATAAATGTAATAATAAAAACTAATAAAAGACATCAATTGAGTATGAATACACATTCCATGCTTATTCTCTGAGATTACCTGCCTGTGAATTCTTTCTCTCTGAGGATACCCTCAAGCCAACCACTGGGGAGCGAATTGTTTCCTTATTTATGAGACAATGTCGTAACTGTAGGCCAAGCTAGTCTGGAACTCACTAAGTCACCCAAGCTGGTTGTCAGATACTAGACAATCCTCCTGCCTCAGTCTCCCAGGTGTTGAGATTATGTGCATAAGAAGCCATACCTGCTTTGGAAAGCAAATGTGAATTGGTTGTACCAAACCATTCCTAAGTGGCAGCCCTCTAGAGCAAAATTTCTGTGCTCTGCCTTACTCTGGTCCATGCCTACATGCACATTCATCTATATTTTATTTTTTTGGAAATATGGCACAAGAGTTAACATTATAAGGATTTAGATTTGTAGACTAGCAAGTTTCTTTCTCAGATGTTACAGCTACATGATGGTTAGTTTTGATTGTCAACTTGATTGGCTTAATAAGTGCCTAAAGGGTTAGAGCCTGTGAGGGTGTTTCCAGAGACAATGGATTATGAAAGCCCTAACCTAATGAGTGAATTAATCCCTTGATGGAGTCCTAAAATGATGACTTCATTGGGAGGTGTGGCATGGACAGAGGTAGAGACCAGGTAGAGGAAGAAGGTCGCTGGCGCAGGTTCTTTGGGATTAGATCTTGCCCGGATGGATTCCTGTATCTCTTTCTCTCAGCTTTCTGCTCACTAGGGAGTGAAGAAAAGCCTCTGTGGCATGTTCTTGCCACCATGATGCTCTGCCCAAGCTCATGCTCAAGTGACTGTGGACCAAACCCTCTGAAGCTGTGGATTAAAATAATTCCCAAGTTGTTACATCAGGCACTTGATCACAGTAACGAAAGTAACTGTAATTCGAGTAGCTTTCCCTAGTCAATGATGGTGCCAAGATCTCCAATTTCTACAACTGTTACTGCTGCTACTACTGTCATCAAGAGATTTACATATGTTTCTCAATAACCTCCAAAGTGTCTACAACCCCTTTATTTTAGAGAAGAAGCTGGAGACACAAAGAGTCAGATATGTACCACACCATTGCTAGTAAATAAAGAATGAGGATTTAAACTCAGTTCAGCCTGGCTCAAGTTCCAAGGCCCAAGTTCCTTATTACCAGGACATACCTTCAATCATCTGCATATTTCCTTGCATCAAAAAGTGACTTTATAACCCAGAATGAGAACGTTTCCTAGTTACTAATCCTTATACCCAGTCTAATTACTGCTCTATAAGTTCAGACTTATATATTTACTTGGTTATAAGTACCTTGCACTTATGTTGAATACTTGATGTTCATATTTTTGTATCTTCTTTCTCAGATTTTTTTATCTTCTTTATTTTTAATTAACCAGTTTGCTATTGTTCTTCATGCCTCCTCATATATATATAAATTCTGTGATATATTAAAAGCACTACAAAATACCTTAAGTCCATCTCTCAATCTTTACTATAACTTTGGAACAAGCAAGCCTATGTTATTACAAAACTTTCTTCTAAAGATTTGTTCCCCACATATAGCTAAAATGCTCTTTAAAAAGAAAAAATAGGGGCTGGAGAGGTGGCTCAGGGGTTAAGCCTCTGCCTTGCAGGCAGAAGGTCCTGAGTTCGGATCCCAGATCCCACGTATAGATGCCAGGCGGAAGCGGGGGCGGCCTGCGTTTCCAGTCCTGATAAGGCGGAGCCTGTGAATCCCGGGGCAGAGTAAACAAGGAGGAGGTGGAGGCGGTCCTATGGTGGTTCCCGAATGCGTCCGTGGTTCTACACACACACACACACACACACACACACACATCACACATGCACACATGCGCACACATGTGTACATGCACAATTGAGTAAATAATAAAAAAATTAATAAAAAAGAAAAAATAATAAATCACATAATTGTTTTCTTGCTAAGGGGCCTCTGTTTTGTAACATGCTTACCAGAAAATGGGTCAGTTGAAAACTGCATTTAGCTATTACTACACTGGAGTGGTGCTTAGCCATTTCCTAACTCCTCACTCATACCGTGCTCATCCACACTTCAGTCACAGTGGTCTTCTTCCTTATTTGCAAGCATATCATATTTTTCTAGTTATCTAGTTACCTGTGATATCTAGTTATCTTGTAACTTCTTCCTTCCTATTTGGTGATCTCTTACATGTTCTTTAAATGCTCTTTCCATGATTAGACAACACGGAATGACTGTCTGACACGTGTCCAACAAAGTAATTCATGCCTCCTGACACCTGCTGCTCTTTATGTCCAGTTGCCAGGTGGCCACAAATACAGTGGACCAATATGGTGATTCAGGTACTGTGTCTGGCAGACTGTAGCAGAGAGTGGGGGAGTATCTGTAGCTCAAGGGCAGGATTGAAAAGGTGCCATCTAGTGTTTTGCTTCTGATTCTTTTCTATGATTGGGGATCAAATGAAAACATTTGCTAAAGCAAAAGCACAAATGCCAGAGGCTGTATAATGTGCTCTAGTCATAGCATTATATCCAATGCTGCAGTAAGGTGTCTTTTGTATTACATTTGCAGTAATAAGCCATCTTCTACCACAGTCATCTATTCTTATTCAGGTGCCAGAACAGTGAATTAAATGGGAATGAGATAGAAACTATCACTCCTGTATCTCCTAAGTCTACTATCTACCATTTCACTGCAGTCATATTGATTTTACTATTTTTCTGGAATGGAGGATAATTTTGGAAGCATGCCTATTCCCTTTTCCATCATAAAACCACATGCTATCTTAATCATGAAACAAGAACATGGATTCTCTCTGTTACTAAGTATATCTACCTGAATTATGTCCTGTTAAAATGAACAGATTATCTCCTCTGACATGAACATGAACCAGTGCTCAATTTATTCCTAGGCATAGCTTCTTGTAATCAAGAAGCATGTTACTATTGTGCTCACCAGACATTATTCATAATGACCATGATGTAGAAACAACCAAAATATTCACTGACAGGTGACTAGATATAGAATATATAGCTAAATACACTATGGAATTCTCATAAGAAAATCCTGCACATGTAACATAAATAAGACTTCAGGACATTATGCTGAGTGAAACAAACTAATTATAGGACAAACATAGCATGATTCTCATTTACACAAAGGCACTTAAAATGGTAGATCCTTAGAGTAAATATAGAAAGGTGATTGTCATCATATGAAAATAGTTACTGATCAATGGGTATAAAAATTCATTTAAGCAAAAGTTCTAGAGATCTGCTGTCCAATAATTATTTCTATATCAATAATAGTGCTTTTTCACTTAAAAAATTGAAAGGGTCTTAAAAACAAGAGGTTTTTGCCAAGCAAAATAATTTCTTCTTCAGACCTTGTTCTAGAGTTCTTAAATAAACTGCAAGGTGTCAGTCATTTTAATATACTTAAGCATTTCTTTTCATATTAGGAATCCTCACTATGCTGGCAACAGTCTATTGCTATGTACAGTCAGATACAGACAAAATAGAAGAACCACCATTGGACTGAAAATCCATCTCCATCACTTGTATCTGAGACATGAAAACCTGGTGGACCATTTTAATAATAAGAGAGCAGAAAATGGAGTGAGCCATGCTAGTGGAAAGTGATGTTTGGGATGCCACCTCCTAGAAAAAGAAATCTCATTCCTTAATAGAAAGCAAGAAAGGCTGAGAGAAATTATAATCACAGGCTTTCTTAGAAAAACAGAAGTAAAGAAACCCAGCGGTGTCAAGCCCACTGGTGCTTTCTGGAGCCCCTATTCGGTAAGGCCATTGCCTGAGACCACAAGGTTTTCTGTCTGGTTGGACCTGCAATGTCTCCTAGATTGAATCCAGGACTTTGTGTATGCAAAGCAAGCATTCTACCACTGAGTCAATCTGTAGAACCTAAACAGTTCTAAACTGTCTCTTCCCAGCCCATGCTGAATATCTGGAAGGATTTGATTCTCTCTCTGGCTCTTAAACTGGCAATCCAAGTATGCATTAGAAACTAGGAAAGTTTTCCCGTAATCCTCTCCCTCCTTCCTACCATTCAGAAGCCCCTTGGCCTGGATTCGTATACAGATTCCCAGACCCTGATTCTGAATAAGGCTGGCAGGACTGTGCGGTGTTTTCTTACCGCTGTCCCTCCAGGAGGCAGTAGGATTCCCCACCTGTCCCAGCCAACTGTTTTCTATTAAAAAAAAAAATGAAGAAGTTCTACAGATTGACTCAGGGTAGAGTGCTTGCCTTGCATACACAAAGTCCTGGATTCAATCTCTAGTACCACACAAAACTATTGAGATGGTAGATAATTACTGTTATTATAATTTAATTAAAAATATTGTATTAGAAAGGATTTAGAGTCTGAAAGTAATGTTAGGTAGAAGATGAAGTAATGTAAGTATTATCCTGCTAAGTATGCTAATTGTCATACTTTTAAAAGACAATTTGGTTTCTTTAAAAAGGTTGAGGATGTATATGAATGTATGTAAAAATGCTTACGTGTGAGCACATGTGTGTGTCTAGGTGTGCACGCATGTGTGGAGGTCAGAGGTCAATGTCAGGTGTCTTCCTCAATTGCTCTCTCCATCTTGTTTTTGAGAAAGGGTCTGTCACTCACCAGTTGGCTTAGACTGGTAACAGCTAGTTCTGGGGAAATCTCTGTCCCTAGCAAATCTCTGTCCCATAAGTACAAGCATGTTCCATCATGCATGGCTTTACATTGACTTAGGGAATTCTGAGCTCAAAACCATATGCACACACAGCAGGCATTGTACGCACTGAGCCATCTCTTCAGTGGCTCAGTTGAGAATAGTCTTAGGACATGACCCAGCAATTCCACTTGTGGACATACCTTCTAGAGAAAACCTTGTCCATGGGCACCAGGGGACTTATACAAGCACGCTCATAAGTGCTCGGATCAGCACTGTTCAAAATAGCCTGCAACTGAAACAACCCAAGCGTCTATCAACTATGATGAGGACAAATAAGAGGAAACATGGTCATGTGTCGAACATAGATAATGTTGCTATGATAATACAAATAAATTTGAATATCTTACTGGTTGGAAACAACAAGATGCAAAAAGTAGTATGTAATTAACATTACACAGAATTAGAAAACAAGGGAAATTAAATGAAATCATTTTGGTGTGCATAACATGGATGGCAAAGCAAGAGAGTAATTTTGAATGAATCAGAATAGAAGCTATTTCTATGGAGAGAAAGGAGTTGGATGGAAGGATTGCAAGGATGAGAGTTGCTCAAGAATGACCTTAGTTAGCTGTAAACTATTAGTTTCTTTATAAAGATATGTCATACTTTAATAGCCACAAATGATTTTAAAATGAATGGGCACAAAAGACTGACTGCAGGTTCCCTGAGTGTGGGAAAGACTCAACGACTGGCAAAATTTGCTGTGAAATAATCAGGTCTGTCTGATTATTTTAGTTTCTTGAATAGTTTTGCTTGTAGTAAGCATCGAGTAAATATATTCAGTAAATATTTTTAATGAAAATTTAATAAATGTTTGCAAGATATTTCTTGTGGTGACAAGTGTCTGTGCTTCACCAGTCAGGAAGGACAATATAGGAAAAAGCTAGAAGTTTTGAGGCCTCTCAGATCTTGGTGTCTCTCTGGGTTTTCAAAATTGACTAACAATTCAGTCTGCTGATTAGTGGTCTTTAAGATACCCAAGGGGACCCTAGAGACATAGTTCATGTCTTATATTGCTATCTTAGATAGTAAACTTTTTGTTTCTTCCTACCACTACTTGGGCTATTAATACAAAATAGTATTTTTACTTAATTTATTATTTATTTGTGTGTTTGTGTGTGTGTGTGTGTGTGCGCGCATGTGTGTGGTGTGCGGGTGTGTATCCAGAGGGCACCATGTATCGCTATGAAAAGCCCAAGGGTGACTTTGGGAATCATCCTAGATTGCTTGTACCTCCTTTCTGTTTCATTCTGGGACTTCCTAGGTTCCTACTTCCAGAGCTGGAAGTGCAGGCATGTCTGACATATTTACATGGGATCTAGGATCCAAATTCAGGTACTTCTGCTTGTAAAGCAGAGTCTTTACCCCTGAGCCATTCCTCCAGCCAAAAACAATCAACCTTTATAGCTGGGATCATTATATGCATGCAATACATAAGAACAATGGTGGATGTGGTTTTTCTTTCTTCCATCAGTTCTTTTGACCTTTACTTGTTGCAGCTAAGTTGATAGATGAATTTGACTCTTCTCAATACCAAAGGAGTGCTTTGATTAGTTGAGAACAAGAGTTGACAAACATTTTTCTTAGAAAGCCAGTTAGTAAACATTTTAGGCCTTGAGTGCCTTCAGTATCTATCCTATTTCCTCAACTCTACTAGCTACAGCCTGCTATAGATAATAGAGTTACAGATAATTGTTATTGTTTGAATGTAAAATGTACTACATAGGTTTATATTATCCTTGAACACTTGGTTCCAGATAGTGTTTTGTTGTGTTGTTGTCATTGTTGTTTTTTTCATGGGGTGTCTCCTTGGACCTTTAATAGATAACACCCCACTGGTGCAAGTGGGTCACTGGGGGATTGGCATTGAAATTTACAGTCTAACCTTACTTCTGGTTTCACCTCTATTTCCTGATCCACTAAAATGTGAACAAGCAGCTGCTGTTTACTCTGTTGCCAGAAAGTTACCCACTGCCATGCTTTCCCTGTCATGGTGGATTGTATAGCTTCAAACTGAGCCAAAAGAAGCTTCTCCCCACTTAAGTTCTTTTAGGGAGGATTGAGTGCCAAAACAATTTTATTCACCGTGACCTGTGGCTGAGCCCACAGTGTGCTGACTTACACCTATCCTACCTAACACAAAATGGTCTGAATGGCAGTGCCTCACTGTTCCAAAGAGCAGCTAAGACCCTAGAGAAGTGGTTCTGTACATGTGGTACCCCTTATCCCCCATCCTTCAGCCCTGCAATATTAACATCCCTTGGCCTCTTGACAGTCATGAGACACTCAGGCCATCTCTATATGAGAAGCTGTAGGAGTAGGGTTTAGTCTTCCAAGTCTGGCGAGCCCTCCAGGTAACTCTGATGCACATTCACTAAATGTAGTGGGGATGTCCCGACTTTTGACACTTTGACATGACATTGATTTGTTGGATCCTGGGACGTATACAGCCTGTGGGTCACAACTTGGATTTACCTGGTAGAAGAACCAGGAAAATTTCTTCTCTGTGTTTCAGTGTAACTTCAAAAGTGGATCTGATCAGTAAATGAGATTTGCTTAACCACAAGATTGGTTTAGGAGGGAAAATTTCAAAACTGCTTGACCCCTAGCACAGCAAGAGAGTGATCTGGTCTGGATCTAGTGGGCACTAGAGCTGGTGCCCTGACAGCCCCTTCTTAATCCACATGCTAATGTTTTTCCTGCTGAAGATTCTGGAGAAGGATCCCAAGATACATTTGAGATACAAATAGCTCTCAGATTAAAAAAGTAGCTGTTTGTCAGGTTTCGCTGTTTGAACTGGCTTGGATATGCCGCTCAGGTCCAACTGGCAAAAACCTCAACATTATGCTTCATTTAACCTTGGTCCCTGCATGCATAAGCATCAATTTAAAGACAAGGCAAGTGGAGTGGAGCACACAAATAAGAGAATCACAGGACAATAGGAGTCACTCCAGAAGCACACTCTGCTGCTGGGAATTTTCTATCTTCCACATGTAAATGATTGTATATATGTATATTCATATACATATGTATATATTTGTGTGTGAATATTCATATGTATGTATGTATGTGTATATATATATATATATATATATATAAAGAACTAGAGAGATGCTCAGGGGTTAAGCCTCTGCTGCACGAGCAGAAGATCCAGAATTTGGATCTCAGATGCCAAATACCAGGCAGGAATGGCAGCAGCCTGCACTTCTGGCCTTGGGAGGTGGAACCTGGAAAATTCCACAGCACTACTCCAGTGGAAATCACTACAGGGTGATTCCCGAAGACACCTTTGGGCCTCCACAAGCACACACAGTGCTCTCTGACACACACACACACGGAGACACACACGTACAACACACACACACACACTTATGTAAAACTTTTAAAAAGTATATTAAAAAACTTTTTAAAAAAGCTCAGATTGGTCTGCAAGTGTCTACAAGAGCATAATCAAAATGTTCTCTTTTCTTTCCAAAGTTCTGAGTAGCCTAGAACCTGCCTTCTTTCTTGGGTTTGGGTAGCTATCAACTAGGAACTATGGAGCCCCAGTTGTGTGTAGGGCAAGCTGTAAAGCTTGTTTATTAGTGAAATGCATCTGATCAGAGAGGCCTGCCTGACAAGTTCATTACATATCAATTTAATTAGCTGATTTACATTTAATTTACATTTCAATTAATGTCTTTAGCAACAAAAAACGCTGCCTTAATAGGGCAATTGCCTGTTAGGCAATATGTAAAAGAATAAATAGTCACATTCTGAGGAAGAATTCCTATTTTCAATTTTTTATTACCATAAATAACTGAAATAATTATTGCTCTTAAGGGCCACGTCCTCATTTCCTTCTGGGCCTAATTATAAAGACTTAGTACCTCATTAAGCAAAATGGTTTTGGAGTCACAGAAAAACATTACTCCAATCGTGACTCATTAGTTTCAACAAAAGAGGAGGGAAGTGAGAGATGGAAGGCATGTTGGGGGAATGGGGAGGTCTTGTCCTTTCTGAATCACAGCAAAGTGATGAAGATGATGGTGTACAGCATACCTGTTGTGATGTTAGTCTGAGCTCCAAGAGTTGACTTGAAATATTTCTGGAAGCAAAAACTCATTACCTCTTGAGACAGACATTACAAAGCTCTAGTTTGCTTTTTTTTTTTTTTTAAAGTTCTTCCTTATACTAAGCTAAACTCTGTTCCTTCTCTTAAGACAATGGTAGCCTGCTAGGGCAGATGTTTTGCCAGAGGTATAAGCATAGCTGTGTACTCAGAGATACCGGCAACTATGTCTGCAGGATGCTCACCTGGATAGAAAGGAGCTGGAACCTTCAGAAAGGAGGTCAAATGGCCTGAAAATGGGTAGAAGGCGATCATTTAGAGAGATCAAGAAGAAAATCTGCCAAACATCAAAGCAAACCAAGGAGAGGGCAGAGGACGAGGTTTAGCTGTGTGAAGTCAGACACTGGGTTACAGAGCAGATGAGTCTAGCTTGTGCTTTCTAAGAAACTGAATTCCTGGAAAGCATATGAAAGAGCAAGCCCTAAAAACATTAGAGCCTTCGGGTAGGTTTGTTTAAAGTAGGGCTAGCCTTCTTTAAAAAATCATGGTCAACCAGATTTACTGGGTTACTACATAGAGTTCTTCCTCGGCTGAGCACAGTGCCACCTCGTGGGAGCAAGACGCAACAGCAGGAGTGGAATGCAGCCTTTCCCTCTGACTCCATTTAACAGAATACATTCAAAGGATCAAGGGGGTCCTGAATTTGATTCTTGGCCAAAGCAACATAGGGAGGAGTCAGGAAAGAATAGCTTGCCTCCAGGAAATTAGTCATGGGGAGTAAGAGGAGACTTTATTTAACTAGAAAACGGAACTATATTTGTATCTCAATAGTTTGAAAATATTGTTTCAAGTCTGTGATCACAGCTCCCAGCTTCCTTCTCTCTCCCATCCAGATTCTGTTGGTCCTTGTCAACCCTTCAGAAACCAAATGAGCAGAGAGTGTGTAGTCCGTATCTCTCCATTGTTCCTCCAAAATCATATTTCCAAGTCTCTTTTTCAGATTCTCTATCCTGCCTTCTCTTCTTGGGATGAGTTTTTTCAGATATATTGACAAGTCCTGGCTCTCTGGGGGCATCAGCTATTATTCTGAACTTTCCAGGAGGGAAGTTGTCAGATGACAGGAGTCCCTGGCGCCAGCAGGGGGAGCCTGCAAGTTCTGCTCTTCCTGGAGTTTCTCCAACCAGCTTAGAAAAATGGCTTTCATCCCTCCTAGATCCGAACTTCTTTTTATACAACAAATATTTTTTAACATTTTCCTTTCTATATGAAAGCCACAAAAATATAATGTGCAATAATATTCAACTCTTGAAAACAAATAATATTCTCATTGTAATATGAAAGAGAATTAAATGGCAAGTAACACACAAGAGAATAATATGCATGCTTGTATGACTGTATGAAAGGACTCAGCAAAGCTGGGTGGGGTGGTAAACACCTGTAGTCACAGTTATTTGGGAGACTGAGGCAGGAGGACCCCTTGAACCTAGGATTTTGAGGCCAGCCTGCATAACCTGGTAAGATCCTGTCTCAATAAAAAGAAAAGAGAAAAAAGACTCAGTAAGGAGTTAGGTATATAGTCCAGCTGGTAGAGTACTTGCCTAGCATTCATGAAGCCTGGGCTTCAATCCAAGCAATGCAGAAACTGGGCACAGTGAAACGTGCTTGTAATTTTAGTACATGGCGAGGGTAGGGATAGGAGTTCAAGTTCATCTTTGGCTACATACTGAATTCAAGATCAGGGATCTGTGAAGCTCTCCCTGTCTCAAAGTAAATAAATAAAATATCAGACTTCTAGCTTTAAAAAAAACGTAATGAAAGAGGATATGCTTTTTATTCCTCCTATAACTTTATAAATGTATGAACTGCAAAGTTGCCTGACCCAACCAGGAATGTTAAATTGGTAATTCAAATACTACCACTGGCTGTGAGAGATACAGTTTTCCAAATTTTGCACAGCTCTTAGTAGAGTTATGAACAGAGCAAAACATAGTGTTTTGCAGATTTCAAAGAAAGTGCTGCATTCCTAAAAATTTTGATCTGTGTTAAAATGATGCCAAAAAAGCTTTAAAGTTTGTGTGTGTGTGTGTGTGTATGTGTGTGTGCGTGCATGTGTATGTGTGTGTAATGCAGCTAGGATGTAAACTAAGATATTAATATTTATATGCAAATCCATTCCCATCTGGCTTGCTCAGGACTATCATGCATAGATGAATTAGTGCACCACTAAGATCATGCAAACTTCTTTTCCTTCCTTCTGATCTTCCTTATGGATTATGAGAGAATCCTTCTTAGCACCTTGGGAGTTGTAGCCCCCTGTGGACAATGTCCCACCTCTATAATCTGATGGTATATATGAGCTTACCAGCCAGACATTTAATAGCCAGCACTATGATCCTGCCTTCTTGACCTTCAGGATCACATTTCACATCACAGCCCAGACGGTGCTGTGGAGAAACCTCCAGTTTCCTCTGATCTCAACCTCAGAAGCAGTCTACGTTTTTGTACTCCTGAAAGAATGAAGACAGGACGTGATCGTAATTCAAATAGTGGAGAGTTTAATTGAATTGAGCTCAGGTCTCCAGCTTTGCAAGTAGGTGTCTAACCTGCTGAGCTATCTCACTGGCCCAGTCTCCAGTTTTAAGATGGTCAGACTCTCTGAAGTCTAGCTGGGGAGGTGGATACACTGGCTGGAAAGAAACAAGAAAAAACACTTTAGTGGGTGCAGCAACAGTATGATCCTAGCAGAAACAAATGCAGTTCTTACTTTTCTTTCCATTATCCACAACCTTGTACTTCCCCTAGGGAGGATGTGCCTTTCTTGGAAGATCATTTTCTCTAGAATTCAACCTGTTACGGTGGATGTACAAGATACAAGGTGATTATTTATAGAGGTTTAAGCACCTCCAAAGTTGCAATGTTCACTTGGGGAAAGGGTAAGAGGACTCAGTACTTTCTCTCTTAACGAAGAAATCTTGAAGCTGTTTCAAGCTGGCCCAGCTAGCTGACCACTACCATCTATTGTTTCTGTAAGTCCAAGCCCCAGTAACCCCCAGGATTTTTTCTTTATTTTTTTCAAAAGATTTTATTTATTTATTTTAAAATTTATTTGTGTGCGTATGGAAGACACAGAGAGAGAGAGAGAAGAAGAGAGAGAGAAATGCATATGAGCTCATGGCACGTAGGGGGAGGTCAGAGGATGACTTTTGGAAGTCAGTTTTCTCTATCCGTGTGGACTTCTGGGAATTGAACTCAGGTCTCCAGGTTTGCAAGTAGACGTCTAACCTGCTGAGCTATCTCACTGGCCCAGCCTCCAGTTTTAAGAAGACGGCCAGACCCTCTGAAGTCTGGCTGGGAAGGTGGATATACAGCTGGAAAGACTCTTCCTCCAAGAATTCTTGCCCTTGAGAAAGTATGACAAAGGGTGTGGGCCCCTGTTCTTCTGGCAAGGGATTAACATCCTTCTGTTGACAAACAAGGACACAGAGATGAAATAAAGTATACTTGACCCCCATGGCAAGAAGGCTTCAATGGGTCTTGAGGACACCCTGAACCTCCAAGAGTAGTGGAAAGGAAGATCTGGGAGCAGGCTCTGAAACCCCCATGTTGCCAAATAGACATGCCAGAATGAGGCCTGCTGTTCTGAAACTATACTCCCACTCAGCAGGGCTGGAGTACTGTGATCTGATAGAGCAAGGGTCACACTTTGCTTCGGTTAGCACATTCCGAGGCTGCCCTGTAACTGCAAAGTAGACAGGGGTTTTCTTTTCCTCTTCGCAGTTTATTGGCAAAGTATCAAACGTTTTATAGGGCAAATGCTGCCGCCCGCCCAGCTGTGCTCAGCGGTTACTGCCAGCGAGGATGTTGCAGTTGGGACTCACACTAGGGTAACTGCAGCTTTAAAGGCTTGCTTCTGAATGCGTCTCTTCATGCCCTTTAAATGTTGCAAATCAAAGAGGCACACAGGGAGACTGGGTGATTGGCAACCTTCCCGCCATAGAGATGAGAATATAGCCCTTTATGTGACCAGAACAGTTAGTCGCATAAGACTAGCTTCAGGGTAAGAGGGAGGAACACAGGGTACTTATCCGGGGGTCCAAAGTCCCAGGGACAAATGGGGCACATTGTCTGGCAGAGGTCAGGCTGGAACTCGTGACATCTCACCAACTGCCGACAGTGTCTGCGAGTTCTTCACAGTCATCCCGCTATCGTTCACCTTGCTCCTCTTCTGTTTTCTCCCACTTACACAATGATTCGTCCAGTTCCCGCTAAGAGCGGCAGTACCAAGAGTGATGAACCAAAAGAATTCCTAAGAGTCACGAGGAGGCTCACAGCCCCCGGCCTGCATAAGGTGTCCACTTGAGGATACCATTCTGAAAGTCACAGGACAGTATTGGGACGGCCCTGAAGGCCCTTGTCTAATCCCCATTCAACATCCCCCTGTGCCTCACCCTCTTTCACACAGGACAAGAGAGTGACCCATAGACATTTTTGAGATTTAGCAGGGAGGTTGACTCAAGTTTGGGTTGAGCGCATTGGGTTTACAGGACGCACAGTTATTGGTCATTCTAAATGTGGAGATGGCTTCCACAAATACAGATGCATCCATGGAACCAGCTTATCTGGAACTGTAACCTACAGGTCTACAAACACTACAACAAAGATTCTGCTCAGCGGACCGTTTGTTGAGTGCAGTCAGTTCAGGTATGTAAGATTAACACCACACCCTGAAAGGAAAAATGCCCTGGCAGGAATATGAAATACTATGAAATAGCTGGTGGCAAATGAAACTCACAGAGGCTCACGAAACAACATCTGGAAAACTCTACTACTTGATCAATAGGATACTGTGAAGCTGAAGTAAACTTTTCTTTTACAAGTATTTTACTGATTTATTTATGAGGAAGGGGGAATGCGAAGGAGAACGAGAAGGGGGAGGGAGCAAACAAACATGCATGTCACCGTGCATGAGCCAAGGTCAGAGGACAACTTTCGGGAGTCAGTTCTCTCCTTCCACCATGTGGGCCTCCAGGAATCAAATTCAGGTCACCAGGTTTATGGGTTAGTAGTTTATCGGCTGAGCTGTCTGACCAGCCTCTAAAATAAACTTTTCTGAATCCTATAAAGTAAAAATCCAGTCTTGATCATCATGAGAGGACAAATGCTAGATCATACTGCTATTATTTCAAGTGAAAATGTGAGGCAGGCATGGTGGTACAGGCCCGGAATTCAACACCTGGGAATCGGTGGCAAAAGGATGACAAGTTCAAGACCATCATGGCTCCATAAAACAAAAGTAAACCAAAACAATCAAAGCTTTTTCAGGAAGAAGACATCCTTCTATTTTTGTAAGAAAATTATCTCACAAAAATTTTCACAGCGAGAGAGGCAATCAAAGCACAAGCACAGGAAATGCAGAAGAAATGTATTATGGTGATATCTTAGTCAACTCATAAAAATGGATTTTTTTCTGGATTTTTGAGTCTAAAAATTTAGTGTGGTCTGATTCTGGTGGTGGAGATGGAGGGGAAACACCAAAGAAAGATCCAGGGCCAGGGGATTTTCAGACAAAGGCTTTGCTTTGTTTTCTGTGCCCACCACATCTGGGGGCTTCAGTAAATATGTGAGAAATGGAGAAGAGAGGCAGAAGGAAGGACATATGAACATTGAAAATCACTTCCCTTTTATAAAAGAAATTCCTCCTAACCTTTCTGACTGAGTCTCCTGCATTTCAGTTGTCCATGACTTCTTCCCCAGGTTCCCAGGAATACGTGTTCTGTGCAAGGCCAACTCTTTGCCCTTGACGAATGTCCTAAGTCCTCCAGACAGCTTCAATAACCATCTTCCTAATTATCACCTTCCTATGCTAGCTGTAATGTCTGCCAGACTCTGCTGGTTGTGAGTACTGTTCAGATATCTATACACACACACGCACATACACACATACACACACACACATGCACACACACGCACACACACACACATGCACACACACGCACACACACACGCACGTGCGCGCACACACACACATGCACATACATACACACATACACACACACGCACGCACGCACATATAAAACTGCTACCTTCCCAGCTATGTCCTTTGTAACAGTCATCTATGACTTTGCTTTTTGCCTCTGTTCAGTGTCTCTACTACCTTATTTGGCTTTGCTTATATCATCCACTATTTGAACTGCATCTGCTCAAGGTTACCAATGACAGATTTCCAAATACTTTAGGCACTTTCAGTGCTTATCCTAACAAAAAACGGTAGCAAGGGCGCCCAGTGGCGTTATTCTATTCTTTACTAGCTTCCATGAGGCTGATCTCTGTGGCTGGCTGCTCACGTCTGTCTCCTTCACAGTCTCTGGACTTGCTCTCTCGAGTATACTGTTCAGGCCATTGGCCTACTGGTGGCCAAGATGACAGTGAAGAATGTAGCAGAGAATCTGAGCCATATCAAAGCATATGAAGGACCAGGGTTTCAAAACCTGGAGGAAGAACAAAATCATGAGGATCAGAGAGGAGGGAGCTCGTGGGTTCTAAGCAGCTCCATCCAGACTCTTAAAGGAGCAGCTGAACCAAATAGTTGATGAGATAAGCTTTGCCTCACTATGGAATAGGACTTCAGACTAGTTACAGCTACATACAAGTAGAAAAGGGGACATATACTGCCAAGACCTAGGAATCTCTGTGGCATCTTGAACAGGAATGAGGAATGCTGATTCTTCGTTCTCTGGCAAGTCAAAAATGTAATGCACTGGCACCACTTACCACTGTGATCAGGTAAGTACTCCATGAAGAATATAGTCTGCATGATCTCACACTTGACTCTGCAGAAGGCAATAGGCTTGCTGCCACTGGAGACATTCAACAAATGACTAGGTGGTAAAATGTTTTGCTGTGTATATGTGTGTGTGTGTGTGTGTGTGTGTGTGTGTGTGTGTGTGTGTGTGTGAGTGAATGTGTGTGTGATATATACATGTGTATTTCCTTACCTGCTAAGCTATCTGGCCAGCCCCTAAAATAAACGTTTCTTGATTGCTGTGCCAGAAGAAACATTGAATCACATTTCTGTTACTTCAAGTGAAAATGTTACATGCACAGAGATGTTCACGGACCCAAAGAAAGATGTCAGGTGTCCTGCTTTATCATACTTCACCTTATTCCCTTGAAACAGGGTCTCTTGAACCCAAAACTAGTTGTTTTTCAGCTAACCCGGCCCAGCAAGCCCCAGAAATCATCCCTGTTTCTGTCTGGAATTCCAGGCATGCGCTTTGTGTGTGGATCCAGGGAGGGCGCTTGCTCAGCTAAGCATGCTCAGCAAGCACTCCTGACCCTCTGAACCATCTCTCCAGTCCTGAGAAAGAACACTTCTTAAGGTCCTGATTGTGATGATCTGATTCTGGCTATGAAGATCTGCTAGACTGAGGGAGACAAAGGATGAAAGATGGAGTGCATAGGCAGAGAGACGGAGGACGCCCATGGAGACAAGGGTGAAAGAGAAGAACTGGAAGACAAGAGCATGAGGATGAAAGAGACAGAAAAGAAAACTATCAATCAGCCACACTAATCTTGCATTAAAGTATGCCAAGATGCACCTGCATTGTGCTGGTTGAGAACAAATGGCTTCCAGCTGTGTCTGTCATGGCCTGTTAATTTCTGCAGCCACCCATTACTTTTCCTGTCCTGCTTGCTATTTGAATCTCAATTTTGCTCCAGGTGGATAAAATCAGTCTAGTCCTATGTTCATAACCCTGCTATAGAGTGCAATAATCTGCAGAATTAGCCTCCCCCACATATATGCATGTGCATGCATACATACTCATATAACATACATGTATGCACACACATGTCATGCATGCACAAACACGGAAAGTTGGAACCTTTGAGTATGAAACTTAGGCACATATATACATATAAATATACATATGCATACATACACACACACACACATATATATATATATATATACACACCCACACATATATATGTATATATAATTTCCTAGTAATTCTTTTCTGGATCGAGAGCTACCAGTTTAAGCCTTCCAGGAAGACCCTTTTCTTATCTCTGAGACAGATGTATCACTTTTGTTCCCCCCATGCCTGAAGGAAGATACGTGTTTTTGGCAACAGAGACCTGAAGGCAGTCTTCTGGAAAAGATTTATTTTCTTATCAAAAGGTGCAGACTTGGCTTTCCAGGTATTTGCCTCTGCCCTCCCTTTCTTCTTTGTCCTGGTGTGACAGTGGACAGCAAATTTAAGACACCCAGCCTAAACCAGCCCCAACACCACACCCAACCAAAACAAATGATCAAAAACAAAAAATGAACTCCCAAGTACTTAAAAATGTGTGCTGGATAATTAAATGGGAAGACGGGAAGGGGCTGGACTTCCAAGCCAGGCAAGCGTTCACAAGATCCTCCTCTTCTTCACCTTTGTTTCTGAGAAAAAAGATCTTTATTCTGTTAAGCCAATGGTAACCGAGTCTTTGCCTTTAAACTAGTAGCAACTCGCCTGAGGTTTGGGTATTTTGTTATGCTAAATGCCATGGTGACTTACTTTAAAAATCATTTCAGGGTATATAGCTCATGATACCATTCAGAGTTCAGAAAGTGAGCACTTTTAGGATGGAAATATTTCTTATGGTTAGATTCGAGTATCACTTGACAGTTGCAGACTGTTTGGGGTAGTGCTGTGAAGAATCAATGGTTGGAGCAGACCCCTGATCAAGTCTGCAGGTACTTGCTTAATTAATGTGGGAAACCCAGCCCATAGTGGGTGATTCTTTCCAGTAGCAGACAGGATAACAGGAAGTGCAAGAACGGGAGACTGGCTCTTCCCTTATCCTGCATGGACTTGCTGTAGAATTCACTTTCCAGCATGTTGCCTTCTTCTGCTGCTACTGCCTCCCTCTTTGGCTAACTCAGGATTTGGCCCTTTCCACCTTGCTGCACTGTTCTGCTGTCTCTGGAGTCTGGTCTCATAGGCCTCGCTACTGCTCATCGCTGATGTTGGAGCTCAGCATCTTCGACCCTCCAGTGAGATAGAGGCTCAGCATCTTCTTGGGACTCTTTGGCTTTGTGAGACATTCTGGTCAAGAATGAAGCAGCTATGGGTGGCTACTTTGAAGGACAGTACTTTTATTATGAGTTGATTTAATACACATTCTAGCAACTGTGTTCTTTCAGAGAACCCTGACTAATACAATGTTCAATGATCTTTATTTTTAAATTCTTATTATTTATTCAATTGTGCATGCATGCGTGTGCGTGTGTGTATATGTGCAGAACGGGGGGGGGGGAACTCGGGGAGCACCATGGATGGCCTCTACCTCCTCCTTGGTTACTGTGCCAGGATTCACAGACTCCGCCCTACCAGGACCAGAAACGCAGGCCACCCCCGGCTTTTGTCCGGCGTCTATACGTGGGGTCTAGGATCCAAACTCAAGACCTTCCACCTGCAAGGCAGAGGCTTAACCCCTGAGCCACCTCTCCAGCCCATCTTTTTTAAGCTTAATGCTTATACTGGGTTTCTAGAACCGTCATACCACTGTGCCATAGACCAGATAGTTTAACAGAAACATATTTTCTTACAATCTGGAAGCTGAATGCTGGAGATTGAGGTGTCAGGGTTTCTTCTTTCGCCCCTTTCCTCAGCTCATGGATGACTATGTTGCAGAATCTTCACAGGGCTGTCCTCTGCATTTGGCTATGTCTTAACCTCCCTTCTTGAGGACAAAAAGAGTTCACACCAATTGGTTCCAGGGATTAGGAAGTACATACATGTGCATCTGGTACACTCTTTATCCAAGTACCTAGTATCCCAGATACCAAAAGCTCAGTAATTGTAGGTAATAATAAAGGATACGTATATCAAAGCCTTCCTTCTTCCATCAGTTACCCAGCTCCCAAATCAGCATACTCTTCCTCATCTACAAATGCCTCCCAGAGAAATGCCACCTTTGAGCAAAAGATGCAAATAACCCATTGGGAACGATTGTGTTGCTGGACTCTTTGTCCTTCTGTAAAGAAAGTAGAGTTGGACCTCACTAGGGTGGAAGTCATGCCCGCTTCCAGAAGGCACATGTAAGTAACCACAACCCAAACCTTCATCATGTTCTCAACACTCTGCCTCGAAACATGTTCATTTCCCTAAAGATGTTTCATGAAAACCTGGAAGCCATCCCTCTTTGGCTTATTACTTTCTACTACTTGCTCAGAGAAATAACAAGCTGATTCTTACTCTTTGCATAACTATATCTTGCTTATGGAGAAAAGGTTAATAAAATAAAGCATTCTTCTGGGCATGTGCATTACATGTAGATATGCAATAAATCCAGTGCATTTTTTGCATATGCATTTTTCCATAGGGTACAATTTATTCTATACAAGGGACATTTTTACAACAGGGTGATATTCTCTGTTTCTGTCTCTGTCTCTTCTCTCTTTCTCTCTTGCTATCTCTCTCTGTTCATATTGTATATACAAGTCACTGAGACTGAATCTTGCTGATTAGGCAAGATTAGCTGGCCAGCAAGCTTCAGGGGTCTTCCCGAATCTCCTCCCCAGCACTGGGGTTACAGGTGTACCAACCATTCATGGTGTTTATGTGGGTGGTGAGGATAAAACTAGGTCCTTGTGCTTGCCCAGAATGTATTTTACCAATTGAGCCATCTCCCTTAGCCCCTGTTTTTATTACAAACAACATCAAACATTTCAAAAGTCCATTTCTAGGACAATGAGCTGACCCAGCAGGTAAAGGTTGCCTGCACAAAATCCCAGGGACCTGAGTTTGATCATCAGAGCCCACATGGTGGAAGGAGAGAACTGATTTCTGAAAGTTGCCCTGTGACCTCCACATGCATGTTGTGGCACAACTGCCTACTGTGTGTGTGTGTGTGTGTGTGTGTGTGTGTGTGTGTGTGTGTTCCACCCTCTCAAATAAACATAAATAAAGTCTTTAAAAAATAAAAGCGTCATTTCTTTTAAACCTTCATATTGTTAGTGATAATTATGTGTAATGGCAAAGGTGTGAAAATAGTTCTACTTTAAAATACACAGAATCAGAGCTGTGGAGATGGCTCTGTGGGTAACATATCTGTTATACAATCAGATGGTCTGAGCACAGATTCCCAGATTCCACAGAGAAGATGGACACAGTGGTATATCTATAATGCTCATGCGCCTACATGGAATGAGAGGCAGAAATCCATGAATCTCCAGAAGCTCATGGATCAGCCAGCCTGGCTCATGCAGCAAAGTGAAGAGATCTGGTTGCAAACAAGATGGAAAGATGAGGAGGGATACCTGAAGATTGTTCTCTGAGCTCCACACATGTAGTACATGTGTACCCCCACTCACACACATACTCATGCATCTCTCTCTCGCATACACATGCACGAAATAATCAACTTAAATGATAGGAACATACATTAAGAAAACAGATCTGTTTTCAAATGTGAGAACATAAAAATGTTTTGTCATAAATCTACTCTGTTATAGTAATATGTTAATTACTGCTGTCATCATGAGTGGTTAGCAGCATTTTATGTTAAGCACATATTTATTACTGATGATGTTAAAGTAATACAGAATACTAATTATCATTCTATAGTCAAAGGGGGGTTTCTTTGAAGTAAGACTGTTGTATGTCTCAATTCTGGCTCTCCCAGGTACTATCATTGTCTTTGACTGAGCTAATTTACTCCAACATGGTTTTCTTTGTTGCTAAATGAGTATGCCTTGTAGAATTGTGTGAGGCATATAATTATTCATATGTATATATATATATATATGTAACATCAATGAATAGTTACTATTACTATGATTAACTCTATTACTAACAAAGATATTGTTAGAGATTCCTTTATAGATATTGAACATAAATGAATAGTAGTCATCAACAGAGGTGTTTAAAATGTCTCTGATAGGAGGGGGTGGAAGTAAAATTAGCGTTAAGTATAGGAAATACAGGCCAGATAGAAACCTTCTACACTAAAAATTATAAAAAAATATAGTTAAAGAATGGAGAGATGTGACAGGGTTAAGACTGTCTCACAAATAGAAGGTCCTGAGTTCAGATCCTATGGGTGGAAATGGTGGTGGCCTACACTTCCAGCCCTGGTGGGTGGAGACTGGGAAATCCCAGAGCAAAGCAAAAAAGAGGTTGAAGCAATCCAGGATGATTCCTGAAGTTATCCTTGATCCTCCACAGGAACACACAGTGCTCTCTGACACACACACACATATCCACACACTAAAATAATATAAAGTAATTAAAATATATAGTAAAAAGTTCTAGACAATATACCCTACACAGGGCAACACAGAAAGGAGAAAAGGGAAAACAGAAATTGCACTGAGATGCTTCTACCAGAAGCCATAAGTGAGCAAACAGATTTTCCAGTACCAGGTATGTGATACTGCCTAGTGGTTAGAGAGGCCTCAAAGGCCCCAAAACAAAATAGGCACTTGCCATTATTCTTGTTTGCTCTCCAGAACTTGATAGCAAGACTCCATTGCTGAAGACACCACACACATGTGTTAGCTATAGCTGCTGTTGTACAAAGCTTCCAACTTAGTCAGGTGGTCTTTTGTAAAGACCACACCTCCCATCTTTACTGATCTTCTTCCCTAGTAACTCCTGGGTAACTCCTTAGCAATGTGGGAGAATAAAAGATTGTGACCTCATCTGGGCCTCTCTCTCTCTCTCTCTCTCTCTCTCTCTCTCTCTCTCTCTCTCTCTCCTGTCTTTTTTTGCTTTTCTCTCTCCTGCTCTCCAAGTTCTCCTATCTCTCTTCACTCTTTCTTCCTACCTCTTCTAACCTTAGGCTATCTTCTCTGTTCTAAGGCTTTCTTGCCTTAAAGCTAAACTATGACTCCTTTGGCCAAAAGGTCCTCAACACTAAATACATTCCTCTTTCAAGTCTCTCCCTCATGCCAGTTACTCTTTATTCACCTTTATTCACGGACCTCCCCATGTGACTCCTCCATATGGTCAAGTCACTCCCCAACCCTTTCCCCAGCTGATCTAGCAAGGATCACAGAACAAGTTGAATGGAGTGGTATGGAGTGGTACTTCATGCAGTAGCCTCTGGTTACCACATGGCTCCCTCACCTAAAACCTCACTGCAACGATGTCCACTTCCATTAGACCTGCATAATAGTTGATCTTTCAGCATTTTACCATAGATGAGGGATGATCTCAAAAACTACTACATCTCTTTGAGAGGTGATTTAAGGCTAATACCAGACAGGAGAAGGAGAGCTTCTTTACTCAGGAATTTATCCAGTGATGTCATTCATGCCCCAGCATAGATGTACTCTGGCACTTGCCAGTACAGATATCCCAGATGAAGCCCAGTGACCCACACATACAAAAAGCTATGAAAATAGGTAAGAGACTGGCTGGAAAGGAGAAACTGTGAAGTGGAATAGGAGGGTAGATGGGACTGGGTAATAAGTGGTGTAAACTCATAAATTCATGATATTTTTATGTATGAAGTATAAAAGAATTAAAACTAAAAAAGAAATGATTTGAAAGATTTAAAATAAAATAAGACGCCTTTGACCTACTGCTATGTGGCCATTCTGAGTTACCATCCTCACTTCAAATAAATGCAAAATAGATGGTATAAAAGGAAAAAAAAATCCTGCTCTAAGTCATTCTCTTGAAGTGTTCATGAAATGAGATAGGGTTTCTGGGAAAGATTAAAAACTACATTTTTCATTGGACTTAGTTCCTATAAAACTTCATAGAAAGATAAAAGGAAGGGGATGGAGAAGTAGTGCTATTTCTGTTTTATCTTCTACCTGCACTAAATCTTTCAGAGATATCATTAATTACAGTGGGAAAATTCACAATGCTGCTACTCAGACAAATGTTCATCCAAAATTCTGTGCTTCAGACATAGGAACCTTAGCTGAATTTTTATACAAGGTGAAACTTGAAGGGCAATGGTAAAAGGAAGACCTGTAAACAAGTAGGGAAAAAGAGTGATACACAGCCAGGATTTGGAATGACTCAGGATGTCCTTGTCAACGCACAATGCTTTAGGACAGCCAAACAGGTAGGCTTTAAAAGACATCCACCTAGCAGAGGCATGGTGAGACAGCATCGTTTAGACACGACAGGGCTGTTGTATCCCTGAACTCAATGCAGCTACGTATACTTTAAAACCTGCACAGGATTTGACCTATCAACATTTCATCACGGAAGGGGAAAGACCTCAAGAGGTTCCAAGTCCTCCTGAGAGGTTGTTAAGGAGTAATGCTGATGGGAGCAAGGGAAGATGCTTTCTTCAGTGATGTATTCATTGCCACATGATACTTTGGCAAGTGCTCAGACACACGCCATCAAAACAACCCTGATAACACTCCGTGGGCCATATATACAAAAAGACAAAAAGTAGAAGGGAGATTGGCAGGGAAGAAGGGTGATAGTAAGAAAAGGGGGCAGAGATAGGATTAAAGATTAAAAGTGAAAATATATATTCGCTGATTTGTATATGAAACTCTAAAAGAGCAGATAAAAGATGTTCAAATAAAACAGTGCTTATCTGAGAATATGAAGGCAAGACCTTGTCACCCTATTGCAGTTCGTCTGCATAGTTGCTGATAAACGACTGTCAAATGGCTTAAGGGAACAAGGATTTATTCTCTCTTACGATTCTTGGTTACAGTTCTCAGTCCAGCTTGAAGGGAGAGCATGTGCCAACACCAGAGTTGAGAGAACGGGCCACACCATCTCTACATAATGGCTGAGAGGGACGATCCTTACTTGCCAGACCAGCATGTCTGGCCAAGTATACAGAAGGATGCCAACTTTCTCAACCAGCTCTTGGTATTTTATTCCAGGGCCTAGTCCCACTCACCATGGGCTAGGCCTTCCCCATCAGCTAGACAATCTCCTGTAGGTTTGCTCTGGGCTTAAATCAACCTTTAATTCTCTACAAATGTGCCCAGAGCTGAAACCCTTAACTGTCAAGTTGACACCTGTGCCTCACTATGACGCACCCTGAGTTCACTTTTGTCCACTGTCCTGTGCTTGTTCCTTTGCATTTTGTACAAACATGTACCACATACTGTCAAAGAAATTAGAAAGTTGGAAGTTTAGAAACGTGAAACAAGCTGTGTAGGTCACATGGCTTGGCAGTTAGTAAAGGTGACAGTGACTTCAAGCTGGCCTGAATTGAAGGACTGAAATTCCTCTATTGACAGTTTTGGCAGAAGAAAGATGTCCTCAGGGAGAGAATGCATATTTCTGAGAAGCTCTTTAATTTGTAATTATTTTTTTTGCATGCAAGCTCCATTAATACAAAGAAAACCAAAGCATAGTCAAAATGTGGTTACTATCTAGGAGGAATTTACAATCTTGGTACATGATCTAGGTCAAGTTAATTTGATCTCGAGGTATCTTTTTCCCTCCTTTATCTGTAATGTGAAGTCATTGGGGGCATTTTAAAGCCTTTTTTTTTAGTTTTTTTTTTTATTATTTATTCAATTATGCATGTGTGCTGTGTGTATGTATGTGTGTGTGTGTGTGCGTGTATGTGTATGTGTGCGCGTGTGTGTAGAACCGCGGGCGAATTCGGGAACCACCATGGACGCCTCCACCTCCTCCTTGTTTACTCTGTCCCAGGATTCACAGGCTCTGCCCTACCAAGACCAGGCCGCCCCTGCTTCTGCCCGGTGTCTATACATGGGGTCTAGGATCCGAACTCAGGACCTTCCGCCTGCAAGGCAGAGGCTTAACCTCTGAGCCACCTCTCCAGCCCCTTTAAAGCATTTTATTGGCAAATTTTTCCCTATAGATATTTTCAAAAAACACATAAAATGAGATGTACCTCCCTCAAATTTTAGTCAGTAGGGAAGCACTTTTACTTATTCATTTCATTCCAACCCAAGCTCTGTGAGTTTGGGAGTACCACAACTCTTTTCATAGATACATAGAGGAAATTGAAGCCTACGGTAGGATGGACCTGCAGTCAAGAGTGTTTGAGCAGGAACAAGAAAACAGCCTTGCAGTTCTTTTCTCACACACAAAGATTTTGGGGTCCTTGCAAGTTGATCATCCCTTGGGTCTTTAGGTTTTTCTGCATGCCAAGAAACAAAGGAATCAGTCTCTCAAATTCCCTTCTGCTTTGTTTGTTTGTTTTGACAGGGCCTCACTATCCCAGACTGGCACTGAACTTGTGACCCTCTTGCCTCTGTCTCCTGTGTGTTGGACAGACCTAGCAGGAGGGACATTCTTCATGATTGATTGATTGATTGTGCTTGTGTGTGTGCGCGCATGCATGTGTGTATACATGTGTATGTGGGCGTGTGTACAATAGTACACTTGAATGTTCGGCCTGTGGAGGCCCAAGAGTAACATTGAGAATCATCCTGGATTGCTCTTCCACTTTATTGCTTTACTCTGGGGCTTTCCAGACTCTGCCTGGGGGCCAGAATTATAGGCCACTACCATATCTGTCTGACATTTTTATATGGAGTCTAGAGATCTGAAATCAGGTCCTTTTGCTTGTGAGGCAAAGTTTTTAGTCACTGAGCCATCCTTCTAATATGTGATTTTTTTAAAAAAAATAATTGGGTTCCTTTTTTTACAGAACCCAACTTAAATGGTTTATAAATTTAGAATTTCTGAAGTTGAATGCTCAGTTAAAAACAAAGTGGTTAGCAGAAGTTAGGAAACTAGGTCCAACCATTATAGATGTTTAAAACTATGAGTTCTTAATGCTTTCAATAGCATAATGCATCACCAAAGAAAGATTTAACTGAAAGACAGATTTTTCAGCATTATGAAACACACCGCTCCATCTTCCAAGTCATCTATTAATATGCATCCAAGCTAAGAATACATTATAATATTATACATTATATCATTATACATTATAACAGAATGTAGTTATGAATTACAGACTCAGTGAAATTATCTAGGGTTAGATTAGGACTATGTAGACAAAGACCAAACTAGAAGAAACACAAAGGACAACCGCTTCCAGGCAGTGGCTAATAATCCGATCCTTAGCTAAGCCTCATGAGATAATTCTCAGGATTACCTAGCTTTCCTCATAGGGACAAAAGTGTATAGTGGGCACTTAAGAGTAGAGTGGTACCCCACCGAACCAAGAGGGCAAGATTGTTTTGCAATTCAAACAATTAGATCTTTAGTTCAGGGACTCTGAAAAAAAGAAGCTGTGCAGAGAGAAATCCAGGAAACAACAAGGCGTTTCCCCAGAAATTCAAGGCTGACAGATGATTTTTACTTGCACAGAGACTATTGGGGCTTGCCGGATGGCACCTGCTACGGCACTGGGAACAGCATAGAAATAATTAGAAGTATGTTAGAGAACATTGTAGTTCTGAACTTTCCAAAATAGAGACATTTCTCTGGTGAATACTTTGTGAATGTTGAGACTCTTAGGGTTAACACACACTTAGTTGCTATGATGCAAGTCCAATAAGACAGAACACTCACCCAGCACACCAGTTGGACAAATTTATTACTCATGGGTAAGCAAACAAGCATAAACAGAAGGCTTACTCCATGGTAAACCTTCTCCCCCTAGGACTCAGTAAAGAGACAACAGAGTGATGAAGTCTGATGTACACACACCTCAGTTCATGTCATAGCTAAAATGTCCTGAGGTACTCTGAGTTTACATATTCTCTCTGAGCTCAATGGCTGCAGAGTGACGTGTTCTAGGAAGAAAGAAGCTATACTCTGGGTTTGTTCAACACTCTTTCTTCTTTTCCAAGGTATTGGAATCTCTTGTACATTCTACCCAAAAATCATAAGCAAGCTAGTCCAGTCAAGGCAGTACAGGAATCTATCTACAGGCAAACAGGAATAATGGCAAGTGCTATTTTGTTTTGGGGCCTTTGAGGCCTCTCTAACCACTAGGCAGTATCACATACCTGGTACTGGAAAATCTGTTTGCTCACTTATGGCTTCTGGTAGAAGCATCTCAATGCAATTTCTGTTTTCCCTTTTCTCCTTTCTGTGTTGTCCTGTGTAGGGTATATTGTCTATCCTTCTTCAGTTATTACTTGTGGCATTTAGCTGTTAAGCTAGGAAAGGTGTGTGTCAGCAATAGGGAGCATGTCCTAAATAAGTCCTACACTATACTAGTCACAGTGAACTCTATAAACAAGCCAAATAAAGCTCAAAAGGGAGACAGAATTCAAAGCAGAGTCCCACCAAATCAGTGGGATGTTAGGAACACTATGTGCTCCTAACATATCTGCACTAACAAAGTATGTAGTATTAAGTCTATTTAAGGTAAGTAGCCAGGAATTAAAATGCCTGCTACCATAAGAATCGCCACTTCAGAGAAAGATAGTAGAATTGTACAGCATGCTTTTTGAATACTCAGTACTGATTTAAATGTAAAGTTTATAGTCATAAAATAAAAAGGAAAATACAACTATTAATCATGAGAACATGTGGTTCTTAAAAGCAGAACTTGACATGGTACATTTGTTGGATATACAATAGAAAGACTGAAAGGCCTTAAAGTGGCTGAGCATGGTGGAAAACCCTGCAATCCCAGTACTTGGAGGCTGAGGCAGGAGGATATGGAGTACCAGGCTGACCTATGCTGCCAGCTCCAAA
The DNA here is from genome assembly GCA_023101885.1 of Typhlomys cinereus. Classification (NCBI taxonomy): domain Eukaryota; kingdom Metazoa; phylum Chordata; class Mammalia; order Rodentia; family Platacanthomyidae; genus Typhlomys; species Typhlomys cinereus. The sequence continues at coordinate 1,215,862 of JALPQD010000008.1, read as the reverse complement.
CCCAGTCTAGGCTCTGTAGCAAGACTCTGACTCAAAAAAAGAAATGACTTTAAAGCTACAGCTATTACAAACATGCTTGAGGAGTTAAAAGGAAATACACTCAAAGGGAAAAAATGGTCCTAATGAATGAAAGAATCATTGATAGACATGTATAAATTAATAAATGGAAATCTTAGAACTGAATAATACTTAACTAAATGATAACTTACTAGATCAATTTAATAGTAGACTGGAGATATTAGAAAACTCAGATACCTCAAAAACAGATCCATAAAAACTAGGCAAGCTAAAGAATGTGAAAAAAAAAAAACAAAAAAAATGAGGACTCCTTGACTCAGATCTGTAGATAAGAGAAAATGGTCTAATACATGTCTGTAGTTTATCAGGTTGGTATAATTTTAATTCTACAACCATGAAAGAGCAATAAAGGGAAATTATAGATCTATATTAAGATAGATGTATAATACAGATATATTTTATTAATATAGATATATAAAAATCTGAAAACATTATGTAACATGCCACATAAATTGTGTACATGGAATAAAATGATAAGACATACAAGAAATGCATGCCATCAGGAAAACTGACTGATGTAATTTACTTCATCAAGAGGCTGACATTGATAGCTCATGTGATATCTCAATCAATGATTACAAGAGGGAGGGCATTTGAGTCTGTCCAGCAGCTGTTTACTTTTGTCTGTGTTCCCCTGTAAGTAAGCATAAATGAAAGCAAAAATTGGATACTGGGCCCTAGCATACAGTTCATGCTTTTCTTACTCTGTCTACCACTGACATCTCCACCTTCAGTATAGTATTTTGAAGCAAATTCCAGACATATTTCATCCATAAGTCCTTCAGTATGTATCAACTTTAAGAGATAAGAGCTATTTTAGAGAGATTGTGGCTCTTTACCATATTGGTCTTCTCTTTTTTCTTCACATTGCAGTTGATGATGGAATTGCATTGTGGGTTTACTTTGCTTCTTCTAGCCCCATGTTTTCATGTAACAAAGATTCTACTTTGAATCCTGCTTGCGGTGCATTATTCATGGATTTAGATATTTGGTTGAATTCTAACTTTTTGTACCAAAGGTAATGCTCACTCTAATTACATCATCTCAGAAGGGATATCTTTTCTATCTTCCTTTTTGTAAGAATATTAATGGGTAGGTTTGTTTTCAGATTAATCTGTCCATGCTATCATTCCTTATCAGCACCTCCACGTTAGTTTAGCAAAAATGAACATTCTAATTCTTTATTCCTATTCACGGCCCATTGGGAGTTGTATAGGTTAATCTTTTCTGTTGCTGTGAGATACCACTGAGGCTCAAACAACTTAAGGGGAGAAAGGAGATTTATTCAGCTTTCAATTCCAGAGGAGAGATACAGTTTTTCATGGCAGAAAAGCATGGCTGGGAGCTGAGGCTGGAGAAGGTTTAAGTGACTGCAAATATATCATAGATGCTCAGAGCTGTAAAACTGCTAGCTGCACAAGCAGACTAACTAACTGAAGCAGGATGGGGCTAACCAACCAGGAGCCCACTTCCTGTGACTGCCTTGCTCCAGCAAGGCTCTACCTCTCAAAGATGCCATGACCTTCCTACACACAGATAACAGCTAAAGATTCCAACATATGAGCCTGTAGAAGACAACTCACAGCTCAAACCATAACAGGAGGTTTTTTTTTTTTTTTAATGGAAACTTTCCCTTATCAACTTTTTGGTCACCTTAAGGCATATTTTAAACAAAGAATTCAGGACAAATGCGCTATTCTTTTTAATCATGAGCTTTCAAAATAAATAGGTTGTTAAAATTATCCAAAGCTAATCAATAGTCCATCTCCTTTTGAGTTATATTGCTAAACCTTGTATTTTCAACATAGTTAAGTTTTTTTAAAATGAAATATAATCTTTCTTCTTGGTGTTGGTGCTAGGAAATGTAATGATTCCCTTAAAGGTGTCTGTGTCTTAATCCTGTAATCTCTGGACATTTTTCCTACGTGGGCAAGGAAAAATTAAGTCACAAAGGGAATTAAGATTGGTATTCATTTGACTATTTGATAAGGAGATAACACTTATCTATTTTGGCTCAATGTAATAGGGTCTTTAAAAGTAGATGAGGGATGGATAAGAAGTAAGTTACAGTGAAAAAGATTTGATTTGCAACTGCTAGATTTGAAGAGTAGATTCTTGGGATACTGGTGGTCTCTGGAAGCTGAGAAGAGTAAGTAATTGGATTTTTTTCCCCAGAGCTTCCAGAGAGCAAGCCAGCCCTGCTAACTTTTTCTTTGACTTTTAACCCAGTGAGGCCTATGTCCTAACTTCTGACCTAATGAACTATAAGATCATAAATTCATGTTGTTTTAAACCACCAAGCTTTGTTTTAATTTGGTCAGGACAGGACTTATCTCTGTAAGAACAGTGTCACTAGTAACCATAGAACACAGCAAGTATTCCAGTCAGTAAGAATTCAATAGATTTACACAGTAAAGCTAGGAACCTAAAAAATTCTGCCCATCTATAGTAGCAAAGCAATAAATATAAATACAAGTAAAATTAAGAAAGTGTCTTTGGTAGCACAAAGAAAAAAACACTATAGCTAAATTTCTAGCAATTATATGAGAACTCCATAATGAAAATGGAAAACCTAGAAAGAACATAGAATATGATCTGATAAAGAGACATGTGTTCCATGCTTTTGGATGGTATGCAGTATTACCAGTATTTGAATTCCCTAAAATAATTGGTAGTGTTGAAGTTATAGCTCTTAATCTGGTTATAGCTCTTAATCTAGCCTGCAGGAGAGTTCATACCAACACTAGGGGGTCCGAGAGAACTGGCCATAGCATATCCACAGCACTTCTGAGAGAGGGGCAAATGCATGTCTGTTCAAATATGCTGAAGAATGTCAATTTAATTAACCAGCTTCCTCAATTTTATCCACTTGCCTAGGGAATAACCCCACTTATCTCCAGCTGTGTCTTCCCACATCAATTAGACAATCTCCTGCAGGCTAATTTAGAGTTTAACTCAACTACTAATTCTTTACAATGTGCCCAGATTTCAGCCTTCAATTGTCAAGTTAACACCTGTAGCTAACTATTACAGTAAGCTTATTTTATCACAAACAGAATTGCAATTAACTACTTGAGGAACTCAATAAAATAACTCTAAAATAAAAATAAATAATGGAAGTTCTCAAACTGTTAATTATGTCTCTTGCACAAGGAAGCATACCAAATCTGAAATAAGAAACCCGAACAGGAGCCAATGAGATGGCCCAGTGGGTAAATATTCTTGCTGTGAAGTTGGATGATCTGAGTTCAATTCCAGGAACTCACATGGTGGAAGGAAAAAACAAACTTCCTGAAAGCTGTCCTCTGATTTCTACATGTATGCCTGTAGCCACATGAACTGAGGCATGCATATGCCAACACACACACACACACACACACACACACACACACACACACACACACACAAAGTGAATGAATGAATGAATAAATAAATAAAACAAATGTAAAACTTCAAAAAAGAACTGGAAGTAACAAATTAGTGTGGTACTTAGAAGAATAGACTATTATAACACTGGAACAGAATATAAATCTTGAAGATTAAACTTAATGTAGTTAATATATGACAAAGGTGGTGTCATGAATCCTTAAGTATAAGCATTGAATGCTTAAAGTGTTGGAAAATGCAGCTTCCTCTGGTTGGGGGAGAAGCTGAACGTTAGATTACTATTTGATATCATGGATGGATTTAGTTATTAGAATCGGAACGGTAATACTATAATGCTAATAGAGAAAATAGAAACTCATAGCCCCTAGAAATTAGAAGGACTTCTTAATGTCAAAAAACCAAACACAGATGTAGGACAAAAATGACTGATTAATAGAGAGCAATTAAGCTTTTATTTTACTATTAATTAAGCAAACCACGGAAAAAAGTTTATGAGCAGATGGAAAAGGAAATAGGCTTTTGAAGTGTCTAAAATGTAATTTAATAATAACCAATAGGATATAGGGGCTTTCTGTATGAAAGGAAAATGATCCAAGTTGAAAAATGGACAGAGGGCATGAATAATTTATGACAGCAGTCGAAAATCTTTGAAGCATAAAACAATGTACTCAGGTTTACCAGTAATTCGAGAAAATCAATAGTAAAATGATATTTCACATGTATAGGAAACAAAAAAAGCTCAATAATGCTAATGTTGGGAAGAAGGAAGAATGTGGAGCAACAGCAAATCTCAAGTAGTGGAAATGTAGAGGGCTGGAGTTTTTAGGACAACTACTTGGGATTATTCCCTCATACTCCATGACTTACCAATTGCTTTTCAGCTCATCACACACAATATGAAAATTGAAACCAAGCACAAAGAAGGAAGGATATTTGCAATCTACAGACTAGATGAAAGAAACCTGAATATATAAAGATCTAGTGAAAGTAAAAGAGGGGTTGGAGATAAGGCTCAGGTTAAAGTGCTTGCATGGCAAAAGGATTGAAGTTCAGAACTCCTGATCCCTACTTAAATGCTGGATGAGTGTGGCAATCTATCTGCAATTTCTGAAGGCAGAGTCTGAGAATCCTTAGGTGAACTCTGGGTTCAACTAGAGACCTGAACTTCAAAACAATGTGGTGGAGGAACAATTCCTAGAGGATGATTTCTCATATTAACCTCAGACCTCTACACACACACACACACACACACACACACACACACACACACACGCCTTCCATACACAAGAAAATGGAAAAAAGAAAGAAAAAAATAAAAGAGAAAGAAAGAGAACAAGAGAGAGAAACAATTGTGTAGATAATGGTTATCGGAATTATTAGGCAATCCACAAAGAAAATGTGAAATGCTAAGTAGACCAACTCAAAGTTGCTCAACATCAACAGTACTCAAAGATTTAAAATAGAACTATGATGCTTATAAGAACAGAAAAATTAAAGACCAGACAGTATCGATGTTATCAAGGTGAAAAAGAAATAAACACTCCTACTTTCTAGCAGAAGCTTAAATTAACCTGGGTTTGAAACAAGGTATATTATTACCTTTGAGTTCCATATGTGCAAAACTTGACATGGTTTCCACCCATTTCTACTATATTACACATTCACTAATAGAAGTCCTAGAATGTTTACAATGGCATTATAAATAAGAGCTAAAACACAAATAGTACAATTGACCATCAACAGTAGAAAGGGTAAATAAATCAATGTATATTTCTGTTTTAGATTGAACTTCAAATACTCGGCATCAAGATTTGACAAATATTACTAGATAATGAGATAAACAAAGTCACTGAAGGATATATGTGCATTAACTCTATTTAAACAGCATTAATAAGAAGACAAATTGAACAGCATCCTGTTTGGAAATGTATGCATGTACATCTATTGTAACAAAAGTGTCATGCTGGTTACTTCCAAGACAAGGAAGCAAGACAATGGCAAGGCATTTTTGAGGTCTGATAATAACCATTTCTTAACTGTGTATCAGACACACAGGTACTGCTCACTTCATTACTAGGATGACCTTATTTTATTTAGCAATAAAATGTCTTTGTGATTGGATTGGCGATCTCTTAGATTCTTATCTTTGGTAGACTTTAGGCTCTTAACAGATATATGGTTGACCTCTCATTGACAGTTCATTTTGTGAAATACACGCCAAGATTCACACAACGATGAATTAGACAGGAACATTAACGGAAGCATCGCAGAACAGGGGACTTCGGAAGAGGATTATAGCGACCATTCAGGGATGCGACTGGGATTTTCCGTAAGAGTTAAGGAGTTTCAGGTCTGTTTCTTTCTACCTTTGTCTTGGGCAAATCTCTAATCCTCGACTTCTTCATATTGGTTTTCTAAATCGTTTTATGAAACTCGAGGAGGATGAGGAATTATTTTACAACTGGGGAAACTAGGGCGGGGCAGTGACACTAACGGTGCCATCACCACGTTGGAACTCAGAGCTGTCACTGGGCACCCCTTTGTACAGCTATTCTTTCCGCAGGCTTTGCGCCCACAGCATGACGTCACAGAAGAGCTGCCCCGCCCACCCTGACTCTCCGGAAGCCCCGCCCTCTGTCTCCGCCCCCGACACTCCTCGCCCCTGGCGCGCGCACGCGGCCTGGCGCGACCCCGTTGTAGTCTCTTCCGGCCCCGCCCTTCCCGGCTGCCATGACAACGGGTCCACGCCCCGCGCTCAGCTGCTACTCGGGCGGGACCCAGGCTGGACCGCGGGCCCCGGCCTGGGGGCCACAGCTGCCACCGCCGCCACCACCTCGTCTCCTCCCCGTCCCCGTCCCACCCCGCGACTCCCCGCCTCACTCGGGCCCGTGGCCGGGGTCCCTCCCCGCCAACCCACCCTGAGCGGATGCCGAAGGTGAAGGCGCTGCAATGCGCTCTGGCGCTGGAGATCCGCTCTGTGAGTACCGCTCACGTCCCCCGCCCCGGAACCGCCGACCCGTCGCCTCGGGGGCGGCTGAGACCTTCCGCTCTCGGGATCGCCCTGGGGAGCCCAGGACCGGTCACCTCGGACTCCCCTCTGCTTGTCCCCCCACCCCTAATATCCCCCACGCCCACCGCTCGAAAGTCAGGTCTCTTCCTGGTCTCAGCCCAACTTCCACTTTCGATGCGTTCAGATCGCTGCTCCCCCACTTTGGAGTTGTTCTCCTGCTTCCAGCTCGCCGGTCTGTTGGGGCGGTGGTGTTCCCTTTAAGTTCCTGCTAGCTTCTTTGAGTGATACTTTCTGGGGGACTTCTGCTCTGTTCTGGGGTGTGTGACCCTTTCTGTCCACGTCGCTGCGCGCACCTCCTCTTAGACCTATTTCAAAGTTTCCTGCGGGCGAAGCAGCTGTTTTCTTCAGTCTGACCAGTCCCCGCCCCCAATAACTGACTCGTGGCATGGTCACATAAAGTACATGGTCTTAGGCTTTCCGAGAGAAGTCCTCAGTCTCCATACTTGAACAGTCTTCCAGTTCAGCCCACCGAAAGGTCCCCTCAGCTTTCCTGGGAAATGCCTAAGGCTCCTAGCTTGCAACACCACCGTCACACTGCAGAACTGCTGGAGAGCTACCTCCTCTTCCAGCCTTCTGTGGAAATCCAGTTAAGACAGACCATCGCGCCCCGCCCTCCAGATAGGGTTCAGGCCTTTCCAGGCAGCGAGAAATTTCTCCAAGAGTTTCCAGCGCCTTCCTCTGCAATCCCGAAGAGACTCCTCTTATTTTCCTCTTTCTTTCTAGAGGTTCCCCCCTCCAATTTCTTCTTCCACTTATTTTCCCTTGTCTGTCCTCTAGAAGTGCCCTCATCTCTATTCAGCCCTTTGCGCAGCATAACGAGGGATCGATGACTTTTAAGTATTCCCCACCACTTTTCTGGGGCTTTCTCTTGTGGTCCCTCCTGTGTTTTCAACCTGCAGGCTCTGCAGACAGGCTTTTTTCTCTGCACTTATTCCATGCTTTGCAGCACCCCTTCTCCCCCTTCTTTTTACTTCTCCTTCCTCCCCCTTGCAGGAAATCGCTGCAACTTGGACAGAAGTCACAAAACTGTTCCAGGTCTTTTGTTCAGCTTTAAAAAGGTTGGGGGAGGGGCGGGGCAGAGGATATGGTGGGGTTGAGAAGATCCTTTCTGGGACATTTACTTTCTGTTCAAGCCTGCAGAGATTTGACTTAGAAGCTTTGTACTAGCCTTAGCTTTCTATGTTTGAATCAACAGCTGCCTTTGCTGGAAACTTTTTGTAAAGTGAGATTACTTTGGCAGAAAAAAGCATGAAGCATCTCAAATGGGTTAGATTCAGGGCAGCAAGTTCAGCCTCTGCAGACTTTGTTACTGGCTGCTGCTTCCTCCTTTTGTAATCAATAGGTTTAGCAAACTGGTCAGTGCAGCTGCCTGAGAGGCTGGCTGCTGCTTCTTTGGTTGTCAGTAACTTGGGAGGAGGAAGTTCTTTATATTGTAGGATTATAGCCAGAAGGAGTCAGAAACAAGCATTTTATTTTGCTCATGAGACTTTGCAGTATAAGTTTTACCGAAAGAACTCATCAGAGTTAAAATTATGTTGGTAGAAACATAAAAATGTTTAATGAGCATTTTACTCACGAGGTCGCATAGTTCTAATAAAGCTAAGACACTGCATTTCATCCCTTCTAAAGGTGAGAAAATTGAGGTAAACCATGATTTACTTGTGCAGGGTGGCACAACCATTTGGGTGCACATCTACAGGACGCTATGTTTTCTGAACAGTAAAAGTCCTTTTAACAGAAAAAACAATTAGCAGCCTTAGGAGACAAACCAGCTTAATTAATCTGGCTTTGAATGGAGTTTGCTTCCAAACTCTTATTTCCTAAACCCATTTCTCATCTATTCTCATGGCTGTTGATAACCATTTTCATTGTTATGATATATACAGCTACACTACATATATATGTGTGAATTTACTTTCTTACACTATAGATAGCATATTATATAAGCTGTTCTGCACCATGCTTATCTGTCCCTTAGTTTATTGTATCTTGGAGATCACTTTTTCATATTTTTAAATTGAAGATTTCAGATAGAATAGTTGGAGAAATAATTTAATAAATAACTCCATTTCCATGTTACCTTTTCTGCTAGTGGATTTTGATAAATTCATACACTTACACCTTCAAGATCCTTGTCAATATTGAGAAAATTACATCCTTCCTGAAATTGCTTCTTGTGCTGTACAAGCCACGTGCAAAAGAAATCACTGTTCTGCTTTTCGTCATTAAGTATTAATTTAGAAGTACTTGAATTTCATAATTGAGGCTATAGTACCTAATATTTTGTGTCTGATGTCCCTTGCTCAGAATACTCTTGAAAGTCTATCATATTGTGTGTCTTAGTGGTTTATTTCTTTAAATTGTGGAACAAAATTCTCTTTATGGATATACTACAGTATTCTCTTTTAAAATGGGCAAATCCATATGTACTCATAGGGCTGGAGAGTTGGCTCTGGGGTTGAAAAGCCCTTGCCTCAAAAACAAAAGAATCTGAGTTCAGATCCCACATAAAATGAAATTGGCAGTGGAATGAATTTCTGGCCCTGGAAGGCAGAGAGCCTAGTAAATCTCAGAGCAAAGCAATAAGGAGATAGAGCAATCCAGGGTGATCCTCAGGTCACCCTTGGGCCTCCACAGACACATACAGTGCCCTCTTCTATACACACCTACACATGTATACATCCACACCTATACATGCAAAAAAAAAACTGTATGTGTTCACAGTGTACAAAGAGGTTGTATTTTCTTTTTGCTGTGACAAAATGCCTATCAGGAGCAACTTAGGAGAGGAGTATTTTGGCTCATAACATTAGGGATATCAGTCTGTCATGATGGGGAAAGCATGGGAGTTGGGGTAGCTTTGTCCATTATATAAAAGCTTAAAGTGTAATCAGGAAGCAGAAAGGGGACTAGAGACTGAGCCAGACTATAACCCCAAGGCCTGTCCAAAGTGGCCCATAGCTGACACTAGGATGTCTCTGTCCTAAAGGTTTCACAGCCTCCCAAAACATCATCACTATCTGGAAGCCTGTGAGAGATGTTTCATATTTAACCCCTAACAGTGAAGTTTTACTATTTGGATACATTGTGAAATGATTAGATACAGCAAATCAACATGCTACTACCCCACATGCTACTGCCTCATATGGTTTTTCTTATGAAAATGTTTAAAGTTTGTTTTCTTAGGAACTTTCAAGTATGTAATATATTATTATTGACTATAATCTACCATGCTGTATTATAGTTCCAGAACTAACTCATCCTGATTGAAACTTATTACCAGGTCACCAACGTTTCCAACTTCTTCATCCTTACTACCAAGTCCTGGCAGCCACTATTCTGCTTTATGACTCTATGATCTTGACTTTTGTAAAGACTGTTCTTACAAGTGAGACCATGCAATATTTCCTTGGCTTATTTCACTTGGGATGATGCTGTCCAGTTTCATGTATACTACTGCAAATGACAGAATTTTCCTATATTTAGAAGCTTAATATACACCATCTCTCAAATATATAGTTTGTTTTTTAAAAGTGCATTTAACCAGCAGTGGGCTATTAGGTTGATTCCACATCATGGCTATTGGCAATAATGCTGCAGTGAACGTGGGTGTGCAGATATCTCTTCTGTATATGGAATTCATTTCTTTTGGGTGTATACCAAAAAGTAGCATTAGAAAGTAGTTTTATTTTTTAATTTTTAAATATTTTAAGCAGTTTTTATCTTTGACAATTTCTTATGTGTATGTAATGTATTTTAATCATATCCATTCCCTACTGTCCCTCACTACCCCTTAATTCCCCCCAACAATCCTTTCTTTCATTCTGTCTCTCCCTCCCTCCCCTCTCTTCTTTCCATATATATTATAAAGCTCACTGTATCTCATTAGTTCTGCCTGCACAGGAATGGTTGTTGAGCCATCCCCTGGAACATGGGCAACCTCCCGGTGGCCACACCCCTGAAGAAAAAAGATTCCTCCTTCCCCAGCAGCCATCAGCTGTCACTAACTGCTTAACTTATGATGTGGCTTCATGAACCCTTTCCCACTACATGTTGGAATGTTAAGTGGTTAGATCCTGTGTAGGTCTTCACATGTAGCCATTGCTGCTGTGGGTTAATGTCCAAAAGACAGCAGTTCACTGCACTTGTCCCCATCCTCTGACTTACATTCTTTCTACTTCCTTTTCCGTGAGGCTCTTTGAGTTTTGAGCTGGAGACTTGATAAAAATGTTCTATTTAGGTCTGAACACTGAACAAGTCATGTGTTCTCAGTGCTTTGGATATCTGTGTTATCATTTCCTACTGCAGAAAGAAACTCCTAGCCAAGTGTTGAGAACAGTACTAATCTGTTGGTATAAACACGAATAATTAGAAGGAGGCAGTTTAACAGCATGCCTTTTATGCAAAACAACAGTAGTAGGTTTCCTCCAGGGCATTTTTACCTTCTTAACTGTAGGCTGTTAACTGGTTTACAGTACCAGATACTAATAATTTCATGGGAGTAGACCCCAAGTCCAATCAGAAAGTGACTGGTTACCCTCACAACAGCGATGCCTCTATTGCAGCTGTGGGCACATCTTACCTAGTAGGTTGGTATTATAGCATGCATTTCTATTTTTTCATTATTTTTAAAGACCCTTCATGTGGATTCTTGTTGTGGTATTTACGTCACCACTGACAGAATCCAAGGGTTCCCATTTTCTACATTCTCGTATCCACATAGTATTTTCATTCTGACTTGTTTTAGACAATACTGTCTTATTGGGGTTTTGACTTCCCTGATGATTAGAGGGACACCTTTTTTTGTACTTGGTTGGCCATTTTCTTTCTCTTTTTAAGGAATGTATATTTAAATAGATTTTTGAAGGGTTTTTAGACTTTAAAAAAGTTTTATCTTGCTGTTGAGCATTTTAATCCTTATATGTCTTGATGCTAACTCCTTAACAGATATATGGTGTGTAAATATTTTCCTGTTCCCTAGGTTGTCTCTTTATTGTCTTCTTCCTTTGAAGTGCAGAAGCTGCTTGGTTTCATGTTATTGTTCTCTTGTTGGTAGTTGTTTGAGGGTTTCCAGGTTATAGATACCACCTTTTGAAGAAACCAGGCTTAGATATAGAATATCCTATATTGTATTATTCCCAGATTTGTTTTTTCTTTGGTGAAACTTTCAATTTGTTTCCAATTTCTACATGCTAATGCAAGATTAATTAATATTTTATATCCATTTGTCTTTTGAAATTGTGGTTCCCCCATTCTCCTGTCTACATGTTTAGTTTTTGCTGCAGCTTTACATGAGTGGTAATCACATATGTGTGGTATTTATAATGCTGTGGGAATATGAGGGCAGAAACACAGTGAGCTTGAAAGGTTTGGATGTATCACACATTTCATGTTGTCCAACACAGCCATATGACTTGAGAGAAAGATATATTGGTGGGAGAAAAGTGTGACTTTTCTCAAGGAATCTTTTAGGAATGATAGGATATGCCAAGTAACTTGTTTATAAAGAGCACTGAAGAAATTATATTTCCTAAGATTTGCACTTTCAGCATTTGAAGTTTATCTGTGGTAGGAAAGAGTGATTCTGTTAGTTTTGTATTATGACTTAAATTTTGAGGGGAAAATACAAGCAAGAAATTGATGTGGAACTTACAATGTGGAAAATACAATGAAACTGGCTAATTTACTTTATAAAAATGTCAGTTATGGTTAATTTTATGCAATTCTCAGCTATTCTCTATATGCTCTTGGCCACATATTCCAATTCATATATATATATATATATATATACTATATATATATATACTGTGATCTCCTCTGCACTTAATAATTGTTGCAGTTTAGTCTCGTTATAGATTTTTAAGAAACTAAATATCACGAATATAGTTGAGGCTTCATTAGTGCTTTCTGAGTGAATTTTTATTGTGTGGGCTTGTAGCACATAGTAATGATACTGCCCATAGTCAATGACTATGACTCTTAGACCCTTAATAACTCTTAGAAGTGCACTTACACATATCATCACCATTATGCTTTCCCAGGCTTCTAACTGATTGTGCATTCAGTTAAGCTGATGTTGAAGATGAGCCATAGTGTTGAAGCTCATGGTTTAATGCCAGTATAAATGGTATTAAAAAACTGTTTAGAGGCTGGAGAGATGGTTCAGGGGTTAAGACTCTGCCTTGCAAGCAGAAGGTACTGAGTTCAGATCCTAGGTCCTATGTAAAATGCCAGGTGGAAATGACATTGACCTATATTTCTGACTTTGAAAGGTAGGCTTTTAGAAGGGCATTGGTTATATTTCTCTTCATTTTTTAAAATTTTTTTTATATTATTATTATTTATTCAACTGTGTACATGTGTGTGTGTGTGTGTGTGTGTATGTGCTCGCGCATGCGCACGCGTGTGTGTGTGTGTGTGTGTGTGTGTGTGTGTCTGTGTCTGTGTATGTGTAGAACCATGGACGAATTCGCGAACCACCATGGACGCCTCCACCTCCTTCTGCCCCGGGATTCACAGGCTCCGCCCTTCCAGGACCAGAAGCGCAGGCCACCCCAGCTTCCGCCTGGCGTCTATACGTGGGATCTGGGATCCAAACTCGGGACCTTCCGCCTGCAAAGCGGAGGCTTAACCCCTGAGCCACCTCTCCAGCCCATTTCTCTTCATTTTTATGTAGTTGAAGCTAGTTCCTAAATTATCCAATAATTTCTTACTTGACCTGTGAGTGATTTAGAATTGCGTTCTTTAATTTCTGAACATTTAGGCATTTTTCTCAAATACTTAGTACTACTTATTTTTAGTTTAATTTCATTGTAATTGAAGTATATTCCTATGATTTCAGTTCTTTTATGTAATTAAGGCTTGTTTTATAGTATATCAATTATGCAGTTTTTTGCCTCATTTACTTTGACAAGTATGATAAGGTATTTATGCATTTGACTTTGTTCTGTTTTGTCAATTAAATGTTCAACATCAGAAATGTTCTACTTTATCCTTGGTAGTCTTTCTTTTTTTTGGAGCCTACTTTATGTATTAAAGATCTAGCTTTCCTTTGATAGTAATGGTACATATTTTTATGTCGTTTTGTTTTTCTACTTCATCTTTGTTTTTAAATTGTGATATAATTCACATGGCATAAATCTACCACTTTAAAGTAGGTAATTCAGTAAATTTTTTATATTTTCAAAATTGTGCAATGATTCTATTGTATAATTCTGTTGTCATCACTGAAGAAATTCTGTTTTGTAATAGTCATTCCCATTCTGCCCCTCCTGCTACTACTTATCATAAGCCAAGAGGGTGTTTGTCTTTCATAAGATAGAAATTATATGGGGATTATCTCTGAAGCTAAAGAACACTGAAAACTTATTGCATTAGTTTATTTTCTGTTGCTATACTAAAATATCCTTTGATAAGAAATTTAAGGAGAAAGAGTTACAGTTCCATCATTACAGAGAAGTCATAGCAGCAGGAGCTTGAAGCAGCTGGTTATATCACATGCCCATAAGAGAAACACACCAGATATGCATGCTTGCTTAAAAGAAAGCTCTACTTGCTTTTTCCTTTTATTTAGTCCAGGACCCTATGCCCAGGGAATGGTGTTTCCTACTTATATAGGCTGTGTCTTTCCACACCATTTAAGGTAATCAAGATAAGTTCCCACCGACATGCCTAAAATGTCCTCTCCCAAGTGATTCTAGAGTGTGTCAAGTTGACAACAGACTATCACACTATAGAGAAGGAGTACAACAAAGACTATTGCATAGGCAGAGTAGTCTAGGTTACATGCATGAATAGACGAGCAGATTGCTCCAAAGACAGTAACTTCTGGAGTGCATTATCTAAGTTTATATTTTCTTTCAAATATGTTCCCTTGGCTGTCATAACATGTGGCAGACAGGTAAGAGCTAGACAGGCACAATAGCTCACCAGACTTTTTTGTACATACCATGTCTCATTAACATCTTAAATCTTTACTTCATGGTATACTGTTTCAGTTTGTATGTGTGTGTATCTCTTCCAACATGTGCTGTAATATTTAGAAAAGCTGGTTTCCCCTTGAAGTGGAACAGGAGAAGGGAGTCTTGGGTGTGAAAGAGTTGAAGTGTTATTCTTCACTCCTTGATCTCCACATCTGTAGTCTAGTGGCTTGGGTCACGGTAGGTCCTTTGTGATTTAGCAGTTCTGACTCTCCATAGGTCCATGCGTCCAGTTTTAGTTTATCCTGACAATCAGGAATGTCATGGCAGTGTTCATGATGGTGGAAACATGGTGTAGCAGACCTTGAACATAAAGATAGATTGGAATTTTCAGGTGACTATGACCTGTCACATAATAATACCATTTTTATGGTTTAGGATTTGACTTTCAACATTTCTATAAATGGAATTATGTAGCATATAGCCTTTTGATTAATTTTATTACTTTTTATGATAGTGTGTACCATCAGTTTTTTAAAACTTTATTGTATATGTGTGTGTGTGTGTGTGTGTGTGTGTGTGACAGAGAGAGAGAGAGAGAGAGAGAGAGAGAGAGAGAGAGAGAGAGAGAGAGAGAGGACTGTGTGTCCTGTGGAGGACCAAATTTGACTTCAGGAGTCATCCTGGATTGCTTCTACCTCCTTTTTGCTTCACTTTTGGATTTCCCAGGCTCTGGCCATCAGGACCGGAAATGCAGGCTGCCACTTCCATCTGGTGTTTTCATGTGGGATTTGGGATCTGAACTCAGGACTTCCTGCTTGGGAGGCAGAGTTTTAACCCCTGAGCCATCTCTCCATCCCATATCAGTTCTTTATATTGTGTGGCCAAATAATATTCTATTGCTTATCTAGAATTCAATGGCTGATGAATATTTGGTTTGTTTCCATGATTTATATATTATGAATAAAGCTACTATACCTGTGTATACATTTTGCAGGTGGAAACTTTCAGTATTTCAGAATATACCCAAGAGTATAATTGTTGGTTTTGTGGTACCCTTGATAGATATTTTTGAAGAGCTGTCAAAACTTTTTCCATAGTGGTTCCACCATTTAAATGTGACCGATAACATATGAGTGTTACAATTTGTTTTTATTGTCTGTACTTTTTATTGTAGTCATCCTAATTTATTTTGATATGTATTTCCCTAATTTCAGCTGATGTACAACATATTTTCAAATTTGCTTAACTTCTTTGGAGAGATGTTTGTTTCTTCTTTGTGTGTTTAGAGACTTTGTTAGATCACATCTAATTATAATTGTTATGTCATTTTGACATATTTCTTATTTTTACTAATTGTATTGCTACTAGCTGCCTTTCTTTGTAACAAGCTTCCTGTCATTGAACACTTTGTTTATGCATATAATCGATACAATTCTCTTTTGGTTATACCTTGTATACTATTTATTTTTCTACCTTTTTTGCTTTATGTCTTTGACTGTAAACTGTATCTCTTATAGACAGTACCCAAATAAATGATAGTATTTTTATGACATTCATTTTTATTAATGTGCAAAGGGAAAAATAAAAAGAATGTGAGTACCTGTAGTTTAGCACAATTCAGAAATTTATGCACCTTTTTCACTCTAGGGAAGGCAATAATAGAGAATTTCAGGGGGACAGTAAATCATTTTTAGAGGTGCTCAGTGAATTCATATAATATTCAAATCACTGGGGAGATTTCTGTTTGACTCATAACACAAATGATATGTAAATGAGTTTCTTTGGGATTTGCATTGGTTATTTTCATCAGTGTGAACAAAATACTTGAGTGAAAATACCTTAATTAAGGAAATACTTATTTTAGCTCATAGTTTCCAAGCAGTTTCAGTTTATCCTGACAATCAGGAATGTCATGGCAGTGTTCATGATGGTGGAAACATGGTGTAGCAGACCTTGAACATAAAGATAGATTGGAATTTCAGGTGACTATGACCTTTAAAGATAACCTAATAAAGTTCAGTGTCAGAAATGAAAATTAAGTATTCAAACATAAAGTTGTAGGGAACAGTTTATATTAAAATTATTGCATTTAACCCTTCATTCCCATAAGCTTATGACCATTTCATAATGAAAACTACCTTCGGTCCAATTTTAAATGTCTCTGTAATTTTTTTTAACAGTCTTAACCTTGTTCAAAGACTCAAGGTGATCTCTTAGAGGAGAGCCCCAATAAAATCAAAAGCAATTTATATACTTCCTATATACAATGATACAGGGCAAATAATCCCAACCAAAAAGGAACATTAGGATAGTAAGAAAAGGTGTGACCAAAGCAGGATTGAAAACCAGCAGGACAAATGTTAAAATCAGAATCTCCATGTCTAGCACCTGGGTCATCTGGTACCACATCTGGACTGGACAATGAGCTTGGTCAGTTTCACATCTACAGTTCTAACGTTAAATAGCATGTATTATTACCTCTCTTGGTCCAGCTCTACTCAGCTTACAGCTTATTTCAGCAGATGCCCCATGTTCCTTGCGTCTTCAATATTCTTAGGGCTTCATCTTCAAAGTTTTCTGCTAGTGCATGAGATCCGTGCATGGAATCTTACCCTGCTATACTTTGCCTGACCCTTCCAGGCTTCCTTAAACCTCAGTACAAGCCTCTATGATCCCTTTACTCTTGAATTCTGCATGCTTGTAAGATCAGCACCACACAGAGATAATAATAGATTCTGCTGGGCCTCTTTGGGCCCATGGCTATAATGATCCCTGACTGCCCTCAATGCTACATTCTTTTTTATATCCTAGTTCTCAATTTTTAAATTTGATTTTCTAGTTTTACAAGCATATTAAGTATTTATCCCTGCTTCCCTCTATTCCCCATTCCTCCAATTCCCCTTCCTTTCCTTCCATCAAGCCATCTCACTCCCTCCTGCCTTCCTGCCTGTCTGCTTCTATGGACTGCAGAGTTCCTTCTGGCTTGTCTACTCCTGTGGAGGTTCAGACCTCTTGTGGCATACTAAGTTGCCTCTCTTCAGGCCACCCCATTGATAGGAGCAGTTCCCTTCACTCATCCAGCTTTAGTCCTCAAAGTTTCCACTGTATGTTCTTACCTCTCTTAAGTTCCTTGATAGTCTATGGGGGCATGTTGGTATGTCAGTCATTATGCAGGTGTCTGATAAGGACAAGTTTCACTGTAGTGAGTTTCTGGATGTAGCAGTCCTGCTTTGAATGGAATGTCTTGTCCAGTGGTGAATCTTCCCATCTTTAGGTTCTTACAGTCTCAACACCCCTCTTCCTAAAGGTTCCCTAAGCCTTAGCATGGGGAGAGATTAGGTTGGCCTGATTCTGGGTGAGCCTTGCTGTGTCGCTGGACCTCTGCTGGCCATTGTCGTCCACCTCACTGCTCTTCTACTGCCCTAGGCTGCATCCTGTCAGGGTCTTCTTCCTTTGGACTTCCCAGGTGGGTGCTTTCAGGAAAGGTTTTTTTTTGTTGTTGTTGTTGTTAAAGCCCAATTTGTACAAAAGTCTGTTGTAAATAGGTGTTGAAGAGGTAAGAATATATATAGAGGTTTAAGTATATACCTAAGATTGGAATGTTCATGATGGGAAAGGGTAAGAGCACTCCACACATGCTCCCTGGTGAGGAAGTCCCTGAAGCTTATTTGATCTCTCCTAACTCCAGAGACCACTACCACCTATTGTTTTAACATCCTGTTTGGGGGGCTTAGAGCTAGTCCATCTGGAGCGACCAACCCACAAGTTATCTTTATATCTTGTTTTTGTAGAACCTCTCATTATCTTTAAAGCCTTGGTGGAATGATTGCCACCAACTACTATTCTGTATATTCAGTTTTTATTGTGGGAGCTTGGGGTGGATAGTTGTTCCTATCAACTTGACAATTGAAGACTCTGGGAACATTTGTAAAGAATTAGTAGTAAACTAAACAAGCCTATAGGAGATTGTCTTAGTTACGGCAGTGACCCAGTTCATGGTCTGTGGGTGGGGCCTTTCATTGGGCAGATGGATAAAATGAAGGTAGCTGGTTAGATAAGTTGTCATTCTTCAGTGTATTTCCCTAAACATGCTGATTGGCAAGGAAAGTTTGTCCTTCTGTCAGTTGTCCTATGGATATAATGTGGCTAGTTTCCTTGGCTCCTGGTGTTGGGGTAGACTCTTCACCCAAGCTGGAATAAGAGCTGTAACCAGACAATTGTAAGCTAAGAGGAAATCCCTAGTTCCCATAAGACTTCAGGTCATGAGTTTATCCTCAGTTATGAGAGGGCTTGTTGTAAGTTCCTTGGGGGAGCCAACCTCCAGCCTAGTAGCACTGTATTGAGCAATGCAAGGCACTTTCATGAAAATCTTTCAAATCCTTTTCAGTTCTACATCTTGGGACCTTGAATACGAGGCATCTCATCCTCAAAATTTTGTCCTATTGCAAGTCCAAGATTTCTGTCTATTGATGGTAACCTTTTTAGCAGTTACAGACTCTTTTACTTCTTCTCCAGTTCTTGCTTTGAATTATTACTATAAACCTATTAAAACCCAGTATGCTGTCTTGAAATTTCCTCTACAAAATAAATTGTATTGTTACTTTTGAGTTTAGCTTAATTTAAAGCTTTAGGAAGTGGGCAGAATATCACTAAATTCTTTGTCACAGAGTCCTTGTACCCATTTGATACCTTATGGACACAGTCTTAATTGTATCCATTTATGTCAGCCCTCTGATCTTTTGCGCTCCTCTCAGGATGGTCCACTAAGCTTGGCTTACAGCATTCTAGAGCTTCTCTGATCTGCAGCTCCAAAGATCTGGAAATCATATGGTTAGGTTCAATCTCAACAGTTCATAACAATTTTATATTTTAACAATTAAAATAACTGATATAAGTAAGTTAAGGAGACAGAGTGTTTATTTTGGCCCTGAGTTTCAGAGTGATATCAGCCCATCACGATAGGGAAAGTGTGATTACAGGGACATGTGGTAGAGATTGCAACAAGTGTTGGCAAGCTAGACTAGAGAGCTAGATCAGAACCAGCAGAGAATATAGCCTTCAAAGTCTGGGTCCTAGTGGCCATCATCCACCAGGTAGGCTCTACACCTCAAAAGTTTTCATAACCTCTCAAAACAGTGCCACCATTGGGAACCCAATACTCAAAATATAAGCTTATGGGGAATATTCTAGATTCTAACCTTAACAGGACTGGAATAAAGACAATAGTGTCTATAAGCTTTGTACAATTGTGTTGTCAGAATTCATTCTTTCTTGTGTGATGTGAGTTTAGTTCAGAAAAACTTAAGAAGACACTAAAGGAAGTTGCTTCACCTGAGGGATTCACATTTTAGGCAGAGTAAGCAGTTTCTCTCTGACCTTTCCTAGGCAAGAAACAAAGGGAAGTCAGTGACACCTTAAGTCCCAGGGAAGAGCTGGAAGGCTTTAACTTTCTTTAGAACAAGTTGTTCAGTAAGCCAAAAATATATCTCGCTTTTGTAGTACTCTTAGTTCCTTCAACACCTAATTCTTATGTCTTTTTTTTTGGTTTGTTTGTTTCATTAAACATAATTAACTCATCCATGCTGTTCTCATTTGTTCCTTACTGTTGGAAAACACTTTCTGTACAAGGAATCCTTAGAAGTTATTATATTATGGGAGATTTTTTTTGTGTCTAGCTTCTTTTTTCTTTTGCATAGATAGAGAAAAGAAAAGGGAATGAGATTTGGAGAAGGAATTTTAGAAACTTGAGTTGCAAAATGGAATAGTGCTTTCGGCATTTTAAAAGGGGACATAACATGAGTTTTATTGAGAAATCTGCAAGATATATAAAATAATTAGGAGTACTTAGTAGGTGCTGACAAGAGATTTGGGTGGCTTTCATGCATTTTTTTTTTTTTTTTTTTTTTTTTTTTTTGTAAAAAAGGTGCTCTTGGCTTTCAGCTCTTTTCCATCAGGGAACTGCTGATGTTTATTTAACTTCTTATTTTTGCTGAATAAACTTCTATTTTGCTTCCCTCAGTTTTACTTTACGGTTTTTAAACTAAATCAGCTGTACTATTAGACTTATGTTTATTTATGAGGCCATTTTTCTGAGACTGAGATCTGCTGGTAGGTACTTATTAAACAAGATGTTCAGATCTTCCAGATGTTTCTCCGAACATTTATTTTTTTCCCTAAGTGCTTGTCTCATGTTCTTTAATCCAGATGTCTTCCTGTTCCCCTGCAGCAATATGAAAGTACATGATAGTTTTTAATTGATCTTACCTATAGCATTTGTTTATGTGTTTAATGGATTTTCATTTAACAGATAAGGTAGATTTACCTCTGCCTTTATTTTTTATTTTCAGTGCCTTCAGTTGTTTTCTTTTATCCGTATATTTTTTCTGTTAACTATTTAATTTCCTTGTTTTTTCTTTGAACATACTTTAAGTTTTTTAAAAATGATTTACGAGGTCATTTTAAAATGTATTAATCTGGTATAAATTAATATCAATTTAATATCAGTAGTACACAAAGTCTTTATTTCTATTTTGTTCTATTCTTCTCTTTATTATATTATTATCATAAAGCTACACCTTGCACACACAAGCTTTTCATCAGTTTTATAATTGTTACTTTATTACATTGTATTTTAAATAAGGTGAATTTAAAAACAAGAGGAAAAGGGGCTGGAGAGGTGGCTCAGGGGTTAAGCCTCTGCCTTGTAGGCAGAAGGTCCTGAGTTTGGATCCCAGATCCCATGTGTAGACGAGGGGCGGAAGTGGGGGCGGCCTGCGTTTCTGATCCTGGTAGGGCAGAGCCTGTGAATCCCGGGGCAGAGTAAACAAGGAGGAGGTGGAGGCGGTCCATGGTGGTTCCCGAGTTCACCTGTGGTTCTACACACACACACACACACACACATACACACACGTGCACAATTGAATAAATAATAAATAATAAAAAAAGAAGAAAAAATGCCATCTTTATGATTTTTTTTTTAATGTTTAACCTACGTTGTTTCTTTTACTGACACTGATTTTTCTTCACCTACATGGATCCTTCTCCGGTTTCACCCAGATGAATTTTGTTTACTTTTTCTTGTATCAAGTGATGAATTATTTCAGTTGTCCTGTGAGAATCTCTTAATTTTTTTTTCTTTTTGAACTTTTTTTCTGACTTTTTTCATGGATTTTGTGTCTGAGTCCATGCTATGCTTTTCTTCCTTTACCTTTAACATTATTCTTGAGAGTTTCAAAAATTCTTTTCCATTGAAATTTTGTTGCAACAAGTATAATGGGAATTCTTTGATCTTGTTGTATGTGTTAACTGTTTTTTCTGCAACAAGTATAATGGGAATTCTTTGATCTTGTTGAATGTGTTAACTGTTTTTTCTTAAGTATCAGAAAATTTTGTCCATTATTCTTGAAATTCATTTTGAATCTTTCTTACCAGCTGGGGACTCCCTTCATGTTTATCATGGATGTGATGGTGCCCTGGAAGATCTGACACTCTTCATTGTTGTTCTCATTCTGTTTTTGTTCCAAAGATGGGATAATCATGATTGACACATTATTTTTGCTTTTTTATTCTTCAGTAAAATTTTAATTTTAGTTTTGATTCTCTACTTGATAAAACAATATTGATATAGCTTTCCTTAACTCTTTAGGCATGATTTCCTCTTTGATTTTATACTTTGTTAATTTGGGTTTATTGATGCACTGTCCTGCATTGATTGTGTTATGTGTTCCTACAGACATTGTTTCTCAGTTAGCTTTTTGGTCTATTGGTAATTGCACTTCCTGCATTGATTGTGTTATGTGTTCCTACAGACATTGTTTCTCATTGGTCTATTGGTAATTGCACTTATACTGTCTTAAATGTCTAGAACCAGTAGGTCTTAGTTTTTGCTGAAGTAAGGTGTCCTGAGTGTAAAACCCCAACCCTTATGCCAGTTCATTTAATTTTTATTATTATTATTATTAATTCAACTGTGTGCATATGCGTGTGTATGTGCGCGCGCGCGTCTCTGTGTGTGTGTGTGTGTGTGTGTGTGTGTGTGTGTGTGTGTGTGTGTGTGTGTGTCTGTGTATGTGTAGAACCACGGACGAATTCGCGAACCACCATGGACGCCTCCACCTCCTTCTGCCCCGGGATTCACAGGCTCCGCCCTTCCAGGACCAGAAGCGCAGGCCGCCCCCGCTTCCGCCTGGCGTCTATACGTGGGATCTGGGATCCGAACTCAGGACCTTCCGCCTGCAAGGCGGAGGCTTAACCCCTGAGCCACCTCTCCAGCCCCACGCCAGTTCATTTAAAAGAAGAAAGTCTAGCTGAAAAGGTCCACTCTTCTTGAAAATGCAGCTGCCTAGGGGAGGGATGGCACACAGAAGTCAATATAGCTGTGACGCAAGGATCCAGCCTATATCCTGAGCTAGCAACTTGGCAACATCTTCCAGGTGTTATCGCTTGCAAAAGCAAAGACTCAAGCTGGAGGGGTCATGGAGAGCATCTGAGACCTGGCACTGCATGCCAGGGTTGAAGTCCCTGTGGAGAGGTCCTGAGAGTCCATTGTGTGAAGCTGTAAAGTGAAGCCTAAAGGGACTGTGGAGAACCCAGGGTGTTGGACTATCCCAGGATCATAGGACAAGTACAGAGGAAAGCTACACATGTGGAATAAAACTGGCCTAAATGGGAATGCATTTTGGTTGGTATAGGCAGCAGAGCTGGAGTTGTGAGGCTCCCCAAGCCTTTTGAAGCCTACTTGATTAAATTAGAAACCCTAGATGCTGGAGGAAGAGCTGTAGGATTTGGTCTTTGCCTTGATAGAGTTTTCCCTACTTAAGATTTGATTCTTTGTTATGTTGTGATTATTCAATTTTGGAATAGGAATTTATACTGTATTGTTTATTAGAAGTATGTAACTAGTTTTTGTTTTTAATAGGTGCTCATGATTATGAGACTTTGGATTTTAAAGTGTTGATTGGATACATTTTCTAGTATTAAAAAACACATTAGGCTTTCAGGACAAGGGGTTGAAGGTTATGGCTTGAAAGTGATGTGTTTGTTTATCAAGCTGGTAAGGGATGGAGTTGTGTGATCCTTAGTCTTATTTGTAAAATCGATATATGGAGGGGAGGCCTTTGAACATACCTATGGTATGTTCTTGATCTGGTTAATTGCAATGGGAAGACTGAGAGTGGCACCATTCCCTAGGCATGGACCTAGGCTATATGGTAAAGAGAGCTGAGCACACATTCATTCCCTCTTTATTTCTTAAGTGTTTATAGGATGTGACCAGATTCTTGAAGCTCCTGCTGAATGTGACTCCGTTGTAATGATACACCTAGCACACCTAGAATCCTGTGCTAAATTAACTTGTTCTCCCTTAAGTTTGCTTATTGCAGATATTTTATCACAATAGTGAGATAAGTAAATAGGACTCTTAAGTGTTTGAATTGTACTGAATTATCATGTAAGGAATGAAGTTGTTACTTTTTACATTATTTTGCATTGTGTTTTATTATGAAAAAATGAAAAAAATGTGGCTTAAGAAAGAAATATATCTGCTTGGAGACCATTAAAAATACTTTTCTTTATTGAGTCAGGGTTTTTTAACTCATGATCCTTTTGCCTCAATGTCTTGAATGTTGTGATTACAGGCCATTAATAGTGGCTCCTTATATTCTTAGTTATTGTTAGGGATAGGATATTGTATAATATTGTTATGCTAGACTCTGTCTCAGCAAACTTTTAGTGAATGATATGGTTAAGCGCTGTCAGAGACTGAAGAGAATGTTTTGTATTATTTTGAAACTACATTTTCTCCATATACTTTCTGTCAGTTATAATGAGAGTAGTTAAAATGTGGTTTAATATTTAAGATATCTTTCATTGCACTAGAAATGTTCATTTTACTAGTTTAAAACTTTATCACATTACTTCTGATGACTACTGTTTAGGGTGATAGAGAACACATTTGTAATTTTCAACTGTCTTGTTTCTGTCTGGTATAATCTTTTATTTTTGCTGACTTGTTAATCATCTGATTGAATTATACTGAAAAACTTTATGTCAGCATCCAACAAAAAATAGAAGCCCAAAACTGACAGTTAAAAATTATTAGTGTTTGTCCCAAAACCCAGCATATAGAGCTTTAAATATGACTCAAGTAACAAAATGGAAAAAGCACAGATTTCTCAGAGGCATTTTGTAAGCATTTCATCTATTAGAAGTACTCATTTTCTCTCTCTCTCTTTCTTTCTCTCTCTCCTTCTTTCTCTCTCTCTGTCAGCTCTTATATCATATTAAGCTTTTGTACCACTGCTTTTATTTAATATTTGATGCATTTTAGTAGGCTAGTTCAGGAAATTTATAATGTGACTATATCTGTTTATCTGATTTCTTCAGGTAACTTGTCCGGGCGTGGTGCTGAAAGACAAGGAGGACATCTATCTTAGTATCTGTGTGTTTGGCCAATACAAAAAGACACAATGTGTCCCAGCCACTTTCCCACTGGTCTTCAATGCCAGAATGGTGTTTGAAAAGGTGGGTTCAGATATCAGATCAAGTATTAACAAACAAGCAAAATATAATCTATATATAAACTTATAATATAAATTATTATTGCTGACTATGAACTTCGGTTTAAATTTAAAAGGAAAGTTATAATTTAAATTTAAAAGTTTGAAGATAAATATGCATTATATTATGAATTAAATTATTTACTTTTTTCTACTTGATGTGGATCTACTTGATGTTCCTAAAATATCTTAATGGGTTTTATGTAAAACATAGCAACTTGAATTCTGAATAGTGACTTTCATAAAAATGCTATTAATATGAAAGAGCATCTCATGTCTTACTTAGGATTATCTTGTTGTTTTTGTTCTTATAGTCTCTTTTGTCATTTATCTTAAAACTGCTGCTTTTGAAAATTATTACTAGTCATATTTTCCTTCCTCCTTCCCACGTTCCCTCTCTCCCTTCCTCCCTTGTCCCTACATTTCTCCACACATAATTAATTGCCCAGCATCTGCCTTGTTCCATAGAATGTTGTAAGCATTGAGAACACATGATAAACAAAGTAAAATAATCACTTTTGGAGCTTAATAGATTTATGCAGAGAATTAAGGAAAGGTAAGTGGTCAAGAGATAATCATCTATTTTAAAAAAATGAACAAAGAAGGCAATAACATTTAAATAAGTCCTGTATAAGACTGTTACTTCAAAGTCTAGGGGAAAAGTATTGCAAGAATAGGAATGAAGAATATAAAGCCTTGTCATGTAGAATAAGCTTGACAAGCTAGAGAAAGATTAAGAAGGTCAATGTGATCATGATTAGAAATAAGGGGAACAGTTCAAGTAGGTGAAGTTGGAGAGGGAGGCAGATCCAGTTATCAAGTTTGTGAACTTTCATATAGTAATCATAAAAAACAGAGAAATTGGCAGTTCTCACTGACATCCACGGTTTGTGTGCAAGTGGTCATGGTGATTTATTGCTCTAATCCCAGTATTTGGGACATTGACACAGAAAGATCATGAATTCATAAAGATCCAGCCCAGTTCACTTGTTCATTTGGATTTCATAGTGAAATTCTCTATCAAAAGCAAGCAAAGCAAAACAAAACTCACAAAAAAAAAGCTTCTTTGGTTGGGAAAGGAATGTTGTTTTTGGAATCAAATGATAAAACAGATGGGTTTATTTCCTTTTTCCTTTTGCTTCTTTCTCCCTTTCTGACCCTTCTCTCTCTGCAGGTGTTCCCGGAAGCTGTAGACCCTGGAGATGTGGTTGCACAGCTTGAGTGTAAGTTCTAAATTTTTGAACTCCTAATTGAAAGCTAATTTTCAAATTATCACCCCTATGATATTTAATCCGGTGTTAAATAGAAGCTTAAAATTCCAATAGATTTTCAAAAATCCCGAGCTGAGACTTTTTTTATAATTTTAAAATACACTTGGAAATAATAAATCTATTTGCTGAGAATTTTTCCTTTTTCTACTTTTGTTTGTGAAAAATAATTATTTAATTTTTATTGTCAAAAGTGTTATGGAGTATTCTGAAAGGGATTTATATTAGGCAGGACTTTACCTTGTAAACAAAACACTATGTTTAGCCTAAGAATATTGCAAGTTGAGAGAATAATGGAGGATCACAGTAGTGTGACTTAAAATATAGGTACCTTTTTACAGTTTTTATTGTGTTTATTATTTATAAATTACTTCAAAGAGACATTTTTTCAAGCCTTTGGACAGCAGTAACCCTTCAAAATACTGGAAGCAAACCAGAACGAAGATACACAGCGATGTTAAAGTGTGCACTGGGGAATCTGAAGCCCTGGCTATGAAATACAAAGTTGTTAGTTTTGCTTATAGAAAGGGCTCTGGGGTTGCTAGATCCGTCTGACGTATAGTTGTATTTCAGAGGCAAGCAGTCCCAGGCATCCTTGGGGTCACTGTCCCTCACATCTTCCCGCTCTCCCTCCCCTCTGAGACTCCAGCAGAGCAGAAACCTGCAGCCTGTTGCCATGCTGGCATGTGAGCAGAGGAGGAAGAAATAATCCTCGCCACTTGCCTTCGTGGGGTTTGTGGTTTATTTACTTAAGGTTTAGTGACTCTTTGCTATTGAATGATTTGACGGAAGACCAATATTTTATGTGGTACTTTATATCCTTTCTAGAAGTTGGTACTGTATTTTCCATGGTGGCAAACTGTTTAGAAGGCATTTTGAAGCCAATAGCCTTATTCATTTTAATACTTCCTGGTTATCTTGTTCATTATTTGGGAAAGTATATCTTACATCAAATGATTTTGAAATTTTATTGGTAAAAGAATAATATTTTGTAGTTATTATTTGAAAAATATCTTGATTTTGTTTATTCAGCTTTTCTCTCAACTCCCTAACCAACCATTAGAATTCCACTTTTTAATATTTTTCTCTAGTATACCTTTCTCATTCATGTCTTTAAATATTGATATTCCATTGAGTCACATTACTGATGCCATTTGACTTCACTGTCCAAAGCTTGGCTTTATGGGTTATCCACCCCTTCTAATGACTTCCACAGCAATTTTTATCCCCAACCTCTTGTGAGCACGTGGCTTCTTTTTTAAAATCTTTTCTTTCTTGTTTTACAATATTTATATCTTAACCTTTTCTAACAAAAAAATTAAAAATACACTGAAAGTGGAGAAAACATTCTATTATGTGGTTACACTCCTATTCAGATAGTCATTCAATTTGGACTATTCATTTATCATGAACAGTGCCTATATGGACATATACTGGTATGCTTGTTAAGTATGTTTTTAAAATTTTAAAAGACATTTAACATGTTTTTGAAAGTTACTGCACAATTTTGCCTTCTCACCAGTGCATGATATACTCTTCCACATCATCCCCAAGACTTGACATTGGTTCATATGTAGAAATATCCCATTGCATTTTTTATTTGAACAATGGTTTTTAATATTATTCATTTTTACCTGTTTTTGAATTGTTCTTGTTATTAAATTGAAAGGGGTTTTACTTTAATGTTCTAAACCTAGGTCCCGTATCACATGCATAATTTATAAATATTTTCATCTAGTTTCTGTTTTTTATCATAGTGATGTATTTTGAATAATGAAATAATAAACCTAATTTATCAATTTTTTCTTTCATGGTTTATACTTTTGATATCATATCTATGAGATTTTTGTCAACTCATTGTTACATAAGTTTTTGTCTTTCAGAAATTCATAGTTTTATCTTTTAGGTTTTTGGCCTGCAATACATTTTGAGTTAATTTTTGAACATGATATGAAGAACATGATATGAAGAACAGATTTATACTCTCTTCCTCTCTTGGTCTTACTCTTCCTTTCATTTCTTTCTGTGGTTGAGTATCTAGCTATTCCTTTGTTTACTGAAAAGATTATTCTTTCCCTGATTGTGCTTTATTTGAAGACCAGTTGACTGTAAATGTGGATTTACTTTTGGGGTCTGTAATATGTTCCATTCATCTACATTTTGTCTTTATGTCAGTATTATAATCTTGATTTCTGTAGCTTTATAATAAAAGTAGAAGTCAGATGGAGCCTTTCAACTTGATTTCCATTTATTTTTTTATGTCCTTTGGATATCATACAATTTTTAGGATCAGCTTTATAATTTCTCTAAAAGTCATTGGAAAGTAGAAAGAGGAGTGTGGAAAGAATATTTAAACCAACAGATAGCTTTGGGAAGAAATTCTTTCTTAAAATGATCAGGACTTAGTTACAGCAAAGAAGGTTTATCCTACATGTACTGTTACATACATGAGAATCGCACAGTCTCTACTAAAAAGGAAAAGGGATGGATGCCGTAGAAGAATCTCCCAAGTATTCCTGCAATTAGCCTCCATTGTATGGAGTTCTTAAGCCTTATTATAGTTCCTGTTTAAATAAATGTGCTATTGAGCCCAAAGAAGCAAAGCAGTTTGTTTTATGTCAGTGAAGCAAAGAAAAAAATTTCAATTAAGGAAATCTTCCAGAATTTACACCTGCCTAGTCTACTGTTGGAATTATGAGTTACATGTCATTTCTTATAGTCAAAGAATAGAAAACTTATATGTGCTTGTTTGTCAGTGTGTAAAATAAAAAAAATTCATTAAGAATATGTTATCCAAAATCAAACTGAGCATTATGTAAATGTTTAAAGGGATTCAAGGATCCTTCCCATGGTCAGTCAGATAAATTGGCAGTTCTTTTAAAGAACTCAAAGCAAAGGATTCCTACAGATACAGTAATTATTTAACATGTCCCTTGTTTATTATATTGGTATTAGTATGTTATTTATTACTGTTATTGCTGTTGACATTATTTTTAGATGTGAATCACTTCCATTTCATTCTTTAACTGTTTCTCTAAGGAAATGTCAGAGAACCAAAATCACTTTGGACTTATGGAAATGTATATTAATGACATATATAATACAATTAAGTAAAAGTGATAGTTGAAATTAATGTAGGAACATTTTATATTCATATACAAGGTATTTTCTTAATTGTTTTGATCAAATATATATCAACCAGGAAAAAAATTTTATGCTTAAACTATATTCTGGGAATAATATTTGGGCAAGAGAGATAAGCTTTTCTACCTTATAGATTGTTTGGATTTTTAAAAAATTTATTTATTTATTGTATATGTGTTTGTGTGTGAGTCTGTTTGTATCAGAGGGCCCCTTGTGTGGTCGTGGAGGCCCAAGGATGACTTCCTGAATCATCCTGAATTGCTCTACCTCCTTTTTGCTTTGCTCTGGGATTTCCTAAGTTCCACCTTCCAAAGGTGGAAGTAAAGACTGCGGCCATTTCCACTTGGAGTTTTTATGTGGGATCAGGGACATAAACTCAGGTTCTTCTACTTGTGAAGCAGAGTCTTAACCCTTAAGCCATCTCTCCAGCCCTGTTTTATTTTTACTAAAATATATTGATTATATATAATGTGGCTTTAATAATGATGTTTGTCATGTATGTGTATGAATATTGATCATTTTACCCCCATAATTGATTCCCCTTCCACTTCCACTGAGTCTTTTTTCCCCCAGCTACTCCTTCTTTTACTTACTTGTCTTTTTTTGTGACTCACTGAGTTTAATTAGAGTTGCCCACATAAGCATAAGTTATATATAGGAACATGGACAACTTACCAGTGACTACACTACTGAAGGAAATGCCTATAAATCCTGAGAGAGGAGTAGGGCTTCCCGAGCCCTTCTTCTATCCATGATGGAACGCTGATGGGTAATCTTGAGTAGGTCTCCTGAAGGTAATCACAACTGCTATGACTACAGTGGCTATGTAATGCCTGGATGATGATACTCCTTACTTCACCCCTTCCTCCAGCTCTTATTTTCTCTCTACCCCTTCATTGCACTATTCCTTGATTCTTGAAGGTGCTGATATTGACTTACCATTTATACCTGAATGTTCATTCAGTGGTCAATCTCAGTACTTTGATCAGTTATGAGTCTCTAAAGTAATTGTCACTACAAAATGAAACTTCTCATACCATAGAAGGAATCAGCATTAATCATGGGCATAAACAGAAGATATTTTGATGGGCACAACATATTGCCTTGATTGTAAATCCTTTTTAGTCTTCTCTTAATATTTTCCTTCTGAAAACTTAAGGTTTACAGATTTTCTTCTACACACACACACACACACACACACACACACACACACACACACACAGTAGCTTTCCAGCTACTAACAAATTTGTCATCACAATCAGAAAGACCTTCTTTTACATCTAAAATAGCTCTCCACTTTGGTTAGTATTCCAGTTTCTTTTCTATCACTCTCAGAATCTTATCTTCTATACCAGGATATTTTGAGTATAAATGATTGCTATAATAAATTGTACATCTTCCAAAGACTGTGTTAAAAGCTTCATCTCCAGTGTTGATAGAATAATGTTTAAACCAAAAAAAACTTTGGAAAGAACTTTTCTTTTCTATTGGATGGTACTAATGGGTGGCTGTTCAGTGTTTAGGGTGGGGCCTGGTGTCCTTAGGATATTAGATGAAACCTAGAAGGGGATTGTTGAGAACCATTTCTCTTTTCTACTTCTTTACTCCTAAGTTCACTGTTTTTGTTTGACCACACTCTCATACCATGATGTTCTACTTTCACAAAAGGCCCAAAGTAGTAATAAGCCTAAAACCTCAAGAACTGTGAACTAAGGCAAACCTTTTCTCTTTATCTCTTTATAAGTTAATTTCCTCAAGATATTTTGTTATCATGATAGAAAGCTGACTAACACAGATGTGTTAATATTTCTGCTAAAACAAAAGATATGTAAAGGATAGTGCTACTCCAGGTAAAACAACGATGAAACGACTTCCTTGATTTCTTTTTTAGCACTGACATATTATTTAACTTGAATTTCTGTCTCATTAGATGATGGTTTTAGTAAGAACAGTAACTTTCCCTCTTTTGTTCAGTTCTGTATTTCTCGTGGATAAATCTATACTTGAAACCTTCTAATAGTTGATATCCATGGAGTTAATCATAGTGTAAATGTATCATGTAATTCATTCTTACTACTGTTTTATGGCTACTGAAACTGTCTTATTGAGAAATCTCTGTTGGTAGTGTTATAACAATCCTTTCACTAATGTTTTGTGTTTGAGAATTTATTGTAATTAGATGTTCTGGTTTCAATTCTCAGAAGATAGGATTTTTTTCCCCACTGAGTTCTCTTGCCTGTAGGGAAAAGTAATGTTTTCATTGGAGCTTCTGCTTCTCAGTATATAGGAATTAATGCTTGTCTAGTGTCTGGAATATTGAACAGGATTAGAAGGCTAAAAATAAATCCTCCAAAGTCTATAAATAAAGTATCCCAATTGAATCCTCAGGAGAGCATGTAGGACTTGAGATTCGTATTTTAAGTCCACAAATGGAGTCCAGAATAATTTATTTTGTTAGTGGAAATAAAAAGGCATTTAGAGGAAATTATTGTCACACTTTGTCTTGCTGGAACAAAGGGTTAGCAGTATACTAGCACTTTTGCTTGTGGTAATTGCTATAGGATTTTGATTAACTGTATATGACTAGGATTTCTGGGATATTATAGTTCATTTAATTTGTAACTCACACTAAAGTAAATGTGAATTTTTATAGAACAAAGAGAACATTGTTTTACATGTAAGATAAAGGACAGCTGTAAAAATGAGACTAATTATACTGTGAGTTACAGTATATGTAGTTTACATTAACTTAGCATTTGGATTTAGCAACATTCATGAAATAAAACCTGTAATAATTTAAGGTCTTTTAGAGATATTTCCATTGTAGTATAAATATATAATATAAAATTTACCACCTTAATCTTGATGGGTGTACATTTATAATGCTGTGTAGCAGTCACTGCCATATATTTCCCTTACCATCCATCACCTTTCAGAACTGAAACTTTACACCTATAAGATAATAATCTTTTCCCCTCATCCCTTGCTAACCACTATTTTATTTGTTGTCTCTGTGATTCTGAAAATCTATCTTTTTTTAATTTAATTTTTTATTTCTTCCACTCATACAAAGTTGATAAGTATCCCATTCCCCTCCCTCCCTCCACTCCTCCCTGGATCCCTTTGCTCCCTCCCTACTTTTTCCCTTTCCTTTCCCCCCTCACTCCCTTTCTCCCAGTGCTCCCCCCCCCATTCCTGGAGCATCCTTTAGTGTGCATGTCAAACCCCCCTCCGGGTCTTCCTCCCTTATGAGGTGTAAGGACTCAGTGGCATTGCCCAGAGCTCTTTTTTTTTTTTGTATGTGTGTTTCCCTTTAGTATGGGAATACTATTGTGGCTGTTAATCCCTTGTCTCTAAGGATCCTAGTGCCTGTGATCCATGCTAGACTTTGGGGGTTCAATGATATTGGGGGTTCATTGCGCAGGTCATGCAAAGTCCTATTGTGATTACTTCGGCCCTAACTTGTATGGAGAATCATGCATATCGTTGCTCCTCCCCATCTTTAGGCTCTTACAATCTTACCGCCCCCTCTTCTGCAAATTTCCCTGAGCTTTAGGATGGGGAAAGATTAGGCTGGCCTGGTTCCAGGTGGTTGATGTATGGTCTCTGATTTCCCGAATTATGTTTTGTTGATTTTTTTTTTTCAGTTTTGCTGCTCCTGCACTGCCCTTGGCTCCATCCTGATGGGTATTGGATGTCACCCCCTGGCCAGAGATAAAAGGCTTTTAAAATAGAGTCTTATTATAAGAGTAGATTCAAAGGTAGATGGAATAAGAATAGGAGACCATTTGCAGGATGGTTACCCTCTATCTGCCAGACTGTATGCCCTCCCTTTCTGGTGAGATCATACCCCATCAGATGCAAGTGACCAGTAAGGAAAGTCTGCAAGCCCAACCAGATGTCTCATTACTTACTTACAGTCCATGATGGTGGCCAATTTTCTCTGTCGTAGCATGATCCCCTCTTTCTTTGTTTCTGGCGGGGCTCTTCTTCCCCTTTCCTCCCTGCTTATAATCTTTGCAATTTCTGTAGGTATTACAGAGATTTATCTTTGAGTATGTCACTAAGTGGGTTTGGTACTAGGATCCACCTATTAGGAAGTACATATGGTGCTTCATTTTCTGTGTCTGGGATACTTCACTCAAAATGTTTGTTTCTGATTCCATCCATTTCCTGGAAAATTGCATTAATTCATCATTTTTGATGACTGAGTAGTATTCCATTGTATAAATGTACCACATTTTTCTGTGTTTATCACTATGTACAAGACTTAATTCCAGATGGATCAAGGACCTCAATATAATGCCAGAGACTATAACAACCTTAATTGAAAGGGTCAGGAACTCCCTTGAGCTGATTGGACTAGGCCATCAGTTCCTAGTCGGAAATCTAATTGCACAGTCAATACAACCAACACTCAACAAATGGGATCTTATGAAACTAAAGAACTTCTATTCAGATAAAGAGATTGCACTAAGGCAACCCACAGAATGGGAGAAAATCTTCACTAATCACATATCTGATAGAGCTCTATTATCCAGAGTGCACAAAGAATTTAGAAAACTAAACACCAAGAAAACAAATGGCCCAATTAAAAAATGGGCCCTGGAACTTAAACTTTATCAGGGAAGAAATTAAAATGTCTAACAAATATCTTAAAAAATACTTTGCATCCTTAGCCATCAGGAAAATGCAAATCCAAACCTCCCTGAGATATCATCTCCCCCCCCAGTCAAGATGGCAAAAATCCACAATACAAACAACACCAAATGCTGGAGAGGATGTGGAGAGAAGGGAACTCTCCTACATTGCTGGTGGGAATGTGGGCTTTTACAACCACTCTGGCGAGCTGTCTGGCGATTCTTAAAAAAGTTAAAGATTGAAATGCCTTATGACCCTGCTATTCCACTTTGGGAATAATCCCCCATACAGCAAAAATTCACCATGATAGCACAAACACAACCATGTTCATAGCAGCACTGTTTACAATAGCAAAGTCATGGAATCAACCCAAGTGCCCAACAGTTGACAAGTGAATAAGGAAAATGTGGAACTGAAAATCTATCTTGTGTTGGTGGAATCATATGGTATTTTTAGCAGGATTATTTCCCACAAAAGAGTATCATTAAAATTCATGTTAGAATATATGTCAAAATTTCCTTCTTTTATGAGGGTAAATAATATTCCATTGTTTGTTTATAGAACATTTTGTCTATCTCTCTGTTGATGTGTACTCCAGTTATTTTCACCTTTCTGTTGTTCTAAATAATGTTGGTGTAAATAACTTAGTTTTTGCATTCATTTTTGCTGTGAATATTTCTAAGTATAGAACTCAAGGATTCTAGTTTTAACTTTTTGATGAGTCACTATGCTCTTTCTTAGCATTTATACCATTTTATATTTCCATCAACCATAAAAGAGCCCCTTCATCTACAATTCTCCCCCCTTCTTTGGTCATGATGGGTGGTATCATTGTATGCTTTTCTGTAAGGATCAGTGATGTGGAAAATCAGTCGTTTGTGTATCTCCTTTGTAATAAGGTCTATTCAAATCCTTTGATCATTTTCATTTAGATTGTTTGCTTTTGCTGAATTTTAGGTGTTTTATATTCATTCTGGAAGTGAATTACTGTTTAGGTATTTTATTTACAACTGTTTCCTTCATTTTTACCTTTTCAAGTCTACTAATGTTATACTTCAACATTCAGAATATCATATTTTTTGAAGTCCATTTTTCTAAGTTTTCTTTTGGAGTGATTATGGTATCTAATTTAAGAAATTATTGCCAAATCCAGTGTTGTGCTTTTGCTCTTTTTTTTTTACAGTCTTTATTGTTTTGAAATCTATATTTTGTCTTTTCCTCTGTGTAATTTTTACAAGTGGTATGTTTCATAGGGATGGAAAATCATTCTTTTAAATATGAATCTGTTGATTTTTCATTATTCTTTTTTAAAAAGTCAACTTTTTTTCCACATTGGATGGTGCCTGGTACTCTTGTCAAAAATCACTTGTCACTATATATGCCAGGATTTGTTTCTGAGCTCTCTGTGCTATGCATTGGTCTTTGTCTGTTTTTATGCTAGTATCATACTGTTTGGTCTACATAATCTTTACTTTCCCTGTTTTTCTTTTGCTTACCGACTTCTAGTTGAATAGATGTGACAAGAGTAGGCATACTGATCTTTCAGTTGAGTGCCATGTTTCTATGGGATTTTTATCTGTGGTGAGATAGTTTACTTCTATTTTGGCTATATGATTTCTGTTTTAATTGCAACAATTATTTTTTCTTATAGTTTTCTTAATGTATATGTATCCATCAAATTTCATATATTGAACCTTCCTTACATTCTAGGAATAAATCCAGTTTTGACATAGTGTATAATCCTCCTAACATGTTCCTGAATTAGGTTTGCTAGAATTTGTTCAAGGTTTTAGCATCACAGTTTTCTTTTAATGTGTTTTAATCAGATGTGATCATGGTATACTCTATAAATGAGTTATCACTTCCTCTTCCTTTTTTTGAGTTTGAAAAGAATTGGTATCAACTCTTCCTCAAGTATTCACTTTGAATATATCAAGTTCAGAAGTTACTAGTTCAATCTCATTATTACTCATAAATGCAATTCCTATCTATGGTTGACTTTTGATTGATTTTTTAAAATTTTTCATGTTCATCTAGGTTATCCATTTTAGTTTTGTATAAGTATTTACAGTACTGTCTTAAAGTTCTTTTAATTTCTATATAGTCATTAGTAATATGTCCATTTTTATCTATGAAAATATCTGGCATCATTTCAACCACTACAACTTTTGGTTTTAGTAATTTCTCATATCTTTTTTTCTATTTTACTTAGTTTTGTTTAATGTTTTCTTTTTTATTTCTTATTGTTTTTATAGGTTTAGGGTTAGATCTTTTCTAGGTCTTTAAACTGTAAATTGAGGTATTGATTTGAGATCATTCTTATTTTTTAGCATAAGCATTTGATAGTTATAAATTTGCTTTATCTGTGCTTCATAAATTTTGCTGTATTATATTTTTGTTCATTATCTTGGCATATTTAAGTTTCTCAGTGGTTAACCCATTGGTTTAAGAATGTGTTTTTCTAGTTTAACTTTTATTATTTCCTATCTTATTCCATTGTTACCAGTATATCTGTATCTATCCTTTTCAATTTATTAATATTTTATGTTTAGCCTAACACATGATCTGTCCTAGAAATAGAACATAGGAGTGTTGAGTAGAGTGCTTTGTCTTGTTTGCTAGGTTGGGTTTTTTTGTTTTGTGATGTTTTGCATTTGTTGAGGTAGAATCCTACTCTGTAATCCATACTTGCCCATAGAGGTGTTGAACTTGCATCTCTACAACTCAACTTCCTGAACAATGGGATTTTAAGTGTGAACCAAACACTGACCCATATAATATTTTGTAGTTCTACTAGATTTCATGGATATTATGTTTTTTAGGTTCTCTTGTTTCTTTTTTTTTCTTTTCAATTGATTTTCTCTGAAATTTTTTATTTTTAGCATATTTTTGCTTGTATTTATTTTTTTAAATTATATTTTATTTTTCTAGTTTTACAAGCATATTGGGTACTTATCCCTGATTCCCTCCATCCTCACTCCCTCCTATCCCTTCATCAATCCATCATACTCCCTCTCACCCTCCTGCCTGTCTACCTCTATAGACCCCAGGATTCCCTGTGTCTTGTCTGGTCTTGGGGGAGTTCAGGCCTCTTGTGGCATATCAACTTGTCTCTCTTCTGGCCACCTCCTAATAGGGGCATTTCCCTTCACTCATCTAGCTTTAGTCCCCAAGGTTTCCAATGTATGTTCTTAACTCTCTGGAGTTCTTTGATAGTCTATGGAGTTGTCTTGGTATTTCAATCATTATGCAGGTCTGGTAAGGACAAGTCTCATTGCAGGGTTCCTAAATGCAGCAGGTCCTCTGTTTCTTATTATATGTCTTGCTGTTTCACCTGCTATTAAGAATGGGTTGTTGAATTCTCTATTTTTGTAGAAGTGTTTACTTTTCCTTTCAATGGTTGGTTCATAAAATTTCATGGTCTGCTATGAGGTATGTAAATGTTTACAGCTGTTCTGTATCATCACTATATGATTTCCTGCTTCATTTTTTATAAACTTTTTATTTGAAGTATTTGTCCAAAATTAGCATAGCTATTCTTGAGTGTTTCTTGCAGAAAAGATCTTCTACACTACTCCAGCTTCATTTTGTCTTATTTATTTTATTGTATCTAACATCACATCAAAGCTGGAATGTAGGAGATTTTTATTAAATGCCTTTTTCTGAGCAACTGTAGCACCTTGACAAAGCTACTGACTTTGGCTTTGGTGCCACTACCATTTGTTTTTTGCTACTACCTTTGGGTCTTTGTACTTCCTATAGTACTTCCTCTGAAATTCTGTCAATGATATTGTAAGCATATTTTTTTAAAATCAGATGTGTCCTTGCTTAGACTCAGGCTTCTTCAAATGAAGAAATAACTCCAATTCTCACTATGCTGACCCAAATTGAGGACATACTAAGGTTCACTTCGTTCTATTCCTAAAAGCCATCTGTCTGCATGCTTAACCATTCTTTTATCTTTCCCTGATGCTAGAAGATGAGTTTACTGTGTTCTGGTCAGGATTGCTCTGCCTCTTTATGCCTTTCATGCATCTCCAAGACCTTGTACATAAATGTGTCCTGCTTTCTTCAGTGTTTCTCTTGTTGGTAGCTATTCATCCTTTGTAAGCATTCAATGTATTCCCATGTTAAAAAGAGACATTTTTATTCTCAACTCTCTCTAGCTACTTTTTAAAAATGTATTTTAAAGCTTTTTTATTATCCTATCTTTGTTTTGTAAATCATTGATTTTTAGTTCCAGTAGAAACCTTTAGTGAAAGGAGCCCAAGATTTGGAGACATTTCTACTGATCTTCGTGGTGTGTACTAATGCCCAGACTCTGCTGTCTGCAAAAGGGAGATTAAGGATGTTTTGAGGATCATGTAACACTCATAGGAGCTCAGTCTTGACACAGAATTTATTTGTTAAATGGTAGCAATGTATTCTCTTGAAAGCTTTATTTTCTATTTTGTAATCAGATCTTCAAATAGTTTAGGAAAGTTGCAGGAGATTTATATGGGAAATTAGCATACTGAGCATTTCATTCATTTGATTGCTCAGGAAATTTCATCTCATGCTCAGGTATTTTGTAGATTTCCACTTGTGATCAAGTATTTTGATGATGATCATTATAAGAACAGTAGCTCAACTAGCTGCTTTTGTACAGTTTTAGCATTATTCCCTTTATTGTTCTAGGAAAAGAAGTAACATGATGTATTCATATAATGTGTGTGATGTAAGGGATGATATGGAACGTCTTTTCAAGCAAAAATTGCTTGTCCATAGTCCTATGCGAAAAATTAAGATTAGTTTTAGAAACTCTTTGATTGCCTGTGTAGACTTACTCAGTACAGAATACAGGAAATGAGAAATGAGATACATAACTAAATAATAAGACTTTTCAATAGGTATAAGTTTTAGGAAGTCAAAGAACTGTTGGGTAGTCATCATAGGGATATCTGCATGGCACAAAATTATGACAAGATTTGAATTGAAAAGAGGTAAGCCAGTTAGATCTTCAATGAAAGCATGGTAGTGTTCTATGGTTAGATAATTGTGGTAAGAAAGAGAATGAATAGTTACCAAAATCCCATGTCATGGCACTTAAGAACATGATGAATTTCATGATAGGAGTCTATTACTTCTGCTGCTGTTTTGTAAAACCTTTAGTATCATTATTTCATTGAGAAAACATACACATATGTTAGTAAAATAAAATAAACATGGAGGAATTCCGAAAAAAATTTGAATAGTACTTTTAGTTTTTGAAATTTTCCTTCCTTTTTAATGATTGCCCTACAGGCTAGAATGTACAGTTATAAATAATTCATATCCACTTTCACTACACTGCTTCATATTTTAAAATCATTTTCTCCTTGTGTCCTGGTGTTACTACCATTATACAGTTTATTCATATGTAATCATATACTTCGTACACACTAATATACGTAATTAAATATATTGTTGCTGCTAGCAATTTGAGTAAATTTAGGTAAATTTGAAAATAGGATATTAGGTGAGTTTTTGAAAATAAGAGTTTTAGAATTTGTCTCATTCATTCTTTTTTATGCATTCAACTTTTTTATCTATGTAATTTCCTTCTTTCTGAAAAACTTTTTTCAGCTTCTCTTGGAAAGTAAACATAATGTTAACAAATACTCCTAATACTTTTTAAAGACAAATCTTACATAATGAAGAATTTTAAGACTTTTTCCCTCAGCATTTTAAACATTTCATTCTATTCCCTTCTTTCTTGCATGATTCCTGGAGAGATTTAATTCTGATCTTATTTTTCTGTAGGTTAAGTAGAATTTCCTTCTGGCTTTTTATGATTTTTTTTTTACAAATCTATTTTTATTTACTTTCCATTATTTTAAATCCGTGAGTGGTACAGCATCACACGGATTCTGTGTCCAATGGCCTTTGCAGGAAGGTTGCTTCGGAATTTGGCTCGAACCAGGCCACTGTTTCCATGGGCCCTGGGTACCTTTCCCCAGGTTACTCTGGTTTTGTTTGGTTTGCCACCAGGAGTCACTGTGCTGTTTTTTGCTTTGTACACATAAGTACATCTCTTGCCCAACTAAAAGTCACTTTCATCTCCAGCATAAACGCAGTGTGCTCCCTTTGGGTCCAGAGGCTGCGCATATAGCCAGCAAAAATGGCCTTGTACCACAACCTTCCAGACATATTTGCCCTTTAGAAGTCCTGTTCCCAGCAGGCCTTTGCAGGCTCCAAGATGGCGGAGAGAGGGCCTTTTTATGATTTTTACATTCATCTTTCATTTCCTGAAGACTGAATATAATATGACTCGCTGTGATTTGGGAGAGGCCTTAATCCTGATTAGGGTTTTCTTAGCTTTCTGGTTCTCTTTTTTTGGTGTGATTCATTAGAATAAATGCCTTATATTTATAAAAATATGTAGTCTACTAAGATGCAAACATACATATTATCTGCTTAGTGATCACTTTGACATTTAGATTAAATTAACTCATTGTTCATTATTAGTTTGTTTACTCAAGGGAATTTTCTTTCATACTTTCAGATGATACAGCAGTGTTCGAGCTGATACAACTAGTTCCACCAGGTACTGTATTATTTATAGATTGACTTATGTGGAAGTTCATTTCAATGAAATGAAACTTCATTTTAAAATATCTCATCTATCCTTTTTATTACCACATTAAGAATACTGTTGCTTACAAGCCATTGTTTCACTATATGTTAAATGTCAGTAGATCAAAGCAATATTTGGAGAAAACTTTGGAACACATTGTTCTAATACTGAATAGATATCATCAATAGTAATAAATCGAGGTGAAAAATAATCTGTTATCATTGTAGGATATTTTGGCACAATTGCAAATATTAATTTTATATGTTTTTGTTGATAAATCACTTTTTTACTGTTTCATTTTTATAAACATTACTGTATCAGGCAGGAGAGATATGGTTCATTAAAATATAGAAGATAGTTTTACTGATACTGATTTCTGCAATTATTAGAGGAACCTATCTTAAACCTTATTTTCTGTGAAAAAATGTATTTTATTAAATGCTAGTAATCTCAAAATTTTAACTATTTCATACATACATATCCCAATTGTTTATCATATGTAATCTTGCCGTCCATAATGGTAGGAAAAAAAATGAGAGGAAAACTAACAACATGGTAATTAAGTTTTAGATGTGTCAATGTTAATGCCAACTTTTTATTTTGAAAGGACATATTTTCCTTCTAGGAAGCCATAGTTATTCACTGAGTGTACATGATGTAGTGACATAAATGACTCCCAGTTCTCTGAGGAGGAGAAGACAGGGAATCTCAGGTGTGTGCTATCATTCTCAAAGTGTTAAACCATTTAAGGTGTCTTTATTTAAATTTTCCTTTTATAGAAGATGAACATGACTTCAAAGTGGGTGTACAGTAAGACATCAGGCAATATATATGTATTATGCTTGATTTTATTTCTAAATAGGTGATTTTGTCATAATTTGAATCATAGGATATCTTTCTTATAGTGGGTGAAACACTGTCTACGTATGATGAAAATACACGAGATTTCATGTTCCCGGGTCCAAACCAGATTTCTGGACACCATGATTCAAACCGCCAAGTTACCATGAGGAGGATTTCAGGCCTGCGAGTAAGTGCTTAATGTTTTCTGAATCAGCTTTTGATGCAGGATCAGTGCCTTACAGGTAAAGAACTGATTCAAAATGTAATTTGGTTTCAAATGGTTTTCTAGGCATTCTGAAATGGAGTATAAATAATTTATCAAAACTTATGCATTCTTCATCTAAAATTAACAAAAACTGTATGTCTTATAATTCTTTACCTAACCGTATACATTTTTCTCTCTTACTTTTCTCTGTTTTTCTCTAAGGGATGGATTACCAATAAATAGCACTTAGAGGAAATCCAAATTAAAATAAAATAATTTATTAGCAAATTTGTTGATATTATATTACCATATTGAATATTGAGAACTTTTGTATGCTGTTATGTTCTATAAATTGGAACATTCACAATTTAGAATAATTTATTAAAGATGAGGATTTTCATAACACATGACTTTCTAGGTATGTGTCTTAGGTATTATTGAAGTTTGTTGTTATGTTGTTGATAATTGTGTGAACAAATAATTTAGGGGATTCTGGGGATTAATTGAGCTTACAATTCTGTTCACAGTTCATAGTCCAACTTGGCAGGAAAGTTCATAGCTACATCAGAAGCTGAGGGAACTGGTCACAATATATCTGTTAAATAGGGACAAACTTTCTTACTTGCCAGAATGCCTGCATGGTAACATGCTGACTGACATGTGTAAAGTATGCCAAGTTATCAAACCAATCCTCTCCATCTATCTACTTACCCAAGGAATGGTCCTCCCCAGGATGAACTGGCTCTTCCCTCATCAGTTGATGATCTCCCACAGCTTGCTCAAGGATTCCCTTAATTATTAATTCTTCACATATGCATCTTCACTTGCCAAGTTGGTATCTGTAGCTAACTGCCACAGATATATTCCCTGTGGTATAGTGAGAGCCTTATTTTGTTTCTTTGCTTTTGGTTTTTTTTTCCTATTGCTAGTGTTAGAACCCAGGACTTTGTACATGTTAGGTAAGCATTCTACCACTGAGCTACAGTCCTAGCTTAAACCGACTTTTATAATGTCATTAATAGTAAAGAAATGTAGAAATAATGGAAATGCCTGTTAGTGGAAGCTTGAACATATTAACTGTAAAGTGTTCTTAGGCCATTCATGTGTCTGAAATGGAGAGCATGTTAAGAGACAGCTTGCTCTCCCATCTTTTCCAGATAAATATAAATATAGATCAATATCACTGGATATGGTAGTACCGTCACTTAGTTCTCTCATCTTTTCTTATAACAACTTGACTTGAAAGTATTTTTTTATTTCTGAAAATAAGTCTACCATTCAGGTAAAACAAGATGCCCATATTGTTCTAAAGATAGAAAAATAAAAATAGTCTAGTTTGAAATTATTTGGGTAAATAGGGCATAATAAACTAATTTCACATAGTCTTAGAACAGTATGAATAAAAAAAGTGGGTTGGCATATGAGTCAAAATAATGAGTTAAGCAAATGTTCCTGTAGGTTTAGATTTGTGATAAGTCATAACTAAAGTTCACTGTACTTAAAAGCATCCCATTACAGGTTTATGAAAGTATTTCTCCTTTGGGATATTTTTTGAGCCTAATATTCAGCTTTTATACTTTAAAAGATTTTAGAGAACTTTCAAGAACCATGTTCAAGCCTATAAAGAAAAAAAATTAAGGTATCTTAATGTAATTTAAATTACCATGTTATATCAAGGTGGCAATAAAATCTAAAGTGTGTAGACTGTTGGATTACTAAAGCGAAAAGGCATATACAAATTAGTACCTCCAGTAATGGCAATGTGAAGATCTTAATAGTTCTTTTCTATACATAAAACAAGTATAAACCTGGACAAAGTTGTCACAAACAATTTCAGTGCACTGAAGTTTGCCTGACAAGTAGGACAAGACAGATGAAAGTTTTATGCTTGGAAAAGGACTGAAGCATTAGGTAGATATGGCAGAAATTTATAGCTGTCTCTCTGTCTCGGAAAAGAAAGTATGCCCCACACTTGTCTGCTCACTGAGAACTATAACTTCACCTGCTCATGACTGTGCACAAAAAGAAGCAGCTTGGCTACCAGAAGGTTCATAAACAACTTGGGAAGTGGGATAAAGTTTAGCTTTGCCAGGTAAGCATCGTATGATTCAGTTGGAAGCAGATGAATAAGCTTATATAGCTGTGCTGGGGTTGCCATTCCGATTGGGGTGACCAGCATACCTGTCAGGAAGTTGGCAAGGAGATCCTGGGAACAAGGGAGAAATGAGGACGGCTAACCGTTCTTTTCCTTTTCTGGGCTGACCATGAAACTTTATGTGCAGGAAGACAGAGACAAACAAAACATCAAAATCAAGGGAAATTGGCTGTAGTTTTGAATATATTCCCAAACCCACTCACTGACAGGAGCAGAGGGTGAAACTCTTGCCTACTCACTGGCTTTGTACTCACAGTCGTAACATCTAGAAAGAACTGAAGAATACAAAAGATGGAACATCTGGCAACTGAACATCAAAATGGTCTCAATTCAGCCAAATCAATAACTCTATTTAAATATAAGTTGGAAAAAATGTTTGTCAGTCGTTGATGGCTCTGACAGTGCACCTTTTTTTCGGAATTCTGGTCATTTTGAATGATCATCTTTGAGTTCTATGCTCTTTCTAAATCTGTTGCTGCGAGAGACATTCAAACCATATCAGGAATTAAATCCTGGCATCCTTATGGATTTGTTGAGTAAACACAGACAAAACACAATAATATTGGATATCATAGATTGCTGAGTAAATTAGCAAAACTTGTAAATACACCTAGCAGTGCCTGGCACATAGAGATTATCCATTTTATCTGTGGATGTCATGGTGGTAGTGGCGATGGGGTGATGATGATGATAGTCTCTCCCCAGACAATGCACTTTACAAAGACAGTAGCCATGATTTTCTTAGCTTTGAACTTTATTCAGCAGTGTCTTCACTGAGTTGTGCGTACTACTTTGTTGGTTGAACTAAATGAACACAGTGCATCTTACAGTACTTCACAGAGGAACTGACATTTGATATTTCATTTCGTCTGTCAATTTGACTATCAGTGCCAAATAGTAATCCGGATGATGCCATAAAGGAATTTGATAGGTGTGTTGAAGATCTTTAATCAAGTGCTTTAAAATAAAGATTGACAACTTGACATGAATGGGCTTGAGCTCATCTTTTGAAGTCCTAT
Organism: Typhlomys cinereus; assembly: GCA_023101885.1. Lineage (NCBI taxonomy): Eukaryota > Metazoa > Chordata > Mammalia > Rodentia > Platacanthomyidae > Typhlomys > Typhlomys cinereus. The sequence continues at coordinate 1,170,979 of JALPQD010000008.1, read as the reverse complement.
ACAGCTAACACTGAGGTTTTTTATATTCTATCTCTACTGTAGCAAAAATCCTGAGTTTCTAGTTCTCCAGCCTACTCTATCAATATTCACATTCAAAATTGTGCATCAACTTTTTCTTTAGTTTCCACCTTGCCAATTTGCCCATGAATTTCTGATCTCCCTCTCATATAGTATGTTAAATTTTACATATATATATATATATATATATATATATATATATTCTTGTTACATACTGAGATTTCAAAGCTCAGTAAGAGTTGAGAACAATAGGACCAGCAATGTGTGAATAAGGTTTAGAGCGATAACATCAGTAAGTATAATGTGATGAACACACAATACAGTGGTGACTATGCCATTTATTTAGGTCATAACAACCATGTTTCTATAAGTAAACATAATCTTGAATTGCCTAACAAACATTTTTTTTTAATTTTTTTATTATTATTTATTCAACTGTGCGCATGTGCGTGTGTATGTGCGTGTGTGTGTGCGTGTGTGTGTGTGTGTGTGTGTGTGTGTGTGTGTGTGTGTGTATGTGTAGAACCACGGACGAATTTGTGGCCGCCCCTGCTTCTGCCTGGCGTCTATACGTGGGATCTGGGATCCGAACTCAGGACCTTCCGCCTGCAAGGCAGAGGCTTAACCCCTGAGCCACCTCTCCAGCCCGCCTAACAAACATTTTTTATACTGTGCCCCCATCACTATGTAACCCATGACTTTTATGTCCAGAAATTCTTTGATATGCCTTCCTTCTAAAGGCAGAGCTATTTTTATTCCTATTGAGTTAGCATATTTCCTGACAATATGATAAAATGATAGCATTTCTAAAACAGGTTTTTAAAAATCCTGGGACATTTTCTTTCTTCTGTCTTGGATCTCCTACCTCCATAGAAACTACTATCATGCACAAGAACATTTAAACAGGTGTATGGAAAGGAGGATGTAAGCCAAAGGCTTGTTAAGACTGTTTATGAAAAGAAACATTCCAAGAAAGCGAGGGAAAGGTTACTGGAAAGAGTAAAGAAGGAATCCTTGTTTTGTAACAGAAGTGTAATAAATAGAACGGGTCAAAACTCTGTTTCTGATAATTCCTGAACTGTCATTTGTAGGCAGTGCTAAAATTAAGAAATGGTGGTTGACTACACATTATACCAGGACACTTTATGAAAATCTGATTTCATAGTAAAACTGAAAGTGTGACTATAAATTACTTCATTAAAACTTGAGAAAGAGTCAACATGGGCTTGAAATATGGCTCAGGGGCTGACTCTGCCTTGCAAACAGAAGGTCCTGAGTTCAGATTCTCCTCCTCTTCCCCTCTTGCTTTTGATAAAGTATGCCTGTATTTTGTTTGTAAAAGGAATATACATTATTTGTGGTCTCAGAACAGACTATTTTTAAACTTCTGTGAGATGATGATATGTGTTTACTGATGTTTTAAATTACCTGTTTTGACTGGAATATATTCAGGATAATAATAGATAACTAATAAGTAGGTGTGGTGGAGATCATCAGTGAGAGTTATTTGTGGAAAAAATACTTATTAGGTAGCTAGCTCAGAATTATCTTTTCTGTAATAGATGTAATATTTAAAATTTAAAACTCAGTCATAGGCAGGATTTGTAGAGGGGCTTGATTGGTGACTTCTGATATATTAGGGTAAAGCGGCTCTAGGCACAACCAGCATTTTAATGTTTTGGTGTATGCATAACTTGTTTCTAAATTTATACTCAGGTACTTTATAACTATCTGCTCCAAGTTCTCTTTTGTCTTCATTTATCTCTAAAGCTGATGATTGAAGTGTTCCTATAAATAGAATCTAGACCAATTGTTAGAAATAAAATCTAGATTAGTGGCTAGAAATATATCCTAGATTAATTTTAGACCTATATTATATTGTTACTTCTGTCTTCCATTTTCAAAAGCTAAATACTATAAACTAAATATCCAAATTATTTTTTATAATTTTTGACAAATAGAGTATGTTTATTTATGATAAAATGTGTGATGTTTAGATATATGTAGTTAAGAATGGCTAAATAAGGACAATTAAAAATTATTTTTAGTTAATTAATTAAATATCTTAAATCAAAAAGAATTAAAAAGACTTTGACAGTAAAGACACTTGAAAATGAAAACAAATTTTAAAAGTAACATAATTTTCCTATCAAATCATTAGCAATGAAATTTTTTTACTAACATTTGGCATTATTATGTTATCTTTATCAACAAAAAGTTCATACTAACAAATGACAGTGTTCAATCTTGACAAGTTTTTATGACTTTAGATCATAGTCTCATCATGAATAGTGAATCTCTTTTAATGGAAGTATCTAATACCTTTTTTTGTGTGTTTACTTTTCAGGGAATTGCTCCAAAGCTGGAATTTTCTACAACTTCAGTAATTACAGAATGTCTAATAAGTTCAAGGAAGTGCCGCACTCAGGTTAAAATTATTTAAAGTGTTTAATATTTTATATTTTCATAATTTTGGCCATTGGTAAGCTTTCTCTCTTTGATTTGGTTGTAGCTCTTTTCACATTTCATTAAAAGTTCAACTTTTTAAAAAATAAATATGAGAATGTAAAGCTTAGTAATCATGATATAGGTATTATGATTTTTTTCTGTTTATTTACTTATTTCAAGGACTTTATTTCTTTCATTTTTTTGACTTACAGGTCATAGGTAGTGGAGGTCAGAGGACCACTTTCAGAAATCAATTCTTTCCTTCTACCATGTGGACTTCTGAGAATCAAACTCAGGGCTCCAGGTTTCTGAGCAGCAGCAGTAGCTTTACCTGCTGAGCTGACAGTCCCTCCCCTCCATAGACTTTTATTTTAATGCAAATTAAAGTCAGAGTAGTAGAAAGATATTCAGTGAGTCCTGGAGAAACTCTGTTAGAGACCTCTACATTTTACAGAAGTTTCAGGCTACAGAGAGTTCTAAGATGGCAAATGTGAGTTCTCAGACTGCAAAGTTTGTGCTTATTGCGTGTGTCTCCTTAACTGTACCTAATTCCTTAAGGAGCAATTGTGGTTCTGTCATATCAAAAGAAGTTTGGACATTCCAAGCTGAATATCTTCTGTGTTAGTACAGATTGCCTTTAAGGACCAATCTGGACTGCATATTCCTTAGGTTCTGCTTTTTTCCTGAGTCACAGGGTGGTCTTTTGATAGACAAAATAAATCACCCATAGACTGTAAGTGAGTGCTGACGTCACTCATATGCACTTGCATCATCACCATGTAACAATGAGCTGTCTTGTGATGAAGAGCCAGTAAGTAATCCATGTAGTTCAGAGGACTCAAGCAGAGTAGGACGGGCTGATCATGGAAAGAGCTGATTGGTAATTTGCAGTATTGTCAGTTTTCAAGTCAAGTTTCTGAAGATGGTAACTGCAACTTCAACTAAGAAAGGTAATATAGAACTATTGACAGAAATATTTTCTTCATCAAGTTATTTATTATTTCAGCCAATCTGTACTTATTTATCTTTTAAATACAACTGTTAGAGATTTAATAACCTGTACTTACCAAATGTCGGGAAATTTTACTGACTTGTTTTTAGATATGCACTCTGTATGTTTGTAAATTATTCAAGTGTTTTACCAAGGATTTAGACAAATTTTCTTTCCAAACTGGAGTATGGCTGTCTAATGAATGTAATCACTTAGACAATCCTATCAAGTAGGGAGGGCACTTGAGAAAGAGAGGAAGGTAAGATTGAGAAAAAAGTGGTTAAAACTAAGAACAGATTCTCAAATTGAAAAAATTTTACTAACTCAAATAATATATTAGACATTTATAAGACAGATTTTTTGAATAAATCGTTATCCTAATACTAGCAAGTTTAAAACTTTTAAATTGTTTCCATTTTTATTGTATTTTATTTTAGATGGAGTCTCACTACATTGCCCAGTCTGACTTGAAACTCTGGGGGCCCAGCAGTCCTTAACTCACCCTCCCAAGTAGCTGGGTATATAGTCATGTGCCATCACCTCTGATATTTTTTAAACTAAAGAATTTGAGATTGGGTCTTTGAGAAGATTCAGTAGGCAAAGGTGCTTGCTGTATAAGACCAAAAACCTGAATTTGATACTTGAAACCAGCGTAAAGGTGAAAGGAGCGAACCAACTCTACAGAGTTGTTCTCTAACCTCCACACCTAAGTTATGGTATTTCTCCCACATCACACACACACACACACACACACACACACACACACACACACACACACGTTATAAAAATTTTAGACTTACCCAGATTTATAAGATAAAGTACCTGTTTTTAAAGTCTATGATCTTTCTTTAGTACATTTTTTATTTGGAAGAGAAAAAGAGAGAGAGAGGAGAGAGAGAGAGAGAATGCACACTATGGCATATATGGGTGGAGGTCAGAGGTCAGGACAAATTTTGGGGATTAGTTCTTCGATTCTGCTCGGAAAGCTTCCAAAAACAAACTCAGGTCCTTACCTGCCGAGCTATCTCACCAGTCAATAACTTTATAGCAGGTGAATAAGACTCAGTTTATAGTTTTATTCATAATTTCACAACTACCTAGTTATGCTAATTAAACACTTTACCTATTTATTGTGTGTGTTTGGGGGAAAGGTATGCAAACTCACCTGTGCTACCCTATGTTTGTGGAGGTCAGAGGACAACTTTCAGGAGTCAAACTTTCATTTTTCATGTGGATTTCAGTGACTTAACTCAGGTCAAGTACTTTTCCTGCCTGTTTTGCTGGCCCTAGAGGTGCATTTGTTTATTTTTGGTTTTATACAAATGTCTCATGCCCAAACTAGCCTTATACTGTGAACTTACTATTTAAGCCTCTAGCTGAGATTATAAACACATGCTACTAGGCACATGTTTTCTTAATATTATTCAATATAGTCCTCTGTAGAGATAATTATTTGGGGACTTAAATATAAATGACAACAATGATTCATTTTCGGTAAGCTAAAAATTATTTTTTAAATTTGTTAAAGTTTGTTGGAATGATTGTTATACTTTAATTTTCACTAAGCTCATGTTAGTTTTAAGAAGGAAGTTTGAGTCAAAAGACTTTTAAATAGGAGAATATTGATTTTATTTCCCCTAAGATCAGCATAGATAATTACACTGATCTTGTTGACTTTGATATTTTTGAGTACCTTATTTAAGTTGCTAAAGTTCTTATCTATCTGTAGAATTTTTCATTTCTGTTTTTCTTTTTCATGTGTAGGATAAATATAGTTACCATTCATCTCCAGTTGAAAAATCCCATGGCAGACTGCAAAGCAGATCATCGCGATCACAAAAGAAAAAATCCAAGTCACCAGAGAGAAATAAATATTGCATAAACGGAAAAAACTACGAGCAGCCTACTATTTCTTCAAAATCACACTCTCCATCTCCCTACACAAAAAGACGGATGTGTGAGCTTTCGGAAGACACCAGGCGGCGGTTGGCCCATTTAAATCTGGGACCCTATGAATTCAAAAAAGAGACAGACAAACCTCCATTCGTGATTAGACATGTATGTGCTCCCTTAAGCTTTCCTTTTGAAACCCATCAAATCTGTTCTCCTACTGAATGAAACATTATTCTGAAATGCATTTCAGTTTTAGCTTATAGTAATACTTTTCTTTCTTGAATTTTTGGTCAGCATCAAAAATGGAAAATTAACTACAGACTTCTTTGCTGCTGACAAAGATCAGACTCAATTATGGAACTCATATTAACTCCTTCAAGTACCCATTACCTTCTTCCTTACTCAGTAAACTGCATAATCACTCTAGAAATTCACTCTAGAAATTGAACTGGGTTGTAATCAACATTGATACTAAAATGGTAAAATAAGATTTTAAAAGAGAAATAAATGTTCCTAAGGAAAAGGAGCCCACTCAAGCCTTTTAAAAGTTATAATGGAAGTTAGGTGTTCTCTTGAGAATTTTGATTCAAGAATCTTTCATATGAGTCATTATTTGATGATTATGTATCAGAAGCCTTTGAAATGAATTAACTCTTGGATAATACTGTTGATTCTTTCCATGTAGAAACCTCTTTTATTGTGGCTGAAATTTAGAACTTTGGTCTATATGATAGTCAGATTTTGGCTTACCTTAAAAACAATTCTATACCAGCTATCCTAGTGAGATGATTTAGGGCTTAAAAGTGCCTGCATAGAAATCTTGCAGCCTGAGTTTGATCCTCAGATCCCATGTAGGGGAAAGAGAGAACCAACTTCCAAAAGTTGTTCTCTGATTTCCCACCCATGCTGTACTCTTTCTGTCCCTCTCTTTTCTCCTCTTCACTCCTTTCTTCAAATAAATAATTTTTTTTTACCATAGCAAGGACAAATACTTATGCTGTTTTATTGTACACAACAGACAGTATATATAAAATAATTATAACCTTGTGAAACAGAAATTAATGAAAATTCAGAGAGGTATAGATGTTAAGGGTTGACAAGTAGGAGACTGTATTATGTAGCACATGGCCAAAGAAAGCTTTGTTCAGGCTTCCAGGGTTACTTCTCTTGAAGATTCACTGGTTCAGGAAAAGTGGTTTGAGAAACCTCTGAAAGATTGACTACAAAAAGACTTTCTGGGGTCTGATGGGATTTGTGCTTGAAGAAACTCCAGTCATCAGGGGTCATGTTGAGCATTCAGCAGACAGAACCACTTCAAGTCTGCAGCTGCCTGGGAAACCTTCATGTGGTTGAGCCCAGCCTCCAGTCGGAGCTGCTGGACTGTCTTCTTCACTGAGGCAGGCAATGCTAGAGGAACCTGACATGGCGTGGTGGAGAGCCCGCAGACGCATCTGTCTAAGGGGCAAGGGACAGCGAGACCAGGGGTGGGGCGGGGGAGGGGGAGGAACTCAAACTTTCAAAAAAATTTTTTTAAAAAAGCAGTTCTACACTAAAAGCTTTCAAAAATACTATTTATTTGCTTATTTATTTGCTAATACTGAATTTCAAGCTTCATATGCCTATAAAAGCAAGACTGTTTTGAGTATATATAAAAATATTTGATTATAATGTCTTTTAGAATTATGTTTAGAATACGCCCTTTTGAAAGTCAAACAACTTTTTGTATGTATAGCATCTGAAAACAAGTTTTCTTTGTGATACATTTTTAAACTATTTATATATGCCTTACTCAGTATTTCTATCGTCATACATTAATGCCATGTACTTCAGTTTTCCAGTATTGTGAGACTGAGAGTGGGAATGGACCGTTGAAGCTCTTTTTCACCTTGCAAATTCTGCTTCCTTTAGGTTGATCCTCCAAGTCCCAGGGCTGAAACTTTATTTGGATCTCCTGGCAGAGACTGTGAAAGGGATGGATGGGCCAGAATGCACAATGGTAAGGGAGATGCTTCTTTCCTCATAACTTTAGTTGTCTGAATTGAAGTTGAGTATTTAACTTGGCATTTATTGATGAAAGTACAATCTTTGCTATATTCTCATAGGACAACCTGTGGGTTAACTATATAGGTACTTCCTAAAAATAATGTGATATATGTCCTGCTAAAACCATATTTTTCTTTGCGATTGAAAATACATTTTTGCATATTAAATACTATAGCATGTTCTAGTAAAAAGAAGCTTGAACTATGCACTCATGTGACTTTATTACATATTTTTCTGTGGACCGGGGTGAAGGATGAGAAGAAGATGAAAGGAGAGAGGTAGTGAGAACAAAAAACTTTTATAAAGTCTCTTTATAAAAAAGGCCCTGTCCCAATCCCTAGGGCCCACTGTCTTGCACTAATCAACCCCACTTACTTCCAGACATCATCACACTGGGAATTAGAATTTCAGCATAGGTATCTTAGGGGAGGCATCCCAAAGGTTTAGCTTTTAATACCTGTTTCATGCAATTTTGGACAGTAAATACCAGCTAACATTTATGGAATGCATGTTTTCTGCTAACTGCTATTCTAAGCTTAGATTTTATTGGTTAATTATGTCAAGAACCTCATGAAGTTTAAAGACCTGTTATTTCCATTTTAGGAGTAAGGAAGCATGAGGTTAAAATTGTTCAACATTATGCACATATAATCCAACCTAGCTCCTTTCTTTTTCTTCCAACTTTCCTAGTAGAATCCATTTATTTTAGACCATGCTATTTTTTTCTACCTTTACAAAGCTTTCCTGATTGCCTTCAACTTTGGGAGATTATCCTGTGACATTTCATTGTATATCATTGACTGTACTATTTTGACTTTTAGTTCTTTTATGCTGCTGTTATTCAGTAGTGTATGACTTAGACAAAATAAATTGTGAATGCTTTATGGCCATGGGCCATGACTTTTGCCTTCTGCATTTAGAATTCATTTGGTTCCTAATTGTTGATGAGAGTAACTAAATGTGAACATTTGGAAATCTCAGGTCAAAATAATAGCTTAATTTTTCAAAAATGAAAGAAAATGGTAAGTCTGTTTAAATTAGGCTAAGCTTATTTTTAGTGGTTTGTAAAAACGTAAGACATACCAGTGTTCTAACTTTGAAACTTTTAGTGTTATGTTAGCTGCCAGAGAATATATACCACTTCCTGGATTATTATTTCCATCCTTAAAATTAGTATTTTTGTCCTTTTATTTCTTCTGTTACTTGTTGTCACATTATACATTAGCTTGTAGAAGAGAAGAGTTAAATGGGGATATTTTTCATTTTGAAAATAATTTGAAACAGTTTGATTCTTATGGACATTAAATGGAGAAGTTAGCTTTGTGTGAAAGATATTAATACTTGAGCTGCCTTCTAGCATGAAACAATGTTTTATGCCATTAAAAGTAGTCAAAGAATTTACAGAATATAAACTATCCCAGGTCCCTACCCTTTTTATCTATTTTTTCTGAATAAATTTGAAAGAATAAAATATTAATTTTTACTAGAATATATAGACTTGCAAATTATGATTCTGACTTGTTTACTGAAAATAAAACATTATGTAATGCTTAAAACTTGGTTCTTGAGATTTGAGTCTCTTAGATACTAAGAAATAAAACCCTGAATATTGTTAGCAATGTCATAACTTTATTTTAGGAAGAGATTTGAGCTAGATCTGAAAACTTACTCTGTAATTGATACTGTGCTGTAGACTTCATGAGTTGTGTCATTTGAATCCTCACTTTGACTAAATAAAGCAAAGATTAATTATGTAATTTGACCAGAAAAGTATTTCTCAAGTGACAGAACTGGAAATTGAAGCCTGGTTTGTTTAAGTTAGCATTTGCTATTGAAGATGATATTATTAGAAATAATTAAAATTTATTTTATTGTCTTTACTTTTGTTATAATGTAATATTGGTTAACTTTTACTTACTGATATCTACCATAGTCTTTGAAACAATATTATATAAAATTCACATTAGATAGATTAGAACTCTTTAAAATTTATGTAAAATGCCCAAGATCACACAGTCTGGAATATGTGATAATGTGGTAAGTTCTGGAAAATGTGAGCTAATTTGTCAGCAAAGTAAGTCTGGTTGTATACTGTGCCACCACCATGTGAGGCAGGTCTTGCTTCATCAGACCCATCCACATGTACTCCAGAAACACCTGAGAGAACAGCATGAATCTGTAAATACAGATAATGCTTCACCATAAACTGATTTACCAACTAAAAGTCACCCATTTTGTGTGGACAGAATGCCTTGCCAAAAAGAACTATTCCTGTGTGTAATCAGGTATTTCCTACTCTAATATAAAATAATATTTGTGAAAATACTTAACTTTTGAAGAACTGATACATCATTTGACCTGCTGGTTTTAATTTGATTTTATATATATATAACAGTGTGGAAGGATTTTAAGTATTTCTGAAATCTCATGCTTGAAGTGCAATTACAGGATAGTGATAATAGTAAAAAAACGAAAAAGGTAATTTTTACCTTTGGATATTACATAATTGCTTTAATTATTTTGGGTACCTTTTCCAGATCATGTTCATCATGGCTGCTGCAGAGCCAAAGAGTATAAGGTATGTAAATTGAATTGAAAAATAATTATTCTGGCAATTATTTTTCAGACAGTAGCTAAATATGTTTCTGATTATGTAGAGCCAGACAGGATTATCATTTTCATTTAGTAAAAAAAATGCAAAAACATTATTACATCATGGATTTCATGTGGTTTCTATAGTGTAGTGATTATCACGTTCACTTCACCCATGGATTTCATTGTTTTGGCAGCTCGTCAAGTGGCACAATAGACCTTCCTACAAATACTCCGGGTTTTAATTATTCATTTGGATTAATTAATTGTTGCATTTGAATATATTTATGAGGAAGGTAGACTTTGTTTGCAACTTTTAACAATGTGTCACATAGTAATATTTCCAGGGTTGTCATATACACTTATCCCCTCCCAAGTTTTGCAATATTTGCATTGAGTATATAGTATTTTGTTTTTTATTTTTATTTATTTTTGTCTTTATTTTTATTTATCCCACTATTATAAGTGGAAAAATCATGCCATATACTTCAGATGGCAGCCTTGACCAATGCAGTGCAAACAAAACAGTGTTAATAAATTCGACTGGATATTGCCATAGATTAGAAGGTATGCCATCTGTTTTGAAAAGTGAAACTAGCATTGATAAAAGAGATGTAAGAGAAATGCCAAGGCTAAACATGGATTATTTGACTGAATGAAAATCGAAAGCTAAGACAGTATTTCCATGATGCATTGTTATTTAGGGTATACCCCTGATACTAAGTATGCTTGTAAAACTAGAAAAACAAAATAAACAAAATAAAAAGATCATTTCTAGGATAAGTATTATAAAAGAAAAAAAGTATCTCCATGCTTATCTACAATCACTTAAGATATTGTGATGGATAGTATTGTAATTGGACAGAATGTAGAATCATCTAGGAGACCAACCTTCTGGAACACCTGTGAGGGATTATCTAAATTAAAGTGAGCTTCTGAGTCTGAAAATGTCTGTAAGGAATTGTCTTGACCATGTTAATGGAGACGAGAAGACCTGCCCTTTGTGAGTGACAGCGTTCTCTGGACTGGGAGCCTGCGCTGTATAAATGGAGAAACTGAGCCAAGCACATGTGTGCATTCACCACTCTGCTTCCTCACTGGATGCATTGTGAGCAGCTGCTCTAGGTTCCTGCTGCCTTGGCTTCCCTGCTCTAGTGGACTGTTCTTCTGAACTGTAAGCTGAAATAAACCTTTTCTCTTTTAAGCTGCTTTTTCAGGGTAGTTTATCACAGTGACAGGAAAAGTACTTAAGACAGAAATCAAATGAAAATATTTGCAATATAATATATAATATAGCGGTGTAAGTTCATGTTCAGAAGTACCACTTTCCTGTTTCTTATCTCAAGTATAATCATCTTACTAGTAGTGCCTTTTCTTTGAAAACTGAAGCAAAAACTTCAGAGTTTTTATTTTCCTGATAAACCTTTATTTCAAGTTTACTGGCACTGAATAGCTGAGTACTTTAAATGTGATAAAAAATATGTGAAATACATTTAGTGAATCAAAGCCCTCTATAACTAGGGCTTCATATATAATCCAAGTGGAAAGAATAATTTTTTCCAAGCTTACTAATTGGAAATTGCTAAAACACAGACTGGACTTTGAAGAAGTTCCTGATAATTCATACGCAGTACTCCTTCCACCTATTCAAAGGTTTACACTGGAGCATTATTAGTGTGACTCTATAGCATACCTTTAGCTTTCTCAGTATAGTGTCCACATAGGGTTGTACTTGTTTAAGGGTTGTCTGACATAATTTGCTTAGTCCAGGTGTGCCTTATTATATGGAATCTACTCTTGTGCACACACACACATTATTTATTTTTTCAATTTTTCATCCATATGCCAAGAATTAGTTTTCATTATGGCATTTTTTTCAAACAATTTGTATTTGTTGTTTCTCTCCTCCTCCTTTTTTCCCTGGCCTGCCTCCCTATACTCTTCCAACCAAGGAGCCACCTTCCTGTTTTCCTCACTTCTCAACACACCTTGTTCCTCTTCATGGTCTCCTATTCTAGTTTCATATCCTGAACACGCTCTCAAAACTGCTTGTATCTTATTTACATACAAGCAGACATTAAAAGTTAAGATCTGCATAAGAAAGTAAGCATATAATTTTTATCTTTCTGCTATTGGGTCGCCTCATTTAATATGCTTTCTAGTTCCATCCATTTTCCTGCAAATTTTATTTTCTAAATAGCTGAGCAAAATTTCACTGTGTATATAGGCCACATTTTCATTGTATGTTTTTTTTGCTGTTGGAAGTCTAGACTGGTTTCATTTCCTTCCTATCATAAGTAGGGCAACAATAACATTAGTGTTCAATTGTCCCCCAGGGTAGGATGTGGAGTCTTCTGGGTCACAGAGGCTAAGTCACATCGTATTCTATTTGTAATTTTTCTGAGGAACGTCTATACTGATTTTCACAGTGGTTGCACTAGTTTTCACTCCCACTGGAGTTTTCTTTCCCCTCATACTCATCAGCTGTTGTTTGTTTTATTTTTGTTTCAATTTTTTTTTGAGAATTAAGGTAGAGTTTATTAGTAAAGAGAAAGGTTGGAACTCACGGGCTCCAGATGTGGAGTGCCATGAGGAGCTAGGGCGCCTCCATGAGAAGCAGAAATAAAAAAGAGCTCATGGCAATAGAGTGCCATGAAGGGCTAGGGAGCCCATGAGAACTCACAGTGCCTAGGCATGGAGTGCCATGAGGGGCTAGGGAGCCCAAGAGAACTCACAGTGCCTAGGCATGGAATTCATGAGGAGCAAGGAACAAGAAACAGACTCATAGCACTGGAGTGCCATGAGGGGCTAGGGAGCCTCCAAGAGAAGTAGGCAGCTGGAAACGGATTCACGGCACTAGAGGGCCATGAGGGGCTAGATCGCCATGTTGTTTGTTTTAGTAATCATATCATTTTGACTGAGGTGACACAAAAACCTCAAAAGTTCATTTGAGATTTGCATTTTTCTGGTACCACAACATTAAAGAAATTATTGACATTTGTGTTCTTTTGAGAACTGTCCATTTCATAAGCATTTATTGACTGACAGTTCTGTATCTTTGCGTTCTTTACCTAGTCTGAGTCTTGTAGGGTGTCTCTGCATTGCTGATAGTGAACCTTTATGTGCAGAAACTTTTCAATTTTCTGAAATTCTATTTTTTGATTCTTAAAATTGTTTCTTGTGACTTCCTTGGAGGACTGTGGACAAAGACTTTGACTCTGACTTCACTTATATTCTGTTTTCCTTAGCAGTTTCAATACTTCAATTTTTAAATTAAGGTCTGAATCCATTTTGAATAATTTTTTATGAAGGGCAAAAGGTGTGGATCTAAGTCCATTCTTGTTTTTTTAATATTTTATTCTAAATTTTTGAAGGAAATATTAAAAACTCAATTTAAATAAAAGTTTTAGAAAAAGAAAAGAACTAGTGTTGATATTACAGAGCTTATCCTTTAGTTGCACGAAAAAATAAAATACAAAAAAAGATGTAAAAATAAAGGCTTTGTCTTTTAATCCGTAAAAAGGTTCATGGTCCCTTGTTGACTGTAACAACCATCATAATGTTATAATTAATGGAAAAGTATTTCCAAACTTCATTCTTCTGAATATCAGTGTCCCTTAGAGTGTTAACCCATGTTGCCCAGAAGATCACCACCAAAGTTGGGCCAAAGACCTGGACAAATGTTAAACTTACAATGTTAAGCTGTTATAATTCAGCTAAGTTCAGATATAAGGCAGTGTATTTAATACCCTAGGCAATATGTAAGTTAGTAATGATTCTCAACTTGATTCTACAACAGCTAGTTATTTTAGGCCACATAATTGCAGGTTAAATTCTAACTTATTTGGTGAATTTGAAGTCTAATAACCTTTATTTGTTTTGTAATTTTTATTTAATAGTTTTGAATATAGGCAGTGAATTTTTGTCATTTTTCTCCTCATATTACCCTACCTCATACCTTTATTCCCACTGAGAATCTTATTCTGCCCAAAGTGTCCTTCCTAATTTTGTGTGTTGTGTGCAAGCGTGTGTGTGTGTGCGTGTGTGTACGTGTGTGTGTGTGCATGTCCCACTGTGTTAATTAAGGTTTTCTGCATTAGCAAGTGCCCGGCACTTGCCGTTATATGGGTGATATATCAGTGAACACCACCAAAGCAGACGGGAATTCCCCCAGCCACAATTGACACTATAGCTATAAAGTGGTTGTTTCTTTTCAAGCCTCATATAAAAAGTCTTCTTTTCTAAATGTATTCCATGAAGAACTGCACTCACACCATCTTGAATTCCCTTAAAATCCTACCTCTAGAATCAGGACCTTTAGAACTTTCTGTGGAGGATGTTAGGTGGTAAAGTAAGTTTGAGATTATTTTTGCATCTAAGACAAGCATTTCCATTGAGCATGGGTTAACGATGGGTTGATAAATATACTTTGGTAATAGAAAACTATATTTCAAGAAAAGAAAGGGGCATATGTGCAGAAAATTTGTGGTAGAGGAGGACAGTCCCTGAGTTCTGTGGAGAATATAGGTAAGAGAGGAGACAGGCGTGGCTCTGGAAAGAAGGCAACATGGAGTGAGTGTTGGAATTTGGAGTAAGTGCAATGTTTTTGGAGGAAAGAGAAAGTACGCATGGGTTTTGACTGGAGAGCATGCAGATGGATGACATTTCCACAGCCTCCTTTCTGTCTCCCTCACTTCTCCAGACCTGTTATATCTATGGCCTCCTTTTTAAAGATGTCTAGTTTTTCAGTTGATATCTGTTCTTTTTGTTCTTTCAGCCATATTCTCCTCTCTGTACTCTGCATTGTAACAGTCAGCTCTTCCCAAGGGCATCCACATTTTTTAGTCTTCCTATTCTACCATGTATGTCACCCTGAATCATTACCTTCTTCTTCCCATATGTGCTTCCATATGTCTTGTGATTATAGATATTAATTTAATATATTGGCTGTAAGTAGCAATGTATATATAGTATTCACTGCCTATATTCAAAACTATTAAATAAAAATTACAAAACAAATAAAGGTTATTATATCATAATTCTCAAAGGGGCATTTTAAACACTTATCAGGGATATTATCTTATTAAAATAACTTAGTGACATGCTGTTGGTATATAATGTGCTGAAAGGATAGGTATTCTGTAAAAAATAAACAGTCTCAAACAGAAAATTATTTCCTGTCCCATATGGCTTTTAACCATCTCACTGAATATCATGCAGGTAAAGTACATATTGATAATTATTAAAACCCAGAGTTTTGTATATATATAAAACATTATTTTGAGGTATACTATATTATATGAGTACAAATATAGTATAAAGATTATACTTTGTTTTAAAACAGTTCTAAGTACTATTTTATTCTATAATTTGAATCATTAGTTGTTATTTTATAAAGTTAATATTTTTAAACTGTAATTTAAAGTATTAACTTGTAGGTAACATTTTCAGTACATTTCATTTTAAGATACAAAGAAGTCAACATAAAACTTTTGTTTTTAAAATGTAGACTTTCTTAGTAAAGGCTGCCATGAACACATTCATAGCATCAATGGCTTAAGTAGAAATTTGAAAATTTTGGAGGCCTGAAATCCTAGAGGCTAGCCAATCAATTCAGCTTCTTTTCTTTTTTTTTTTTTTAATTAATCAAAGGAAGCGCATACATGCCTTGGTGCAGGAGTGAGGTTAGAGAACAATTTTAGAAAGTAGCTCTGTCCTTCCACCATGTAGGCTCCCAGGGAACTCAAGTCACCAGGTTTGCAGGCAAAATGCCTTACCCACTGAATTATTATTTTTTTTATTAAAAATTTAATTATACCTTTTAAAATTTTTTACCAGTTCCCTCCCTCCCCTCTCTTCCCCCCGAGCCCCCCTCCCCCTTCTCTCCCTCCCCATCCCTCAGTGCCTCCCCCAATTCCCAGAGAGTCCTTTATTGTGTGCGCCTGACTCTCCACTGGGTCCTCCTCTCCGATGACATATAAGGACCCAGTGGCATTTCCATAAGCCCTTTCTCTTGTTCCCCTTAAGCATAGGAGCACTACTATGGCTGTCAATCCCTTGCCTCCAGGGATCTCGGTGCCCTTAACAGATGCTAGACTTTATGAGGGCAACAGTGCGCTGGACATTGCGAAGGGCATGCAAAGTCCCATTATGATTGCTTTGGCCCCAACTATTGTTGAGAATCTTGCAAATCGTTGCTCCTCCCATCCTTTTGCTCTTACAATCTTACCGCCCCCTCTTCCGCAAATGTCCCTGAGCTCCAGGATGGGGAGAGCTTAGGCTGGCCTAGTTCTATGTGATTGATATAGAGTCTCTGAAGTTCTGGATTGTGGTTTGTTGATTTTCTTTTGCAGTTTTTCTGCTCCTGCAATGCCCTTCACTCCATCCTGCTGGGCACTGTATGTCACCCCCTGGCCAGAGACAAAAAGCTGTTAAACTGGAGTCTTGTTATAATAGCACATTCAAGGGTAGATGTAATAAGAGTAGGAAACCTCAGTGAGGGAGGGGTCCATCACCCATTTGCAAAATGATTACTTTTTATCTGCTAGACTATATGCCCTCCCCTTCTGGTGAGATCAGGAAAGAACGTCTGTGAACTTAACCAGGTTTCTCATTACTTGACGGAGGCCTATTTTCTCTGCTGTAACATGGTCCCCTCTCTCCTTGTTTCTGGTGTGGCCCTCCTACCCCATCTCTGTTGTTCATAATCCTTGCAATTACTGTGTTACATAGGTTTACTTTTGAGTGTCTCAATATGGGCTGGGTGAGCTTGGTACTAGGAGCCACCTATTAGGGAGTACATACGGCACTTAATTTTCTGGGTTTGGGATACTTCACTTAATATAATTGTTTCTAATGACATCCATTTCCCAGCAAATTCCAGTAATTCATCATTTTTGATGGCTGAGTAGTACTCCATTGTATAGATGTACCACAGTTTCCTTATCCACTCATCCACTGTTGGACATTTAGGTTGATTCCATGACTTTGCTATTGTAAACAGTGCTGCTATGAACATGGTCGAGCTTGTGCTACTCAGGTGAACCTCTGCTGCATGGGGGGTTATTCCCAAAAGTGGGATAGCAGGGTCATATGGCATTTCAATCTTTAATTTCTTTAAGAATCTCCAGACGGCTCTCCAGAGTGGCTGTATGAGCCTGCATTCCCACCAGCAATGTAGGAGAGTTCCCCTCTCTCCACATCCTCTCCAGCATTTGTCGTTGTTTGTATTGTGGATTTTTGCCATCCTGACCGGGGTGAGATGATATCTCAGGGAAGTTTTGATTTGCATTTCCCTGATGGCTAAGGAAGTGGAGCATTTTTTAAGATATTTGTTAGACATTTTAATTTCATCCCTGGTAAAGTTTCTTTTAAGTTCCAGGGCCCATTTTTTAATTGGGCCATTGGTTTCCTTGGTGTTTAGTTTTCTAAGTTCTTTGTGCACTCTGGACAGTAGAGCTCTGTCAGATATGTGGTTAGTGAAGATTTTCTCCCATTCTGTGGGTTGCCTTTGAGCTCGTGTTACAATTTCTTTATCTGAACAGAAGCTCTTTAATTTCACAAGATCCCAACTGTTGAGAGTTGGTAGCAGTGACTGTGCCATTGGATGTCTGTTTAGGAACTGTTGGCCTAGCCCAATCAGCTCAAGGGAGTTCCCTATCCTTTCAACTATGGTTTTTAAAGTCTCTGGCCTGATATCAAGGTCCTTGATCCATTTGGAATTAAGTCTTGTACATGGTGACAAGTATGGGTCCAGCTTTAATCTTCTGCATGTGGAGATCCAGTGTTGCCAGCACCATTTGTTGAAGATGCTGTTCTTTTTCCATTGGATTCTTGGGGCCCCTTTGTCAAAGACCAAATGGCTGTATTTTTGTGGGCTTATATCTGGGTCTTCAACCCTTATCCATTGATCTGTGTGTCTATTTTGGAGCCAGTACCAGGCAGTTTTTATAACTATGGATTTGTAGTATAGACTAAGGTTTGGTATGGTAATACCTCCAGCAGTGTTTTTGTTACTCAGGATTGTCTTTGCTATCCTGGGTCTTTTGTGCCTCCATATGAATTTTGAGATTATTTGGTCAACTTCTTTAAAGAATTGCTTTGGGATTTTAATTGGTATAGCATTGAATTCGTATATTGCCTTTGGTAGGATGGTCCTTTTTACAATGTTGATTCTGACAAGCCAGGAACATGGGAGGTCTTTCCACCTTCTGGTGTCTTCTGCTATTTCTTTCTTTAGGGTTTTAAAGTTTTCATTGTAAAGGTCTTTTACCTCCTTGGTTAGGTTTGTACCAAGGTATTTCATTTTTTTAGGGGCTATAGTAAATGGGATTGTTTCTCTCAAGGCTTTTTCACTTCTTTCATTCTGGGCATATAGGAAGGCCTCTGATTTTTGCACATTTATTTTGTATCCAGCCACCCTGCTGAACTTCTGTATTAGTTCCAGGAGCTTCCTGGTGGAGTTTTTGGGATCCCTCAGGTATAAGATCATGTCATCTGCAAATAGGGATAGCTTGACTTCTTCCTTGCCGATTTGAATCCCTCTTATGTCCCTTTCTTGTCTTATGGCTTCAGCTAAGACTTCAAGTACAATATTGAATAGAAGTGGTGAGAGTGGACAGCCTTGTCTAGTTCCTGACTGAAGTGGGAGTGCTTCCAATTGTTCCCCATTGAGCATAATCCTTGCTGTGGGCTTGTTGTATACAGCTTTTATTATATTGATAAAGGTTCCTTTCATTCCTACTGTCTCTAGCGTTTTGATCATAAAAGGCTGTTGGATTTTGTCAAAGGCTTTTTCTGCATCTATCGAGAGTATCATGTGGTCTTGGACTTTGGACTGGTTTACATGATGAATTACATTTATTGATTTGCGTATGTTGAACCAATCTTGTGTGCCGGGGATGAAGCCTACTTGGTCCCTGTGAATAATCTTTTTAATATGTTTTTGAATCCGATTTGCTAAGACTTTGTTGAGAATCTTTGCATCTGTGTTCATCAGAGAGATCGGCCTATAGTTTTCTTTTTTAAGTGAATCTTTATTAGGTTTTGGGATTAAGACGATATTAGCTTCATAGAAGGAATTTGGTAGTGTTCCTTCCTTTGCTATTTGATGGAACAGTTTAAGGAGTATTGGTGTTATTAACTCCTTAAATGTCTGGTAGAATTCTGTGCTGAATCCATCTGGCCCAGGACATTTTTTGGTGGGAAGATTCGAGATTACTTCTTCAATTTCCTTGTATGTTATAGGACTATTTAAATAATTCACAACTTCCTGATTGAATTTAGGTAGGTTGTGTTTACTTAGAAATTCATCCATCTCTTTTGTGTTGTCAAACTTCACAGAGTACAAGTTTTTGAAATATGATGTTATAATTCTCTGGATTTCTTGGGTATCCGTAGTGATAACTCCATGTTCATTTCTAATTTTGTTAATTTGGGTTTTCTCTCTCCTGCTTTTGGTTAATTTAGCTAGGGGTGTATCAATCTTATTGATTTTTTCAAAGAACCAGCTTTTTGACTGGTTGATTTTTTCTATTGTTTTCTTTGTCTCGATTTCAGATATTTCTCCCCTTATTTTGCTAATCTCCTCTCCTACTACTTTTGGGATCCCACTGAATTATTTTAATGGTCCCCAAGTGATGTTTCTAACAAGAGCTTCTTCCTGACTTCCTGGCTCGCCTCTTTTGGCATAATATGCAGATGGCTGAAAGAGAGTTTGTGTTCTTTTATGTCTCTATGAAACACTACTCCCATAAGATTAGTGTTCTATCCTTCTAATGTGATTTAATTTCTATAATAAGACTATATCTTCTTTGGTTGTTTAATTTCTTCACTATATTTCTTTTGCCACAAACATATTAAAATAATGGGTATTTGTGGAATGTTTTCTAATTTTAAAGCTTTTATATTGGTTGCATTATGTAATTAGATGGAACTTTATAAGTTGAATAAAAATTGTTATCTGCATCTTAAATGATAAAAAATTTGGTTCCACAAAACTCTGAAAAAATTGTCAAAACCAAACACTGATACCATTGTGTCTCTGCCATCTTCTCTTTTTTCTTCCTTTAACTGTTTGGCAGTCAAAATGAATATTGCATTCTCCTCTTTACCCATTACTCCAGAAATATTTGGGGAAAATAAATTTTATGAGAATTTTTGGAACGAATGAGTCCTTACATCTCTTGAAAACACAGGAAACAATCTTACTGGAATTGAGAAATACCAGACTGGAGATAGCATTGGAGAAGATGCATGAAATGGTGTATGGTTGCTTCCGGGTTCCCTTTAACCTCTTTTAGCCTTCTCTGTTTCCTGGCACTGGGCAGATGCCTAACTTGAAACCAAGTCAAGTTGATGTAGACTGGAACAACCTCTTAATCTGTCTTTTTTTTTAAGATTTAATAATCTGCTTAATTGAACAGTCTTGATGGGCTGCTTGGCTCAAACCATTTTTTGGTGTTAACCTAAGTCTTCGTGGTTCAGGAATAGTTGTTTTCACTTGTTCTGATTCTGAGAGAGCACACTGTTGCTAGACTCTGCATCTTTTCATTCTCTTGTTTACATAGTTCTTTCCTGAGCATAATGACTTTCCCCTAAGGCCTTCTTTGATTTAGTAAGATATGAATAACTAAATTTATTTTTTTATTTATTTTTCCATTATAAAACTAGATAAATATGGGTTATCTGTTTGTATGCTTAGCCAAACATTGAGAAATGATTACATCTAGTTAATACCTTTTACTTCTACCTACTTATTTCTTTGATGAGGATATTTACAGTAGCAATTTTTAAAAATTCAGTGCATCACTTTTTAAATATACTCACCATACTGTTTAGTAGACATGTAAGATTTATTTATCCTTGATGTTGACTGAGGTTTCTCATTCCAGCCTTTGGCAATCACAATCCTACTGTCTTTCTAAGTTTTGAGTTTTTAGATTTCGCTTGTGAGACTGTGCAGCTCTTTGTCTTTTTTTTTTTCTCCCCGGCTTAATTCCCTTAGCTTAATGACTCCCCGGGATCATTCATCTTGTGAATGATAGAATTCCTTATATTTTAAAATCATGTAGTATTCCTTTGAATAGAAAATGCACATTTTCTTTGATTTTCTATTTGTGTGTGTGTGTGTAAGGATACTATATGTGCCTGTAGAAGACCAAAAGTGACTTCAGGAATCACTCTGGATTTGTTCTACCTCCACGCTGGGATTTCCCAGGCTCTGCCTCTCAGAGCCTGGAGTGCAGCTGCTGCCATTTCTGCCTGATGTTTTTTATGTGGGATCTGGAATTTGAAGTGAGGTCATTCTGTTTGCCAGACAGAGCCCTATTCTCTGAGCTAACTCTCCAGTCCCATTGGTCACATTTTTCATCCTATTTCCTCGTGTGATGGACACAAGTTGATTCCATATGAGCTTTTATTTTTTTTAAATCCCTTGTTAAAAACATAAAAATCAACACACCTGTTTTCCAGTTATTTCTTTAGAGATTCAAGCTTGAAAACTCTGTGATCTGTTTTTCAACCTCTTACAGGATGTAATTTTATTAAATGTTTTGCTGCTGTTTTATATGAATCTTAAGTTTTCTATCCCTCATAATACAGATGCATGTTTAAATTTTTGCTAAGGCCAGAACATTAAGATACTACTTTCTGACCAGCCTAGGACAATACTATTTTCTGTACTAATGAGCCTCCAAATTTCAGAAGCTAAATATAGTACAAAATTAATTTTAATCACTTACTATTAGGTTGAGGGTGCATTTGATCTGCTATTTTTCCCATGCAGTAATCCATCCTACGGCTCTGCCTTATTCTAGTCCCTAGAGTGGTACATAAAGGAATGCATGGAGAACAGATCCATATTTTAAAAGCCTGAGCTTGAGATGACACATTCATTCTAACAAACATGCATGTTTCTGCCAAGAACTAATCGTTGCAAAGATGGCCTCTTAGCAACAGGTCTACTCTGGAAGAGGAAAAGATGAATTGTGGTAGACATGTAGCATTTTGCGTTATGTGTAGAATTTTCCTGTCCACCAATAAGATTATTTTTACTATAGATAGATAAAAATCTGAAGTAAATGAGTTAACAATTAACATGGCTTGAAATATGAGTCATCCTCCACAGGCTCATTTGTTTTAACTCTTCAGTTGTTTGGAAAGTTTAAGAGGTGGTGTGTTGCCGGAAGAAGGTGGTTACAGGAGGTGGGCTTGAGGTTGGTTAGCCCCACCTTCTTGTTAGTGAGTCTGCTCTTGAATTTTCATGCAGCAGCGCTCTGCCTCCATGAAGGACATGAAGTAGAGTGCCTCCAGCTTCTGCCAGTCAGCCATACCTTTTCAGCCATACCTTCTGAAACCATAAGCTGAATAAATCGTTTCTCCCTTAGTTGCTTGACTTTAAGTGGTGTCTCACAGCAACAGAAAAAAGTAACTTGTACAATGATCTAAGAAATTTTATCAATTTCTTTGGATCTTAAGGTGGTGTTTTTAGGGTGTTACCAAAGAAATAGAACTCTTCTGAGAGAAAGGAGAATTAACTTTCCATTTTGGTAGAGAAAAGTTTAAAGGTAACACAGGAGATATAGAAAAAAAATTAAAGCTTGACAATCTCATTACTGTTCTGCGGTTAAATATATGCTTCTGCCCCCCCCCCAAAATCACATAATCAAGTTCCATGAGTGAATACACCCTAGATTTGTAGCTGTGTTCCCATCACACATTGTCTGTTGAGTAATAATTCTTTCTTTGTTTTGTCATTACCTGTTTTTCATGTGGTCTGTTATATTTATTTTTATTCTCTCTCTGGCCAATCCATAATTTGTACAAAGACGATGATTAATTGTGTTGAATATGCCTGAGTTACAGCATTGAGAACTGTTTTTTTATTAATTTTTTCTACTTTTACAAGCACATTGAGTATTCATCCCAGCTTCCCTCTGTTTCCCCCTTCCATTCCCTCCCTTCTCTTCACCATTTTCTCCTACTCCTTCTCGATGGACCTCAGGGTTCACTCTGGCTTGTCCACCCCTGTCGGACTTCAGGCCTCCATAGTGTAACAAGTTACCTCTCTTCAGACCACCCCACTGTTATGTGCATTTTTCTTTACTCATCCAGCTTTAGACCCAAAGGTTTCCATTGTGAGTTCCCATTCTATGGGTATAATAACAGCTGCCTACAGAGCAGTTTGATTTACTG
The DNA here is from genome assembly GCA_023101885.1 of Typhlomys cinereus. Taxonomy (NCBI): domain Eukaryota; kingdom Metazoa; phylum Chordata; class Mammalia; order Rodentia; family Platacanthomyidae; genus Typhlomys; species Typhlomys cinereus. The sequence goes on along the minus strand of JALPQD010000008.1, from coordinate 1,147,800 downwards.
ACTTCCTATCTATAGGTTTATTGACTGTCTTCCCTATTGATCTATTTACTTTCCTTTTTTAGATTCTTGTTCTAGTTTACATTAACAGGGGTGAGTACCATTCTGACAAATGGGTCTTGAGTCCAATCAAAGTTGTTGGTTGTTTCTTTAGTACTCATGCCACTATTACACTGGTGGTCACCTGATGCCATGGTAATCTATATTGCAATTTACAGATTTTATGCCATTGATGGGGCTTGTGATTATTTCTCTTCCCCAGCAGCTTCTACAGTATTTCTTGGTGCTTTATAAGCTATCCAGCAAGGAGAAAGTCTTCAGACCAGTTCCAGCTAACACACTTTGTCCATGTATTATATTTAATTTGTGTTGTATCTTCAGTAATAGGGTTTACTGATGGTTTTTGGAGAGCAACCAAGAGCCATGGCAAAAGCCTATGATGTTTGAGGGGCCTTTAAGACCTCTCTGACCAACATTTTATTAAAAATTACTTCTAATATAATTTTGTACCTGGGTTCTAAGTGGATCAGCTCAAGGCTATTTTATTTATTGTTTGTGGTTTTCCTCATTCTATGCTCCTCTGCATAAGGTTAAGGATCGTCTTGTAGTGTCCCTGTCTCACCCGTATAGTGTTCTGTCTCTTTCCTTATTCCTTTTCTTCCTATTCTAAATGCCCTTTCTTTCCTTTTCTTCTGTGACCTGTATAAGACCTATAGCATTCAGGCCACTTTGAATTCTATTCATGGTTGCTGTCCTTGGGGGAATTCATCACACTAGGTTATCTTATTGTCAGTTATTGTCAGTATTTTTCTATTCAGACCTCTTACACCTGGATTCTGAGTTCAAGTCCCACATATTTCTAGATTTTAGATCTTTTTATGTTCTACTCAATTCTTTTAACTTTAGTGCTTTATAGTTTATATCATGAGGTTTTTCTCTTTTTTCTTCCAAAGCAGTTTCTCTTCTACTTTCATGCTATGAAATTAGTAGTAATAAACATCAAGTTATATACAGTTATGTAATATTTAGTATATAATTAATACATGTTAAATCTGGATTCTGCATTTGAGACAATAATGTGATTATTTCTCTTTTTGTATATGATCCACTCAACCTGATTATCTCCAGTCGTTTTTCTGTAAATGTCATGATTTTGTGTTTCTTTATGGATGAATAATTAACCACATTCTTTAGCTGTTAATCTTGATTTACATGTAGACTGGCTCTGTAACATCACTATTGTTGAGTGATGATGAGGTGAGTGATGTTAGGTGAGTGATGAAGCTCTGTTTATTGTGAAGCTCTGTTCTCTGTCAAGCCTGGTGACTACGTCATTTAAAATAACAGATTCCCATGTCTCCTTCCATCCCACCACCAGAGTTTCTGATCTCCTTTCATGTTTACTTCAGATGCTACCTTTTAAAACAATCTTTGCTAGAATTTTGCTAGAACTCAAATCCCACAATGTCAGGAATTTATTAATTTATCAATCCTGACTTGGTGATTTGCTCATCCCAAGATTAAGTAAAACAGTAAATGGTGGTTACAGGTAGAATTTGAATCACTTCTGTTTGACCTCATAACTAAACTGCCTTAGTTTCAGATTCTGTTGCTGTAACAGATACATGATCCAAGTAATTTGGGAACAAAGGGACTTTTATTCCAGTTCGCAGTATAAAGTTTCAGTCATCACAAGAAGTTATGTCAGCATCAGAGTTGAGGCAGCTGGCCATGTCACATCCACTGCAGAACAGAAGAACAAGGGCCAATGCTATATTTTAGCTTGCCAAAACTAACTATTCTCTCTCAGTCTTATCCACTTGCTCAGGACATGTTCCCACCTCTTCTGGTCTGAGTCATTCCAGTTCAGTTATGCAAGGCTTGCCTTAACTAAATAATTCCTTATAAGTGCATTTGTAAGTTCAGCTCTGAAGTGTCCAGTTGACAGTTGAAGTTGTCACTATCAGCTAGTTATACACGAGTGGTCTTCATTTTATACATTTCTATCCCACCCCCACTCAAAAACTGTTTGAATTAATAAACTATTAGCATTTTATAGCGCATACTTATGAAAATAGCTGCATATCTTTTTCAACTAGGTCATTAGGACACCACATGGAAGAGACTATGATGATTCTCTGGACAGATGCGAAGAGTATTTGGGCTCCCATCCATGTAACAATGCTCCACATTCAGCCAGGACCTTACTAGTCCACTCTGCACCCTCAACAGCACAGAAGCATTGCCCAAGCCCTGTGCTCAACAGAGCTTCTCTCAGGGAAAGGTAATGTATGGTTTGTGTCTTTCCTCACCTTTTGAATAAGCATTGTGACAAATGGATGCAGCAATCATGGGTTCAAAGTGATTCTTTATAAAGTGAAATTTGATTTTGTTTGCTTCAGTTGTTTTGATTGTGTGTGTGTTCTAAGCACAGTTCACTAGAAGTTGATTAGCCAGATCTGGGTCTCTTTAATCTTAATTAATTAATGTAATACTTATAGATGAACATTAAGCGTTTACTACATTGTTTCCAGTAAACACAGTGATTCAGTATTATAGGCAGGCCTTCAGTGTAGAAAGAGGTTGACTCTTCCAGTCAGTCATAGCAGTGACTATGCTTTATTGCAGGGCATCAAATTTTCTCTTAAACTCCTGCCAGTCCCCAATAGAATCTAAGCCATAGAAAGATTCTGGCTGCCCTGGTAAAAATACTTTGAAGATGCAGGACACAATATTTATTACAATGTGGATGTGAAAAAATAATTTCTCCTCAGAGAAAGCAATGTTATTGTTTGGTTTGCCTCAACTTAAATCTTTGTTGGGGGAGAGGTGAGCAGGGGTTATTACTCATTGTGCTTGTGCAACTACGAAAAGATAAAAATAAATAAAATAAGTGAAAGATTTGAGCAGATCTTTGCACAAAGAAATTTTTAAAAATCTATTATTTTATAATTTATAGAAATTGGGCAACTTAAGAGATATACTCTTAACTTGAGTTTAAGTTCTTATTTACAATGTAAAAGAGCCACCACAAAATTCTGAAAGAATATTAAGCACATCCTTCAGACATAATTAACAGAGATTTAATTAGCTGTAGAAACCTTGTCAGAGGTTCAGCTTAAAATATAGCTTGAACAAGTCTGGCTGCTACATGGAAGCATCTTGTTCTGAACAGAGGTTTGCGTGCGTCTTCATATGAGGTGTGCTGACCACCCCGGTACTGAGATCCGGAATTGCTGCGGATGTGATTTCCAGTTCATTAGAATCATTCCTCAGGGGACCTTTGAGCTATTGACATTGGTATTTAGGGGATTTTTGTTGCAAAGCCTGCACACTTTAAGAGTTCAAGAAAAATGCTTGGAAAGAGGCTTTTCTGCTGCGGTCTTCTAACCTGAGACATTCCTCGATTCCAGCGTTCACTCCGACATGCAGCCAATGTAGCCTAGGCCTGCTTGGAACAGTCACATGCTATTAGAGTTTTGTTTAGGTGCTTTCTCACACCTGCAGGTTTTCAAGAATGCATTTATCTCTCTTCTTACATATTTATGTAACTACTACTTTGTGTACCTTTTTGCATAGCTTGTAATACTCGCCAGTCATAATTCCACCATCATAATACTGTTACAATGTGTCTTGAGATTTCTAGCTTTTAACTCTTTAACATTGTGATAAATGGGGATAAAACCCCCATTCTCCATTGGGGATGAAGCAGCTGTCAATTTATATTTTCACAAGGGAATAACTTAAGAGCAAACAGTAGTCTTTATCTCTCCTCCCTCTTTTGCTCCTTCCTTTTCCGCAGACTTTCCTTGTCCCTCCCCTCTGTTTTTATGAGACAATATGTACTCAAACCCAGGCTGACCTGGAGCCAGAAAGAAACCTGTGGTGATCTTTCTTGCCTCTGTCCCTTGAGCTAGGACACTTTATTTTCATGCTGAATAAATGTGATTGAGCTCTTGGTTGTAACAAAATATTTTACCTTTAACTTGAGGAAAACAAGGCACATTTAAAACATGGCAAGTTAATTTGACTCACTCAAACTTGACTCATTTTGAATAAATTAGTATTTTACTGATGCACTGTTTAATGTATAAGCACAATAGGTACTGTTGGAACCCCACTACAGGTGGAATACCACTACTTTGACTCCATTTAATCTATAAAAAAATGAAACATGTCATAATTAGGAATGAAAACATTGTATTCCATTGAGCACTGAGCACCATTTCTGATCTGGTGTTTTCTAGGTCACTGAACAGTATAGTTGCAGGGTGTTTGTACAGTTGATTGGAATCAGTAGACATTTTTTTTTATTTCAGCTCATACAAACTTATTAGGTACACCAGTTCCCTCCCTCCCTCCTCCTCCCCCCGTACCCCCTGCTCCCCCTCCCCACCCCTCTCCCTCCCCATCCCCCAGTGCCTCCCACCCCAATTCCCAGAGAGTCCTTTCTTGTGCATGTCTGATTTTCCTCTGGGCCCTTCTCTCCGATGACATACAAGGACCCAGTGGCCTTTCCCTGAACCCTTTCCCGTGTTCCCCTTAGGTATAGGAACACTGCTGTGGCTGCCAATCCTTTGCCTCCAAGGATCTTGGTGCCTTTAGCAGATGCTAGACTTTGTGGGGTCAATAGTGTGTTGGACATTGCGCAGGGCATGCAAAGTCCAATTATGATTGCTTCAGCCCTAACTAGTATGGAGTATCTTACATATCATTGCTCCTCCTATCCTTTTGCTCTTACACTCTTACCGCCCCCTCTTCCGCAAATTTCCCTGAGCTTCAAGATGGGGAGAGACTAAGCTGGCCTAGTTCTAGGTGGTTGATATAGAGTCTCTGAAGTTCTGGATTGTGGTTTGTTGATTTTTGCAGTTTTGCTGCTCCTGCAATGCCCTTCACTCCATCCTGGTGGGCATTGTATGTTACCCCCTGGCCAGAGACAAAAAGCTGTTAGAGTCTTGTGATAAAAGCACATTCAAAGGTAGATGTAATAAAAGGGGGAAACCACAGTAAGGGAGGGGTCTATCACCCATTTGCAAAATGGTTACTTTTTATCTGCCAGACTATATGCCCTCCTCTTCTGGTGAGATCACACCCCCTCAGTAGTAAATGATCAGGAACAAAAGTCTGTGAACTTAATCAGATGTCTCATTACTTATTTGGGTCCTTGGTGGAGGCCTATTTTCCCTGCTATAACATGGTCCCTTCTCTCCTTGTTTCTGGTGTGGCCCTCCTACCCCATCCCTCCTGTTCATAATCCTTGGAATTACTGTCTCTAGGTGGGCTGGGTGGGTTTGGTACTAGGAGCCACCTATGGAATCAGTAGACATTTTAAACTAATGTAAGTGCATATTGTATATCCAAGGTAAAATTGGAAGGTTTTGCCTGGAATCTATATGACAGAAATACAATTATAAGAGTTATCTGCATAAGCACTCATTGAGTTGCATTTCCTATGAGATTGCATTTAAATTCTCACTCCTTAGTCATGTTTATTAATAAACAGAGTTTAAAAACACTGTTATTTTATTGAAGGTGCTTCTAGCTTTTCACCCATTTAAAAAATGCCTAGTAGGTTAACATACCATCAAATAGTTTTAGTTTTGATTTTAAATATTTCAAAAGCTCTTTTCTTCTCTAAATATAAATATTAATGTTATGATTTTGGACTTTACAATGTTACTAAACCTTTGCTTAAAAAGCATTAGCATACCTAATTAACAAGGCATGATTATTCTTTTAAATCATGTTTAAAGCTTTTCCTTTTATAGTAAAAGTTTTGGATGGGTGACAAACATCCCTTAGACTACAGCACAGACTAGTGGATTCTTTAAGGAGGAGGAGTTAGATCTCAGGATTCTACCATGTGCTTTCTATATTGCAAATAATTGTTCTGCTAATATTTTTTCACAGGTGCAGCTAAACTTCCTTTTATATATGTAGGAGATTAAACTTTGGATATTGTTGATTGTATGTTTTTGTTTTTTAAAGTTGATAATGTAAAGCATTTATCCTATTTAATAGCTTATACTTTGTGTAGTAATGTAATATTCTAACTTTATAATCATTGTAGCCAATTGTAATTTGACAATATTAGCATCTCAATCAATCCTTTGTAAGGGAATTATCAATAACATTTCAAACACATGCATTACAGCTATAATGACCTGCTTTAGTCATAATGACTAAAAACAAAATAAAATGGCTGAATTCTACCAATGCCAGCTTTGAAGTTAGAAAGGACAGCATAGAAACGAACAGGTGCTGGACTTCCTCAGTGATGGATTTAATTTCAAACAGCAGACTCTAAAAACAGTTGTAGTTTTTTTAATCAGTATTTCAGTTTCTTTTAAAAATGTGATCACAAAGCAGATAGAGAAGTGGTACCCCCTTTGTTGAGAAGGCACCACTTTATTCTTACATTTTCTAAATTAGGAGAGAATAGAAATGTGATTTCATCTCTTGTACACATTTTTCTTCATTTCATAAGAATTTTTGGAAATGGAAAGATATTCTGAATGCTTTGAATGTACTTCAGTTATTAGAGGATGATCTGATATGAGAAAATCTATGTATGTGATATGCTCTAAATAATTATGTATCGTAATCATTAAAATGATCACACATATAGGTATATTCTCCAAAATGTATGTCATACTTCATTAAGACTTTATTTAAATGCTGTGAAAACTTAATAGTGTAGCTGAGAGCAAGAACCCAATGTCTTTTATATTTACAAATAGTTCTTGTTTTTGTGTCTACAGATTCCATTCTGATTGGTGTTCACCTACAAACTGCGATGAGATCCATGACCGGGTAAAAAATGTATTGAAATCACATCAGGCGCATCCAAGATATTTATATGTTAGTTTCTAAAATTTTCTCTTGAAGGCTTTTTCTAACGGGCCAAAAGCCAGCTACAAAGATGCTTAAAGCTTGCAGTATTTACTCCCTGAGAAGAAACAAAAGCATGCTGCAAGAGTCATTGGGCTTACTACAAGCAACACAACTAACTTCTTGATGGCTAGAGTCACGCAAAATGTTTTATTTCTGTTACCTTAGTTATATTTAATTCTGTATGAAATATCTACCTTATGTTATCTGAACTGTAAGCAGCATTAATTATAATTATCTTATAGTTAGTAAGTAATGACTTTATATGGGATTATTCTAAAGCTTTTAAAAAATGGGAACACTTTCCTTGTAGTCCAGCATAAAGAATTCACCTTGTGGACTGGAGAGATGGTTCAGAGGTTAAAACTCTGCCTCTCAAGCAGAAGGTCCTAACTTTGGATTCCAGGTACCAAGTTAAAACAACGCCAAGCAGAAATAATGTCTGCACTTCCAGCCCTGGTGGGTGGAGCCTGAGAAATCCCAGGGTTAAGTCAAAAGGAGGTAAAGCAATCCAGAATAATTCCTGACATCACCCTTGGTGTTCTCCACAGGGACATATAGTACAGTGTTCTCTCTCTTTCTCTCTCTCTCTCTCTCTCTCTCTCTCATACACACAAATAAATAACTAAATAAAAAGTTAAAAAAGAATACAACTTGCTGACAATGCAGTTGATTCTAATTTTAAGACAGTTTCTTATCTGATTTATATAATTAAATATTCAAGAGAATAAAAGTAGGTCATGTTTATCAGGCATGAGATAACATTTTGATGTTTGTATTTTGTGAGACAGTAAACATATATTTGCATTCATAACTGGGAAGTTAAGACAATATATTCTTTTTGTATTTGATTTCTTATTCCGTTAATCTAAAACAATCATTTATCATTTTACTTTGTATCTTATGAGTCACATAACTTTTTTTTCAAACATGAAAATCTCATATTTTAATGTAGATTGTTGTAGCTTTTGTTTGGAATAATCAAATCTTAAGATAATTTATTTCCCTTTTTACTAACTTGTCTTTTTTTAACTATCCCATTATTGTTTGATCTATTGATCCCAATATATATACATGCAAATTATTTCTTTGATGACTTCTCTGATTGTATTGAGTCATGAAAGCATTTAACTTTTTTATATTTATTACTTTATTTTATATATGTAGAACACACAATTGAATTTTGTTCATATAGTGATAATTATTCATTTTTGTCCCACATTTACACTTTTCCTTATTCTTTGCTGAAGTTCTGTTTCTACGTGAAATTGTCATTTTCCTTCTTCCTGAAGATAGATACTATTTCACTTCTTGAGTCTCCGAGCATAGGAATTCTGGTTTTGTTTGAAACATCTTGTTTCTACTTTTTATTTTTTAAATTCAGGGTAGCTTTACTAGATGGTGAATTCCAGGTTGGTGGCTTTCTTCATTGGCATTTTATTTTATTATTTTATTTTAATCTATTTTGTGTGTGTGTGTTTCTATCTGTGTATGTCAGAGGGCACTGTACCTGTGGAGGCCCAAAGGAGATTTCTGGAATTACCCTGGATTGCTTCTCCCTCCTCTTTGCTTTGCTCTGAAGTTTCCTAACTCTGTCCATTTATTTGGGATTTTCACCCAGTATCTGTATGTCTTATACAATACTACACAGCTCAGAGGTTAGTTTTCTAAAATCAAATATACTATCTGTTAGGAGCACATACAATGTTTTATTAAGCCATTAAGTGAAATCAATAAAGAAGAAAACAATGTTGTCTGGAGAGATGGCTCAAGGGTTAAACCTCAGCCTGACAAACAGAAACTGAGTTCAGATCCTGAATCCCTGAAAAAAAGCCAATCAGAAATGACAGCAACCTGCATTTCTAACCCTAGAGGGCAGAATCTGGGAAACCCCAGAGCAAAACAAAAAGAAGGTAGAGCAACCCAGGATTCCCAAAATCACACACGGCCTCAGCAGAGACACACAGTGCCCTCTGATACACATACACAATGCAAAAAAAAAAAAAAAAAAAAAAAAAAAAAAAGAAAGCAATGTGTGACATTATATACATGACCAGGAAGTATAAGCTGAGTTATGTTGCTCCTTCAGAGAAGGCTAAAGCCGGTTCCAAGGAATAATAGCAATGTCTGTTGCAGCAAGGCAGTGTGTGTACATGTTCCGCTATTCTACCCTTACAGATATATATTGAGTACTGTTAGCAATAAGTACTATCTTAAAGTTAAGTGACTTTTATGGAATCATACAGTTACTTTAGGTAGCCAGGATTAACAGTGAGATTCTCCGCTTGATCATTCTGTGGTGAGAAACATTAAACATAGCCTGACATATGTAAGCCCAGAAATATGGTCAGAAACGTGTCAGAAAATTGTGGCACATACATTTCAGAAATAAGTCCATAAACACTAACACACTAGGGAGAGCCACCGAGATGTTTGAATTGCATCATCAGCGTTTTTCTGTAAGAAAATTGATTTGATGACATTACTGCGTCAGTTGGCTAAGGACAAGAGAAAGTTTGAAATAAGATATAGTAAAATAGTATAATTGAAAAATAAATCATAGAAGGTGTGCAATTTGCCAGGAAATGCTGTAGTTTATATTTGATATTATAGTTTGAAGCTGAAATATTACAATTTAGCTGAAATTTACTGAATTGCATTCCTGGCACAAACTAAGTAGACTAAGTAGAATTTTATGCAGGATTTAGAACCAAACTTTTGTCAGAGATATTTTCTATAACTTCCTCAAAGATGGACTCAGTATTTATAGAATTATTGATATAATGTGCATAGAATGTTGGCTGTGTAAAAGCATTTAAGAAATATTGTTCTTTAAAAACCACTTACCTGTGGTGTAGTGAAGTCGGAATTTTTTTCCTGAGCATTTCTGAAATTTATTACTTTTTCAGAAAAAAAGCAACTTTGGATCTTGCAGTTTTATTGTCCATATATTTTTCTTTCACATTAGGAATTTTTCTCTAATATTTCCTCTTTCATTTGGAATTGACTTGCTTTTGTTTTCCTGTCCTGTAGACTTTTGGTGGCTGCACTTAACGCACTTCTTCACATGCTTTCCTCTCCTGTGTGTGTGTATGTATTCATGCTGACATTTCCTTCTGAGCACTATGTTGGCAGCGCTTCTGTTTCAATGACATTTTTCAAACATTTGATCCAATATAATGTTTCTTCTTTACCCTTTGTTTACTTAAAAATGTATTGTTTGATTCTGAGCTTTGTTTTCTGTGCTTTTTTTTTGGCTTATTGTGTGATTTGTGAATATTTAGTTCTGTTTTTCAGTCTTATAATTATTTCAGTTTCAGCTGCAACCCCACATGACATAAGTCCGTTTGCAGTGCAGGTGCTTAGCATTTAGGTCAGTTTGTTAACTTCGTTCCATTTTTCTTTAACTCATGGATGGCTCCTCTCTCGGATGCTGAGAGACAAAAGGATTTTTTTAGTAGTCCATATACACTTATATATTTTAATTCTCTGGATTTAAAAATTTTGCATTTTTATGTTTTGGAACACATAAATGTAATGCTCATTTCTGGTAATTTTTAAATCTACATTATCCTATGTTATTATAGTTAAAAGAGCTTCAATTGGTTAGTGTTTTGAAAAAGTATCCATTTTATTCTATGTCTTTATTCCTTCTGTTTTATATCTAAAGTGAATTTTATAACATGCTCACTTTTAATGCAATGTATCAATCACTGTGCTTTGTATATTTAGGGTTAATCACTGTGATTTAATTATAAAATTTTTTCTATTTATATTTAATGTATCTTCTGCTATATCTGATCTAAATCTATTTTCTATCTATACTTCCCACTTTGTGTTTCTTTTAACTTGCCTGTTTTTGTTTTGAACATGCTTTAGCATTTAATTTGTCTTTTCATCAACTTGTAACACCATTTTCTTATTTTTGAATGGTTAAAGAGGAAAATATTCTTATTAAAATTTAATATAAGTGAGAATGCTGCTTTTATTTATTCCTCTCTCACTTAACCTCCTGTTGTTACCCACTCTTTGTACATTTAAGAATCATGATTATTATTTTTATGCAAATAATACTAATTTAGATGCAGCCACATTTTGCTATTTCATGTATCTGCATTAGCCCCTGCTTCCTTGGTGACTGGTATTTCTGTGATCGTAGTGCTTAGTTTTTCCTTCAGTGTGGACCTTCCTGGAAATGACTTTGATGATTTTCTTTGTTTGGTTAATATGAAAGTTTGTTTTACTGTAGTTTTCAGATCACTTTTTCTGTATGAGGAAGGCTGAGATGGCAGTGATTTTAATCTTTCACTGTTTTGATGGAGACATTGAAAAGTTGATGCTCCTTTTTTCACTCTAAGTCATTTTTATTTTCTTAATGTAGCTTCCATACAGAAAATGGAATGTGAACCTTTTCTTCTGGGGAGCTTTCTTTTTAACCCCTTGTTCCCTCAGGCCTAGCCAGTCATCTTAGTAGCCCCTTTTAGTAACCTTTAGTCACAGTCTCGGACCTCCATCATTCATAAGAGTAGTTCAATATCCTTATTCTCATGAAAATTAACTCCTTACAATTTTAATGGTAGTGTTTTCTAAGTGAACATTTCCATTGCTTTTTTACCATTAAGTCTCTGTTAGTCTGTAGGGTCTTTCACTATCTGTCTCGTTTTTACTACTGCATTTTTTTCTTGTGCTTTTATTTATGGGAAGAGCTGGATTATTCTTTCACAGTTGACATTTCTAGGGTAGCAGCATCTGAGAATTTGCTCTAAACTGGTGATGGGGTACAGAAGCTGACCCATTAATTTTTACTTCAAAGTCCTGTGGTCTTCCCTCAACTCTGTCTTCCCCATTGCATCTCCATTCCCCTTCCTTCCTCCCTTGCGCTTTCTCATTGCATTGCTAAATACATTCTCTAGGTTTACAGAGCCATTCCAGTTTTCTTATCCATTTTTAGTTGTTGGGATACTTCTGAAAATAGAAATTGCTTCATTTACATTCAGTATCATTGACCTTATTTGAAACCAAAGAACAACTAAAAATCCTTTTTTGTTTTCACAATATATTTTGTCCTTTAACATCCTTCAAAAAAAATGCCCAACTAGTTTACTTTTTAGATCACTGCAACTTTTTTGAACGTAGTCTGTGTTTCCTATCTATCATCTTTTTTTTTTATTATTAAAGCTCAAGTGTGCTAAACTTCAGCTGGTGGGCATCCTCAGACTGGTTAACTTTCAATAGTGATTTATAGGCCTAAACAATTCTAGACTCATCATGTACATTTTCTCACCCAGTTTGCCAAAGGTACCAGAGGTAACTAGAATTATAATGTAACCCAATTCCTCCTTAGTTAGAAAATATTCTCAGGACAAAATACCACGCTAGGTGTTGGGTGTGCAGTGCGCCACAGAAATGAGTGAGTGTGGTAGGGAGGCTGGATTATGGAAGACACTGAAGCTCCTGTCTCACTCCCTCTCTGCTGGATCCCTTCATCATGGAAGAGGCAGTTGCATCATGGGGTGATGGGAAACTCAAATCAATGCATCCTCCATCTGTTGTGTGAATGTGTCTTCCCTGGCATGCTTCCATTGGAGGCTGGTATGTTGTTTCTTGTTAGGTCTTTTTTCCTCTCTGACCAATTTATGATGATCTAGATTTGTGGAATCTATTTTTCCCTAAACATTTTATGCTATTGCTGTGTTGGAAATTAACTTATCTGCACCCCATTTTTTGTTTCTGTAACCTTTAGAAAGAAAATATGAATTAGAGTAACTTTTAAAAAGTGCGCTTCTCAAGAATTCTATTAATCAGTTTTCCAAAATATGCAGCTTAGTTTGGGGGATCATTTGGCTTTCTTTCTGTTTCTGGTGTACATAGAACTTTTCTTTGCTTTTATTTCCTGGTTTGATTTGGATTCTGTTTCTAGGTTTTCTTTCTTTGTTTTTCTTTTCTTTTTCCCCCTCAGAGTAGTTCTGTGGAGAAAGGCACTTACAGCATGTTAGTTTTGAGTCATTGGATCCTAGGTGGCTCAGGTTCCTTTAGAATTCCCTGTAGACTCTTTACGTTCACTGCTGTGGCAGCTCAAAGCCCCTTCTACTTTCAGAGCTTTCCTTCAGGCACTCTGAGAATCTGAGAATCTTTTATTTTGAAGTTATCAGGTCGAGGCCCCATTGTTCTCTGAATTCTCCTTCATAGATGTTGATAATAACCTTCTTTAGTGGTCATTGGGACTTGTCCCTGTCTGGTGTGTGGGGTTTCATGTCTATCTTTTTTCATTTCATTTTACTGCAGATGTTTTCCTTGAGTTATTGGTGCAGCTATTCCATGTAGTTTTTAATTATGATGTACTTTAATCCAAAACTGTATAGAAAAATTAATTTTCACCAGGTGTTACTATGTGTGTGAACAGAGTGCAGTTTAGAGATGTAACATTATCAGCACCCTCAGTTGTCCTTAATATCTTTATACAATATTCCCACTGTTCTAATGTAGATTCATTTCATGTGGAATTGAACCTTCAAAATGACATATTACTCTTTTGTATTTGTTCCCTTTAGCTAATCATTGTGTTTGACATAACATCTTCCATTTTTATTACCATGGGGATACATTCAACAAATTGTATACCACAGACAGATTTTCAAAATCTAGAAGTGATATGTGGGCACAATAGTAGAGATGAGAATCAGAGCATCAAGATCTGAATAGATTATATACCCTCTGATCTTTTACCAGACTATGCCATAGTCAGTTTATTTTACTCTTAACTTGAAACTAATATCTAGTAGTGCTGCAATAAATGTTAGTGTATATGTTCTTCGTACAGTACACACACACACACACACACACACTTTCTAACCTGATATATATGTAACTTAAAGGGAATTATTGGGTGACAAGAGATTTGTATGCTCATGTGTTGATTACAAATATTTTTAAATGTTCCAGCATCATTGCTTGACAATTCTAGCTATCCTATGTTCTTGGTAGCACAGTTTCTTTTCTCTGATTTTTAATGTGATATTCCAAATGTGTGAATTGACGATATATTGTAGTTTTCTTTTAAGTATTCTGAAGGTGTGTTATTTGGTACATATAGGTTTATGATACATTTTTGTTCTGACTTAATGACCCTTTGTTATGATATATCTTTTTTTAAATTTTTTTATTTATTATTTATTCAATTGTGTGTGTGTGTATGTGTGTGTGCATGTGTGTGTGTGTGTGTGTGTGTGTGTGTGTGTGTGTGTGTGTGTAGAACCACGGACGAATTCGGGAACCACCATGGACCGCTTCCACCTCCTCCTTGTTTACTCTGCCCCGGGATTCACAGGCTCCGCCTTACCAGAATCTGAAGCGCAGGCCGCCCCCGCTTCCTCCTGGCATCTATACGTGGGGTCTAGGATCCGAACTCAGGAGCTTCTGCCTGCAAGGCAGAGGCTTAACCACTGAGCCATCTCTCCAACCCCTTGTTATGATATATCTATCCAGGAAAACTTGTCTTCAACTCTAGTTTCATCAGATAGGACTAGAATTACAATTGGAAATGTTATTTGGTGTTTCTTTTTTCATTCTTTTTCTTTTACCATTTTTGGGTACTTATATTTAAAATGTTTCTCTTATATTGGAAGATTTTTAAATTATTTGTTCTTTCCTCTTTCATTTAGTGTAATAAATATGAATCTAAACATGAATCTATTTTATATGCCTATGGCATATAAACAACCAATACACCTACTACCTGAAAATAAATTTAGAAAATATCTTATAAATTATTTTCTACATCTTTTTATGAAACAAAGTTTTCTTGAGTCACATTTGATCACCACACATTCTATGCAATCAAGAGCAGAATTTCCCATTTGTGATATTATAATGGCTGTTCAATAATTTTGATCTTGGAGCATTTTGGATTTTGGATTATGAGTGCTCAATCTAGAATGTCCTTTGCTTCTGAATTCTTAAGACTATCTCTTATCTATGTTTTTTAAATATGTGAGTTAAGGTTTAAGCTAACTCAGTATAGTCAGAACTTCTTGTATCTTATAAATTCATGACTTCTTAATTTAAGAAATTCTAGCCCATCCTTGCTTCAAATGTGCCTCATAAGTATTTCTTTATTTCTTACTCTGGGGTATTCAACTAGATTTTTAGATCAGATGACTGTGTCACAAGTGTTTTAAATTCTTTATCCACATTCCCGCTTATTTTTACTGTCATTATTTATTACAAATTTATCTTTTAGTTTATTCTTGGATTTTACAGATTCTAATATTGTTATACCTACTTATTAAGTTCTTTATTTTAGCAATTATATTTTTGCATCTAAATCTCTTTTGTTCATTTTTATGGCTTTTTATTTGAAATTTGTATCTAGTTTGTCTAGCTTTTCATCAGTTGTCTTGATTATAGTAATGACTCCAAAATCATAATTTAAAGTGTTGTCTCTTAAACTCAGTGTCTGCAGTGTCTGTGATCTGCCTCGTCTTTTTCATTTACTTAAGCACTCACATTGTCCTGACCCTTTATGTATTGCTTAATAGTTTAATTTATGTTTGAAATGTTTTTGATTTTTCCACATGAAGAGAGGACTTTTATTTTTATGTCCTAAGCGGTTAGCATCAGGGCTAATAACTTTGATCCAGAAAGGACTGAACTGGATTCAGGCTATATTGAGTTTTGGTAAATCTCAGTCTATCTTCAAAGTCCTGGTAAATCTCAGTTCAGCTTTCATTTATAGCACTAACTCTCAATTCAAATATAGCCTCAAGGTCTTTACCTTTGCATTATCAAGAGTATAAGGTGGTATTTCTGTCCTCCCCCTATTTGTCACTGTGGTGAATTGATATTTGACCATTTGAAAGCAACATGTATCCTGAGGATACCCGACTTCAAAGAGCAGAAGACACTTTGGTTTTTGTCTGTTTTTTACATCTCCTCACTAGGAAGTTCAGAAACTAGTCACATGCGCCCCATCAAATGTTTCAGTCAGTCGAAGAACAGGGTCTGGGGAAGGGGCTGAAATCGCCATGCCAGCCAAGGAGGGTGACAAGAAGTCGACTCCGAAGCAGCCCAAGAAGGCCAAGAAGATGGATGTGGAGGATAAGGCGTTCAAGGAGAAAAAAAAGGTGGATCAGAAGAAACTCGAGGAGATAAAAACGAAGGCCCTGATTAAGAGCCCCCTGATCACAGGTGGAATTAAGAAATCTGGCAAAAAGTAAGCTGTTCCTTGTACCTGAGATGATGGTGACCCTCCTCCATTCCTATTTAAACATCTGGATTCCCTGCCGTAACATCTTTTGCCACTTAAAAGCTAGAATAAGTGTTGTCTCGGAGCCTGTTGTACATTGTAATAACCTTACAAAACAAAGAACAAAAACCACAGTGGCTCATTGTCTCTAGGTTTCATTCAGCCATTCCTTCCTTCTCTGTGAATTTTAAGTAAAACCAGCCTAGAATCCTTTCCAGAGCCTGCTGTTTCATCTTTGTTCTGCTCTGACTTCTGTATCACCTTGAATTAAACCAACTCATTTCAAAAAAATTTTTCAGGCAGTCATGGCTGAATATATAAAATGTGATGATACTCCCACAAGAGTGTATCACCTAATATTGTCATACCCTTCTTAATTTGCTTAAGTACCCACAATGATTAAACTGACGCTGTACTTCTCTGAATGTAACCCCATTGCTAAGTGACAATAGCTATATTTGAGTTCCTTATGGTCTTTATTGTAACACTACTTTTGCATGACTTTGGCAATGTCTGCATGGTACCTACATACATGCATTTGCCCCCCACTTATGCTAACACACACACACACACACACACACACACACACACACACACACACACACACGCAAAAAATAAAAGAGCCAACTTTCCTTAAGCACATGTTGTTTGCAATGATCAAGTGGCTCACCAATTCCTTTCTAGTTGTGGACTCTCACCTGCTTATATCAGAATCTTTCTGGTAAATATATATCTTTTAAATGCCATGATTGGTATGTTTCCTTTAATTTTCAGACATTTGGAGTTTAACATATTTGTCTTCAACCTGATACCTCAGAAGGTAGCAAATAACCTTGATAGGAGCATTCTGTGTTTAAGGATTGTCCAATTTCTTCAGTTTTACTTCTCTAGTCTTGTGTGATTTATAAAACTTTCTGCCTCTTTTCCATAAGTATAAATTAGTGTTTGTCTTTATGATTAGGACTGGATTATTCTAAGCATAGCTAGTCAATGTCTTTAGTTGCTAAATAGCAACAATGCCAATACTCAATTATCAACACTGCTGTAGGATTTGCTTGTTTACACTGCCACTTGGCCTCACAGGTCATGATTTCTTCAACATTGTGAGGTTGTAGGAAGTTTCCATCTGCTTTCCAGATGTTTTGGGCTTAGTGTTATGCCCTGCAATCCCAAGCAGCTTTGGAAGTCAACAAAGGTCATATTTGGGACACTTTTTGAGTTTTAAGGTGATACAAAGCTTATTTTGTCTTCTGCCCTTATGCAGACATCAAAAGCTGTGTTGCTTTCTCTCCTAGGAGTAACCGTTGTTCAAATAATAGTCTCCTTCTTCAGCCTCTAGCCTAGTTAATCTTCAGATGCTTAAAGAAAAACAGAGGTACAGACACCAAGTCCAAATTTTAAGTCTTTGTAGATCTGAAATTCTAATGTCTGTTATCTTCATTGATTTGTACATACAGCATTTAAAAGAATAATTCTTTTCAGGATTTCCTAGTTTTCAACAGGAATGGTAATCTGCTATATCCAAATCTAACTTTAAAAAAATTCTATGATTTAGTGAGAGGATTTGTGCTTCTCTGTACTTGTTTTCTCTCAATACCATGTGTTGTCATAAGTTTATTGATCCTCTTACAGGATCTTGTAGATCAGAATCCTAGCACAGGTCATACTGGGCTAAAATTAAAGTAACAGGTCTGTCACCTATTCGCAAAGTCAGCAGTATTGCATCTTCCTAACCCTTATTCTTAGTCAGATCTCCCTGACTGTGCATGTATTCCCTATGAGTTATTATATATAGATTATTCCTGTATGTGTTAAAAATATAAAAGACAAAACAAAAATGATAGGAATCTAGTCTTCTTTAGTTTCTTGGGGCAGATTTCCCCGCCATGGCATCTGATATAAATGGCGTCAGTGCTCTGTGTGTGCGTGTTGTGCTGCTGTGTTCCTTCTCCCCTTAGACAGCCATTCTGGTTATTTCTTTAATTTGCCATGACTCACACACCCAGTCTAAGAGAAAGCATGAAAATGAAGAGATAAAATTTACCATCCAAGCATTAACTGAAAGAAAACTAACCTAACTGTATTAATTGTAGGCAAATATGTGAAGGGGAAAAGAAAGCAGTATAGAGTTACTTAATAATACTGAAGCCTAGAAGTTCAAACAAATCTAAATTTATATCAATGATTTTAAATTTCTTAACTTGCCTATTAGTCACTGACATTTTTTACAGTGAATGTCCTCTTCACAGTTTCATGTTATTAGGAAATTTTAGAAATATTTTTTTTCATATTCTGTAGGTCGTTGTTTAAGTGAATGAACCCTTCCTTTGTTAATGGGAATCTTGTGTACTTCTGTTATCAATTCTTGTTTTTGTTGTTTGATTGCAGAATGAAAGATAATGGCTAAGTAGTTGAGAGTGATATTTCATATTAAATGAACATACATTTGAACTTGCTTTGGTACTAAGTTAGAGCTACAAAGCAGTCTTTCAGAGTCCTATCTTATGCCCTGTGTATATCTATCATGAATTAAGAACAGGAAACTTAGGCATGTATTTTCACTCCAATTAACTGGCATTTTAGTTTGCCCTTTCTAGCTTGTTATTACATTTTGGCTTATTATTAACAATTTTCAGTCATTTCCTTTGTAAGTCATTGGTGCATCTGCAAGCATGCTGGCATCTGCAGTCTTTTCAGCACGTGTGCCATGGAATGCAATGACAGTATTTTGGGGTTGCTGAAAGATGTGTATGGTATTAGCAATTCACATGTCTTGATATATTTGCAACATTTCATTCATTGTTCAAGAATTATCTATCAAGTGTCAAAGAATAAAAAAAATAAAGTAGAGTATCTACTAAATGCTTAGTCTTGAGTAACCAGTATCCACAAAGCTAAAAGTTTTTGTAGCATAATAATAGGCTATTATTATAATTACCTATAATGAGGAGGGAAAGGTGCTTTTCCCCAAAAAAGTGACCCTCATGTAGAAGCAATTGTAAAATGAGTTAACAGAACCTTATATTTTTCAGGATGAAAGAGACCCAGAGAAAGAAGATGAACTGGAAATGAAAAGAGGTCTTTTATACAGAGACCCTGCCTATGACAGTGACCCTGAATATAGGTACGAGCTTGATTATTGTTGTGTATAGGGATCTTTCTCATAACTGGCATAAAAATAATCTGTCTCTGTATTGTTTGTGAGAAATTTTGACTCAAGAATAATACTGAACAGTTTTTATTTTTATCTATTTAAATTCTTATTAGATATTTTCAAATTTGCATTATTGAAACAATTTTAACAAAGGCACATGTTATGGTATGGGGAGGTAATTCAGTTTGGTAAAGTGTTTATCATGCAAGCATGAGGGTCTGAGCCTTATCCCCAGTACCCACATTAAAACAAAACACGAAGAGCAGCACATGTCTGCAGCCTCAGGACTGGCAAGGCAGAGACAGGAGGATCCCTGGAGCTTGATGGCCAGTCTTGCCAAATTAGCAAGCTCAAGGTTCAGGGAGACACCCCATTTCAAAAAATATGTCGGGAATGATTGAGGAAGGCATCTGACCACATCGCTTTCTGGCTTCACACACACACACACACACACACACACACACACACACACACACACACACAATTACTGATGATGTTTTTTCATCCTACTTAGAATTTATTTGGCTGCCCTGCAAATCCACATATTTCATGTTGCATTCATCCTAACCTAAAAAGTTTTACCTTCCTGAAAGTCCTTTGGAACAGAGATAGGAACTCCAAATAGTAGAATTTACTTTATTTCTAATGTATTTTGTACATTTGTGGCTGAAGATGCTGGTTCATAGAAATCATTATTAAGTTTTATGACAAATTCATCTCTGGTAGCCTAAATGTCTTTCATCATATTGACTTTTGGATCACAAGTTTAAAATGTCAAATATGTCATCTAAAATCTTTTCAATTCTGGTTCTTTGAGTACAAGTGGCAAATGATCTATATTTTAGCATTTATGTTACTTTCTAATTGCTTCTTAAAATTATTATTCTTGGATTACATATTTTTCTTAATTTCAGAACACCTTTTCCAATAGATAGATAGATAGATAGATAGATAGATAGATAGATAGATAGATAGATATCATAGCTATATCACCTATTTATTTTTCTTGAAGATTGCATCTCAGAATCTGAACCATGTGCTATGTAGAATGCTATGTGCTTGGTCAGAAGGAGTCATTTCTCACCTTGTGTAGCTGCTGGTGAGCCCACCTTGCTCCAGTGAATGTCCCACACCCAGGCTCCCATTAATGACCTGGTTTAACTCTGGATCATAAAACAAAACAAAAAGATGTGTATTTGAGAAAGAGACCTTTAGGAAAGGGGTGAGAGGTGATAAAATGGGAGGGAGATACGAGGGTATGAGTTATCAGAATGTATTGTATACATGTAAAAGAACAAATTTAGCTGAAAGAATTGAGTAAAACAATTGTCTAAGAATAAAATTAATTTAAAAAACAGCACATAACAAATAAGAGAAACTTTAGGCTTGAAGTAATTTTACAACCCTTTCCAAGCTAAAACCAATAGGACATTTTGTTTCCGAGACTAGTCTAAATTGCCAAGAATGGTTCTCTTTCCTATATACATTTCCTGCATACACTTTAAGAAACATGTTTATAATTTATACCTTATCAATGCTTAGAATTTGAAACTGCTTAGTTCTCTTATATTTTCTTAGTATCTGCTTTTTTTCTTTCTTAGTATTTACATAATTAAGTATAGGCCTAGCCCACTATTCAAGTGGCAATCACAAGTTTTAGGGAAGATGTACTTCACTTAATATAACAGTATTAGATCCCTGCTTTGAAGATAACTACTTTGTTATATAGCCCTGTTGAAATTCTTGGTTTCATGGAGCAGGAATTTGCTAAATGCATTCCATGAACAAATGCTGGAGGTACTCTTGATAAAATGAGAATGGTAGTCTTCAAAAGTATCACTATGTATTTTAAATTTAGTAATGCGCACAGAAAAAAATTGATTGTGTGTTCACATTTATTAGAGAATTTCTAAAGTAAATATTGTAACAAATATGTTTATAATTCTTCCTAATCAGATTTTTTTTATCTCCTTTTATCTTTCCTCCCTTCTTTTTCCTCTTGCTTTCTTTTTCTGCCTCCTTCTCCCTTCTTTCTCTTTCTCTCTCTTCCTTTCCTTATTCCTTTTTCTCCTTCTTCCCTCCTTCCTTCACTTCTTTCTTCCCTGCTTCCTTCCTTCCCTCCTTCGTTTGTTCCTTTGTTCTCTCTCTCTCTCTCTTTCTCTCTCTATTACTCTCCCTCTCTCCTTCCCTCCCTCCCCCTCCCGTTCACTCGTTTTTGAAGAAAGGTCTCATTCTTTAGCCCTGACACTTGTGTTGAACTCTGTCTATCTTTGGCTGCTCTTAAACTCAAAGCAATCTTCCTGCCAGGGTGCCCCAAGCATTGAGTTTGTAACCATGACCCATGATACCAATCTTAATTCAAATTTCTAAACAATTTTAAATAAAAATAAGTTCCTTGCAGAATTTTGACTAGGTCATATTATCATTTTGTATATCACCTTATCACATTCACAGTATTTCCTGAATTTCTGAATTTTATTTATTCCAAGCCACTAAGGTGATATTTTAGGGCAACTTCAAGACATTTATTGTGTAATGGAGCCAAAGCAGTAGAAAATATATATCTGATAGAAACAAATGCCATGCTTTTATAAGTTAGTAGTCCTTCTAACTACCTACCTTTGAAAGAGCTAAGTAATGACTTATGAACTCATAACTTCAGCTGACTAGACTTAGTACTTAACTAAAATTGGTCTCAATGAATATATACATACATGTATAT
The DNA here is from genome assembly GCA_023101885.1 of Typhlomys cinereus. Lineage (NCBI taxonomy): Eukaryota > Metazoa > Chordata > Mammalia > Rodentia > Platacanthomyidae > Typhlomys > Typhlomys cinereus. Next base: position 1,125,792 of record JALPQD010000008.1, on the reverse strand, counting down.
ATATAGAAGCACATGTGTAAGTGCTTTGTTAGGTAGCTAGGAATAGAATTAATGGGACAAAGTGGCACAGTCATTGTGCCATGCTCTAATTATGAGCACTTTGGCATTCCCTGCTTCTTTTCTGTGATCATTTCTATTTTGTATTGGTGATAGATGACATCAGACCAAATAAGGCTTCTCTACATTTCCCAAGAGTTCCTATTTTACAACTGACAATAAGAGTAAAACATAACTTATAGGTGGGGGTAACAACTATTTGCATGAAGTAAGATCCTAAATAATGAAGATTATATTTGTCATATTTAATAGACAGGAGGTACAGTTTTATTAGGCATGCATTTTATAGTTTCTTACCAGCTTAAGTGCTGTAATCTATAATGACTATTTCATTGATTGAAGTACCTTTATCTTATTTATTGAAAAAATAGTCTTAGTTTTTGATAACATTGATACTGTATCTCTAGAGAATATGTCAAGTCCCAAATTTAATATCTATGATGATGAAGTTCTAACTTTGGTATCCTCACAAAGGTATTACCAACGCCACAAAATGAATTCCCTTATCTCCTCTATTTTCATCACACCTGGTTTAGTCCTAAAATATTTAATTAGCTACCTATGTCTTTTCTTTTTTTCTTTTTCCAGACCCTCAGGAATACAGTAGACAACTATGACTTCAAATTCAGACTCTTCCATGCCATTCTCATTTTTTCATTCTCATTTTTGGTACACTTTTTATCTCCTCTTTGAGAGTAATAATGGCCTTGTGCTAGAGTCATTGACCTGATTCCTCACTTAACTATTTCACTTTATTTTGAGGAGATAGTGAACAGTACTGTTGTTTAACCCAATGCTTTGGGCATTTTAGACAAGTGGTCTACACCACTAATTTATATACTCCCAGCCCTTTGGTTACATTTTATTTTGAGAGACTCATTTGTTGCTCAGGATGAGTTTGGGCTCTTCCACAGTCTTCCAAATAGCTGGGATTATGGGCTCTGCCCTTACTAAGTCTCAGTTTTCACATCTACAGACTTCTAAGTATTTTGAGATTTATATAAGTGTTTAGAAAGTACTGAGGCTGTATGTTCTCACACTGGCCATGACAGAGTGCCTGTGCTTTGCTCTACCATGCTGCACCAGTCTGTGATTCTAACTCTTTTAACTGGACCAGAATTTTTCTTCTTATTTGTTTTTCTGCTAGTTTCACAGGAGTAGTTTTATTTTACTTGTAGAAAGCCCAGCCTGGAAGGCACAGCCCTTACAGTATTTATTTCCCACAGTCCCAACAGTCACCGATCCACAAGATACTGCATAAATATTTGAATTATGTAATAGTCCCTCTAATTTAGTTTCAACGTTTTTCTAAACCTTTCTGGTTTTTTCTTTTGTAGCTCTTATCAGCGGCCACGCGGCGCTATCCACGTGGATGATGGTGAATATTGGTCCAACAGATCAGCCTCTTACAAGGGAAAGTCCCACCGACCCAACTTTGAGAACAGCATGGACAAGATGTACAGGAACTTATACAAAAAGGCCTGTAGCTCTGTTTCTCATACACAGGAAAGCTTCTGAAACCATCTACTATAAACTGTATGAGCATGTCCATGTCAAACTCTCAATGAAAGTGTTTGATGTGATCACTTAATTCTGTATTGTTTTCTTTAACACAGGTGACTCATTAAGTAAACTAGTTAGACATGAATTCAGTTTATTCCTTTGTATGGAAAATTATCATAGCCAAATCTTTTTCTTATGGAACCGTGTGCTGTTTCCAGTGTTAGATTGTACTGCAGCACAATCCCAGCTTCTATTCTGTGCCCGACAGCCTACCACGCGTACCTCCTGTCAGCAGCTTCAAACCGGACAATAGGTTTTCTCCAGAAAGGTTCTGCTTTTACCATCTTGTGGTTTGCTTCTCCTCTGCTTGACTAGTGATCTTGTCTCAGTAAGATTAAATTAGTATTGGCTCATCTTGGTAATGATCAAAAAGATAATTATGAGCCTAAAGAGTTTAGACTGCATTTTAACCAATATTATTCACTCTTTTCCTTGGAGAAAAAAAGTGGTCTATATTTTCAAGCTTCTAAACAAAGCTTTCTTTGTACAATGCAAGTACTCACTCTGGAAGAACCACTTGAGTTTCCTTAAACTCTAACTGTATAGAGTAGAAGATGCCATGGACAACTCAGAGTATACCTGATTGTTTAAGATAGAATTCCTTGTGTGACTTTCTTCTAAGATTTTAGATTTTGAAGAAAAAAAAATTTTTTAACTAGTCTTTGTTGGTAAGTGTATAGAAATACACAATAATTATAATAAAGAAATTAGTTGCTGTACTTTTACCTCTGGAATTTTCATAGGTATCACTTTACATTATAATCACAAAGGAAAAAGTACGGCAATGTTTTGTATTAGACACTGACAAACCATGTTGGCTGGTTGATGAAATTAGTGCCTTCTTCCCTCCCCACCCTGTGTGAAGCCAGTGACACTGTGAATAGGTAAATAAGTCAGTTTCCATTTTCCTTAGAGAAAATGGAGGACAAGCAGAAAGTAAATACGTGAACTTCCTTACAAACTTGAGTTGACTACATCATAGTTCCTCTTTCATTTAAGACCATCACAGTTAATTCCACACTTCTGATTTAAAAAGAAAAAAAAAACTTACACTTTGTTAAAATATAACATTAGGCAACTCTGTGTTTGTATATAACAAATATGTATTTGTTGGCATTGGCTTACAACAAAACTTCTACACATATTAAAAAGTATTTTCATGTGGCAATATATGTAATGTATCCAAAGGAGCACTGTAGAGAGGAGCCAGCAGTTCCAAGCTTAGTCTCATTGCTGTTGTTTTCTAGCCAAATCTCCTGAAGTTTATAGTGCTTAGTTTTCAGTTGTCGAGTGAAGAATGGAGTAACCCCAAACCATGGCCCCCAGACTAGAGCCACTGTTCTAGAAGACTGTGTAAGAATGAATATGCAGTTATTGTTGGTCATCAATGTTAGTGTGTCTGCGTACTGCACAAACACATGCAAACACACACCACACACCTCAGAAAGGCACAGGTAAGCTGACAAAAAGATGCCATACATTTGAGAACAGCCCTTGCAAGCTGACACTTCCTGGGAAATTGACATAGGTCTCCCTAGTCATAGTGAGCCAGACACAGCAACACCCACTTGTAATCCAGTGCTTTACTAGCAAGTTCAAGGAATACCTAGTCTCTATAATGAATTTTGGGGCAGCCAGCCAGGGCTAAACAGGAAGAACCTTTCTCAGAAAGAAAAAAAATAGTGAAAAGAACAAATGGGCCCATTAAAGAAAATGTGCTGTTGCTGTGACACTTCCCCTAGGGAGAGGCCACCCTAAGGTCTGTCACTCCAGATAAGGAAACCAAGGACAGACCAAAATAACAATTGTAACAAAGTCCAACTTGGTAAACCAGTGAGTGTATTTGGGTTACCACAAAAGTGTGGGTGAGGCAGCTGCAACAAGAAGGGGCCATGCCAGCATGAGTGGCATGGAAGCAGTACCTCTGGAGCTGGCTGCATGATTTGCTGACTGCTTGGATCGTCAGAGAGTCTCCTTGAGACAGCTTAGCCCGTCCACATTTTCCCCTCTCCCAGCAGTAGTTGATTGCTTTCTTTGCTTGGGGGAGGCAGCCCCATGAATCTTGTTGGTTTCAGGAATGAAACTCTATGAACCTCCCTCCAAGATACAGTTTCTCAGGGAAGCAGAGCCTAGCTGCCCCCACTTAGGTTAGGATTCAAAGCTGGCTTTCTACTTTAATACTGTGCTCTGATTACCACAACTACTGGGGGCCAGGTTATGCCCAGAGGGAAAAATGCCATGCCATTACAGAAAATCTTCTGAGTAAATAAGTACCACAAAAAATTAGCTGCCGTTAGCTATGCTGAGGGCCAACAAAGCTTAGGACTACAAAGGGAACTTCAGAAACTGATATTTTGAAAGTCATTTTCCTGTGGATTGAATTTAGATAGTTTTTCTGATTTGTATTCTCCAGGGAAGGACAGTTCTTCACTGTTGCATTACTGTGAGACAGCTGCACGTCTTTAAAGAGGAAACTTTGGAGTACTGATAGCATTTCCTCATTTATAGAAACAGAAGTCACAATGACTTGTACTCAGTATTTCAGTGTATTCCCACAAATTTATTATTATCAGTAGACTTAATACTAAACAAAATAGACTTTTATTCTTCTTTGAAATACATTTTTATTCTTTAAATATAAAGAGGCAGAGATAAAAGGATCATTGCAGCTTCAAAGCCATCTAACCTACATAAGAGAGTCAGCCTGGGTTATAAGTGAGGACTTGCCTCAAAAATTAAAATAAAAAAAAACCCTCAGAATATTTTGGAAAGAAAATGCTAAACCCAGCAAAAAATGTTTTCTCTGGTTCTGCTCATTTTATAACTGTCAATTGCTTAACCTTGTTGGACTGTATTTTTCTCACATGTAATGATAAAGATACTGATCTCACATGATCTCTCAACGTTCCAACATTTCTGTAAGTATGTAAGGGATTTAATGTCAGTGACTAAGAAGTCTTCAGCAGAAGAGTTGTGATCTGACTTCAAAGATTAAGCTCCTGATTAAAAATCAAGAAGAAAATACAGAGATCTGGTCATAATTCTTGTTTACCAATAACAGCTTTTTAAAGATATAATCCTTTGAAGTCTGCAATTAAGTGCCTTTTACCATATTCCCAGAGTTGTGCAACTGTAACCACTGGTTAATTATGGGAAAGTTTATCACCTCCCAAATAAATCCTATATCTACTAATAAGTGACTTCTCATGACCTCTTCCCTGACTCTTGAAAAGCACAAATCTACTGTCTCTCTGCTTATTTTCAATATTTTATATAAATTGAATTTTACCCCATGTGACATACTGTGTCTGACTTCTTTCCCCTATCATAATGTTTTCCAGGTCTGTTCTTTTTTACTATTAAATAATCTAGGAAGCTGGGATGAATACCCAATATGCTTGTAAAAGTAGAAAAAAAAGTAATCTGGCCATCACACCACCTTATGCTTATCCATTCATTTGATACACAGCTATATTATTTCCACTTTTAAAGCATTATGGAATGTTTTTCATGAAGGTATATAGGTATGAAAAATAGTTTAGTTCCTTTGAGTATACACTTGAGATTTGAATCTCTGTGTTGTGTAAACAACAGTGCCAACATGTCCCATGGACATCTGCTCTTCAGAGGACCCCAGTATTTGGCACTGAGAACCTCAGACAGCCCCTTAATGCCAAGGATCTCCCATGACTCATGCAGCATATGGCTCTTGGCTTTCACCTTTATGGACTCCTCCAGGGTCTTTTTCAGCCTGTTCTACTGAAGGCATCTGTCGTCAGAGTCCTCGCCACATGAGTGCCTGCATCCAGCAAAGCCTCTGCCACCAGCCCCAGGTTTCTTACCATGACCATCAGTATGTACAACATGCTGTTGTGCCCTAGCTGTTGCCACAGCGCACACAAGCCCTGCTGTTTTTCATCACTGTGCTCATGTCTTTGTGCGTCTTTAGCCAACGAATGTGCTCCTCCTGCTGGCTGGATACATTGCTAGTGTGACTACTGCATGCATGTCCGCTTACAGCCACCACTAACCACTACATGTGACCGCCACTCACGACCACAAGCATTCTCGCCACCTCACATCCACTGTGCCTGGACCCGAGGATATCCCCAGCCTCCACATATGTGCTCATCCTTAAGTTCCAGTTTCTTTTCAGTTGCTGATACTAATACACGACCAGAACAACTTGGGGAGCGGGCGGAACAAGTAGTATGATTCCTGGTGTTAATGCTTCATCAGCATTGTAGAGTTCATGTCGACAAAGGAAGCTGAGGGGACTGGCCATACCACATCCATAGGACTTGCTGAGAGAGACATAGTAAGACATATTTTCTCACTTTCCAGCGTGTCCGTATGTCAATTTCCAACTATCTCACTCTTGTTTCACACGCTTGCTCAGAGAGTGGTCCCACCATGGGTTGGGTCTTTCCCACTTCAGTTTAATGATGCCCTTCAGGCTTGCTCACAGTTTGCTTTAATCACTGATTCTTTGCAGATTTGTCTAAAGGCTCAAGCCTCAATTGTCAAGTTAGCATCTACAACCTATTGTCTTCATGGGCATCACAGAGCCCATGTAACATCCATCTAAAGACTACACAGTTTCAGATGCCAGCTGCCTAAGTTGCTGATCACCATTCCTGCCTCTCATTCACACCTGGAACTTGTCCCTTCACTTTGTTTTCCATGCCCAACTAGACCCAGTGCTACCACAGACTCCTGCATCTCCCATTACTGAAGATCCTTGGTAGGACTTCTTACCACAGGTAGTAGATTACATTCCTTTAATATGCAAGGATACACAGAACACCAAAAGTTAGGGAAACTTGCTACCATAGAAACTCACTAGGTTTCAGTAACTTAGATAGCCATAGTAACTTCAATAGCCATGAAGCCATCTATAGCAGTTAAAGCCTGCATAGTTGCTAATAAATCACTATCAGACAGCTTAAAGGGAACAAGGGATTTATTTTCTCTTACGATTGTCCATTTAGAGTTTTCAGTCCAGCTTAACAGGAGAGCTCTCACCAACACCAGGGCTGAGGGAACTGACTACATAATGGCTGAAAGAGGGAAAATCCTTATTTGCCAGACCAGCATGTCTAGCCAAGTATACACAAGATGCCAACTTTCTCAATCAGCTCTCTGTATTTTATTCCAAGGCCTAATCCCACCCACCATGAGCTAGACCTTCTGGTTTAACTCAACCATTAATTCTCTACAAATGTGCCCAGAGCTCAAACCCTCAACTGTCAAGTTAACACCTGTGCCTAACTTTTACACTCTACCCCTTATCAACCTGACACAAAAACATAGCACTTTTAAATTATAACTTTCAATCCTTGTCTACATAGGTGTTAAAAGTTATAATTCTAAAAGTCTAAAATTAAAAATTTCTATCACCCACTTTAAAATGTCAATCCCAAATCACTGTGATGATGAGAAAACAAGACCAAAGTCCAGCAAATCATTACTGCATCCTCTATTTCAATGTCCGTCTTCTATTGATTATTACATAGTCACGGTGGCTCAAAGATTCTAGGCATTCCCAGTCCTGTAGAAGTCAAAGTTGTAAAAACAGAGTACCTCTGAACCAGGCTGAATCTCCACTCGCAGCCATCCTCAGCATGTATCCTATGGTTCTGGCATCTCTAACAAAACTCTGGGTTCACCTCTCTCGCTATAAGCTTCATCTTTCCTTGCAGAAACTCTTTCTGCCACTTGGCCAAGCTTTTGCTGCTCTCCATGAAGGCCTCAATCGTAGACCAAAGCCAGTACCACCTAAGAGATGCTGGCAGATTCTTCAGCAAGGCTGAAACTTGGTTTGGTCCACTCAAGCCAACTTTAGCGTGCTGATTCTGAAAAAGCCCCTTTCTAGGCAGCCAAAACTTCCAAAGGGCAAGAAACAGCTTCAGTTTGTGATTTTGATCCCCGAAGGAATCTGGGATTTCAAACCACAAAATGGTCACGCAGTGGTATTCTGTACCATCGTCCCAGTGCAGATCACTAGGTTTCCCTTCACTGATGCTCATTTCTACAATGACAGCTGTTCTGCTGCCTGCCTTTTCCTCATCCAGAACGTCGCAGCCATTAAAACAGCTCTCTATCAAGCAAACCAGTCTGTCATCATTAAATTCAACTTTACCAAAGTCCTTGTTCTCTTCATCACAAACTGGGCTCAATCCATAACTCTCTCAGCACTGCCATTATCCCATTAAACTTCCTCAGCAAGGCTGAAACTTGGTTTGGTCCACTCAAGCCAACTTTAGCGTGCTGATTCTGAAAAAGCCCCTTTCTAGGCAGCCAAAACTTCCAAAGGGCAAGAAAGGTATTTGGAATCCACAACCTCAAAATCTTCAAACTTTGTTCAACCAAACTGTTCAAAAGCCACAAAATCCACAAAGTCAGATTTATCAATTCCCCACTTCTTCAGTACCATATTCTGTTGCAGATAGCCTGCTGATAAATCACCATCAAACAGCTTAGGGGAACAAGGGGTTTATTTTCTCTTATGATTGTCCAGTTACAGTTCTCAGTCCAGCTTGACAGGAGAGCTCTCACCAACACCAGGGCTGAGGGAACTGGCCACACCATCACCACATAATGGCTGAGAGAGGGACAATCCTTACTTCCCAGACCAGCATGTCTGGCCAAATTATACACAAGGATGCCGACTCTCTCCTCAATCAGATCTGTGTATTTTATTCCAAGGCCTAATCCCACCCACCATGGGCTGGACCTTCCCCATCAGCTAGACGATCTCCTGCAGGTTTGCTCTGGACTTAACCATTAATTCTCTACAAATGTGCCCAGAGTTCAAACCCTCAACTGTCAAGTTGACACCTGCGCCTAACTAAAACATCAAAGAATAAAAAAAAAGTTCTAAAGCAGCTCAGTGACTTATGAAACAACACAACTAATAAGATAATACAACGCAAATGACAGTTCAACAAAGTAAAACTAAAATTATTGAGCTGAAGATGAAGAACACAATGAACTTAAAAATGCAGTAGCATCAAATTTAAGCAGTCAGTAAATTCAAAGGTAATTCATTTGAATTTTACAGAATTTCTGAACACATTAAGTAGCCAATATATGCACTATGGGAATTCTAAAAGAAGATATAAAAAATTAAAGCTTATTTAAGAAATAATGTTCTCAAATCTTGGAAGTAGAGTCAGACTCAAGGGAAATTGATAAACCTATTTAAGACCCTCTCCCAAAAAAACCTGGTTGAACATGAAAGTAATTTTATGCTTCAAATGTAGACTATCTCCTACTTGGTAGGAAGGCGTTGGGATCGTATGGAGCATAATGCATGGCTAGTGGAGGTGGATCATTGGGGATAGGACTTTGAAGGTCATAGCCTGGTCCCACTGCTTTTCAGTTTCTTCTCTGATCCACTAACATGTAAAAAGCAGCAGATGCAAGCTACCTCTGCCATAAACTGAAGCACTCTGCCGTATCTTCCCCACAGTGATGGGCTGTGTTCTTTTCTTCAGTCAGGTGTTTGGTGGCAGCACTGAGAAAAGTGACCAAAGCAGTGATCTACTCTAAGAACCATTATAATCAAGCTATCAAAAATCAAAGACAATTTTGAAAATAGATGTGAATATTACTAATTGAAAAATATTTTAGTAGTTTGGCTTTATCAATCCATCCTATCCTACAGACTTTTTAATGAGTGGTAAGTAGCATTCCCAATCAATAGTAACTGTACCTTGCAAAGCTATCCTTCAACATTGGAGATAAATTTACAGCTAGACAAAAAAAAAAAATGAGGGTTTGTCATTTGTAGATCTAACAGTCTACAGACATTCTTTAAATAATATAGAAAGCACCCGAGGTAGAAAACACACACGGTATGATAGCACAGAAAAGTCTCTTACCCTAAAAGGTAAGTATATAGCCAAATTCAATAAAATGTATTGGCAGTTTGAAAATTACCTGTAGCCCTATTCTAAAAGTTAAAAGGCCAGAAACAATCACAAAAATTGTGACTCATATAAAAAGAAGCAAACTTACTTTGAGAATACAAAATAGGTGGGAAGGAAAGTAAATGTAGAGGAAGGATTAAAATGTAATATTTAAATTGCTGACTATTCGAAACATTTTATCCAAACCTCCAAAGAGGAGAAATTGATGCACTGAAGAAGAGAATCAAATCATGACCAAAAAGAATCAAACCACAATAATATGCAAACAACTGGGATATGCAATCAAATATGGCTGCAAACCAGAGAGAAAAATGAACATGACAATCATACATTATTATTTATCAATAGTTGTCATTCTGTAAATGTAAGTGGATTAAACATTCAAAAGGCATAGAATGGCCCTTTTCTTCCTCACGCCCGCCTGTCCACCAGACCACGCTCCCAGTCCTCCATCCCAGGTGAGTTTGCCCAGATCCCAGGTGGCCCCATGTCCCAGCTCCTACCACCAGCCAGCCCCAGAGACACCCAGGCTGTTTCCGGTTCTGCCTGGGCCCCACCCCAGGCCCTGCCCTGGGCCCCAGGCCCTTTCTTCCTCCCGCCCGCCTGTCCACCCAACCAAGCTCCCTCCTCCATCCCAGGTGAGTTCACCTAACCCCCCAGGTGGCCCTGTGTCCCAGCTACACCCAGGCTGCCTCCAGTTTTGCCTGGGCCATGCCCCACATCCCAGCCCCTTTCTTCCTTCCGCCCACCTGTCCCTTTGACCAGACAGGACATGCTCACATTCCTCCATCCCTGGATCTTGGGTGGGCCACTAAGCCAAGTCTCAGGTCCCAGGTAAAGAATTCTGCCATCAACATCAGCCCCTCTGCCTCTCCGGCCCACCGGGAACCCACGCAAGTGGTCCACATTGCTACTCAGAATTCAATACAGTCAAAAAAACTCAAGCAAAGTTCTAAGGGTCAATAGGCCATACATTGAAGACCTCTACAATCATCCTATCACATGGGAGAGATTCTTCACATCCAGACCAAAGATAAGAAAATCTCCCTTTTTTTCACCTGACTGTTCCTTTCTAGTATTAATCACTATAGATTAATATTTCCATACAGCTACCCCCAAAACATATACAACTCCAGGGAGTACACCACTCACCCTCACATATCACCAAGATACTAAATCGTAAAAGTACACTAGCATACTAATATTCATCCCCTATCTACTTAACCTGACTTAACTGATGTACTAACAGCCTAATAGCCTCATCTAGGAAATAACAATAACAAAAGAAAAACGTACCAAATCCAAGGCAAGCACTAGTAATAACTGCCCAAGTGTAATAATACCAAGTAAATCAATTCAGTCAAAAACACAAGAAACTGAAAGGTTCTAAAAGACAAAAACAATGCCCAAGTCAAAGTGTAGATCCATGAGAAACAAAACCCAAGAAGACCAATCTCCCACCTGAAAGAATTAACCCCATAATGATGGATTCCAACCAGAACAAATTCACAGAAAATAGCCAAGAAAGCCAGACCAAAGATAACGACCTTCAAAGTATGATCATTACCATGATTAATACTATGAAAGAGGCAATCCGAGAGGAGTTAAACAACCGCATCAACCACTTTGAACAGGAACACAACAGGCATTTGGAGGAGTTGAGAAAAACAGTTCAAGAAACAAAAATAGGCATAGAGCAGTTAAAACAGTCTCAGGCAGAGTTTAAAATTGAACTAAAAGACAAGTTATCTTTAAAACTGAAAAGAGAGTCTTATCAGCAGAACTAACAGCAGAAAACAGAATTTCAGATTTGAAGACAAAGTGGGAGAATTAACCAGCTCAATGGAAGAGATTGATAAAACCAAAAAGATACTTGAGAGGAACATTCAAGAGATATGAAACACCCTAAAGAAGCCTAACATGCGCATTCATGGACTACCAGAGCAAGAATCCCAAAATACCACACTTGAGGAAATTTTTCAAATTATCATAAATGAAAACTTCCCTCAACTAAAGAATGAGAGGCCCATCCAAATACAAGAGGCATTTCACACTCCAGATATGACCAAAATTGAAACTCGCTACGGCAAATAATAGTCAAAACACTCCAAATTCAAAACAAAGAAAAGGTGCTGAGAGCTTCAAGAGAAAAAAAGCAAGTCACTTTTAAATGTAATCCTATTAAAATAACAAATGACTTCTCAATGGAAACAGTAAAAGAAAGAAAAGCTTGGAGAGACATACTTCAAATATTAAATGAGCAAATATGGCAACCCAGACTGATATACCCAGCAAAACTATCTGTCGTGATCCAGGGAGAAAGAAAAATTTTCCAGCACAAAGACAACTTGAAGAGATACATGTCTACCAAACCAGGCCTTCAAAAAATGCTAGAAATGATACGCAAACTTGAAGAAAAACACAAGCTTATCCAGGAGGACAGAAGGGAAGTATAATACCACAAAAATATAAATGTAAAACAATAAGCTTACAAAATCCACTAAAAATAAAAAATGTCCAGAATTAAAAATAATTTCTCCATTATAACATTAAATGTCAATGGTATTAACGCACCGATTAAGAGACATAGATTACAAACTTGGATTAAAAATTACAACCCATCAGTCTGCTGCCTTCAAGAAACTCATGTCACCACAAAAGATAGGCACATCCTAAAAATGAAAGGCTGGTCCAAAATTCTGCAAGCTAATGGAACCAGGAAACAGGCAGGAGTAGCAATTATGCTATCAGACAATGGACTTCAAACCAAAAAAAAAAAATGTGACACAAATAAATACTACATTTTAGTCACAGATACAATTCACGAGGAAGACTTCACAATACTGAACATATATGCACCAAATACAGGCCCCTCCACATTCATTAAGAAAACCCTACAGCGACTAAAGCAAGAAATCAACCCCCAAACGATAATTCTTGGGGATTTCAACAACCGCCCTCTCAACATGGGATAGATCAACAGGTCAAAAGCTTAACAGAGACACTTTGGAACTTAATCAAACCCTTAAAGAAATGGACCTCACAGATGTCTATCGAACTTTTCATCCATGCACCAAAGAATACACATTTTTCTCAGCAGCACACAGAACTTTCTCCAAAATAGATCACATATTGGGCCACAAAACGAATCTACACATATACAAGAAAGTTGAAATTCTAACCTGTGCTCTATCAGACCACCACGGCCTAAAGCTGGACATCTGCAACACAACAAACAACAGAAAATACACTAACTCCTGGAAACTTAACACTATGATGCTGAATGAGAACTGGATTCAAGAGAAATTAAAAAGGAAATTCAAGATTTCATGAAAGCAAACAATAATGAAAATACAACTTACCAAAATCTCTGGGACGCAATGAAAGCTGTCCTAAGAGGTCAGTTCATAGCTCTTAATGCCTACATCAAAAAAATGGAAACATCAGAAATAAACAACTTAACAATGCAGCTTAAAGCTTTAGAAAAACTAGAGCAATCTGATCCCAAAAGCAGTAGAAGAGAGGAGATTAGCAAAATAAGGGGAGAAATATCTGAAATCGAGATTAGGAAAACGATACAGAAAATCAACCAGTCAAAAAGCTGGTTTCTTGAAAAAATCAATAAGATTGATACACCCCTAGCTAAATTAACCAAAAGCAGGAGAGAGAAAACCCAAATTAACAAAATTAGAAATGAAAATGGAGTTAATCACTACTGATACCCAAGAAATCCAGAGAATAATAACATCATATTTCAAATTTGGACATATGACCAAATATTATACTCTGTGAAATTTGACAACACAAAAGAGATGGATGAATTCCTAAGTAAACACAACTTACCTAAATTGAATCAGGAAGTTGTGAATTATTTAATAGTCTGATAACATATGAGGATATTGAGGAAGTAATCTAGAATCTTCCCACCAAATAATGTTCTGGACCAGATGGACTTAGCACAGAATTCTACTAGACATTTAAGGAGCTAATAACACCAATACTCCTTAAACTGTTCCATCAAATAGCAAAGGAAGGAACACTACCAAATTGCTTCTATGAAGCTAATATTGTCTTAATAAAAGAAAACTATAGGCCAATCTCTCTGATGAACCCAGATACAAAGATTCTCAAAAAAGTCTTAGCAAATCGGATTCAAAAACATATCAAAAAGATCATTTGCCGGGATCAAGTAGGCTTTATCCCAGGCACCCAAGGTTGGTTCAACATATGCAAATCAAAAAATGTAATTCATCATATAAACCAGTCTGAAGTCCAAGACCACATGATACTCTTGATAGATGCAGAAAAAGCTTTTGACAAGATCAACAGCTTTTTATGATCAAATCACTAGAGAGAGTAGGAATGGAAGGAACCTTTATCAATATAATAAAAGCGGTATACAACAAGCCCACAGCAAGGATTATGCTCAATGGGGAACAATTGGAAGCATTCCCACTTCGATCAGGAACTAGACACAGCTGTCCACTCTCACCACTTCTATTCAATATTGTACTTCAAGTCTTAGCTGAAGCCATAAAACAAGAAAGGGACATTAAAGGGATTCAAATTGACAAGGAAGAAGTCAAGTTATCTCTATTTGCAGATGACATGATCTTATACCTGAGTGATCCCAAAAACTCTACCACTAAGCTCCTGGAACTAATACAGAAGTTCAGCAGGGTGGCAGGATATAAAATAAATGTACAAAAATCAATGGCCTTCCTATATTCCCAGAATGAAAGAAGTGAAAAAGCCTTGAGAGAAACAATCCCATTTACTATAGCCCCTAAAAAAATGAAATACCTTGGTATAAACCTAGCCAAGGAGGTAAAAGACCTTTGCAATGAAAACTTCAAAACCCTAAAGAAAAATTACAGAAGACACAAGAAGGTGGAAAGACATGCCATGTTCCTGGATTGGCAGAATCAACATCATAAAAATGACCATCCTACCAAAGGCAACATACAGATTCAATGCTATACCAATTAAAATCCCAAAGCAATTCTTTAAAGAGGTTGACCAAACAATCTCAAAATTCATATGGAGGCACAAAAGACCCAGGATAGCAAAGACAATCCTGAGTAACAAAAACACTGCTGTAGGTATCACCATACAAAACCTTAGTCTATACTACAAATCCATAGTTATAAAAACAGCCTGGTACTGGCTCCAAAATAGACACACAGATCAATGGATAAAGGTTGAAGGACCAGATATAAGCCTACACAACTACAGCCATTTGATCTTTGACAAAGGGGCCCAAAAATCCAATGGAAAAAGAACAGTATCTTCAACAAATGGTGCTGGCAAAACTGGATGTCCACATGCAGAAGATTAAAACTGGACCCGTACTTGTCACCATGTACAAGAATTAATTCCAAATGGATCAAGGACCTTGATATAAGGCCAGAGATTATAAAAACCATAGGTGAAAGGGTAGGGGACTCCCTTGAGCTGATTGGTCTAGGTCAAAAGTTCCTAAACAGACATCCAATAACACAGTCACTGCAACCAACTCTCAACAGATGGGATCTTGTGAAATTAAAGAGCTTCTGTTCAGATAAAGAGATTGTAACAGGAGCACAAAGGCAACCCACAGAATGGGAGAAAATCTTCACTAACCACATATCTGATAGAGCTCTATTATCCAGAGTGCACAAAGAACTTAGAAAACTAAACACCAAGAAAACAAATGGCCCAATTAAAAAATGGGCTCTGGAGCTTAAATGAAACTTTACCAGGGATAAAATTAAAATGTCTAACAAATATCTTTAAAAATGCTCCACATCCTTAGCCATCAGGGAAATGCAAATCAAAACCTCCCTGAGATATCATCTCACCCTGGTCAGGATGGCAAAAATCCACAATACAAACAACGACAAATGCTGGAGAGGATGTGGAGAGATTGGGAACTCTCCCACATTGCTGGTGGGAATGCAGGCTCATACAGCCACTCTGGTGAGCCGTCTGGAGATTCTTAAAGAAATTAAAGATTGAAATGCCATATGACCCTGCTATCCCACTTTTGGGAATAATCCCCCATACAGCAAAAATTCACCTCAATAGCACAAGTATGACCATGTTCATAGCAGCACTGTTTACAATAGCGCAGTCATGGAATCAACCCAAATGTCCAACAGTTGACGAGTGGATAAGGAGAAGGTGGTACATCTATACAATGGAGTACTACTCAGCCATCAAAAATGATGAATTAATGGAATTTGTGGGGAAATGGATGGAATTAGAAACAATTATATTGAGTGAAGTATCCCAGACACAGAAAATTAAGTGCTGTACGTACTCCCTAATAGGTGGCTCCTAGTACCAAACCCAATTAGAGATACTTAAGGATAATTCTCTGTAATACCTGCAATAATTGCAAAGATTATGAACAAGAGGGATGGAGAAGGAGGGGCACACTAGAAACAAGGAGAGAGGGGACCATGTTACAGCAGAGAAAATAGACTACCATCAAGGACTGCAAGGGGTGACATCCAATATCCATCAAGATGGAGTGAAGGGCATTGAAGGAGCAGCAAAAGTGAAAAAAAATCAACAACCCCTAATCCAGAAAATCAGAGTCTTTATCAACCACCTGGAACTAGGCCAGCCTAATCTCTCCCCATCCTGAGCTCAGGGAAATTTGTGGAAGAGGGGGCAGTAAGATTGTAAGAGCACAAGGGTGGGAGGAGTAATGATATGCAAGATACTCCACACAAGTTAGGGCCGAAGTAATCATAATTGGACTTTGCATCCCCTGTGCAATGTTCAATACACTATTGACCCCACAAAGTCTAGTATTTGCTAAAGGCACTAGGATCCTTGGAGGCAGGGGATTGACAGCCACAGTAGTTTTCTTATGCTTAACGGGAACACAGGAAAGGGTTCTGGGAAATAACACTGGGTCCTTGCCCCTCATGGGAGAGGAGGACCCAGAGGAGAGTTTGGCATGCCCATTAAAGGATGCTCCAGGGATGGGAGGGGGAGGCACTGGGGGATGCAGAGGAAGGGGGTAGGGGGGTTGGAGGGAGGGAGGGGACCGGTGTACCTGTTAAGTTTTTTGAGTGGAAATAATAAAAATAAATTTTAAAAAAAGGCATAGAATGATTGGAGGAGGGATTTAGACTCAGTTTCCATCTACATTTTTGTATTTAGTATTATTGTATACATGTTTGTGGAGGCTAGAGGTCAATGTTAGGCATCTTCCTCAATCACTCTCCATCTTATTTTAAGGCAGGATCTCTCATTGAACCTAAAGTTCATTGATTACGGATGACAAATTGGCCACTGAGCTCCAAGGAGCCTCCTAGCTCTTGTCTCCCCAATATTGCATTACAGGCACACACCATCATGTCTGTTTTTTTACATGGGTTCTGGGAATCTGAACTCAGTCCTCATGATTGTGCAACAGGCACCTTACAGACTGAGTCTTATCTTCCAGGAAACTTCTTTTAGATAGAAAGGCAGAAATAGACTGAAAGTGAAAGAGTAGAAATTATATTCTATGCAAGTGCTTACCAAAAGAAAACAGTATGATTTGTACCTATATCAGACAAATAGATTTTAATCAAAAATTATTATTAGAGACGAATATGATAAAAATTTTCAATTTAAAAGAAATATGTAACAATTGCAAACTGTATATGCACCCAACATCATAGAACTTGAATGTACTGTGAAACAAATATTAATCTGGAAAAGAAAGTACTCATAATATTAGGAAACTTAAAATAGCCTACTTTCCATGTAGGTACAACAAGCAACCAGGAAGTAGATGATTTGAACAATGCAGCTTGCAGAAATAAACATCTGTCCACCTAGAGTAGCAGAATAGTCATTTTTTTTGTTTTTGTTTGTGTGTGGAGATACATGTATGTGTGTGTGTGTTGTGTGTGTAGAAGAGGGTAATGTGTATGCCTATGGAAGTCCAAAGATGACTTGGAATCATCTTAGATTGTTCTGTTATTGTTTAGTTTTGGGATTTTTCCAAGCCCAGCCTTCCAGAGCGGAAATACGGGCCACTGCCATTTCCACCAAGCATTTTTTACATGGAATCTAAGATTATGATTTATTAATGTTAAGACAGAAAAAAATAACAAATAGCATTGCAGTATCAATGAGCTGACATACGATGTTCATGTTTTCTGAAAGTGCCTCTGTCATGGGTACATCTCTTTATCTCTGTGTCTGGCATCACACACTGGTCATGTCTTTATTATAATTCTTGCCAGACTGAATTATCAGTGAATGCTGTCAGAACTTTTACTTTCATATCCCATGACTCATTGTTGGTTGAGTAACTACATAACTGATAAAAACACATAAAGGGTGAGTAACAACAATGCCAAGTCTCCCTCTATCTGGATGTGAGATGAGAGGTCCTGACAGTGGTTGCTGACATTAGTCCATCTATGTTCATATTCAAGAGAGATAAAAATAGAAAAGATGAGAGGAAATTGTGATGGGACCATGGAACTCTAGCAGAAAGCAGCAGTTACTCAGTTCAGAGAGTTATTTTTGTAGTAAAATATATTCTTTCTAATGGGTAATCTTAAATTATTTTAATAAGAAAGGTTTATTGTGTACTTCTGTCTATTGTTTGACTAACCAAGATTGACAGAGCTCATGTGACAAGGGCCAGCTCTTAAATTGCTACCACAGTATGCTATTACAGGGCTGATAAGCAACAAACCAAGAGAACCATCTCTTGCAATTGTTTTAGACATCTTTGTAGTCCCTTGAAATTTAAATCTCTTCATGAAATATAAATTCACTAGTCCCTAAAATGAGCATTAAAATTATTTCCTTTCCCAGTGTCTTATCATAAGGCAATTCGTGTTTGATTGAAGGATTGAATAATTATCTTCTAGCTTTAGAATGTAAGCAGTCTACTCAATCTAGAAACTGTGGCTAACTCTCTTAAGAATTAGTGTTGCTCAGTGGTACAGCATTTGAAAGGAATTTATGTAAGGTATTTAATATTTATGAAAAACTGTCACCATAAAATGTGGTCAATTTTAGACTTTACATTCCTGAGTGTATGTGTGTATATTTTTTTTCAAATTGTGAGTTACAGGTTCACTATGTAGCTCAGGCTAAACCTCTTGTGTTGGGATCAAAGGTTTTATGCTACCATTTTCAGTTTAACATTTAAACTCTTTGTGTTTTGTATTCAGATGTTCTAGGTAACGTACATAAGCATGGTGGGAGAGAATTTATTCTATTCTAACTTGTAAAGTATTTGAATATTTGCAGGTTTCCATGTCAGTGGGAATAAGAACATTTAATTATTTTGCTCTCTAGTCATTTTTAAGCTAAGGAATTTAAACTAACATTTATAAAGGCTACAACTGTACTTGGTTGTTATCTACATTATCTGATTTTTTTTCACAACACATCTGCAGACTGAGAACCAAAGTGGCTGCTATTGAGTAGTGATAAGTCTAGTCAGTATATAGGAAGGTTTGGATCTTGATCTCAGCTTGTTAAAGTTCCTAATTTTCAACATGGTGGGACTGGTACCGCTTTAGAAAGAACCTCAGCAGATTAAAAGGAATATTGATCACATAGTAATGTTTTAAAGTTAGGCCAGATGTCTAGGATGAGAACTAAAAATGAAGAACTCATTACATCATCCACTGAGGAAAGAACAGTGTATAAGAAAGACATCATCTTAACTGACCTGAGAGTCCACAGAGACAGGTGTCACATGTGGGATGGGTCCCATGGTGATACTGCCAATCTCTCAGATGAATAAGCACACATTCAAGCACTGATGAATTCCTGTTGCCACAAACATTTAAAGAACTTTAATTTTCTGCATTCATAACATAGTGCTGAAGATGATAAATACCTCATAGGAAAGATAAAGTGACTTGAATACACATAGTAGAACTGAAAATAAGAGAGTCATGTTAGTGGTTTCTTATGGTTCTGAATTTATCAAGAATACTAATTCTTCAGTAATTTGCTGGAGTTTGGGTTTCAAAAGTAAAACTAGTGACATATGCAAAGAATAAGCTGAGGAACAAGTTATGCATATGTATATATGCATTTATTTTTCTATTATCTGGTTGTAACACAGTAGAACAAGCCCTTTTTTGAACTGTACTTTTGTCTATCTATGAAATAGGGTATCAATGAAGATTGCCTTCATTCTTCAGAGTATTATTAGGATTTAATAGTAAAATATTTGTGGACATTCTCTGGTACATTATTAGGCACTGTCATAAAAGCATATTCTGTTTTTATGAATGATTTGGGAAAGAGAAATTGCAGTCTGAAAAGCATTTCATTTGGCATAATACTAATACTGCTACTTCAGAGCTTAAAAGCTTTTCCTCTGAATTTGTTATCTCTGTATAAGTTAACCTGACTTGTGAGAGGGAGTGAATTTTCACAAAGTTGACACCTAAAGATCAATGTACAGGGGGCCCATAGCACAATGCACAATGCCCCAGAGACCCCAACTGGTCACTAAAACTCCAAGTCAGAGGAAGTAGGAACTTGATATGTCTTGAAGATCTGATTGGAGAAAAAGAATAAGTGCAGAGCATATGAGTGTATGAAGATTATTAAAAATTATTTTAAAAGATGAAGCCAAATTATTTTTGATTTTTGATGTGATCCTAAGCTTGCTAACATATAAAGTCAATATGATAAAAGGAAAAGAGCAATTATAACTGACATTTTTACATGGGATCTGGGGGTCTGAACTCAGGTCCTTTTGATTGCAAGGCAAAGGCTTTAACACCTGAGTCATCTATCCTATCCCTAAAGTATTACTTCTAAATAAAAGTAAATTTATTTTGAGACTATCCTCATAAAACGTACTGTGATGACACCTGGACACCTTGGATTTCATCTTCATTATGTATAAGGTGTGAATGATATCTACTTCAGATAATATCATAGTTTGAAGGCAAAATGTACCCTACAGGGTTATCTGCTTGAATATGTGGTCCTAGGTGGTAGGGCTATTAGGAAAGGTGGTAAAACTTTTAAGAGACAGAATCTTACTGGAGACAGAATCTTACCTACTACTACTAGAAGGTAGGTCTTACAGTTTGATAATCCAGCCCCACTTCCTATTCTTTCACTGTCTGCTTCCTAGGTATGGCTGAAGCTGCTACCATAACTTCTTTGCCTGTGTTTGTCACCAAGATGGATGCTGTCTCTGGACAGATAACTGTGAGGCAAATATTAAACCACTTCTATTTAGTTACCTGGGTCAGAGTGCTTGATCACAGAAATGGAGGCATAAATGGAACAGATGGCTGTTATGAAGAACATGTGAAGTGACGGATGTGGTCATTAGCTGATTCTTTAAAATGATTTTGTTCCCTTCTTCAGTCAATTCATTTCACTGTTTTGTGCAACAACCCACTCACAGCTGGCTACCTCAGCATCATCATTTCTGTGTGTTTTTTTAAATTTGCTAATCTTGTCTTCTTGTACAATTTGGTAGAGATTGGTTCTGTGTAGATTTTAGATATGAAACTAAACACTTTATTTTGGTCTCTGAGAATGTGACCTACTTTTATATGTGATGTTTTGGAGTATTATTTTGTGTGTATCTCTCTCTATCTGTGCGTGTGTGTATGTGTGTGTGTGTGTATGTGTGTGTGTGTGTTATGTGTATTAGAGGGCACTTGAGTGTGTATCTGTGAAAACCCAAGGGTGACTGCAGGAATCATCCTGGATTGCTCGACCTCCCTACTGCTTCGCTTCTGGTATTTCTCAGTGTCTGCCATCTAGGACTAGAATTGCAAGTCACTGTCTGACATTTTTACATGGAATCTGGAGATCTGAACTCAGGTCTTTTTGCTTGCAAGGCGAAGGCTTTAACCTCTGACTTATCTATCTACCCCTTAAGTATTAGTTCTAAATAAAAGTAAATTTATTTTGAGACTATCCTCGTTTTCATCCTTGGAAGATTGCTTTCTTTGGCTTTAGAACTATTTTGTTTTACAAGGTTAACCACATAATTCTGATGTGGAGGCTGTTAGATACCTAAGTTGATCATCCTAGTTCTGCTGAAGTGACTCTTTATAATATCAACTGCAGGAGCATTTCTTTAGCTCTTTGGAGTTTATAGAACTGAATGAGTGGTCCGCTTTTTCAGAATACTATGTGTGCATGTATGTGTTTGTATGCAGTTAAGCTGTCATCTCTTGTCACATATGAATTACCTCTGCACGGCAGAATTCTTTAGTCTTCATATATGTGATTAGTGTTCTGAATTGTAAAATGATGATATCTCCAATCCTGTGGGGTCATTTTGAAGATGAGTTAACAATTACTAAGCACTAAAAACAATGCCTGGAGCAGGGAAAGAGCTCTAGAAAGGATGTGTATAACCATCATCATCATCACCACTACCATCATCATCACAAAGGTGACAATCTGACTCGCTTGAAATACTGGTTTTTAAAAGATTTATTTATTATGGTTCCTCTCTTCATTCTTAAATCAGTTCTCTAATGAAATAGGAAATTACTTTGGAAAAGAACCTGCCATTCTACACTAACATAAGCATGTTAAAGTATTTTGAATTTTCTGAGGGAGAGAAAAATTATGCCCTCCTGTTCTCTTCAGTGGCCTAGCAGTGACTCACATGTGATTTGCTCCCACAACCATGCCACATAAGGAATGTGTTTTGGCATTCACGCTGCATAATTTGGAGAGGTTTTTGTTGATAATCTTAAACAAAAACAGTCAACATCATTTCAATTCTTTTGGAACCCCAGAAGGGAATTATTTTTTGCCAAATTCGAGAAAAGATGCCAGTTTCTGGGTTTGTACAGATTTTCATGTGTTTAGGTTGAGAACGTGGATGAAAAAGAACATTTGACATTAGTGAATTCTTGTCTAACAAATACTAAAAAATCTATGGAAAGTCTTTTTTCTACTAAATTTCTCTAATAGATAAAAAGCCTAGATTTTCTGTAGCCAGTGTGTTATTACTGCTGTTGTGATTTTGACAAGCTGTTTGACAAGAAGCAACTTTGTGGAAAGAAGGTTTATTCTGTTACAGTTCAAGAGGATCTAGTGCATCATGGTGGGGAAAGGAACTGCAGAAGCATTGGGTAGCTAATCATAGTCTCTCTGAAGTCAGGAAGTACACGGAGGACAGGGAGTGAGGCCAGGCTAAGAATCGTCAAGGTCCACATCAGTGACCTTCTTTTTCCAATGAGTCTCCATCTCAAGGCCCATCCGCCACAGCTGAGGATTAACTGGTCAAACCCATGAGCCTTTGAGGATTCTTTCACATTCCAACCAAAGCATTCCACTGCTGGCCTCATTCCATCTCATAATGCAAACTACATCCATTCCAACTCTAAAAGTCTCCAAAGTATTTAACAGTCTTAACATTGTTTAAAAGTCCAAAGATACTTGTGGAGGGTAAGGCAATAAGTTAACTATGAGCTCTGATTTTTTAAAAAAAAAAAAGCATACCTTCAATATACCATGGCACAGAGTGAACATTCTCATTCTATAGGAAAAAACAGAGACTCTGCAAGGAAAAATCAGGCTGAAACAAAACTGAAACCCACCAGCATAAACACCAAATCTTGTAGCTCCATGCCTGGCATTGGGGGCTCATAATTTAAATCACCTGGGCTACCACAGTTAGGAGAAACCTCAAGCTTCCAACAATGCCACCTGCAGAACACATACCCTCTTTTTTAGATCAGCTCAAATTCGTGTCTGTAGCTTTCCTTAGTGAATGTCTCACAGCCCTGGAATCTCCAATGTCCTGTGGGTTCCAAAGCAACTTACACTTTATTTCATGTTGTCACACAATTACCTCTTTGCAGAACAACTGACCCTGCCACACCACATGAATTTACTGGCCTTTTGGAACCTTGGCAAAAGTCTCCATGATCCCTTCACTCTTGCATCCTTCATGACTGCCAAACCTGTACCTGATGGAGGATGCTTCTAGCTTGCAGTGTAGCCTAACCAACCCCAATGGACCCCATCTGCATCTGCTTTCTTGTAATGACCCTGGAGAAGTACTTTCCTAGGTCCAAGCAGGAAGCTCCATCAGAAGCAATCATAGTTCTATGTTTTCAAATGAATCTGTATTTTCATAAATCGTTTCTTTTGAAAAGGGGGGTCTTGCCCTCAGGGTACTTTCCTGTTGTCTCATAGGAGAGATTTCTTTTCAAATGAGACCAATCTCTTTAACAATTACAGCTGCTTATGCACCTCCCTGGTCTGCAAGCTTTAAACTCGTTCTTTTCTCCACTAAATATCACATTTTTCATATCTTTTTGCTTTACTTTCCCTTTCGCTATACACATGGACAGGAACAGAGAACAGTAACCATTTCACAGTTTGAATAATGTTCTACTTTGAAATTCCCTCCATCAAACAAATTAGTCCATTTAAAAAAATTCAGCCTCACTCAAGCTCTCTAGACATGGATGAAACAGCCATTTAGAGGGACAAATTGAGCAGTGTAAGGGCATGGGCACAAGGGTCGGTGAAGTGTACTTGGACAGCTAGCATTTGCTTGAGGAAAACATTGGAGACTAATAAAAATAAATAGATATAATTTTAAATGCTATAAAATCTTCAAAAAGCCTTATAAGAAATACTTCCTGAACTGACATTTTATCCATCTTAAAGGATAAAACCAAATTTCAGCTGAGATTTGAAGTTTTTTTTTCTAAGAATAAATATTTGGCAATACAAAAGTATTTCCTGGCAGTAAAGATATTTTCAAACCCTGTACTCACTGCCAGAGATTTTCCAGCTTAAACTCAAGCTGCTTAAATGCACTAGGAAGGCTATAAATAGCTTTCTATGTTTGGTTAAACTTTTTTCAAGGAAAAATATAAAAGCATAATCAGTATGTGTGCACAAAAAGCATGATTGTCACATTGTCATCTCCTAGTGCTTTCACATTTACCGAACATAAGTAGTCTTTCATCCTGTACAGCAAGTGAACTGTAAAAGTAATCCCTTCTTGCCTTGGACATAGAATGAAACTATATGGATAATGGACCCCATTTCTTAAAGTTCAAAGATTAACACAAAATATTTTCTGATAAACTAACAACTATTGTTACTCGCATCCATCTTTCTAAGCACATATTTAAACTTTAGTTGTACTTTTGGAGAATACCGTGATGCAGATTCCATAGGTTGTGGTCCATGACAGACTTTTGGTGTTGCTATTATAGGGAGTATTCATGCTCCTAAGAAAGCAAAAGTTCCTAAGATGGAGATGTCAGTCTTTCAGGAGCGTTATAGCAAAAGTTCAAAATGATTTAAAAGTTCACTGATAAAGAATCTACCGGTTCTATTTTCAAGTAAGACAGTTGATTGGAAATCACACTGATATGACTTGGTGAAAGAAAAGCAGCAGAGTATTAAACAGCAAGGCCCGCTCCTGCAAGAGATGATAGCTGAAGTGAACTATTAAGTCAGGTGAGCTCTCTGCAGGGCAGCAGGCAGGAACGGCTGTGCATTGGTGCGCTGTGCCCAGATGCAACAAGCACTTCCATCCAAGTCACAGGAAACTACTGAGAGGTGTTTCCCCTCACACATATCAACACTACAAGAACAGCTAGCTCGATGGCTGAAGATGGGATATATTATCGGTGGCGATGCCCAGAAGCTGAAAGCTTTGAGGCCAAGCGTGGGATTGGCTCAGGTGATTAGGAGTCACAAAAAACAACAGTTTATACCCTCCCCCTCTCCACACAACAGGACTACGGAACAGCCTGGGAGCAGAGCTGTGAGGCCGTGAGACCAAGATTCCTGTGGACAGGGGACAAGGAGCCTGAAGCATTATACTGGGAGACTGAGACAGGCTCTCTTCTAAAGCTTTCAGTGTGAACTTAGCCCTCTGGAAAGCTTCCCACTCTCTATGTCCCCACACAGCACTACTGACTCTGAGATGGCATCCAGACAAGAACCGAGAACGACCCAGCTCAACTCAGCACGGTTATGCCAAAAGCTTGATCCAAAATGTTACTGATTTAAACCCCACTAGAGCTATAATATAAACCCCAAGTCTTGTTGGATAAGTTTGCATTGAAATTGTAATTTTCATTCCCCAATACTATCATTTCTTGAGCTCCCCTATAGTTGTTAAAAAGACCACTGTTTTTAACAGCCTAAAATGACATTTTCATAATGGATCTATCCAGCCTTTGTGGTTACCTCTTCAGTTAATATTCTACTCTGAAAGTAATATAAGAGACATACTAGATGCTTTGAGTTCAGGGACCAAAGTTTAACTTCTGAGCTCAGCACCTTAATGATGCTACAACCTAACTCCATGGAATTTGTGCAATTGCTCTGGCAGAAAAAAAAGTTGATAAAAATGCAATCAAGAAAAAACATGAAATGCACAATTCTCTCTCTCTCTCTCTTTCTCTTCTCTCTCTCTCATGAGTGTGTGTTGCTTTTATATGTGTAAGTGCCACATACCATGCCATGCATGGCGTGTGGATGCCAGAAGATAACCTTTGGGTGTCAGTCCTCACACTGTCTGAGAATGTGTTTCCGCTTCACTGCACCAGCCAGACTAGCTGTCCCACAGACTTCTGTAGATCCCTGTGACTTTGCTTTTAATTTCCCATATACCCACAGGGATTACAGATACTCGTGTCACTGTGTTCAGCTCTTACATGGGCTCTGGGCATCCAAGCTCTGATCATCAAAAAAGGGAAGGAAAAAATCAATAGAGAAGACAGCCAATAAACCTATAGGAAGGAAGATGGTACATTCAAATGCTTTGTTTTTTTTAATTTTTTTTTAATTTAAAAAAATTTTTAAATTATTTATTCAATTGTGCGTGTGTGCATATGTATGTGTGTGTGCGCGTGTATGTGTGTGTGTGTGTGTAGAACCACAGACGAATTCGGGAACCACCATGAACGCCTCCACCTCCTTCTGCCGCGGGATTCACAGGCTCCGTCCTACCAGGACCAGAAGCGCAGGCCGCCCCCGCTTCCGCCTGGCGTCTATACGTGGGATCTGGGATCCGAACTCAGGACCTTCTGCCTGGAAGGCGGAGGCTTAAACCCTGAGCCACCTCTCCAGCCCTCAAATGCTTTGTTGGTAGCTGTTGTTACACCTACAGAATGGCACTTGCAGTGGAAAACTTTGGGTCTAAAGCTGGATTAATGAAGGGAAATGCACATATCAGTGAGGTGGCCTGAAGAGAGGTAACTTGATATGCCATGGAGGCCTGAGCACTCACAGGAGTAGACAGGTCACAGTGAACCCTGGGGCCCATAGGTGGAAGGGTGGGAAAGAGTGGGAGAGAATGGTGGAGGGAATGAAGGAAATAAGGGAGGGAGAAGCTGGGATGAATAGCCAATATGCTTGTAAAAGCAGAAAAATTAAAAAAAATAAGGGGAATGTGACTGGGGATTAAGAGCTTAAAATATCATAGATTCACTGTATCTATGTATGCAATACTAAAAAAAAAGTATAAATTTTTTAAAAAAAATACCAAAACCTATGGGATGCAATGTAATCAGTACTAAGAGAAATACTTACAACTATAAGGAGTTGCATTAAAAATCAGAGATATCTTAAATAGCTTGATGCTCATTTGGATCCTGGGAAAACAAGAAGAATACTAGCAGCAAATTAAAAGGAGGAAAGAAATAAAACAAAGGTAGAAATTACTGAACTGTAAATGAGAAAAGCAATATAAAGAATCAATAAAACAGAGTTGACTCTTTGAGAACAAACAAGATCAACAAACTCTTAGATCCAGGTTTTTGAAATACTATCTACTGATTTTGTAAGGCAGGACTGTATAAAATTTGGAGAATTGAAGAGGTCATTATAAAACTCTGGGCTTACTGGGCTTGGTTTCTCTTACTACAACATTTTACACATTTTAATTTTTGCCCATATATGATATCTTGCCACTATAATACATTCATTTAATATTTATATTAATATTCATTAATATTCTTCATTTTTCTAAAATTATATATGAAAGTATTTTGTACTGGCTATCTAATATTGTATCCACTGTTATTGACTGTTTAGGTTGTTTTCTAGTTATGTATCTATCAGTTATTTAAATTGGAGGAAGCATGTTGGTGCGCAGGTATGTTATGTGATCTGTTTACACAGTGTGTAAACAGAAAGGGTCTGGAAGAAGAGTTGTTCTTCCTCCTTGTTGTTTGTACCAAACTTTCTATTGTTTGCATACATTATGGCCTCCTTGCCATTTTGAGAAGCTTTATTGCTTCTCTGTCTTTTTTTGGTTTGGATGAGGTTTAAATATAAAAATCCATCTGTGAAACATATTGCATATTCGCACTGAAGGCTAGAAACCCATTTTTAATTAAAACTTTATTCAGCACTCATGGTTCACTTTGTCCCACTCTTATTGTGAAACACTTCAGACTTTTTCCTGAAACACATATGTCTTGAGCGTTTCAAGATGTTCCTCGTTCGTGCAGAGCTAGTTTCTCCATGTTGTCAGCTCCTGCCATATGTCCTGGCTGTTCTGTTTGCTTTCTGTTCTGGCATCCATGGAAGCAACATCTTGTATGTAAGGTAAGTTCACTTGATTCCCTTCTTCTTTATGAAACTTGTCAGAAAGCTGACTACTAAAGTTGAGACACTGGAAAAAAAAAAAAGAAAAGTCTTAGGTGTATTAGGTGGTAGCTGACCTTGAAATATATAGCTTTCTGAAAGCCCTAATGTGTGGGAAGATCCAAGAAAAAAAATGTGTCCTGTGACATCTGAAGTCTTGCTAGATACAAATTGCTATTGAATGCTACCTGGCAGCATTTAACAATGATACACATTATAGAAATTGTCCCTGTTTCATACCAAGAGACCGAGCTGTGGTAGGAAAAGAAGGCAAAAATTAGAGCATCTGAATCATCTATATCATGACAGATGCCTTTGACTTTTTTAATCTTTTATCGTTTTTTGAAATGTGTGTGTGTGTGTGTGTGTGTGTGTGTGTGTGTGTGTGTATGTGTGTGTGTCCACGATGTGTGCCTGTTCAAGGGTGACATCAGGAGTCATCCTGGATTATTCTACTGCCTTTTTGCTTTGCTCAGGGATTTCCCAGGCTCCACCTTCCAAAGCCATCACCATTTCTGCCTGGGGTTTTCACATGGGCCCTTGGATCAGAACTGAGGTTCATCTGCTTGGGAGGCAGAGTCTTAACCCCTCAGCCCATGATGGATGTCTTTGAAAATATGTCATTATATGCCTCATATTAGGAATAGTTAAGAGATGAACTGGCTTAAAAAGATGTGTTTATGTTGAATTTGAATTAGAAACATCAATAACCAGATAGTGCATTGCAGAGTTTCCTTTTCCTTTACAGAAAATCATTAGTCAAAACAGGTATTACATTCTCCACAGTATGGACTTTGCAAGCAGTCCTCTACTGTGTGAACTTTTTTTTTATTCATTGTGTGTGTGTGCGTGTGTGTATGTGTGTGTGTGTGTGTATGTGCATGTGTAGAACCACGGGTGAATTCGGGAAACACTATGGACCGCTTCCACCTCCTCCTTGTTTACTCTGTCCCAGGATTCACAGGCTCCGCCCTACCAGGACCAGAAACGCAGGCCGCCCCTGCTTCCGCCTGGCGTCTATATGTGGGGTCTAGGATCCAAACTCAGGACCTTCCGCCTGCAAGGCAGAGGCTTAACCCCTGAGCCACCTCTCCAGCCCCTACTGTGTGAACTCTGAATATAACTCTACAGTTATATTCTGAATTATATCTTTGTCCAACTAGCTGCAATTTGACAGGAATACATTTCAAATTTATTACACATTTCTCAACCTCCTTAAACATATGGACTAATTTTTGAAGTATAATTGAAACATTACACACGATTGAGGCTTACAACGTTTTCTTTTGATACATGTACACATTGGCAGTGTAGCTTGCCAGTGTGAACACCAGCCACTACAAATGCAGGATGTGGGTTAGGGCAGAACTCTTGGCATCTGTGGTGATTACTTCCTTCATATTACCATGTCCCAGTTTGGTTTTGTTTTTATTGCTGCTCGGTTATTTGATTGCATTTTGCAGTGTTAAAGCTCTGACTCAAGGTCTTACATGTGACAATTTGTTTTTATTTTTTTATTTTTTTTTTAATTTTTTTTTATTATTATTTATTCAACTGTGTGCATATGTGTGTGTATGTGCGCGCGCGTCTGTGTGTGTGTGTGTGTGTGTGTGTGTGTGTGTGTGTGTGTGTGTAGAACCACGGACGAATTCGCGAACCACCATGGACGCCTCCACCTCCTTCTGCCCCGGGATTCACAGGCTCCGCCCTACCAGGACCAGAAGCGCAGGCCGCCCCCGCTTTCGCCTGGCGTCTATACGTGGGATCTGGGATCCGGACTCAGGAGCTTCCGCCTTGCAGGCGGAGGCTTAACCGCTGAGCCACCTCTCCAGCCCGACAATTTGTTTTTAATATTAATATTTCTTGGGTGCTTATCTTTCCCTTGCTGACAATTGATGTATATTACTTCAGAATTTCATTTTCCTCTTCAGATTTTATGCTTACATTTAGAGTAGCCTGAAGATCAGGTTGTCAGTATAGTCCTATCTATCCTGCCACAGATATCTCATAACTGGGTGGGAGAGGGTAAGTAAAAGGAGTGGGTGTGGTCAGAGCTGTCTGAGGAATGCACTGACCGTGTGAGTTGGAGGCAGAGTGCTTGAACTCTTACCTGTCTCCCTTTCCTGATCTGTAAAAAAGAGGGAATAATGCTGACCTCCAGGGCTGTTATGTTGCATTGTTGTGGAACCTCATCCCCATACCTGGGAGGGATGAAACGTGGTAATACACAGAGAATATTTAGCTCAGAGGCCAGAACACAGCAAAGGCCCAATGAATTTCACCTACTGTGATTCAGTCAGTTCTGATGATGAATTGTGAAGTTACTTGGGACCTCATTGATATAACAGTTTATGCATCTCTGTCTATGTTAAGTACCTTGTGTGTTAATGAGTTTAATATGGATGGAAAGCAAGATAGGCTTTGCTTATTGTACAGAGAGCACACCTAGACAGAAACAAAGAAAGACAAAACAAAAAAGACTAATCTCCCTAAATCATTTAGAAGAAACAGTTGTCTGTCCCCCCCCTTACCCCACTGAAACTTGGTTCACTGGATCCATGCATTGCATAGAAGTTACAAATATATTTATTTTGATTAGTAAACCTCTTCTGTGGCCATCCAGTGTTTCCACTGGGAACATTTTCTAACACTTTTGTGACTCTGAAGCTTAAAGAAGTTTATGTTCTCTACCACTTTTATATCTAGAAGCAAGGCTATTTAGAACGGGTTAGTTGATTAGAACATCTAACTCAGAAAATGGGATGGCTGTGAACTTGGCTGAAGAGTCAGAAACATGGCCAGAGGACAACAATTATTACCAGACTTCAAATGTCAGCGAACACTTCAGGGGATAAAAGAGAGAAAATAAACACATACGGTCTAATGGCTATGGGAGTCTTTGGGGCAGGTTGGATGGAGTTATTTGCTGAACACATGAGTCTTTCTGTTACTTGTCCAACTGGATTAATTTCAGTCTGCTACTACTATGTCTTGAAAAACAGAAAACGATGTAAGGAAATGGAGAGGTTGTATGGTTCAGTAGGAGCCTGTCTTCAGAGATCTCTGTCATAGCTTAGGACATAGCATCACATACAGGCAGAGATGCAGGATGGGGAGCCATCCTGACCTAATCTCAGTTGGACTCAAGTTGGATGTGCAGGATATTGGTTAGGCAATGTCTGTCCCAGGACAGACTGTCCCAGGGGGAAGAGAGAGAAGAGTGAAGAACTGGGCAGAGGGTGAGGTTGGGCTGACATGTAGGCCTGATGGTGATGGTCTTGGGAACCATTCACAGTGATGTCTGTGAGGCTGAAGTGACCAATGCCTTTATATTTATTGGGTACAGGCTGCCTTCCACAAACATGGAGGCTCTACAGCTGAAGCAGCTCCTGACAAGGCAGGCTCAGCGCTCTTTATTGTTGCTTGAAGAATTTCATGCTACATCTCCCTGTCTTACTTCTCCCACTCCATCACCAAGTTTGAAGACACTACATATGACTCAAATCATTGCAGAACCAGGACTGGACAGAGATGCTACCTTTTTCCTCTTCCAATTTCCCACCCAGAATAAAGTCTCAAGTATCCCAGAGCAAACAATGATCACGCCCAGCACAAAACTAAAGATTATATGCTAGGTGTTGGAGGTCAGTAGTTTTTATTTTCCCGAACAGGATTGTAAAGATTACAGTCCTGACCATTTATACAGCTCCTAGACACAGACACAAATAACCATTTGCCAATATCGATCCCACAAGTTAACTAAAAAATCAGTGGGCTCAAATTCGAATGTTTTATTTGCTCTTCTCTCTCAAAATCTGATGTATTTCCTCGTGTGTGTGTAGTCCCTAGGTCTGAGCCTGAGAATTACTCTCAAATCCTCATTTCCCCTAGTCACTAACCCTGTAAGTTTTACTTCAGAAAGGCCTTTTAAATTGAGTTCTTGGCTTTCCTTCTTCAATCCTACTTCAAATTCTTATTCAAAGAAAGAAATCTTTTTTACAGGTTGTATCAATTTTTTTTAATTTTCAAATTTTCTTTTAATTCATTTCAACTGATATATTCAAAATAGAGACTTGAACATGTATTAATGCAGTGCAATGTCAAGCAATTTCACAACGTTTTTAAACCAAATATATTCCTTTGGGGATAAATAATGTGGTGTGTCCTGAGACAGAAATTAAATTATCCCTTTGCCTTTGGTTGAAGTTCACCCTCTTCTTACCATTTCCTTGGGACCCACTCAGAATCATCTCTTCCCTCCCCTCTCTTTACTCTCTGGTAACTTCTATGTTCTATCTCTCTGAATTTATCTATTCTTGGTATATGGGTAAGTGAAACCATACATGGTCTGTTTCTGGCTCAACCAATTTAGTGTTTTGAAGTCCATCTATGCCATAGCATACAACAAAGCTCTGTGTTTTATGACACGTGTCAATGCAATTCATTTTTATAGCGATGCTATGGCATCCTCCCAAGTGCCCATCCTACAGCATCCTCTGAATCTATAGTTATTCTCTCTGTTACCAGAATGGCATTGTTAAAATGAGTAAGATATTTCCTGGAGATATTAATTTCCCTCGCCTTCCATGATGGTATGCCACTCTTACTACAGTGTACCATCCAGAGTCATTAATACCATATCCTCTTCTCAAGGTTCATGTTTTAGATTCTCATATTTGTTATGTGGCAGCAATACCAGCTACCTCATTGGGTTCCTAGGTGCATGCCCCTTTATTTACTTATCTTTGCATTTTTTGTGTGTGTGTGCAGATCTCTTCATGTGTGTATACACATGTATATGTGTGTGTGTTTTGCATGTGTACATGCATGTGTGTGTGTGGCATTGTATGCAAGAGGACGCCTTGAGCATGTGTGCTTGTGAAGACCCATGTATAATATCAGGGAATGTTTCTAGATTGTTTTACTCTCTTATTGCTTTGCTCTGGGTTTTCCCAGGCTCTGCCTGCCTGGGATGGAATTACAGATTGCTGTCATATTCGCTGGCATTTTTGCATAGGATCTTGAGATCCAAATTCAGGTCCTTTCTCTTGTGAGACAAAGGTTTTAACCACTGAGCCATCTCTCCAATCCATAATCAAATATTTTCATACATACTCAAAAGAACACTGCCTTATTTTTACAGACATTTTAAGCTGGAGGTTTAGTATTATCATATATGCAAGTAAGTAGCATTTTTGAAAACTTTTCATGTAGACTTGGACTATAGATTGTTTTTCAATATTTATTCTGCAAGCCCGAAGAAGAGCAGCATCCACCAAGAAAGCCATTGAAGCTAATGTTGTAGTAGGGCAGGGCTGAGTGTGGAGTCAGAAGGCTGGGTTCAAGCACCAGCGGCCACTCAGTATCAGAATATGCACTGCCCACCCCTTCCTCTCTCTGACCTTGTCTCTTCAGTTGTAAAACACTCAGCATTCCAGAATGAGCTTGTTGAGAACTCAACAAGATGGTTGGTGGTATGGAAATGCTGTTTGTAAAATAAAATTTTTTTAATCAATCTGTTTTATTAGGATCCTTGCACTTGTGATCCCAGTTGAATTTGCTGCATGTGTTCAGCAAGCTTGCAGTTTTGTGAATTACTTGTTTGAGGAAAAACTTCGCAAGTTGTTTTGGGTGTAATTTTGGAGCAGATGGTGCATTTGAATGATTTTCATATTGTTTGGTTGTGTAAGTGATTGGAAATTGTACAGAAATTGAAAGTTTCGCTGAAAAATAATAATCATCAGTATGGCCCAGTGGTAGATGTCACGCCTCGCATCTCCTGTCCCTTTCATAGGAGGCGTGCAGGAGGCTAGATCCTCTCGTTCAGAGATCAAACCTCAGGGAAGCTCTGATGGAGGCAAGGGGAACAGGAGGGCTGCACCACAGGGCTCTGTGTGCCAACCATTCCTACACCTGTCATTCTGCAACTTATATAAAACCATACTGAGAGTTGGGTCAAAGCTTTGACATTCTATCCAGGGGGCAAGGTATAAAGTTGCTTTAATTTTTTTTCTTTTTTACCTTCTCTTAGTGAAAGCTGTAGATTTAATATAAGATCACAGTAAAAGGCCTGACATTTCTACTTTGTGAATCTAGGATAAAGCTAGGATTTGATTTTGAAATATGAAAGTAAACTTTAACTACCTCAATTTAAGTCACTAGGATTTATATTTATATATAACCTTTAAAGTTCTCCCAACATTTCACCCTGGAGAAAGGAGGAAATTACAGTCATCTTAGGGCTGGAAATCTAGAGCGACTCTCCTTTAGGTTAATGGAAAACTGACAGTGACTTTGCCTGGGCTTCCAGCGTTTCCACCCGCTACTGATGGATGTGACCTCTTACACCTAGAGACATCGCTTCAAGTCTCACATGTTAGTCTGAGGGCGTTCGTGGTCTGAGCTCAACTGCAAATCACTTTAGAAAACATTTCTTCATGGTGTTTTTTGAAGAGCACTATTTGTTTTGAAACTGTTCTTTTGCAGTGCAAAGCTGCGTCTGTATGTTATTATTGCTCATGGCAAAGTCATTCAGACACTGGAAACCACTCTCCAGTGTTTCTCCCTGCTGTTGTCAATCAAATTGGCATGGAACTTGTCTTCTCTGTACACCTTTGCTGCGCTCCCTTTCTCATTACTCCCTCCCCAACCACTTACCAACCTCCACTGAATGTGGAGTCAAACGAGAAGTACATGATAGCAGTATTAGAAGAATAAATAAAGCCTTCATACCCACCCTCTTATTAAGGATGAAGAGAATGAGATGTGTTAGGAGCACCACAAAGCCAAGTGGTAGCAGAATTAAGCCAAAATGTAATCTCTGTTCATGGGCTCTTCTTCTTGCCCCCACAATGAGTGGAAGTAAGTTAGAAAGGAGACCTGGAAAGGTCGCCAAGAGCTGCTTACAGATCTTACTGTGGCCACTTCAGCTAGCCTGTGGGGTAGGGAGTTTCCTTTCAAATGGCTTGATAGAGTGTCTGGCACTATATTGAAACACACACACACACAACATGTACTTATATGCATATACTGAAGGCCAAGGACCCTGTGGAAATATTCATATGTTAAGTCAGGTGATTTCTTTTGTCCATTCACACATTGACAGGTGAAAACTGATATATGAGCCAAAGAACGGGACCTTGATGAAAGGGCAGAGGGCATGGCAAGGTCCGGGGGGGTTAGGTGGATGGGCATGGGGTACTGTAAGCACTATAATGGAAGAGGCTGATGTGCCCCTTTGGAAAAACTGGGTTATACATGTTGAGTTCTGCCTTCTGATATGCTTCATACACATTTTCATTCTGAATTTGAGGCCAGGAAAGGCTGTCTAGCTTTCCATTAACTAGTGCCATCTTGAAGCTCACATTTGGTTTGGCTGGCCTCTCTGAAAAGGTGAATACTTGTCTACCTGCATCTAGGAGCTGTAGAAATTTAATAAGACTTCATACCCAGCAGGGTTTTGCAACCTTAAAGTCTATGTGGATACTATTCACAGTTATTTCTCTTGGTTATGGTTAAGAGCTAAGAAATCAGCAGAGCCAAATATTGTGTAGCAAATTCATGAATCTTAAGTCAACTTCATAATAATTTAATGCTCATAAATTTACTCTGTTATTACACATTCATTGAGCACTTATTGAATACTTCAGTATTATGCAATGTGTGTATGAATAAATGTTTACCTTAAGACAGTGCCAGTCTATGGCAAAATAGATATGAAAAAACTATGTTAGCAAGATATTGCTATGGTATGAGTAATTAGGGACCTGAAGGTTTCAGAAGAAGAACACAAACAAGGTGGGGATGTTTCCCAAGATGTGCAGGAGCTTGGAGGTAAGGGACAGGAGATTAGGAGTAATGTTCTATGCATAGGAAGCCACGGGAGCCCTGACTAGAACAGGGAAGGAATTAGATGAATGGACTTTAGAGTCCCATCTAAATGATGCGAGTGAGACAGATATAATCATGTAGATATGAATGTGACTTGTATTGCCTTGATCGACCCACCCATTACCTACCTGGTAATGATTCAGGTTTCCAAATATCAGTCATCTTCCAGATAGCTGAGTTGCTCACTATCTGTTTTAGTTTCAGAACCCATTAATGCAATAAGTACATGACCTAAACAACTTAAGGGAAAAGGGAGTTTTATTGGCTTACAATCAGGCTGGAATCCATCATGAATGTCATATTAGCATTGGCAACTGAAGGAAGTGGTCATATCATATCTGCAGCAAGAGCAGAGGGCAAGGATCAGTGCTGCACATTTGCTTGCTGGCTTGGCTGCCTACCAGTACTCAGCTCGCTTTCTTCTGGGGCACAGAGAATGGTGTCATCCACATGAACAGGTCTTCCCACGGCAACTAAAGCAATTAAGACAGTCTCCTCTAGGCTTGCTCAGAGGCCTGCCGTAACAAATAATTTCTTATAGGTGTTTTTCAGAGACCCATGTTCTAGGTATCAGGCTGACATTTGAAACTAACCATTACACTACCTTTGCAACATTTTAATAACCTCGGTGGTCCTTGTATAGTTTTAGAAATGTCCCATTTCCCCTAGAAGCTGAATTTTCCTTGAGGACTTTCTGAGGATGTCTCTCACCCATGGGCTTCTTGCACCACACTATTTTGTTGTTTACCTCTGGCTCCTTCTATGCTCACAACCTCTGTGTCCTATGACAGAGCAGTTCTTGGAATTCAAATTTGGGGACTGGAGCTGGGGCTGTGGGAGCAGAACTCAGATCCTCTGATTCCAGCGTTGAGTGCTCAGCTCCGCATCATGCCATTATCCCATAATAACAGTGAAAGGGGAAATGTCTTAGTTCCCAGAGTCTACTTGAGGAGTTAGGCTTTCCAAACTGACCACACCCAAGGTGCGCTCGAGCAATGTGTAGAACAAGCCATTATCCATGGCAGACTTTTTTGTAGTATTCAGTGACATTAACGAGAGAAATGAGCACTAAGAAGCCCCACAACTGCAGGTCATCTCCACGATCTTTGCGCTCTGTTTTCTATGCATGGCGCTCTCCCTGTATGACTCCTGTGTGTGGCCAGCAACAGTGTTAAAACTTTACGGTAAACCATAGAGCTTCTCTCCCTGTTGGTAGCTCCATGATCTGATACCTCTGGGATTTGAACTTATTCCACAAACTTCTTGACCAAAGATTTGTTTCTTGTTAAAAGAATTGATTTTTGACTTGGTTTTCCAATAGGCATCCGTGAGACTAGATTCTAGGAGTTCATTTGGGAGGCTACATGGGAAACTAGCAAGGAAGGTGACATATAAGACAAGAAAGGAGAGGAGCTTCACTGGCTGTATGGATGGGAATGTTGGTGATATAGACAACTGGGACTCAGTCTTCTGAGAACTTCTGCAAGATGGTTTAGAGCAAGCTGCCTGCAGAGTCAGCGTACTTAAGAGCAAGGAATCAGCTGTACCTATCCACCAACCCTGTTCACCAAAGGTTCAGAGCTGCACCCAGTCAGTTAACTCCCAACTCTTGTAGTCTTTTCTCTGCACAAGGCTGTGCATCTTCCTAAAGCTAGAGAAAAGTCTCAGGCGACTTGGAAGTCATAGAAAATGGAGCTCAACAGTTCAGAGGATATATGCAAAGCACTGTCAGCTTCTGGCTCCATTGACCAAATGCCCAGTCCCCCAACCCCCTGCCAGGTTAATAAAGTTTGTATTTCTTTCTTATAAATCAGAAGATGAAACAAATCATGGCTGTGAGGGGACATCAAATCCATAGGATTGGTTTTCACAAATGAGTGAATGACACACTAAAGGATGCTCCAGGGAATGGAGGGAGGAAGGGAGGGGAATTGGGAGAAAGGGAGAGGGGGTGAAAGGAAGGGGAAAAGGGGGGGAGAGTGCAAGGGGGACTGGGGAGAGGTGGAAGGAAGGAGGGAACGGGTACCTATTAAGCTTGTATAATTGGGAAAATAAATAAATATAAAAAAATGAGTGAATGAATCTCTATAGTATAGAAGACCACTATGCACTCTTGTACTTTAACACTTTTCCAAATACTTTTCTCCTACCTTGTATGACTGCTAGAAAGCTCCATCCTCCAATGTTCCCTATTATGCCTGTCCCTTCCTGATCCCCCAGCAGCACCCATTGCTCCTGCTCACTGCTGAAAACATGTTGAGCTGGCTGTGCTGTGGTAGCACGCTACAGGGCCACATACCATCTCAGTTAATCACTACCCACGGCAAGAATAGTAACTGATAGACTCCCGGCCGCACGCCTGCCATACGCGTGCGCCGCGCCAGGACGTGCCGACGCGCTGTCTGAGCGCCGGTGTCCTCGGGGGAGGATGGCTGAGCGTGAGCCCAAGTTGGTGCTGTTCGTGTGTCTGGGTAACATTTGCCGGTCTCCCATTGCAGAAGCAGTGTTCAGAAAACTGGTAACTGATGAAAACATTTCAGATAATTGGGCCATTGACAGCGGCGCTGTTTCTGACTGGAACGTGGGCCGCACCCCGGACATAAGAGCTGTGAGCTGTCTAAGACATCATGGCATTAACACAGCCCATAAGGCGAGACAGGTTACTAAAGAAGACTTTGCCACATATGACTATATACTGTGTATGGATGAAAGCAATCTGAGAGATTTGAATAGAAAAAGTAATCAAGTTAAAAATGGCAAAGCTAAAATTGAGCTACTTGGGAGCTATGATCCACAGAAACAACTCATTATTGAAGATCCCTATTATGGCAGTGACTCTGACTTCGAGTAGGTGTACCAGCAGTGTGTCAGGTGCTGCAGGGCCTTCCTGGAGAAGGCCCACTAGCTGGTCCTGTCCACTGCAGCTGGCACCTCATCACCAGTCCTGTGCCCAAGAGTGGTGGCAAGCCTTTTCCCCACACCCCACCTGTCTCGTTAATTGACTTACTGTGTAATCTTAAAAATAATTTTAGGTGAAAACCCATTGTATCTGCAGAAGACTAAATATGTTCAAGTAAGACAGTTCGATGTGCAGTTAAGCATTCTTGGACTAGTTGAACCCTTTGCTCTACTTACAAAACAGTGTAACAAGCAAATATGGAACAAAAATAGCAAAGAATAAAATAAGAATGACTTACAGCCCACATCAGCCTCTTATCCAGCAAGACCTGGATAATCTGGTCTACCTGAGTGGGTGCCTGGCTAGCACCCAATGATGCCCTTCTCTTCTTGTCTTGCAGCTCTGTTTCCCAGACTCTTAAAGTTACAGTAGTCCCATCTGTAGAGTTCTCTGCTTAACATTGGAAGAGTCTTAACTCACATACATTCAGGGTGCACACTTGTGTATTCAAAAGCTGAGTAGGCTAGATGTGTGGTGCATGTCTGTAACCTCAGCACTGGGAACGTAAGGCCGGAAGATCATGTGTTTCAGTCTGGCCTGGGCTACATAGTGAGACCCTGTCTTAAAACAAAAATAATAAAATAGGAACAACAGATTGTGGAATTTAAAAAAAAAAGAATAGTAACTGATGTTAATTAAGTGATTTAGTTATGTAGCAGGCACCATTTTAAATAGTTTTCATTTGATCATCCCTTCTAATGTTCCTTACAACCCTTAAGTTTAAGTGATAGCTGCAATTAACATTTCCATTCGGGAATAAGAAACCTAGTCAAGAGGAGGCAAGCAACTTTCCCAGTGTCACGTGATTAGCAAAGGGCAGGGCTAGCACTTGATTCCAGATTTTTTAGTTCTGTCATTTACAGCAGTGTAGAGCAGTCTTTCTAGATGGAGTGTGAATGGCACCTGAAGGCATAAGTCACAGGGATATTTCTACCCCTTTTTCTAAGGCTTCATGCCAGCTTAAGAATGTCATCTGTTGAGAAGCTTAAACAGTTAAAAGACAAGACTTATCATTACACTCATAGACTTGAAGGAACACTCAGTCACTCAACTTAAAAACTTCTATTTGCAAAGGAAGGTATTTGTTACAGAAAATCACAACTGACTAAAGTGCAGAAAATAAGTGACTGTGGACTGCTCAGCCACAAACAAGACATCTCGGTCACCCCCATCCCAAGACTCAAAGAACATTGTGCAAGAGGGAGTCGTGAGATTGTAAGGGCCTGGAGGAGGGCAGGGTTAAGGCTAGATGACATATTCTGGGCATGGCAGGGCTGTTGCTTCCATGACTTCACTCAGCTATGTGCATTTTCACAGACCTGCTTGGGATCTATCTCATCTCGACAGGCTCCACACCTCTCTGGGAGACTGATGAGGGTTAATGCTGATGAGGAAGGGAAGGAATATACTTTCCATATGATTCATACAAGTATATGCCATCAATGGTAACCCACGCATGTGAAAGACATGAAAATAGGGAGACCGGCAGAGAAGAAGAAAGCCGATACTGGGAAAAGGAGGGAGATAGATTGGGGATTAAGGGGTTCAAATATCATAAATTCACTATATTTAAGTATAAAACACTAAAAGAATAAAAAAAAGATAAGATGTACACTTTAAAAAGCTCACTCTTGCCATGACGCTGAGGATAAAATGGAAAAGAAGAGCTGGGATCAGAGAGGTAAGAGTCAGGCAGCTCCTGAAATAATAAGGCAAAGGCAAGGAAACCAAAGCATAAGAAAGAACATCTTTGTAATGGTTACTCTTAACTTTTGCTGTGAGAGGACACCCAAAGTCAAATAACTTAAGGGAGAAAAGGAAATTGATTCACCTTAGGGTTCCAGAGGGTAGATAGAGTCTTCCGCAGTGGAGACGGCATGGCTGGCTGGCCGAAGCTGAAGACGGGCTACGTCACACCCATCAGAGAGGCTGAGCGCTGAAAGACTGGAGAGTCTCATTTCTCCCTTCTTCTGTGCTTCCTTTCATCTGGCCCACTAGTGGGAGGTTCCAATGAGATCTATGGTGGTTCCGATGGGATCTCTGGGGTTAGTCTTATATTATCCAGATAATCTCTTCAGGTGGTCTCAGCTGATCCTAGGTAATGCCAAGTGTGTCAAGTTGACACCCAGGGTTAACTATCTCATTCTCTCAGCCAACACACCTAACTCCCAGTCACTGCTGCTCCCCATGGTCAGAGCTAGCAGCTGTGCCCTAGACCAGCTGGAAGTGTGGCTGGGATGAGCCTGAGCTCCGAGTGCTGCCTTTTGCTCACTTGCATGGAGAAGCCGTGGGGACTGGCAGTGGCTGACTTTACGTGCCCTCTCCTCCATATTCTGAACTCTTTCTGCTCTCAGTCATGTCATGATTCTTTACTACTTCTGTGTTTTGCATATTTGATTTTTCTCTGCCAATGAATTTCTCTCATTCTCCTTCCCTTTCTTCCTTTTCTTATTCATACGATGTTTAAATATCAACCAAATTCAAGGCACCTTCCTAGGTGATGGGCTTCAGTGGAGAGCTTGCAATTTACAGTTAGAGATGTATGTTAATGAATGCATTATATGAACTTGGCAGCATACACATACAGATTGCACACAACCCCAGGGGACCAGGAGACTGTTTGCTGAGACTTAGGGATTCGTCCAGTAAGTGGCAAGAGAAAGATCATGACAGGGCGCTCTATGGTTTCTTAATGTAGATGTAACTTTGAACTTAAAAGTGAGTAACAAACAGGAATTAACCAGTCAATGAGGAGAGGGAAGGGGATGGCCATACTTTCTGGAATCTTGAATCAATAGCATGGTCATGAATCTTTAGGTCAGATGAGGTGGGGCTGGAGCCCCACAGAAGCTGGGCACCACAAAGAAGGACATCCCCAGGAAGAGACCAAAATGGAAAATGGGGTCACAGTGAGGACTTCCAAGGAGAAAAAAGAGAGGAGAATTTTTATAGCAGGCTGTGAAAAAGGAACACTTGAAAAACTGAGTGAGGGTTGTGGCGAGGGAGGGGTGCTGGAGATGGTTCATTTGGTAAAGTGCTTCTTCAGCAACCTTGAGGATCTGGGTTTGACACCCCAGCACCTACATAAAAAAGTTAGGTACAGTGATATATGCATCTGTAATCCCAGTTCTGGGGAGGCAGAAACAGGTGAATCCCTGGTACCTGCTGACCAGCAGGTCTAGCTGCATCAGTGAACTCCAGGTTGATGTCTCAAAAAATAAGGTAGATGGTGATAGAGGAAGATTTCTGATATTGAGCTCTGGCCTGTGCATAGACAC
Source organism: Typhlomys cinereus (assembly GCA_023101885.1). Lineage (NCBI taxonomy): Eukaryota > Metazoa > Chordata > Mammalia > Rodentia > Platacanthomyidae > Typhlomys > Typhlomys cinereus. The sequence continues at coordinate 1,083,526 of JALPQD010000008.1, read as the reverse complement.
ACACACACACACACACACACACACACACACACACACACACACACACACACTTAAGGGTAATAGAGGAAGACTTCTATTGAGCTATGGCCTGCACACACATACACACACACATACGCGTGTGCGCGCGCAAACACACAAACACACACTTAAGATCTTCCTCAGCTACTTAGCAAGGAGACCAGGTAAACTATATGTAACCCCTTTAAATGAAAGAAAAAGAAAAAAAAGAAAAGAAAGACAGGGGAAGTAGGGTCAATATTCAATCTTAGATCCTGCTTCTGAAGTCTAAACTTCTTTTCCTCCTTGCATGAATGGGTTGGAGAAAAATCAGAGGGAAACCTGCATTCTCATTTGGAGTCCGTGAGAAAAAGCACACCGCAAGTCACCTCAGGTGAGACATAGTGAGGTTGAAGGTTAGCGGAGGGGGCAGCAGCAAATGGGTTTTCAGAGATGCAGCTATGTCTTTCAGTAAAGGAAACAGAATTTTATTGGTGTGCTGCAAGGTGAGAGATGTGGTAGTTGACTACAGGTCTCAGCTTGATGATTGCAGGCTTAAGCTCTGGGAACATTTGTAAAAAATATTAGTAGCTGGGTTAAATCCTGAGCAAACCTGCAGGAGACTGTCTAATTGATGGGTAAGGTCCAGTCTATGGTGCATGAGACTAATCCCTAGGTAGGTAAATAAGACAGAGAGAGCTGTTCAGGAAGCTGGTGTGTTTTAGTAATACTTGGACAGGAAAGTGAGGTTTGCCTTTTTCTCAGCAATCCTGTGGATATGACGTGGTCGGTTCCCTTGGTTTCTGATGTTGGCATGAGCTCTCCTGTCACACTGGACTACGAAATGCAACTGGGTAATCATAAGCCAGAATAAAAATACTTTGTTCCCCCTTAAGCTTCTGAGTTATGAATGTATCAGCATTATGTGGAGTGACGGCGACAAAGGGTCACCATGAAATGACAGGAAAAGTAGCATTGCAGACGATCCCACAACACAGAGGCTGGGGGAAGCAAGGGCCCTTCTCAGCTGTGTCTAGATGCCTGAGACTCGTTTCTATCTCACCTTTTTAAAAATGTAATTTATTTACCTATCTACTTATTTATTTATTGTGGTGTGTGCATGTGTCACAGGGTACTGTATATGCCCTGTAGATGACCAGGGTGACTTTGGGAATCATCCTGGATTGCTTCTATCTCCTTTTGGCTTAGCTCTGGGATTTTCCAGGCTCCACCCACCAGAAGTGCAGGCTGCTGCTTCACTTTTTTACATGGGACCTGGGATCCAAACTCAGGATCTTCTGCTTGAGAGACAGAGTCTTAACTCCTGAGCCATCTCTCCAGCCCTTCTACCTCACCTTTAGAAAGAGGCTCCTCCCCACCAGCCAACTACCTGAGCCTCTGCCCCACCAGGTGCAGAGCAAAGTCCACACGGTCTGGGAGAATTGATTCAACCAACACACATTTACTGACACCCTTTATTTCTGGACACAAAGTCACTTTGAACATGACAGTTGATCTCCGCCCCGGGGTTACACTGTCACACACCAGCATTTCAGCATGCGTGGTCAGTGTGACCTGTACCACGAGGAAGCAGGTCAGTGGGATGTGGGAGCAGGAGAGAGATCTTGGCTCAGTTTGAGGCATGCGGAAGCTTCCTGGGGAGGGCACTTAATGGCCTTAATAATTACAGTAACTTAAATTCATTGCAGTGTAATCCAGGGCAGGATTCTTGACAGCCAGAGGGTCAAAGGCCGCAGAGTGGCCCCAGGCTGTCCTTGCTGCCCCCTACAAGGATGCCCTCTTGCCCAGAGCTGTACATCTTGCCTCCTCTTGCTTTCTTTAAGCAGGTTGTCTTTCTCTAACTGGACACTAAATTGCTCGTATCCATGGAGACTTTTGCAGGAGTATGTATGACAGCAGGGAAAGTCTCCTGTCCAAAATATCCTTTGTTTATACTTAAATTCTACCCTTCATTCCTTTGGGTTCAATAGCCACATCTGGGAGACGTAGGGAAATATAAGACCTGCCTGGGTAAACTCATGTTGCATTACATTACAGGGAGTTAAGAAAAGAGACAGGGAGAGAAACCAGAAGGCTAAGGAGGATAAGGGAAGTGGGGATGTGAAGATGAACTTGGATATGCTTAACAAACCTTCTGCTCCCTCCTTGTACTGCAACATTTCTAACCTAATGACAGACATATAGTAAAGATGGTTGAGTAGACCAAGAAGACAGTGTTGTTGAGGTAAGAGTTCCAGATAATATCACCGAGAGTGGGAAGACCCAGCTGAGTCTTGCTGTGTGACTCTGGGCAAACCCAGTGCTTTCTGTGGGTCTCCATTTCCCCGCTTTCCAAGCGTGTGGGACTGGAGGCCCTTCATGGGTTCCTGTGTTCTCAGTTTCCATGCCCCCCAGTTTGGATAGCAGCTGGGGGGAGAGTCTGTCTCCCATCTCTGTGGATGACCACACTGCTCTCTGGAGTCACGCAAAGTATCCCCAGAGGAAGATGTTGATGGCCAGCAAGAGGATGGCATTGACGTTGCAGATGCTTCTCCACAAGGGCTCCTCCTCGATGCTGGTCAGCTTCTGCTCCAGCGCGGCCTTCTCTGCAGGGCTCAAGGCTTGCTGTGGGGCACCCGAGAGCCCGCACAACCAGTCCCAGAGGCGCATTCCCCAGGACCTGTGTGGGACTGAGTGACAGGCAAGGAGAAGAAATGCAGAGGAGGAAGAAATGATGGAGAGTGGGAAGGTTGGGGAGGGGACGAGAGAACGGGGAGATGGTGAGAAGCAGAAAGGAGGGATGTGCTCACGAGCGGGCGGGGCTTTGTGTGCCACACAGGCAGGGGGCTGGTTGGGTCTCCAGAATGAGCTCTGACTTTGGCTACAGCATCCAAAAAGTCCCAACAACACAGGATGTTGGGCTAATGGGGAAGGGTAGTGTGTTTGGGAGGAAGGGTAATATCATTTATCCAGATTCAGAGCACAAGTGTTGGAAGAAGACTGGAAAGGAAGGATTTGACTCAGGAATTGGGAAGCGTTTGATCCAGGCAGATTTCTTCCCCTGCTCTAAGTCAGGCACTGTACCAGAGACTAAGAACTTGACTTTGGGGCCAACTCTGCCTTAAGCAGTGTGCAGCCATGTGCAAATCTCCAGGGTCTTGAGTGACAGGTGCTTTCTCCCTCATGTGCCCCAGGGGCATATGTCCTGTGTACTTCTAAGAGGTTCTTTAAGCATCACATGAAAATGTAGATTTGATGGTTGTGTGCTTAGGTTCAGATTTAAACTTGGCACTTAAGATGTGGCCTCTGGACACACTCAGAAAGAATTATTTAGGGGGCTGGAGAGGTGGCTCAGGGTTTAAGCCTCCGCCTTCCAGGCGGAAGGTCCTGAGTTCGGATCCCAGATCCCACGTATAGACGCCAGGCAGAAGCGGGGGCGGCCTGCGCTTCTGGTCCTGGTAGGGCGGAGCCTGTGAATCCCGGGGCAGAAGGAGGTGGAGGCGACCGTGGGTTCGCGAATTCGTCCGTGGTTCTACACATACACGGGCACACAGACACACACGCGCGCGGGCACATACACACGCACATGCGCACAGTTGAATAAATAATAATAATAAAAAAAATTAAAAAAAAAGAAAGAATTATTTAGGTAAGGCAGGCCTTTGGGGCAAGCCTTTACACAATTGTGTTATTTCTGACTGATGTAGGAAAATCCAGTCTATAGTGTGTGAGGAAGATCGCTAGAGCTGATTAGTGCTTGGGGCAAACTGGCAAGCAAGAAAGCAACTGCGCTGAATTGGTCCTTGCCCTTCACTCAGTTTTTGACTTTGGAGGTTGTGTGGCCAGTTTCCTGTGCTCCCACGGGTGACTCTACTGATGATATGGACTGTAAGCTGGAATAAAACCCTTTGTTCCCTAAGTTGCTGGGGTCTTGTGTGTGTTACAGCGATGATGTTATGGGACTAAGACAGCAGTCCTGCAAAGGTTATCCGTGCTGGGTGGGAGAGTCTCAGTGATGTTCCAAATGCCCAGGAACCACAGTAAATGCAACCAGGCTTCCACTGTGGAGAGAGGGCCTCTAGAAAGCCGAAGTTGCATCGCTCACAAAAGCTAAGCTTAGCACAAGTGATAAAGTACACTTGTACTTGGTACTTGTACTTTGAAAAGATGATAAAGTACATCTTCTCAAAGATGTTAAAGTATCAGATCGCACATTACAAATAAAATTTATATAAACAGTCTTGTGCAGAGACTGAAGAGAACCTGCCAGCAAAGGAATGCTTTGTTTTCTAAACGTCTGTGGGACGTAGTAGGCTCAGGACAAACACAGGTGTCAGAGGAGCTTGGATCTGGCCCCGCTCACTCATTGTAGAGCAGAAAAAGTCTCAGAAAAGGAGAGACCTACTGAAGGTCAAATGACTACAGAGCCACACGCAGAACCAGAATATGAATTCCACATTTACCTAGTGTGATCCTTAAGGACAGGTGATGCCCAAGCCTCTTGTGGGAATTCACATACCCAGAGAGCCTGTGTGCCTCAGAAGTTATGAAGCGCTACACAATAATTCATTAAGTCTGTCTCTCAAAGATCTAGGATGCATATGCTTCTTGCCGGTTGATACCACTGTTCTTCAAAATTTTGATACTTTTCTTTTGCTTTTATCATTCTGCATGTTTATGTCTGTCTGCCTTGGTTAAGCGGCTGTTTTCTCCCCCATCTTGAGGTTTCTTTCTTCAGGAAGGAACCACAGCAGACAAGAGCTGCTTAATCCTCTCTCTTACTCCTCCACTGTGGCGGTTCATATGAGGTTGGGAGAAAGTGGGTGGGGAGCCAGATTTCTTTCACTAGCTATCATGCCTGACTTGTCTCATTGTCCTGTTTGAGGGTAAGTATTCCCAGGAATCAGACATTCCTTTGTGTCTCCTTGTGCTCTGTGATGTTCCAAATGGGCTAGCAGGAAGTATGCCAACCTGTGCTGCATGGGTCATAAAACTTGAACAAGAGATAAGAGATTGCACTTCTATAAGCAAAACATATCGGAACTAAGTGGGGCAACTAGTAAGAGCAGGGGGCATGGTCTCATCCCGTGGTAGCGCTCTCACAGTGAATATGCTTGGCTATAGATGTCTGCGAGAGATGACAGTCTGTTTTGTAGGTCTGTTGACCTTTAACTACTGCAGCTTGGGCAAGAAGCTTTGAATCTTAGCTGTTGGGAGTAGAGCGGCTCTGAGGCTTCTGATGTCATTTACTATAGGGAAGCAGCATTTTTCTAGAAGTATAACTTTAAGCAATGATGAAGGGCTTCAGGTGGAAGCTCATTCAAGTCTGTGGGACAGCGCAGGATCTGGGACCCAGCAAAAGCAAGAGCGCTAAATGGCAGAGCAACAATGCTTTGACAGCCTTTGCTGTGCCTAACTCACTGTGATTATGGGAGATGGGTACCCTCAGGCTGGTATAGAACTAAGATATGTTCCAAAACCTGATGAAACTTTGCTCAGTCAGATGCAGAGCAGTTACCAAAGAAACTCAACTCTGTTCAGGAATTGAGATGCTTTCTAACTTAAGTTGGAAATCAATATAACACTTATGTTTGCATTTCTACCTCCTAAGAGGAAAATAAATTGATTTTGGACTGTAACTTGCAAACTGATACAACCTGTTGCTTTTTCAAATTGTCTTTGGGAATATTATCATCGAGCGATCTCTACAATATTGCTATTCTATATTACAAAACCTTAATAATGTTACTTAATCTCTCTACAGGAAAGTTATACCTCCATTGTGTCTATAATAAAGATATTATTTCTTATAATTTACTTAATATACTGTTCCAACATGATTAAGAACATCTGGTTCTTATATGGCCATCTGCAATATGAGAAGATGTACAGAAGTAGCTGTTGTTTTGAGGTAACCATACGATGGCAAAGTAGAAACACATTTCTCTCTTCCCACAAGAAACAGCCATGTGATTATGTGTAGAATTGCCAAGCCCACTGAAGAGTGAATGAATGAGTGAATGCAGCAGGGGCTAGTGTGGTGCTGCTACCCATATGCTTGATAGACCAGGAACAAGGTACTTCTTCTGCAGGTACTGTCAGAATCACAGGCTCCAGGAAAACAAAACATCACATTGTGGCAAAATCAGCTTCTCAGTAAATTTTGCAGTTTCTCTGCCAGATGCTTAAAATTTTATATGCTCTGAGTCACCAAAATGTCAGCTGACCTTTTATCCTTGTTCTTTTCCTTCCTGGTTCTTTTCCTTAGAACTTTAAGATTCCTTCCCCCTCCCCATCAGGAGAACTTTCCTGAGCCTACATGCTTTCATCCAACCCAGGAACCAATTAAATTTCCCCACACACCTTCAAATCAATCAGCTGAGTGCGATATTAGTGGATGCCTGATTTACATGTGGTCCTAGCTAATCAGATGCAGCTCCACTGCATTAAAAAGATATATTTTTCCTTTCTGATAAATTTTGGTACTTTGCTCTTCTATTGCTCATCATTCATTTTTCATCGTGAGACAAAGAACCTGAATACCACTGGTCCCAGGGTGACTCGGGCAGTCAGTGAGTTTTCTGGGCTGTAGCCTCCTAAATTGAAATCCCCCAAGAGCCAAGACTGGCTCCACTATTCTCAAGGAGTCCTAAGACTGTGGGTTTTTGCCTGTAGATTCCCTCATGCTGACTTGTTGATCATGTCTTCGGGGAATAGAAAGCCCCTCTGTCCAATGCTGGGGTTCAGTATTAGGAAGTGCACTTCCCTGAAGCTATGACCAGCATCTATCTGCCTCATGGCTAGAAGAACTGTGTCTTACATATAGCTCAGGTGTCATGGAGGTAGTGAAAGGATGACTTGATGGGGTTCCCTCAGAGTTCTCCACCCCATGACACCCAAAAGGGAGTGCTTAGGACCTTTGCATGGTGTCTGCCCTGTCCTCCTCTGTGATAAGCACCTAGCATGTGCTCAGTTTACCTCCGGGCTCCGCAGGCTCCAGGCTGGAGTTCACTGCTGCTCCACCTCCTGCAGGGCACTCCCCTTCGTGCCCCTGTGCCAGGTCTGGCATGCGGGTCCTCTGCTTCTCCCTGGAGTTCACACAGGCCTCCTTCTCCAGCTCTGGCAGGGGGTAGTTCCGTGTCCACCAGGTCAGGCGAGCAAGCTGGAGGAAAAGAAGATGCTGCTGGAGTCGGAGCTCTGGAGGAGGTCCAGCTCATAGCCGCAAGGAAGGGGGGGCGGGGCTAGGAGACAGGGAATGAGATCTGGAAGTGGTTGTCTTTTTCCTCAACTATCAGCTTTCTGTGGACACATACTCTCTGCCTGGCCTGTTCCAGGTGCTGGGGTAGAGAGTCGGAAACCATCTAACCTCATGGAGTTCAGACTGAGAAAAATGAGCGGGCAAGGAGACAGGTGCCTGATCCCTCACAAAAGGCTTTGAAGATCAGGTGGAAGAGTGGATACTTAAAAAAAAAAAAAACAGACTTCTTTGGATCATGGAGAGTCATTGTAGATTTTAGATAAATAGAAGGGACCATAAGTTCTGGGATTTTCAAAGATCTCTCAGAGTGAATTGAAGGGTTCCATCCTGGAGACTGTTGAAAAGTGAAGCAAGACATATTAAGTGCCTGGAAAGTGCCTGGATGAATTCTTTTCAATCGCCTGGGCTTAGGATCAGATGGAGGCCCTTGCATGTGTTAGATAAGTGCTCTAATGCTGATTTTTATTCCCAGGCCAGGAGAGAGAAGCCTTAAAAAGTGTTAGGTAAAACTTAGAGGGTGTGCTGATAAAAAGAGACAGATAATAAACAGGGCTAAGGACTGCCAATGTTCTAGGTTTCCTGCCGTGAGTGGTTGGCACATGGGAGCCATGCTCTTCCCATGGACAGAGAACACAAGACAAGAGTGGGTTTGGGAGGAGGAGAAAGAAGGAGGAAAAAAAAAAAGAGAAAACACACACACACACACACACACACACACACACAGACACACACACACAGACACACACACAGAATTTAAAGTATCTGTAAGACTTCCAAGTTGATGTTTTTCATGAGGAGAAATGAATTTTACGTCCCATGGGTAATCCTGGTAACTTTGTCTCTTTTCCCTTTTTGGTGGCCCAAAGAATGAAGCATAGCAACTTTTCTAGTTGACATTGCGGTGTTAGACTGTGGTGGTCACAGGAGCGCCAGAGGAGAGACTTTCCTTAAGTGCAGACATTGCTGTTACATCCATCTCCTGAGCTGTTATCACCACCTTATGCTCCACTCTGTGTCCAACTGTGCTATGCAAAGTGTTCACCTCTGGGATCATGGAAGCCTAAGGCACCATATACACATTATCTCTATTGAACCTTACTGTATACTTATCTTGGTGCTACTAATAGTCTACAGATCCTATCTTGTCACATCCCTAGGAAGAAGCTAGATTTTCATTTTGCATTTTGGGAGAGGGTTCTGGCTGGAAATAGACTTGAATGTCATAGGAAGTTGTTGAAATTTATTGCCCAAGGGCATTGCAAGGTAAGAATGGTTATACTCCCAACATAGATTACTAAGGAAAAAATTCTATTTAAGGAAGAGAAAGACATGAGCCCATGAAGGAGTATGAGGATTAAAATAACAAAACAAAACACAAGACAGCAGGAGTGACTAGAGGCATGGTCGGTTCAGAAAGAGCTCAGTGGAGTCTAGATCTCCAGGATTCACTTCGGATAGAGATGAGGAAAAGACAGGTAGAATGAGGAGCAGGGAATGGAGGCTGGACTTTGCAAAGGTTGGCTATTGAGGGGAAGAGGAGGATCTAGAGGATGCTTCCAACCTGGGAATGACTCTGGAGGAGTAGTCAGGCAAGGGAGAAGCTGAGGTCTCAGCAGCAGGGGGTCAATTCTGGAGGGCAACACCATGGGAAGAGTCAGCCTTACCTGCTCGCCGATGAGAACCTCTGTTGTGTAGACTCAGTCATTTGCAAGCTCTCAGGCCCCATACAGGTGAAAGTGTTAATGGCTTCCAGCCAGTGTTTCGGGGTTTGACTCTGCCAGAGGCTCTGCACCTAACCTTATGTTGAAGACTTAGTGATCAGCATCTCAGATTCTAACTATGTACAGAGACAGGATCTCCAGAAAAGAAATTAAGGTCAAAGCGTTCTAATACATGAGTGGGCCCTAATTCAAAATGACTTATGCCGTTAAAGGAATAGGAGACGAGGTTCAAGACAGGCACAGATGGAGGTCATCAGGAGATAGATCTTACACAGGATGAAGATGGTAAGGTACACAGCACTCAAGAGGAACCCGTGTCTTCTGACAGAGGCACTATCTCACGGTGTCTCCAGGACCGTGAGATAGTGCCTCTGTCATCTGGTCAGTGATACTTAGTCACAGTGGCCCTGCAAGCTTGAAGACCCTAGGGGAAAGGCTTCAGTAGACTGAGCATCAGTATTTAAGGCCTGAGCTGTCGGTTGTCTTGGGAGAAGCAGGACTGAGCTTTTAATCTAGCAAGTTCTCTGTTAGTTTCCTCATGTACTTCCATCTCTGGCATTCGATAAGCCTTTAACATTCAGCTAAGCATCAGCATCTGCTCCTGGACCAGTGGAGATCAGTCTCCTTCTGTGCTTGGCCTCTCTCATTGAGCCTGGCTCTCCTGTGCTTGCTTTCTGCGGAGTCAGCGGCTCGTGCTGATGTTTGCTCTTGTGGGGACCGCTGCTGGCCAAGACCAGTCATCCTTGTAACCCCATCCAGATTAGGCGCTCACTGGGCAATTCTGAATTGAAAGAGTGACTCTTCATTTGGGAATTCATCATAGCCCAGTGAGCATGCCCAGCAACAGACGAGAACCCTAACCCTACAAACTGAGACTCAGAAGTGGGCAGCCTAGGCATCAGGGTCGGGTGGGAAACCAGCACAGGCACACCACTTGCCTTTTCCTCAGGAATGGGGGCCGTACAGAGGCTGACGGCGAGGATGACGATGACAGTGAGTCCGCAGAGGAGAAGGGCGAAGTACAGGTAGTGGAAGTCTTTCAGAACGGCTGGCCTCCTGTCCACGTCCCCGCAGGCTGGGGCGGAGATGGAGAACTCCAGAATCATGCGCAGCAACCCCACTCCCAGGCCGAACATGAGGCCCCAGAAGGCGCCCTAAGAAGAGAGGGCGGACATGGACTTGGTGAACAGGGTGCTTTGTGGAGGACCCCGGGAGCTGAGACCTTGTCTCAACATCTCCCTCCCTCTGTCCACTACAGTGCCAGCCATGTCTTAGTGAGTTTTCCATTAATACTCTGACTTTAGAGGCAGGCAGAATGCTGGACCGAAAGATGTGTGCGTTTCACAGCTGGATCAAGGTCAAGATCATGGCTGCATTTGAACAACCTGAAATGGCGAACATTCTAGTTCAGGGTTTCTTTGTGTGCAGTGTACCAAGTCATGGGTGCTCAGTATTCAAATAGAATGGGCTGTCCTTTTCCATGTAGACAGGAGCACCAGGAGCCTCTTTGCAAACTTCTGTTATCATAAATCAGAAATGAGAATAGGGCTCCTCCCCATGCCTTTTAAAAAAGGAAGTCCCTGTCTGAGAACTCCTGTTTGTCTCTAACCTGCAACTCTCCCAGTGTGCATGAGTCAGATGACCGATGAAACTGTCCAGCCTAATTTAAGCACTCCGAAATGAGCAGAAACTTCCAAATGTGTCTGTGTACCAAGGTTAACATCAAAATTACACCCATACAAGGAGACATCTCTTTTAGGGGTCACCAAGGGAAGGATCAAATGATGCTCATTGTCATGACCTTGAGCTCTCACAGTGCTGTATAGGATCACGTCCACAATGTCCCTTAGCCTCCAATGTATGGCCAGCGGATTTGGGTCTGTCTTTGTCTATCCTGGTATGTAGTTAAGGTTCTACACCTGGCCTCTCTACCTTCCTGTGAGTCTTCTGTCAGGTTTCAGTGCAGTTACAGGCAAGATTAGTATGTGCAGTACCCGTGGCAGCTCACCCCTCGCCATCTCCATGGTCTTTGCCATTATTTTACTTACATGTGGAACCTGGCAGGGTTAGAATGATGGAATAGAATCTGAAGAGCCCCGGACTGTCTTGCACATGTTCGTATACACTGTCTCTCATGTCCAGCACACGCTTCCCCTACCAAGTTCTTCAGGACCTGGCACAGTCATTTCCTCCAGGAAGTCTTCCCTGCCTCTCCCAGGAGTCTCTTGGCTGTGTTCTTTATGGACCTAGCAGCACTATCCTTTATTACTATTATTTCTTCCCTACTGTCTCAGACTGGAGACCTATTAAGAACCTTATAAATCATATCCTTGGAGCTCCCATAATTGGGTTGGTAACTGTTTGGGGATGAATCTCAAGCTGATTCGATGGTGGAAGCTCTCAAAGCTACCACAGATTGGCTCAGGGTCTCAAAGGTCAGGTGAGTGACAGACTCCGACCCCAAACTTCAGACCTGGGAGTGGTCGTGGTGCTGCACTCACGGGTTCCGTGACCCTCTTGCAGAAGATGGCCAGCAGGAAGAGGGCAGTGATGGGTGGGGCCAGGTAACTGGTGACAGACTGGATGTAATCAAAGAGCTGGCCACTGTTGGAGCTCTGGATGATGGGAATCCAGAGGATGCTGATGCCAACCAGAAACACCACAAACACCCTGTGAGGAGAGCAGAGGGTGGTAAGGGTCTTTCACTCAGGTAAGCGTGGGAAGGATGGAGTGAGGCGAGGGGTCAGAAGGGAGAAAAGGGGGTGAAATGTCATTGAATCAGAGATTTAGAAACTCACAACCTCAAACATAAAGATGAAATTCTAGAAATTAGAATTTCAGAATTCAAGAAACCAGACTTCTAAAACTTCAGTATTTATATATTGAATGGTTTCCAAGCTGTGCTGATCAGCCACTGATAAAAGAATATCCATAGCTTCAATCCTCCATGCACACAGTCAAAGACCAGTTTCTCATTCAGAAAAAAAAAAAAAAGCAGCTCTTATCAAAATCATATAAATACCCAAACAAATCCACAAAAAACTTCTCTTGGATGTGCTGGATGCAATAATGTATCTTACCAGCAGATGGTACTCAAACCACATGGATTGAACACTACATCACATGCATTGAAAACTGGCCACAATACCTGACAGTTGTGTGCAAAGACAAGGATCACTCTTTGGAAAGGTTTCTGTGTGTTTGTCCTCTCTTCTCTTTCAACTCCCATTTTCCCTCACTTAAGTCTTTCAACAGTAGCAGCCCGTTGGTATTCATCTCTCTTCTGTTCTACTCTCAGATGCTGTGTCAGTGCCTAAGGCTGTGTGCACAGATGAGCACCCAGTGGGACTCCATTAGGACAAAAGGTACTTGATGGAAGGAACAGTGAGTGTAAAGAAAGAGATATTGTGCTCACAACCCTGTGCATTACAGGGGCAGATATATACCCTGCAGCCTAGAAGCTTGAGTTAAAGAGTTCTAACATATGAAACGGAGATTTCAGAAACGGTCACTGAATCTCAAGAAGCACCACATTTCCCCCTCCCTACCCTCAGAGAATAATGATGGGAGAGAAAGGAGAATTCTTCCCAGGGATACGTCTACTAGTACATTGTCCTCGATCCAGAACATGCCCACAAAGGAACCCAGACGGGACTAAGTGAGCCATAAATACATAGAACATAAGATAGGGCTACAGAGATAGCTCAGGGGTTAAGGCCTTTGCCTCACAAGCAAAGAGACCTGAGTGGGATCCCAGATTCTACAGAAAAATGCTGAACAAAGATGACTGTGGCTTACAATTCCAGTGCTAGATGATAGAGGCTGAAAAACCCCAAAGCAAAGCAATAAGGAGGTTGAGCAATATAGGATGACTCCTGAAGTCACCCTTGGGCCTCCACAGACATACATGCTCAAGTATCCTCTTGTATCTTGTAATACATATAAACACACACACACACACATGCACACATACACACACACAAAAGTCAGAAGGATATGAAAGCTGAAGGGAGATAGGTGAGGAAGAAGAAGTTTTAAACTAGGGAAAGATGGAGGTTGGGATGAAATAATGAGTGAAAACCATATTAAATACATGTATAAAGCCCTAAATAATATAAAAATATATCATAAAATGATCACTGAACCTTATGTGAGCCATCAACCCCCAATCTATGGAGAACAATAAAAAATTTGCCCACCAATTATCTACACTTAAAGCTCAATTTTTATAGCTTGATGCTCATGTCTGTGCACTATTTGGAGACACCCTATCTATGGACATCTCCCTTGAGACAGCACTTTGCTGCACTTCCTCTAACCTACCCTTCTCATTAAACTGGGCATATCCCGAGAGCTGGGCTGCACGACTCCTTCCTGCGTTCCCACCACAAAGGCATGGCATATGATGGACACTGGGGGTATGATGGACTGAATCAGAATTCCTGTTATCCTTGGATAACAGATTTTTAGGGCAGGTTTAAACCTTTGAAGATGAGCTGTTGGGTGATACTCCTTTCACGCACCTCACTTGTCATTGTTCTACGGTACTAAGTAGTCAACCCTCAGTTAACCTGTTGATCTATTCCAAGAGAACTTAAACAGTCAGGAAATAGATTTTTCCCCTACTACTCCAAAGAAGTGTGTGTGTGTGTGTGTGTGTGTGTGTGTGTGTGTGTGTGTGTGTGTGTGTAGGGGTGACAAGAGCTTAGGTGAGGTCACTAGAAAGTCAGTTGTAGAACACAGTGTTCTGATGGCCAGCCTGGGGTTCAGATTCAGCCAGTTGCATCAGGGTAGCCCAGGAAGCAGGATGGGAAATGGAGAGAGGGTCCAAAGTGGAGGATGGTCCGAGAGGATGAAGGATGGATCAGCGCACCTGCCTACCACCATCAGCTCTTGCTCAGTCGCCCGCCGGCGGAAGCGTTGCCACACGTCGATGGCAAACAGGGTGCTGCTGCTGTTGAAGATGGAGGTGAGCGAGCTCATGAGGGCTGCCATGATCACCGCAATCATCAGGCCCCGCAGACCTGGGTATAGAGAGGGGCTGAGAGGACAGCTGGCCCCTAGGGGGGCTCTGCTATGACCGTGTATGCTGTGGAACAGTGACACAAAGCTAAGGCTTTGGGACAGGGATGGGATGGGAAAGGTTGGTAAAGGTTCCCTCAGCCCCAGGTCAGGAGACCCACAGAGCTAGAGGACAGATTCTGCCCCGGCTCTGTTTCTGCCTGGCCTGCGTGCTGGGCAATCCATCTGTCCTCCCCGAATCTCAGTTTCCTGCTCTACCATGAGGTACATGAATCAGGGTCATGCAAGGTTGTCTGAGGTCTGGTGTCTCAGTCCCATTTTCACAGCTGTGGACATTAGTGGACACCAGTGACTGGGATAAAAGAGAAACCCTGGGTCAGTTTTATCTTTTAAATGTTTTGTATCACATTGTGGCTGTCAGCCAAAGCCCCAACCTGGCAGGCAGAGTCCTGGAGTAGCTTCCTGACTTTGCAAGAAATCACGCAAATGGATGATCTTTGGATATCTTTTTCTTCTTCTTTCCCCACTCCTTTTTTTTTTTTCTTTTAATCTGGACAAAGGGAAGGGTGAGTGGGACCCGATGATCTCTGAAGCCTCTGATTCCAGTGACCAAACTTCTGGTAATTTGACTGCTGGCTCTTGGAGAGGTGACTCTCAGCTCTGGTCCATCCGAGGCCTCTTTCTCTCCAAACCTGCCTGTTCAACCATGACCTCCTGGATGTATCCTGGGAAGTGTCACTGATCCCTTGGCCTCCTTGATGCCTCTCTCCCTGGTTAATATCTTTCTGATCCCCCTACTGGATGCCTCAAAGTTATCTTAGCCCCGCTCTCCTGTCTTCTTCTTTCTTCATCCTTAGGTTCTAGTGGGCCTCTACTATCACAACTCTTTCTTTGGCTGGCTCTACTTTGCCAGAGGAAGGGAGTAACTCCTCATCCATTGCCTTCCAAACCTTCTTCTCAATATCATAGAATCACTTTCTGAAGACCAAGACACGGAACTACCTTTGATCCTGTCTTTCTTGTCCCTGATAAATAATGAGTCATTGATATTGGCCATTTCTACTTCATAAATGTCTTAAAGTGTCAAATGTTTCCATCTCTGAAGTCACCCATTTGGTCCAGTCACTAGTGCCACTTAACTAGATAAGTGCAGACCTCGCCTTGATGCCTGGCCGCGTCCACCTCTTCCATGCCCGTCTCCATGCTGAATCCTCTGTAACATAAATCCAATTCATTCATGCACTGCCAAAGCTCACCAGAGATTTGAATGAGACTTGGCCAGGACATCCCCTCGGGAAATCCTACTCATTCCTCCTTTGGCTGGTTCAGATCTCATGCTGTCTTCATGCTGGTCATTTGTATGTTCAGTGACTCCTTAGAAAGATGTTTCCCAAGACCTCTGTCTCTGCCTAAGATGTTCCTTGTGACTCAGCTGTACGTCCTCATTCTGACTCTCCCAGGTTGGGTCAGTACCTCCTTAGGGTTCTCTTGGTTGCCATGTCCTATGCCTTTGGTGAGTCCAGACATAGTAATTGGAGACTATATAAACCCTGAGAGCAGGGACATGTTTCTTATCTCTGCACCACTAACAACAGGGTCACATAGCATATACTGTAGAGATGTTTGTGCAAGTGTGTATGTATGTGTGTGCTCACATTTGTGTGTTTTCAAATGTTGAGATGAGAAGGAATGGATCATTCTCTTCCCTTTTCCATCTGTTTGTAGTGCAATCTCTAGGTAGTGGAGGTTGGAGAAGGCAGGTAGGAGTGCAAAGGGTGGCAGAGATGAGACCCACCTGCAGGCATCAGAGTCATGACCAGCTTCGGGTAGGCGATATTGGAACATCCCACTCGGGCCCCACATACTCTTTGACAGATGTCTGGGTCCACACAGCCAACCTCGTCTGCAGAAGAAAGAAGTTTGGCCCAATATTTGCCTTTTGGCACTACAGGAAAGTGTTCCTTGGAGATTCCAGCTTGGTCCAGAGTGTCAAGGGCAAGTGGCTCTTCTGCAGCTTCATTGCCAGGTGCAGTACTACATGCTTAGTTGACCCTTCAATGAATGTAAACAGCCTTGAAAGGAACCAAGAATAACCCCATGCATTCTCCCATATAAAGGGAAAGAAGGTTAAGATGACATTTGGATATAAATTTCTTCCACTGGAGTACTTACTTAGTGCTTGGCTGACAAAGCCTAAAATGTTTACTATGTGCTCTTAATAGAGAGATCTTGTTGGTTCCTGTTCTAGTTCGATTACCTTACCCAGGAAAATCTGCAAACTCAGTGGAAATTCCACAATATCCGAAATACAAGATAGCTCTTACCTGGGTACAGGGCCCGGCTGATCATGCCAGGCATGACGATGAAGAACATGGGCAGGATCTTCAGGTAGCCCCCCAGCACTGAGCCTCCTTTAGCATGAGATAGATTCTTGGCAGAGAGAGACCTCTGCACAATCACCTGCAATGGCATCAGTGGAAGTGTGCTACTTGTGTGTATGTCTGTGTGGCTGTGTCTGTGCATGTGCTGCTGCTACGTGTGTGTCTGTGTGTGTATGCTGCTGCTGTGTGTGTGCTACTATGTGTGTGTTTGTGTGTGACCATGTGTGTGCTGGTGTATATGTGTGCTACTGTGTATCTGTGTGTGCATTGGTGTGTGTGTGTGTGTGTGTGTGCATTAGAGTGTATGTGCTGTTCTACTGTGTGTGTGCTGGTGTGTTTGTATGTTGCTGTTGCATATGTGTGAGCTTCTGTGTGTGTACTACTGTGTGTGTGCTTCTATGTGTGTGCACTGCTGTTTGTGTGTGTGCATGTGCTGGTGTGTGTGTGGTGCTGTGTGTGTGTGTGTATGTGTGCTGGATGTGTGTGTGTGTGCATATATGTGTGTGCATGTGTGTGTATGCTGCTCAGCACAGATGAGTCCCAACACAGCTCTACCCAGGTCAGGATGAGGTCTAACCCTGTATGCATCCAGATGCCTGAAGTAATCACCCACTTCCTAGCGGGCTTGGCTAAGCCTAACTTAGGGACATTACCTGGTCTGTGCACCAACACCAGGTGGCCAGGACCGTGAGCCCGAAAATGAGACCTGGCCAGGGGATGTCCCCGTTCACAGGGTCCCGAAGCATGTGGAAGGCATCTGGCCGTGGGAGATGACAGGTGGTGTTGGGGACGGTGACATTAGGGATGGCTTGTTTGTATAGCTCCTGCAGGCCTGGGTACCAGCCCACCTCACAAAAGCCTGTGGGGAGAGACACAGTGAGAGAAATGACATGTGAGAGCCTGCTGAGCATATGCTCCTAGCTCTAGCTTGGAACTGACTGCTGATTCCTGGTGAACTGGAGGTTCCTGGCCTGGGGTCGAGAGAACCCTGGCCTGGAGAAGGAACATGACTGGTGCGCTTTGAAAGTGACAAACACAGGCCGGAAGGAATTCAGGAGTGAGGGTGGGAGGTACGTAGGTCTCTTTCTTACCTAGAAACATGAGAACCAGGGCTCCCCCAACCATGATCACTGTCTGCAGAGCATCTGTGTAGATCACAGCCGTGAGACCTCCTGGGGACCCAAGGAGATGGTTTATCAGTCAAGGCTCAATGGGAGCCCTCAGCCTTCATCACAAAAGACTGAAGTGCTCTGGGTGCCCGAACTATGCTTTTACCAGAGCAGACAGAGTCCTCTTGGTAGTGGGCTCTGGCCGCTGGCTTCTTGTCACACCTTGCCTCCTCCTGTTCTACCATACAAGGGTGAAAATTGTTCATAGTCCAGCATATTCTGATGTGGCTCTTCTGTCCCTGGCGATGTCTGACCAGGGCCACCCACAGCCTGCTGTCCTTGTCATTAAAACAGGAGATTCTGTGCTTCACTCACTACGCCTATCTAAATGGCCCACCTTTCAAGGTCAACTTAGCTATAAGCAATTTTATCCTAGACATGTGCAGAGACAATAGTTTGCAGAGACAATAGTTGTCTGATCTCCTTCCTGGTTTCCCCCTGGGTCTCTAGCAGGACTCTGGGGCTCTCTTGTTCCTTGATTTTGACTGGCTTTGAGTCCCATCTTCTTCTCCTGTTCTGTCTCCTACCCTGTCTTCCCATCTTCCTGTGTTTCTCTCATCCATGTCTCTGTCTTAGCTCCTCTAGTTCTCGGTCTCTTCCTCTCTGTCCTCGTCAGGCTCAGTCTTCTCTGTCTCTCTCCTTCGGTCTTATATCTCTGTGTCTTTGACAATTGCTTCCCTCCCCACCTCCGGGTCTCTATCTCTGCACATGGATGTGGCCTGTCCCCTGCCCTACCTGCAATGGTGTAGACGGCTGTCACCACCAGCAGAATCACCGTAGAGAGATAAAGGTTCCAGCCCAAGGCCATCTGGATGAAGAGGGCTCCAGAGAAGATGTCAGTCTGCAGAGAATCAGGACCCTCAAGTCCAGGCCACCTGAGCCCCTGGGATGACTGGTGTGGGGATGCCCCCTACCTGCTCAGCATAGCAGGAACACTCAGCTTTCATACACAGTGAAGACAAGGCTCAACCACCTTGCTCACCAGGATGGGTTTGAGCTCCAAGTGCCATGCTGAGGAATGCAGGCTTGATCTTGTAGACATGGAAGGCGGTAAAGAGTCAAAGGCAAGAGAAGGCTGTGTAATGCATTAACCTTGAGATTAAAACAGCTGACATTGACAGTCTTGCCTGTTGATCATGGAGAGCATGGTGGAAGTGAAGTGGGAGATGGAGGAAGTGAAGTGGGAGATGGTGGAAGTGAAGTGGGAGATGGAGGAAGTGAAGTGGGAGATGGAGGAAGTGAAGTGGGAGATGGAGGAAGTGAAGTGGGAGATGGAGGAAATGAAGTGAGAGATGGAGGAAGTGAAATTGGGGACCGAGGAGGAAGAGGACATTTGGGAGGAGAAAGCAGGAGCTCAAAGCTGCTGACTTTCCTGACATAGCAGAGGCGCAATTGGCTACTCAGCAGACTCACACCTGAACCATGTAGCAAGAGCCCCAGTGCAGGCAACCATGGGTTATGAAGAATCCATGGGCCATTACAAAACTTAGGTGTGCGTCCTTTGCCTCAGCTAACCGTGTTAGTGGGACAAGTCTTAATTTTTTTTTCAGCCCCAGAACCAGCACCTGAATGAGTCAGTCAGTTCCCTTTAGTCTGCACTTGTTGAGCCCATGCCTTGACTGAGTAGGAACCAATTAGAGCGTCTACATGAGAGTGTGGAAAGGGACTTGGGCTAGGTTGTAGGGTTCAAACTTCAGTTTTAAAACTAGGACTAGCACTCTGTGTGGACGCGGACAAGTATTCAATGTGTCCGGGGTTGTTTTATTAGTTTTTAATAAACAAACAGTAAAATCCTTTCTAACTCTAACATCCTGGGAAATTACAGATCAGTTACTGGATGAGGAATTAATGAGTGGAAAGATGAATGCATTGACTCTAGTTTGATCAATCCTTGAATGCAGGGGCCAATATTCACTTAGAACATTTATCATTCGTCTCTGATTGCCCCACTAAGGGGGAGAGATGGACTACAGTTAAGCAGATCCATCTTTTCTTCCTTCTGCTCCATTCCATCCACTCATCCTCCCTCCCTTCCTTCTTGTGATGTCACCTTCCTCTCAGCATCAAGCCGATGGTAAAGAAGCTCCCAGAGAGCAGTACTCACCGATATCTTAGTGAAGATGTAGAGGATGAGAGACAAGACTGACATGTACACCTGGATCCTCTGGCCCCCAAATCTCTTCTTCAGATACTCCGGCATTGTGACCACACCAGCTGCTATGTACACAGGGACAAAGATCCAGCCTAGGGCTACCAGCAGGAATGTTGCCTGGGAGAACAGAGAGAATCAGGTGTGCAGACCATCGACAAAGATGGAAGGGCAATCTCTTCCTTGAAGGAAGATGTGTTGTGGGAGCGCCTAATGCAGGCAGGCAAAGGACCTGGGCTCTGACCCAGTCCTTCTGGCTGACCTCAAATGAGTCTCTTTGCTTCCTCCCGTCCTTGATTTCCACATTTGAGCAATGGGATCTCCCAAGTACCTCTAAGATAACTCTCAGTCCCAAGGGCGGGGATGGGAGGTGGGGAGTTCACAGACCCTCTTCATCCTGGAGCAACCAGTAAACTTCCTTACATTCCACTCGAATCCACCAACAGCAAGGCCTCCAGCAGCCCCTGTCCCAGCCAGGCCAATGAAGAGACCACTGCCCACGTTGCTGGACATCAGAGATGCTCCAATCTGCAGAATATAAGTCAAATGTCAGGGATCAGGGCTGGTCTGAAACATTCTGGGAGGACCACAAGCAGTAAAGAAGGCCCGGGGGGGACAGGGTAAGTCCGAAGCCATCTAGGATGAAGGTCTTTATCATAATTAGGCACAGGTGTCATCTTTACAGTTTAGGATTTGAGCTACGGGCACATTTGTAGAGAATTAATGGTTAAGTTAAGCCCAGAGCAAATCTGCAAGAGATTGTCTAGCTGATGGGGAAGGCCCAGTCCATGGTGGATGGGACTAGGCCCTGAACAGGTAAATACATACTGAGAGCTGGTTGAGGAAGTCGTCATCCTTTGTACACTTGGCCAGACATGCTGGTCTGACAAGTAAGGATCATCCCTCTCAGCCATTTTGTAGAGATGGTGTGACCAGTTCCCTCGACCCCAATTTACAGTGGAAAGAACTGTCACAGTTATTCTTTCTGTTTCTGTGAGACAACATTGAAATACAAGCAACTTAAGGGGAGAAAGTTCCAGAACAGAGATATGGTTTAGTATGTTGGGAAAGGTATGAAAGGGGTCAAAACTGGAGGAGGCTTAGGTCACAGCAGACATCATGGAGACTGAGAGAGCAAACAGACTGCAAGAGAAGACTGCTAGTAGGGAAACAAAGTGGTTCTATCTCACCTCAAGGCCTGTCCCTTGATGTACCTTCTTCCAGCAAGGCTCCACCCTCCTAAAGTCGCCATGACTTTTCCAAATATTAGCAGTAGCTAAAGATTCAAACACATGAGCTTGTTGGGGATAACTCACATTCAGACCATGACAACGGCTAAGTCTAGAAACAATAAAGTCACTGGCTCCAGGCCACTCAGTGAGTAAGTAGCACCATGAAAAATAAGGGAAGTCACGGGAAGCAGTTCTACACAGGAAGGATAAAAGCCTTATGCACTGTCCTACCACAGCCCTTAAAGCCTGTGGGTTCCAGAGAAAAGCCAAGAAGGGAGAGAGGCTGAGAGGCTCAGCACAGTCAGGCTGGCATCTCAGTTGAGTTTATTTTTCTCCAGGAGCATGCTGGCTGTTTCTAAGACACCAGAAGGCAGTGACAATGGCAGTGACGATGGCTGTAATGGCATGGTTGGTGCTTACACAGCATTGTTCTGCACCAGGCATGATCTATATTTATGAACACACAACAGCATGAATTCATGGCAGCACAATGAGGTAGATTCCATCACTCTGAAAAGCCATGCCCATGGGATCATTGGGGATGATGGGACATTTAGGAAGTAAGGCTTAGTGAGAAGTGTTTGGAAGTCTAGGAGTGTGCACTTGAAGACGGCAGAGAAGCCTTGGTCTCTTCTCTGTTTTTCACTACATAGCCATTATGCAATAAGGTTTGCTAGGGTTTTCCTGCCATGACATGCTGCCCAAAAACAAGGTGGGGAGGCAATTGATTATGGGCTGACCCTTCCAAAACTGTGATCTGAAAGAAATCCTTTTCCTGGATGAATTGATTATCGCAGGTATTTTTTCAGTCATAGAAAGCATCCCTGATTCACTGATGAGGGAGTCGAGGCAGGATTAAAGAGTGACTCAATGAAGATTCATGTCCCAACTCGCTGATTTTCTTAATGTTATGCAAGAGATGGGCTGTGGGGCTGGAAGGAGCCTGGTAGAGCTTGAGAAACAGGAGGAGGGAAAGCTGTACTCTAGTTCCATACCTTGAGTCATCTTAACAAAACCACTTCCTTTCTCAGAGCCTCAGTTTCTATACCATGCAACCTCCTGGTCTTCCAGAGATGTCAAGAATCAGGAAGTGAGCAGTGTAAAACATGGAGAAAAGAGGGCTGATGTTGCTCAGGCCCTTGTGCTATGCTCTCTCCAATGTACATGCATTCATAGTTGCATGTACACACTTACATGAAGTCAAAGCCATGCTCTTACATGCACACCATTCATCAACTTGGCATATGAACACACATGCACATGCGCATCCTCACACACATTCAGAAACTTGCATTCATGTACTCACACATACACACACATACACCCTCATATACATTCACATACACTCACTCTCATACACTCATTCACAGTGTACTTATACATGTGTATTCATATTTATCCAGCACTTATACATGTTCATGTATTGATATGCACTCATACATGCATATGAATACATGCAGTCATACTTACATGCACTTGCATGAATTAATATAAATGGACACACACCTGTACTCACAGTCATATATTCTCACTTTCTTAGGGACACTGACAGATTGAACCATCTGGTCAGAGCAGAGAGAATGGGAACTCCTAATTCAGAAAAAGAAAATCTCTTGAGGAGATGTAAGATCTGACCACTTTCCCCATCCTAGGGATCTGTGTGCTTAGTTCAGAGACATCAACAAGGTCAGGAAGAGTGGGGTCATGGATTGAAATATGTCCTTTACAGCTTTGGGAAAGTCATGGCATCTTTAAAGGGTGAAGCCTCACACAAGGGATGGACCTTGAAGTGGATTATCCCCACCCTACTTCTGGGAGAGTTCTGTTCTAGCATTGGTAGTCTAGCAGCTCTCAGCCTTCTGGATGGTTGTGAACTAGGCCTTCCCCAGTGTCTCCAGGTCACTAAGAGAACTGCAGAGTGAGCTAAGAGTCCTGATACTCACAGCTCTAAGATTAGCAATCAGTGGTGGTCGAGGAAATCTAGGGCAGAAACTACAAGGACTATGGCAGAAACAATGAGAATCTAAGAAACTGTGAAGAGCCAAGACATCAGCTGAGAGTCTAAGGAATGAAAATCTGTTTCATTTGAAATATTTGAGGAGCTGCTAAAGGTTAAGGAGCTGAGTGTCCCAACACTCAAAGCTCAAGAGCAGTAACTTCAGCCCTTAGATGCCGGCACACTAAGAACAGAGCAATAATCCCCTGGCTTGGAAAGCTGGAAGCCATACGAAAGGTTTCTCAGGTGTAGAGCTATAAGCTTCTGGATTTAGAAGCTCAGCTTACACATTTCTAAAACACAATGGCATCACTAAACTACTTTTCTTGCTCTGATTTCTGTCTGGATGGAGAGAAGAGTCTGCAGTCAGCCATTTGTGACATACACAGGAGATGCCAGGAGACACTTCTGAGTTGACAAGAGAAGAATCCAGAATCATGAGAACCAATGGAGAGTGTTGTCTTAGTTCAGGCCAGAGAAGGTGGGTAGGGGACCCTGGTGACAGGGAGCATGGAAAACGCTCAGCACCTCTACCCTGAAAGCCATGGGGGTTAACTCACTGGCCACCAGCTCATGGACCTCCCAGCTAGAAAGTAGCCGCCAATAGTGCCTCGGCTCGCACGGATGGATGACTGGAAAGGAAATGGAAAGATATCAGCTCTTTTCAAGTCTCTTTAGCCTCCATTCCTCCTCCCACTCAGATGATCTGCCCTCTTGTCCCAGGGCTGTGGGGACACAGAGCAAGATCTGAACAGAGCTGTCGGAGTGATAGTGGCATATCCATTTTAAAACTATAGGTCTACAGGACAGTCGCTTTCTCTTTGGAAGTTTTGCCGTTTATCTGTTTCCTGGGGCTGGTGTGAAGTGCAAAAGAATGCCCAGATCTTCACGAACAGAAAATCACTGTGTGGGCATTACAGATGGTGAGTGGTGTTTCCTTATCCTTCCCTGTGTCTGTTTTACGGTGATGGTTTGAAACTCAAATTTAGGTACGGACTCTTCCTTCAGCTCAGTCAGAATCCCAGACTGGGTAGAATGCTGTTATGAACATTTTGACCATGGTCTCTGGGTCATTGGATTGAGGATTCTGGATGAACCAGTAGGTAGTAATCAGCCTATGTGGGGGTATACTTTGAAGGGGAGTAGCTCTTTTTAAGAACTTTCTCCGGACACTTTAGCCCAAGCTCCTCTGTCAAAACCCTAACAAGAGTAGGTGAGGGCTGGTGGTTGGGCTTTCCCCAAGTTCGGAGTTGAGATGAAGAAGAAGGTAGGAATCAAGCTCAGGTTGGTGATGTATGAATGCTGTGTTCCTGGCTGTGCTGAGAGCTTGTGATGCCGGCTGGCAGTGAGTAGGAGTCTGTTATGGTTCCTCAAAGGATAATGCGCTAAGGCTTGTTACACAAGGCAATATTCAGAGGTGGAGACTTTAGGAAGTGAGTGAATCATGATGATTTGATATAATCAATGGATTCATCTATTGGTGGATTAAGAGCTGAATGGATTCTGGGGAAGTGGTGGAGACTGTAGAAAGTGAGGCCTGATTGGAGGATGGGTTACCGGGAGTGAAAAGCACATCTCATCCCTGATCTTTTCCTGTCTGTGTCTCCCTCTGCTTCCCAGCTTCCCCGAGACAATGTGCCTCCTCTGTTCATGCTCCTGCTGCATGAATCTTTTGCTTCACCACATGTCCATTTTTAACAGTCAGCTGACCATGGACTGAGACCATTGAAACCCTGAACCAAAATAAACCTTTACTCCTTTAAATTCATTTGCTCAGGTCATTTGTCAAAACAGAAAGATAAATATCCCAGGAGCTAAGATACTTTAATGTGTAAGGCAACTGGTCTCTGACTAAGTCTGGGATAAGAGAAATCCTTGAAGGAGGAAGTAATTAGTAAAATGAAAAAGTAAAAAAAAAAGTAGTAACTAAGGAGTGGTACACATGTGAGGGGCTAGGCTCGAGCTTTCCTGTATCACTTCTGTTTCTTTTGGAGGCAACAGGAAAGACACAAATTCATTTGATGAATGAGAAAATTGAGTCCCGGATCAAGAAGGTCATGTTCAACTCACAAGGGAGTTAGGGTTCTCATACTACTTCCTACCGGAGCAACTGAACACTCGTTTACCCACTTCTTCCTCATACCAACCCAGGGAAACAAGGAGGGAACCGAGGTCCATAGAGTATTCCTGATCAGCTGGGACACAGGTCACAGTCCCCTTGACCGCAGTCTGAAGGTGCTGGTCTCTCTGTAGAATGCTGTAGTGATAACAGTAGTGGTTTACTGTCTACCACCTGCTTGACAGGCACTGTGCCAGGTGCTTATATATGTCCTGTCACTGAATGACACTTTCTACAGTGTTAACTATAACCACATGAGAAAACCAAGAGAGGCGTCTGCATGCCCCGGGATGCAGAGTTGAGATCCGAGTTCGGGCTTCCTCAGTGGCAAAGCCTCATACCTGCCCACAGCTATGTAGTTCCCGTGAAAAACTGGGACCTTGCCATTTCTTGAGAGCATGTAAACCTAAGCTCTTTGATCAAGACACTAACAGGTCAGGAAGAACAGGTGGGTGAGAAAGTCAGTGGAGAGAAGTCAGGCACAGGGTGGTGAGGGATGACTGGGCTGCATGGCAGATGCACAAATGTAAGGATCTGGGAGTTGGGGGCTCTAGGCCCAGCTTGTCTGTGATTCATACTGTGACCTCAGTCAGGCCATAGACCTATCTGTCTGGACTTCAGCCGTGTACACAGAGGGAGATTCCTATAATCCCCTACACAGCTCCATGTAGTGGTGTATGCTGCTTCCTCTGCTCCAGCCCTATGCCCAGCTCAAAATAAGAAGTTGCTGTGCCCCCCTTCCAGGCCTCAGCCTCAGGTCTCACTCACCCAGATCCCCACGGCCATGACGAAGATGAAGTAGAGGACCACCACCACGATGTCATAGGTGTTCAGCTGACTCCAGAGTTTTGTGCTGAGTAAGATGCTGTCTCAGTTCTGACCACGTCCTGTGAAGCTCCGGACCCCATTGCTGCCAGCTCCTTGCTCATCTGTTAATGTTGGCTGGACTTTGAAGTCCTCCTGGCTTTGTTCCTTCTCTTTAATGATTAAACAGCCTCAAGTACTTTGAGAAAGCTTAGAATCCTGCTGGCATGTGAGGTCCTGCCCACTTTTTTCCTCACTAGCATGCCATCCCCTGCAGGGCCTCCTCCTCTCCCTGCTGCCATTGTATACACCTGTGCATATTCCCCCCACATGCACAAATGCACACACATATATACATGTACTCACACATATGCACATCCATGCATAGCCACTGTGCTGACCTGCAGAGAAGCAAGAAGTAGGAAGAAGAAGGGAACATGCTACTAGATCCCCTAAATTGGAGGGTTTTTAGTGAACAAGGTACTCAAGAATCCATTGTATGAGGAAGAACTGGGGATTAAAAAAAGCAGAGGTGAAGCAAGGACTGGAGCTCAAGTTTCTTAGTCATCAGTTCAATACAACTTTCCTTCACCTAATGGGAGGGAAAAGAAAGAAGAGAGGAAGAGGCTTCTAGCATCCTTGCTAAGAGGCTGTTGTCTTTCCAACCCACTGAAGGGGACCCAGGAAAAGACAACAGTTCATTCCAAGGAGCAGGACCAGCTGTGATAAGATGGGGGAAAATCTGTGTCTTCTGATGCAGGATCCACACTTCCTATTGTGTGCCGTGATAGGGGAAATGGTTGAGATCAGGAGGTCTCCTTGAAAAGGGTGCAGAGTGCACTGAGGGAAGACCCTCTTCCAGGACTCAGGCACCCTGACTTCTGATCCCAGCTATATCATTTATTATACTGCTGATGACCTTGGCAAGTTTCTGTCGTTGAGCCTAGATATATCTCCCTCATCGATGTCTGCCCTGTTTGCCTTTCTGCACGGAGGACATTAGAATGTGCTCCATAGACCTGCAAATCCTGGGATACTAGATACTATGTTAAAACAGAGAAGCCAATATCAACCACCATCTAGCCTAAGGGCCCAGATGCCAACCAACCAACCAAGGCATTTCTGATCACACATGGTCCTGCAAGAGCTATGTTTGGACCTTTTGATTTGTGAACATAGTTGTGCATACACAGGCCAGTCCCATCCTGACCGAGTAAGAGTACCCCATTGACCTTGTGTACCGCCCTCAGCATCCTGTCTGAATTACAGAGCCCTGTAGGAGCCTGACTCTCTTCCCCTACTGTTGAGGTAAAGAAAGTGAAATGCAGAATCCTGGATCTGCTCTCTATCTCAGCACATAGAACACAGGCCAGGCTGAAACCAAGGAGTGGGATGTGGATCTGGGAGGAAAGTCAGGGTTCCCAGCTGAGACAGAGCTCAGCGGAATGCCACACCCATTAGGGTTAAAGGCCAGAAGGACAGAGAGGCAGTTTTACAGAGGATGTGTACATACATTTAAATGCATGTATTTAAAGCAAAGAAGTATTTATCTGATAAATTGGAGGAGCAAGAAACAAGACTAGTGCCAGCAATATCAGGAAAATGTGATGGGTCTGTGGGACACCTTAGATGGTGTTTCTGATATTCCCCATGGTCTAGTTATGAGCAGAGGCAATGGGAGATGAGGTTGGCAGGTGGGTGGTGGTTATCAAGGAGGGGCAGAGTATGAGCTCAGGTCACTGATAATGGCACAGTGAGTGCTCCCTGATCATTGCTTCAGAGACGGATGAAGAGAACAGCACTTCCTCCTGCCCTCCTGACTAAGAAAGGCCATCTAGGCCCTAAGGGCTCTACAGCCTCTACATTCTGTCCCTTATGCCCAGCCAGGTTCTCATGGATGCCTGAGGCTCAGTCCAAACACTGCACAAATCATCAGGTTTGAGCACACAATCAGCCACCCTGATGGTGGTGGGGGTGGCCTTAAACTGACAGAATCTGGAGGAAAGCACAGAATTCTGGCATCCAAGGAATCATTTGAATATCTTAGGGTATACAATGGGTGGTTTTCTGTTTTCTTATTACAATTAAGCCATAAAAATTCTGCTAGTATGTTAAGTGGGTGGTTTTAAGTTGAGAGATCCTGAACATACCCCAGGGAGCATCCCCAGAAAAGAGTGAACCTTCTGCTTATTCTAGGCCCACCAGAAACCCTTCCGGCTTTTGGATCACCTCTT
Organism: Typhlomys cinereus; assembly: GCA_023101885.1. Lineage (NCBI taxonomy): Eukaryota > Metazoa > Chordata > Mammalia > Rodentia > Platacanthomyidae > Typhlomys > Typhlomys cinereus. The sequence continues at coordinate 1,055,444 of JALPQD010000008.1, read as the reverse complement.
TGTCTTCACAAGTTCAGCTGCCAGGGCCAAAAGCAGCTCTTCCCAAAAGAGGAGTGGGAAGGGGAAATAGCAAGCTGCCAACATCGTCTTCCCCACAGCTGACAGATCCCAAAGTCAGCACTCCCTGGAAGCAGACAGGATATTTATGGAGAAATTTAGCTTTTGAATAAAGATTGAAGTATTGAAGAGTCCAAGACACTTGACACTATAAGTTTGGGTCATATATAAATGGAGGCAGGTCTCCAACTTAACATGTCAGCAGAATTTTTATGGCTTAATTGTAATATGAAAACAGAAAACGCCTTGAGGTTCAGTCTAAGGGTAAGGAAAGAGGTATACTCCATTAAATTAATGGCTTAAGAAAATTGCTTTTAGGGTCGTCTCCCAGATTTAGCCTGTTTCATCTTCATACAGTTCACAGCCCCTGCGTCTCACCCCACAGCGTGGGTGCCCGTGTCTTTTGGCAGGTTCCTCACTTAAGATTTTGAAAACCAGACTATTGCTTGGGATTCTGAGGCTAGTGGAACCTGGCTTCACAGCTTTATCATCCAAGGTTGCTACACGCGCATGCCAGTCCCTTCAGATAGCCCACCTCTCCTACTTCTCTACCTACTCCAGGCTGCATTTTCCTTGGCCTTCATCCTCAGTCATTTGGCAGGACCCAGGAAACAATGCCTCAGGGTTCTCAAGCTTCCACACCAGCTCACTCTGCCAGCTACCACAGGGCGCCATCCTGCAGGAACCTTCTGGAGAATCTTCCTTCTCCCACACCTTCAGTGTTAGGGTCAGAACCTTCCCCGTGCTTCCTTACTGCTAAACAGCACCACATGGGACCCCTGGAAATGGGACGCTTGCCCTCATCTGCAGGTCTTTGTGGGTGTCATCCTCGTCCTTCCTCAGAAGCCAGTCAGGGAGCATCTAGAGCTCCAGAACATTCCAGCTCATTTCTCTGAATACCGTTGCTGAATCGGGGCCTGTCTGCTTTAGACATGGGCCCCCTGAGGTTCTTGCTATGTTACTCTTGTTTGTGACTCCAGTGAGTGGAGCAAAGGCAGTGAAGGGAGATGGTAGAAAGAAGGGGCTGGTACTATAGGGCGGGGAAGGCAACAGGTGAGGTGAACAGGAGCAATCCTAGAGGCACCTACTGAATAAGATGATTGGCATCATGTTTTTGGTCTCCAGGGTCTCCCTAGCCCTTAACAGTCCTGCTCCTCACTCAGCCCCCCCAGTACTTGAAGGTAAGCATTCCTCGCAAGAAGTCACGAGTGAGAAGCAGTCACAGTTTAGAGCCAATCCAAAGGACTGACATTGCTTGCAGGACAGGTCGGGTGGGAACTATTAGCAAAAGGTAGAAGGTGCTAAGGAGAGGTCTCCAGCACAGGGCAGACCCTATGACCCTATGACATGGTTCTTGACCCTGCCACGTCTTTGTGCTGTGGACTCAGTTTTCTCATATGAAGGGAAAAGCCCCTTCCATGCAGCTGCTTACCTGTTTTTCTGTCTCCTTCCGTCAACTCTCACTCGGGCTCTGTGTACCTCCCACTGGCTGCCACCCAAACTAATTTGCAAGTCCTTCCTGTAAGATCTGCTTTTAGCCAAGCTTCCTGCTGGCAACTTTCCTCATCCAGAACCAGGAAGCTAATGCTTAGGACTATATGCAGAAGTTCTGTTAACTCACATTGCAAGGCCTTAGTGGATATATGAATAGCCCAGCTGCATTATTGTTCCCAGTTTAGGGGAGAAGAAATCATTGGTTGGTTTCTGTGGCATGCTGGGATTTTGATTTGGAGTTTGGCTCGCTCTTAGAGCTGTTCCGCGCCAATGTTGCTTCCTTCCTTCCCTGATGTCTAGGAAGAGAGAGTATGGACAGGCACGTATAGAGCAGGTATCCTCTGTTGTGGTTGCAGCTATGCACTGCCCTTCTACTGGAAGATCTGAAAAGGGCACAAAAATAGCTGGAATGGAGTTAAGAGGTCTAAAGTCTGTGCTGAGTTGCAGAGAACTTGCTAGTCCCTTTCTTCATCCCAGGCCTTACACAGTCCTCCTCTCTGCTCTGCTGTGGCTCTCAGATCTCTAGGCCTGGGGATTCTGCTCCCATGTGCTTGTTAAATCCAAGTACACTTCCATGTAATTCTCCTTGGGCATTTTAATTTTTTTATTTAGTTATGTGTACGTGTGCGTGCGTGTGTGCGTGTGCGTGTGTGTGTGCGTGTGTGTGTGTGTATAGAACCACGGGCTAATTCGGGAACCACCGTGGACCTTCCTCCTTGTTTACTCTGCCCCGGGATTCACAGGCTCCGCCCTACCAGGACCAGAAACGCAGGCCGCCCCCGCTTCTGCCTGGCGTCTCTACGTGGGGTCTAGGATCCGAACTCAGGACCTTCCACCTGCAAGGCAGAGGCTTAACCCCTGAGCCACCTCTCCAGCCCCGATTCTCCTTGGCCATTTACAGAGTGCACTGTGCCAAGTCTAGTTCAGGCCATGCCACTGCACAGCTCTAGGGTCACTAGACTGTGCCTGGGAACATGGTGCCGACAGCACGTGCACATTTGAGAAGGTTTTCTTACTGTGGTGAAGTGAGGCCAGTCTGAGACCCGGAGAGAAAAACACTTTGTTTCTGAAGACCAGGGTGGGCATCCACTGTCTTCTTCGTGGTGCCCTTTATTCAGCCACCACAGGCCAAGCATCTGAGCCCTCCCATATCCAGATGGCAGTTGGGGCATGAAGGAGACCCCATGTACGCAGGCCAGAGGAAAGGATTATCGAGAAAGATAATGCTGATTTCAACAGGCCGGAGTTCCAGGTTTGAAGAAAAGTCAGAAAAAAAAGGAGAAGTCATGGAAAAAAGTATCTGTGCTAGAACTAGCTGCCTCCTACCTGCACAGCGGCTCAGCCTCTGGCTCCCGTGCAGCGCCCTGAGCACTTCTGGCCTGGCCTCTGACAACTTCCCTCAGTCAGGTAAGACTGAAAATGAGCCTAAGTCCACCCCCAGGTGAATTGGCCTTGACATCTTATTCCAGTCCACTGGGCTTTGGGTTCAGAGGGACAGAGCCTGCTGTGGGGGTAGTGTGGGCCTGCAGGGAATCAAGCTTACTTTGCGCTGAGCTGCCCAGGCCTCCAGGGTCAGGTGGAAAGGGAGGCACAGCCAGATGAGGCTCTCCTCCCACCTCTCTCCTCCTCCAGAAAACAGGTTTCTCAAGAGAGGAGGGCACAGTTTCCATTACCGGATGAACAAGTTCTGGTTTCTGAGGTACAGCATGGCATCTTTGTTTAACAATGCTTGAGATCTGTTAAGAAAGCACAACCAGTGTTCTCACCTTGCTCCTAAAATGGGAAGTGATAAATGTGCTGATTACCTCAGTCAAGGTAATCAAATTTGCAGTTTAATATTTTAAATGTTAATTGTGTTATCATCACACTTTATATGTAATATTTGTTAGTTATGCTTTAATAATGCTTGTAAAATGAAATCTCTTTTTTCTATCTCTATCTCTGCCTGTCTGTCTTTCTCTTTGTCTGTCTGTCTCTCTCTCTCTGTTACACACACACACACACACACATGCACGCGCGCGCACACACACACACACACACACACACACACACACACACACACACACATGGAATTATTAACCCAGGGTATTAGAAGCTACGTTTGGAGCTTAGGAACAAGACCTAGTTACTTGGCTGTAGCTCATGCACTGTTGTGAGAAGGGCACCCATAACTCTCCCCCCCCACACACACATACACCTACACTTACACCTCTCCCACACTGTTGGCAGCTTGTCTAGGGACACTCTGAGAAGGGAGAGGGAGCGCTTAGAGTCTAAAGCCAGACAGGTGCAGGCTCACTTAGGCCCCTTCACTCACTTTCAGGATTATACAAACAAAGTGGCACCATGGGGGTTCACCCAGCTCATATGGCCTGATGCCCTAGGAACCAGATCAGAGGCAGGAACATTTGGGCCCTGGGAGCAAGCAACAGAGGCTCAGGGGATCTCAGTCTAACCTAGGAGCCTAGGGCAGAGATGGAGCTCTGCTCCAGTTGTTGATACATTAATGATCTGAAAAAAATTCCACATCACTGCAGTCCAGTTTCCCCTTCTGGGCACTGAGATGTCTAGAGTTGTTTTTAGTGACCCAGGAGACTCCAGTAGACTAAATCATCTACAACGTGCTTCTGGTCTGTGGGTGCTAAATCTCATGTGGAAGGTGAAGCGCAGCTGGAAGGAATGAGAGCTCAAGTCCAAGGTGCCACACTCACCCTACAACCGTCAAGCCTTCGGTCTTGACAAATTCCAGTTGATCCTCAGAAGGGCTGAGTGGTAGATTCATACTTGAGTCTTTATCACCCCACCTCATCACCAGCCTTTCAGAAAGCTAGTACTTGGGACAGCCCAACGTGGCTCTGGAGGGTTAGCCAAAGAACATCAGGGTCTCTGGAGGAGAAAATAAGCACATATGAGTTCCCGGATGCCTCTTGCAAGACTCTGGCGAGCAGAGGCCTTATGGACGGCAGGAACTTTATCAGATGCAGTTCGGTCCCTAGCATGTGGCAGAAAACCTGGCACACAGCTCTGCTCATTAGTTCAACATCTTATGAATGTACAGGATCTCTGAAACAATGCAAACTCTCATTAGCAGAACTGCATAATACATCAATTAGGATGAAGTTTGGCTGTGACTTGCCCAAGTTAAAAGTAGCTTAAGCAATTGTTCTTCCCTATAAAATCTTGGAGACCGGAACAATCTGTTCGTAGCACAGTTTACATTTTTAAAGGGACTTTGGGTTCCTTATAACTTGTTATTGTTTTACAGCTCGTCCTCTAGTATGGCTGCTCAAGTTTCAACCCTTCACTCTGTGGTCAAGTGCATATTTTGGGAAACTGTACAGAGCATTTCTTCTAATTACCTGTTACTCAGAGAGTATATATGAGGTCCTGTCTAGTTGCATAGACTTTAGTTGCTGTAACTCAAAACACCTGTCAGAAATGATTTAAAGGAGGATGGATTTATTTTGGCTCTTGGTTCAGAAGTGTCAGACCCTCATGGCAGAACAGAATGTAGCCGAATGGAGCACGGCGCATTTTGGCAGACCAGGAAGCAGAGAAAGGAAAATTGGTACTTATCAACTTTCTACTCCTTTTAATTACTTATGGATCCCCACATTCACATCCAGGATGATTCTGTCACCTCAGCTAATCCTCTCTGAATACGTTCTCATGGATACACCCACAGGTTTATTTACTAATCTCTCCAAAGTGTCTCTAAATCCAAAAAAGTTGACAATGAAGATTACCTAGCGTAAGTGGGAAAACATCATTATTTTAGGATATCTGAGTTTTGTTAATTCTTGAAATGTCTTATGAAGTCTTTGTTAGGGTGCAGATAATTAAAAATTATTTTTTCCAAGGAAAATTTGCCATTTTTTTCGAGAGCTGCAGTAGAAGACATGGCCACAAAGAGGAGGGGCAGAAAACTCTGGTACCTTCCTCCTCAGGTACGCCAGTACTACATTCTGTGTGTTAAAATAACACAACAGTGTGTGAGTAGTCAAAGGACACTTTCACATTTCATTTTGTAGTCAAGGTGCTGAATAATCTGGGAATTCTTTCATGCAGAAGCTGTAGTCTCTGACCCCCTAGTGACTTTTTTTTCTATTCTCAGCCTCCTTCTGAAAATGCCCAAGTTCTCTGTAATTTTCACCAAATCCCTCTTTTTATCTTTCTCCTCCACTATCACTTCCCTTCTTTTTCCTTTCCAATCCCCCTTCTCTTCCTTTCTTTTAACATGTGCAAATTTCTACATTTTTGAAATCCCGAAACTCTTTGGAAGTCTTTCTCTGATTTCCTTTTCTTAATGAAACCACACATACACTCTGCATGTCAGATTTGTCCCACATGTCTTTCATGACCTACTGTCCTTTAACAAATGGGTATTGGTCAAAGAAGTGTGTTGCTTGCCCAAACCCTCCCCTTATTAGTTTGTTGCCACTGTGGGATTTACCCACCTCCTAGTTCTGGACTATACTAGTTTGTTCCAGAAGAAGGTATAGAGACCAGATCTCTACCTTTCTGAGAAATTAAGGAATTGGAATTGGAAACAGAGAAAGGAGACAGACTTTTGATATTAGTTAGACCTAGATTTGATTTTCCAGTCTTCATATTACTGTTCGTAAGGCTTTTGGCAAATTGCTTCTCTCCTTCCAAGATTTTCTTTCCTAGTAGTAAAATCAATAGTGGAAACTGGGATTTTTGGTAAAGATTTGGAGCAACATGCGATAGTTATGAGGTTATGATTTGGAAGAAGTAGCCAAATGAGAAATGCCTGGATGAATACCCATGACTTTCATGAGGTAGCTGTTCAGAGTATGAAGATACTTTGTTTAAATTTAATACATCCTAGAAAGGAAAAGTTAATTACTTGGAAAACTCCATGCATTAAGTCTGCTTCATCCTCTGAAGATTTGTAAGGTAATTGACTTTGAAGTGCAGTACCAAGATATGGGCACAAGGTGGAGCCATCGAACAGGTTTCAGCATCTATCCAGTTCACATAGTGAGGAAGGGCAAAACATTTGGAAGTCCTTCCAAATACCTGTAAACCCATCTACCTGCAGAATTCAGCATCAGATGGGATTGGTTGTGCATGTATAGCACTTCAGTTTTTCTAATGATAAATGATAAATGAGTACTGTTTAGTTCTATGTCCTCTTTTACTTTGGATTTCTAAATAAAATTTTATCTGGTGTTTCTTAAGTAGTAAGAGATGATAAATCCAGAGGGAGCCAGTGATAAGTTCATTAACAGTGTCATAGAAGACAGTCTAATTTTAATAAGAGAGATATGTAATACTAACTGCTGCCTTTGTTTCTGACACTTTGTACTGACACCTCCTGATGTAGTTTAATATTCACAACATACCAAGGACACTTAAAATGAGAAAACCAAGGTTTGATATGTCCAAATGTTTATTTCTAGGAGAAGATTTAAATGCTCCTTCAGGTGAGCCACACCTTTTTACTCATTGCTGATGTAAGATTTATAGGAGAACAAACCTCCTTCTACGGGGCTGCTGGAGAAAGATTTCTAGGAAGGATGGCATTGAGATGCTTAGGAATAGTAGTGTTTTCTTTAACAGCAGAAGACAGAGTCCAAGCAGACAGATAGTGCAGGCCAACAGTAGGAGATACAGGACACATAACATTGTGACATTGTAACATGCTAGCATTGTAATTCATGGACACGAGGTGTAGTCAAAGGGAGGCTTACTTCTCTCATTTGTAACAGGTCAGGCAGCTTCCCAACTAGAGGGAGTTTGAACTTAGAAGAAAATAGACAGAGGCTGGTTCCTGAGGAATATCATCTCAAAACACTGGTATGGGGGAGAGAACAAGGAGTCCCCATAGAAGCTAAAGAGCTGCTTAGTACAGAGAGGAGGAGAGGTGGGAAAGGGACCCCAGAATATCTATCAATGATGTCTCAATTATTGGGTTTTGCTGCTGGAGGCTTGAGCTCTCAGAAGTATAGCTAAGTTAGCAAAAATTAAAGTTTTAACTTTAATTATGCCAATATAACTGGGAAAGGGAGTATATGTTTACTGAAATTCATTTAGAACATACACAAGCAAAATATAAAAGAATACTAGTATTACGTTCCAAGGCATTACTTCAAGTAGAGAAGGATGGCAGCAGGAGGCTCTCTCTGTCAGCTACTTGGTGAAATAATACTAGTAACTGACTATTTACTATAAAATTGGATTTCGTGAGTGATTCTTTTGTAGTCATCTTCCTCTATTGCTGTGTTTTCCTGTTTGGGGAAGTGATTTGTCTTCATCTATTGTTCCATGGGAACCAAGATTCCTTAGAAAATATTCATCCTTCCTTCATTATCACTTTGGGAAAATTCAGATTAGCAACTTTGGCAAAAGACCTGGGAATCTGCTTCCTGCATGGATGGATTCAACTGTAAAATCTGTCTGACTGCTCAGTACAAATTCAAATATTATGTAATTTGCTCCTGAGCACATGATATGATTCTAACTATAGATTATTTGACTTTCAGATCTTCTCTGCCTTTTATGTTTCACAAGCCTTAGATTTATCCTGTTTCTTTTTAATGTTACACACATAGAATAACCCTCTTCCTTTATATTACATAAGGTTTATTTAGTAGGTTTTATTGTTTTCAGGAGCTAGGTTGACTCATTAAAACAAAGGAGTAATTCCTCATCTCGTGTGTATAAATCGTACTACATCTTGACTTCAAAGAAAACTACTGCATAAGAATTACACAGACAAGGAAGGAAAATTTGTGCTGGATGATGTCTATGTCATGTGTACTAATACAGAATTTAGGAGAAAATCAGGTGTGTATTTTTTTCCTTGAAGCAGAAATGAACTTAATAGACACTGCATGAACAGTTCTTAAGCGCGACCTTATCAGAGGTTGCACAGTGGAGAGGGTATGACTAACTCCTGTATATCTTAGATTTGAATCCTGATTTTGTTCCTACTGGTTGTGTGATTTTGGACTTCTTTCATGGTCTATATAGGTGGCCTATATATTCCAATGATTGTCGTTTTAAAGATCTGATGTCGGATTGGAGAGATTGTTAAGGGTTTAATACTCTGCTTCTAAAGTAGAAGGTCCTGAGTTCAAATACTGAATCCCATATAAAATAGCCGGGCAGAAATGTCTGTGACCTGTGCTTCCGACTCTGGAAGGTGGAGCCTGGTAAATCCCAGAGAGAAGTTAAAAGGAGGTAGAAGCAATCCAGAATGACTTCTGAAGTCACCTTTGGTCCTCCACAGGAATACACACACATACACACACAAAAATAAATACATAGAAAAATTAAAAAATCTCATGCAATATTTATAAAATAAATATGCCACAAATTCCAAAATTCATTCTACTGTATGTGTTTAGTCTCAGTATGTATGGCACAATCTATCTCAATTCAAACAATGAACAAGAGGTACTTTTATAATAAAATAGATGAACTTTTTATTACAAAGATGTGAGCAAAAAAAAATAAATGAATTGTAAAGATAACAGTGATCTGACCATACATTTTATAGGCATAGAACTCTAATAATAAATTTTTATTTACTCAATTAAAATTTAATTTACCTTGAAAAGGTAGTTAGTTAACGTTGAAGTTATATTATTTCATGCATTTAATTTAGGCTATGGTGAAATCTCTAGTCTTTTCAGTTTTTACCATTTTTGGTTATGATTAAATACATATAAATACTATGTGTACCATTTCAAGTTTGCAGTCGAATGCTATTACTTATATTAATATTATTGTACAATCATCACCACTAAGCACCTTAATGACTTTTCATCTTGTACTTCTGAAATGTTTTGTCCATTACATCAGCTCTTGGCAGTCATCATTCTACTTTATGTCTCCATGAATTGGATTATTCTATGCAACACATGTAAAACAGTCATTCAGCATTGGTCTTTGTGATTTTGGCTCTTAAGCTTAACAAGTTAGTCTCAGATTTGTCCATGTTGTGTTATAAATATTAAAATTTCGGGCTGGAGAGGTGGCTCAGGGGTTAAGCTTCTGCCTTGCAGGGAGAAGGTCCTGAGTTCGGTTCCTAGACCCCACCTATAGATGCCGGGCGGAAGCTTGGGGTGGCCTGCGTTTCTGATCCTGGTAGGGCGGAGCCTGTGAATCCCGGGGCAGAGTAAACAAGGAGGAGGTGAAGGCAGTCCATAGTGGTTCCGGAATTCACCCGTGGTTCTGCACACACACATACATACACACATGCGCACACACGCACAATTGAATAAAAAATAAATATTAATATTTCCTTACTGTTTGAAGCTGAGTAAAATTCTGCTGCAATATATATTGCATTTAATATTTATTCATTTCTTGATTAATACATGGATTGGTTCCAAATATTAGCTACAGTAGATGATGCTTTTTTGAGAGCTTGCTTCTAATTCTATATGATATATGCTCAGAGTGATACTGCTAGATCACATATTGATTTCTGTTACTAAATTTTTAGAAATTTCCCACTTTTTTCCACTGTGCCTATACATAATTCCATTGTCTCCACATATTTACAGATAAGTTCTCTGTCTCTGTGTATATCTCTATATCTCTGTCTCTGTCTCTCTCTTTCTCTCCCTCTCTGTCTCTTGATAGTAGCTATTATAATCTTGTCAGATGATATAGCTGGTATCTTATTGCAATGCTGGTTTGTATTTATACAATGACTAGTTGCATTAAGCAGAATTCCAGTGGGTTTAATCGATATTTGTTATCTTTTGGAAAGAGAAACATTTGTCTGTTTTCGAATAGGACTATTTGTTTTTGTTGGTGAGTTAAAGAAATTCTCCATATAATTTGTATATTAACTCTGTATTTAAAATAGCCTTTCATTAGACATGTGACTTGAAAGTAGTTTCTCTTAGTCTTTGAATTATTGTTTGACATATAACAGTTCATAATTTTTTGAGGTCCAGTTTAAGTATGTATTGTCCTTGTTTCTCTTATTTAATTCCAAGAAATCATATCAAAATACATTGTTATGAAATTTCTATTTTTTGTGAGTTTTGATTTCCGTGTGTGTGTGTGTGTGTGTGTGCATGTGTGTGCGTATACATTTGTGTATGCATGTTTGCATGTGTGAGGGTACATGTGTGTTTGTGTGCACATACATATATGTGTGTGAACGTTAAGGCCAGAAGTTGATGTTAGATGGTTTCCTTTCCACTTTATTAAGTTAGAGTCTCTTGCTGCTTGGACTTGACGAATCAACTAAGCTTGCTCCAGCAATCCTGTCTTCTCCTTTCAAGGGCTGCGATGACAGAAGGGAATCACATGTGCCCAGTTTTTTCATGGGTTCTGGTAATCTGAACTGGACATTGCCCTTACCTTACAAGTGCCTATTCATTGAGCCACCTCTCTAGCCTGAGAATTTTAATTTTAAGTCTTACATTTACATCTTTGGGATACGTTGAGTTAATTTCTGTATAAATGTTTAAGGCAATGGTCTAACATCATTCTTTGAATTTGGTTATCCTATTATGCAATACTATATTTTGAATGGTCTGTCCTTCATCTCATCGAGTGATCTTGGCATCTGTGATTAAAATAATTTGACTCTGTATTTGCGGAGAGTTTTTTGGGGCTTTCTAATCTATTTTATTTGTGTACATGGCTGTCATTGTTCAAGAACCACTTTGTCTTAATTATTAGTTTTGTAGTCAGTTTTGAAATCACGAACCATGAAACCATTAGCCTTGTTTGTGTAAATATATGTTGGCTACTGATGTTCTTTTGAGATTCCAAATGAGTATTAAGATGAATTGTACTATTTCTGGAAATAGTCCTAGGACGTTGGCAGAAATTGCATTGAGTCTATAGATTACATTGTCATTTTAATAATGATTCCTTTTTGATTTATCAATTTTATTTTTTTGAAGTTTTAAATGAGGGGAAAGAGAGAAAGAGAAAGAGCAATAGGATAGAGAAAGGTAACACACAAATATGGAATTCATGTAGAGGATAACTTCTGGAAATTTTGGAAATTGGTTCTTTCTCTCTCTCTCTCTCTCTCTCTTTCTCTCTCTCTCACTTTCTCTCTCCTCCTTCCCTGCCTCCCTCTCCTTCTCAGAGAATTTTGGCAAGATTTTCTTTCCTTATTCAAGCAGTCTTCCTGATCTTATTATAGTGAGCAGGTTTCTTAATGCACCTTTTTATTTCTGCACTGAGACTTCTTACATCTGTGGTCCTTACTGAGTGTTACAATGCCAAGTAGAAGACCCCCGATTTGGGAGACTCTATATGCTTTCTAGCTTCCTAGGAACTGGAGTTTCATTCTAGTTCCATTCATTTTCCTGCAAATGACAAAATTTGACACTATCTCTTTTAGCAGTGTCTTGTAGTTTCCATTGTAGGTGTTTTTTGCTTTCCTGGTTAAGTTTATTTCTAATTGTTCTATTATTTTGAGATTATTGTAAGTAAAATTGTTTTTTGATTCCTTTTCAGATTTCTCATTGTACACAAAAATAAAACTGATTTTTCTGTGTTTTTTCATTACAGTTTCTCTACTGAATTCATCATTAGTTCTGCTTTTCTGGTATCTATGATTTCTAAAATAATAACATTACAGGATTTTTCATAAATGATAAAAGTAAGTGTTGTGCTCCATGAGCTTTATATTTATATTTCGAGTGGACCATGACTCTTTTGAAATACAATCACTGTAAGTTTCCTATGGACAATTTTTTTTTGTATTTTCTCTATCGATGAATGTTTTTCTTTAACATTTTCATATATGTACTTAATTCATTCTGATTACTTTCCCGTTTCCCTTTTCTTCCCTATGAACAGTTTTGAATGGTGGATTCTTGAACTTTGACCAGACTTTTCTTATCTAATATAGCCCATTGTTTATTAGTAAAAAATACTTTGAGAAATGTTTCCAAGTATCAGTCTAGTCTGGCGTCCCTCAATAAACTGGATAAAGCATAATTTTCAGAAAAGAAACATAATTGATGTTAGATTGAAAGTGCTCAGTGAGGCTGGGAGAAAAAAACATTAAATGGTATTTATAATGGTAATTTTCAGAGCATATGACTGATAATACAAGAAAGAATTTCCTTTTGCCCTATCCAGCATTAGCATATTCTCAAAGAACTTCCCTCAGATATTATCACAGGCCAAGCCAGGCATGTTGGAACAAGTCTATCGTAGTCAACAAAGAGTTCTTAATGATACAAGTTAGCTGCTAGTGGATGGGAGCTTGTGAAAATTTCTGGTGCACCAAATAGGAATTTTGCTGTTTTGTCTGTGAAAAGACTTGAAATAGGCAGAAGCTGGAGAAGAGTATCTATTTTGACTCTAGGTGAAGTCCTGGAAGCTGTTGATGAAGGAGCTCTGCTGGACCACATGAGGCACTGAGACATTTGGAAGGATCTGGAAAGAATGTTCTCTGGAATCTCAAGTGAGTGATCTAATTGCAGATGGTGGTTGGGGCAAGGCTGTCTCCTGCTCCTAAGTCTAGCCGCAGGGGTCCTTTTAGCTTCAATACATCACAGCTTGACAGTTTGTTCTTTCCACAATGATTGTACCTAGGGACTTAAAAGCTAATAGACAGTGAAGTATTTCAAAAGAGGAAATTTGCTTTCCAATTTCATTATTAAGATTGCTGATATGGTCTAATGTGCTCCAAATTTCATGAATTTTACTGCCTCCCCAATCTCATAAAAAAAAAAAAAAACAGAAAAAGTATAGAGTAGTGCCAATCTTGATTGTTATCAACCACTGGTGTAGGTGTTCCAGTTACCAAGACTCCTCTCCTGAAATATGCATGCAGAAGTTATTGCACATAAATATCTGCTGAAAAGTTATTACTAATATTTTTCTTATTTTAAAATCCTCTTTAAAACAGATTATTACTGCATAAGTAGCATGTAAAAAACTACATAATATTTAAAGAGAATATTTTGTAAATTTTTAAATATATATGTGATTATGCAATTATCATAGTATGATAAAATGCAAGTGTTCTCATAAGCTTTTTTGATTATTTCTTTCTCTTTGTTGCTCTGTAGCTGCAAAATTGCTGATTTGCTTTTACAACAACCATTTGCATTTTCTAGAATTTTATATACATGCAATTATACTAAGTGGATCACTTTTTGTCTGACTCCTTTGACTCAGTCTGGTATTTATAAAAATCATTCATTTGTTATTAATGTTGTTTATATTTTATTGTTTGGACAACCACAACTTGTTTGTCCATAAATTTTTGCTTTATTCCCAATGACTGGCTTTTATATGCAATACTTCCATAACTATGAAAAGTCTTCTTGTACTTGTAATTTTTATACAGTTTGTCTTAAAAATAAGTGTCTTTAATAAATTCAATCTTTAGGTTTGTTATTCTGAGCAGACATGTGAGGTAATGCAGGGAGTTACCAGAAACATGTCAGTCACTCAAATATTACATTCCTAATTAAACCTCTTTGTTAATTGCAAGCTGATTTTCCAGGTAGTAAGCCAATCAATCATCTACTTCTATCACAGGATACAGTGTTACTGGTATTTGCTTATTTGCCAAATATGTAAAAATCATGGATTTAACTATTTTCACACTAGTGGCATAAAGGTCAAGTAGTTCTCTTACTTTCTTTCAGTATTAGAGAATATTTGCTAGTGTTCATGACTATAAGAATTTCTTTCAGTTCTTGACCTACTTCCATATACTTGCCTATCATTTAAATAAAGTGCTACATATGTCCTTAAAATGTATTGTCAGAAACGTGTTTTTCTTGTTATTATATGATAAGTTAACTTGACTTGCTAACCCAGTTAGCTCACATGTTTCTGACTTTAATGGAAAGTAAGATTGTCAGATAAAATATAGTACACCCAGTTACACTTGAAATAATTGGTTTATTTTTCTATGAAACACTCATTATAGGTTCCATGGTGTAATGGTGAGCATTCTGGACTCCAACATTCATAAATTACTTGTTCAAGTTTTCACCTCTAAATGCTATACACCACTAATCAAATTTCAGTTTGCTCTTTAGTGAAACTAAACCAGACCAAACCATATCACTTCCTAAGAAATAGGGATCTATAATTGCCAGAATTTCTTTGTATAAATTAAAATACCATTCAATTTTCTTTTTGCTCACATGATGTCTAGTAGGAATTGTGCTCTAATTTCTATCATTGTAATAATGTCTTTATTTTGAGCTATAGTTTTATTTTCTCATCAACTTTGTTTATGATTATGGCATTCACAGAAGTAATAGCTTATTAATGTTATTTAATGTTATGTAAATGTTTTGGATATTTGACAATGTATATCTATCGATAATTTTGAAAGATTCTTTTAAATTGCATCTCCAAATGCTCTTTTGTTCTCTCTGTTTCTGAATTCCAGTTATTCATATGTATTATACTGCTTTATGTTGAGTAAAAAAGTCTTAGATTTGCTTTTAAAATCTTTTTGTTCTTTGTTTTTCTTTGATTTTTTTTTCAGTTTGGAAAGTTCTTTATTGTCACTGACTCTTTCCCCACCCATTACATCCCACCTACACACTGTGAAAAGCATTTCTCATCTTCATGTTTTACTTTCAGTTCCAAAATTAGGGACCGGTGAGGTAACTCAATAGGTAAGGCAACAGCTCACAAACTTGGAAACCAGAATTTGATCCCACAAAGCCAACATGATAGAAGAAGAGAACTAACTTTTGAAGGTTGTACTCTACTCTTCAAAATTATTCATCTGATATTATATCTGTAATATATCTAAGACTAGTTTTTAGGATGGCCTTATTTCTTCAGACCATTCATTTTGAATTTTTCTTATTCTTTGAAGTCATATACTTTCCATAGGACAATGGATGCTAGTGTATTATTACACTTTATTCTGAGAGAGAACTCTATCGCTCGTATGCCCTGTGTGCTAGAGTTTTTGTTTTATCCCTGTTTAGATATCATGCTAGCTTTATACTCACTTGTATTCATGTTCCTGCATTTCTATGATTCAGATGTCTTTTGTACCCCAAATGGAAAGTTAGTCTAGAGGTTTTAGAATCTTTTCAAAGGTTGAACATGAAGGAAAGTAATTAGGTCACAGTGAACATACATGTATAAATGGAATAAAGCCAGCCTACAAGAGTAGGTCGAGGCTTATGGGAGTAGATTAGTTTTTGTGACAATGGAGGAACAGAGAGTGAGCCATGGACCATTTGTCTTACACATGAAAGGAACATGTGGAGATGGTTCACAAGACCTTCATGAGAGTTGAAAAGACACCAGTCATTGCATGCTCTCGAAACTTTAGAACTCTATGTTACAGGAAAATATTTAAATCTTTACTAGTGACCCATATTCAGGTATTTTGTTATAGCAACATGAAATGGACTAAGACATCCATTGGAGGCAAGGGGCTTTTTCCTGTTCCTCTCCTAAAGCTACAGTTAGTTTCCAAAAAAGCCAATGATTAAGTTTTTGTTGCTCCTGTCTGATTTCTTAACTTTGCAGGGAAGACAGTCAGATATAGAGTGAAATTTAAATAGTGGTTCTTGGGGCTGGAGAGGTAGCTCAGGAGTTAAGCCTCTGCCTTGCAGGCAGAAGGTCCTGAGTTCGGATTCTAGACCCCACTTATAGACGCAGGGTGGAAGCGGGGGCGGCCTGTTTCTGGTCCTGGTCGGGCGGAGCCTGTGAATCTCGGGGCAGAGTAAACAAGGAGGAGGTGGGGGTGGTCCATGGTGGTTTCTGAGTTCATACATACAAACACACACGCACACACGCACAATTGAATAAATAAAAAAAATTTGAATAGTTCTTTTTGCAGTTATCAGCGAAAGAAAAGTTCAGACTTCACCCTGATCTGTGCCTTCAGTGTATATTTGCATTCCTTGAGGAAAGGGCTGAAAGAGAATGTAAATACCCTATGTATGTTGTCTTTAAGGCTTTCACAGTCGCAGGTTACATATAAACATCGTTTTGAGCTCTTTCAATATTCTCTGTAAATCTAATTATAGATTATATAACATTTAAGAGTTTAAAAAAGATAATATCATGTTTCTTCTTTACCAATTTCAAGTTAGTAATTTGCATTGACATTATTTCTCTGAGAGGGTTTAAGGAGTAATTCATTTGTAATTTATGTAATTTATTTCAGACCTCAGCACATTAGTCAATAGAAGTATTTTACTTTTGAGACATCAATGTAAACATTAAAATTTACTAATCAAAATATTTCGGCAAATTCTTAAAAATAATCTCCCACATAAGCAGACAAGCCAGAGGGAACTCTGGGTTCCATAGAAGCAGCCAGGCAAGAGGGTGGGAGGGAGTGGATGGATTGATGAAGGGAAGGGAAGGGGATGGAGGGAAGCAGGGATGAATACTCAATATGCTTATAAAACCAGAAAAATAAAACAATAATTTGAAAACATATGCAATTATTAATAAGTGATGTCAGTCCATCTACAATTTGATAGTACTTATTTAAAATCATGTATCCAAAAATTAGTTTTCTTACCTAAGCATTAATATGTAAGCATCTAAGCCTATGTACTGTCTAGTTTCATTCCTTCCATCTTTTAATTCAATTGGAATGTTTTTTTCACTGTTTGTTATATGCATATCCTAGAAGGACTACTCATAAAGTTAAAGAAAGAAATATGAGTTTAAACTAATAGGATAAAGGGCCTGATAAGGCCACTCCTGATCAGAACCACGTGTAAGGATGTAGGCATTTTGTTGAGCCCTGACACATTATTGTCTTAAAGGAAAAGTATTAGATCCTTTCTATAATTATGAAATACTTTTCTGTAGATAGATATGTGGCCTAAACCTCATAATCTATGACCTCATTCTAGTTTCCTTTCCAGATATCATGGAACCTAAGTCCTTTTATCTGCCTGTTTACTGTGTGTACTTTTTTCTGCAATTGATGGCATCAAGTTCTGGTAAGAAGTTTGTTTGTTTATTTATCTTTTAGTTGTTTCCCCCCCTACTCAATTTCAACTATTGAAAGAATCCAAGATGTACTTCTAATTGTTCTGTCCAGAATTTAAGGATCATAATATGATTACTACATTGCTATACCAAACAAAGCAATGATAAAGCTAAAATAAAGCAATTCTTTGTAGATCTGTAAAGTGAGATCAAGAGTGAGCTATTGACAAAAATTAGAGAGACAGAAAAGAGCCTATCACAAGACAAATCTGTAAGATCTATGAGAGTAAACCCTGAATAAACTAGAACTAGAGCAGAAATACTGCAGTATAACCATGAAGTTGTAGGAGTCTTGCAGTGGGCCTGTTTAGGCAGAGAGGTCCAGAGACCCAGATATAAGGATCACTTTTTAGTGACTTTTATCGAGGATTTCCTCCAGGATATCACAGTGGAAAAGTCATATTTGTGTGTGTGTGTGTGTGTGTGTGTGTGTGTGTGTGTGTGTGTGTGTACAAGAGAGCTTCTGTGTGTGCTTGTAGAAGCCCAAGGGTGACATGAGGAATTATCTCGGATTGCTCTATCTCCTTATTACTTTGTTCTGGGATTTCCCAGACTCCACCTTCCAAGGCTGGAAGTGCAGGCACTATCATTTCCGCTGGGCATTTTTACATGAGATGAGACTTGAACTTAGAACCCTTTGCTTGCAAGAGTAAAACTTTAACCCTTGAGCCATCTTCACAACCTCTATTCAAATTATTTAAAAATATATTTCATTTCATAGGCAACTGATCTTGGGAGAAGGGAAATATTTAACTCTAGCACTCTCTATTCATCATGTCCTACTGAAGAAAGAAAGATAGAGATTCAGGAGGTTCATAGCCCAAAGGCACAGACTCACTAAAATACTGAAATGTAATTACTTTCCCCCATGTCTCACCGCTACCTCACTAAATTCTTTGTGGTAAGGTTTATTACATATAGTACATCACATTAAAAAATTTCAAGATATATTTAAAAAGCTACAATTTTAAGGAATGGAGTTATCAAAATCACACACACGTGCACACACACACACACACACACACACACACACACATATATCAGTTTTTTTGGAATATAATACAACTATAGATAAGACCAGAATTTAACATAACCATAAATGTATGTTAAGAGATCCAATAACAAAAATAGATGCCTTGTGAAAAGTTTGGATAATGTAATCAGAGAGAAAAATTGAGATAACTATCAAAAGTTATAAGTCGCAAACACCAGATTTATAAAAAAAGGCAACAGGTACTGACATGAAGTGCCAGGCAGCACAGCAGGAGAGGAGGAAGGACCCCTCCTCTTCCTAGTGGGGGCTGTGAGGGAAAGAGGAAAGAAATTCCTTGGCAAGATTTTTAGAACTGTGAAAAACACAGTTTCAGATGGGAGATCTGTGATCCACACAGCACTCAGTTGTTAAAGAAAAGGCCTCTGGCACTTCTTAGCTTCCACAGTAGTGCTGTGATGGCAGTTATATTAGGAGAGGCCTCATAGTCATATGTTTGGACAGAGAGAGCAGATTACCTTTCATTTTTATATCCCCAAACTCCAAAGACCTTCTTCACCCAACCGGTTAAGCAAGCAGCTACTCCAAGAATCAACATGGATTCAGAAAACTTGCTTAACTTGGACACCGATTCACAAACACGGGTATACTCAAGTGGGAGGTGTGTATTAGTCCATGCAAGGAAACTTTGGAACTTGCATCCCACACTCCGAGAAGACAGGAAAGATGAGGTGTATAAGTGTAATGGTGCGTGCTAAGAGGAAAGTTGAATGGCCAAGGCACATGGTATCACTTCAGTTACTCTTCCTTGGCCCTCTCCTCCCCACCACAGATTGCTCTGACCAGACTGCTATACTTTCTCAGAGGGTCAGAGACATGTGGTGGAAGGCACTGCTTTGAAATTTCCAGTTCTCAGGCTATCCTGGCAGAGTCCCTGCGTCTAAGTGGTAACCAGCTAGTGGACTCATAGACTGCACTGACAGGAGCTATTTGAGGGATGCGATGCACTCTCTGTACTGGCAAGTTTGTACTGCATGTATTAAGATGAGTATATAATTTTCATTATTAATTTTGAGGATGTGATACATCTTGTTTAATGATTTGTGTATGTTCAGGTAACTTTCATCCCTGGAACAAATCATGTTAAATGGAAATTGGTCTTTCTGAACTAATAACAAATTTGCAAGAATTTCTTTGAGAGATTTTGTGTTTATGTTCACCAGGGACATTAGTCTGTACATTTCTTTGTTGCTGCTATATTTTTTTCTGCTTCTGGTTTGGGGAAATGATGGTTTCAATGGATGAGGCTGGAAGAGCTCCCTATCTTTTAGTGTTTTTTAGTATAGTTTGGAAAGATTTAGCATGAGACCTTGAAATTTAGTAAGATAGCCATGCAACCCTGGGCACTAAATTGTTGAAAGACCATTATTGTTTCAATCCCACTTCTGTAACTGGGATACATAAAATTTCCATGTCTTTATGTCTTAACTTTGGAGGGTTGTTATATGTCCAGAAATCGATCTATTTCTTGTAGGCATTCAAATATGCAAAAATATAATTGTATTACTTTCTAATGATCTTTTCATTTCTACATTATTTCTTTCACTACCTCATTTTCATCTTTAATTCCATTTATTTGGACATTTTATGTGGTTTTTCTTCATCTAGTTAAATATTGTCAATTTGGTTTATCTTTTTAACCAAACAACACTTTCTGCTTCATTCATCTTTGTACTATTTTTTTAAAAACTAGAAAACAAAAAGTGGAGTTACAAATCATTGTTGCAATAATACTAGCTTCTATAATTATTTGTTTTTATTTTTATAAAATCTTTATTTTTTTCATTGGCTAGTATCCTTTTATTTTTCCTGACAGAATTCTCAAATACCAAATCCAGCTCTTCCCACCAGGGTCAGAAATGCAAGCAACCTTTTCCATCTGGCATTTTTCAGATGGAACCTGGGATCTGAACTCAGGACCTTCTGTTTGCAAGGCAGACTCTTAACCTCTGAGCCATTAATCCAGCCCAATTTAATGTCTTCTTAACATTTTCTGAATCTGTGCTTCTCTCTATAAATGCACATTCACTTTTAGATTCTCTCCTCATATATGCATATCCCACTCTTGAATGTCTGACTATCAAATGAGAAAGAGATAAAGATGAAGAGGAGAAATCCTTTTATACCCACTGTCTGTTGTCTCATCAAGGGAGAGATGTGACTGGAACCACTGATAGGCGTTCAAAACAACAACCCCAAACACTACTGCTTCTTTGTCTACGCCTATCAATCAGAAGCAGTAATCAATGACCAGAGCACAGATCTCCAATGGTTGGAGGACATAGTTCTTTTTGATTATCCTGACTATTCCCATCAACACTAGAACAACTGTTAATCAATGAACTGAGAGTTGTGGATGATAGCTGTTATTGTGACAAAAATTGAATTTTAATAGAATTGATCTGTTATTTAATCCTTCACTGAGAAGTTGCAAGTTATTATGGTTTGGATTTAAAGTGTCTGCTGAAAGAACAAGTGCTGAAGCATTATCTCCAACTATGAGATTCAATCGTTGAGCAATGATTAGACTTTTGTCCACTCTGCTTTCATGAATGGATTAATCCTTTGATGAATCTATAATGTGATGGTGTTATCAGAGGAGTTATAAAGTAGGCAGTGAGGCTTATTGGAAGAAGTAGGTCAGTGGAGCATGTCTTAGAGAGATGTTCCATATACTAGGCCCTTTATCTTTTCCTTTTTACAGCTATGAAGTGAGCATCTTTACTTCTCCATACCTTCTGACATGAGATTCCACCTCTCCATAGTAGACCAAAATAGTAGAACCAGTCAACAATGAAGTAAAATCTCTGAAACCATGAGTCAAAATAAATTATTCCTCTTAATTATTTCTCCTAATTATTTAGTAATATCTCCAAGCAACTGAATAACCGATAAACCTTAAATACATTACAAAGTTTTCATATAGTTAGTATGAGAGTTCTTCAGAAAAGTTCCTCAACAATTCCACACAATTGCTAAGTAATGAAATAGATTGCTAGCACTATTCCAGTATCTTTTTTCTTATGGTTTTAAAATAATAATGAAGGGGGCTGGAGAGATTGCTCAGGGGTTAACATTCTGCCTTGAAAGCAGAAAGGACCTGAGTTTAGATCTCAGATCCCATGTAAAAACACTAGGCAGAAATGACTGTGGCCTTTACTTCCAGGAGCTCTAGTATTGTTGGGAATAGATTCTTAAAGTCAGGATAAGTAAAATGAACTGGAAAACCCTAAAGTAAAGCAAAAAGGAGGTAGAACAATCCAAGATTCTTTCCCAAATCACCCATGAGCCTTCACAGGCATACCACATGTTCTGATATACATACATACAAGCACACACACACACACACACACACACACACACACACACACACACATGCGTGCAAATGATAAACTAAGGGAGTATAACCACAAATGAACATTTAGATCAGGTAGGAGTAATGGAGAGCGTTTGGTGTGGCTTTCTGAACAGGGTCTAAAAACATAGTGTTGTTGGCTTGAGATTTATTGCGGTTTTCTTTTTATTCTTCACAGAGATACTGAGGGTGACCACTCCCACTGGACGTTTGGTGGCCAGAGTCGGAGGCCAGGCTGAGCTCAGCTGCCAGTTGTCTCCACCACAGAGTGCAGAACACATGGAAGTGCACTGGTTCAGGGGTGACCATTCTCAGCCTGTTCACCTGTTCAGAGGTGGCCATGGAATAAATAGAGATGCTTCCCCTGAATATGTGAATCGCGCAGTGTTTGTGGAAGAGACCATTGGGGAAGGCAAAGTGACCCTCAGGATCCACAACGTCAGCGTTTCTGACGCTGGACCCTACTGGTGTTCTTTCAATGAGAGTGGATTCAGTGGGATGGCCAACATGAGCCTGCATGTGGCCGGTAAGTGCTTATGGAACATCATATGCCTATGTCTTTGTGCCCAGTGAATCAGTGTTCATGCCTTTTCATATTTCTTCAAGAATTTCAAGTAGTAAGAAAAACTCATGAATTTGTCTAAAAAAAAAAAAAACCAAAATACGATGAAATGAACAGACATTGTGAAGCAACCAATTAGACTACCTTGTAGGTAAAGTGTGGATTTGTTTCATAAATGTTCTCAGATTACAGAGCATACAATTGAGATTCTCTGATCTTTTAACCTCCCAATATAATCTCAACATAGTAACTATCTTTATACATTTTTCTCTCCCTTTCTCATTTTTCCACAGCAATTGGACTACAGACAGAGATCCGTGTTAAGATACCTAGCAGTAATGTGCTCCTGATGGAGTGTTACTCAAGAGGGTGGTTCCCACAGCCCCAGATGGAGTGGAGAGATGATAGAGGAGTAGTTCCCTATTCATCAATATCATACTCACAGGATGGAGTCAAACTATTCCACACGAAGATGACTCTTCTCCTAAAAATTCCATTATTGAACAATTTTACATGCCATATTCTCAACCCTCTAACAGGTGAAGAGAAGCAAACAAGTATCATTCTAGTGAGTAAGTATTGTGGTCAGGATTTGGTTGTTAATCTGAAAACAAAGAAAAAATTAATAAGTTTATTAATGTTAAAGGACCTACTGAATTATGCAATATCCTTTAAATAAGATTTTATCATTGTTAGGGTTTTTGAGAAGACAAATGTTGCTAGGAGCTAAGAGGATAATTATAAAAAGAAATTAAACAATAGCAATTCATAATTAAAGCATACCTTACAGCTTTAAAGGCATTTGATGCTATTTCATTGGACTCTCACAATATTTATGTGTAAATTTGACAAGACTATGCTAGTTCAGTACTGGTATTTTTTTATTTATGTTTTTCTGATCTGAGAAATAAAGATGTAGGGCTGGGAAGATGGTTCAGTGGTTAAAATCATTGTCTGGAAAGCAAAAGGACTTGAGTTCAGATCCCCATATCCCATATAAAAATTCCCAGTCTGTGTAAAGACATGCTTTTAATTCTAGCCTTGCAAGGCAGAGCAAGCTACTTAGCCAGATTATTCCTAATGGTGTGCTCTGTGTTTAATTAGAGACCCAAGTTCAGAAAAGGTGGATAAATAATCAGGACAATTCTCAATATCATCCTTGGGCCTCCACAGGCACACATCTTCAAGTGCACTTGTGTACATACGCCTGCCCATGTGGCCCCACCCACATGCAAACATCTATGCACTCACACACAGAAACAAACCCCAAACATTCATACATTAAAAAAGTAAAAAATAAAGAAACAGATATGTAACTAACTTCATGTTTTTAAATGAATCCTAAGAGTATATAAGAAAAAAAATTTTGCTGTTGTTAAGTAATATCCAAAATTTGGGTATGGACTAGATACTGGTTGAGAGAAGTCAGCAAAATCATCAACAAACAAAGTGTTGCTTCCTCCTTGGAGGCATAATGGGTAGACTGGAAAGGCTAATCCTAGATTACAGAAAAATGTTAGGGTGAGGTAACTAAACCTTGAGATGTCTCTTCTTGGAATACTTTTATCCCTATCTGAGAGTAAAGCTTCTCTCCCCCCCTTCTCTCTCTCTCTCTTCCTCTCAAAAACCTCTCCTACTCTTAGAGTATCAGAAAATACGATGAATGTAAATGTTTTGTCCTGATCATATAGGAGTCCATATGGGATTTCTAAAAGAGCTAAAAAGGGTAGTAGATGTAAGGCAGGCATGATTACACAGGCCTGTAATCTGTGGCATTTGTAAGGTGGAAGGAAGAGGATCAAGAGTTTGAGGATAAACATTGTCTTAAAAGAAAAGTTAGTAAAATTATTTAAAAAAACTGTAAAGATTTATGATAGAGTGAATATATAGTGAAAGAGAAATTTAAAAAGAGTGGTTGCTATATCATAGAACTGAGTCTGAATGCTGAATTTTTATCTTCTTATATAAGGAAATTGTTGAATGATTACATCTTAGAAACAGGATTGCAATGCCTACAGGAGGAGACAAGACAGAAGGAACTCTGGGGTCCATAGCAACAGACAGGCAGGAGGTAGGAGGGGCGGGATAGATGGATGAAGGACAAGAAAGGGAACAGGAGGGAGGGGGATGGAGGGAAGTGGGGACAAAGTACTTAATATACTTATAAAATCAGAAAAATTAAAATAAATTTTAAAAAGTAGATTAAAAAAAGAAATAGGATTGCAAGAGGTGAAGGAAGAGCCTGTGTTTTAGTGCCAACAAACTCTTAATTCAGTAGGTCTATTTCCTGTGCATATTGATTTCAAGTTGCTCTGTCCTTTCTTCCAGATGCCCTGATTTATCAAGACTACTTTCGGATCATGTATTTAATTTCCATTCCGTTTTCAATATTATTTTTAATTTGTCTCTGTTATTGCCTTTTGTGCCTCAAGAAAGCAGGTAATTGAGACAAAAAAAGTAGACTCCTTAAAGGACTTTTTTCTTAATATGATGCCAGAGTCATGTGGGTGTTTAACCAAAGCTGAATAATATTCATCTTTCAGTGCTATAAATATTATAAGAGAATTCAGACTTGCTTTTCACTTTAGAAATGTGAGACTTCACATTGATCATCTTTGAGATTACCAAGATATTGATATTCCAGAATAATGGTGTATTAGAGATATCACATGAGCTTTTTAATTACTTCTATACTCTGAAAGGAGTATTTATTCATCAAAATGCTAAAAGAAGAAAAAACAAAATTGAATATTAGAGGGATACCTCCCTCTCTCAAGACATGGTTAAATCAAAATAAATTAGACTTCTCCTTTCCTATATTAAAGCCATTTAGTAATTAATGAATCTGTGAGTTATGCTCATTTGATACATTTGATTTGATCATGGTTTTCTTGCTTACCCAGAATGCAATGATTTTCCAAGAAGACAATTCCCTTGTTGAGAATCTTGAATAAAAGAAACATAAAAAAGACTTAAATAAAATAATAGCAACAAGTCCTTATGACCATATTTTTCTTTGGATATTTAAATCTCAATTTTATAGTGAGACACTGATCCATTAGCTACCATAATGCCTTTCTATCTTGTGAGTAATCAAAACGTATCATGTATTGCATAAAGAATTAAGGATTTGAGATGGGAGCAAGTGGTTCATATATTAGCTACATAATACAGATAGAAATAATGAAATACTTAACTAAAAACCCAAAGTCAAAGTGATATGTATTTAAAAATATCATATGTCAAAGGATAAGTTACATTATATTTCATGCATTCAATCCTCTAATTTGCAAACATGTTGCGTGCTTATCTTGGGCCAAGATGTGTGACATCATTCCACAGATTTTATTAAAATTGGTTCCATTAGGATCATCCTTTCAGGAATGAGAATAGCATGGATCACATAGATTAATATTAGGAGAGGCAAGATTGGACACAGATTTGTTTGACTTCATGTAATTGTGCTATTATTTTTAGTGTTTTGTTTCAAAGTTCTTCTTGCATCCTTTCCTATGAGGGAGGTCACTTAGTCACAACGCAGCCTGTTCAGCAGAGATTGTGAAAAAATTTCATTCCTTTGGAGATCAGATTATTTATCCCATCTCTTCTGGGAGGTGATGTAAATCAAAGATTAACTATTTCACTGATGCATATTCAGAAACCTATATAAAACATTTTCATCACAGCTAATTAACCTATGCAAATAAGTCTCTGGACAGAGACATTTAAGCTTGAAAGTGTGAGGTTTGCTTCCTGCACTACTAAAGAAACTAGGCTCTTCCTGCATTCAGAGTGTGGATCGTAGTTAGTTCTGTTCTTTCTACTCAATATTTTCACAGCTGTGGTTGAAGTTTGAATTATCAGTCTCTAAATCTGACATGGATTCCTACCACCTTTCTCCTATGACCCCATTAATTTTGCCCTAGCTTAGATGCTGAGAATTAGGAGGAGAAACTTCTCTTATCCCAGCTGGTCCTGCAGATATAATCTCACTAGACCTTACTACCATTCCCAAGACAAACTACCAGCCTGAACTCCACCAGGGTTGAGAGGACAATGGGGCAGTCACTCCTGCCTCACCTGCAGTTTTCCTGGGGCTGGAAATACTACTGAGTTCTTTGTTAATTTTCACTCTCTCTGTTCCAGGGTACACATCTAGATGTCTGTGTCTGTGTTCCTTCATTTTGAAGTCAACATGTTTTCAAATATTCTGCTTCATAGCCTGTTCTGTATCACTGTTTGCTGTGTATCTGCCACTTCGGACCAGAGGTAAATGGGGTTGATGGTGGTGGGCTATTCCATGTTGTTCTGTTCCTAAAAGTATATCTACTTTCCTTCACCTCTGTCTTAACACCAGCCAGATTTTAAGAGATAATATGGCTAATATTGAGCCCACTTAGTGCTCCACCTCTTAAAGGTACCATGATCTTCCCAAACATATGAGATTATGGGGTACATATTTCAAACCATGATAATATCCATAACTCTAATTGAAAATAAAATCTAATTTTTCATAGAGTTTAAAAAATTGACAGGTTCTGGAGTTAGGCACTGATATCTTTGAGGTTGTTTTTGTCTATTGAAATATGATTCTCAAAGATTTATATTACTTCCAAATACAAAAATTCATCCTATGCATCTTAAAGTCTCCAAAGTTTTCACCTTATCCCAGTATCAACTCAAATTAATAACACAAGACAACAGAAAAAATCAATTTAACATAGTTATGATAAAAAAGTTGAATCCATCCTTTTTACAATTCATGAAAAAATCAAGCGATGATTCCAAAAGATAAAATCTCTTTGTTTTCCCCTTTGAAGCAAGATCTTAACGCATAATTAAGGCTCACTTTGAATTTATGATTTTGTTGCTTCAGCCTCCAAGGTGCTTATATTATAGGCATACACCACTAAACCCAGCCCTAAAGGATAATTCCTAAGGACAAATTAAATAATATTAGAAGTTATTACTAAAATTTTTTCCTTTAATGCACATCTCATTAATTTTCTCTTATTTTTTAAACCTTTCTAGTCTCTATTTCAGATCCCCTATTTACCTTGTACACCAATTGGATGACTGAAATGATAGCTGTGGTCTGTATTCTGATGGCAGGTTTAACCATCTCAGGCATTTTGTTATTTTGGAATCTAAAGGGTAAGTGAAAAGAACAGACAGAGACATCCTTTAAATGTAGGCTATTTTCCATTCTCTTATAAGGCCACACTCTGTGATTCATTAATGCTTAAAGTTTACTTTCCAAACAGAAAACAAAATAAGCCTCCACCTGTGTTTCTTTAACTGGCATATTAATAATCCAAGGGTAAGTTTCAGGGAAACTCTCTTTTTAAATTTATTTATTTATTTATTTACTTTTATTTTTACCATAAGTGTGTAATCAAAGAATGCTCAGCTTTCTTTTACTCTGTCTTTCCATTAATAACAGACAGAATCTTTACTGTATTTCTCAGATTTGTTGATTCTCTTTCCTCAAAGTATGGGTCAGTTTTTCTGATGACATGTCTATTTCTGGTGTCCTCTAAAGACCAATGAAAGTCAAGTCTCTCTTGACTTTGTTTTCTAATTGCTCACTCCATTCTGCTCTATACCTTCCATTCACTAAAAATTACTGTTTTCATACTACTTAGACATTGTTTAAACACCTTCACTCTTCCTCCTTGAAGAAAGTTCATGATTATCTGCTTTTTTTCTGCCAGACAATCCTAGATCAGAGGTCTCAAGTAGAAAGTGACTTTAGTATTTTTCCAAAAATATTATTTCTGACTTAAATGAAATCTATCCTGAGCTCACATATAAGATATTCTCCCAATATTTCTTACAACCACATTGTTACCGAACTTATGGTAATGCTTATGCCGGAGTTTGTCTATATGCCCTCAATAGTTTAATAAAAAATCTCAACAGCAAAAAGTAGAAAAAGGAAATTTATCCAATATGACCATATTGGGAAGGGAGATAGTCAATGTTTAAAGTTCATCTTTGAGGTTCTGATGTGAGATTTATGTTTAAATACAGAGCAAGGTTTATACACAGTGAAGCAGTTCTGTTCAAGGTACATTCATTGTTTCAGAGCTATCCCATCTTACAAAGTGGCTTGACAAGCTGTCAGAACTCTTTGAAATCTCTTTCCGGGAGACAAACTTCTCCTCTGGTTGGGACCAGATCTGGAAAATTTTCAGTTTTCTGAAATCTTTCTCTTTGGTCCCAGCTTGAAATTCCAGAGGGAAATTCTGATTTCTTGGGATCTCTGCTGTAATAGTCCTGTAGTGTCCGGGGGTGGGGTGCACAAGAACTTCTTCAAGATGTGTCCACTGATGACACTGTTAGATGCTGAAAGGTAGCTCAATAGATTTTAGCCAGATTGATACAAGTCAGGATGAACCCCTCCCTTATAGTGAGCAACTTGAAAAACCAGGATCAAAAATTTGTAAGACCTTAATTACTCTTCAAAAGCTTAGAATCTGAATTGTAGCTCTGGATCTGTTCATGGACATGACATTTTTTTCTCCTCCCACATTTTTTTTTCCTGATTGTATAAGCTTAATAGGTACCTCTGTCCTCTCCTTCCCTCCTCCCCTCCCCTGTTGTCCCCCATTGCACTCTGCCCCCTTCCCCCCTTCCTTTCACCGCCCTACCTTCTTCCCCCTCTCCCAGTGGTTATCCCTTTCTCCCTCCCATCCCATGGAGCATCCTTTTGTGTGAATGCTAAACCTCCCTCTGAGTCCTTCAGGACTCAGTGGCATAGCCCTGAGCCCCCCTCTTGGGTTCCCTCTTAGTATGGGGACTCTATTATGACTGTTAATCCCTTGCCTCTAAGGATCCTACTGCCTAGAGCCTTCTCCCCTGTGATCCATGCTAGATTTGGGGGGTTTGTTGACATGTCAGCCATTGTGCAGGTCAGGCAAAGTCCAATCCTGACTGCTTCAGCCCTAACTTGTGTGGAGTATCTTGCATATCATTGGTCCTCCCCATCTTTAGGCTCTTACGATCTTGCCACCCCCCTTTTCTGCAAGGTTCTCTGAGCTTTAGGATGGGGAAAGATTTGGCTGGTCTGGTTCCAGGTGATTAATGTAGGGTCTTTTGTGTTCTGAATTATGGTTTGTTGTTGTTTTTAATTTTGCTTTTCCTGCACTGCCTTTGGCTGCATCATGAGCACCTCCTAGCCCAAGTTAAAAGACTGTTTAAACAAAGATCTTATAAGAGGAGACTCAAAGGTAGATGAAAGAATAGGAGTAGACATGACATTCTTAACCTTCGAAGAGATCACGAAATTGCTATCTAGCTAAATAAAGGGTAATAAATAACAAAAATAAAAGACATACCATTATTCCCCCCCCAAAAAAATTAATCCAAAGATTCTGTCAATTAACTGAATAGGAAAACTATTCTCAGGAAACATGGTTGTTTTAGGGATTTTAGCAAATAGCATACAGATTATCTCACATGTAGGTTGGTATAATGGTTCCTTTGGGGATTCTCTCACCAATGCAGAATACACCCTGAACAATTGTTTCTCTAGACATAGTCCATTTTTACACTGAGAGGGTTTTCCTCTGAAATGGCCAAATTGGCTGTGCCACTCTCATCCTTATAATAAATTACATATGTTTAATGGTCTATACATCTCCTCTGAATTTATTTATTGGAGATGACAAGGATGGGAGATTTGTAGGGACGCAAAAGTAAAATCCAGAAAACAAAACTATTTCTATGTAGTTGGAATCTCACCTCCTTCTCATACACAAAAGAAAGAAGAATTGAGTGTGTACTAAAGCTGGAAGATCTGCTACTCTATCAAAAGTGTATCTTCAGGATCTTGCTAAATAATGTGGTCAGGTTTGGTGGTTTTAATCAATGTACTATGCTTGGTACAAAAGAAAAAAGCTACAAACACCACTATAGTAACCAGTATTATAAGAAACTCAGCTTGAGGTTTAGAAAACTAAAACACATTTTATCCACTTGAAATCTAAATGTAAAATCCATCCTATAAAATTAGACCTCTAAATATTTTGCTTAGCTTTTTTACCAAATACAAATTTATCCTTAGAAACTCTAGGACCTTTAGCAGCTAAGAGCTATAACAACATACAGTGTCTTTCTTAATGCTGTGTGAGGAAGAAAGAGTGATTGGTCATTCCTGTATTGCTGTAAGTAGAAATTTAAGGAAAATAACATCCTCAATTAGTCTTTAGGGATTTGATTAAAAAAAGAAGAAAGACTTTTACTTTTGAAGGAGAGTTACTAGTAAGAATGTGCAATGTGAAAATCTTATGCACATACAAGAAAATGAAAACTAAAGAGAAATTTTGAAAGCAAAAAATAGTCAATACCAACTGCTTTGAAAAAAGTTCATTGCTTCGAAGTCATTGAAGGACTTGGTATTTGTTGATTGATGGAGAAAAACTATCAGACAACTATTGTGGTTTGAGTATCTAATGGAAAATAACACAGGCCAGGGAAATGTTCTGTAATACTTTTTTCTTTTCTTTTCTATTATTTTTATTTTCAATGTAGAAACATGATGCCCTATAGTTTTTATAGCTGCATTGTCATAATGACTTTTATATAAAGGTCTCCATTTTTACTATGTTATTAAGTTCTACTACCCAATTATTGTATTTATTCTGCAGTTTTCTCCAAATTCTGGAAAAGAAGACAAAGGAGCACCATTTACCAGCTCATGACATGCAGAAGAAATTTGCAAGACTCTGGAAGTTCAGAATAGTTAGAAGACTCAAGAAGACATTCTATGTGCTTAACATGCATGCAGTAATATGCAGTAAACAACTTCCAGGAGGAGAAAAAGAGATCCTAAGTGACATGGCTGCCTATTAGTTTTGTAGGGAACTCCAGAGATGCAGATTTTGTGAGATGTTCCCTGTGATAGGGTGGCCTTTCTGGTGGCATAGATATTAAAGTTCCTTATGCTCTTGTAACCCCTTAACCCATGCTTCTGTAACAATAAACTTATTGCTGGATTTCATTGGCATAGTTTCTTTACTCTGTTGACCTTCTACTTAAAGTGAATATACATTTTAGTGCATCGCACCAGGAAAAGTTTCACAATATTATGTTATAATAACTTCAAACCCTAAAGACAACTATAATTTGTCACTAAATGACAATGATTCAGTATAAATCTTACTTAAATTGTACAGTCAAATTTACTATTAAATAGCTTCCCTTAACATTTTTTTTCATTTTGCATTGTACATTGTCACTTTTACAGAGTAAATTGTTATTTACAATGGTTCAAATATGAATGGAGAATATTGTGTCAAGTCATTCTTTTACCAGTTTTGAAATTTTCTGACTGAGTCCAATGGGATTAAGGAGCAATTCTTGAGGGTAGAGCTATGGACTATGATACACTCCTCATGACTGAGGATGTACTGAAAGAACAAGTCATAATCTTGCATAAGGTTTGTATTACCTCAGGACAATTTAGGCATTTCCTCATGAATAACAGAAAATCCTGCTGGGTGCATCAACCCTAGTGAGGCTATAATTTCAAGTTCTACTTGAATATTTAAGGACAATGATTAACTACTATAAGTATGTTGAGTGCACAAAAATGATGACTTTCACTAAGATCTCCTCATGGGGTTTTTCCATAGAGTTCATAAACCTATTTTTTTTTTTTAAATTTGTGTGTGTGTGTGTGTGTCTGTGTATATCAACAGGCACTGTGTATGCCTGTGGAGGCCCAAAGATGATTTCTGGGGATTATCCTGGATTGCTCTGTCTCCTATTTACTTTGCTCTGAGATTTCCTGTACTCCACTGCCATTTCTGCCTGGAATTTTACACTTGGAATCCGAGATCTGAACTCGGGTCATTATGCTTGCAAGGCAGGGTCTTAATACCTGAGTTTTCTCTCCAGACCATCATATACCATTTAATTCAGTTGCTTGTAATCATTAAGTTATTAAGATCAAAGTAACAGATCCTCTTGAAATATAACTTGAGAAAGGTGAAAATAAATCTACATTTATACAACTATTTGTGAAGAGGACTCTAATGGCCAAAGCCAATTACTAGATTCCCTCATTATGAGAACAGAGAGCCAGATCAGCAGCCTCATGTTGTCAGTATCTCCACTAAAGAGGAGTATGCTTTACTACTACAGGGACACTTGGATGAAGGGAGAGAAAACAACAAAGCTTACATTGGTTGCATTTTGTTATAACAAAACAGGAAATTTGGCTGGAACCTAATCCCAGGAAGGGATTCCCACTCCAGGAAAGGCAAACACAGAGTCATCCTAGACTTTACACAACAGACCTTTAGCCTGGGTAAAGGACCCCAACTCAGGCAAACCAAGGAAGTGGAGCCACTGCAGGCCTGTACAGCCAGATCCAGAGACCCAGGAGAAGGAACCCTTACACCTGATAAAAGATACTTGAAGCCGGGGCTTCACACACCTGGTAGATCCTGTCTATATCCAGAGAAGTTTTCCTAACCCAACAACAATCAAAGGCAGACAACCTCATCTAAGTCAGGAAAGATAAAAACAACTAAAAAGTAAAAGAGATTAAAAAATTGAAGAAAACTTCTTAAGTCATATCATAAAATGACAAAATAAAAATATATGTCTCCTACCTAAAACACCAACACTCACACTATAGATTCTATTCAGAAAAATCTCATGGAGACCAGTAAGGAAAGCAATACTGAGGATTATGTCTTCAAAAGACATTTTATTGATATGATGAACAAGCTTTGTGAAGAATGCAAAAAGAACATGAAGAACAACAAAAGGAATGTGAAGAACTCAGAGAAGAAATGAGTAGACATATAATCTTATATAAAGAAGAAAATAATAAAAATTATCTGAGATGTAAAAGGGAACAGAGGGGAAAAATTGTTAAAAAAAAGGTTTAAAAAATGCCAAGTTGGAATTCAAATTGAAACTAACTGAGATCGAAAAACTAACAGAGAGTATCAAACACAGAGTAGATCAAGCAGAAGATAGAACATGAGGTTTGGAAGATAAATTGGCAGAACAAGACTGTTCAATTAAGGTAGCTGAAAAGTCTAAAAAAATCATGAGCACAATATTCAAGAACTATAGGATTCATGGAAAAAATACCTATTCATTTCTGGAATCCCAGAATGAGAAATCCAAGAAAAAGTCCCAGCTCAGATATTTGAGTCAATCATAAATGAAAACTTACCACATTCAAGGTAAGAACACTACATTCAAGTACAAGATGCATACCAAACACCATCCAGAGATGACCAAAATAGTAGCACATCAAGGCAAATAATAGTAACAATGTCTGATTGTTCTGAGACCTGGAAGACAGAAAAATCAAGTCACATTTCAAGGAAAGCCTATCAGAATAATAGCTGATTTCTCAAAGGAAACAGTAAAAGCCAGAAGAACTTGGAAAGGCATTCTTGGAGTCATGAAAGATCACAAATGTTAGCCCAGGCTGCTATATCCAGCCAAACTCTCAGTCATGTTTGAAGGAGAAAGAAAAAATATTTCCTGACAAAAATGAACTAAAGTTCTTCTTATCTATAAAACTAGGCCTACAAAAAACACTAGAAGAAATTCTCAAGAAAGACTAAAGTGATCACCACACTCAAGAGCACAAAAGGCAAAAGCAGTGCAGATACAACTTCCAGGCAAAGAAACACGCACACACACATACACACACACACACACACACACACACACACACACAGAGCCCATTAAACTCTAAAAATGACAGTAGCCAATAAAACTTCTCAATTATAACTTTAAGCGCTAATGGGATCAACTCCCTCATCAAAAAGCATGTATTAAAAACCACAACTCATCAATATGCTGCCTCCAAGAAACACACCTCAATTTGAAAGATAGACACAATCTCAGGGTCAAAGGATGGTCAAAGATGCTCCAAGCAAATGCAACTCAAGAAGGAACACATTTGAATTAAACCAAAAGATAAACCAAATGGAACTGATGGACATCTATTGACCTTTCCATCCACAACAAGGAATGCACATTCTTTTTAGCAGCTCATGGAACTTTCTCCACAATAGATCACATACTAGTCTATAAAGCAAACCCCCACAAATACATGAAAATTGAAATTACCATCTATATTAATCACCAGGAATAAAGATGGACACCCATGACAAGGCAAACGCCAGAAAGCACAAGAATTCTCGTAAACTTAGCAACATGCTTCTGAATGAGGAAGCGATCTGGACAGAAGCAAAAACAAATATTTCAAAAATTTCTAGAACTCAAGAATATGGGAGCACAACATATCAAAACCTCTGGGATTTGTTGAAGGCAGTTCTAAGAGGAAAATTCATAGCACTCAATGTCTATATAAAAAAAGGGAAACATCACAAGTGAACAACCTAACAATAGAACTTAAAGTGTTAGAGAACAAATAACAAAACAACCCTAAAAGAAGCAGATGTGCAGAGATTAGGAGGAACTGAGATTGAGACAAAAAAAAATACCAAGAATCAAACAAATAAAAAGCAGATTCTTTGAAAAACTTTGATAAACCCTTAGCCTAATTAACCAAAACCAAAAGAGAGAAAACCCAAATTAATAAAATCAGAGATGAAAATGGAACTATCACAATAGATACCAAGGAAATTCAGAAAATTGTAAGGCAATACTTTAAAAATTTATATACCACAAAGTTTCACAGTCAAAAAGGCAACAATGAATTTTTAGTTACACACAACAAACCAAAGTTAAATCATAACAATTGAATTATGTAAATATTTCTATAACAAGGGATGAAGTTGAAGTAGTAATTTTGAATCTTCTGACAAAAAAATCCAAAGACTAAGTTGTTCAGTTCAAAATTCTACCAGATCTTCAAAGAATAATTAACACCTTAACTCCTTAAATTATACCACAAAATAAAAAAGGAACACTTCCAAACTCCTTCAACAAGTCAACATCACACTGACCCCCAAAGCCAAATAAAGACACAACAATAAAGAAAACTACAAGCCAATCCTATTGATGAACACAAATGCAAATATTCTCAATAAAAATTCTAGCAAACCGGGTTCAAAAACATATCAAAAAGATCATCTGCTATGACTGCATTGGGTTTATTCCATGTTCAATACATGTAAATCTATAAATATAATTCACCATATAAACAAATGCAAAGACAAAAAACACATGATTCTCTCAATTGATGCTGAAAAAGCTTTTGATAAAAATATCTAACACCCTTTTATGATAAATATCCTAGAAAAAATAGGGTTGAAGGGAGTGTTTATCAACATAATAAAGGTCATATACAACAAACCTATGGCCTAAATTATCCTAAATGGTGAAAAACTGAAAGAATTCCAACTCAGATTGGGAACTAGACAAGGCTGCCCACTCTTGCCACTTCTACTCAACATTGTACTGGAAGTCTTAGCAAGAGTCATAAGACAAGAGAGAGAGATAAAAGTGATACAAATTGGAAAAAAGAAATCAAGTTTTCCTATTTGCAGATGACATGATCCTGTACCTCAAGGACCCTAAAGATTCTGCCAAGAAACTTCTGGCATGGATAAAAAGGCTCAGCAGAGCAGCAGCATACAAAATTAATGCTCAAAAATCAGTGGCTTTTCTATATACCAAGGATAAATAAAGCAAGGGCCTGAAAGAAACAATATAATTTGCCATTGCTCCTAAAAATTGAAACACCTTAGAATAAACTTAACCAAAGATATGAAAGATCTACATAATGAAAACTTTGAAACCCCCCCCCAAAAAAAGAGGTTGCAGAAGACACCAAAAGACAGAAAGACCTCCCATGCTCCTGGAATAGCAGAACTAACATTGTTAAAATTACCACATTGGTTAAAAAAATATATACCAGGCCCCAGGTCATCAGTGGGTCCCATTAGCCAGTTTGCCCTTTTCTTTCCAGGTCGCAGCAGGCTCCCTCCCCTTGGGTAAAGTCACAGCAGGCACAAGCCTAGCACCCTCTAGGAAGACATGTACCTATCTTCCTAGGGTGTTCTTCTTTTTCCTCCTCATGCTTTCTTTCTCTCTCCCTGCCCCCAGTAATCACTTAACTTTAAAGCTTTTGAGAATTCAACATAGTACTGGGTAACCACAAACAAGAGGCTAAGATAACAACACCAAACATCTGAGGATTTATAAAAACATCCCATCAAACAGGAGAGAATATTCATTTCCAGCTCTAATGTAAGTAACCCTTTTTACCTTCCTGTTACTCTCCACAGTTTGTAATAACCGTAGTTTAAGATTTCCACTTAAAAAGCCATGTAACTTTAGGAACTATACCATTCACCTTCACCCATTGCCAAGGATGTAAATCTAAAAAGTGTACTACCATACTAATCTTCGATCCACGCCTACTTATCCTACCTTAATTGATGTATTTAAAGTCCAATGGTCTCATCTAGGAAACACCAAGCAACACCAGAAAGGCACATCCAACTTCAAGACAAACACTAGCATAACTGCTCAGTGTAGTAATACTGTCTATTCAGATCAGTCAAAAACACACATCAAGAAGGACATAAGAGATTTAAAAAAATGCCCAGGTCACAGTGCAAATACATGAGAAATAAAAACTAAAACAACAAATCTCCTACAAAAAGCATCAACCCCATAATGATGGAATCCAACCAGAATAAACTCACAGAAAATAGCCAAGAAAGCCATACCCAAGATAATGATTTTCAAAGCCTGATCTTTACTATGAATAATATTGTGAAAGAAGAAATCTGGGAGGAGTTAAATAACTGCATCAACCAATTTGAACAGGAACACAAGAGGCACTTGGATGATATGAGTAAAGCAGTTGAAGAAACAAAAATAGACATAAAGAAGTTTAAACAATCTCAAGCAGAGATTAAACTCAAACTGAAAGACAAGCTATCTTCAACCCAGAACATAACAGAAAGTTTTATCAACAGAACTAAAAAAGCAGAAAATAGAATATCAGATCTGGAAGATAAAGTGGAAGAATTAACCAATTCAATCAGAGAGATGATTAAAGCCAAACAGATACTTGAGAGGAATATTCAAGAATTATAGGACATTGAGAAGAAGCCTAACCTGTGCATTCAACAAGAAACCCAAAATACCACACCTGTGGAAAATTTTCAAATTATTGTAAAGGAAAACTTTGCACATCTAAAGAGAGTCCCATCCAAATATAAGAGGCATATCACACCCCAAATAAATATGAATGAAATAGAAACTTACCACATCAAATAATAGTCAAAACACCACACATCCTACACAAAAACCAAGTCACTTTTAAAAGTAAACATATTAAAATAACAAATTAGTTTTCAGTGGAAACAGTAAAAGCCAGAAGAGCTTAGAGAGACATACTTCAAGTATTGAATGAGCACAAATGTCAACCCAAGCTGATAAACCCATCCTCAATGATTAAGGATGAAAGAAAAATTTCCAGCATAAAGACAAGTTGAAAGTTTACATGTCCACCAAACCAGACCTTCAAAAAATGCTAGAAAAGATACTCAAGCTTGAAGAAAAGAACAACATATCCAGGAGGACAGAAGGGAAATATAATACCATCACAACCTACAAGTTAAATAATACATATGTGAAAGCCACTAGACACAAAAAAATTTCTCCATTATAGCCCTAAATGTCAATGTAATCAACTCACCAATCAAAAGACATAGGTTACAAACAAGGATTAGAAATCAAAACCCATCCAACTTCTGCTGTAATTGCACTGGATTATAAACAGAAGAAAAGGGGAAAGAAGACCTCAAAATAAAGGACACAAAAGAACACATTTCAAAAGATAAATTAGGCCATGGTCATGTACTGCATGTAATTAGCGAGACATCTGGTGCAGCTCACTTTCATTTCCCTTCCTGGTCACTTGGGACTGAACAGTCAGGGAGGTCATAGAGAGTGGCAGTTAGATGGTAACCAACCAGCAAATGCACGACTGACCTTTCTTACTGCTGTGTCCTATTCCTATTCTTCTATTCACCTTTGAGTCTCTTTTTATATTAAGATCTTTATTCAAAGTCTTTTATCTTTCATTAGGAGATGACTTCAACAACCAATCAGGATGTAGCCAAGGGAAGTGCAGGAACAGCAAAATTGAAAACAACAAATCATAATTCATAACATCAAAGACTCTACATTATTCATCTGGAGCCAGAACAGCCAAATCTCTTCCTATTCAAAAGCTCAGGGAACCTTGCAGAAGAGGGGACAGCAAGATTGTAAGAGCCTAAAGACGGGGAGGACCAATGAAATGCAAGATACTCTATACAAGTCAGGGCTACAGCAGTCAGGACATAGCCACAATGTGATTGGACTTTGCCTGACTTGCAGTATGGCTGACACATCAACAACCCCCAAAGTTTAGCATGGATCACAGGGGAGAAGGCTTCAGGCAGTAGGATCCCTAGAGGCAAGGGGTTAAAAAATCATAATAGAGTTCCCATATTAGTGGACAGCCCAAGAAGGAGGTCCAAGCTCTGCCTCTGAGTCCTGAACTCTCACTAGTGTAGAGGACTCAGAGGGAAATTCAGCACCTAAATAAATAGATGCCCTAGACAATAGGAGGGAGAAAGCAAGAAGCATCAAGAGAGGAGGAGGGAAGGAAAAGGGTAAGAGAGGGAGGAGAGCAGAAAGGAGGGGAGAGTGGAATGGGGGACAACAGGAGGGAATGAAAAAAGGAGGGAGAAGAAAGGGGGTACCTATTGAGCTTGTATAACTAGGCAAAAAATGTAATACAAATAGATAAAAAAAGATTGTATCCTTTATAATTTTATCTTTTTTTCCCTCTGCAGCTCATCTTTCATAATTCTTCTCCATCCTCTCTCCCATTCCAACCACGTAAACTACCCACTGTATATTGTATTTCACTTCTTTCCTTTATGTTTTCATAGACAAGTTTTTCCAAGTCCAGAAAAACCTACTGTTCTACTTTGCTTAACTGGAATAACCGGTAATTTTGTTAGGGTTGTTCTCAGCTGTTCTCCGTTCTCAGAAGCCTTACTTGATTGCTTAATTTAATTTGGGATCTTTCATCTGTGTTTCCCCACCTGTCTCCCTTTTCTCTCTAAGTAAAGATATGAAAGTAATAAAATTAAAATAACTCTTTACTGAAGCAGTATTTATATGAAATTTATGAATCAATTTTTCTTGACCTATTCATAAGGGCGGAGTAAATCATGTTCATACCTGAGTCATGACAGCTGCAATCACTGTGATGGATAATGTTTCATTTGCATGTGAAGTTGCCAGTCCACTTAGGATTTTTCCTTAGGTGAAAAAAAACTCCTAAGTATCACTGTGATGACATTGTATGTCTAGAGTGTGAAGGCAGTGATGTTTGTTCATCAGTTACTTGAGTCTCATTTGCCTCTGGGATATATTGCCCTGATTACAAGAAAATCACTGAACCAGTGTCAGAAAATTAGGTGTCCTGCTTGGGATCACTTCTGTAGTGACAACAGTGAGCTGACGCAGGATCGCCAGGGGCAAGTAAGTGAAGAGATTCAGTAAGATTTGGGATTTGGGGACATAGTTCTTTCTCTTCAAAGATCATCTTTTTTTTTTTTTTTCTTTTTTCTCTTCCTTGTGTCTCATGGGAAACTTTCTGTCTCTACATTTGGAATGACTTGACTTATACTTGAAGACTAGTGTCATCTGTGGATTCAAAACAATAAAATCTTTGTCACCTCTGGGGGGACTTTTTTCAAGTTTTCTTTAGGTAACAGCTGAAACTTGCTCTGTAGCATCAAGTCTCCGTATATATTGGGTTCATTGTCTGAAGAGTAGCTGATAAGAAATGAATAACTGTATTCCTGATAATGTAATCCACAATAATGACAGCAGACCCAATTTCATATTATTCTTTCCAAATAAAACTTGTGCATTATAGACATTTGCAATGAAAACAGAGACAAGTATCTTATTGTGAGATGTTCCTGATGATTTTTAAGATTATTATATCTGAAAAATTTTTGACTTTCTGAAGTAAACTTACACATAAAGGTAAGTAGAGCATGTTATTACTCATACATAGAATTGTAAAGGTTTTATTACTAGAAAGAAGGAATCAAAGAATGGTATTTTTGAGTCTTGAGAAGGAAAAGAGGATAAGAAATGGTGAGAATTTGAATACTAGGTGTATGTTAGTGTTTCATGTTATAATAATTTATTTGTACATTTTTAAAGCACTCTAAGAGGAGTTTTAAGGTTCCCAACATAAAGACATTGCAAAGATTCGAGGAGATGGAAATCTCAACAGCCCTGACTTTGTTGTATGCTCATTACCATACTATACTACATAAAACACATTCTTATTACATATCAATAAAAATTTTACTAACCTTTAAAGTTTTTACCTAGAAATTATAACATAAAAATTTAAGAATATCTGAGCTCGGTGTCCTCAAAATTTACGATGGATAGTTTAGGCACACTAAGATTTTTGCCTAAAGACATTCACAGAAAGGAGAAGGATTAGCACAATTTCTGTTACATCAGATAAATGTCTAGGTTTCTACTAGGTTAAATGCCAGTCACCAACCCTTCCCCATTATAATGCATATTATTCCTTCTTAAATCAAAAACAAAAATAAAACCTTTCCCCTTAAGATGCTTCTTTTTGAGTGTTTTGTGACAGTCATGAGAAAGGCAACTTACACATGTGTGATGGATGCTACCAGCTAACCATGAGGCTCCTCAATCATAACTACCAGGCAATCTCTGTTGCTGAGGTTGTACATGGCCCTATGTGCCATATCACTGCCCTTACCCCATGTCTCAGAAATCCAGTCTGCCTTCCAGCATCCTTGGTTTATATTAAGAATTCAAGTATCAACTTCTTGTCATAAACTACCAAATATGCATTGCAATGAGTCTCTACTGATGGAGAAGGATATATGCAGAACTATAAAAGGTTCATTTCACCTCCTCAGTAAAAGTCTGTAATCTGTAAATACAAATGGGAAAAATATATCACATTAAATTTTAGCTGTAGACAAAAAGGACTTTTGAAGTGAATCTTTTCAATATTGCTCCAATTTTGTAACTTTTAAATCAGGCCCTGTATTCAAGCTCTCACATGTATCTCCTGTTAGAATGGAGAAGATTAGGGATTTCTTCAGAGTTGTGTTGGAGACACTGTAGTTCTTCAAAAGTATTCTTGATAGTTTGCTCCTAGTTTTTTTTTCCTGTTCCTCATATGTATTTTCCAGATCTGTCAGAAAAGCATACACTATTCCAC
Organism: Typhlomys cinereus; assembly: GCA_023101885.1. NCBI lineage: Eukaryota > Metazoa > Chordata > Mammalia > Rodentia > Platacanthomyidae > Typhlomys > Typhlomys cinereus. The sequence continues at coordinate 1,013,704 of JALPQD010000008.1, read as the reverse complement.
AATATTTGCAATTCCTTTTCCCTACAGTGACCAAGCTATCTATTTTTCTCCCATGTCTTCTCTTCCTCCTTTCTTCTCTTCTTCCCCCATCTTCTCCTCCTCTTCCTTCTTCTTCTTTCTTCTCACTCGTGTGTGTGTGTGTGTGTGCGCGCGCATGTGCATGTGTGCATGCGCATATATGTCTGTCTCTGTTTCTCTCTCAAATCCAGCTTATCACAGAAACACAACGAAAAGGGACTTTTGAAAACATATATCCTAAATTGCTATTCTTTCACTTCTGAAATCTATATTGCCAATCTTTGTCAGCAATCAGAGAGAAAACAGATTGCTATAGTTTTGCCTGAGAAACAGCATATGGAAAGAATGGGGATTAGATCTACAAAAGCACAGAGGAGAGACTCGGCCTGGCTAACATTCACTGGATACACATGGGAATGTACAATGTATAGTGTCTGTATCTATAAATTTGTAAATCTAACAGTAAAGCCAAGGTATATGGTTTTAAAATTTTGCTGGCTTAAAATTTAATTGCTTTTCTTTCCAAGTTTCATGTCATAACTAATTATATAACTTGTCTACCCATTTTTTATCAGGGAAATTCAAAATTATGTGATGTGTAGTCATACAGATGTGCAACACATCTGTACCATCTTAATATTCAGACACTCATACAGATCTAGGAGTTGTATAATTGTTCAAGTTCTTACAACTGATTTTTCACACCTTCCCCTGAATCACCCACTTGGACTGAGAGATTTCTTATATTTCTTGTAGCTTACAATGTGGCAATCTTGTCCACACACTTCCTTTAACCTTTATAATCAAATTTTAAATATGTAAATCTAGATATGCTACACTAGAACTATAGTATTTTATCAGTGCTGAAACCTGACATTTCTAACCATTTATTATACTTAGCATTTTCAACTCAGCACCTGAATTTAACTTATTTAAATCCTACTTGTAACTTGTTTTGTAGAGAGTAAACTTAGGCACAGAAGTTATACCAATAAGCTGAGGTCCCTCAGTTGCTAAATAGTAGATCCAGGATGTGGGTGCTATCCCAAAGCTCTCACTTTTCATCTCTTTGACATATTATATGATGTCATCAAAATGGTAAGGAAACAATTTAAAAGGGGGCACACACTAGTAGAAAGACATGCGTAAGACATCATCTTATGATGATGGGAATTTTTATTTGTTTTACATATTTATTTGTGTGTGGGGGTTCTTTGGCTTGAATACATCTCCCCAACCCTGATTTTTTTCCTATCTGAGAAAGCATCAATAGGTACTTCTGAAGTTTCGCCACAAGCTGCTTTATATTGGAAAAAAAAGGATGGAATTAGTTGGCCCCACTAATTCCTGACAACTACTCCAGTGGTAGAACAAAAAAGATTCAAGACTGAGATTTCTAAGATGTAAGAATGCTTGGGTGAAAAACTGTTCTGGGGGCCAGATTGATGACTCAGGGGTTAAGTCTCTATCTCACAAGCAGAAGGATTGAGTTCAGATCCTGGATTTCATATTAAAAAAAAAACAAAACAACAAAACACCAGGTAGAAATGGTGGCGGCCTGCACTTCCAACCCTAGATAGCATATGCTGGGAAAACCAATGGCAAAGCAAAAAGGAGGTAGAACAAAAAGTCACTTTTGGGCTTCCACAGGTACACATAGTGTTCTCTCTCTTTTTCTCTCTCTCTCACACACACACACACGCACACACGCACACACAACACACACACACACACCACACACACCACACACAACATGCAGTTACAAAGAAAAGGGAAGAGAAGGAAAGGGAAGGGGAGGAGAAGGGGAGAGGGGGGAGGGGAAGGGAAGGAAGGGGGAAGGGGAGAGGAGGGGAGGAGAGGGGGAGGGGAATGAAGGGGGAGGAGAGGGAAGGGAAGAGAAGGGGGAAGGGGAGAGGAAGGGGGAGGGGAGGGGGGAGAGGAGAGGAAGGGGGAAGGAAGGGGAGGGGAGGGGAGGGAAGGTGCTGGATGGAGATGCAAATCTCAGTATAGGAGCTCACCAAAACCAGGCATTTACAGTATGGTGGAAACTGAGAGGCCCACTCACTTCTTTATCCCTTTAGTCAACCAAAGGTCTCACACCCTAATCCTTCCTTATATAGTTTATTGGTAGTTTCTGAGGCCAATGCATGGCCATTATGGTAAGGCCCCTTCTGTCCTGTATAAATAAACATAGCAGAAGTGGATCAGTGGATTTTTCACAGTACCCACCAGGGCCTGTGACCTCCACCTGAGATCTACTGCTTTTCTTACTTCTGTTTCTTAGGCGTATTTCTCCATCTGACTTTTTTTCTCAGCCTTAAGATGTTCCACAGGTCACCACACTGCCCAGCTGTTACAAACTTAAGGATTAATAGAAGAAAATAGTATGTAGCATTGAGAGTCTAGAGTTCTGTATATATACTTACATTTCATACCATAACATGCAATAGGTCCTATTCTGATCACCTAAAATACTGTAACTCCACTAGTTCCAGAAATGTATATAGTGATTTAGAAATGATTATTCTCCATTTAAGACTTAAAAGCCAGAGGGACAGAATTGTAGTTATTTGCTTGAGCTTATACAGATATAGAATATGATTAGGTACTTTTTCAGCCCATTGTTTTTAACAACTGTACATGAGATCTTTTAGCTTCTTACTGCATTATCAAACATGTGTAAGGACTAAGTTCATTAACCTATAATGGCAAGCTTCATAGTTCTCTCTTTGTATCACACTTTAGATCTCCCACGCTCAAGTGAATAACCTCCCACCTGTGCTCACGCAAGCAACTCAGTGGGTTATATACAAACAGAAGACATTCAAATAGGAAGGGCCTTGTGAAAAAGACAGCTGGCAGAGAGACAGTGATAGGGAGTAATACAATTAAAACTCAACACACACATATATATTTGAAATTTTCAAAAATAATGAAATGCAAAAAAGGAATATACATTTTTCTTTAAAACCAAAACCAAACAAACAAGAAATCAGAACGTAATATCAAGCCTAAGAGGAGGTAATCCTTTAATAGGGAAAAAAAGTTTCTGGTGGCACTTGTACTTTACATTGAGCATACTTATGAGCAGTGCTTCCAAATTTGGCACATAAATCTTCAGATGTCAAACTTAGCAAGGAAAATGCATATATAAAATTTATTCAGTTTATCTAAAATTAGATCTAACTGATAGTTCTGCATCTTGCCTGAAAGCTTGATTTGGTCTCAATTACTTCAAGAAGGTTTGGATACATTTGATTTCCCCCACTTATGATATTTTTGCTCTTTATTAACTAGCCTCTTTTTTTCAACAGCTATAATGGTATCTGGAAGACCATTTTTCTACAGCCACTGTGTTGCTATCTGCCTCCTTCAGATGATAATACCAAGTTCAGGTATGAATTTCTTGCTTGTTTTTATGAACCTTAGCAATATCAAGCATGCCAAGGAACAATAAAAGGGCAAGATTTTTAACAATACTATTCCTAAGGTGCAATGCATAATAATGAAGCAAGGACGACTGCAGTAGTATACAGGTTGTTATTAGGAAGAATGAATCATTCTATATCAGCATGACTCCTCTAATGAAGTGTCTGTCAGTCTCTTAGAAGAAAACACAGGTGAAGAGCAAATTCTTGCCCTTGAGCACTCAGTACTAATATCTGGCACACATCACTTATGTACCACTTTTACACTGAGGCAATGATCCAGTATGTGGATTCATGTTGGAATCCATGTGAGATTTCAATACAGTGATGACTAAGATAAGGAGATGAAATAGGCCTGGGAACACTAATGGAGAAGAAGCATTTGCCCTTGTAAGGGAATCTATGCAAAGCAAAAATAAATGTAGATTACTTAAAAGCACTTAAAAGAAAAACTTGAGACAAAGAGTGACATAAAAGATGTGGAATGTTTTTTTAAAAGTTGCATGTTGAGTCTTAACTGAAACATATTTAGCTGAGAATCATTTTTTGGATAATAAGAATAGTGTTGCCACATAGTTCCTTGCACATAGTTTTAAGTATAATTGTAAGTATGAATGTCAAAAAATATTCCCATGAGTAGGACTAATAGAGGAAGTCAATGCTGCCAAAAAGTACTTAGAGCAAGTATTTGTAGGAAGAATGCATGGCATTTAACAGCCTCCACTCCTGGCATAGAAAGCATGCAATCTCCAACATCCATGACAATGACCACTGTGGAACAGACCTTTCCAACTTCAATTAAAGCCAGCCATGCCAACAATAAATAAGGGAATTTTTGAAAAGGTCATCTTGGGATAAGTCATGGCAGCAACTCTGGGTGCAAAGGTCACTGTCTCCCAACCACAAACAACAGCAGCAGATGTCAAATCCTAGGTGCGTCCCCAGACCATTTGACATAATTGAGAACATCCATATCTGTTGGAAGCCAGGTGTGATGACCTGTCCTGCTTGGGTTTCTGCTTTGTACCACTGATTATCACTTATGTGAACCTGGAACCAGACCAGCAAAATCTTTTCCCATCCTAAAGCTCAAGGAACCTTGAGGAAGAGGGGGCAACAAGAGCCTAAAGATTGCAAGAATCTAAAGATGGAGAGGACCAATGATATGCAAGATACTCCACACAAGTTAGGGCTTCAGTAGCCATAATCAGACTTTGCTTGACCTGCACAATGGCTGACATGTCAACAATCCCCTGAAGTCTAGCATGGATCACAGGCAGTAGGATCCTTAGCAGCAAGGGATTAACAGTCATAAAAGAGTTCTTGTACTAACTGGGAGTCCAAGAAAGGGCTCTGGGTTATGCCAGAGTCCTGAACCCTCACTAGAGTGGAGGACTCAGAAGGAGGTTTAGCATTCACACAAAAGGATGCTCCAGAGGATAGGAGGGAAGAAGAGGGAGGCACTGGGAGTAGAGGAGGGTGGGAGGAGGTGAAAGGAAGGAGGAAAGGGGGGAAAGTACAAGAGGGGGTTGGGAGACTTGGAGGGAGGAAGAGGACAGGGGTACCTACTGAACTTGTATGATTAGGAAAAAAATACAATGTGGGGAAAAAAAACTTAGGTTAAAGTATTTTGTTATATTGAAAATACTATTCAGATTCCTATAAACATCATGCATGTAATTGTCAAGTAGTACTACTAGTATCAAAGCTTTTTATTTTCTAAAAAAAATTCTAAATATCTAAGTGTCTAAAATATATCCCCAAAAAAGCATTTGCAGTCACTCCATGCTTTTCTGTTTTATGTGCTTCCTGATTGCTCTCAATGATTAGCTAAATCCTATATTTGCAAACAAACAAATCCTCAAGCTGTTCCTTCCCTTCATACCTTTCTGATCAAGAATTCTCTAATATGGCTGTGGAGTAGTGGTCCCTAGACACATAACCCATCTCTCTAAACTAACCTGGAAGGAGTGTTTATTGCCTGATCCTTGCCTGTCTGGTCTCCTGACAGCCTCATTACTCATTCTGTAACCTAGAATTTTCAATTTCTACCCAAATAGAAGCTTGTTATATGCTACTACACCTCATGGTTTTCTTTCTCTCTTTCATGATTAGCCCCTGAAGCACTTAAATTGTGTGTGTGTGTGTGTGCGTGTCTGTGTGCGTGTGCGTGTGCGTATGTGTGTGTGTGTTCTATACCAACTGCAAAGACTACTAGGAAGTTCCAAGAGTTAGTCTCAAGCTCAGGATCACACAGAAGGACATGAAGGTGGGGAGAGAGACTTGCAGGGAAGTGAGACTGGAGGATGGGAGAGAAGAAAGGTAAAGAGGTAAGTAATTAGAATTTATTATGTACATTCATATACTTGTCTAAAACAAAGCTCATCAATAAAGAAAAGTGGGGGAAAAGAGTAACTGATCAGATGTTTCCAATTAGTCAAAAATTGCTTCTTAAAATTAAAAAAGTTTTTCAGGATAAATACAGAAATTGACCCCTAATAAAGTGTGTTTATGTATGTACATGAGATAGATAGATAGATAGATAGATAGAGCAAAATTTAAATAAAAGATATGCATTTATATTCCTGTGATTTTTACTTGTTTGTTTCCCATTTTGCTTCTTTTCTTAGAAGAATTCAAAGTGACTGGTTCGGAGGGGCCAATCATGGCTTCTTTTGGCACAATGCTTGAGCTCAGTTGTCAGTTGTCTCCACCACAAAATGCGGAACACATGGAGATCCGCTGGTTCCGCAACCACTATACACAGCCTGTTTACCTGTATAAGGGAGGTAAAGACATGCATGGAGAAACTACCTCTAAATATGTAGAGAGGACAGAACTCCTGAAAGATGCCATTAGAGAAGGTAAAGTGACCCTCAGGATCTTTAACGTCAGCGTTGATGATGATGGGAAATACCACTGCATCTTCAAAGATGGAGAGTTCTATCAAGAACACATCACAGAAGTGAAGGTCACAGGTAAGAGGGAATTTCTCTGAGACTGCTGAGCATCTGTGACTCCAGATCCATCTGGTACTGATAGTAGTAAAATCCTGTGGTTCTATTTTATTACCTGGTTTGATCAGCAAGCTCAGTGGCATGCATTATTTTAACCTGGACAGAGATCAAAATTGAAATTAAGATCATATAGGCATTAATTCTATAAGTATATTATTTTTGTTTTCCACATAGAGTTCTAGATTTCTAACACATCAACAAGTTCCTGATGGATTTGTCTTTATTCTTCCAATTACTTCTAACATCTTAGTAAAAGGTGATTTTGTTAGGGACTTTAATCTTTAAATTTGTCTTCCTAACAGTAATAATAATTCTTATTCTCAGTTCATCTTGAATCAATTCACTGACTACTTAGTACTAGATTAATTTCCTCCAAACTTATTTTGAAAGGTGTATTTACAATCATCAATGCTCATATATACCTGTATATACATACATACATACACATGTACATATATATATACACACACTCATATATGGAATATGCAGCTATATAATGTTTAAGTTGAACTCCTCACCTGTTCAATTTTTCTGAGTGAATAAGCAGTGTATGGAAAGAGAAAGACTCAAAACAAACTGAAGAGATTCATAAATGTAGATATTTAAGTGTTGAACTCCAGTCTTATACACATTTACTTTTTTATGGATATTATGTAATTCCCCAACTCAGGAATATAGAACTGAGCTAAGTAATACTATGAGGCCATTTAAGCTTCTATTCAATTAATTAAAATTAAATACATAAAAATCATTCCGTTCTTCAATGTCACTTCAATTCATTTAAGATGTTTTACATATGATGAGTAGGGCTGCATCAGACAGCATATAAACAGAATGTTTCTGTTATTGCAAAAAGATTTATTAGATACAGCTGCTTTAGGGTGAGGTTTAAGTTACCTTTCTCTCCTTGTCCACATTGTAGGTGAGGATTCTTTACCAGGTAATGTCGTAAACATTTTCAAAGACATTAAGTTTTCTAAATTAATGTGTATTATATTTTGATGCTACTATAGATTTTCTGTTATATATTTTATTTTACATATTTTATATGGAACATTATATGTGAATATCTTCATTATATAAAATATATCCAAAATGAACTTTCAATTAACAATGAAAAATTTCACTGCTTATAATTTAAAAGTGATTAGTAATGACCATAGGATAAGCCACAAAGTCTTCTTTGTTAATTGTTATAAGTCTCAAGATTTACTTCAGTCTCAGTGTAATAAATAACACATACTTTTTTAAGTGAATAAAAAAGTAATTAAATGAACAAGTATTTTCTTACCCAACAACCTAAAATGTATTCTTTATTATATATAGCTTTTCATTAAGCCATTTTCTTTTGTTTAATGATTTATACAATTTTAATCAAAATAGTGTTAATGCTTATGGTAATTATATATTTTGTTGATTTTCTTTTTTTAAAGTCTAAAAATTCTAGACATATATTAGTATTTAAAAATTATACAACTTGGATATTGGTAGTCCTCAAAATCAGCATGGCATACAGTATAACATAAACATGCATCTCTTTGAATTGACAATTGGCATTTCTTGACAGTTGTAGCCCTACACTCAGAGTTTTGGTCATCAATATAGCTAAAGACAATGAGATGAAAATATTAACAGGGGCATTGAAGAGATTACTCAGAGATTAAAACTCTGCCTCACAAGCAGAAAGTCTTGAGTTTAGATCCCAGATTTCACATAAAATATGCCAGGCAGAAATGGTGACAGCTTGTACTTCCAGCCCTGGAAGGCGGAGCTAGGAAACTCCAGAGCAAAGAAGAGGTAATACAATCCAGGATTATTCCCAAGTCAACCTTGGGCCTCCAAAGGCTCACATTATGCCCTCTGATACACACACACACACACACACACACACACACACACACACACACACTTAAAATAAAATTAAACGTGATAGAGGGCTTTTAGGTTTCTGTTCTGTTTCCCTTTTCATTCACCTAAAAACACTGTTTTACCCTTTTGTTTCCAACCAGCCACTAGCATGCATGTACAAATTCTTGTGCATCCTCCTACTACTAAAGGTCTGATAGTGGAGTGCCACTCAGGAGGCTGGTTTCCACAGCCTCACATGGAATGGAGAGACAGCAGAGGTAAGACCATTCCAGCTGCATCACAGTCCCATTCACTTGATGAAGAGAAATTGTTCAACATGAAGATGACCCTTCTCCTAGAAGACAGTTCCCACAGAAATGTCACTTGCTGCCTTTATCACCCTCTAACTGGCCATGAAGAAAGGGCAAATATTGTCCTACCAGGTAATGTCTATTTATTCTTTAATGACAACCATTATAAGACCATAAACGAAGCAAAATTATTCCTTCTCTTTCTTGATGTGGTTTCCATAGCATTACTTTATTTTGCCTTTATCCATCATCTTGTTTGTTATCTTGACTATTCTGCTTGTTATATTAATTTCTTTCACGCTATGTTCTTGATATTGAACTTTTGAGTTGGGCTTTTTTATCCTCTGGTGGTTTCCTTCTGTTTCATGACTTTAAGTATTATCAATGCTGTGATGACTTATATTACTGTCTTCTGCTGTCTGTCATCTCCAAGTTCAGCAGGACAACACAGAAGTCTAATAAGTATGACAAACCAAGTCTATGAGATACTAAACTTCTAGCTTGCTGAATTTACTGTCTTTTCAATCACACTTCATAGTTTTTGTTTCTCAGAACAAGATTCTCGAAGTCATTCTTGATTTTCAGCTGTTGAGAAAAAACTTACCTGCCAAATACATCACAAATCTTTTTGTTGCTAGAATCCCAAAGCAGAAATCTGATTCTGTGTCCTGGACTCTGAAGATGCCAGTGACACCAGAACAAGTAAGAAAGACCAAATGGCGTCAGGTTAATGATGGGCTCACTGTTGTCACTGATGACCTGCTCACCTCTGCCAGCAAATTTGGAGACACCACCATCTACACTCTGAATTTTAGCAATAACATGCCAAAAGTTCTCCTTTTTTAAAAAAAATTTTTTTATTCAATTGTGCGTATGTGCATGTGTGTATGTATGCATGTGTGTGTGTGTGTGTGTGTGTGGAACCACGGGTGCCGCCTCCACCTCCTTGTTTACTCTGCCCGGGATTCACAGGCTCCGCCTACCAGAATCAGAAACGCAGCCTGCTTCCGCCTGGCGTCTATACGTGGGGTCTAGGATCCGAACTCAGGACCTTCCACCTGCAAGGCAGAGGCTTAACCCCTGAGCCACCTCTCCAGCCCCCAAAAGTTCTCCTATTTCTACTTTTCCATAATTGCATATAATCAGCATTTAGATAGGAAGGTTTACTCCAAGCATAAAACATAAGGCCTTGCCATTAAAAAATGCCTCCAAATTCTCTGTTACCTGTGCGCAATACCTGATGTGATCTCATCTCCTAGGGGTCTCTCTTGTCCAAGTCCTCTTGAACAGACTCCATGCTGCTTCACATCCTTGCTTTGAGACTTTTGCTTTAGTTGTTCTTTATTCCTGGAATTTTGTAAAGTCCACTCCATCCTTTGTCTCCTTCAGGTTTCTGCTCTACTGTCACCTTCTTAGAAAAAACAACCTAAAAGCATTCAAATTGTCTTCCTTCACCTACTTCTCTGGGATCCCCTGCTTCTTTGGCTTCAAAAGAACTTTTATTGTTATTTATTAACATACTGTATAACTTAACTATTATATTTATTCTCTCTCTCTCTCTCTCACACACACACACACTCACAAAAATCTGCTCTTTGTTGGCTTTTTACACTGACAATTTTTTCCAACATTGCATGTCAAATCAGAGTTTTGAAAAAATAATAGATACAAAGGTATTGAAATAAAACCAAATGTATGCTTTGTAAAATGACAACTTCGCATATACTATGTTTATATATATTCATAGTACTATATAAATCCATGATTCTGAGAGGCATATATAACTCATAGAGCTATAACAGGAGTAATCCACCTAACATGCTTGAGATTCAGTTTGGTCAACTTGTTTCTGTATTTATTTTTCATTTGATCATTTGATCTTGTTTTCACTTAATTAAATCTTCCAGAGGAACATGAGGTTTTATACTATAGCTGTGTGAGAAACAGGAGGATAATTGGAAAACATGAACAAAGACTAAAACTATAGACCTTATATTCCTTCATATATATATATATATATATATATATATAAACTCATATATAACATATGTCTATAGGAAGTATATGCATATTTAAAACAGAGAAAGGGAAAATACTTGTTCATTTACAACTCTACCAGAGTGAGTATTTTATGACTTAGTACTGACTTAAAATATATATGCCCTTTTAAAAATATTTTTGAAGGTTGGGAATGTAACTAAGTTGGTAAAGCACTCGCCCACATGCACAAAGTCCTGGATTTATTTCCTAGCACCATAAATACTAGGTATGGTGCACATCCATAAACATGGGATAGGGAGGAGGATCAGAGCATCAAGATCCTCCTCAGCTAAACAGCAAGTTTAGCTAGGTTAGGGTCTAGGTTAGAAAACATATTACCCTGTCAATTAAATGAGATAAAACAAAACAAAAAGAAAAATTACAAATAAAACAATGTGTTTGACAATAACTGTAATTAATACACATTTTGGGGAACAAGTCACAGTTCTAGGAAACAGGGACATTTCAAGGATAGTGTAGATTCCATTCACAAAATATTAAGATATATGGAAAAGAACCAAAATTTATGATTAAAAAAATGAGGGAAATAAAATTTGATCTTAATTGGGATTTTGTCCTAACTGAGCTGTGAGCTGGAAGACAGGAAAGTGGCCTTCATGTACCTTTGTGCCTGTCTCACACAAATTGATGCCTGATGCAGCTTTTGTCAAAACCTATGGTGCTTATCTCTGGGATCATGGTAACCACCTCTCCAAGCTGGCCTGTATCTAATGTTCCAGGGTGGTACTACCTTGAATTGCATCATGCTTTGGATGAATCATCTCTTATAATTGGGTTAGTCCAAACATGAAATTTCCTACACAGTAGATTTATGACTCTCTGTTCCAGAGAAATTATTTTCATGGAAGACGATTTGGACTCTGATCTTGTCATCAATACTGATTGTGATGGTGTTCTCTGTCCTGCTTCCCAGCTTTGAGCTACAATGCAAAAAAGGTAAGTTGGGTTGAAGGATGAGAAATGCAAAGTGGGAAACCAAAGCTGTAAGAACCTTGAATCCCAAGTCAGCTTGCTCAGTATATTCTGAATCATTTGGTTCTCAGTACTTCAATCATGTTGAAACCATATTCACCTGATTGTGATGGAAACCCAAACAAACCAGGAGAATATTTTAACTCTTAATATCACATATACATATTTATTACTCCTTCAAGAATCAAATGACTTTGTCAGGTGAAATCCTCTACTGTGTAGGGCAGAAATGACTGCAGAGATGGTGGGCACTCATCACAGCACGAGGAAAGCAGAGGACCAGGGTGGAAGTTCACTAGTTAGCATAATCAAATGATTTACTTTCTTAGGAAAAACAGTTTGCAGCTTTTCTCGGCTTTCCTGTACTAGAGGAAAGTAGACACAGAGGTTCCCAAGAAAACATAAGACACACACACACACACACACACACACACACACACACACACACGCAAAACAGCTGTTCAGGATCTGAGGATGTTATCGACTTCAAAAGCCCCAAACTTGCAGATCCCTTGTGGAATAACACATGAAGGCCTCCTTGGTCTCAGTCCATGTGTAGTTCAGCCATTTTGCTAAAGATTTGGGTGTCGGCTTTTCTACACAGTTCTTTCAGGAGCCTAGATTCTCTCTCCATCTTTTTTTGAAGGGAGAAAGTGAGATTTAACCAGCTAACCATTCTAGAAGAGAGATAGTTTCTCATGGCGGAGGTGGAATGGCTGGCTGGCCAAAGCTGGAGAATGCTAAGTCACTGCAGATATCTTGGAAGCTTGCTGCAAAGGCAGACTTCTCCTGGAGGTAGGGTGGGTCTAACCCACCTCAAGGCCCACCCCTTGTGACTGCCTTCCTCCAGCAAGGCTTCACCTCTCAAGGTGCCATGACCTTGCCAGACACATGAGACTGTGGGGGACACATTTCAAACCATAACACTTCACCCCTGGCCCCCACAGACTCATTGCCATCTCATTGTGCAAATCTCACTCAGTCCAACTTTAAAAAGTCTTCATTGACTATATCAGTAGTCCCAACACAGTCTGAAAGTCCAATGTTCAAAGCCTCCTGTAAAATGAAAAGACAAGTTACATACTTCGAACATTCAATGACACAGAATAAACATTCCCATTCCAAAAGGAAGGAATGGGGACATATTCAGGAAAGATTGGTACATAACAAGACCAAAAACCAGCAGGACAAGTTCCAAATCTTGTAGCTCCAAGTCCAATAGGTGAGCCTCTCCTTGAAATCATCTCAGTTCCAAAGGGCTTTGGTTCCACCCCTCCAATGCAGTTGCCCATAGAACACATTGCTCTCTTGAGCTTACTCCTCCCAGGGTATACCACGCTCCTTGGCAGGTGTTCCACGTTGTCTCTGGCATCTCTAACATCTTTACTTGTCAATAGCACACCAAGCTTTAACTCCACAGCACAAACTGCCCTTCTTGGGCCTCTAAACTGCAGACTTTCTGCCACATGCTGCCTGGCTTCCATCATTTTTTGAAATCTTGGAGGAAAACGCCACGATCTCTTCCCTCTTGCATCACTGATGCATTTAAAACCAGGACCCTGTGGACGACTTTGCCAAGACTAGCCCCCTTGAATCACAGCTGATTCTGCTTCTCTGTGGTGACCATCTCTTTAACTCCTGGGCAGTTGCTTTGTAGAAGAAACCAACTCTTGTTTTGGAACTCTACCCTTTAGCTCAGTGGCTTCTGAAAAGATTTGCATTCTTATGGGTGGGAGCCTTCTCTGAGGATTTTGCTCTCAAGATAGGGCCTCTCCTATTATTCAAATTGACAGCAGGCTTTGTTTTACAAATGGAGCTAATCTCTTTAACAGCCATTTTCTTTTCTGCTTCTTCCTGCTTCAACTCTTTAAGTTTGGCATTGTATTTTTTGTCATTAGATCTTACAGTTTTTGCTTCTTCTTGCCTGATTCTCTGAAGCCAATTAAAAAGTAGCCATATCACATTGTCAAGACTACATTGCTTGAAATTTACTCCGCCAAGCACTCCAGTTTAACTTCAGGCAAGTTTTAGGACAAGGGTAAACTTCACTAAACTCTCCACCAACACCTGGCTCCATGTGTCACTCATCCAGTTGCAAACACAGCCTCTGTTCCTCTCTGGACCATCACAAGCTGGGCTTCCACTGCCTGCGTCTCTCACAGCATTGCTCTCCTCTGAGCTTTCACGAGAAAGGCCCATTTGGCCCCATCGCCAAGACGCTAAGACTTTCCCAGCACAAAGTCCCAAAGTTCTCCATATTCTCCCAACAAACAGTTCCAAAGGCACACTAGCCACATCACTGCATTGGCATACTTCTGGGTACCAACTTCTTTCAGCTTTACAAACAACTTCACGTTGTGGTACCAGATGCTCTTAATCTCACAGCAATATCCCACTACCCGGTACCAATTTCTGTAGCAGCTACTCTTAATTTTTTGTTGTTAGAAAGCACCCAAAATCAAGCAACTTAAGGAGAAAGGGAGATTTATTCAGCTTACCATTCTAGAGGGGAGAAACAGTCTCTCAAAGTGGAGGTGGCATGGCTAGTTGGCCAAGCTGAAGGAGGCTAAGTCACTGCAAACATCTTAGAAGCTGAGAACTGAAAACTTCTCTCTCCATCTTTAAAGCTGCTGTTCTAGCAAAAACACTCAAGTAGTTCCCACTTCCCACCAAATATCTGCCAGTTATGGGGCGGATCACACACCTGAGAGTCACAAGTTTGGAACCCTCTTTCCTCTGGATGTTTTTCCATGGTAAATTCACCCATAGCTTTTCTTATTGACAGCATCTACGTTTTTAAATATTTGTTTTCTTTCTGAGGAAACATTTGTCTTTTAAAAAAATATTTTGTATCCTTTCAACTTTTACCACAGTAATGGAGTGCTTTTTTTAGGAGGGGGGAGGAGGAGGCTCAGATGCACAGGGTTTTGTGTAACTGAGGCTGCCCTGGAATGTATTATGCTGTTCAGGATGACTTGGAAATTTTTGCCTCATTTTTTTTTTCCTGCCGCTGCTTCCTTAGTTCTGAGTTTACAGGCATGTAAGATCTTGTCTGTCTTTATGCAGTACTGAAAACAGAATGTAAGATTTCAAACGTACTAGTCAATCACTCCACCAACTGGATGTATTTCCAGTCTGCTGTGCATTTTGTATTAAAAATGTGCTTCTGTGGATCTTACACTTAATGAGCCTTCTAAGGCCACGTGTGGTTTTATAGACTTCTCTTGAGAGATATGCAATTAAAAACCTTATTAAATCAACCGTTGATATGAAAATTTCCTCCAGTTATTCAGCTATTTTTTAACTGGCATACTGGAAATCCCTATCATTTTGTTCACTTTCATATACAAGATGTTTTTAATCATTCAGAATGGATCATTTTCAAGGGGACAGTGTTAATTTTTAAAAAGGGACGTCACATCATAATAAAAGGTTTATACTTACTGAGTTTTGTTACCATTGGCAAAACCCACTCCCAGAACATTATGATTTTTATTCGTTGTCTGTGAAATACTTCGAAATAAATGCTATGGCAATCCCTATTTTTTCATCTGAAGAAAATTAGGCACATCAAGCATAATAAGTATTATACCAAAAATTATACAACTTTTGATGTTGTGACATGATATTAAATATAAGCCATACATACTCATATGCTATGTTTTAATCACCAAGTTAAACCACACCCATAACAGTCTATTAGGGTAGGGTCTCCTCTATCTGTAGTAATCATTGAATATTCCTGGAGAGATGGGCTAATCAGCTGATAATACTTTTAATTCTAGTTTGTATTAGGTTGAATGGACACTTAATGATGTATGCTAAATAAGATTTCAAACAAGTTGCTGTTTGAAAATATTGTCTCTCATGAGATGGTTGCATACAAAGACTTAATAATCTATTAGCTAGTTCAGAAATTTCTTTCAGAAATTGATGCATAGCAATTATATAGCTGTCTTACAGACTTTTTCAAACTCAGATAAAATTATAAGAATAACTGCATCTTTCCCCACTTTTCTAATGATGTTTATTGATTCATGGGCAAAACAGAGTGAGGAAAGATGAATCACTTTCTCCAGATGTGTTAGCCTCAATCTAAACTTGTTCTGCCTTTTCTGTTAACAATAGCTCTCTGATCTTCAGTACCAAGCCCTGTACTGTTCTAAATGAACACAGAGCAATGGCATCAAATTATAGCTCTGTTTTCTTGATGTATTTTCCTCAATTCAAAGAGCCTCCACACCAATAACCAGGAATTGTAACAACTTTGTCTCTTTAGGTAACTGGTGTACCTGGACTGCTCCCTGGCTCATAGCTTTATATATAATCATCATTTCAGTGATTACAGTCATATCAGTCATTGTATACTTACATCACAAGGACAGAGGTAAGTGACATCAAGTGAATGGAAATTTCTGGCAAAAATTCTTTTTCCAAATACCTAATCATTGGTGAAATATTTAACTACAGGGAAATGTCATTGCTTGAATTGAAAGACCAATATATTGGCCCTTGTACTACCTGTACAACATTTTGCCAATTTTATAGGTGTAATGGTAGAAAGTATTATCCTTTTGTTCCTAGAAAAAGTATTTCTTGCAGTTTAATAGTGTTGTTAAAATTCTAGAAATCATGACTTATTTAAAATTATTCTAATTAGTCAAATACTTTTAGCCTAGAGGAGTATATCATTAAGAAAAATTTCTTTCAGAAATTGATGCAAAATAAAGTATCTTCTTATCAAATTAATCTATTTCTACTAGATTTTTCTTGGTATCATGTTTCATACTGATACTTAAAACTCTTCCCTCTCTTCTTTGGCTCTTTGAATGTGAAATTTAAATAATACTTGAGAAAGTTTTAGATTAGTGGACTGAGTATATTTTAAAGTATCCTACACTTTATATTTTAGGGACCTATGGAAACTAGTTAGACAATGTGAAGACCATCAAGATATAGTATTTCTTTATAGTAACCCAGAGCAATAACCCACACCCAAATTCAGAAATCACAAAATTGGGCTGGATTTACAGATATACTAGTTACTCTTATCTGTTTTTATGAGATAATATCCAAAGCCAAGCACCTTAATGGAGGAGATTTATTCAGCTTATGGTTCCAGAGGGGAGATACAGCCCTTCATTATGGAAGCAGCATGGCTGGCTGGTTGGCTGAAGCTTAAGATGAGTTAAGTCAAGTCCTTCATGAAGACAGAAAACTGCAAAACTGCCAATTGTCATAGCAGACTTCTTCTGGAGTTGGGATTAATTAAATGCAAAGCCCACTTCCTCTAGCAAGGCTCTACCTCCTAAAGGTGCCATGATTTTCCCAAACATGAGTCTGTGGAAGACACATTTCCAACCATGACAACAGGAGACTTTTTTTTTCTATTTTTCTCTTTCAAGATTAGGATACAACCTAAAATTGAGGTGGGGTAAAGTGTTAATTCAGTAATGTATTAGTTTTATGAGTGATCTTTCAGGACTTAGATGTATAACTCCATCATAAAACACACAAAATATAATCACACTTACATGCAATTCTTAGAGTAGACAAGACTAGCCAAGAATACACAGACCATATAGTTGATGATATCAGAGATTGTAGATTGGGAAGTAAGGGAAATGTTATCTGATGGACAAAGACTTTCAGTTTGGGAAGATTAAAAATGCTTTTAATGATGATTGTGCTGACTGTTACTAAGCCATAATGAGCCATAGAGTTAAAATGGTTTTAACAATAAACTTAGCATTATGGATATTTTGCTAGCATGAAAATAAATGAACATTGGTTTACCAGTGATATTGTTATATATTGAAAAAAACAAGTCATTAAAGAGAAGATGGAATTTCTGGATAGTATAAGTCTATATATATTTTTTTAATTTATGAAGGACTGTCTCCACAGTGCTTGCATTATTTTTCGAGACTAACACCAGTGTACAAGTGTTTCAATATCACCATATGTTTGCCAGCACCTGCTGTTTCTTTTTTATCTTCCCAAACAAAATGTGGGTTTCCTGAGGAACATCATATCTAAGGGATTTCATCCAATAGTCAGTGGGCATCAGTTTCTTCCTTTTAGCCCAAAAATAGAAACTGGTGCCCAACAATTAACTGTTGGAACTCAAAGCATAATATTTCAATGACATTTCAGAGAGGAAATAAAGGAATTGCTAAGGGACATCCAAATAGCCCTTTTCAATTTTCTACCATATTCCTTTCTCCTTCTGGACTTTCCCACCAAGGTGAAGCATGAAACTGGAATCCCTTTTGTCCACACATAGAACATAGTAGCTCTTTTCCCAAATCAGCTCTAAAACCTGAATCACTTCCATTAGCTTCCTTCACATTTCCTATGAAACAGTCTGACAGAAAGAAATTTTATTGTCTTTCTTACCTTAATAGTAGGCTGTGAGACCTACAACCCAGAAGGACTGTGTCTTGTATCTAGGATAGGATAGGGTAGGGTAAGGTAGGGTAGGGTAGGGTAGGGTAGGGTAGGGTAGGGTAGGGTAGGATAGGATAGGATAGGATAGGATAGGATAGGATAGGATAGGAAAGTATCAAGAAAAGGAACTGGGGAGATGGCCTTACAAACCAAAGGACTTGAGTTCAGATTCCAGATTCCATGTAAAAATGCTTGACATATATGACTGAGGCTTATAATCTGGCCCTAGAGAACAGCATAGGAAACCCCAAAGCAAAGAAATAGGAGATAGAGCAATCTAAGATGATTCTCGATGCCATTTTTGAGCCTTCACATACACATACTCAGATGTTCTCTTGTACATACTCTTGCACATACATAAACACATATACCACACATATAAGAAGTCTGGACAGGTTTTGCTGAACCTTGAGACTCAATACTCTGCATTAGAATGTGACCTTTCATAAATCACATTGTTAATATATAGCCGTTCATGCTTCACCAAGTCAAAGCATTACAATTTATAACTCTTTCTGGGCCTTTAAATGTTCCTCTGTCACAGAAAATTCTAATTAAATATGTGAAATATTTTTATCCAGTTAATTTTACTAAGAGAATTTTATTTCAGAACTAGCCAGGAAATCAAGAGGGCTGAGAAAACTTTTCATCCACTATAATGTTCAATAAAGATTCACTGAATAAATGTGCCCCTGAGCCAACATTTGCTCAGCCAGTTGAGGATGTAGAGGAGCATTGCAGACTGTCTTCTTAACAAAGATTCTAATGAGCCAGAGTGGGTTAGGAAGAACGAGATGGGTCTGTGCACTAAGGACTTGAAACACACAGTGTTAAGAAGAGCTGTGAGGGCTGGAGAGGTGGCTCAGAGGTTAAGCCTCTGCCTTACAGGCAGAAGGTCCTGAGTTCGGATCCCAGATCCCACGTATAGACGCTGGGCGGAAGCCGGGGCGGCCTGCGCTTCTGGTCCTGGTAGGGCGGAGCCTGTGAATCCCGGGGCAGAAGGAGGTGGAGGCGTCCATGGTGGTTCGCGAATTCGTCCGTGGTTCTACACACACACACACACACACACACACACACACACACACACACATGCGCGCGCACATACACACACGCACAATTGAATAAAAAAAAAAAAAGAGCTGTGAAAGGGGAACAAGAGGATTGACTGGAAGATGAGGACAGAATCTGACACATCTTGGGATGGCTATGAATTCTGAGAATTGTACAGGCTTTTCCATTTCAGACATTCTTCTTCTCTAAAAGTACTTAGAAGACCAGAAACCTGGAGGATCCTAAACCCAAAAAAGCATGTCAAAGTATAATATATTCATTTGTCCTGCAGAACTAGAGCTAACACCATACTGTTTGAGCATCTTTAGGATTACCCCAAACATGTTACTCTCCAAGATCTTCCTTGTACCCATATCTCCTCCTCTCCCATATTCATACAACTAAGCGTTATGGAATAAATAGGAACCAGAGAAGAGAATCTATCATAAATCTATAGTAAATCTATAATCCAGCTCTCCTGTATTGCTGCAACTTTACTGATTCTTGCAACCCCCACCCCAGTTTCTGTTTCAGATTCACAATTTGAATTGGACACTTTGTGGTTGGAAGACATAAGTGTCATCTTGTCTGCACTGATGGTCTTCATCACCATGCTTATTTCTTTTATCTACTTCAGACTAAGAAGTGAATGGGATAGAAAAAGTAGCAATTCATAGAATGTATTCCCTCTGAGTGATGTCCAGGTGTCTAGAGGGTGACCTTTCTGGTCATTGTACCTGTGTAACTAGAAGAAAAAGAAGAAACTTGCAAACTCTCTGAAGACTTGAAGACAGTATCTTTCTTAAGGCTCTTGGGGACTCTTATGGTACTGATGCTAGTGCCTGAAATGCCAATGGAAGTCTCAGTTCTCAAGGCATAATTTTAATAGCTATATCAGGTCACAATGGAAAGACAATTGTGTTTCATCCATTCTTGGAAACCTTGTGATGTTTCTTATTTAATCTAAAATGTTGAAATGAAAATTTAATATTATATTTTTTTCTTTAGGAAGCATCTATATTTTTACAGAGGCTGGACTAGGAATAATTCTGAAGCACTTTTCATAAAGGACATGTATCTTGGGAACATTTCCTAAATCATGCCTAAAGTCAAATGCTCTCCCTTCCTTGTGTAACTCATTATACTTATACGCATTGAAAGGAATCAAGAGCAAATTAACCATGAAAAATGTTTTAATACTTCATTCTCTACCAATAACATATAACAATAATGTATTCCATTAAAAAGTATATGTTGTTAATAAAATGTATAATCTTGGGGCTGGAGAGGTGGCTCAGGGATTAATCTTCTGCCTTGTAGGCAGAAGGCCCTGAGTTCAGATCCTAGACCCCACATATAGACGCAAGCAGAAGCGGGAGCAGCCTGTGTTTCCAGTCTGGTAGGGCGGAGCCTGTGAATCCCCTGGCAGAGTAAACAAAGAGGAGGTGGAGGCGGTTCATGGTGGTTCCCGAATTTGTCCGTGGTTCTACACACACACACACACACACACACACACACACACACACACGGGCACACACGCATACACGCACAATTGAATAAATAATAAATAAATAAATAAATGTATAATCTTTATAGTCAGTTGTACTTTCCTCAAATATGATGTAAAACTATGGTAAGTTTTATAAACATAAGATGCTGTTAGCTTAAATCTCAAAAGAATAATCTACCTTATATTCTCATGTTTGTATCCTCTGATTTGATTATCTGTAGACTTTTGTTGATACTGTCATGTGGGAGATGGTCAATTAGGAGAAATCTTATCATGTAATAGGTAGTAAAAATGACTTAAAGTCATTATATATATATGCATGAAACTGTTAAATATATATGAAGAAAACTAAAATGAAAAAAGGTACATGAGAAAATAAAATAAAAACCAAAATTAAATTATTTGTCAGGCTTTGTTCATTTCTTGAGTAGTTAGAGCAACAGCCAGTGGAAACTGGCATTATGTGGGCTCCTTGCTATTGCATTATCCTCTAAGAAGCAACACCTGAGCAAGGTCAGGTAATCAAGAGCTCAGTAGAGGGAAATCTCACAACCAAGGGCCTCTGGCATGTTATGGACCAGGAGTTGAGATGCTAGAATGGAGGGAAGGCCTTGAGTGGAAATGCACTGATTAGGAGTGCATGAGAGTGTTTTAGTCAAGATAATTCCCATAAAAGACCACAGCAGATGTAATTGAAAAAACTCTAAGTTGAACTGGTCTCATTTCAGGTATTTAAGTTAATCAATTTCTGAATAAAAGGTGCTTCTTTTTGACTTTTCAAAAATCTCATTGGAAGGAGCTGGCGAGATATCTCAGTGGATAAGGTACCTGCTCACAAAGCTGATGATCTGAATTATTCAATTCTAGAAGCCCACCTTCTATTTTTATCTTGAATAGGCAAATTTTATAACAAATAAATATTTATATATATATATAAATATCAAGGGGTGGAAGAGCATCATCTTTCTGTATAAGTTTTAAGACATATTTTAATATTTCTTTTATTAATAATTCTTTGAGATTTCTTTCAAATATTTAAAACATCAATTTTTCGTCAACTTTGTTGACATCCAACTAAACCTTAAACATATCAGAGAATCAGGCTGTTATGATTAAAGTTTTTAGACTTGAAATGTGACCATTGCTTGTTAATGTTCCATTTATATTTGGAAAGAATATGAAATTAATGTAATTGTACATTGAAGCTAAATTTGACATCTTATTTATTTTATTGATATATTTATTATATAAATAATAGGTATGCTATCTAATATCCAACTGTTAAAGCTTTCCTTTTACTGTATTTGACTATGACTTCCATCATGAACATTTTTATGCAAACATTCTCACAAAGCGGAAATTTGGTAACAAACATGGATGGGAGTATTTAAATATATCTATGGAAATACCACAATCCATGCATTGTTTTGTATACCTAATGCACACTAATGAAAACTAAAATATTGACGAAAGTTTAGCTAAGATCTGATTAAGGTTTTTTGGTTCATTTAAACTTATTGTGATTCTGGATATCAGACCAAATTGTTCAGAAACGAGGGAAATTATCAAAATGAACTTAATTTACTCTGTACATCATAAAACTTGCTTGTAACATCACAATTTGGGAGACTAAAACTTGGCATCATAGTAATAAAATGGAATCACTTGTTTTAACCCTTCATAAAGTAGCCAAAACTGAGAGGTTATAGAAATGACTTTGTACATGGCACCTAACAATAACTGAATTCTTTCCAACAATGGCTTGTACTTGTATTCTGTTCATAGTTCTTTGAGACATAGACATATTCCAGGAATGTTCACACCTAGTTCAGTACATTATTCATAATTGCTCAAAAATGAGGTCTAAAAACAAAGAGAAAGGAACTATAGCCACTTAGCAGAAAATTCTGATGATGCATTTATACCTCTACACTCAGCTACCAGACAATGGAACATTAACAGACTCCAAAACAGACTGCAACAGACAAACAAATTCTTCCTGGAATTTCACACTAGAAGAGGGAAAATTCTGAATTTCCGGTTCTAGTCAGAAAAGGAACTGGCCTCCCAAAAGGAGATTTTACACAATTTAGTCGATGTATATATGCATTTCTTTGCTTATATTTTACCTTTTTTGTAAAACAGCACTGTTGCTGATAACAGAGAAACTAGGAATATTTTTCTGCCTAGTTTGGTCAAACTATGAATAATTTTTTTTTCTTTATTAATTTGCTTCCTAATTACTTTTTAAAATCTAAATGCCTGTATGTTGAACCAACCTCGTGTGTCAGGGATAAAGCCTACTTGATCTCTGTGAATGATCTTTTTGATATGTTTTTTTAATCCGATTTGCTAAGACTTTGGTGAGAATCTTTGTATCTGTGTTCATCAAAGAGACTGGCCTATAGTTTTCTTTTTTAAGTATATCTTTATTAGGTTTTGGGATTAAGACAATATTAGCTTCATAGAAAGAATCTGGTAGTGTTCCTTCCTTTGCTATTTGATGGAACAGTTTAAGGAGTATTGGTGTTATTAGCTCCTAAATGTCTGGTAGAACTCTGTGCTGAATCCATCTGGCCCAGGACATTTCTTGGTGGGAAGACTCGAGATTACTTCATCGATTTCTTCATATGTTATAGGACTATTTAAATAATCCACAACTTCCTGATTCAATTTCTGTATGTTGTGCTTACTTAGGAATTCATCCATTTCTTTTGTGTTGTCAAATTTCACAGAGTATGAGTTTTTGAAATATGACGTTATAATACTCTGAATTTCTTGGGAATCCATAGTGACAATTCCATTTTCATTCTAATTTTGTTAATTTGAGTTTTTTTCTCTCTTGCTCTTGGTTAATTTGGCTAGGGGTGTATCGGTTTAAGTTAATGCAAATCAATAAACGTAATCCACCATATAAACCAGTCTAAAATCCAAGACCACATGATACTCTCGATAGATGCAGGAAAAGCTTTTGACAAGATCCAGCAGACTTTTATGATCAAAACCCTAGAGAAGGTTGAAATGGAAGGCACTTTTGTCAATATAATAAAAGCTATTTACAATAAGCCCACAGCAAGGATTATACTCAATGGGGAAAAACTTGAAGCATTCCCACTTTGATCATGAACTAGACAAGGCTATCTACTCTCACCACTTCTATTCAATATTGTATTTGAAGTCTTAGCTGAAGCCATAAGACAAGAAAAGGAGATTAAAGGGATTCAAATCAGCAAGGAAGAAGTCAAATTATCTCTATTTTGCTGATGACATGATCTTATACCTGAGTGATCCCAAAAACTCCACCAGGAAACTCCTGGAACTAATACAGAAGTTCAGCAGGGTGGCAGGATACAAAATAAACATACAAAAATCAGTGGCCTTCCTCTATGCCCAGAATGAAAGAAGTGAAAAAGCCCTGAAACAATCCCATTTACGATAGCCCCTAAAAAAGTGAAATACTTTGGTATAAACCTAACCAAGGAAGTGAGAGAGCTTTATAATGAAAACTTTAAAACCCTAAAGAAAGAAATTACAGAAGACACCAGAAGGAGGAAAGACTTCCCATGTTCCTGGATTGGCAGAATCAATATCATAAAAATGACCATCCTACCAAAGGCAATATACAGATTCAATGCTATACCAATTAAAATCCCAAAGCAATTCTTTAAAGAGGTTGACCAAACAATCTCAAAATTCATATGGGGGCACAAAAGACCCAGGATAGCAAAAATAATCCTGAGTAACAAAAACACTGCTGGAGGTATCACCACACCAAACATTAGTCTATATTACAAATCCATAGTTATAAAAACAGCCTGGTACTGGCTCCAAAATAGATGCACAATCAATGGATAAGGGTTGAAGACCCAGATATAAGCCCACACAATTACAGCCATTTGATCTTTGACAAAGGGGCCCAAAAAATTCAATGGAGAAAGAACAGCATCTTTAACAAATGGTGCTGGCAAAACTGGATCTCCACATGCAGAATATTAAAACTGGACCCATACTTGTCACCATGTACAAGACTTAATTCCAGATGGATCAAGGACCTCGATATAAGGCCAGAGACTATAAAAACCATAAGTGAAAGGGTAGGAAATTCCCTCGAGCAGATTGGACTAGGCCAACATTTCCTAAACGACACCCAATAACGCAATCACTACAACCAACACTCAACAGATGGGGTCTTATGAAATTAAAGAGCTTCTGTTCAGATAAAGAGATTGTAACTCAAGCACAAAGGCAACCCACAGAATGGGAGAAAATGTTCACTAACCATATATCTGATAGAGCTCTATTATCCAGAGTCCACAAAGAACTTAGAAACTAAACACTCCCTTTCCCTACCTGCCCGGGAAGTGAGCAGTCCAGCCAGGACTCACTGTGACCTAGATAAGTTCCTCTCCCACTCCGCCACCCCCCACTCCCCATCCCTCCACTCCCATCCCCCCACCTCCCCCTGCCCACCCCCAAACCCCAGGCAGCCCACTGGTCCCAGCTCCTCCCACCAGCCAGCTGGAGCAGGAGATGCTCCAGACCAAATAATTCAGTTCAGTTAAAAATGCACAGAAATTGAAAGAAGGTCTTAAGAGTTAAAATGACAATGCCCAAGTCAAAGTGCAAATCCATAAGAAATAACACACAAGAAAAACAAATCTTCCACTGAAGGAATTAATCCCATAATGATAGACTCCAACCAGAAAAAAACCACGGAAAATAGCCAAGAAAGCCTGACCCAGGATAAAGACTTTCAAAGTATGATCATTACCATGATTAATACTATGAAAGAGGAAATCCAAGAGGAGTTAAACAACCAAATCAATCGCTTTGAACAGGAACACCACAGACACTTGGAGTAGTTGAGAAAAACAAATAAAGAAACAAAAACGGGCATAGAACAGTTAAAACAGACTCAAGCAGAGTTTAAAACTGAACTAAAAGACAAGTTATCTTCAACCCAGAACTCAACAGAGAGTCTTATCAGCAGAACTAAGGAAGCAGAAAACAGAATTTCAGACTTTGAAGATAAAGTGGGAGAATTAACCAGCTAAATGGAAGAGGTTGTTAAAGCCCAAAAGATACTCGAGAGAAATATTCAAGAGTTATGGGACACTCTGAAGAAGCCTAACATGCACATTTATGGAATACCAGAGCAAGAATCCCAAAATACCACCCCTGAGGAAATTTTTCAAACTATCATCAAGGAAAACTTTCCTCTTCTGAAAAAAGAGAGGCCCATCCATATACAAGAGGCATTCCACACCCCAAACAGATATGACCAAAATAGAAACTCGCAAGGGCAAATAATAGTCAAAACACTCCACATTCAAGAGAAAGAAATGGTGCTGAAAGCTTCAAGGGAAAAAAAACAAGTCACTTTTAAAGGTAAGCCTATTAAAATAACAAATGACTTCTCAATGGAAACACTAAAAGCAAGAAGAGCTTGGAGAGATATACTTCAAGTATTGAATGAGCAAAAATGTCAACTCAGGCTGATATACCCCACAAAACTATCCGTCATGATCGAAGGAGAAAGAAAAATTTTCCAACACAAAGACAACTTGAAGGGATACTTGTCCACCAAACCGGGCCTTCAAAGAAATGCTAGAAATGATACTCAAGCTTGAAGGAAAAAACCGGAATTAAAAATAGTTTCTCCATTATAACATTAAATGTTAATGGAATTAACTCGCCAATCAAGAGACACAGATTACAAACTTGGATGAAAAATCACAATCCGTCAATGTGCTGCCTAACCACATATCTGATAGAGCTCTATTATCCAGAGTGCACAAAGAACTTAGAAAACTAAACACCAGGGAAACAAATGGACCAAATAAAAAATGAGCCTTGGAACTTAAAAGAAACTTTACCAAGGATGAAATTAAAATGTCTAACAAATATCTTAAAAAATGCTCCACATTCTTAGCCATCAGGGAAATGCAAATCAAAACTTCCCTGAGATATCATCTCACCCCAGTCAGGATGGCAAAAATCCACACCACAAACAACACCAAATGCTGGAGAGGATGTGGAGAGAGGGGAACTCTCCTACATTGCTGGTGGGAATGCAGGCTCATACAGCCATTCTGGCGAGCTGTCTGGAGATTCTTAAAGAAATTAAAGATTGAAATGCCATATGACCCTGCTATTCCACTTTTGGGAATAACCCCCCATACAGCAAAAATTCACCTCGATAGCACAAGCACAACCATGTTCATAGCAGCACTGTTTACAATAGCAAAGTCATGGATTCAACCCAAATGTCCAACAGTTGACGAGTGGATAAGGAAAATGTGGTACATTTATACAATGGCATACTACTCAGCCATCAAAAAATGATGAATTAATGGAATTTGCTGGGAAATGGATGGAATTAGAAACAATTATATTGAGTGAAGTATCCCAGACACAGAAAATTAAGCAATGTATATACTCCCTAAAAGGTGGATCCTAGTACCAAACCCACTTAGAGACACACTCAAAGATAAATCTCTGTAATACCTATAGTAATTGCAAAGATTATAAACAGGAGAGAAGGGGAAGGAGGGCCCTGCCAGAAACAAGGAGAGAGGAGATCATGCTACAGCGAGATAATAGGCCACCATCAAGGACTGCAAGTAAGTAATGAGACATGTGGTTAAGCTCACAGACTTTCCTTCCTGGTCACTTGCAACAGATGGGGTATGATTTTACCAGAAATGGAGGGCATATAGTCTGGCAGATAGAAGGTAATCATTTTGCAAATGGGAGACTGACCCCCCCACTATCACTGCGGTCTCCTATTCTTATTCCATCTACCTTTGAATCTACTCTTATAATAAGACTCTATTTTAACAGCTTTTTATCTCTGGCTAGGGGATGACATCCAATACTCAACAGGATGGAGCCAAGGGCATTGCAGGAACAGCAAAACTGAAAAAAAAATCAAAAACCATAATTCAGAACATCAGAGACTCTATATCAACCACCTGGAATCAGGCCTGCCTAATCTCTCCCCATCCTGAAGCTCAGGGAAATTTGCGGAAGAGGGGTGGTAAGATTGTAAGTGCACAAGGATGGGAGGAGTCATGTTATGCAAGATACTCCACACAAGTTAAGGCTGAAGCAATCATAATAGGACTCTGCATGATCTGCACAATGACCAACATATCATTGAGCCCTCAAAGTCTAGCATGGACTAAAGGCACTAAGATCCTTAGAAGCAAGGGATTAACAGCCACAATAGTGTTCCTATACTTAAGGGGAACACAAGAAAGAGTTCTAGGAAATGCCATTGAGTCCTTAACTTCATCAGAGAGGAGGACCCAGAGGAAAATTTGACATACACATTAAAGGTTGCTTCAGGGATGGAGGGAGGGGGTACTGGGAGAAAGGAAGGGAGGGGAGAAAGGAAAGGGAAAAGGGGTCAAGGAGCAGGGAGGTACTCGGAGGGGTGGAGGAAGGGAGGGGACCAGGGTACCTATTATGTTTGTATGAGCGAAAAAATAAATTTAAAAAAATCTAAATGCCTGTAACAATAACATAGAGGATGTCAAAAATGTCTCTTATCATGTTGTGTGCTCTCAATCCTAGAAAGTATGCTTTATGTCAGTCATCTCTTTTGTCATTGTCCATTCTTGCCACTTAGGAATGTACCCTACCCAATTGTCCATTGTGCACTCATCCAAAAAGAACTAAGTGTACTCTATTGTTGGGCCCGCCCAGGATTTGCCCCAGGGCATGGCCAAGCACATGGGACTAAAGATGGAGCTGAGGGCTAGTGTCCTGGGTGTTACCCTGATCACATTACAGGGACCCCTAATTGGCTTTCAGGTATTGACCTGCCCTCTGTGCTGAGTGACATCGAACATGGCTATTAGCACCTATAGGATGTGTTGACCGTTGACACAATTTGGTGCCTGTTTGGCGCCTTGTGGCCTTTTGTCTATATATGCTCCCCCCCCCCCCTAGTGAGTTCTGCTGACAGACTTCCCATCCCGTGACTGAGTCTCTGAGGGATGGAGGCGGAGGTGGGGATGGCCGGGACTCAACCTTTCTTTGTCCTCGCAGCCAGGAGCTGTGCAATCATATGAGTGAGTGGGTGAGTGGACACTATACTCTATAAACATAGTCTTTTGGCCATTGTCACAGTCACATGTAGAGAATGTACAGTCCTCTTTTCTGCAACAAACTTTTTCTATCTCTAATACCAAGCTCTAATACCATGGTGAGACATGCTAGGATGGGATCAGGCTCATTCTTCATTTAACAACTCACTTCCATGGAAACAAACTGGGGTTCCATGCAGCCTATATCCATCCTTTCAGCAAATTGAGTCTTGTCTCAATTTTTACCATGTTGATCAAAAGAAGCAGGGACCTAGGAGAATCCAAAGTGAGATCTGACTGACATTTTAGTGTTTCCTCCTGATTGCAATTTAGTTTTGTTCATCTCCATTGTGTAAGATTCCCTTTCTGTGGATTGAGACTGTGGAATTCACATCTCTTTTCTGTTTATAACTTCTTATAATACGTATACTTTTCCACTTGGCTGAGAGATCTTCCTTCCTTTACTATTTATGGGATTATATACCTCAGACCTCTCCTGTTCTACTTGTATTTTTCTTTTTTGTTGCATACACACTAACCAAACATAATACTTGCCTTTTTGAAAAGGTGCATCTATTATTTTCCAAGTGTTCCAATTTCCTGTGTCAGTTTAAAGATATAATTTAGGACCTTAAATGACAAACTCCTCTGTTCTAGGAGCACTTATTTATAGGATATGCTTACTGGGTCCTAGCAGAGGGTTACAGTTTCTGCTCTGGCCATTAGTTTCTGATACATTGTGAGTAAGACATGTAGCTCTCTCCTTTTTCATTTCATCTTGATATCTCCAGAACCTTATAAAAAGAAAATCCATGCTATATCTGAGAAAGGTAATTGTACCTTTATTACTTACCAACAAAAAAAAAGGTTCTACATAGATATTACCAGCCATAGAACTTGATTCTTGCCAGTCTGCACAACTTTGAAAACTTGGGTAACATGTCAGGAAAGACTTGTTACTCTGGTTCCTAGGAAAATTGTTGAGCATGGCTTCTATCACCTAAGATCTAAATTCAAGCAAAGTGTGCTGAACTTGATTCCCAGAAAAATCTGTGGCACTATACCTTTGTCAAAGAAACTCCAGAATCATGTAAGGCAGACTATACCCCTAACTTTTGGGTTATTCAGAATCAAGTGATCATTAAATGAAAGCATAGAAACCACGAACCAAAATAAATATTTCCCTCTTTAAGTTGTTCTCTCTGGTGTTTTGATCACAGAAATACAATCTGTAACTATTATGAATTAATGAAAATTAATAAATGTCACATACTTCCTAATCAGAATGAAAGATAAAAACATTATCATTATCACAATATATGTTGAGATAAACATATATAAACATAAATAATTTTGTCTTTGGCTCCTTTTATTCTGGAAGAGGAGGTTTTTAGAATCAGTTACCATTGTTTTCTGAAATACATTCATCTCTTGAGTAAGAGCAGAATATTAACTTTAGGAGCCCTTTGACTACCCAAATTCAAGAATGCTTGAGCTCCTTTTATTAAAAAAAATCACATCACTGTAAATTTATTTAAGTTTCAGGATGGTATAAAATCCATTT
Source organism: Typhlomys cinereus (assembly GCA_023101885.1). Lineage (NCBI taxonomy): Eukaryota > Metazoa > Chordata > Mammalia > Rodentia > Platacanthomyidae > Typhlomys > Typhlomys cinereus. The sequence continues at coordinate 983,382 of JALPQD010000008.1, read as the reverse complement.
ACATTTCTGTCTTTGTATGTTACATTTATATTTATAGCTTATAAATTTTATTTCCTATGCAACTTTTTGTAAGGTGCCTCCTATTTTAAATCTTTTGAAGTGATAAAATTTGGGGGGAAAAGTATATCATAGATATATAATCTGTGGAAATCCTCCCATTTAGTTTTAGTTACTTCAGATTAGTTATAATAGCTAATAGAATGTAAATTGCTGAAAGGATGGATATAGGCTGCATGGAACCCCAGTTTGTTTCCATGGAAGTGAGTTGTTAAATGAAGAATGAGCCTGATCCCATCCTAGCATGTCTCACCATGCTATCAAGAGTTTTAAAAAAGCTTTTCAGTGGTTGGAAAGGGATTGAATGTCTGGGGTAATTAACTTTTGATAGTCTATCTCCACACAAATTAAGAAATTTTGTTAATGTTCTGTCATAGTTAGAAACATTTGTCAACTTGACTGTTGGCATTTTCATGGCCACTTAATTTTGGTTGATACTACCACTTACTCTCTCCTCCCCATTTTCCTACACCTTCATCCTTACTTAGTTCCTCCTTATTTACCTTCCTTTTTCTTATCACATGTTCTGTTACTTTCTCAAGTATTATATTCTTTTTCCCCTTCCAGTTTCTGTCATCTATACATACTCTCTCACACATAGATATATATACACAAAAATGAGAAGCTGGAGGTTATAGAGATGGTTCAGGGGTTGGAGCCTTTGTTTCACAAGCAAAAGGGCCTGAGTTTGAATCCCTAGATCCCATGTAAAAATGCCAGCTGGAAATAGGGGTGGCCTGTACTTCCAACCCTGGAAGGTGGTGCCTGGGAAACCCCAGATCAAAGCAATAAGGAGGCAGGGCAATACGGTATGATTCCTGATCTCACCCTTGGGCCTCCACAGGCACCTCTCAAGTACTCTCTTGTACAGATCCCTAGACACACACATGCATACACATGCAAAAAAAATAAGCTGTAGTTTGCATGTAAGAGAACATGTAATGCTTGTTTTCTGTGTCTGCATTATCTTGTGTAATATAATGTGTTTTCAGTTCCATGTTTTCCTTCAAATTTAACTTTTCTTCATGACTGAATGAAATTCGATTATGTATATGTACCACATTTTCATTATCCATTCATTGTTGGTAGACATTTAGGCTGCTTCCATTTCCTTGCTAATATGAAGAGAAAAGCAAGTATCTCTATCGCAGAATATAGGCCCATTTTGTAAAAAAGGCTCAAGCATGATAAATCTGGGTCATACTATGGTAGTTCTATTTTCAGTGTTTTGAGAAACATCCACATGATTTCCACCATAACACCAGTTTATATTCCAACCAACAGTGACTATCTTATTTAAACGAACAAGTTATAAGACATTGATACAGGAATCAGAATACTAAGAGGCTCAAAAGAAAACTTTGAGAGTGAGAGTCAGACAATGTTGAAACCAGGCTATTGAATGACTTGATCTTTGGTCATTAAGCCATGTGTGGTTAATGAAAGGCCAGTGGTAATTATCAGAAACCTAATGGTTGTTTATAACTCCTGTATGCTGAGTGCCCACACTGCTAAGCATTGTATGCAAACTGGCTCTAATTCTTGTGACTGCCATGAGGTACACTGGCATAAATACAGTCTATACACAAACACTGTTATCTTCAAAGAGAATAGGGCTTAGGAATGTTAGTAGATCACAAAAGTGAGAATCATTAACATATTGTTGGGTTGGTTGCATAGTTTTAACAACAATCAATACAAGTTTTCCTTAGTAATGTGACTTCTGAAGAAGTACCTGGTAATTTTATAATGTTGATACTATCTCCTGGCCATTTGGTTTAGTGTGGGAGAGGAAAATCAATAACAGTTATTGACACCCACAAGGGGAACTGTTTATGTGAAACTGAGTCATCACATTTTCTGTAAGGGAGGGTATCATGTTAAAAGTTACCCAGGGAAGCAAACAGGATAAGCATACGTATGCACAAAGCATTACCTCATTGCAGGAGATATTTTTGAAATCATCAGAGTAAACCATGAGTTCAAGTTCAAAAACAAAGATGGAGGAAGAGTTTCTTTTTTCTTGGGAGATCTCACTCTTTTCTCTTAAGGCTTTCAACTATTTAGAAAAGGCCCACCCACAAAATTGAAGATAATCTGTATTGCTCAAAATTTACTAATGTAAATGTTAATTATACCTAAAGCTATATAAGTCTATAACATTCTCTAGAGAAACTGACAACCATTACAGGAAGAAAAGAGTGGCTTAAAGGATGAAAATATAGAGTCACAGAAGGATATACAATTTACTTACGACTTATGTCCTTGATACACATAAAAATCATGAAATAATGAGAGTTACAAGACAGATAGATATATCCCTATGTATTACAAGTGTGATACTTTGTTGTAAATAAATAGATTTATATTAATGAAATCTTTTAGGACTAAAGTATCTTTCTTTTTTTAAGTGATGATTAAGGAGCACAAATCCTTATTTCTTTATTCTATAAAAGTCATTAATTAAAAAAAGAAAAGCAAAATGTAGCCAAGGTATGATAATTAAGGCATTTGAATCAGATATCACATTTGGGTTTTTTTTGTTTTTTTTATTATTATATACATTCTTTATTATTTCCGCTCATACAAACTTAATAGGTACACCAGTTCCCTCCCTCCCTCCTCCTCCCCCAGAACCCCTGCTCCCCCTCCCCTACCCCTCCCTCCCCATCCCCCAGTGCCTCCCCCTCAATTCCCAGAGAGTCCTTTATTGTGCATGCCTGACTCTCCTCTGGGTCCTCCTCTCCGATGACGTACAGAACCCAGTGGCATTTCCCTGAACCCTTTCCCGTGTTCCCCTTAAGCATAGGAACACTACTGTGGCTGTCAATCCCTTGCCTCCAAGGATCTTGGTGCCTTTAGCAGATGCTAGACTTTGTGAGGTCAATAGTGTGTTGGACATTGCGCAGGGCATGAAAAGTCCTATTATGATTGCTTCGGCCCTAACTAGTATGGAGAATCTTGCAAATCATTGCTCCTCCCATCCTTTTGCTCTTACAGTCTTGCCTGCCCCCCTCTTCCGCAAATTTCCCTGAGCTTCAGGATGGAGACAGATTAGGCTTTTATTTGGGGGGAGTTTTATACTCTTTGCCGTCCAAGGACATTCAGCATGAATGTTTAATAGAATCACTTTGATGATTTTGAAAACATCATGTAAAGGGTTCATCTGCCCCAGAAATGAAGTCTCCACTGCCAGGACAAATACAAGTAGCTTTTATGAGCTCCAGGTAACTATAGAACATGGAAAAGGAATGGGATATCTCAGACCTAGACTAAATGAATACAACTGCTCACATTTTCAACATTTCCAATGAAGCTAATGATTCATGCTTAAGAATGCATGGTAGATCTATTCAAGGATAGAAACATAAGTAAAAGGAAAGAAATGGATACCAAAGAAGAAACAGACAGAGAATATAAACAAAACATGATGATTTAGCACAGCTTAGGTCTCCATATACTGGTACTCATGGTCTGAGTTCACTATGATCTTTCGGAGAATGGCTATTTTTGAATGCAATCTCATTAGAGAAGCAGGATTCCAAGCTCTTAATGAAGTATGTATTCAATATACAATCCAGCAGATCTGAAAGTAATAGTAAAAATAAAAAAAGATCACTGAAAATATTAAGATGTCTTGAATTCTCAAAATTTTAACTCAGTCAACACAGAATGATAAAATATATTTAAGGAAGGGGATAGGAGGGAGGAGGATGAAGGGAAGCAGGGATGAATACTCAATATGTTTGTAAAAGTAGAAAAATAAAAAATTAATAAACAAATCTAGATTGAAGGTTTATAATTAACAATCTGGAACAAAATCCAGCAGATTATGACAGCTAAATATGGAACCCCAAAACTATAGAATACTGTATGAATAGATAGCTATAGAACTAAGTCAAAGTTCAAACATAATTATATTAATGTGTGTATACATTGTATGTATGCAGTTCATAGGGAAATAATAAAATTTTAGAGGCACCTAAAATATATTTCTTTTGTTGATTGTATACATTTTAACTTAAAAATACACCTGGATTATATACAGAAATTAATACAATCACTATATAACAAAATATTTATCCAGGATTCTAAATTCCTAACCTCTTTTTAATGGTCTGAACATGTCTGACATGTATTGTATTGCATGGAACTCTCCAAAGGTGTGTTATTTCATTTTTAATTAGATCTAGAAGCCATGCTATATTTAACTTATCAAAGACCAGAACAGTGCTATAATTAATCAAGTTGTAGAGTTTTTACTACATCTGTTTGCCTGCGTGATATGCAAACTCTCTTATTGGCTGAGAAAGACAAAGAAAATAACTTTTCTCATCTTCTTGCCGAGTTCAGATATAGTGATACTTTCTACCATACACAACACTGTTGAATGACTTATGTCTAGTCAAAATTTTTCTTTGCTTGAAAAAGGAATACCCAGGCTGGAGAGATGGCTCAGAGGTTAAGACTATGCCTTGCAAACAGAAGGTCCTGAGTTTGGATAAAAAGTCCACACAGAAATGGTGGTGGCCTTCACTTCTGGCTCTAATGAGCAGAGTCTGAGGAACCCAGAGTAAAGCAAAAAAGAGATAGAACAATCCAGGGTGATTCCAAAAGTCATCTTGAGCTTCCATAAGCACACATGGTATCTTCTGATACACACAGACACATATTCAGAGTCACACAGACACACACATACACATACATACAACACAAAAATAAAAATAAATCCTCGGGGCTTAGCGTGAAATGTCTTATTAGGTACTGATAGCATTGATTTAACAGCTGAACTTTAGATGTCTGATCATCGAATTTGTATTTCATCAACAATACCACATAATATCGATTGCTGGACATCCATTACATTGGGAGAGATGGATGTGTTTGGAAATCGTGCAGATGTTTCTAATCTAATATTATTAAGGTCTAGATCCTGCTAAGAGGTTGTCATATAGCAATTAAGTTACAATAGACTTACTATAAAATAATTTATTCTCTGAATTCAGGATGCTTGAGAGAGTTTGAAATTGCCAACAAATAATTTCAGCTTGATGCTAGAATAAAAGATATAGTATACTCTTTATACTTTAAAGTATCTCTGGGAAAATTCATGAGTTATATTAAGAAAGTTCAACAATGCAGTAGAAAAAAACTTATTGAATCATCAACAAGGGTATAGCAGTTTCACGTATCCTATATCATCCCATTCTTCAGCTTGTACTGTTAGACGAATGGGTTTTTGCTTCATCTCATTCCCATGAATGGGGAAACTGGCCTAACAGGGATATCTGGATCAAAGAAGAAATGTAGATGCTATAACTATCAGTTCCATGGTCACAAGTATCACTGTGGTTCCCGGTGTCCTATTCTGCAAAGAAAACCAACAACTACCACAGCAGAAAAAAGTAACAAGCACCAGATCCACTACAGCTGTTCTTCAACTTTTGTTGCTAAGGATCTTCACTTATTTTGCCTTTAGAAATTCCATCAGATTTTCTTCCCTGTGCTGCATGTCCATCATATCTTTCCTGGTCATGCAGTTGTACTTATTATTACTATATGTACTATAATAATAAAATTTTCATTATTCATGGCACATAGTAATAATAAGAAATGCCACTTAAAATGTCCTATATTCTTATTTCTATTGTAGATCAATCGCTCCAGAAAACACCATAACTCCTTTCTTGTATTTTGGCTTAGAACTCTAGGAGCGCCAAGTCTTAAATTTAGTGGATTCTTTGCCATGCCTCACAGGAAAGCACTCTTCTCCCTGAGATGAAGCTGTACAGGTAAATAGAATGCAAAGCCAAGGGAACATCAAGCAAATGTTTTATAGGTGGGCCATTAATAACAATGGTGAGCAGTCTTATTCGCATCTCCACATCTCATACATCCATCTTTTGATTGGAATACCTAGGTATTCTCTCTACTGGCCACAGAATAAACCATGTGCTGAATGTCAATTCAAATTCATACGTATTCTCTGTGGAAGTTTTGCAAGTAATTGTCATATAGTCAATACTCTTTCTGAGTTTTCAAAATACCAGACCTTTATTTGGTGGCAGTTGGATTACAATGCACTATTTTTGTCATGGAATGGACAATATATTGATTCTATTGGAAAAGTATGTGCCCTAGAAAAAGATTACCAGTTTTTCTACTTGATAAAATACTCTCAGACACTTAGAGAGTGCTTGTCTATTGTCATGGCAACCTATATAACACTGCTTCTAGTAAAGGACTCAGTTCACAGTGATAGGATAGCAATGGACTCACACTTGTAATACTTATTAATCATACCATGTCTCTCACCATCCTAAGCCACCTACTTGACAGATGCATGGAAAGATATTTCCATGCTTTGCCCCACTCCAATTACTCTTCTGATGTGAACACACGACCTAATTATTTAGAAGAACAAGGGATTTTTCTTGGCTTACAGTTTATCGTTACAGTTCATTAGCATAGCAGAAGAATTCTTACCAAAATCAGGAGTTGAAAGAACTGATCACATCATATCCACACAAAGAGATGAAAGAGAGACATATTTTCTTTTTTTACCAACTAACTGTGACATTGTATAAGTGTATAATGTTAACATAAATGGAAGAGAGAGTATAGATATTTCTGAAATATAATTAGAAAAAAACATAAACAGAAGAGTACTATGATTAGGCCTCAAAGCATCTCCCCAAAGGAGGAAGCATGACCACTGCAAGGAACTCAATTGCTTTGGAACAAGAACACTTGTAAATAACTATTATCTACATAATTGGATTTTGTGGGTGGTTCCTTTGTAGTCATTGCTATGTTTTCCTATTTGGGGGAGTAATTTTTCTTCATCCATTACTCTGTGGGAACCCAGGGGACTAGCAAAATATTTGTTTTGCCTTCATTATCACTTCGGAAAAGTCCAGGTTAATAACCCTGGCAAAGAATCTGGGAATCTGCTTCATGCACAAACAGATTCAATTATAGAGCAGGTAGGTGTCTGCCTCCCCAGTACAAACATAAGAACAAATTCAACCATTGTTTGATTTGTGCCTGAGCACATGGTATGATTTTACCCACAGATCTCAAACTTTCAGACCTGCTCTGCCTCTTATTTAAAACAGACCTTAGATTTATTTTTTTTTAATATTACTCATAATCTTCTATACAACTTGGTGTCAATAGATTTCACAAGTATAGATCTATGGCCTAGGTAGTAGGTTCTGTTCTTTTCAGGAGCTGAGTTGGCTCATTAAAATAAAAGAAAAATTTCTATTCCCATCTATAGGTAAGTAATTTTACATCCTGACTACAAAGAAAACTACTGCATAAGAAGTACACAGGCAAGGAAGGAAAATTTGTGCTGGATGATGTTTGCATCATGTGAACTAATGAATAATTTAGGAGAAAATCAGGTATATATTCTTTTTCTCAAAAGCAGCAATGACACTCATTATATTGCATGAGTCATTCTTTTTTTCTTTATTTATTCAATTGTGCATCTGTGTGTATGTGTGTATGTATGTGTGTGTGTGTGTAGAACCACGGACGAATTCGGGAACCACCATGGACCGCCTCCACCTCCTCCTTGTTTACTCTGCCCCAGGATTCACAGGCTCTGCCCTACCAGGACCAGAAACGCAGGCCACCCCCGCTTCCACCCGGGGTCTATACGTGGGGTCTAGGATCCGAACTCAGGACCTTCCACCTGCAAGGCAGAGGCTTAACCCCTGAGCCACCTCTCCAGTCCCTGCATGAGTCATTCTTAAGAGTGACATTATCAGATGTGAGAAACCATGGAGACCATGGAATTGTTTCTTGGGCATCTTGGATTTGAATTCTGAGTTGGTTTCTACTGCTGTGTGCCTTTGGAGGCCATGCATGGCCTATAGGCATCATTAAAAAATTTTGCCATGGAATGCTGTGATTAGTCTTTTTAAATAACTTATGAAATATTTATAAAATGAAATAAAATATTTTAGAGTACATTTTCAAACTATCAGGATATCTAGTATAGAAAGCAAATGGATGGCTGAAATTATTTCTAAAAGTTAGTGAGATCATGAGAAAAGGTAAAAAAAGGTAGGATTACATTGATCTAAGAATAGTTTTTTATATTGTTTAGAACACTAGTAATAATGTCTTATTTCCTCAATTATAATTTAATTTATTGAAAACTAAAGTAGACTTCTTTTAATTTTCTTATATCACATTGAGGTCTTCAGTCTTCATCTTTTTGCTTCCTTTTCATTGAGGTAAGATATATACAACACCAAATACATGGTATTAACCATGTAGTTCAATGCCATTGAATTCATTTGTATTATGTGCAACTATCACCAACAACCATCTCCTTTGGGAACTGGTTAGCTTATAGATCTTTAATGTCTTGTTTACTTGTTATTGAGAGATTTTTGGCTGTTAAAATCCCTGTTTCTTTCCAAATGGTAGCATAAGTGTGTGAGACCATGCTTTGAAAGTATAGACACTGGGGAGGGGTGGAGGGAAGGAGGGGAATGGGGTACCTATTAAGCATGTATGATTGGGGAAAAATAAATAAATATAATAAAATTTCCCCCCCCCCAATAAAAAATTTTTAAAAGAAAGTATAAACACAAATCTTTTTCTAGTTCCCCAGAGTGAGTCTCCTTTTTAGGGCTATCATCTTGGAGGCTAAGGTGAAAGAGGAAGAGGGAGCTTCAGTTATAATTCTCTGGTTGGTCACTGCATATCCTTCTTACATTCTCCATTTGGCGTATAACTCCTCTCATATTAGCATATCTCCAGTGCATTGTCCAGGGACTGGGTACTTAAATCAACACACTTGGATGCCCATATTATCCTTAAAGACTTATCTTGATTGCAAAAGTGACTTATGAACCATTTTAGAACACACTCATTGAAATTTCTCTTTAGTTTTTTTTTGTTTTGTTTTGTTTTTATTTTTGAAAGCACACTGAGTCTTGACCAGGTTCCTCTTCTTTACAAACCCTCTCTATTTACCTAATAACGATTACTTTAAAATCATTTCACAAATGCTTGTCCTGTTCTTATCCCCTTTCTTAAACTTGATAGAGCATAGTATTCAGAAAGGAAACATAGTAATTTGCAGAAGTATTAACTGTATGCAGGGGAAGAAAAAAACAATGTCTATAATGGTCATTTTTACAACACATGGATGTCAACACAAGCAAGATCACCTTTAGCTTTTCCTTATGTTAGCATGTTCTCAATGAACACTCTGGGGAAAAGTGGATGAAGAAATACATGTTGACTCACATATCACTACTGCAGAAGCTTGGCATTTTGGAACAGTCTACTATAAATAGCAGAGAGTTCTTCTTTTAAACATTTTATTGACAATTTTTCATGTACATACAAAATAAGTTTATGTTCTTGCTCCATACCCTTCTCTTCCTACCTTCCTTTCTCTTCAACAGTCCACCCCCCACTCCCGTGTCCCTCTGCATGTGTAGATCACGGGTTCCCTTTGGGGTGCCTGTGCTATAATGAACCAGGTCTCTGTGGCAGTATGTGTGGCCCTTCAATGGGCAAACTCATGAGTGGGAAAAGTTCCCCTTCTTTGCCAGCCAGGATCTGCCCCAGAGATTCTTTCCGAGTGTAGTTGCTTCTCCTGAGATCCTCACTGGTCCATGGGAGAATATTGATATGTCAGCTATTGGGTAAGTCCAGGGATAGTGATCTCATTGCAATGTGCAATGAGCTCCTGGGTGTTTTGGCTGGCGTTACACCTCCCTGCCTTTAGACGCTTACAATCTTACTGCCTCCTTTTCTACAAGGTTCCCTGAGCCTTGGGATGGGGTGAGATTTTCACAGCCTGATTAGGGCTGAACATTCCGGGATCAACAATACTCTGCCCTCTGGCCAGTTGTGGTTTTTCTTAATTTTCCATTGCAGTCTGATCCACCTTTGTTGAGTGCTTTCCTCTTCTTTGTTTTTGATGTGTGTGTGTGTGTATGTGTGTGTGTGTGTGTGTGTGTGTGTGTGTGTGTGTGTGTGTATGCGTGTGTGTGTCTCAAAGGGTATTGTGTGTCCCTGTAGGCCACCAAGAAATCATCCTGGATAGCTTCAATCCTTTTTATTTTGCTCTGGGATGTCCCAGACTCTGCTCACTAGGGTGGGAAGTACAGGCCACAGACATTTCTGCCCATTTCTGCCTGGCATTTTTTACGTGGGAACTCAGAAGCTTCTGCTTGCGAGGTAAGAGTCTTAACCCTGAGCCATCTCTCCAGCCCTGAGAGGTTTTCTTATCTAGCATTATAGTAAGAGATGTCTAGATGGCAGTTTACAATCAAGTATTTATAGTTAACACTAGGACATCTGTACCTGTTTAGTGCCTATTTTCTTTCCTTTCACTGTTGGCTGGACAGGTTTACTGTACCAGGCATGTGTTCCCTGACAATAAGGGGATATTTAGAATGCATTCACAGAGTAATTGTTTATGTGTGGGTCTTATGTACCACTGTTCTTCCACTGGATTCTTCTTACCAGAGTTGTTGTAAATTGCAGCATTTACAGCTGAGTGAAACTGTTGATCACTTTTTTTCCCAGCCACTTACTTACCTTTTTTCTCTCACTTTGCTCCCTTAAGACTTACCAAGTCCTATTCTCTTTCTTCACTCCCCTTTAAGATTCTTCCACAGTTACCTTATTCATCCATTTTCATACATCAAGGTTTGAAATGTGAGTAGTTCCCCACAAGCTCATGTGTCTGAATCTTTAGTTTGAGAATTCATGGCGCTTTTAGGAGGTGGAGCCTCGTTGGAGGAAGACAGTCACAGTCAGTGGGCATTGAGGTTGCTTAGCCACACCCAGCTTCAGTTAGTTAGTTTGCTCTTGAGATTGCAGCAGCAGCTCTCAACCTCCATGATGGATGTGATTTAGGGCACCCCAGCTTCCATCAACCATAATGGACTTTATCTCCCCTCTGGAACTGTAACCTGAATGTTACAGTTTGCCTGCATGGTTGCTGATAAATGACTATCAAATGGCTTAAGAGAACAAGGGATTTATTTTCTCTTATGATTACTGGTTACAGTTCTTAGTCAAGCTTGACGGGAGAGCTCACACCAATACCAGGGTCGAGGGAACTGGCCACACCATCACCACATAATGGCTGAGAGAGGGACAGTCTTTACTTGCCAGACCAGCATGTCTGGCCCAGTGTACAAAAGGATGCCAACTTTTTCAACCAGCTCTCGGTATTTTATTCCAGAGCCTACTCCCTCCCACCATGGCTGGGACTTCCCCATTAGCTAGATAATATCCTGCAGGTCTGCTTCTGGGCTTAACTCAATCATTAGTTCTCTACAAATGTGCCCAGAGTTCAAATCCTCAACTGTCAAGTTGACACCTATGCCTAACTATAACACTGAATAAATCTCCTTCTCTCCCTTAAGTTGTATGTAAGTGTTGTTTTACAGCAACAGAGAAGAGTGAAGGGTACAAAAAGAAGGCAGTCACAGGGGTGGGCCTTGAAATTGGCTAACCTACCAAGCTTCTGTTAGTCTGCTCTTTCTGTTTGCAGTTTGCAACTCTTGATGTCCACGATGGATATGATTTTGGTGGTCTACATACATGTCTTTTCTGCCATAATGGACTATATCTCCTATCTGGAACCATAAAATGAATAAATCTTTTCTCCCTTTAAGTCGTTCAAGCCTGAATGTTTGTCCATTTAATTGTTAAAAAGTTGTTAAAACAATTTTGAGGGTTTTTTCCCAAATTGACTTGAATGAACAGCAGTCTATGTATTAGTCTTCATGTACTTTTATTTTTTGTAGTTTGTTTCTAAAAATGAGTCTCTTTAAGAGATTCAATTGAAAAGATGTGTGCTAATAAAGGGAAATACTAAAAATATGTCAGTCACTTAGAGATTACATTTCTTAGTAAGTCTCTTTGTTAAGTGAAGTCTGTTTTTCAAGAAAGTAAGCCAATCGACCACCTATATATATCACAGCATGTGAGCTGAACAGTGGAACATTATTACTGGTAATCATTTATTTGTCAGATTTGTAATTATTCCATATACCATTTAGCAAGTAAGGCTTTTCAGGAATAAACACCTTCTGTTGTGGAAGAAGACTTCTGGGTTGAGTGCTGCAGCAGCAGATTTTTTGTAGCACAATTGACATGCATCCAACCAAACATACATTATACTACAAGGGACTAGTTTGTAAAGTTTTAAATATACATATGTACACTGACTGCACAAAGGTCAAGTAGGTTTCTCATTCTTTTGATAGCAGAAAAACTTACTAGTGATTATAACCATAATAATTTCTTACAGATCTTGAATCACTTCCATAGTTCTTAGCTATGAATTAAATAAACTCCTATCTACCTCTTTAATGTATGTATTACTTGAAACACATTGTTTACTTGCTGGGATGTTAATGTGATGTGATAATAAATTCACATATTTCTGTTTTCAATGTAAAGTTAGCATAAAAAGTGAAAGGTGCTCAATGAAATTTATTTGTATAAATTGACCAGATATGGGCTAGAGAGGTGACTCAAGAGTTAGACAGCCTCTGCCTGGAAAGTAAAAGAACCTGGGTTCAGATCTCAGATTTTACATAAAATTGCTGGGCAAAAATGGAGATAGCATACATTTTGCAACCCAGGAAGGCAGAGCCCAGGAAACCCCAGAGCAAAAGCAATAAGGAAACAGAGCAATCCAAGATGATTCCCAAAGTCACCAATGAGCCTCCACAGACACACATATTCAAGTGCCCTCTGGCAGAAAGAGAGACAGAGAGAGAGACAGAGGCGGAGACAGAGAAAATTTGCCACATGTAACAACTAGGTTATATTTATATAAAAATTTTCGTCATTTGTTTGAATTAAAACTTTAAATGTGCCCTCCTCCATATTTTCACATTTCTCTTTATCAAATGTCAAAACCTTAATTCCTGAATTTTGTTAAATACTTTTCCTTCATTTCTTGAAATAATCATGTTTTGCCTTTTTACATTTTAATTATTTGGGGCTTTAAACATCATAGCAGTCCATTTTGTTACATCTGTATTCTTTTTATGTGTTACTAAGTTCAGTTTTGCAGTATTTTGTTGAGGATTTTACTATTTGTTTAAATCCATTTTTACTTCTAAGCCCAAAATCCCTGATTCTCTGTGATTTATAAAGAAAAGAAGTTTATTCAGATCCAATTTGTAGAGCACCAGGAGTATGTCTTATGATTACATGGTAGATGGTATCACACAACAAGAACATAGAACGTTAGCAACAGGAAAGAAGAAATCCTAGGGACAACCAGTTAAACCAGTTTTTTGAGACACAACCCATTTCTAACCTAATCTAGCCTCAAGAATCTGACTCAAGCTTCCGTGAAGCATAACATATTTACAAAGGTAGAATCCTCGTGTAACTATCAGTCCAAGTTTCTGACAGTTATCAACAATGTCAAATAAAGTTCCAACCTTACCTTTAGTGAGAATAAACTATATCAGGCCATGTCATTGCGTGTAAGAGATATTGATCTGTAGTTTTCTTTTTCATGCTATTCTTGTCTTGTTTTAACTCCATACACATATAAAAACATAAATTACAACTTTTCCTTCCTTTTCTTTTTTGGGGAAATTTTGTAAAGAATTAGTATTAATTCTCTCAATATTTGCTAAATTTACCAGTGATGATATCTGGTTCTGGGTTATTTAAGGGAGGAGGAGTTTCTGATTATTGATTAAATTTCTATTGATTTAAGTCGATTGATACTTTCTAGTTCTTTTCCTGTCTGCACTGGTAATTTGTATCTTTCCAAGATTTTGTCTATTTCAATCTCCCAAATGGTTGACATATGTATGTATATACATAATTCATGTATTTGTGAACATAAATTTTAATTTCCTTATGGTAAATATTTAGTAAAGGCATTCCTAATTATCTTGGTAGATATATTTTAACCCTAAAAGAAACTGCCTTCTCATTTTAGATTGACTTGACTGCATAATATTCTGATGAGTACTATATCAAACTTTTTCCTTTATGCCATCCTTTAGTGATTGGTATTGTCATAGTGTGTGTGTGTGTGTGTGTGTGTGTGTGTGTGTGTGTGTGTGTGTGTGTTTGTGTGTATGTATGGGTTACTAAGGGTCAGCCTAAAACCTAGGGCGTTGTACATTCCAGACAAGTCCTCTAACTCTGAAAAACACCCCCATCCCTGGTAACTGGTTGTTGTTTTTTTTTTCACATTCCTGCCAATCTAACAACTATGGAGGGATACGATACTATATTTTATAATTTAATGTCATTGATGATTCTTTCAGATAATATCTATATATCATTTCAGATGAAGTGTTAATTCAAATATCTTTCTTATTTCTAAAAATTTGGTGTTGTTTATTTTCATTGTTGAGTTTTAACAGTTTGTATTATATTCTGGATAAAAATCCAAATTTGTAAACTCATAAACATTTCCAATAAGCTCAAATTTATTGTTTTATTGGATCCGTGGTCCTGTAAATAGAGAAAAGTTTAAATTTTATTAAAGTCCTGCACTGTTTGCACATATATCTGCTGTTATAACTGATCGTTTAATACATTAGAACAAAAATTTAAATTAGAATAAAAATTAAAATAGCAAAATGTGAACTGTAGAGATAAAGGTATCTCTCCTGATCAAAACCATGGGTGAGAACACAGTTGTTTTACTGAGCACTGGAAAGAGTTACTTTCTGAAAGAAAAGTGTCTTTTTTTATTTTCACTCATACAAACTTAACAGGTACACCAGTCCCCTCCCTCCCTCCAACCCCCCATCCCCTTTCCCTTCCCATCCCCCACCTCCTCTCCCTCCCCATCCCCCAGTGCCTCCTCCTCCCTTCCCCAGAGCATCCTTTAATGAGTATATCAAACTCTCCTCTGGGTCCTCCTCTTCGATGAGGTGCAAAGACACAGTGGCATTTCCCAGAACCCTTTCTTAATGTTCCTGTTAAGCATAGGAACACTACTGTGGATGTCAATCCCTTGCCTCCAAGGATCCTAGTACCTTTAGCAAATGCTAGACTTTGTGGGGTCAATAGTGTGCTGCACATTGCACAGGGCATGCAAAGTCCAATTATGATTGCTTCGGCCCTAACTTGTGTGGAGTATCTTGCATATCATTACTCCTCCCATCCTTGTGCTCTTACAATCTTACCGCCCCCTTTTCCTCAAATGTCCCTGAGCTTCGAGATGGGGAGAGATTAGGCTGGCCTAGTTCCAGGTGGTTGATATAGAGTCTCTCATGTTCTGGATTATAGTTTAGTGATTTTTTTTTTCAGTTTTGCTGCTCCAGCAATGCCCTTGGCTCCATCCTGATGGGTATTGGATGTCACCCCTTACAGTCCTTGATGGTGGCCTATTTTTCTCTACTGTAAAATGGTCCCCTCTCTCCTTGTTTCTAGTGTGGCCCTCTTTCCCCATCCCTCCTGTTCATAATTTTGCAAATACTGTAGGTATTACAGAGAATTATCCTTAAGTGTCTCTAAGTGAGTTTGGTACTAGGATCCACCTATTAGGTAGTACATACGGCACTTAATTTTCTGTGTCTGGGATACTTCACTCAATATAATTGTTTCTAATGACATCCATTTCCCAGCAAATTCCATTAATTCATCATTTTTGATGGCTGAGTAGTACTACATTGTATAGATGTACCACCTTTTCCTTATCCACTCGTCAACATTTGGGTTGATTCCATGACTTTGCTATTGTAAACAGTGCTGCCATGAACATGGTCGTGCTTGTGCTATCAAAGTGAATTTTTGCTGTATGAGGGGTTATTCCCAAAAGTGGAATAGCAGGGTCATATGGCATTTCAATCTTTAATTTCTTTAAGAATCTCCAGACGGCTCACCAGAGTGGCTGTATGAGCCTGCATTCCCACCAGCAATGTAGGAGAGTTCCCCTTTCTCCACATCCTCTCCAGCATTTGGTGTTGTTTGTGGTGTGGATTTTTGGCATCCTGACTGGGATGAGATGATATCTCAGGGAAGTTTTGATTTGCATTTCCCTGATGGCTAAGGATGTGGAGCATTTTTTAAGATATTTGTTAGACATTTTAATTTCATCCCTGGTAAAGTTTCTTTTAAGTTCCAGGGCCCATTTTTTAATTAGGCGATTCATTTCCTTGGTGTTTAGTTTTCTAAGATCTTTGTGCACTCTGGATAATAGAGTTCTATCAGATATGTGGTTACTGAAGATTTTCTCCCATTCTGTGGGTTGCCTTTGTGCTCCAGTTACAATCTCTTTATCTGAACAGAAGCTCTTTAATTTCACAAGATCCCATCTGTTGAGTGTTGGTTGTAGTGACTGTGCTATTGGATGTCCATTTAGGAACTGTTGGCCTAGCCCAATCAGCTCAAGGGAGTTCCCTATCCTTTCAACTAAGGTTTTTATAGTCTCTGGCCTTATATCAAGGTCCTTGATACATTTGGAATTAATTCTTGTACATGGTGACAAGTATGGGTCCAGTTTTAATCTTCTGCATGTGGAGATCCAGTTTTACCAGCACCATTTGTTGAAGATACTGTTCTTTTTGCATTGGATTTTTTGGGTCCCTTTGTCAAAGATCAAATGGCTGTAATTGTGTGGGCTTATATCTGGGTCTTCAATCCTTATCCATTGATCTGTGTGTCTATTTTGGAGCAAGTACCAGGCTGTTTTTATAACTATGGATTTGTAGTATAGACTAAGGTTTGGTATGGCAATACCTCCAGCAGCGTTTTTGTTACTCAGCATTGTTTTTGCTATCCTGGGTCTTTTGTGCCTCCATATGAACTTTGAGATTGTTTGGTCAACTTCTTTGAAGAATTGCTTTGGGATTTTAATTGGTATAGCATTGAATCTGTATATTGCCTTTGGTAGGATGGTCATTTTTACGATGTTGATTCTGCCAATCCAGGAACATGGGAGGTCTTTCCACCTTCTCGTGTCTTCTGCAATTTCTTTCTTTAGGGTTTTAAAGTTTTCGTTGTAAAGGTCTCTTACTTCCTTGGTTAGGTTTATACCAAGGTATTTCATTTTTTTAAGGGCTATAGTAAATGGGATTGTTTCTCTCAAGGTTTTTTCACTTCCTTAATTCTGGGCATATAGGAAGGCCACTCACTGATTTTTGCACATTTATTTTGTATCGTGCTATACACTGCTGAACTTCTCAATTAGTTCCAGGAGCTTCCTGGTGGAGTTTTTGGGATCACTCAGGTATAAGATCATGTCATCTGCAAATCGGGCTAGCTTGACTTCTTCCTTGCCCATTTGAATCCCTTTTATGTCCCTTTATTGTCTTATGGCTTCAGCTAAGACTTCAAGTACAATATTGAACAGAAGTGGTGAGAGTGGACAGCCTTGTCTAGTTCCTGATCGAAGCAGGAATGCTTCAAGTTTTTCCTCACTGAGTATAATCCTTGCTGTAGGCTTGTTGTATACAGCTTTTATTATATTGATAAAGGTTCCTTCCATTCCAACTGACTCTAGCGTTTTGATCATAAAAGGCTGTTGGATCTGGTCAAAAGCTTTTTCTGCATCTATTGAGAGTATCATGTGGTCTTGGACTTTGGACTGGTTTACATGATGAATTACATTTATTGATTTGCATCTGTTGAACCAATCTTGTGTGCCAGGGATGAAGCCTACTTGGTCCCCGTGAATGATCTTTTTGATATTTTTTTTAATCCGAATTGCTACGACTTTGTTCACAACCTTTGCATCTGTGTTCATCAGAGAGACTGGCCTATAGTTTTCATTTTTAAGTGTATCTTTATTAGGTTTTGGGATTAAGATGATATTAGCTTCATAGAAGGAATTTGGTAGTGTTCCTTCCTTTGCTATTTGATGGAACAGTTTAAGGAGTATTGGTGTTATTAGCTCTTTAAATGTCTGTTAGAACTCTGTGCTGAATCCATCTGGTCCAGGACATTTTTTGGTGGGAAGATTCGAGATTACTTCCTCAATTTCCTCATATGTTATAGGACTATTTAAATAATTCACAACTTCCTGATTGAATTTAGGTAGGTTGTGTTTACTTAGAAATTCATCCATCTCTTTTGTGTTGTCAAACTTCACAGAGTATAAGTTTTTGAAATATGATGTTATAATTCTCTGGATTCCTTGGGTATCAGTAGTGATAACTCCATGTTCATTTCTGATTTTGTTAATTTGGGTTTTCTCTCCCTTGCTTTTGGTTAATTTAGCTAGGGGTGTATCAAATTATTGATTTTTTCAAAGAACCAGCTTTTTGACTGGTTGATTTTCTCTATTCTTTTCCTGATCTTGATTTCAGATATTTCTCCCCTTATTTTGCTAATCTCCTCTCTTCTACTGCTTTTGGGATCAGATTGCTCTAGTTTCTGTAAAGCTTTAAGCTGCATTGTTAAGTTATTTGTTCTGATGTTTCCATTTTTTGATGTAAGCATTAAGAGCTATGAACTTACCTCTTGGGACAGCTTTCATTGTGTCCCAGAGATTTTGGTAAGTTGTATTTTCATAATCGTTCGCTTTCAGGAAATCTTGAATTTCCTTTTTAATTTCTTCCTGAATCCAGTTCTCATTCAGCATCATAGTGTTAAGTTTCCAGGAGTTAGTGTATTTTCTCTTGTTTGATGTGTTGTGGATGTCCAGCTTTAAGCCATGGTGGTCTGATAGGGCACAGTCCTATAATTCGTTTTGTGGCCCAATATGTGATGTATTTTGGAGAAAGTTCTGTGTGCTGCTGAGAAAAATGTGTATTCTTTGGTGCGTGGGTGAAAAGTTTGATAAAGATCTATAAGGTCCATTTCTTTCAGGGTTTGATTAAGTTCCAAAGTGTCTCTGTTAAGCTTTTGACCTGTTGATCTATCCCATGTTGAGAGGGTGGTGGTGAAGTCCCCAAGAATTATCATTTGGGGGATGATTTCTTGCTTTAGACGTTGTAGGGTTTTCTTAATGAATGTGGAGAGGCCCATATTGGGTGCATATATGTTCAGTATTGTGAAGTCTTCCTGGTGAATTGTACCTGTGACTACAATGTAGTATCCATCTGTGTCTCTTAGGATTTCTTTTGGTTTGAAGTCCACTTTGTCTGATAGCATAATGGCTACCCCTGCCTGTTTTCTGCTTCCATTAGCTTGCAGAATTTTGGACCAGCCTTTCATTTTTAGGATGTGCCTATCTTTTGTGGTGAGATGTGTTTCCTGAAGGCAGCAGATTGATAGGTTGTGCTTTTTAATCCAAGTTTGTAATATGTGTCTCTTAAGTGGTGAGTTAATACCATTGACATTTAATGTTATAATGGAGAAATTATTTTTAATTCTGGACATTTTTTATATTTAGTGGATTTTTTGTAAGCATATTATTTGACATTAATGTTTTGGAGGTATTATACTTCCCTTCTGCCCTCCTGGATACACTTGTTTTTTCTTCAAGTTTGAGTATCATTTCTAGCATTTTTTGAAGGCTTGGTTTGGTAGACATGTATCCCTTCAAGTTGTCTTTGTGCTGGAAAATTTTTCTTTCTCCCTCCATCATGAAAGATAGTTTTGCCAGGTATATCAGTCTGGGTTAGCATTTTTGCTCATTTAATACTTGAAGTACATCTCTCCAAGCTCTTCTTGCTTTTACTGTTTCGACTGAGAAGTCATTTGTTATTTTAATATGTTTACCTTTAAAAGTGACTTGCTTTTTTCTCTTGAAGCTCTCAGCACCATTTCTTTATATTGAATGTAGAGTGTTTTGACTATTATTTACTGTGGCGAGTTTCTATTTTGGTCATATCTGTTTGGAGTGTGAAATGCCTCTTGTGTTTGGATGGGACTCTCATTCTTTAGTTGAGGGAAGTTTCCTTTTTTTATATAATACAGTTTTTATTATTATTTCAGCTCATACAAACTTAATAGGTACACCAGTTCCCTCCCTCCTTCCTCCTCCCCCCCGAACCCCTGCTAGAGGTGTATCAAATTATTGATTTTTTCAAAGAACCAGCTTTTTGACTGGTTGATTTTCTCTATCCTTTTCCTAATCTTGATTTCAGATATTTCTCCCCTGCCCAATCCCCCCGTGTCTCCCGCCCCGATTCCCAGAGTCCTTTCTTGTGCATGCCTGACTCTCCTCTGGGCCTTCCTCTCCGATGACGTACAAGGACCCAGTGGCATTTCCCTGAACCCTTTCCTGTGTTCCCCTTAAGCATAGGAACACTACTGTGGCTGTCAATCCCTTGCCTCCAAGGATCTAGGTGCCTTCAGCAGATGCTAGACTTTGTGAGGTCAATAGTGTGTTGGACATTGCGCCGGGCATGCAATGTCCAATCATGATTGCTTCGGCCCTAACTTGTGTGGAGTATCTTGCAGATCATTGCTCCTCCCATCCTTTTGCTCTTATACTCTTACCGCCCCCTCTTCCGCAAATGTCCCTGAGCTTCAGGATGGGGAGAGATTAGTCTGGCCTAGTTCTAGGTGGTTGATATAGAGTCTCTGAAGTTCTGGATAGTGGTTTGTTGATTTCTTGTTGCTCCTGTAATGCCCTTCACTCCGTTGTGATGGGCACTGTATGTCACCCCCTGGCTAGAGACAGAAAGCTGTTAAACTGGAGTCTTATTATAAGAGCACATTCAAGGGTAGATGTAATACTTATACCCAAAAGTGGAATCGCAGGGTCATATGGTGTTAGGCAATGGGAGGGGTCCATCACCCATTTGCAAAATAGTTACTATTTAATCTGCTGGACTATATGCCCTCCCCTTCTGGTGAGTTCATACCCCTTTAGTTGTAAATGATCAGGAGCGAATTGTGAACTTAACTAGGTGTCACATTACTTTCTTGCAGTCCTTGGTGGAGGCCTATTTTCTCTACTGTAACATGGTCACTTCTCTTCTTGTTTCTGGTGTGGCCCTCCAACCCCATTCCTCCTGTTCATAATCCTTGCAATTACTGTAGGTAATACATAGATTTACCTATGAGTGTCTCAAGATGGGCTGGGTGGGTTTGGTATTAGGAACCACCTATTAAGGAGTACATACGGCACTTAATTTTGTGGGTCTGGGATATTTCACTTAATATAATTGTTTCTAATGACATCCATTTCCCGGCAAATTCCAGTAATTCATCATTTTTCATGGCTGAGTAGTACTCCATTGTATAGATGTACCACTTTTTCCTTATCCACTGGTCAACTGTTGGACATTTGGGTTGATTCCATGTCTTTGCTATTGTAAACAGTGCTGCTATGAACATGGTTGTGCTTGTGCTATCGAGGTGAACCTCTGCTGTATGGGGGGTTATACCCAAAAGTGGAATCGCAGGGTTATATGGCATTTCAATCTTTAATTTCTTTAAGAATCTCCAGACGGCTCGTCAGAGTGGCTATATGAGCCTGCACTCGCACCAGCAGTGTAGGAGAGAGTTCCCCTCTCTCCACATCCTCTCCAGCATTTGTTGTTGTTTGTGTTGTGGATTTTTGCCATCCTGACTGGGGTGAGATGATATCTCAGGGAAGTTTTGATTTGCATTTCCCTGGTGGCTAAAGAAGTGGAGCATTTTTTAAGATATTTTTTAGACATTTTAATTTCATCCCTGGTAAAATTTCTTTTAAGTTCCAGGGCCCATTTTTTAATTGGGCCATTGGTTTCCCTGGTGTTTAGTTTTCTAAGTTCTTTGTGCACTCTGGACAGCAGAGTTCTATCAGATATGTGGTTAGTGAAGATTTTCTCCCATTCTGTGGGTTGCCTTTGAGCTCCTGTTACAATCTCTTTATCTGAACAGAAGCTCTTTAATTTCACAAGATCCCAACTGTTGAGAGTTGGTAGCAGTGACTGTGCCATTGAATGTCTGTTTCGGAAATGTTGGCCTAGCCCAATCAGCTCAAGGGAGTTCCCTATCCTTTCAACTATGGTTTTTATAGTCTCTGGCCTTATATCAAGGTCCTTGATCCATTTGGAATTAAGTCTTGTACATGGTGACAAGTATGGGTCCAGTTTTAATCTTCTGCATGTGGAGATCCAGTTTTACCAGCACCATTTGTTGAAGATGCTGTTCTTTTTCCATTGGATTCTTTGGGCCTCTTTGTCAAAGACCAAATGGCTTTAATTGTGTGGGCTTATATCTGGGTCTTCAATCCTTATCCATTGATCTGTGTGTCTATTTTGGAGCAAGTACCAGGCTGTTTTTATAACTATGGATTTTTAGTATAGACTAAGGTTCGGTATGGTAATACCTCCAGCAGTGTTTTTGTTACTCAGGATTGTCTTTGCTATCCTTTGCTATTCATATGGTGCCTCCATATGAATTTTGAGATTGTTTGGTCAACTTCTTTGAAGAATTGCTTTGGGATTTTAATTGGTATAGCATTGAATCTGTATATTGCCTTTGGTAGGATGGTCATTTTTACGATGTTGATTCTGCCAATCCAGGAACATGGGAGGTCTTTCCACCTTCTGGTGTCTTCTGCAATTTCTTTCTTTAGGGTTTTAAAGTTTTCGTTGTAAAGGTCTTTTACTTCCTTGGTTAGGTTTATACCAAGGTATTTCATTTTTTTAGGGGCTATAGTGAATGGGATGGATTTTCTCAAGGTTTTTTCACTTCTTTCATTCTGGGCATATAGGAAGGCCACTCACTGATTTTTGCACATTTATTTTGTATCCTGCCACCCTGCTGAACTTCTGAATTTGATCCAGGAGCTTCCCGGTGGAGTTTTTGGGATCCCTCAGGTATAAGATCATGTCATCTGCAAATAGGGATAGTTTGACTTCTTCTTGCCGATTTGAATTCCTCTTATGTCCCTTTCTTTTCTTATGGCTTCAGCTAAGACTTCAAGTACAATATTGAACAGAAGTGGTGAGCGTGGACAGCCTTGTCTAGTTCCTGATCAAAGTGGGAATGCGTCCAATTGTTCCCCATTGAGCATAATCCTTGCTGTGGGCTTGTTGTATACAGCTTTTATTATATTGATAAAGGTTCCTTCCATTCCTACTGTCTCTAGCGTTTTGATCATAAAAGGCTGTTGGATCTGGTCAAAAGTTTTTTTCTGCATCTATTGAGAGTATCATGTGGTCTTGGAATCTGGACTGGTTTACATGATGAATTACATTTATTGATTTGCGTATGTTGAACCAACCTTGTGTGCTGGGGGATGAAGCCTACTTGGTCCTCGTGAATAATCTTTTTAATATGTTTTTGAATCCGATTTCCTAAAACTTTGTTGAGAATCTTTGCGTCTGTGTTCATCAGAGAGATCGGCCTATAGTTTTCTTTGTTAAGTGAGTCTTTATTAGGTTTTGGGATTAAAACGATATTAGCTTCATAGAAGGAATTTGGTAGTGTTCCTTCCTTTGCTATTTGATGGAACAGTTTAAGGAGTATTGGTATTATTAACTCCTTAAATGTCTGGCAGAACTCTGTGCTGAATCCATCTGGTCCAGGACATTATTTGGTGGGAAGATTCAAGATTACTTCCTTAATTTCCTTATATGTTATAGGACTATTTAAATACTTCACAACTTCTGATTCAATTTAGGTAGGTTGTGTTTACTTAGAAATTCATTCATCTCTTTTGTGTTGTCAAACTTCACAGAGTATAAGTTTTTGAAATATGATGTTATAATTCTCTGGATTCCTTGGGTATCAGTAGTGATAACTCCATGTTCATTTCTGATTTTGTTAATTTGGGTTTTCTCTCTCCTGCTTTTGGTTAATTTAGCTAGGGGTGTATCAAATTATTGATTTTTTCAAAGAACCAGCTTTTTGACTGGTTGATTTTTTCTATTGTTTTCTTAATCTTGATTTCAGATATTTCTCCCCTTATTTTGCTAATCTCCTCTCTTCTACTACTTTTGGGATCAGATTGCTCTAGTTTCTCTAAAGCTTTAAGCTGCACTGTTAAGTTGTTTATTTCTGATGTTTCCATTTTTTTGATGTAGGCATTAAGAGCTATAGACTTACCTCTTAGAACAGCTTTCATTGTGTCCCAGAGATTTTGGTAAGTTGTATTTTTGTTATCATTCGCTTTCAGGAAATCTTGAATTTCCTTTTTAATTTCTTCCTGAATCCAGTTCTCATTCAGCATCATAGTGTTAAGTTTCCAGGAGTTAGTGTATTTTCTCTTGTTTGATGTGTTGTGGATGTCCAGCTTTAAGCCATGGTGGTCTGATAGGGCACAGGTTAGAATTCACTTTATATTAGATTCGTTTTGTGGCCCAATATGTGATGTATTTTGGAGAAAGTTCTGTGTGCTGCTGAGAAAAATGTGTATTCTTTGGTGCATGGGTGAAAAGTTCAATAGAGATCTGTAAGGTCCATTTCTTTCAGGGTTTGATTAAGTTCCAAAGTGTCTCTGTTAAGCTTTTGACCTGTTGATCTATCTATCCCATGTTGAGAGGGCGGTGTTGAAGTCCCCAAGAATTATCGTTTGGGGATTGATTTCTTGCTTTAGACGCTGTAGAGTTTTCTTAATGAATGTGGAGGGGCCCGTATTGGGTGCATATATATTCAGTATTGTGAAGTCTTCCTGGTGAATTGTACCTGGGACTAAAATGTAGTATCCATCCGTGTCTCTTATAATTTTCTTTGGTTTGAAGTCCACTTTGTCTGATAGCATAATGGCTACCCCTGCCTGTTTTATGCTTCCATTTGCTTGTAGAATTGTTGACCAGCCTTTTAATTTTAGAGCGTGCCTATCTTTTGTGGTGAGATGGGTTTCCTGCAGGCAGCAGATTGATGGATTGTGATTTTTAATCCAAGTTTGTAATCTGTGTCTTTTGATCAGTGAGTTAATTCCATTAACATTTAGTGTTATAATGGAGAACCTATTTTTAATTCCAGACATTTATTATGTTTAGTAGTTTTTATAAGTATATTGCTTCACTTTTAATGGTGTTATATTTGCCTTCTGTTCTCCTGGATATGCCTGTTTTTTTCTTCACGATTGAGTATCATTTCTAGCATTTTTTGAAGGCCTGGTTTGGTGGACATGTATCCCTTCAAGTTGTCTTTGTGCTGGAAGGTTTTTCTTTCTCCCTCGATCATGACGGATAGTTTTGCAGGGTAAATCAGTCTGGGTTGACATTTTTGCTCATTCAATACTTGAAGTATGTCTCTCCAAGCTCTTCTTGCTTTTACTGTTTCGACTGAGAAGTCATTTGTTATTTTAATAGGTTTACCTTTGAAAGTGACTTGTTTTTTCTCCCTTGAAGCTCTCAGCACCAGTTCTTTATCTTGAATGTGGAGTGTTTTAACTATTATTTGCTGTGGTGTGCTTCTGTTTTGGTCGTATCTGTTTGGGGTGCAGAATACCTCTTGTATATGGATGGGCCTCTTTTTTTAGATGAGGAAAGTTTTTCTTGATGTTCGTTTGAAAAATTTCCTCAGGGGTGGTATTTTGAGATTCTTGCTCTGGTATTCCATGAATACGCATGTTAGGCTTCTTCAGGGTGTCCCATATCTCTTGGATATTTCTCTCAAGTATCTTTTTGGCTTTAACACCTCTTCCATTGAACTGGTTAGTACTCCCACTTTATCTTCAAGGTCTGAAATTCTGTTTTCTGCTTCGTTAGCTCTGTTGATAAGACTCTCTGTAGAGTTCTGGGTTGAAGATAATTTGTCTTGTAGCTCAGTTTTAAACTCTGCTTGAGTCTGTTTTAACTGCTCTATGCCAGTTTTTGTTTCTTGCACTGTTTACTCCTCCAAATGTCTGTTGTGTTCCTCTTCAAAGTGATTGATTCGATTATGTAATTCCTCCCTAATTTCCTCTTTCATAGTATTGAACATGGTAATGATCATATTTTGAAAGTCGTTATCCTGGGTCAGGCTTTCTTGGCCTTTTTCCGTGGGTTTGTTCTGGTTGGAGTCTAACATTATGGGATTAATTTCTTCAGTGGGAAATTTGTTTACTTGAGTGTTGCTTCTCATGGATTTGCACTTTGACTTTGGCATTATCGTTTTAACTCTTAAGATCTTTCAATTTCACTAAACTGAATTATATTTGGCCTGGGGTTCTGGGGGTGGGCAGGGACAGAGCTTACCCAGGTCGCGGGTGAGGCCCGGCTGGACTGCGGACTGCGCTCTCCCATGTGATAGGATGATTGTAGAGGTCTTCAGATGTATGACCTTTGACCCTTAGACCTCTGCTTGAGTTTTCTTTGGACTTTATTGAATTCTGAGTAGCAGTGTGTCTTCCATGGACCACGTACATGGGTCCCTAGTGGGCGAGAGAGGCGGACGGGCTGATGTTGATGGCAGAATTCTTCACCTGGGACCTGGGACTTGGCTTAGTGGTACACTCAAGCTCCAGGAATGGAGGATTGTGAGCAAGTCCTGTCTGGTCGGGAGGACAGGTGGGCAGGAGGAAGAAAGGGGCTGAGGCCCGGGTCCTGGCCCAGGCAAAACCGGAGGCAGCCTGGGTGTCACTGGGACACGGGGCCACTTGGGGGCTGGGCGGACTCACCTGGGATGGAGGATTGGGAGGGTGGTCGGGCGTGCAGGCAGGCGGGAGGAAGAAAGGGAAGAAGAGTGTCTTAAGACTTTCAGTTTTATAATTATAAAATACTTTATCTAGATAATCTATAAGTTAAATCTCATAGTCCATGAACTTATTCTAGTCTTCTTTCCAGATATGATGATGAAGCCCATATATTCTCGTTTTTCTGGATACTGTATGAGTTTTATTTTATACCTGCAGATGACGACTTCAACTTCAGGTATGAACAATTGCTCTTTACTTTCTCATTTGCAATTAGAGAAAGAATGTATACTCCTTGTGGACTGTTTGGCACCAAAGGGACTTAATATCATGACTCTGTTGTAGCACAAATAAAACACTAGAAAGAGTGACAGTAACTTTTAGGTCAATGAAATAATTGAAAGCACAAAATAAACCACTGTCCCAAAATTAGAGAGACAGAAAGAGGCATAAATCTGTGAGAAGAGATCTCTAGAAAGACAAGAAATAGGCTTCAAAAACTTTCAGTGTGGAGCAGGATTTCTTCCAGGCTTTCACAGAGAGAACAAAGTGAGGAAGAAAACAACTACTTTGAAATATATTCTTCTTCATTAGTTCCATCTTCAATGGAAATAAAACAGTTTTCCCACTGACCTGTGGGGATTGTATTACTTGACTGAACTGAAATGGAAGTAAGCTGATATCCAGTTATTGTCAGTGAATTAGTCTTGTCTCAGTTAAAAGACAGACCATGGAGAAGCACTCAGAAGCTGAATGGCCCAAAGGCTGAGACACACTGAAAGACTGATGTCTAGTCATAGAACCACAGAATTATTTCCATCATCCTATCTCTAAAAACTTTGCATCAGGGCTTTCTATAACTAGTCTGGCTTTCAACAAAATTAAGAAACCATAGTTTTCAGGGATTGCACATGCATAGTGAGAAAGTTGGAATTATCAAGATAGAAATTTAATGTAAGTATGATTAATATTCTAAGGGATCTATGGCAAAAGTAGACAACATGCAAGAAAAGTAGACAAAATAAGCAGAGTATCTGACATTTTGAGAAAAGTAAAAAGAAATCTCTTAACTCTAAATCATCAAAGTATAAATTAAAAAAAAGATGTCCTTTGTTGGGTTATTAGCAGTCAAGAGACAAAGCTAAGCAAAGAGCATCTGATCTTAAATATTAATCAATGTCAGTGTCTGAAACTGTGATGTGAAGAAGACAGAATAAAAGTTTTTGTGGAGAAAATCCAAGAACTGTAATATAGCGCTGAAGTATGCAATATACATAAACTGAAAATAAAAAGAGGACAGAAAATAGAAGTCATATTCAATGCAACGATGACTAAACATTTCACCAAGTCAACATTCACAAATTTACAAACTACACAGGCTGCTGCTCCAGAAAACCAAGTGAAACTTTTGATCAGTAAACTGGGAATGAGGGATAGGTAGAAGCCTTCACTTAATTTGCAAACCATTGTGATTTAGATTTGAAGTGCTTCCCATAAGGACAAGCCTTGAAGGGCTATTTCTCAGCTGTGAGACCCAACCATTCAGAAATGATTATGTTTTGGCTGATCTGTTTTCATCAAGGGGACAATCCTTTCATGGATATTATCATATCATTGGGAGGTGGTATGAAGTAGAAGATAGTGCCAGCTAGCTGGAGTCAGATTATACCCTGGAAAGATAAACCTTTTACTTCCTATTTCCACTCTGGCCTTCCTAGCCACCATGAAGTAAGCAAATGTATTTCTCTATATTCTTTGCTATAATGTTGGGTTTCACTAAGCCAAGGAGTAGAACCAGTCAAAGAAAACTGAGGCCTCTGAAACCATGAGCCAGATCCTTTCTCTTTTAGGTTGTTTCGTGAGTATTTGTCAGAGCTGCAAGCAACAGACTAACATACAAGCCAGCCTTTGATAGAAAGGCTTCAGTTGTTAGAATTTTGAAACTGTTATATCAAATAGGATCTTGCATACAATTGTCTTAGTGGAGAGAAAAATTCTTGGTTGTTTCCTACTCCACAATCTTCTCAGAATGTTTTTAAAGAGAAAAATGCAGTAGTGTTGATTTTCAAAAGCTAAAACAGTAGAAAGTAAAGGGAACATAACCAAAGCTGAACATTTAGATCAGGTGGGTATGGTGGACAATGTTTGGTGTGTTTTTTAAAACAGAATCTAACATCATGGTGGTTGTTGGCTTGGGATCTATTAGTGGTTTTCTTTATTCCTTCACAGAGAAACTGATGGTGACCACTCCGACTGGAACTTGGTGGCCAGAGTCGGAGGCCAGGCTGAGCTCAGCTGCCAGTTGTCTCCACCACAGAGTGCAGAACACATGGAAGTGCACTGGTTCAGGGGTGACCATTCTCAGCCTGTTCACCTGTTCAGAGGTGGCCATGGAATAAATAGAGATGCTTCCCCTGAATATGTGAATCGCACAGTGTTTGTGGAAGAGACCATTGGGGAGGGCAAAGTGACCCTCAGGATCCACAACGTCAGCGTTTCTGATGCTGGACCCTACTGGTGTTCTTTCAATGAGAGTGGATTCAGTGGGATGGCCAACATGAGCCTGCATGTGGCCGGTAAGTGCTTATGGAACATCATATGCCTATGTCTTTGTGCCCAATGAGCTAAATACATGGAAGTGATCTCAATTTTATGTCTTTTCCATATTTTAATATTTTCACGTATTACAACTCGTGAGAAAATTTTCATGCAACTACCTCAAAAATGCACCATGTAGTGAACAGATACTGCAAAGCAGCCAGTTGTCTACCTTGTGAAATGTAGACTTGATTCAGTTGAGACTCCATTCTTTTCAGCTTGCCAGTCCAACCTCAGCAGAATAACTATGCTGCTATTTCTTTCTCATTTCCACCAGAAATTGGATTGCAGACACGGATCCATGTTGAGGTACCCCATGATGGGTTCATGGTGGTGTTACTCAGGAGGGTGGTTCTCACAGCCACAGATGGAGTGGAGAGATGGCAGAGGAGAGATAGTTCCACATTCATAAATATTGTACTCACAGAATGGAGCCAGAAAAGTCTATATGAAAAATCACACATCTCCTCAGAAACCAGTCGCAGAGCAACATTACTTACCACATTTGTAACTCTCTAATAGGTGAAGAGAACAAGTATCATTTTAGTAAGGGAGTATTCAGTTGTGAATATTCACTTGTAAATTTTGAAGTATGAACAGAAAAATCTTGAGTTAATTAACTTTAAGAACTCTTACTACATTGTAGAATATCCTTTAAATGAACCTTCTATCATTGCTATGGGTCTTGGAAAGACATATAATATCAGTCCTAAGGAAGGACTTGGAAAAAATAGACAAAAATTTATAATTTTATAGACATTTGATATTATCTTATTAGAGTCTAATAATATTCATGTTTAAAGAGACATCTGCAACATAACAGATGTTAGTATCTTCATTTTTCTCATCTTGGAAATGAATGTAATCATACCTCAGGGTTGTTTATGAATCTTAAATGATTAGGATAAGCAGAATTTTTTCATTACTTTTATAGAATATTTAGCATTATCACTTAAATTCCATAAAAGGATATTTTCATCTTATTTATTCATTTAAAGAGAGAGAGAGGTAGTCACACATACATGTTATATCACATAGAAGGACATCAGAAGACAACTTTTGGGAGTTTCTCCTTCCACTATATAAACTTCCAGGGATTCAACTCAAGTGGGCAGATTTTTCAGCTTTATCTACTGAGCTATCTCATGGATCCCAGGAGGAATTATTGCAGACATTGACATATATACAGATGTTGAAATAATCCAGTAAAACTAGAGGCAAGAAAAATGTAGGACTATGGTAGATAATGCTTTTGACTCTTTCTTTGATTGCTCTTTGGAGGCATTATGGTGAATGTCAAAGACCAATCAGGAGAAACCTATGTTCCATTATCAACAAAGATACCCTGCTTTATCACCAACATGTTGAAATAAAGATTGCTTTAAGAACAGAGAGGGCATGGAGAAAATGTGACTTCAGACCTCATTTCATGGAGAGTATTTCTACCCTAAATGAGGGTCCAAATTTGTTTTCTCTTAAAATTCTCTCTAAGATTCTCAGAGGATTAGAAAATTGAGTAAAAAATGTTTCTTTCATGATATTGAAATCTATAGCATTGGATTTTAGAATAACAGATAAGGCAGAAAAATGGATAAAAGTTATAAATTATGCATAATATGTATTTCTATAATCACATCACTTTGAGCCCAGGCAGAAGGATACAGAGTTCAAATGAGCCTGGGCTACATAGTAAAAACCCTCTGCAAATAAAAAGGAACTATAGAGATGTTAAAGACAGATGAATTTACTGATATAATGACTATGTAATGAAAGATTTACTTCAAGGTCATAGAACTGATTCATGAGAAATGAATTTTCACCTGATATACAGGAGTTTTTGGAATGAGCATATCTTAGAAATAAAAATGAAAATGTTGATACAAGAGTTGAATGGCAAAATAAACACAGAAATTATACAAACAGACAGAAATTCAACAAAATGCTATTAAATGACCTCTAGGTCATTGATGAAATTGAAAAAGAAATAAAAATATATTATAAATGAATGAAAATGAAAACACAATATTCCAAAATCTATCAAACATATTAAAAGCCAGGGGTGGAGAGGTGGCTCAGGAGTTAAGCCTCTGCCTTGCAGGCAGAAGGTCCTGAGTTCAGATCCTAGACCCCACATATAGACATTGGGCAGAAGCGGGGACGGCACTGGTAGGGCGGAGCCTGTGAATCCCAGGGCAGAGTAAAACAAGGAAGTGGAGGAGATCCATGATGGTTCCCGAATTCGCCCGTGGTTCTACACACACACATACACGCACAATTGAATAAAAAAAAAATTAAAAGCCATCATCTAAGGTAAAGTTCTAGTTCCTCAATCCTGAATCCAATTGATAGTAAAAACAAAAATGAACAATCTAATGATATACCTTATGAAATTAGAAGAAGGAAAAAAAAAACCCAACCCCCCAAACAGTAGATAGCAAGACATACTTAAGATTAAGACACAAATCAATGATCTAGAAATGAAAAAAATACAAAGAACCAATAAAAATATGTAATTTGAAAATATATTTGAATATTTGAAAATAACTTGAAAAAATAAACAACAAACTTCTAACCAAATTATCCAAAAGAAAAAGAGAGATGATGCAGATTAATAAATAAGAGATAAACAGGCAGGTATTACAACAGATGCTAAAGAAATTCAAAAGATCATGAGAACATATTTTAAAATTTTACACTTCACTACATTTTACTAGTGCCAGGCTACTTGTACTCTGTGGATGACCAAGTACTAGCTAGTGCAGCCACACTAGATAGGACCCAGCAGATTCCACATGTAGGTAGACATGGGAGAGGAAGGGAAATGGGTTAGAGAGAAGGTAGGGGGTGGGATAAGATGGGTTTGGGGTTGAAGATGAAAACACTTTTAGACTACCCAGTTTGGTGGCATATAATTTTTTAGTACAATGAATTTCTGTAAACTGGGTAGTCTAAAAGAAATGGATGAACTCCTAGACTCACATGACTCTCCAAAATGAAATCAAGAAGATATGAATAACTAAAATGGACATACAGCTAGCAATGAAATTGAAGCAGAAATTATAAACCTTAGGACCAGATGGATTCAACAAAGAATTTACCAAACTGTCAAAAAAGAACTGAAACCAATTCTCCTAAAATTATTTCACAAGATTGAAAAGAAAAAACACTTGCAAATTCCTTCTAAGTCAATATTACACTGATTCCCAAACCAACAGTCTTTTACGGAAAGAAGCAGGCTGTGACCTCAGTGGTAAATAAAGATTTCTGTTCCTCATCCCCCCCAAAATTAAACCATGAAATTCACTGCAAATAGCTAGAACTGAAAAATATTCTGTTGAGCAAGGTATCCAAGACACAAAAATACAAATATCAGATGGTCTCACTCACATGTGTTTATTACCACAGAATCTCCTGATTTATGTGCATAACAATGTCTTTAACAGCCAGCCAAAAGACATGAGTGGGATTTTAACAGAAAGAAGGGACAAAATTAGAAACATATACATACATAGTTCTTTTATATACAAGTATAAAGTTAATATAATTATTCTTTGCAACACATTAAATTTTGACAAAAATTTTAAATATGTACTAATATTTAAAATTTAAAATATATGTTAAATACATATAAAATATATTAAAAATTTGATATATATCAAATTAATTTGACCTTTTCTGTATAGCTGGAAAGATAAAATGATAACTATTATTTTTATAGTTAAGGCTATATAGAAACCAACAGGAAATATAACATGAATATGTTCAACTGAGAAAAGATATTTAAAACAAGAAAAACAGACAAAATTATCAAAACAGAAATATTAAATATAGTTGTTTCTTTTATGATCAGGAGCAATTTATGATGAAATCATTAGTATGAAACAAAGGGGAGACTACATTTCAATCCAGTCCAACTTTAATGTAAATTATAACCCCAGGATAAGCCATTACTTGCTTTATAAACTCATATTTTCTTTGTACATGCCACAAAATCAGGTCTGCTAGTCTTGCCCAAATTAAAAGGAAAGGAAAGAAAAAAGAGGACCTGAGAGGAAGCATATTTTACTAACAAACTGATATCTAATTTGGTGGAGTAGGGTATATATAGAGTTCTTTGTTGTATGTTAATTTAAAGTTGTTCTGTCTTTTCTTTCAGATACCCTTTTTAATAAGGAACAACTTTGGGTGCTTTTATTGATCTTCACTGTGTGTATAATGTTTTTTTATTTTTAATGAACATTTTATCTTACATTTTGTGATAAAAGGTAATGATTGCAAGAAGGGTAGAATCATTAAGATCATTTTTTTTTCCTAATTTGATGCCTAAATCACATGGAGTATTTTATCAAAACTAAATGGCATTTATCTTCCAATGATACATCCTAGTACAGAGAGATTAAGTTTTGCCCCTCCCTTTACAAACGTTCAACTTCACATGTCTTAACTCTGAGATTCCCCAGGTACATGTTGCTTTTAAGGATGAACTGACTGCAAGCACTCCCTGAGGTTTTCAAAGCCACAGTTATTTCTCCATCCCTGATGAAATATATATACTCTGAAACACTGAAAGGAATGAAAAATCAAAACACTTAAATGAGTGCTTTCCTCTCTTAAGAAATGTCCATTCTACCAAAATGAAGTGGATTCAACCTTAACTGTTTCAAACCTAAGTGATTGTTGAATCTGTGACTCTTACTCAAGGTGCATTTAATTTGATACAATTTTCATGTCCACACAAGTTCAATTGTGCACGTGTGTATGTTGTACATAATGTGTGATGTATGGGTGTGTGTGTATGTGCAGTGTAGTGTAGTATGTGGTACATGGTATATATGCATTTGTATATGTGTGTGTAGGTGGATATGTGTATAACGTATAGTGCATATGCATGTGTGTGTCTATGTATGGTGTGTACATGATGTGTGGCATATGTATGTGTGTGTAAATATGAGTGTATAGTATATTGCATGTGTGTAGTGTATGGTGTGTGTGTATGTGGTGTGTGGTGTGCATGCGTGTGCATGTGTGTGGGTGTGTAATGTAGAGGGTGTGTTCTGTGTACAGTGTATGTATGTGGTGTATGGTTTATGTGTTTGTATACTGTATGGTATGTGTGTAGTATGCCAGTGCCTCAGCTTATGATACAGATATGTTTAATTTCAAATTTCATGATATTTCATGCTATTATTTTCATTACTTAATTTCAAGCTTCTTCTTGTATACTTGCCTGCTAGGTGGCCACTTACTTATGAAACAGTGTATTCCATATTGACTATGGGAAATCTCTTTTGGTATTTAATAATTTCTGTAAGATAGATCCAGTTGTAAT
Source organism: Typhlomys cinereus (assembly GCA_023101885.1). NCBI lineage: Eukaryota > Metazoa > Chordata > Mammalia > Rodentia > Platacanthomyidae > Typhlomys > Typhlomys cinereus. Next base: position 948,964 of record JALPQD010000008.1, on the reverse strand, counting down.
TCTGGAATCACAGAGTAATTTTTTCTGATATCCTGTCTTTCGGAGACTAAAAATCATAATGGAATGCTAAAATCTTGCTTTAGATATATCTCTAGTCACTTCAAAAACGTTTCTCATTTCAGAAAGTTATTATAAATTAAAGATAATTTTATAGATTCTATATTTTTTATAGATTTATAGACTCAGTATTCTGTGGGAAAGCATTCTTACGAATTCTGGGCAGGGTTGTTTCAATTCAGAGGCCTAAGATGTATTTCCTGCACTACCAAATAAAACAGGTTATTTTTGCTTTCAGACTATGTAGATTCAACTTAGTCCCCTCCTTTCACCCATCTTTGTTCCCAAGCTACTGTTGTCCCACCTTGAATCCTCAGAGTCTTTAGCAATCCCATGAAAGTTGCTATGGCCTTTCTCTAGTTTCCTGGCAAGATTTTTTGTTGTTGTTTTACACTATGTGGGAAGAATTATCAAAGTCCTATTGAACTGCTGGTTCTGAAAACCTAGTCTCACTGGGTTTCCATATCCACAATCCAAACTCTCAGCCTGATCCCACACCTAGCTGAAGAGGACATGGAACAATGATTCCTACATTTCTGGGTACTTCTTTAAGCTAGTGTCTCACACTATTCCTCTTTGTTAATTGTAACTCTCTTTGATTTAAGGCATAGATCTAAACATCTACCTGGACATCTCAATTTGTTGAAACCAATGACCATTCAACTCATATATTTAATAGTCTGATTTTCAATCCCCATTTGTTTGTTATCCACCATTGCAAAGCAGGAATAAGTGGAGTTTGTAGTGGTAAGATATCACTTAGTGGCTAAACTTGAAATCATAGTTCTCTTGCCTCAGCCTGCTGAATGATGATTAATGGTATATGCTTCTACATCCATCTCTGAAAAATAAATTCTAAAGGCAAATAAAATAATATTAAATAATACTTTAGACTGATAAAGTGTTTTATAGAGTAAAGATGCTTATCACCAAACCTGACGATCTGAATTTGATCTCCAAAACTCATATAGTATAAAGGAAGAAATAACTACTGAAAGTTGTCCTCTGCTTTCCAAATGTGTGCTCTGATATATGCTGCCCCATAAATAAATGCATAAATGAAGTGAATGGTACTGTAAATTTTTCCTGTGGCATATAGCCTCACTAATTTTATAATTCTTTAACCTTCCTCAGTTTCCATTTCGGATCCTTTATTTACTTTATACAATAGCTGGATGAGAGATATGGTGTTTGCTATGGTTGGTCTCATGGCATTTTTGATCCTACCCACCATCTTGTTATTTTACAGCACTAAAAAAGTAAGTAATACAGAAGAATCATGACACTAAGACCTAGCACAGATTTCTTTTGCTTTTCCCTTAAAGGCCTTACTTAATGGCTCATGATCATCCGAGGTCAACCTATTTCCCTAAGGAAAAAAAAGTACCAAACTGTATTTCCTAACATTGGAATTAATTCTCTATGATAAAGTGCTAGTTTGCCTCTCATTGAGCTAGCTGATTTCTATATCAAATGTGTAGCTACGAAGTGACAGGCTTCCTTTGTGTCTTCCACTAAGATTCCACATGGAAGTTTGATTGTACTTCTCAAAATATTTTTTCCTCTTTTGCTTCAATGTGTGGGTTAATTGGTCATATTTCTCTACCACCACAGCCTCCATTGAAAAATGCAACTATTGAGAATTCAAGCATATTTTGTGACATTGATTTCCACATAGATCATTTAATCTTGCACTTATATATTTTATTTATTAGAAATTACCAAAATTTACTCCTCCTTGGATATTCTTTAATTCTTTCACACTGTGTATTTGAAGAAAATTCTCCATTCTTCAATTTCAGCCAGATGCTCTCAAGGCATTGAATTAAGGTGGAGGTACCTCGTAATTCATTCTAAAATATTGTTTCTAGTATAAATTAAAGCAAATCTGTCCTTAGATAGTCCACAACACTTTTTGTATTCAGATGGCATGCATAAGGCCATAGTGAATTCACTTCACTCCTAATGGAAAAGTCTTAAACAATATAGTATTAAGTAGATACTGGACATATAGTGAATATCATTAGATGCTAGAAGAAGTAACAGTGAATATAGAATTCTCAGAAAAAAGTATTTTGGATTCATCATGTTACCCATTCCAAATAGTTTTTCAGTCAGGCTGAAGAGATCATTGCTTACTCAGTGAGTAAGGTACCTGTTCACAAACCTGGAAACCTAAGTTTGATCCCCAAAAGCCTGCTTAGTGGAAAGAGAAAACTGACTTCTCAAAAAGTTTTAAAATAATAAAAAAGAGCAACCAATCTTACATCAAAATCATTTTTAATTATGCTGAACGTTATACTGAACACAAAATATATTTTTATTAGTAATCCATAAATCTTATTATATAGCAACTGCTATTTGCTTAGCATGTACATTAAATTGGGTAAGAAATCTAGAGATGATTGAAGTAAATTGGAGAATGTCTATTGGTTATATTCAAATACTTTATCATTTTATTTGAGGGACTTGAATCTCAGTAGATTTTAGTATCCAAGGGGGTCCTGGGAAAAATACCCCATGGGTATCTAAATAACTCTATGTTCATAACTTAATCATAGGATAAAAATGGCTGGTACTATCACAAAAAGACAGATAACTTGGCTATTCTTTTATGGAGGGAGGAAAACCACTATCCCTGTCCATTATGCTTTCTTATAAGAAATCAAAATAAAAAATAAATGATTTAACCTCTATTCTATAATTTCAGGACAAGAAAAAAGAAGGTACTATAGCAAAATGACACAGATGCAGCCAAATAATACATATGCTCCAAATTCTTCGATGAATTTGAGAAAATTCATAATCTAAGAGATGAGGAAATGTCTACAGTTTATGACAGAATTAAGAGCATGTAAACTACTTTGTTTGGATCTTAAATGACCCTTAAAGATCTATGTGGCAAAAAGTTGGGCTTTCAATGGGATTATATTGAAATGCAGTGAAATTTGTAGATATGGAGACTAATGGGTGCCTATGGGTCATTGGGGGCATTTCCTCAAAGTAATAGTGGGATCCTAGCTCTTTATTTGTATGTTTTGTTCCCTAATCATGATGTGAATAATTTTTCTCGCTAGTCTTTCCATGATATGCTGCCTTTCTGAGCACAAAAGGCAATGTGCTAAACTGATAATTAACTGAGACTTTCAAAACTGTGGGCCAAAAAAAAATTAACTTTTTCAAGCTGATTAACTGATGTATTTGTTATTGTAAGAGAAATATTAAAAAATATATAAAATTTGAATCAGGAAAAATCATCTTTATATCTGATACTATGGAAGAGCCATTGGATTTTAAATAGGGGAGGATCTTAGAAAATTATGGGTAAAGAAGCTAATAAAAGGCAAGAATATTGCCAATAGATTTAATGGGTGATTCTGGTGGGAGTTCAGAAAGGCAGAATGTTTGTAATATTGTAAATTCATAAAATTGTAAGGGAAATGCTGATAGTTTTCAGATTAAAATGAAAAGTCTGTTAGAAGTCAGATTTGCTCTACTCTAATAATACAATGAATTTTGTTTATAAGCCAAGTAATTTTTAATGGGACAATAGTAATACACCAAAGGTACTTGATCAACATCAATGCAGGTTCAGAGATGAAGACAAGCAAGTTTGTTTCAAAGACATTGTGGTGCAGCATCTTTTATTAATAAATTTAGTTTTTTGACAATTCCTCCTGTGTGTTTAATGTATATCAGTTATCCCTTCCCACTGTCTCTGATCTCTATTCCACCCTTGCCAGTCCAGCTTCTTCCTTAAAAGTTACTTTTCAATATCCATGACTTATGCTTTTGGTGTCTCACTATTTTTATCAATGGGTGATTGTATGGTCAAGGGTTTAGAACTGATCATTGAGTCTGGCAGGTCCACTAGTAGATATATGCTATAGCTCTTTTCAGAATCTTTCAGTTGCCAAGAGCTCAGTACCAAGTGATAGGACTGTATGAGCCCCTCACCCACATACTGATGTGAGTTGTTAGGGCCATTTCTGTGGGTCTAGTACTGATAACTTCAGCTACTGGGAGTTCATGATTGTAGTGGCCATGTTATGCTTAACATATGTTTTTTTCCCCTATCTTTGGTAGAGCCTTTGAGAAGAGAGCCCTAGGGTATTTTACTTTCCCAAAATTTCATAGGAAATTTATTTTCCCATGTTCAAATGACAAGACATATAGAGATGTTTTTTATACCTGTAGTTTAAGGAAGTACAAGTACAGCTCAAACTAGCATCAGACTTGGGCATTATCTATATGATGCTCTTTTTTAAATTTTCTACTTTTACAAGAATATTCATTGTAGTTTCCCTCCCTCTCCTCTATTTCCCATTCCTTCCCTTCCCTTCACCATTCCCTTCCACTCCCATTTACCCTTCTGCCTGAATGCTTCTATGGACCCCAGGGTTCACTCTAGCTTGTCTACTCCTGTGGGGGCTCAGGCCTCCATGGTATATCAAGGTACCTCTCTTCAAGCCACTCTTCTGTATGTTCATTTCCCTTCACTCATCTAGCTTTAGAGCCAATGGTTTCCATTATGAGTTCCCTGCTATGGGTGGAATAACCTACAGAGCACTTTGATGTACTGCCTTCCTACCTATAAGTTTATTGGGCCCTTCCCCACCCCGCTCCGCCAGCTGGGACTGCCCGCGAGGTCCAGCCGGGCCTCACCTCAACCTAGGTAAGCTCCGCCCGCGCCTGCCCCCAGAACCCCAGGTCAGCCCAAGGGACCCAGCTCCTACCCCATCATCCAGCCCGAGCCGCGCGCAGGGCCGAGGGATGAGGAGGACCTCCCCCTGCACCCGGGACCCGCCCCAGCTGCCCTCGGGTTAAATAAACCCACGCCAACGCCCCGATCCTCCCTTCCCCACCCCGCTCCGCCAGCTGGGATGCGCGTGGTCCAGCCGGGCCTCACCACGACCTAGGTAAGCTCTGTTCCTGCCCGCCCTCAGAACCCCAGGTCAAATAATTCAGTTTAGTGAAATTGAAAGATCTTAAAAGTTAAAACGACAATGCCAAAGTCAAAGTGCAAATCCATGAGAAGCAACACTCAAGTAAACAAATTTCCCACTGAAGAAATCAATCCCATAATGTTAGACTCCAACCAGAACAAACCCACGGAAAAAGGCCAAGAAAGCCTGACCCAGGATAACGACTTTCAAAATATGATCATTACCATGTTCAATACTATGAAAGAGGAAATCCGGGAGGAATTACATAATCGAATCAATCGCTTTGAAGAGGAACACAACAGACACAAGAAACAAAACTGGCATAGAGCACTTAAAACAGACTCAAGAAGAGTTCAAAACTGAGCTACAAGACAAGTTATCTTCAACCCAGAACTCCACAGAGAGTCTTATCAACAGAACTAATGAAGCAGAAAACAGAATTTCAGACCTTGAAGATAAAGTAGGAGTACTGTCATAGTTAAGCACAGGTGTCAACTTGACTCTTGAGGGTTTGAGCTCTGGGCACAGGTGTAGAGAGTTGATGGTTGAGTTAAGCCCAGAGCAAACCTGAAGGAGATTGTCTGGCTGCTGGGGAAGACCCAGCCCATGGTGGGTGGGATTAGGCCTTGGATAAATCACAGAGAGCTGGTTGAGAGAGTTGGCATCCTTCTGTATACTTGGCCAGACATGCTGGTCTGGCAAATAAGGATTGTCCATCTCTCAGCCGTTATGGTGGCCAGTTCCCTCGGCCCTGGTGTTGGTGTGTGTTCTCCCGTCAAGCTGGACTATGAACTGTAACTGGACTATCGTAAGAAAGTAAACTCCTTGTTCCCTTAAGCTGTGTGATGGTCATTTATCAGCAACTATGCAGGCGGACTGCAACAAGTACTAACCAGCTCAATGGAAGAGGTTGTTAAAGCCAAAAAGATACTTGAGAGAAATATCCAAGAGATATGGGACACCTTGAAGAAGCCTAACATGCGTATTCATGGAATACCAGAGCAAGAATCTCAAAATACCACCCCTGAGGAAATTTTTCAAACTATCTCAAGGAAAACTTTCCTCATCTAAAAAAAGAGAGGCCCATCCATATACAAGAGGCATTCCGCACCCCAAACAGATACGACCAAAACAGAAGCACCCCACGGCAAATAATAGTTAAAACACTCCACATTCAAGATAAAGAACTGGTGCTGAGAGCTTCAAGGGAGAAAAAACAAGTCACTTTCAAAGGTAAACCTATTAAAATAACAAATGACCTCTCAATCGAAACAGTAAAAGCAAGAAGAGCTTGGAGAGACATACTTCAAGTATTGAATGAGCAAAAATGTCAACCCAGGCTGATTTACCCTGCAAAACTATCCGTCATGATCGAGGGAGAAAGAAAAACCTTCCAGCACAAAGACAACTTGAAGGGATACATGTCCACCAAACCAGGCCTTCAAAAAATGCTAGAAATGATACTCAAGCGGGAAGAAAAAAACAGGCATATTTAGGAGAAAAAAAAGTGAAGCAATATACTTATAAAAACTACTAAACATAATAAATGTCTGGAACTAAAAATAGTTTCTCCATTATAACACTAAATGTTAATGGAATTAACTCACTGATCAAGAGACACAGATTACAAACATGGATTAAAAATCACAATCCATCAATCTGCTGCCTGCAGGAAACCCATCTCACCACAAAAGATAGGCACGCTATAAAAATAAAAGGCTGGTCAACAATTCTACAAGCTAATGGAAGCATAAAACAGGCAGGGGTAGCCATTATGCTATCAGACAAAGTGGACTTCAAACCAAAGAAAATTATAAGAGACACGGATGGATACTACATTTTAGTCCCAGGTACAATTCACCAGGAAGACTTCACAATACTGAACATATATGCACCCAATACGGGCCCCTCCACATTCATTAAGAAAACTCTACAGCGTCTAAAGCAAGAAATCAATCCCCAAAAGATAATTCTTGGGGACTTCAACACCGCCCTCTCAACATGGGATAGATAGATCAACAGGTCAAAAGCTTAACAGAGACACTTTGGAACTTAATCAAACCCTGAAAGAAATGGACCTTACAGATCTCTATTGAACTTTTCACCCACGCACCAAAGAATACACATTTTTCTCAGCAGCACACGGAACTTTCTCCAAAATACATCACATATTGGGCCACAAAACGAATCTACACATATACAAAAAAGTTGAAATTCTAACCTGTGCCCTATCAGACCACCATGGCCTAAAGCTGGACATCCACAACACATCAAACAAGAGAAAATACACTAACTCCTGGAAACTTAACAATGTGATGCTGAATGAGAACTGGATTCAGGAAGAAATTAAAAAGGAAATTCAAGATTTCCTGAAAGTGAATGATAATGAAAATACAACTTACCAAAATCTCTGGGACACAATGAAAGCTGTTCTAAGAGGTAAGTCTATAGCTCTTAATGCCTACATCAAAAAAATGGAAACATAAGAAATAAACAACTTAACGATGTAGCTTAAAGCTTTAGAGAAACTAGAGCAATCTGATCCCAAAAGTAGTAGAAGAGAGGAGATTAGCAAAATAAGGGGAGAAATGTCTGAAATCGAGATTAAGAAAATGATAGAAAAAATCAACCAGTCAAAAAGCTGGTTCTTTGAAAAAATCAATAAGATTGATACACCCCAGCTAAATTAACCAAAAGCAGGAGAGAGAAAACCCAAATTAACAAAATCAGAAATGAACATGGAGTTATCACTACTGATACCCAAGAAATCCAGAGAATTATAACATCATATTTCAAAAACTTATACTCTGTGAAGTTTGACAACACAAAAGAGATGGATGAATTTCTAAGTAAACACAACTTACCTAAATTGAATCAGGAAGTTGTGAAGTATTTAAATAGTCCTATAACATATAAGGAAATTGAGGAAGTAATCTTGAATCTTCCCACCAAAAAATGTCCCGGACCAGATGGATTCAGCACAGAGTTCTACCAGACATTTAAGGAGTTAATAATACCAATACTCCTTAAACTGTTCCATCAAATAGCAAAGGAAGGAACACTACCAAATTCCTTCTATGAAGCTAATATCGTTTTAATCCCAAAACCTAATAAAGATTCACTTAAAAAAGAAAACTATAGGCCGATCTCTCTGATGAACACAGACGCAAAGATTCTCAACAAAGTTTTAGCAAATCGGATTCAAAAACATATTAAAAAGATTATTCACGGGGACCAAGTAGGCTTCATCCCCAGCACACAAGGTTGGTTCAACATACACAAATCAATAAATGCAATTCATCATATAAACCAGTCCAAAGTCCAAGACCACATGATACTCTCAATAGATGCAGAAAAAGCTTTTGACAAGATCCAATAGCCTTTTATGAATGGGAGGAACCTTTATCAATATAATAAAAGCTGTATACAAGCCCACAGCAAGGATTATGCTCAATGGGGAGCAATTGGAAGCATTCCCACTTTGATCAGGAACTAGACAAGGCTGTCCACTCTCACCACTCTGTTCAATATTGTACTTGAAGTCTTAGCTGAAGCCATAAGACAAGAAAGGGACATAAGAGGGATTCAAATAGGCAAGGAAGAAGTCAAGCTATCCCTATTTGCAGATGACATGATCTTATACCTGAGGGATCCCAAAAACTCCACCAGGAAGCTCCTGGAACTAATTGAGAAGTTCAGCAGGGTGGCAGGATACAAAATAAATGTGCAAAAATTAGTGGCCTTCCTACATGCCCAGAATGAAAGAAGCGAAAAAACCTTGAGAGAAACAATCCCATTTACTATAGCCCCTAAAAAAAATGAAATACCTTGGTATAAACCTAACCAAGGAGGTAAAAGACCTTTACAATGAAAACTTTAAAACCCTAAAGAAAGAAATTGCAGAAGACACCAGAAGGTGGAAAGACCTCCCATGTTCCTGGGTTGGCAGAATCAACATTGTAAAAATGACCATCCTACCAAAGGCAATATACAGATTCAATGCTATACCAATCAAAATCCCAAAGCAATTCTTTAAAGAAGTTGACCAAACAATCTCAAAATTCATATGGAGGCACAAAAGACCCAGGATAGCAAAGACAATCCTGAGTAACAAAAACACTGCTAGAGGTATTACCATACCGAACCTTAGTCTATATTACAAATCCATAGTTATAAAGACAGTCTGGTACTGGCTCCAAAATAGACACACAGATCAATGGATAAGGATTGAAGACCTAGATATAAGCCTACAAAATTACAGCCATTTGGTCTTTGACAAAGGGACCCAAAGAATCCAATGGTAAAAGAATAGCATCTTCAACAAATGGTGCTGGTAAAACTGGATCTCCACATGCAGAACATTAAAGCTTGACCCATACTTGTCACCATGTACAAGACTTAATTCCAAATGGATCAAGGACCTTGATATAAGGCCAGAGACTATAAAAACCATAGTTGAAAGGATATGGAACTCCCTCGAGCTGATTGGGCTAGGCCAACATTTCCGAAACAGACATCCAATGGCACAGTCACTGCTACCAACTCTCAACAGTTGGGATCTTGTGAAATTAAAGAGTGTCTGTTCAGATAAAGAGATTGTAACGCGAGCTCAAAGGCAACCCACAGAATGGGAGAAAATGTTCACTAACCACACATCTGATAGAGCTCTACTGTCCAGAGTGCACAAAGAACTAGAAAACTAAACGCCAAGGAAACCAATGGCCCAATTAAAAAATGGGCCCTGGAACTTAAAACAAATTTTACCAGAGATGAAATTAAAATGTCTAACAAATATCTTAAAAAATGCTCCACTTCTTTAGCCATCAGGGAAATGCAAATCAAAACCTCCCTGAGATATCATCTCACCCCGGTCAGGATGGCAAAAATCCACAATACAAACAACAACAAATGCTGGAAAGGATGTGGAGAGAGGGGAACTCTCCTACATTGCTGGTGGGAATGCAGGCTCATACAGCCACTCTGGCGAGCCGTCTGGAGATTCTTAAAGAAATTAAAGATTGAAATGCCATATGACCCTGCTATTCCACTTTTGGGAATAACCCCCCATATAGCAGAGGTTCACCTCGATAGCACAAGCACAACCATGTTCATAGCAGCACTGTTTACAATAGCAAAGACATGGAATCAACCCAAATGTCCAACAGTTGATGAGTGGATAAGGAAACTGTGGTACATCTACACAATGGAGTACTACTCAGCCATCAAAAATGATGAATTATGGAATTTGCCGGGAAATGGATATCATTAGAAACAATTATATTAAGTGAAGTATCCCAGACCCATAAAATTAAGCGCTGTATGTACTCCTTAATAGGTGGCTCCTAATACCAAACCCACCCAACCCACCTTGAGACACTTATAGTTAAATCTATGTATTACCTACAGTAATTGCAAGGATTATGAACAGGAGGGGTGGGGTTGGAGGGCCACACCAGAAACAAGGAGAGAAGTGACCATGTTACAGTAGAGAAAATAGGCCACCATCAAGGACTGCATGAAGTAATGTGACACCTGGTTAAATTTACAGACATTCGTTCCTGATCATTTACAACTAAGGGGGTATGAACTCACCAGAAGGGGAGGGCACATAGTCCAGCAGATTAAAAAGTAATCATTTTGCAAATGGGTGATTGACGCCTCCCATTGCCAAATGCCATATGACCCTGCGATTCCACTTTTGGGTATAAGTATTACATCTACCCTTGAATGTGCTCTTATAATAAGACTCCAGTTTAACAGCTTTTTGTCTCTGGCCAGGGGGTGACATACAGTGCCCATCATGATGGAGTGAAGGGCATTGCAGGAGCAACAAAACTGCAAAAGAAAATCAACAAACCACTATCCAGAACTTCAGAGACTCTTTATCAACCACCTAGAACTAGGCCAGACTAATCTCTCCCCATCCTGAAGCTCAGGGACATTTGCGGAAGAGGGGGCGGTAAGAGTGTAAGAGCAAAAGGATGGGAGGAGCAATGATTTGCAAGATACTCCACACAAGTTAGGGCCGAAGCAATCATAATTGGACATTGCATGCCCGGCGCAATGTCCAACACACTATTGACCTCACAAAGTCTTGCATCTGCTAAAGGCACCAAGATCCTTGTAGGCAAGGGATTGACAGTCACAGTAGTGTTCCTATGCTTAAGGGGAACACAGGAAAGGGTTCAGGAAAATGCCACTGGGTCCTTGTACGTCATCGGAGAGGAGAGCCCAGAGGAGAATCAGGCATGCACAAGAAAGGACTCTGGGAATTGGGGCGGGAGGCACAGGGGAATGGGGAGGGAGGGGTGAGGGGAGGGGGAGCAGGGGGTTCAGGGGGAGGAGGAGGGAGGGAGGGAACTGGTGTACCTATTACGTTTGTATGAGCTGAAATAATAATAAAAATGTATAAAAAGTTTATTGGCTGTCTTCCCTATTGATCTATTTCCTTCCCTTTTTTTAGGTTTTTGTCCTAGTTTACAATAATAGGGATGGATAGCATTCTGACAAGTGGGTCTTGAATCCAATCAGGAAGCTGTTGGTTTTCTCCTTGGTACTCATGTCATACTACACTGATGGTCATCTATTGCCATGGTGATTTATGTTGCAACTTATAGATCTCATGTTGTTGATGGGGCTTCAGGCATAAACAATGAAATAGTTTTGGATTCATGGAAATTGCCACCAAGATTTCAATGGAAACTGAAATAACAGACCAAGCAGTATGTTTCAGAGTCAGAATCCAAACAAGTATTTCCTGACAAAGTAGTTTATGCAACTATGAGAGTATAGGTGCGGCTACAACCAAAACCATAAAGATACGAAGACCTGCAACATGAAACATTTGCCAAGAGAAGCTTCAGACAATGTGAAAACCCAGTCCAATAGAAGAATGACCAGATAGGAAAAGCAAAAAACAAAAAAAACCCAACAACAACAACAAAAAAAAACCAGTAAGAGTGAGGCTGTCCAAGTCTTTGGGAACTAACATTCCAACACAGTGTTCCTCAAATGTCAGTCATGGAGCTGAAGGGTTTAATGTTGCTCTGATGTGGTTTAATCTTATCTGGTATTCCTTGAATTCACCCTGATCTCTTTTAGGATAGGAATACTTACCTGTACCACTATTGTGTCTCAGAAGTACATCACACTTTTTGACTTTTACAAGGGCTCAAAGCTTGTTTTGAGTCTCAAAGACTTCAGAGGCACTACATTACTCACTTAAAATAACATATTCTGTTTTATATTCTAAGTGCCTAAAATATCTGCTAGTTTTGAGTACATGCCAGAATAAGAGAAGGTTCTTTTTTATTTTATTTTATATTTTATTTTATTTTATTTTATTTTATTTCCACTCATACAAACTTAAGAGGTACACCTTCCCTCCCTCCACCCTCCACCCCCCTATGCTCCTTCCCTTCTCTCTTCCCTCCCCATCTCCCAGTGCCTCCCCCTCCTATCCCGGAGCATCCTTTAATGTGCATGCCAAACTCTCTTCTGGGTCCTCCTCTCTGATGCGGTGCAAGGATCCAGTGACATTTCCCAGAACGGTTTCCTGTGTTCCCTTTAAGCGTAGGAACACTACTATGGCTGTCAATCCCTTGCCACCAAGGATCCTAGTGCCTTTAGCAAAAGCTAGACTTTGTGGGGTCAATAACAGGTACATACTGCTGTGGAGATTGATCTGCTTTTCATTATTTGTATTTAGCAGACCCAGAGCTAACTGAGGCATCAGTGTTAGATAGTATGTGTTCTCAGCCTCCGTAGGTGAATCATGGCAGAAATCCTTGGAATTTTACAACAATGCTCTGAAAACAACTATTCTCTCTACGAGAAATAGCTCTTGAACTGGTACTAGACCTTAGTGGAAACTGAATACGTGACAATGGCAAATGAAGTTATCATGCAACCTGAGCTGGCCATCATCAGTCAAGTGATACCATGAGGCAGGATATGCACAGCAGCAAACCACCATCCATCATTAAATGGAAGTAGTGTCTACATGACTGACACTGAGCAAGTCCTAAAGGCACAAATTAGTTACATGAAGAAGTAAATGCTAAAATGCCTTCTCTCACTAACCTGTGACTATTGCTTTGAGTTGGGGGATGTGCCCTATGTTAAGATGACTGAGAAAAAGAGCACTAGGCTTTGTATGCAGATTGTTTTTGTGTGCTTTTCAGGCATTGCTCATAACCGGGCACCTATAGCGTTACAATCCCTTCTTGAGACAACCCTAAAGGACAATGATGAAGAGGTATTTCCTCAGAGGACAGACCTTCAGACAGTGCACATAGACATATACTTTGTTTAAAAGAAAAAAAGGAACACATGTAGTTATATACTGATTCATGGACTCTAGTCAATGAGTTGGCTTACTGATTAGGAACTTGGAAGAATATGATTGAACTGTTGGTGAATAAAGTATTTGGGAAAATGGTATGTGGATAAAACTCTCTAAATAGAAAAATATGAAGATATTTCTAGCCCATGTAAAAAATTATACCAAAAGATGACCACCTCAAAAGAGGATGACCCATTCTGTCATTAGGTCTACAAAATAAATGGCAATCACAGCAGGAATGAAGGTTATGTATATGCTGAACACATGGATTTTCTAACACTGAGACTGACCTGATTATGATTGACTACCAAATCCACCAGAGAGCAGAAACAAATTATTTGTGGCATTGTTTCATGGGATAACCAGCCAGTGGCTTAGTGGCAGATTGGGTACTTTGGACTAGATCTTTAGAAATGGAAATGCTTTTCCTTACTGAAACAGTATATAATGAATCCGCCAAAACTACTACTCATGGACCTACAGAATACCTTATCCTCTACCATCCTAGTTCACGCAGAATTACTTCTGACCAAAAAAAACTCACTTTGCAACCAAAGTTTGCATTAGGTTCATGCCAATGTAATTCACTAGTTTTACCAAGCTTGTCATCATCATGAATCAGCTACCTTTACAATGTGGTGTAATGTTCCTTTAAATATACAATAATAATGCCAAATAATTTGACAAAGGTTTGAAGGCTAGGGACATCTTTTGTAGAGGGCTGCATATGTTCTCAATCAGTATCTAACGTATGGTAATTTCTTCTAAGGCCAAGATTCCTGAGCCCAGGAATTAATGAGTTGAAATGGAAATGATATCACACATCAATACCCCTAGGAACTCACAAACAATATTTTTACTTTCTGTTCTCATGATATTATACTCTGCTGGACTGGGAGTCTTGGTTTTAGAATGGAGATTACTTCAACATGTGAAACAATATGTTGAAATGAAAGTTAAATTTCCCCTTGACCATTTGGGCCCTGGAAGTCTTTGAGTCAACATGATAAAACATGATGAGACAGAATTTACAATATCTTCAGGAATGATTGATCTAGACCACCAGGGGAATTTGATTACTACTTTCCATTGGAGATAATGACGAATGCCCTAGTCACATTGCACATTACTACAGCAGAATATCTGACTCTTCCCAAGAAATTTAGGGAAGACAGTTTCATTCCAGCACATGGCTCTGAATTACAACAACAGGAGTCTCAGGGAACTGATCACATCAATGTAGTCAAGAGCAGAAAGTAATAAATGAAGGCATGCATGCTACCTCAGTTCTATTTTTTATACACTTCTGGATGTCCTATCCTAGGGAATGGTGCTTCCCACTGTATGCGGTCCTTCACACTTCAACTAAAGTAATCAAGATAATCTCCTTCAGGTTTATCCAGAGGTCTATTTTAACCTATATAATTCTTCACAATAGTGCTCAGAGGCCTACCTCCTATGTGTCAGGCTGACGATAATGACCATACAAGGACTATTTCTGGATTGCAGGAGATCTATTAGGGTGTTTTGTAGTGTTACTATATTTTATGATTATGGTCAAATGAGAAACTTCAACAATACAATCAAGACAGGATAATAAATGACCCAGTCCCTTAGAAATGAAGGTATGGATCACTGCTCCAAATAACCAAAACCTGCTAAAATATTTGCTGAGTGTAGAGGAAATGAAAAATGAGTAAAAGAAGAAGGTAGTTATAAATACTACATTTTCAATATGTCATGAGTTTTACTATGCTGTATTTCCACCTACTATAAGAACATTTTATAAAAAATTCCCTTTTATTTCTTTAAGGAATCATAATTTGTTCAAAAGTATACTGTATAGTGTTTTCCCTTGATACAGTAATGCTTGTTTTATAAAATTTGATTACTCACACACATTTATAATCATATTTTCTCATTGAGCTTGTCCCTTGTTCATTATGTTTAGTGACTTTACTTTTCTTTTTTCCATTTTATCTTAAAGTCTTCTTTCCGTATGTGAATATAGCTATTCCTGTTTGCTTTGGTTTCTATTTTCATGGGATGTCTTTCTGCATCCTTTCACTTTCAGTTTCTGTCATTACTGGTTCACTGAGTTTCTTGCTGGAAACATATTCTAACTGGTCAACTAGTTTGCATTTTCAGTCTGAAAATTGAACCTATACGTAGGTTCAGTTATTGTTGATAGTTATGTGCTTAGTCCTTTCATTTGGTGAATTTTCTGTTGTCTTGAATAGCCTTCGTGCTTTTCAGCTCTTCTCTGTTCATGTTTGTAGTTTGAGATTTTGCTGTTTGCTCTTGCCTCTCATTGAACATGAAGTAAGCTGTTATTCCTTTTTACTAACTGCTTATTACCCTGGCATGGTAAATCTCAAACTTTTCTAGGTCTTATTTACTTAGACTAAAATGTGAAGCTTTACTGTCTGTATTGCTTTTCTCCTGAGGGAGTTATTTCTAACAACCTAGACCCAGCACAGTTTCCCAATTAAATGAATAATTTTTATTTTCTTTTTACCAACAGTAACTCTTCACTATATCTCCTGGGGGACATTTACTTTACTATCTTCTTCCTGAATCCTAATGCCTTTTCTTGCTATTGCATTTGTCTCTTCTGCAGAGAAGGCTTTGGTCTTTCTCCAGGCTCGTATGTGGGTGAATTGCTTTTGGTTCCTATTCTGCCCATAACCATTCTCATGAATGCCTGATGAGGTGAATCATGTACAATGAACCTTCTTCATGTGGTTTCAAATTCCCTTTGTCTCTACACAATTTGTGGATTCATATTCCATGCTAATCCAACTTAAATTTTAACTCATGTCTTCACACCAGCTTGTAGGATGACACCCCTTCTTTCTAGGTTCTTGAGGATAATTACTTTTGTGAAAACACTGCTTGAATCAAGAAAGATTAAAATTTTGTTGATTACCCAACTGTTCTTTTTTTCTGAAGATTGTGATAATATTTCAGACTTCAAAATCCATGGTCCTTAGCTTGTATTTAGATGAGTGATCATTCTAAGTTTAGATGAAGTTGCACATGTTACTTTTTCTTTTATAGTTATTATCTTGCATGATCTACTGGCAAATTTCCAAAGGTAAAATGAATGTTTCTACTCTACTTAGGGCAGGATTTTCCCATGTATAACTGTGTAATCAGAGATCAACAGCACTGTTCTCATTAGTTTATACAACAAGCAAAGATAACACATGAAACCTACTTTGCACATCCAAGATGAAACATGTTATTTAATGACACACCAGTGCTATACACATAACTGGAGTACAAGATCAGTCTCAGAGCATCACAGATAATAAGATTCAGAGTTAATTTCCAGTACTCCATTTATAGCATTCTGCCTTTCATATTTCTGTCACAGTCTGAAAAAAAAGGTAGGGGCCAATCATTAATACTCATTAGCTCTAAATAGACCACTTTCAACCTAAGTTGCACGATGCAACTGGGGTACTTTTCAGAATGTCAGTGGTATTCTCTTGATCACCAAAGGTCTGAAATGTTTCCTGTATGATTTCCAAGTGAGTCTTTCAGATGATAGATCTGAAATGCAAGTGTATGAAGAGCACAGAGTGAATAGATGAGGCAGGGAGAGGAGCATGATGCACAATACCACAGGAAAAGTAACCCTATTACTTAAAATTTTCTCATAATCTTGAATGTGACTTGAATAGGATACAAAGATCCCAAGTCTGTTCCAAAGCAATCATTGGTTTCCACTAAAGTCTTCCCTTTTTTCTTTACATTTCTCATACCTCAAAATTTACCTGATTTATCTGGTCAGATGCTGAATAAATCATCCTGAATTGCTTCTACCTCCTTTTTGCTTCACTCTGGGTCTTGCTAAAATCTTTTCTTATCCTTCATCTGGGCAAAAAGTTAAATCTTGATGGTGGCCTATTTTCTCTGCTGTAACATGGTCCCCTCTCTCCTTGTTTCTAATGTGGCCCAAGTAATGAGACATCTGGTTAAGTTCACAGACTTTCCTTCCTGATCATTTACAACTGATGGGGTATGATCTTACTAGAAAGGGAGGGCATATAGTCTGGCAGATAGAAACTAACCATTTCGCAATTGTGTGATTGACCCCTCCCTCACTGCAGTTTCCTACTTTTATTACATTTAACTTTGAATATACTCTTATAACAAGACTCTAGTTTAACAGGTTTTTATCTCTGTCCAGGGGGTGACATCCAATACCCATCAGGATGGAGCCAAGGACATTGCAGAAGCAGCAAAACTGAAAAAAAAATCAACAAACCATAATCCAGAACATCAGAGAGTCTATATCAACCACCTGGAACTAGGCCAGACTAATCTCTCCCCATCCTGAAGCTCAGGGAAATTTGCGGAAGAGGGAGCAGTAAGATTGTAAGAGCACAAGGATGGGAGGAGCAATGATATGCAAGATACTCCACACAAGTTAGGGCCGAAGCAATCATAATTGGACATTGCATGCCCTGCACAATGTCCAACACACTATTGACCTCACAAAGTCTAGAATCTACTAAAGGCACTTGGATCCTTGGAGGCAAGGGATTGATGGCCACAATAGTGTTCCTATGCTTAAGGGGAACACGAGAAAGGGTTCAGGGAAATGCCACTGGGTCCTTGCACCTCATCGGAGAGGAGGACCCAGAGTTTGGCATGCACATTAGAGGATGCTCTGGGGATGGGAGAGGGAGGCACTGGGGGATGGGGAGGGAGGGGGGTGGGCGGTCAGAGGGAGGGAGGGGACCAGTGTACCTGTTAAGTTTGTATGAGTGGAAATAAAAAAAAGTTAAATCTTTACCACCTTACAATAGGTAAGCTCTTACACTGTATGATATTGTGTCATGATGAACAGTATTGATCTGACCACATTCCAAATCTCAAGTCTACATTGTTTCTGCCAGTGTTAGTCATGTAAAGTAACTACATGAAGAAAAATAGACAAATTCATGATAATCAAAAAAGATTCTACATTAAGCTGATTACAGCAAAATTTAATCAGAGTAGTATTGTGTCTCACTCTCAGGCCTGATCTGTTCTGTGTTCTCCCCTTAATTTAGTACCCAGGTAAATGAAGTTCTTCAGACTGTGAGGTTCTTTAATTCTTTATTTCTGTGAGTCTAAGTCTTTGTTTTCCTACCTTTCTTGTCCTGCTTCAGTTTTCTGTTGACCTGGGCTACCAGTTCAGACACTTCCTTAGCCTTTGATCTGCCCCTGCTAGCTTGCCGTCATCCTTCTTTTTAACTTTCATTGCAGTGCTGTGAGAACCATCAAATAGCTAGAGAAATTTGAGCTTTCATTTTGTCAGATTTAGAACTGTTTCTTATGGTGAAATTCTTCTGGAGAACTTAGAACTTGCACATGTATCGAAGCAAAGACTGTAAGAGAAAAAGCAAGAATTACTCAAGTAGGTCCAGATCTGTCATTCTGCCACAAGCACTTGGCTCACTGATGAGTATTTTAAGGTGTATTCTATATGATAGGGCTCATGTCCTACCTAGGCTTGTGTCAGATCTTATCAAGTCAGCTGCATCTGGGTCATGAGCATATTGTAAAACTCCTGAGTTTCAAGATCTCAAAAGCACTGGCATTCTTCCTTGGTGTTAAAGGAATCTCTTGATTAGAGACAGCTGCATAAATATTAAAGGGATGAAAGACTATTTACATATGAATGGTTGTAAGGCAGGTTGAGAGCAGCCATGCTAGGAAGGTCTCTGGTCTTGGAAGGTGACCGCCCACTGCTGGGATTACCCTGATGGAACACACCCTTCGCCCACTTCTCCAAACTCTTTGCTTATGAAAGGATATAGAGATGAGCTGTCCTTTGCAGATAGGCTCCACCTAGAGATGGGCACAAAATCAACTGTGTTGGGCCCAAGATCAAGTGGGTTGGGCCCCAATGTGAGCTAATCAATGACCAATGAGGAAAAGCCTTCTTTCCCAGGCTTACCTAGGTGTATAAATAGTCCACACCCTGGCAGCCATCTTTGGTGCTTGCCCCTTATGGCACTCCACACTGAGGTCCGTGAGTTCTTTTCTAGCTGCCTGCCTCTCATACATTCAATTTCTGGAGTCCATGAGTCCTCTTGGGTGCCCTAGGCCCTCATGGCATTTTATGTCTAGAATCATAGAGTTCCATCTTTTCTCTCCTCTAATAAACTCTACCTTAATCCTCTATACATGTTCTGGTTTCAATCTTTGACTCTGAACACAAGAACCTGCAACAATGATACAGTCATCTCACAACATTTGGTAACCATGAAAGGATGTCTGGCAGCCAGAGGAAAGGCTATTGGACATAGAGTGTTACTATTACAGAAGTCATCTTCAGTGTATAATAACTGTCCTTTAATGAAAAGTTTGTTATGGAGTGACTGCCTGCCAGGAACAGAAACTTCAGATCCAAATATTGATTTTAAAAAAGCCAACTTATTACTCTATGGTCGAAAACCATGAGCCAGAAGCCATCTGATTTAAACAGAAGAGAGAAAATAAAGAAAGAAAGGGAAAAGAGGAAGCCCTGTCTTGTCAATGACTACCTAAGGAATGTGACAGTCCCAGATGGATATCTACTATATTTGCTGAGAAGGGAAATAGGAACCAATACTGGAATAAACAGATGCCCTAAGAACTGATGTTTGTCCAGAAGAGAAACCATTGTTTTGGCTCTTGGACTTTCAACTTCTGTGAGCTTCTTCATGAGAACTTCTTATCTCAGTCTTGGTAGAAGAGAGGGGAGAAGACTAAGATAGTTTTCTTAGCAATATTTCATCATATTTCAAGTTAATGTTTCATGTGAGAGATGCTACCAAGTCATTATCAGCCTGCTAAAAACGACAAACTGAACATACAGAGGTGGGCATAGCTAAATATCCCCAACCGCATAGAAATTCATGTTGTCCTTGTGTCCTAAAGTATCCCTGCTCCACATCTCAGGACCTCAGGTGTTGCTTTTCAGAGGCATTTACTTCACTTAAGGCTTTATGAGTAAGAGTATTTGAATTATTGCTCCAACTCTGAAAACTGTCCAATCAAGCCTTGAACTCAGTCTTAATACATCTCTTATGGTGAAGAAAATGGATTTCTCTTTAAATGAGATGGAGATCCTTTTGTTCTACAAATATTTATTCAGTTGTTTTATTGCAGCTTTTCATTTTTCCCTAAGTCTACTTCAAGATCTTTTGGGAATGGATAAAGACTCTAGGTTAATTTTCACTTATTTTTCCCTATGAAGACCAAACTGTTTAAATTCCTTCTTTGTTTTCCATCTGTACCTTGCACCAATATTGTCTATTAAGTGAAACATGTAGAAGAGGAGTGAATGGTAATTCCTCCATGGTATGCTGTGTATTGCCCTTGCCTATTCCCTCCAGCAGGGTGCTTAGCATCCTCAAATTGTGAATAAACTTCAGAAGTATGTAAGGATCAATATCTGTCACCACTTTTGGTTCTTAGATCAACCAGTATTCTAACAAGAAACATGACAATCAAATTTTGGAAACATTAGTAAATTTTTTAGAGAGGTATTAACTTGGCCATGAAAATTTCTGAGTAGCTAAAATATAAGGATTACTTCATGTTCAGGATTCAAGATATTTGAGGATCTACATTTGTCATGTGTAAGTGTGTGTATGAATATATGCATGTGTGTACATGTTTTCAAGTATGTGGATGCATGTGTGCACATGTGGAGGCCTGAGGCTAATTTCAAGAATAATTCTTGATTGTTCTACCTTATTCTTTTGAGACAGGCTCTCTAACCAAACACAGAGCTCACTGATAGGCTAATCTGATAGCCAGCTTGCTCTGGGATTTCCCAGTCTTTGCCTTCCATGACTGGAACTACAGATATGTATCCATGCCCACTGGACACTTTCTGTGGGATTTGGAGTTCTTGACTCTAGTCCTTTTGCCTGATGGTAAGTGCTTTAACTGACAAGTCATCTCCCCAACTATCCCAATATTCTCTCAATAATGTTTCAGGCTTATCCTGTTTAGTAAGAGAGAAAGTCTTCACAGTTCTCTGCCTGGGTAAAATGTGAGTGTAGCCAACACTGCAGACTTGAATTAGTTCTGTATCTCAGCTTTGCTTTAATGCACAGTAGAATGTAAAGTTCCTTTGGAAGGTATGATCCAATTAGGGATTGTGTTAAATGTATCATGCTCTCTGGGTCATTCTGGTTTCTCAAGGACATCAGTCAGTTCTCAAGTCCTGGATGACATCCCTGCTTTCCAGCAAATTGCTCACCATTTCCTCCTCTCCTACATTTTCCACTCATTCAAAACTAAAAGGAATTCCTGATACTAACTTGTTCAAGAGATGTAGACTATCTTGACAGTGTATAATACATGGTGGCAGCAACTGTGACAGCAGGAGCTTTCTCACATCTGACTGAATTGGGAAACAAATTTAAATTGTACTGCATTTTTAACTAGCCTTGTGAAATATATTCTTATCTGTTTTTAAAGAGAGGAAACCAAGACACAGATTTTACATAAATAAGCTAGGGCCACACAACTCTTGTATAGTAGATCTAGGAAGTAGATCTGATTTCAAACCGAGTTTTCATCTTTCAAATAATACCAAGTCTCAATAATGTTTAAAAACAGTAAGAAAAATTATATATCGTTGTTCCTTGGCATTATACTTAAACTTTATATTATAGTATTTACTAGGCCTTATCCTCACCATTTTAAATATGAAAACTCTATTAATTCTGATAACACATTCAATAAAGTGTTTACTATCCTTTATTTAGAGAGTTGAGAAAGTGATCATCTCATTCAGAGTTGAGAAAAATGGAGTCACAGAGCTGCAATGTCTTGCCTCACATCACTACAGAATAAGGCCAGCATTTATTTCAACTAGTACTTAGCCTCTTATAGTTTAACTCATCCAGGATAAAACTTAAAGTCAGTAACATGGCATGTAAATCTTCAGAGTTTGCTTCTGCCTCATTCTTAATTTGTAATAATTTCTTTTGAAGCTATAAAATATTTCTTTACTTAATAGACACTATTCTCCTCAAATGTTCCTGCAGCTTATTTTTCTCTTATTTTCTAAACCTTAGGCACTAACCATCAAAAAGTTTACATCAAACCCATCTTCAGAATTCTATCTCTGAGATACCAGTTTCACATCAAAATTTTCCATATATCACATTTTGAAATTTTTAATAGTCTACTATCAAAGCTTCATGTAGACATTTAGACACAACCTTAGATTTGTGTTTCTCTGAATGGGGAAAGTACACCATGTCTAAATGTGCCCTTTCCTCCTACGCTGTGCTAAATTTTATATGTGTGTGTGTGTGTGTGTGTGTGTGTGTGTGTGTGTGTAGTCATTGCACAAATTCAATTTAAATTGAATTTTTATCACTGCACACAAACCAGAACATCTAGAATTTAAAATACTGGCAAATAATACTATTATGTATTAAACATCTTTATCAATGACTTCTTTTTTTATAACATTTTTATTATTATTTCCGCTCATACAAACTTAATAGGTAGACCATTCCCTCCCCCCCTCCTCTTCCCCCCGAACCCTCTGTTCCCCCTCCCTCCCTCCCCATCCCCCAGTGCCTCCCCCCCAATTCCCAGAAAGTCCTTTATTGTGTATGCCTAACTCTCCTCTTGGTCCTCCTTTCCGATGACGTAAAAGGATCCAGTGGCATTTCCCTGAACCTTTTCTCGTGTTCCCCTTAAGCATAGGAACACTACTGTGGCCATCAATCCCTTGCCTCTAAGGATCTTGGTGCCTTTAGCCGATGTTAGACTTTGTGAGGTCAATAGTCTGACGGACATGGCGCAGGGCATGGAAAGTCCTATTATGATTGCTTCAGCCCTATCTAGTGTGGAGACTCTTCAAATCATTGCTCCCCCAATCCTTTTGCTCTTACAATGTTACCGCCCCCTCTTCTGCAAATGTCCCTGAGCTTCAGGAAGGGGGGAGATTAGGCTGGCTTAGTTCTATGTGGATGATATAGAGTCTCTGAAGTTCTGGATTGTGGTTTGTTGATTTTCTTTTGCAGTTTTGCTGCTCCTGCAATGCCCTTCACTCCATCCTGATGGGCACTGTATGTCACCCCCTGGTTAGAGACAAAAACTGTTAAACTGGAGTCTTATTATAATAGCACATTGAAGGATAGATGTAATAAAAGCAGGAAACCTCGGTGAGGGAGGGATCAGTCACCCATTTTCAAAATGATCTCTTTTCATCTGCCAGGCTATATGCCCTCCCCTTCTGGTGAGATCATACCCCCTCAGTTGTACATGATCAGGAACAAATGTCTGTGAACTTAACCAGGTGTCACATTACTTACTTGCATTCCTTGGAGGTCGATTTTCTCTGCTGTAACATGGTCCCCTCTCTCCTTGTGTTTGATGTGGCCCTCCAACCCCATCCCTCCTGTTCACAATCCTTGCAATTGCCGTATTACATAGGTTTACCCTTGAGTGTCTCAATGTGGGCTGGGTGAGTTTGGTACTAGGAGCCACCTATTAGGGAGTACATACAGTGCTTAATTTTCTGGGTCTGGGATACTTCACTCAATATAATTGTTTCTAATGATATCCATTTCCCAGCAAATTCCAGTAATTCATCATTTTTGATGGTTGAGTAGTACTCCATTGTATAGATGTACCACCTTTTCCTTATCCACTCCTCAACTGTTGGACATTTGGGTTGATTCCATGACTTTGCTATTGTAAACAGTGCTGCTATGAACATAGTCGTGCTTGTGCTATTGAGGCGAACGTCTGCTGCATGGGGGGTTATTCCCAAAAGTGGAATCGCAGGGTCATATGGTATTTCAATCTTTAATTTCTTTAAGAATCTCCAGATGGCTCGCCAGAATGGCTGTATGAACCTGCATTCCACCAGCAATGTAGCAGAGTTCCCCTCTCTCCACATCCTCTCCAGCACTTGTTGTTGTTTGTATTGTGGATTTTTGCCATCCTGACCGGGGTGAGATGATATCTCAGGGAGGTTTTGATTTGCATTTCCCTGATGGCTAAAGAAGTGGAGCATTTTTTCAGATATTTGTTAGACATTTTAATTTCATCTCTGGTAAAATTTCTTTTAAGTTCCAGGGCCCATTTTTTAATTGGGCCATTGGTTTCCTTGGTGTTTAGTTTTCTAAGTTCTTTGTGCACTCTGGACAATAGAGCTCTATCAGATATGTGGTTAGTGAAGATTTTCTCCCATTCTGTGGGTTGCCTTTGAGCTCGTGTGACAATCTCTTTATCTGAACAGAAGCTCTTTAATTTCACAAGATCCCAACTGTTGAGAGTCTTTATCAATGACTTCTGTATATTACAAATCTATATGTTAGTATGTAGCTGTTACTGTCCAATGACTTATTTTTCCATCCTTTCACAGAAAGACTGTTTTTATCATTGTTTAAAGGCAAAAGAACTCATACTAACACCAGAGGCCAAGACAACTGGCCACACCATATCCACACAATGGCTAAGAGAGGGACAATCCTTGCTTGCCAAACCAGCATGTCTGCCCAAGAATGTACAAGATGCCCCCTTTCTCGACCAGTTCCCTCCACTGTATCCATCTGCTTGGAGACTAGTACCACCCACCATGGGCTGGGCCTTCCTCATTGGCTAGACAATCTCCTACAGGTTTGCTCTGGGTTTAATTCCACTATAATCCTCTACAGAGTTCCGTGCCCAGAACTCAAATCTTCATCTGTCACATTGACACCTGTACCTATGTACTATGACAAAAACATTTCAGTTCATTTGTATTTCTGATTGATATATTTTAAATCTTTCAGAAAAATGTTTAGATTTTATGATTCCTTGTTAATTAACTTATTATTTTTCCATATATGTAGATATTCTTGTTGCCAGAATTTTATCTATTATACCATTAAAATTAACTTAGGTAATATTTTATGAAATTTGCAAAGATTTTTACATAGGTAGTACAGCTTTGGAATCTTTCAATAATTATGATTTTTTTCTCTTCCATCTTTTTATTTGTTGGCAGTTTCATACATGTATATAATGAATTTAAGTCATTTTTCACCACAATAAGCCAACCCTATCTCCTCTCTCAATTGAAAGACTGTTTCTTTCCAGCCAGTTTCCCTCCTACTTTTATGTCTTCTTCTGTGTTTTTGGCCTCCTGAGTTTCATAAAGGCTGTGCACATTAGCATGTGCAATGGTGTTAGTAAGTCCACACTTATACAAGCCTTATTAAGATTAAGATGTGGAAATAGTATGCATCACCTGCCATGTATATGCATCACTGGCATTCATACATGTTCAAAACAAAAATTTAAGATTTCTAGGCAGAAAAAAATCAGGGGAAGGAAAAAATCAACTTTATTGTGTATTTTGCCACTTTTTATAACTCAAGATCAACATCAGTAATCCTTTTTTCTGTAAATAGTATAGGTCTTTCAAAGAACTTTAAAGTTACAATGTAGATCTTAAGCACGTGATAAGAGAAAGAAGAATTGAGTAAAGATAAGACATACCAAGCATGGGTATGGGCTTCTTGAAGAAGAAGAATGCCTCATTGTCTTTAAAATATTTATATGGTATAAAGAATTTCCATGTGTAGATTCAGCAGATGGCTCAGGGTGAAGCCTTAGCCTTGTACATGAAAGGACCTGAGTTTAGATCCCAAGATCCTGCATAAAAAATGTGTGAGGAAGGGACAGTCGCTTGTACTTCTGACCCTGAAAGACAATCTGGGAAACCCCAGAGCAAAGCTATAAAGTGGCAGAAAAATCCAGGATAATTCCCACTGTCACTCTTGGGCCTCCACAGGCATATACACTCAAGTGCACTCTCATACATTCATTTGAACATGCATGTACACCCACCAACATGCAAACACACACACAACACACACACACACACACACACACACACATTTCATTTTGTAACTAAAACTGTAAGGAATATTTATGAAGAGTATTATTGAGATTTGCAAATGAGAAAGTGCTAAATTCAAGGTTATGAATCTTTCTGGCTCTAAGAACAGTTTTTTGTTAATTGACTGCATCATGCTTGATATTATCTTATTCCCATATTCTTGCTGTTGCTATGAATACATGACCCAGGCAACAAAGTGTTAGGGGAACAACATGTTTTATTCATGTTCAGGATCCTAGGTTATAGTTGGGAGCCAAAGGAATTGTCCACACATTTTTTATGCAGGATCTTGGGATCTAAACTCAGGTCCTTTCATGTACAAGGCTAAGGCTTCACCCTGAGCCATCTGCTGAATCTACACATGGAAATTCTTTATACCATATAAATATTTTAAAGACAATGAGGCATTCTTCTTCTTCAGAACTAAGAAAGGAGCATATTTTGTAGCTTGCCAGTCTGACAACCCAACCAATTTTATCTCCATCTTATCCACTTGCCCATGGAGTGTCTGTCCTGAGTCACTGTGAAGTAGGTTTAACCACATTAATTACATAATCTTCCACAGGCTTACTCAGAAACTTGTCTTAAATAATTATTTCTTTATAGAAGTGTCTAAATTCAGTTCTCAATTGTTAACTTGACACATGCAATTAACCACTACATTTTAGGATAACATACATTGTCTCTGTAAGACATTTTGGCTTCATCAGTAGTGTCTGAAGTTTCCTAACTGTCAGTACAAAAAGCAACCACATACAAGGATACCCCTGTTTTCTTTCTTACGTCACCTTAATTTTCTGTCCTTCTACATTTCTTCTATTTTCTTCTCTGAGATTTCAATCCCTTTATCTTAAGTGTTGATAAGACTGAAAATCTGTGCTCTACAACTTGTTTGGTGCTGAAGGTGCAAAGGCCTCACCTATTTGGCATCTGAAAGTCTTACTTGTCTGGCCTAAGACGGACATAGGAAGTCCATGTGCCTTGGGGAGGGGGTTGTAGCAATACCATGTCATTAAGGTCTGAAAGAAAAGATGTTATTATTTGAGACCACTTAGACAATATATCGTTTACCATATTTTAATTCCCAACCCTAAAATTAGTGTTAAAAGAAAAAGGGCCTTTTTTTCTACCATGAGATGTTTGAGAGCCATGATGTTTGAAAAATGAATAAACTTACAGCAGAATTGGTCAAAGATACAATGTGAGTATGCAGATTTGAGATGATTAAGGACACCTTTTCCCAGCTAAGTAACTATATGCACCATTCTAATAATTACATAAGTTTCTCTTTTGCAATTGTCAGAGCATCAGGTCTTACAGGACTGCTATCATCATCATCACCACATAAACTTTTGAGTGAGTCCTCGTGGACTCGTTGTATTAAAAAAAGATTTCTTTTGGCTGTTTGTTTGAAGTACTCTTCTGATATTTTCTGATAGTTCATGATATAAGCAGCTTTAAGATATCCTTGAGGCTGTAAAGGTTCATACAGAATGGGTTTTACTCTTTTAGTCTGTATGATACTGTCATCCATTTACCTTGAAGGGCTTCAACAAAAAGCAGGAATTTTTTTATATCCTTGACAATGAAGCATTTGAGTAAAATATAATTGTCAAACTCTTTTTGGAAATGTATTTTTCCTTTTAGTTACACATTATATATATGTGTATGTGTGTATATATATCCACACATATATGCCAACTTTAATAAAATGTAATCTTCTGTAAACCTCTTCTCTGTCATCTATTCCAATCCCTGTAATGTTCTTAAACTTTTGGGTTTTGTCTTTGTATTTTTTTTATTTTCATTTTGGAACAGCACTTTACTTTAGAACAAAATACCATTTAAAAATCATTTTACATCAAAAACATTTTCTTTTCTCTTTAATCAATTGTTAAGACTTAACCAAGTATGCTGATTAGATATGTGGGTACAACTTTACAATTTGAAAGCTGAACTCTGGGTACATTTGTGAAGAATTAGTAGTGAAGGCAAACTCAGAACAAGCCTGCCTGACATGCGGGAAGACCCAGTCCACGGCGGACAGGACTATTCCCTGGGTAGGTCTACAGGATGGGGGAGCTAGTTCGGTAGTTTGACATACTTCAGCAGTGACAGACTTGCAGAACAGCAAGTGAAGTTTGCTTCTCTCTCAGCAATTCCCGTGGATATGGAGCCACTAGTTCCCTCTGCTCCTGGTGTTAGTCCAGCTGAATCATGGTAATGGAGAATCATGATCCAGAATAAAATCCTCTGGTCCCCTAAGTTGTCAGGTTGTGAATTTATCTGCAATATGCAAGCAAACTGCAACCTAAGTAAACTTACAGAGCATAATATTTTATTTCAAATATTTTATTGATATATTTTTATTTGAGAGAATGAAAAGGAAGAAGAGAGGTAAAAAGAGGAGGGTGTAGAAATGCATCATATGGACTTCCAGGGATTGAATTTAGGTCTCTGGGTTAGAAGGCTGGCTCCTTAAACGCTGAGTTAGCTCTATGTCCAGATGATTGCTATTTTCTTGTTGGACTGTGTCTACTGCAATTGACATTATGAAAAAGAAATTAATAATAGATATTTGACAAACATATTATGTATATATATCATAGGTTCAATAAAAATTCTATGTGTATCATTTGTACATTAACAGTAGCCATGCCACAGCTGAGAATATTCCCAAAGGAATTTACATCTTTTGTGGAGAAACTTGCACATCTGTGTTCTTTATAGTTTTATTCACAATCACAAAAAAAGGAATCAGCCTAGAACTCCAACATTGACTGAATAGATAGTAGAAATGTATTCATATACATAACAGAATACCATTCAACTGTCAAGAAAAATGAAATTTACAGGTAAATGGGCAGAATTGGAAGATACAACATTGAGTGATGTATGACAGAGAAAGAGAAATGTTGCATGTTCTCCTTTATATGCTGATGATAACACTGAATCATCAGAATTATATACTCAAAATGAAACTTCTATAATAACTGTAATCTAGGAAGGAGCATAAGCTAGGAAATGGAAGAATGAGCTGAATCATAAAAGGGGGGAGGCATTGGAACACATTAGAAGAGAGTGCTCAAACACTCTCAAGCAACCAATTGTTGTCTCATGGGCATTAAGGACCACTTCAGGGTAGGAAGCATAAAGTAGGTACTGTAAACCAAACCAAATATTCAAGGGAGGGGAGACCATGTATCCTAAGTTGGAACAGACTTCTAAGCGATAACTGTAAATTCATGATAGTAAGTTACCATCTAAACACTTTTTATGCCCTTACATCAAATAAGCACTCAACTCTCAACCAAGAGATATCCTTCTATAATTAATACAGCAGGCCAAAGTGAGTCAAAATAAACCTTTTTTTCCTTAAATTTCTGTTTGTTGGATATTTTGTCACAACTACATGAAACTAAAACAGAAAACTGCCACAAAGAAATGAAGTCATTGCTGGTAGGCCCACCATTGCAACTCTTACAATTGTAGCCCAGATGCCTCACACTTGGGCTATTATTACTCCATGCCTGAAGCTTTCTTCCATGAACATTTTTAGTTCTGCAACATCCTGGGCTCTCTATACAACTTAGATGTATTGTTATTCTTTTTGGTTGCTGTGAGACAATACTCAAAGTCAAGCAACTTAAGGGAGAAAGGGAGATTCATTCAGCCTACAATTCCAAAGGGGAAATGCAATTTTTTTTGTGACAGAAATGGCATGGCTGGCGGCAGAAGCTGGAAGGAGGCTAAGTCATACCATCCAGAAGGATGAAAGCTGCAAGACTGTCAGCTGCAAGAGTAGACCTCTCCCAAAAGTAGTGTGAGATTAATCTGCCTCTACGGCCAATCCCTGTGACTGCCTCCCTCCAGCAAAGCTCCACCTCCTAAAGGTGCCGTGACCTTCCCAAATACATGAGAACATGGGGGACACATTTTAAACCAGGACATTAGATTTCACCTTCAGAGCTTCAGAGCCTCTTTGCATAATTCAGACTTCTGCATATATTTCTTGACCTCAACAGTTTTCTAGAACCATGATGTACGATTCCATAATCCCTTCAATCCCAAATCTTTCGTGCCTGTAAAACTAGCATCATGTAGATTTTGATTCTAAATTCGACCAGCAGCTCTAAATGGATCCCGCCCCACTCCACTCCACCCCCTTGGACCACAGTTGCAGAAGCCTCTGTGTGCTGACCCTGTGGTATCACTTCCCTCCACCGTGCTTTCCAGAAGCTGAAAACCCTGGTGGAGAAGTCATGGTGGCAAGAGCTGAGACCCTTGGTTATACTGCACTTGAACTGAAGAAGCAGAGAGTGATGAATTCTGGTGCTCAGCCATCTGTCTTTTACATTCAGTCCAGGATTCAAGGCCATGGAATGGTACTTCCCACAGATTATTCACATATTAAGAAACCTCATCAAGATAATCCCTCGCAGGCACACACCTAGGGGTTTACCTACCCTAGATAATCCCTTCATATGAATGCCTAGAGGATTGTCTTCTAGGTCTGGATAAGGTCAAGTTGACAATAATCATCACAGTAGACTCCCTCTCCATGTTGATGTACCTTCCCTCACATGTCATAAAATAAGCTGATCAAAGAATTTGATTGAAATACCAAAACAAACAATCCCTGTGAATCTGCAGTAAATATTCAATAATTTGTTTAACTGTGAAGTATAGTTGAACAGTTTTCTCTGATGCTACCAGATTTTAAATATGAAAGTCTTATTCTCATATTTTAGAATTATTTCATAAGGATGTTTTCAGTTTAGTCAAATTTGAATCCAACAGTGTCTCTAGTCTGCTCATGGAAGTAAAGAATTAGGTAGTGATTATTCAAGTTTGTAATCTCTCTAGGTCACAATTGATCTTATAACAGAAATCTTTCCAAGTAAAGATTAAATATTTGGGGTATTCAGGTGCAGGTACAGGAGGAGACTCACTGTGTGAGCTCCCACCCTCACTACTTCACTTACCATTTAGGGTGAAAAGCAGGGAAAAAATGAGTATCGTGAAAAATAACATCATTACAAACAAGATTATGCATATATCCCACAGCCAATTATGATACAATGGGTACATTTCATCCACAATAGAGGCTGAAAAGAAAGAAAAATTACTGTTTATAACACTTGTAAAAGAACTAAAATAGAGATTGTAAACTATGTGTAAATTACAAAGCCAGATTATAGGAGCCTCCTTAACAAGAAAGAGGAAAAGGAAACACTAAGGTGCCTTCATGTTTTTGAGTTTCTGGCACAAGTTTGGGACACCAATCCATAACATCGAAACAAAACTTTGAGTGGATCAAAAAAAGAATGCAGTTTGGTATGAGCTGTAAATACTGTTTGTAGAATGATATTTTTATATACTTATCTACCAATTATCAAGCATATGCCCTTAATTATTTTTTATGTCCTATTTAGGAACTGTCAGGGCAAAGTGTTCTGGAAATGCCAAAGATAAAATACAGCATGCCTATGAGCAGTTGAATAAATAAATTGTGCATGTTCCAGTAAGTAACACCCAATCCATACTCATGTAAGGAACCCTTATTAAACTAAATGGTTCAAAAACAACCATGAAAGTAAGAGTGGAACTTATTAGGAAGGAAAGTTCAGTGAGTGTAGGAATAGATGTGGGGGATGTATATGAAGTTAACCAAAGTACATTGTATACATGTATGAAATAGTCAAAGAACAAAGTTTTGAAATAAACAAAAATTTTAAATTAAACTTTTAACTACTCTGCAAGAAGACTGTGAAATCATAACCATATAATAATTTAAAGAAAAAGAATCTCCAGGAATTTTTAAATTAGAGAAAGAAAACTGGGCATGGATCAGTGGGCAAGGCATTTTCTGTGCAAGGTAATCAGAGTTTGGATCCCCAGAGCCCACATAATAGCTAGGAAGTCATGGCAGCCACCTGCAATCCCAGAGCTCTCTGTAGGCAGACAGGAGATTCCCAGTGTAATTTTATTTGCTAGATTAGCCAACAGGCTAACTCCAAGCTTAATTGAGAAACTCTGTCTCAGTAAATAAAGTGGAGAGGAATGCACCGAAGACATCCTCAAGTTTCTACTTATATGTGTAATCACTCAAGCATACTTACACACATAAATACCCCTCACACGCACCATGAAATTAAGAAAAATTGCACCATATAAATGCCAAATAAGATTACTAGTGAAGCTATATTATTATTGGGAAAAATAAGTACCATGGAAAGAAAACATTGTTAGATCCATTGTTGTGATTAATATTTGTTGTTGCTAATATACATTATCAACTTTGAATGAGTGTATTAATAGCATGATTACAAGCATGTAAAAGCAAAATCAATAACACTAAACCATGTAACTATTTATATGTCTAGACTTAAGTTTATCATTTTACTATTTATTTTCTGTATCTTTGTTGTTCTTTTTAAAAACTTTTCCTGGAATGTAGGGTTTTTGAATTTTGTCTTCTGTTTCTGATTCCATCATATTGTATAGGCTTTATTATTTGGTTTGATTTGATTTTGTGATTGTACTACGTATTAAAATGTATATATTCAGGTAACCTCTTGCTTACTAGACCTGCACAACAACTGACAAATCAACATGCTCCCATAGAACCAGAGGGACAAGAAGGTGGGAGGGAGTAAGATGGAGTGATGAAGGGAGGGGAGGGAGAAAGGGATTCAGGGAGAACGAGGAGGGAGAATAGTGAGGGAGGGGGTAAGGAGAGGGACAGAGATTATTACACATTGTGCTTATAAAACTAGGAAAAAAGGAATGGAAAGAAAAAAATGTACATATTCAACTTTTCACCTTTAGTGGTGAATTACTATTTTCCCACATGGGTTCTAGTCTATGCTATCACTGTTTTGTATGTTCTGTATCATCCATATTTAAATATATAGATAAACATAAATCGAATCATATAATATGCTTTTGTATTTTTATCATTAAATGTATCTTAGAGAAGTCAAAGAAAGAGGAATAATCTAAGAGAGTTTCCTCCAATTTTTACTATTTGTACTTTTCCTTAATTGTGAATAACTGTTTCCTCTGGAATTATTTTACTTCTAATGATTTGGAGTAGTTCTGCTAATAAATAATTTTTCCAATTTTCTCTTCATCTGAGAATTGCTTTACTTTAGCTTTTACTGCTGAAAATGTTTTTTCTTTTTATTGCATTTTTTTACTTTTACAAGCATATTGAGTATTCATCCTAGCTTCCCTTCCTCTCCCCTACCTCTCATCCCTTCCTTTCCCTTCACCATTCTCTCCCACTCCCTCTCGCCTTTCTGCCTGTATGTTTCTATGGATCCCAGGGTTCACTCTAGCTTGTCTACTCCTGTGGAGGCTCAGACCTCCTTGGTATATCAAATTATTTCTCTTCAGGCCACACCACTGATACGTGCATTTCCCTTTACTCATCCAGTTTTAGACCCAAAGATTTCTACTGTAAGTTCTCATTCTATTGGGTATAATAACAGCTACCTA
Source organism: Typhlomys cinereus (assembly GCA_023101885.1). Lineage (NCBI taxonomy): Eukaryota > Metazoa > Chordata > Mammalia > Rodentia > Platacanthomyidae > Typhlomys > Typhlomys cinereus. The sequence continues at coordinate 915,204 of JALPQD010000008.1, read as the reverse complement.
TGGAGCATTTTGATGTCTTCTTACTTATAGGTTTATTGGCTGTCTTCCTTATTTATCTATTTCCTTCCCTTTTCTTAGGTTCTTGTTCTAGTTTACAGTAACAGAAGTGGATAGCATTCCAGCAAATAAATCTTCAATCCAATCAGAAAGCTGTTGGTTGTCTCCATGATACTCAGGCCACTATTACTATGATGGTCACCTGTTACCATGGTGATTTATATTGCAACTTATATTGCGTAATTATTTCTCTCCCCCAGCAGCTTCTACAGTATTCCTAGGCACTGTGTAAGATATCCAGCAAGAAGAAAATCTCCAGACCAGTTCCAGATATACTTTGCCAATGTCTTATGATCTGTTTGTGTTGCATCTTCAGTAACAGGGTCTTACTGACGGTTTTTGGAGAGCAACCAAGATCAATGGCAAAAGCCTATAATGTTTGAAGGCCTTTAAGACCTCTCTGACCCACACTTTATCAGGAAATGCGACATTGCTGTACTTCTAGTGTAATTTTTTCCCTGGGTTCTAAATGGATCCGCTCAAAGCCTCCCCCACCCCTGTTTTCCTCACTCTATGCTCCTCTGCATAGGGACTGCCCATTTTTGTTCCTTTCTTTAAGAGACATTTTTTGACATATTACTAGACTAGGATGTTCTTTTGCAGTTACTTCCTACAGTCTTAGGGCTTTTCTATTGGTCTCTCTGTCCCTCCCATCTCCCATGTCTCTCCTATTTTCCATCCCCTCATTCCCTGCTATGTATTTTTCCCATTTGTTCCCTCCCTCAACCTTGTCCTGGGATCCTAAATCTCCCCTTTAAAAAGTTTCACCCTAACCATCCCTTCCCCCCCTTCTCACTCATAGGTCTTTTTTGAATTTTGAAAATATACTTTATTAAACAAAAATACTGGTTAGCACTTGTTTTTTTTTTCTTCCAGAACATTAAGAAAACCCTTTGTTTTAAGGTACTAGGATCCTTGGAGGCAAGGGATTGACAGCCACAGTAGTGCTCCTATGCTTAACAGGAACACGGGAAAGGGTTCTGGGAAATGCCACTGGGTCCTTGCACCTCATTGGAGAGGAGGACCCAGAGGAGAGTTTGGCATGCACATTAAAGGATGCTCTGGGGATGGGAGGGGGAGGCACTGGGGGATGGGGAGGGAGGGAGGAGGGGAGGGGGGCACAGGGCGGTGGGAGGTTGGAGAGAGGGAGGGGACCGGTGTACCTGTTAAGTTTATATAAGTGAAAATAAAAATAAAATAAAATAAAAAAGGTAAATGTAGAAAAATTAAAAAAAAAGAAAACCCTTTGTTTTAGAGAACATGTATTTATTAAGAACACCATGTTTGTTTGCATCATTGCTTCTCTATAAGCCATGTGTTAGTCTTCTCTGGGCAATTTATTTTAAGAATATTTTATTGCTTTTAACTTTGCGGCAGTTTGTTCCATATCTGGTTATATGCTTCTTGGATTTGGCCTGCTTGAGGTTCATTGCACTTCTTAAATTTATAGGCTCACAAATTTTGACAAATTAATGAATTTTTTCCAGTCATTATTTCTTCAAATACTTTTTCTCTATCTCACTATTTATATTTTCCTTCAGAAATTCTAAAGACACAAATTTAGTCGTTTTTGTGATTGTCCTACCGGTCCCCAAAATCTGTTCACAAGTTCAAAAAGCCTTATTTCTTATTGATCTTTACTGGTATTTCTCTCAAAAAGCACTGAATCTTTTCTCTGCCATCTTAATCATGGCATCAAGTCTGTCCTGAGTCTTTTCTTTTGATTTTTAATTTATTTTTAATTTTTGTGGTTTTAACATCTAGAATTTCAATTTGGTACTTTTGTGTGTTTTCTATTTCTAATTTTTTAATTTTCTAATTTTCCTTTTATTTTAAGAGTATTTACTCTTGAAATTGGACAATTCTTTGACATTACTTCTGCAGTCACATTTAAAATAACTGCCTTATTTTGATAATTTTACTACCCATACCACTTTAAAAATGATATATTTTGATTGCCTTTTATCATACATACTGATATACTCCTGAATCCTCATATGCCAGTTCATTTTAATATATTCTCCAGAAATATCTCATTATAAATATAATGACAAGTTGTGAGATTGTGACTCTTGTTAAATTCTATGGGGCATGTTGAAATTTTTGTTTTGGTAAACATCTGACCCAGTTGTGTTAAGGTTGTGCTTGATAAGGTTGTGCTTTCTGAAAAGTACAGGTCCTTTACCTATTTTCAGTTCTGTTTTAAAATTACTCATATCTTTCATGTGTGGGTGTCATTATGTTCTATATGAGGTCTGGGAAGTGACATTTCCATTAATTTAGTCTTTGATTTAATCTTCACACTGGCTGTCATAAATCACTTGGTTAAACCACAATACAAGTTCTTTCCTCTTTATTCAAGAGAGGTTGTTTTCCCCAGGATGTCTTTATTTGCCTTTTCCAGCATGAAACCTTGGGTTTATAACCTCTACTCATCTGTGTACTTTCTATGACTGAATCTATCCTTGCCATTTTTTCTAGACCAACTTACCTTCACTCCTGAATGTCAAGTAGACTGGGAGGAATGCAATATAAACCAAAAAACATAGAAATTCAATTAATATTTCAAGGAAAACTCTCCACCTTTTAGTCTCTGGATCTGAAAAAAAGTCAGCAAGATTTAGGAAGATAGAACTTTGAAGATGTGTTGAAGTACGAATAAATATTCTCGATATAGGCAACATTTAAAAGATGCTGATGCTATATCTCTTTGCTTATTTCATCTAGGTCAGAGTCAGGCCTCATGATTTTGAATGAAGGTAGAGCCTGGAATTGGGGATAAGTCTTATTTACACTAATTTGTGTTGAAGATAGAGCAGCTTTTTAAAATTAGTCTGTTTATTTTTCTCTTTACTGGGCAGCATGTGATTAGCCTAGGTATTCAACCTGGCCAGTGTAGGACACTGGTCGTTTCAACTTTGCCTGAGTTCTTGAGGGCCTAAATGTGGAAGGATCTGCAAAGATCTTTTGGAATTCCAATCTAGCTAAAAAGGTGACAGATCTGCACCAGAACCGGACTTCACCAGCTATAATGACCTTTGGACACAGAAAAAGGATCTTCTCAATATAATTAATTCTCACTACCTAGTCATTCAATCCTGGCTTGAAGATCTATATTCTAGATAACACTTCAGTTTGAGAAAATCATTTCAAGGATGGATGACTCTGACTACTAAATCACGTTTCTTTATGTCAAGCTAGATTTAAAAAGATTCATAAGCTGATTTGTAACAATTCTAAAAGACAATGACAACCTAGATGGGTTGTTTTAAGATATGTCATGCATGTGATAAATAACTACAAATACTTGAATGAAGAAGATCTGTGAAAGGCCATGTTTATTGTTATTATTGTTACTTAGTTTTGGTTTTTGTATTGATTGAACTCCCTTTGTGCATATGAGTTTGTTTAATAGAGAGGATGTTTATCACAAATACCAATAGTTATCAACAAGAAAGGCACCCCCCTCCACACAAAATAATTTTCTTATGTTATGTTCAAAGAGGCTCTTCAGGGGCTAAGACTTTTGAATTTTTTCAACTATTTTTGTCTTATTGTCAATGTCTTTTATATTATCAAATACCTAGGAGATGATTAACACACGTTTGCTGAAGAAATGAATAAATAAGTCAAGCTGGTTAATGAGGTAGTGATCTTTTGATCACTGAAAGTGTGCAAGAAAGGTCTTGCTGCCCCACAACATGACTGAAGCAAATTGCTGGCATTAGAAATGTTTAGATTTTACCTCAAGAGCCACATTTATAGGCTGCTTCAGTTTGAACAATTCACCTAAAAAACTCTAGAAATGATAAGTAGAACCTGCCTTATAAGGTCATTCAAGTAAGTTAATAAGATATTGACTACAAATTACAATCTTACTAAATAGTTACAGATGTGTAAATACTTGATAGTAAGGTACCAACTAAATACTTCTTATTAGACCCCCTAGATAAGAAATTTTCTCAGGACTCAACCAAGATACATCATGCTGCAATGGAAAATGTGATACAGACAGCCACAACTGGCCAGAATGCAGAGTACAAGAAATGCTGAGCCTTAATCAGACTATCAAAATTGATTTCCATACCAAGGCTCAGGAAATCTAATGGAAGAGAGTGTTGTAAGATTATAAGAGCCTAAAGATGGAGAGGTATACTTCCAGCCATGACACCCTAGTCCCAGCAGAAGTGTTCCATTCAGGAGCTCACTGCAATGAGATCTTCACAAAAACTGACATATCGACATTCCCCTATGGATGAGTGAAAATCTCAGGAGAAACCTCTATATCAAGAGAGAATCATTGGAACAGGAAGAGGAAAAGAGAAGGGGAGCTTCTTTATCCATAGGTCTGCCCATTGGAGGGCCACTAGCACTACCACAAATGCCCAGACTTGTGCTCGTACAGGTATCCCATAAAAAGCTCTGTGGTCCATATTTGCAGAGGGACATGAGAACAGGACGAAGAGGGCTGGATTGTTGAACTGAAGGGAGAGTAAGAGAGGGGAGAGGTGAGAAAGTTGGGGGTGGAGAACAATGACATAAACTCATTCTGTTTGTAAATGAAAATCTCAAAAAATGAAAACAAATATAGTACACACAAAAATATAGTCTTATTTCCTAAAATATGTTAAATACATATTCAAATTTATAGAGATCTTTGTGAATTTGGTAAAGGACTATCCAAATTGTATAATGCATTCTCATGTTCCCTGAATCAAGATAAGTCTCACTTTTATGATAATTCTCAGTCAGTCAGTCTTTTCAATAATATATGCAATTACAGATTAAGTTATATACAATATCCTCACATCTGCCTATCCACATCTGCCTATCTTCCATCCAAAATAGCCTAGAATGCATAAAGCTCTTTTGTCTCAAGAAACCCAAATTATCTAAGAAGGTGATTTGACCTTCAGATAGAGCAAGGTTGGAAAGATAAACAGTTTCTGCTTTTTTCCACACCTAGAGAATGTATGACCTTGCCTGAATGCTCTGAAGGTCTAAAGTGTATAGGGTCAATAATATGGCAGTTTAAGGAAACTGAATTAACTATAAGGAAAGAAAACCTTTCACTACTGTGCTTACATTAGCCTTTCATTTCTCTTATTCATCTTTCATGACCTAAAGTGCTAATGTCCAATATTCTGAAGGGTCTTTCACATATGTATCTCATGTCTTTACTTCTGTGTTCTCAGCTTCCTGAAATTAAGACTACATCTTACATACCTAAAATGGTCAAAATTGTTGATATAGGTTAATCTCATAAAAAGAACAAGAAAAGATTTGAGAAAAGATTTGAAAAAATGAATAGTTGAATTTTTTAGTTTCTATATTTTTCTATTTCACTTGCTACCATATCTGGAAATATTTTGGAAATATTTTTGGGCAGTAATTTTAATGGTTTCAGAACTTTAATTTTCCTGAATTAAATACCTTTTATTCTGAGACAATGAAGAAAGAGTACTGTGAACAAATATGTCACAGGAACCACACAACTGTCTGCCATTAATGACATATACTCTGGTTTGAACAGGACATCTGAAAGAGAACAGAAGGATCTGGTATTATGATTTGGATATGGATATATAGTAGAAACATTTGCATGTTACAATCATGGTCCCAGGTTGGTGTAGGGGGGCTCTCTGACTTTATCAACAGATTAAGCTATTGATGGATTCATAATTTCACAACATTATTGGGAAATGACAGAAATATGAGGAAACATGATTGATTGGATAAAGAAGGTCACTAGAGACATATATGCTTTGTCCATGACACCTAACTCTTCCCTATCTTTTCTTTACACCATGAGGCAAGCAGCTCTAACTCACTTGTACCATTCTCCATAATGCTTTTACTAATCCCAGGCCTAGAAACATGGAGCTAAGATATCTATGTAATGAAATCATGAGTCAATGACATTTATACTTTAAACTGTCTCTCAAAGTATTTATCACATCAATGAAAAGGCTAATACATCTGGTAAACAGAGAAGGAGGCTCATAAGACTGAACTATACATGGAAGATTGCTGTTAAGGAAACAAATACCTCAGGTCCCCATTAAATTCTGTAAGGTTCTTATTAAATTCTCCATTTTTCTCTATGGGCTTAGATTAGGACTGTTAGTCAATGAAACTACACAGGCATAAAGGATGTGGAAATTATTAGACCAAGACTAAGATACAGGATAGAGGAATAGCTTCCTACTTCTGTTTTCACATTATACTAAATAACTTGTGAAATAATGGAAAAAATAAGACAGGGCTCTGGGAATCATAGTAATAAAATAAATATGGGATTTTAGGAAGAAAATATGGAATTGGATCAAAAATTACATTGTCAATTGACTAGAGGAGTCAGTTGGATCACTAAGGGACCTAGTAGTCTAAAATGAAGTTTTGTAAATAAAGAAAAAAGTTTTCAAAACTAATTTCCTAATTTCAATTTCCTATTTTTCTTCCTTCACTGTAAGGACAAAAGATATTTTACAATTTCTGATATCTAAGCCTTTGTGACTGGATCCATCAGCTATTGTGCTAATGGGGTTAACAGTGAAGGGAGCACATCTATAGTCTCTGTCATGGCCAGTGATGACATGTCTCGGGAAGTAGTCGCTCCTTTTTTTGCTAATAAAATGCCTTACACAAACCAGAATAATTCCCTATTCCAATACTAACTGGGACCAAACAATTTCCTGTTGCCATGGAATACAGTTCTGGTGCAGCCACACTTTCCTACCTCTAATTTAAACAACTAAAAGCAAATAATTATAACTTAGCTACTGGACGCAGGAAGTACTTTCTTCTGAGAGATTAGAAATCAAATCAATTCAACTAGACAGGATTGGCACTTTAGGAACTTCCTCTTACTATGTTTTTGTCTTCTAACCAGTTTCTTGCTTTGCAAAACTTATCTTAAAATCATCCAGCAGGGACCCTAATGCTGTTTAAATGGCCTCTCCTAATTTTCTCATCTTGGGATAATTCTGAGATTGTCAAATTGTATTCTCTCTTACAGCACTATATTTTCCAAACTTAAATGTGAATTGTCAACAGTTTTTCTAATTGTTTCTGAGGTTATTTGTGGCCCAAGCCACTATTAGTTGAGGATATAGTTACCAAGTGAAAGACCATGCATCTATCTTCCTAAAAGTTGGAAAGTGGAAATTAATTTGAGTCATTAAAAGAGAAATAGAGTGCTGTATGAAACATCCAAATATAAAAGGAAATTGGCATTCTATTACCCACCCCCATTTTCCCATCTCCAAGAATTAGGCAAAAGTTGTAACAATAAAATCAGTTTAAACAATTTAAAGGAAGGTTTGAACTTTGGGAAGGGGAAAGAAATAAAGTTGAAAGAATTCGACTTTGCAAATTAATTCAAGAAGTAGAGGTACATTCACTGTGATCCCTCTAACTACCCTACCATGTTTAAGTAAGTAGAAAAGTGAAATTTTTTGTACAGTCCTGGAACTATTGTACTAACTAAAATGGATTATCATTCCTCCTGCCCCCTGTCCTTTCTATCCATCTCAAATTCTCTATGGAATCCTCAAGTACAAATAGCATAGCTTTATGGTATAATTCAAACATAATTGATAATATGTATCATTTCACTGAGAAAAATAGCCTCAAATAATGGTTGAGGAACTGAGATCTAGTCATTGCTATGCCACTTGCTAGTTGATAGATCTTTAGCAACTGATTTGTCTGTACCTATTACTTCATAAAATAAAAGTAAACCAACTTGTGACATCTCCATTTTTAAATTAGTTTTAATTATGCACATTGTTCCAAGTATTATTTTAGCTGTAATACTTTTACATTTATATAATTGCAATACTTAATTCAAGAACAGTATAACATTTATGCCATTTTTAAACTTCTTATTAATAGTATATATTATTTGTACAAAATAATGGTTTTCTTTTTATGTTTCCTCGTGGCTTAATTAATTGACTAGTTAATTAATTAATTGTGTGTATGTGTATGTGTGTGCAAGCGTATGTATATGCCAGGGCACCTATGCACAGGACACCATGTACATATGGTTATAAGAGTCAGTTTAGGAAGTAATTTCTCTTCTTCACCTTGTTGAGATACTTCTTCCTTCAGCTGTTGCTCTAAGCATTTCTGGCTAGCTGGCCTACAAGTTTCCAGTTGATTCATTTGTCTGTGCCACCATCTTGCTGTAGGAATGCTGGGATTACAGATGTGTGCCACCACTTCAAGCCTTTTAAGTGGATTACAGAAATCAACCTCAGGTTGTCAGGCTTGTGGTTCAATATGATGAGTTTCATCATGATATTGTAATGTCAGGGATTCTGACCCTGTTCAATCTCTCTTGTATACCTTTCACTGGTCTCTAATCCCAATAGCTTATTTTTTTAAATCTGTACGATTGATGGAATTTTAGTCTTTATGAATCTTTCTTATCTTGTTTCACATGATCAATTCTAGTTTAATACATTTTCCTGAAGGTGGCACAGTTTCATTTTTCTTTATTGCTGAATATTGATAAGGCATATAGACAGACAGACAGACAGACAGACAGACAGACAGACAGACAGATAGATAGATAGATAGATAGATAGATAGATAGATAGATATCCCTTATCTATGAATCCATAAATGAGTTTGGACTTCTAGACTGATTCCACAACTTAGCTGTTACGAATACTGCCACAGGGAAAAATGGATGTGCAGAGTTATGAATTGTATATTTACTCCTTTGGTTACATAACCAAGAATAACAAGGAATCATCACATGGTACTTCTAACTTTGAGTTTTGGAGAAACTTCCTTGTGGATTTCTATAATGGTTGAATTAATTTACATTCCTACCAACAATGCATAAAGTCATCTTTTTCTCAATATTTTCCCCAGCAGTTGCTGTTTGTTTTCTAATGACAGTCATCTAAAGTAGGATGAAGTCAAATCTCAGTGTAATTTATTGTCCATTTTTATTTTCTCCTTTGGAATGTGCTTATTCAATTTGTTTTGCTATTTATTGAATGGATTATTTGTTCTTTGCTATCTAAGATTTTTATTTAGTTGATATATAACAAAAAATTTTTATTTAGTTGATATATAACAAAAAATGCATCCTATTCTGAAGACCTAGTTCGTTGCAATTGTTTCCTTCACTCTGAAGATTTTTAGCTTGATATAATCCTGTTTGAAGTAATGGCTTTTAAAATATGGCCTTTCCTTCATTATCTTGGCTCCTCTCATTCACAGAATCTCACTGAGAAACATTTTAATCTTCTCTCTCATCCCAGAAGTTACATTATTTTCTGAGTGAGAGAAAAATAAATGGTTTTGAAGGTGAAAGAACATCCAGTCACAAAACTATAAAATAGTCTTTCTGTAAGTCATGTTAAAACATACCTTGAAGCCTTAACAAGCAAGAAAGAATGTGAGTTCTCCTTTAATTATTTAAATATCTTCTTTCCAGGATATTTGTATTAATATGTAGCATTTTTATGATTTACATAAATAATACAATTTAAAGCTTATAAAGCAATTTCATATTGTGAGTGTCACTCAGTCTTTTTTGTCTCATTGACGAAAGTAATTCTTCTTTGACAGACCAGGTCACAAGTTCTCACCTGGTATAACAACACTTCTCCTTTTCTCCTGGCCAGTAACTGTGTCACGAATGCAGCAAGTGAAAGGACCTTGTGTGTTGTTTTTCAGAAGAATACTCCTCTTCAGATATAGTAATCCTGCTCCATCCTTTGAGTTATTGAATTTTAATGAATGTGGCATTACATCTCCTCTGCTGTCTCTCCATATTATCTCAGCTTGTGACTTCCAGCCTCCTGAAGTGCACTCCACAAGCAATCCTTCTGTATTGGGAACCTGAATGTCAATCTGTATGTCCAAACTCATAGCTGAGAAGGGAAGAGAAATACATTAGAATTTAGTAATGTGAATTCAATAGTCAAGAAGTGTGTGGGTGTTCTCATTCTTAGTGGACTACTACATATGTTGTTATGTGGATAGCTAAAATTAGAACAAAGATAATACTTCAATCTAAACACAAGCTAGGATGACATAAAAAATGCCATTGGAGAAAAGATGGACTAATTATACTTCATGAAAGTTAGTACTTTCTATTCATCAAAAGAAAAAGTATTGACAATGCAAATGAAAACCATAGGCTAGAAAATATTCAAACTATATTTTGAGAAAAAACTGTCTTTAAAATAAATGAAGCACACTAAAATGAAAAAAATCAAGCACTTTCTAAAATGATAAAAAAATAGAAGTTTCATTTAATGATATCCATACAATCTATAAACATGCATAAAGAGGCTCAACATCACCAACTATTTGGGAAATGCAAAGCAAAACATTAATGAGACTTCATTTTACCCACATTAGAATGTTTAAGAAGCAGGACAAGAACCAAATTACATTACCACAGATTGGAAGTCAGAGAGCTTTCTTTGTATGACTGGCTACATGCTTGTAAACTAGTTCAATAATTTGGAAAACTTAGTACATATTAAAGTTAGGCATTATGCTCATAACCTTGCAAAGTTCAAGAATATTAATGGCAACATTTTTTCACAGTAGCTCCAAAATTCAGAGTAATCAAAATTTCTATTGTTTAATACTACAAGGAAATTTAAAAGAAAAGGCTCATATTACATCATAAATGAAAATAATGAGTAATTCTACATATTACTATATTATATGATTTTTGCTGTGTGCTAGAACAGCAAAAAATCTATGGTGAAATTAGAATAATGATTATCTCCACAAAAGAGAGTGGTATTGACTAGGAAAGACCAAGACTGAACATTTTGAGGGTACTAAAATTATTCAATATCTTGATCTGAAGAATGGATTCTTTGCTGTCCCCATAAGCAAAAAAAAAATCATGGATGACTTATCAGTAGGTTAATCACTGGGTAAAGAAGCTCCTTTTCTTCTCTCTGACATTAATCTTACTTAGTCTCTCAGGAAGGTATATTGTTTGTTGAGATATTCCTTTATCCATCAATGGTGAAATGTTCATAAGTCAACTCTTGTGCAGGCCTCCATGAAAGACCATATATGTAATTTTGGCATATTTTAAAATAAAATCAACATACTCATTAAGATTTGTCCAGTGAAAATCGGGACTTTCCAAGGGGATGTGTTACAGATTTTTCCCATCTAACTAAGTTTATCGGTGTCATATTGTGGCATATAATAGTAGAGATTGGAAAAGGACATAGTCATTGAAAAATGCTCTGTAATAACATTTTAATGCATTTGTATCCTCAGAATCAGAACTGAAGGGTGTAATCTGCAAATTATGTGTGAGAAAAATCATTATTTTCTGCAATGTTAACTGTAATGATCTTTCTTTATAGATGTGATTGATGAATGGCAGGAAGGAAGGAAGGAAGGAAGGAAGGAAGGAAGGAAGGAAGGAAGGAAGGAAGGAAGGAAGGAAGGAAGGAAGGAAGGAAGGAAGGAAGGAAGGAAGGAAGGAAGGAAAGAAAGAAACGAAGAAAGAGGTGCCCCTACCTGAGGTTACTGCTATGATCTTCAGGAGAAAGGCCATGAAGCATCCAGATAAAGAGGAAGCTACAGACTCCATCATACCTGGAAAGTGAAACATTAAATTTGGAATCACCAAAGATAGCAAAGGCCTGGTTTGTGTCTTATGAACAAATTTCAAATCAAATCCTTTCTTCTGAGAGAATTCTCTCCACATTGAAAAGGACTTGAATTCCTGGTGTTAATTCTTCAAAGTGATCTCTTCTTCTTTTCTGTATTGTACCTTTACTTGGCTCTGTGCTTTCACAAGATTAACAGTGCTAGTTATGGATATAATGGAGACAGGGGCTTAAGAGTTATGTAGAGACTTACTTTTATAGTCTTAAATCAAAGAAACACTCAACCAAGCACTCAACTCCTGCAAAAGAGGAGATGCGATGCCAAGAACCACACACCAAAGTGTAAAGTAAAAGCGACTGTGAACAGCTAAGCCTAAAAGAGGACATTTAAATAAACCCCCCATTCAATAGCTCAAGGAACCTTGGAGAAGAGGGGGTGGTAAGACTAAGGAGTCAGAAGGTGGGGAGAAGTACTTCCAGACAGAGAACTCAACAGCAATGCCTGCTTCCATTAGATCTCCAAAATAGCTGACCTATCAAAATTTTGACCCAGAGGAAAGAGGCTCTCAAGAGAGAGGGCGCCATTCTGAAGACTGTGTGGAACTAGCACAGGTCATGAGGGGGGAGATTATTAGCTCTACGGTTAGCTCACTGGTGGGCTGTTCGTACCCAGTGGATACCCAGACATATGCCAATGCAGGTGTCCTGGGCGGAGCCCAATGGATCACACATGCAGCAGGACTGAAGAGTGGGAGGGAGACTGGACGGAAGGGAGAACCAGTGAGTGTCTTGGTCAGTGGGACAATAATAGTCAGGAACCTAGATTGGGAAGGCAATGAGCCGACAGATACAAACTTTCTGGGATCTTCTTAGAACCATTTTTTTTTTTTTTTAGTTGGGGCGATTGTTTAGGACTTAGTCGCTCTGTCTAGCCAAAACTTTGTGCCAACATTTTGACCACCGTATTTTCAATTTCATTGTCTCACCCAGACTCCCAAACACTTAGCAAACAGGACTCTCTATTCTTTCTGTATGATTTCAGCTTTTAAGTTATTTGTGTAAAGAGGATCAGCTAGTAAACTTTTCTGCACCTGGATTATTTCGCATACATAACATCCTCCAGGTTCATGCATGACCTTACTCATTACAGGAGTTTCTTCCTGAATTATGTTTCATTATATATGTATCCATTTTTTATTCATCAAGGAAACTTAGGTGATTTCCATTTCTTGTCATTATGAATAGCGATACAATGAATATGAGAGAGCAGATGTCTGTTTAATACACTGATATCATGTCTTTCACATAAATACCCAATGGGATCACTCAGACACATACTAGTTTTATTTTTGATTTTTGAGGAACATCCATACCATTTATATAATGGTTGACATAGTTTATATTTATATCTATTTACCTTAATACATTGTTTTCTGAAAATGCAAGGAGGAAAGTAAATGACAAACATCTTCTATTAGAAAATATTTGCAATATGCTAAGCTTACAAATGTTATAAAGCAGATGAGTTTTCCCTTAACATACGTGTTGCAAGCTGTCTGAAACCCTTTTTTTTTTTTTTTTTTTTTTCTTGAATAGCAACCAGTGTTTATGAAGTGGCTTGGACATTCTAAACAAGAGCTCTACTTTTTGGACTTATACATAGATGAGACTACAGTGCTAACTTGTGGTCACTGCAATGCCTTGTAGAACTCTAAGAAACTTTCTTTGATCACTAAAGGCTTGCTTCTTTCTTCTGCCGACAGACATATTGAAAGGTATCCAGATGAGTATACCTCACATGTGCCTTAGGGATTGAGGGAGAAGCTACAGGATGAAGATGGAACACCAATAAAACAGGAGTGTCAGTCTTTAACTATATGAACATTCCCTACAAAACTGGGATTCTGAGCTCTGGTTTTGTTTAGTTTCAAACTTTATGTAGTGGTAAATCTCAAATTTCTTTTATAATTAATAGGGCTGCAATTGCATAGTTAATTAGTGTATAATCATTCTTGTAATCAACTATGTTATATATGAATATTTATATCAATTCAATATTTATCATAATCCCAGCAAGATGAAAGAAGTTTAAAGGAATCAATATGGTAGGCCAACTAAACAGTGTTAAATACAATGCACCTTCCAATTTTTATGCAACCCATTGAATGGCAAATATACACAAACAAGTATTTAGAATCACTAAAAGTATATCATACATGTGGGAAGATTATCTTCATTGTTTTTGAAATCATGAAATTTGAGTCAACATATAAATTTTTTAAAGTTCTCATAATTTTTTGCTACTGAGAATGCAATCTTTGCTTCTACAGTCCCTAGAAAATGCTCCAGTGGCTTACTCTTTATTTCAAAGAGAGGAATAACACTCTTTTTTATTATTATCAGGAATTCAAAATAACGAATGGTATGCATTTACTGTGATGTAACTTGATGCAATTATAGTTATTTTTTATTTATTAGCTCTCATCCATTGAAAATTAATGGAAGTAGAATGTTTAAAATAATAAAGACCTACACTGTATTGCATTGCTTAACTCCTAAAAACAATTGCTCTACATGGAAAAATAATAAATGGAATATTAAAACCAGCAAATAAAACCTGTAAGACTAGAGAGAACCCACAGTCAAGAACAAAGTGTTGCATCTATGAAGATCATAAATCAAGGATGAAGGTTTATATCTATGCAAAGCATGAAGTCAAGAATAATGGGTCGCATCTATACAGAGCGTGTGACCAAAGAAATGAGTAATTACAGTGACCCGTCATTTAAAAGGCCCTAAATTTTCCCATGTCTTTGGCTAAAGAAAGGATAGGACGCGTCTAAGAGGGAGAAATACCCTTCAGAAAAAAATATTACTATTTATTATGGATCTGTATATAAATTAGCTAGGTTCTTGCTATCACAAAACAACTATCTGGTTGTCGTGGTTTGATTGTGAGTTGTCCCCCAAGTCTTGTGTATTTGAATCCTTAGTTGATGTTGATGTTTGGGAAAGTTATAGCACTTTAGGAGGTAGAGCCTTGTTGGAAAGGAGGCCACGGATGTGAGCCTTGAGGGTGGAGGATCCCATACCTACTTCCAGTTTGCTACTTGCCCTCTGCCTCCATGATGATTATAGTGATCTAAACCAGTGGTCTCAAGCTTCTGCTGTCCCATGCCTTTTCTACCACAATGAACTATAGCTCCCTTCTGGAACATAAGCCATATAAATGTCTGAGTATGAATATGAGTATTCATACTCTGCCTGAAAATGAATACCGTCTCACAGCAAAACGGAAGGCAATTGTAATACTGGTTGCTATAGGCATGATGCTATCAGTGACTTTGTATGAGAATCAAAAAAAAATTGTTCCATGCTAAAATGTACATTCCATTTCACAGAAACTGAAAGCTGACATCCACACCCATATATTGGATTGTTTGTTCAAACTCATCTTCAACACCAGAATTCAACAATATTTTTCAAGCAAGAATAATTTCACCCTGACCTTTCTTTCCCTAAAAAAACACACATGAAGGGATGTCATTATTTTATGATTGGGGTCATTTAGATAGACAATGAGAAAACAATTGCTGCAAGGTGTCTTAAACGTACCATGCAAAGAAATATTGTAGTTTATGTTTCTAGTCTTTGAAAATTAAAATTAAAATATCATCTTTATTTTGATACTGTCTATATATATATCTTTTTTTTTATTTCAGCTCATACAAACTTATTAGGTACACCAGTTCCCTCCCTCCCTCCTCCTCCCCCCATACCCCCTGCTCCCCCTCCCTATCCCTCTCCCTCCCCATCCCCCAGTGCCTCCCACCCCAATTCCCAGAGAGTCCTTTCTTGTGCATGACTGATTTTCCTCTGGGCCCTCCTCTCCGATGACGTACAAGGACCCAGTGGCCTTTGCCGAACCCTTTCCCGTGTTCCCCTTAGGTATAGGAACACTGCTGTGGCTGCCAATTCTTTGCCTCCAAGGATCTTGGTGCCTTTAGCAGATGCTAGACTTTGTGAGGTCAACAGTGTGTTGGACAATGCGCAGGGCATGCAAAGTCCAATTATGATTGCTTCAGCCCTAACTAGTATAGAGTATCTTACATATCATTGCTCCTCCCATCCTTATGCTCTTACACTCTTACCGCCCCCTCTTCCGCAAATTTCCCTGAGCTTCAAGATGGGGAGAGACTAAGCTGGCCTAGTTCTAGGTGGTTGATATAGAGTCTCTGAAGTTCTGGATTGTGGTTTGTTGATTTTCTTTTGCAGTTTTGCTGCTCCTGCAATGCCCTTCACTCCATCCTGGTGGGCATTGTATGTTACCCCCTGGCCAGAGACAAAAAGTTGTTAGAGTCTTGTGATAAAAGCACATTCAAAGGTAGATGTAATAAAAGTGGGAAACCACAGTGAGGGAGGGGTCTATCACCCATTTGCAAAATTGTTACTTTTTATCTTCCAGACTATATGCCCTCCTCTTCTGGTGAGATCACTCCCCCTCAGTAGTATATGATCAGGAACAAAAGTCTGTGAACTTAATCAGATGTCTCATTACTTATTTGGGTCCTTGGTGGAGGCCTATTTTCCCTGCTGTAACATGGTCCCTTCTCTCCTTGTTTCTGGTGTGGCCCTCCTACCCCATCCCTCCTGTTCATAATCCTTGGAATTCCTGTCTCTAGGTGGGCTGGGTGGGTTTGGTACTAGGAGCCACCTATTAGGGAGTACATACGGCGCTTAATTTTCTGGGTCTGGGATACTTCACTTAATATAATTCTTTCTAATGACATCCATTTCCCGGCAAATTCCAGTAATTCATCATTTTTGATGGCTGAGTAGTACTCCATTGTATAGATGTACCACAGTTTCCTTATCCACTCGTCAACTGTTGGACATTTGGGCTGATTCCATGTCTTTGCTATTGTAAACAGTGCTGCTATGAACATGGTCGTGCTTGTGCTATCGAGGCGAACCTCTGCTGTATGGGGGGTTATTCCCAAAAGTGGAATAGCAGGGTCATATGGCATTTCAATCTTTAATTTCTTTAAGAATCTCCAGACGGCTCGCCAGAGTGGCTGTATGAGCCTGCATTCCCACCAGCAATGTAGGAGAGTTCCCCTCTCTCCACATCCTCTCCAGCATTTGTCGTTGTTAGTATTGTGGATTTTTGCCATCCTGACCGGGGTGAGATGATATCTCAGGGAAGTTTTGATTTGCATTTCCCTGATGACTAAAGAAGTGGCGCATTTTTTCAGATATTTGTTAGACATTTTAATTTCATCCCTGGTAAAGTTTCTTTTAAGTTCCAGGGCCCATTTTTTAATTGGGCCATTGGTTTCCTTGGTGTTTAGTTTTCTAAGTTCTTTGTGCACTCTGGACAATAGAGCTCTATCAGATATGTGGTTAGTGAAGATTTTCTCCCATTCTGTGGGTTGCCTTTGAGCTCCTGTAACAATCTCTTTATCTGAACAGAAGCTCTTTAATTTCACAAGATCCCAACTGTTGAGAGTTGGTAGCAGTGACTGTGCCATTGGATGTCTGTTTAGGAAATGTTGGCCTAGCCCAATCAGCTCGAGGGAGTTCCCTATCCTTTCAACTATGGTTTTTATAGTCTCTGGCCTGATATCAAGGTCCTTGATCCATTTGGAATTAAGTCTTGTACATGGTGACAAGTACGGGTCCAGCTTTAATCTTCTGCATGTGGAGATCCAGTTTTGCCAGCACCATTTGTTGAAGATGCTGTTCTTTTTCCATTGGATTCTTTGGGCCCCTTTGTCAAAGACCAAATGGCTGTAACTTTGTGGGCTTATATCTGGGTCTTCAATCCTTATCCATTGATCTGTGTGTCTATTTTGGAGCCAATACCAGGCTGTCTTTACAACTATGGATTTGTAGTATAGACTAAGGTTTGGTATGGTTATACCTCCAGCTGTGTTTTTGTTACTCAGGATTGTTTTTGCTATCCTGGGTCTTTTGTGCCTCCATATGAACTTTGAGATTGTTTGGTCAACTTCTTTGAAGAATTGCTTTGGGATTTTGATTGGTATAGCATTGAATCTGTATATTGCCTTTGGTAGGATGGTCATTTTCACGATGTTGATTCTGCCAATCCAGGAACAAGGGAGGTCTTTCCACCTTCTGGTGTCTTCGGCTATTTCTTTCTTTAGGGTTTTAAAGTTTTCATTGTAAAGGTCTTTTACCTCCTTAGTTAGGTTTATACCAAGGTATTTCATTTTTTTAGGGGCTATAATAAATGGTATTGTTTCTCTCAAGGCTTTTTCACTTCTTTCATTCTGGGCATATAGGAAGGCCTCTGATTTTTGCACATTTATTTTGTATCCTGCCACCCTGCTGAACTTCTCAATTAGTTCCAGGAGCTTCCTGGTGGAGTTTTTGGGATCCCTCAGGTATAAGATCATGTCATCTGCAAATAGGGATAGCTTGACTTCTTCCTTGCCGATTTGAATCCCTCTTATGTCCCTTTCTTGTCTTATGGCTTCAGCTAAGACTTCAAGTACAATATTGAATAGAAGTGGTGAGAGTGGACAGCCTTGTCTAGTTCCTGATCGAAGTGGGAATGCTTCCAATTGTTCCCCATTGAGCATAATCCTTGCTGTGGGCTTGTTGTATATAGCTTTTATTATATTGATAAAGGTTCCTTCCATTCCTACTGTCTCTAGCGTTTTGATCATAAAAGGCTGTTGGATCTTGTCAAAAGCTTTTTCTGCATCTATCGAGAGTATTATGTGGTCTTGGACTTTGGACTGGTTTACATGATGAATTACATTTATTGATTTGCGTATGTTGAACCAACCTTGTGTGCCGGGGATGAAGCCTACTTGGTCCCCATGAATGATCTTTTTAATATGTTTTTGAATCCGATTTGCTAAAACTTTGTTGAGAATCTTTGCGTCTGTGTTCATCAGGGAGATCGGCCTATAGTTTTCTTTTTTAAGCGAATCTTTATTAGGTTTTGGGATTAAAACGATATTAGCTTCATAGAAGGAATTTGGTAGTGTTCCTTCCTTTGCTATTTGATGGAACAGTTTAAGGAGTATTGGTGTTATTAACTCCTTAAATGTCTGGTAGAACTCTGTGCTGAATCCATCTGGTCCAGGACATTTTTTGGTGGGAAGATTCGAGATTACTTCCTCAATTTCCTTATATGTTATAGGACTATTTAAATAATTCACAACTTCCTGATTCAATTTAGGTAAGTTGTGTTTACTTAGAAATTCATCCATCTCTTTTGTGTTGTCAAACTTCACAGAGTATAAGTTTTTGAAATATGATGTTATAATTCTCTGGATTTCTTGGGTATCAGTAGTGATAACTCCATGTTCATTTCTAATTTTGTTAATTTGGGTTTTCTCTCTCTTGCTTTTGGTTAGTTTAGCTAGGGGTGTATCAATCTTATTGATTTTTTCAAAGAACCAGCTTTTTGACTGGTTGATTTTTTCTATCGTTTTCTTAATCTCGATTTCAGATATTTCTCCCCTTATTTTGCTAATCTCCTCTCTTCTACTACTTTTGGGATCAGATTGCTCTAGCTTCTCTAAAGCTTTAAGCTGCATTGTTAAGTTGTTTATTTCTGACGTTTCCATTTTTTTGACGTAGGCATTAAGAGCTATGAACTTACCTCTTAGAACAGCTTTCATTGTGTCCCAGAGATTTTGGTAAGTTGTATTTTCGTTATCATTCACTTTCAGGAAATCTTGAATTTCCTTTTTAATTTCTTCCTGAATCCAGTTCTCATTCAGCGTCATATTGTTAAGTTTCCAGGAGTTAGTGTATTTTCTCTTGTTTGATGTGTTGTGGATGTCCAGCTTTAGGCCGTGATGGTCTGATAGTGCACAGGTTAGAATTTCAACTTTCTTGTATATGTGTAGATTCATTTTGTGGCCCAATATGTGATCTATTTTGGAGAAAGTTCCGTGTGCTGCTGAGAAAAATGTGTATTCTTTGGTGTGTGGGTGAAAAGTTCGATAGAGATCTGTAAGGTCCATTCCTTTCAGGGTTTGATTAAGTTCCAAAGTGTCTCTGTTAAGCTTTTGACCTGTTGATCTATTCCATGTTGACAGGGCGGTGTTGAAGTCCCCAAGAATTATCGTTTGGGGATTGATTTCTTGCTTTAGACGCTGTAGGGTTTTCTTAATGAATGTGGAGGGGCCCGTATTGGGTGCATATATGTTCAGGATTGTGAGGTCTTCCTGGTGAATTGTGCCTGTGACTAAAATGTAGTATCCATCCGTGTCTCTTATAATTTTCTTTGGTTTGAAATCCACTTTGTCTGATAGCATAATGGCTACCCCTGCCTGTTTTCTGCTTCCATTAGCTTGTAGAATTGTTGACCAGCCTTTTATTTTTAGAGCGTGCCTATCTTTTGTGGTGAGATGGGTTTCCTGCAGGCAGCAGATTGATGGATTGTGATTTTTAATCCATGTTTGTAATCTGTGTCTCTTGATCGGTGAATTAATTCCATTAACATTTAGTGTTATAATGGAGAAACTATTGTTAATTCCAGACATTTATTATGTTTAGTAGCTTTTATAAGTATATTGCTTCTTTTTTAATGATGTTATACTTGCCTTCTGTTCTCCTGGATATGCCTGTTTTTTTCTTCACGCTTGAGTATCATTTCTAGCATTTTTTGAAGGCCTGGTTTGGTGGCCATGTATCCCTTAAAGTTGTCTTTGTGCTGGAAAATTTTTCTTTCTCCCTCGATCATGACTGATAGTTTTGCAGGGTAAATCAGCCTGGGTTGACATTTTTGCTCATTCAATACTTGAAGTATGTCTCTCCAAGCTCTTCTTGCTTTTACTGTTTCGACTGAGAAGTCATTTGTTATTTTAATAGGTTTACCTTTAAAAGTGACTTGTTTTTTCTCCCTTGAAGCTCTCAGCACCAGTTCTTTATCTTGAACGTGGAGTGTTTTAACTATTATTTGCCGCGGCGTGCTTCTATTTTGGTCGTATCTGTTTGGGGTGCGGAATGCCTCTTGTATATGGATGGGCCTCTCTTTTTTTAGATGAGGAAAGTTTTCCTTGATGATCGTTTGAAAAATTTCCTCAGGGGTGGTATTTTGAGATTCTTGCTCTGGTATTCCATGAATACGCATGTTAGGCTTCTTCAGGGTGTCCCATATCTCTTGGATATTTCTTTCAAGTATCTTTTTGGCTTTAACAACCTCTTCCATTGAGCTGGTTAGTACTCCCACTTTATCTTCAAGGTCTGAAATTCTGTTTTCTGCTTCGTTAGTTCTGTTGGTAAGACTCTCTGTGGCGTTCTGGGTTGAAGATAACTTGTCTTTTAGCTCAGTTTTAAACTCTGCTTGAGTTTGTTTTAACTGCTCTATGCCACTTTTTGTTTCTTGCACTTTTTTTCTCAACTCCTCCAGATGTCTGTTGTGTTCCTCTTCAAAGCGATTGATTCGATTATTTAATTCCTCCCTGATTTCCTCTTTCATAGTATTGAACATGGTAATGATCATATTTTGAAAGTCTTTATCCTGGGTGGGGCTTTCTTGGCCTTTTTCCATGGGTTTGTTCTTGTTGGAGTCTAACATTATGGGATTAATTTCTTCAGTGGGAAATTTGTTTACTTGATTGTTGCTTCTCATGGATTTGCACTTTGACTTTGGCATTGTCATTTTAACTCTTAAGATCTCTCAATTTCACTAAACTGAATTATTTGGCCTGTGGTCCTGGTGGGCGGGGCGGGCGGAGACTTACCTAGGTCGTGGGGTGAGGCCCGGCTGGACCGCGCGTGCGTCCCGACCAGTGGAGCGGGGTGGGGTGCAAAGGGGGGATGGGGGCGACCGCTTGGAGCTATTTAACCCGAGGGCAGCTGGGGCGGGGCTCGGACGCAGGGGGAGGTCCTCCTGGTCCCTGGGTCCCACGCGCGGCTCCGGCTGGATGGTGGGAGTCGGAGCCGGGTCCCTGTGGGCCGACCTGGGGGTCCTGGTGGGCGGTGCGCGGGGGGCGGGGGTACTCACCAGCTAGGGCGCGGCGTTGAGGCCCGGCTGCACCGCGCGCGCGCGTCCTGACCGGCGGAGCGGGTTAGGGTGCAAAAGGGGGGATGGGGGCGACGGCGTGGAGCTATTTAACCCGAGGGCAGCTGGGGCGGGGCCCGGGCGCAAGGGGGAGGTCCTCCTGGTCCTTGGGTCCCGCGCGCGGCTCCGGCTGGATGGTGGGAGGCGGAGCCGGGTCCCTGTGGGCCGACCTGGGGGTCCTGGTGGGCGGTGCGCGGGGGGGGGGGGGGGGGGTACTCACCAGCTAGGGCGCGGCGTGGACGCCCGGCTGGACCGCGCGCGCGCGTCCCGACCGGCGGAGCGGGTTTAGGGTGCAAAAAGGGTATATATACCTTTTGTACATCACTTTTAATGAGAATCTCCCTTTAATTCTCTGTAGCTAAAAAGTTATCTAATATTATAAGAAAATGAAGTTGATCCCAGTTGTCTACTGAAAATTTTTGCTGCAATTATTTATAATTGGAATACTTCTTTAAGAAGGCAGAGTTAGAATGGCACTTAGATCCTAAGTGTGTTAATAAAACCACATTTTAAAATTGTAAAAAAAAAAGAAAATGAAGTTGAGGGTGACACACAAATATTTAGAAAGAAAAAACAAAATAGATGCAAATAACATGATCAAATAAATAGAAACAGGAAATTGGGAAATGAGATTATTATAAATAGGCATAAAACAGCATCCCACCTTAAATAAGCTAAGGAAAATATTTTTTTCTTTTAGTTTAAACATATTTCATATGCCTGTGTAACTGGACAAATATATAATATTCATGGATCGATGATATTGGTATTTTAAAGACAAATTATCTTCATATTAATTTATATCTTAATTACAATTGCATAAAAATATTTGGAGAAATAAAATAGTTTAATCTCAAATTTTTATGAAATAGAAAAGGAAATTCTAACACAAACATTGTGGATGAACCTTGAGAATATTATGCTGAGCTCATGTTATATGAAATAATAAGCTTAGTTATATGAAATACTTAGAGTAATCCAGTTCACAGATTCAGAAAATAGAATGGAAATTATATGCAGGAGAGGATGGAATGTTGTTATTCTATGAGCACCAAATTTTATTTTTGCAAGATGAGAAAGAGCTGGAGATGGATGCCATTACTACTGAACTCTATGTTTAAAATAATTGCAATGGTGAATTTTATGTTTTGTACATTTAGCTACAATTATAATGCATTTAAAATGTAAAACTGCAATGGTTAATGTTAAATAATACCTAAAATAATTATAAAACACAGAGAAGAAAGTTTTTAAAATTTATTCTACCAGATAATAAAATAAGCCACAATAAAGAGAGAATGAAGCATAGGGCTATTGGTAAAAGAAAAAACAAAACAAAATGGAAAAGGTTGAAATTAAGAGCAACAAACATAACATTGAAGGTTGTATTGTGGTTTTTCTCCTTCGTCCCCTCAAATCTGCCCTCACCTTTCTGGGACTTATTTGACTTTTCGGAGAGCTAACTAAACCTCTCTAAGCCAATGGTTTGAGGTCCCTTTCTCAGTGGGCTATGGGCAGCACTTCCAGGAGACTGAAGGGTAGAGAGAAGGAAGACACAATACTTCCTATTCCATCAAGGTCACAAATGACTGGATGCCTCATCTCTCTACAGCCCCTATGTGCTGCTATTTGTCCTGGCTTTAGATGTTGGCAACAGAATTTTCACAGTAGCATGATTCTGAGGACCTTGTTGATTCACTCATAGGTAGTCAACTTTCAATAACATTCTCTTCATTTTATCATCTTCAGAATCTTATTTACATCTGCCTTGAGTTTCCTGACACAACCCCAACTAAAACAGATGAGAACACAGATCAGTGGGTAAAGCATGAGTTACCAAGGATAAATAGCTCCCTCTATGGGGAAACAGATGTAAATAAAAATCTAGACAATGCATCCAATGGTATTAGAATATAAAGAATTTGGTAATAAGGCCTGCCGAAAGCACAAACTTTACAGAAAAAAAATAGTTTTGCAACTTTAAGATAAGTGTGAATTTCAGGGCCCTGCAGACCACATTAACAAGGTAAGATATTTTAAATGCCTAATTGTATTAAAGGATTAATGACTGGGAGGGAGATATAAGTGACAGAAAATGTAATAAATAAATTGTTAAACTATGTAAATCAGAATTTAACAAAGAATGGAATTTTTTCAAAGAATGAATGAATGCCTAACTCTATATGGAAAAGAACATAATCTCAGTAATTGGACAAATACAAATATCAGAAAAAGGAAGTGTGATTTTTAGCCCATGAAATTTATCCATAAAAATTAGATAAGATCAATGATGGTGGCTGAGATGATGGAAATTAACATTCACTTGTGATTGGGATGAAAATAAAACTGGGTTTATTTCAATGTTATGTCTTAACTTGGCATCAAATCTTAAAATGTGCATTTATGACATACCAAGCATATTCTTACACAGAAGCCCAAAGATTCTTGCAAGAATGCTTCTCACAGTTCATTTGTGAGGACAGGGCTGGAAATAATGGAGATAATGACTCTTTCAAGAAGGAAAAAGTAAGATGAGTGCTGACTGGAAACAGATTAAGCACAAAACAAACACAGAGTATATATCATGATGAAATTGATTTTTTTAAATGATCGACTTAAAGTAGCCAGACAAAAGAGGTTTTATTCTGATGGTGTCATGGCTTGAATGTGAAATATCCTCCACAGACTTTTGGTCCTCCAAGTTCCTGAAGTTGTGACACCTTTAGGAGGTGAAACCTACTTGGAGGAAGGCTCAGTGGAAGAGAGGCTTAGAAGGTTACAGTTTGTCCCAATTTGAAGCCAAATTCTCTTCTTTCTGACCCAAATGTGAGCGAGCTCCCACTCCCACAACCAGGAGCCACCCTCACGATCATGACTTTCTCACCGGAATGGACTGTATCACTTCCAACCTTGAGACAAAGAAATTCCTCCTTTACGTTGTTTATTTCAAGTTCTTTTTCACCATGCTGAGGAAATCACAAGGAAAGCAGTAAATTACTGATTACTTCTCAGTAGAAATTAAAGATATTAAAAAGAAATGGAATGATTTTTATCTTTAAAGTTCTGGGAAAAAAAAGACAGGCAGCCTTTGTTTTCAGCTCCAAGGAAAATATGGGTCAAAAACTCAAGGAAGGCAACCTTGTCTTGCGTTCAGCTTCAATAATTTGTTGGCCAATATAACAACAAAGCACTAGCTTGGGAGATGGCACAGAGATTAAAGCACTTTACATTAGCCAAACAAGTAGAGTTCAGATCTCTCGGACATTTTCCACATGAAAAATGTTGGAAACGGAAAGCAGCCCACCTGTTACTCTATTCTCTGAAATCAGAGAATTTCCCTAGAAATCCCCAGAGCAAGCTGGCTAGCCAGGATAGCTCCAAAGATGAGTTCTGGATTTAGAGATCCAGACCTCCAAGTGCATCCGCACACATGCATGTGTGTGCATACATGCAAATGCTCACATATACACATTCATCCTTACCATACGCACAAAAGAAT
Organism: Typhlomys cinereus; assembly: GCA_023101885.1. Classification (NCBI taxonomy): domain Eukaryota; kingdom Metazoa; phylum Chordata; class Mammalia; order Rodentia; family Platacanthomyidae; genus Typhlomys; species Typhlomys cinereus. The sequence continues at coordinate 889,979 of JALPQD010000008.1, read as the reverse complement.
GGAAAAAAGGAAGAGGAGGAGGAGAGATATCAGGAGTAAGAGAAGAAGAGAAAGTAGAGGAAGAAGGAGGAGAGGGTAAAGGACAAGGGGAGGATCATTTCTTCCCACATATTTTCTCTTACTCAGTCCAGGTTTTGTTTAAAGCAAAGTTAGACACAGGTGTCAAACAAAACTTTTTAAATACACCAAGGGTTGCAGTATCTGTTCGAATCACTTTCTTTCCATATACATTAAGGGAGAACAAATTGGTGAAAGAGATTAGTATGCCCTCAGCATTTCCATTTAAATGATAGGACATAAGAAGCATGCTGAAGGGCAACAAGAATAGTTTCCCTTTTTCCTTTATGCCTGTTTTCCAAGCTGATGATGTTGGTGGAGTTGTGACATTTGTGTTCTGTGTCCACACTTAACAACAGAAGATACAGTACACCCCCAAAAAGATGAATCATAGCTCAACGGTGATGGAGAAAACAAGAACAACAGTTGGAAGCACTAGTGGCCACTTCCAGGAAGAAAGATGGGGTTTTAGTGGGGTGCCTTTGTGATTCTACCAAATAAATTATTATCAGTATTTAGAAAATGAAACAGGTGTCTATTTTCTGTGGAACAGTACCACATATCTTTTGCTAGCCTTAAATGAAGTTTTATTTGAATAAGATAGCTCTTGAAAACTTGTGTGTGAATAATCTATAGATATATACTAAAATTATCCATTTTTGTAAGTCTGGATTTTTACATTTTAATAAAATATTTCTAGAGTTGTAAACTACAAAAACTCAGAGTATATTGATTTCGAGATTGGAGATATGGGAGTTTGTGTATTTCTAGAAATAATGGCAAAACAGATAAAAATGAGAATAGAAAGATAAGCGAGAACTGATTTTAAAATTATTAAAGTTCACTAGCTGATTTTAGTTATATTTTAAGTCAAAAGTCTAGATAAGTTCATGCAATGCACTTTAGATACACAAATATACATATTTCTACACACGTTGCAAAGTAATAGATTCATTCATTTATCTTTCTAAATCAATCCATAAAATGGCAAATCAATACTTAAAATTTTTTGAAAGCTTGGAAAGACAGTTTAGTGAACAAGTAAACGTGCTTGCTGTGTATGTCTGATAATCTGAGTTCAACCCCAAAACCCACATTAAAATGGTGGATAGAAAGAATACACTTCAAATCTCTCCCCATCCTGAAGCTCAGGGAAATTTGCGGAAGAGGGGGCAGTAAGAGTGTAAGAGCAAAAGGATGGGAGGAGCAATGATTTGCAAGATACTCCACACAAGTTAGGGCCGAAGCAATCATAATTGGACTTTGCATGCCCTGCGCAATGTCCAACACATTATTGACCTCACAAAGTCTAGCATCTGCTAAAGGTATCAAGATCCTTGGAGGCAAGGTATTGACAGCCACAGTAGTGTCCCTATGCTTAAGGGGAACACGAGAAAGGGTTCAGGGAAATGCCACTGGGTCCTTGTAAGTCATCGGAGAGGAGGACCCAGAGGAGAGTCAGGCATGCACAAGAAAGGACTCTCTGGGAATTGGGGCGGGAGGCACTGGGGGATGGGGAGGGGAGCAGGGGGTTCAGGGGGAGGAGGAGGGAGGGAGGGAACTGGTGTACCTATTAAGTTTGTATGAGCTGAAATAATAATGAAAAATGTATAAAAAAAAGTTAGCCTCTGACCGCCATTCATGTGTCATGGCAAATACATACCCACACACTGGGTATGGAGGCTCACACCTGTAATCTTAGAACTTGAGATGCTGAAGCAGGAGAACTGCCTCAATCATAAGGCCAGCATGAGCTACTTATGAGTTCAAGGCCAGCCTGAGCTACATAGTGACATCCTGTCTCAAAACAATAAGAAAATGGATTTCTTCAGAACTGAAAATAAAGATACTCTTTAAACACTATTGTGAAGAGTCATTTATAAAAGTAGATCCTTTTTTCCTCTCATGTTCTAGAATTATAAAATCAGAGTTGTATCTCCAGTAGAAGAAATAGTCTTCAAGAACTAAAGTAGTTTAATAGTTTCACTAGAATAGTTACAATGGTGCCCTGACCCACCATGCTCCTCTTGTCTCTCATTAGCCCCTACCTAATGGATGTACAGGTCCTCAATTGTGGTTGTATCTGTATCCAGACTTCTAACAAGTGGTTCATTTCAATTGAGTTTTGTTTATGTCACATTGTAGTTGTCTTGTACACCACTATGGATTTTGGTCAAAATTTCATGTTAAAAAATGGCTTCTTCCCTTAAAACAAGAAACATTCTGCCCATTTAGAGGAAAGATTTGTCTTAAAAGAAAACCTAATGTTATTATTTATTTTACTAAGGATTGAGTTTAAATACTGGAGCTTCTGTTCAAACTTTGAATTATATTCTGATTTAATAAGGAATTTATATATTTTTGAAATTAAAATATGTTCTTCCAAGAGGAATAAGAAGTTTAGACTTAAAATAAGTGTTAGAAACACAACTATTACATTTATATGTAAAGGTATAAAAAATAGAGAGCAACAGATCTTGTAAGAGAGGATTAAATGTGTCAAATTAAATATGCGCATATATGTGTATGTATGTATATCCAGAAAGAATGCACATACCTTTGTGAAATAAAAACAGAGGTAATTCATTGCCTTCAGATCTGCACTACTGGAAATTTAAAATAAATTTCTCAGAACAAGGGAATATATTGATAATGCAAACTAAAACTCCATTCAGATTCCACTTCATTGCAGTCATTAAGAAAACAATTAACATCAAAAGATGTGAGGGGAAAGGAACTCTTACATACTGCTGGCAATGTTAACTTGTCCAACCTCTGTGGAAATCAGCATGGATGCCTCTCAAAAAAATAGATCTACAAAATGACAGAGCTATGCTACTCTTGAGTATTTTCTGAAAACTCCAAGTCAATGCAACACAAGATAATTGCAGGTCAAAATAGCTAAATTATGGAACTAACTTAAGTGCCCAACAACAAAGGAAAGAACAGAATATATATATATATACATATATATATATATACACACACAAAGTATAAATTTTTCTGCTATAAAGAATAATAAAATTATATCATTTACAGGAAAATGGTACAACTAGAGATAGTCACATTAAGTGAATTAAATTGATCTCAGAAATACAAATATACTATGCTCTCTCTTGCTTGTTGTTTCTAGATTTTTATAGAAACATAAAATAATGTATGTATATATGATATGAAACTGTCTAGGAAACAAAGGGAACTAATGAGGAAGGGGGAGAAAAAGGGAATGGGGAAAATAGACTCAATTTACAAAGTAAACTTGCATAGAATATTTTTATGTAACAGTATCATAAGCAATCACTATGCACTTATAAATTTTATTTATTAATACATATCATAAGCAATCAATGTGCACAATGAAACTTTTTGAATTATACTCATAAAATCAAATTTAAAAAAATACCAGAGGTATTTTCAAATATGAGATAAGAATGAAATAGATTAAGAGTACAACAAAAAGTTAAAAGAAAACTAGAAAAATGCTATTGAAATGTTACTTAAAATGTTTTATAAGTAGTAAACATATTGATCTTTCACTATATGGATATCAATGAAGACTTCAGCATAGCAATATCAGCATGAATAAAGAGGAATATTTTTAATATAAAAGTCAGAAGTTTATGTTCCTAGGGAAGTAAAAAGAGAATGAGAGGGAGAAAGGAAAGAAAGGAAGAAAGAGAAGAGGATGTGGAGGAAAGGGAAGGTCAACTGCTATGACCACAGGGAAAATGACCCAAAATCATTTTCTTTACTTCTGAAAAATAATAACAAAATAGTTTAAATTAAACAAAATTTCACCAAATAGCCCACAGATCAAAAAATGTGAGGTGACTGGGAGGTATAGCTCAGTGATAGAGCATGCATGATCACTGGATTTCATCTCCAGTACAGGAGGAGGAGTTGGCAGGAGTGGGGTGGTAGATGGTGGGAGGATAAAGGAGAAGTAAGAAGAAAAGGAGAAAGAGGAGAGGCAGAATGAAAAGGAGGAGGGAGAGGAGGAGAAGGGAGAAGAAGGAAAGAAAGGGAAAGGAGAAGAGAAAAAAGTCTTCCAGCAAACCAAAGAATTAAAAAGATAAAAGAGTCTAAAATCTCTCATCATTCCAGGTTGGAGATCTAATTCAGTGCTATAGGATTTGCCTAGCGCAGGCAAGATCCTGTGCTTAAGCTCCAGCACAATAAGGAAAATAAATAAATAAAAGAGGCAAGAATTCAGAAAGAAAGCCATAATGGAAAATGTTATTATCTTAAAACTAAAATGCAGTACATGAAAATACATGGGATGCAGGCTGAGCAGATCATAGAAAATTATGTCTTTTGTGTTTGAGTAAAATAGTGAACAATTAAGTGAACATTTCTAAGCTTCCAGGTTAAGAGGGCAACCAATAATAATAATGATGATAATGATAATAATAATAAATAGAAGCAGACCAAACCATTAAAGGTAGAAAAAAGTTAAACAATAAAGAACAGACCAGAGCCATAAAATAGAAAATGGGCAGAAAATAAAGAAAATCAATTAAATAAAAACATAGTTTCTTGAAAAATATTAAGATTGACAAATCTCTAATAAGGCTGATTGACCAAAAAGAGAACATGAAAAAGCATGTCAACAATACAATTTGTGAAATATTAGACATGTGAACATAAATCTAAAAAGTATCAAGAGTAATTTATGATAAATTACACAGTGAAAATTTGGGGCAAATATTCACTAAAAGTAACACAAAATATAAGAAATCTGAAAAGCTTATGTTTATTAACTAAATTACGTTCAAAATTAAAGTTTTCTTGCCAAGAAAACTCACTGCCCATATAGTTTTAATGGTGAACTTAGTCAGATCAAAGTTTTATGGGAGAATTAATATCAGCAAAATATGCAGTTTTTCTGAAAATATTTATTAGGCCACCATTGCCTCAACTAAAATCAGAAGAAACAACAAAAACAATGAAAATGATTGCAATACATTATTTCTCATGAAAACACATGCAAATAGCTATAAATACTATAAAATAAAATGCAGAAATATGTAAAAGGGGATAAAACCTTAATCTTAATCATGCTGAAAAAAATTAATTTTATATATATCATATAAATATATAGAGAGAACTTACATAAAACAAATCTATTCAGTCTTGAAGTAAGCAAATAGATAAAAAATTAAAATCAAATAGAGGGAAATAAAAAATTATCCTTTCAAAATTAAAAATTGTTTATCAGAATGTATTATTGAAAATGAATGCTGTGCTAAATTTACACAATTTTGTATGTTTATTTAAAAATAGGTTCTAATTTTGCATGACCTGCACAATGAATGACATGTCAATGATCTCCCAAAGTCTAGCATGGATCACAGGCACTAGGACCCTTAGAAGGATTAACAGCCACAATAGTGTTCCCATACTAAAGGGGAGCACAAGAAAGGCTCTAGGCAATGCCACTGAGTTCTTACACCTCATTAGAGTGGAGGATGCAAAGGGAAGTTTGACCTTCACACTAAAGGATGCTCCAGGGAATGGAAGGAGGGAAGAGGGGGGCACTGGGTGAAAGGAAGGGGAAAAGGGGGGAGGGTGCAAGGGGGACCAGGGAGCAGTGATGGGAGGAAGGAGATGAGGTACCTATTAAGTTTGTTTGATTGGAAAAAAATAAATAAACATAATAGAAAAAATTAAAAAATTGGATCTATTTAATGCTCAAAATAATGAATAGGCATATGGAAAAATATTTACAATATGTATATAGCCATAGGATTTTTATTTAATATATATCTATAATTTGATAATATAAAGACAAAAATATTAATCTTTCACAAAATTGCTTCAGTACATACTTGGTGATGGTTATTAGTCATCAGGGAAAGAGAAATTATAATCACAAGACTATACCACTATACACTACAGCCTCTAACATTGAAATGACTGATGATCTCAAATGTTGGGGCTGCTAAATATCAAAAAATTTTTTAAAGTCTGATGGGTATGATATGGTACAGAAATGAATGATGCATATGTAGTTGTAAAGAGCAGCAGAGCAGGTCCTGAAGTCAATAGTGTGGCCAGTAACACACATTCATCAAGGATCATAGGGCAGAAAAGCAGCCAGTTGATTGGTGACCTAGTGATTGGGGACCATTAGGGAAACAGGAGTTTAAGATGTCAAAATTTTGGCTACATATAAACAAATATTTGGGTGGATAATAGGAGCCAGTCTTTCCTCATGAGCTAAGAAAGAAGTTACAGATATGGAAGAGAAATGATAAGGCACCATAGCACTGAATGAAATTAAAATAATTGATACAAAATCTTTGATTTCAATGTACATAGGTTGATAGAGAATAAACTTCAGAACAAAAAATAGATAAATATGATGAGGTAAAGGACAAATAGATAAGTTGATATATGATAGATGATAGCTAGATAGATAGATAGACAGACAGACAGACAGACAGACAAACAGAAGCAATTCTATCTTTTGAGAGGGCCTAGAAGCAATTAACACTGTAATATCACTGAGGAAACTTAATACCTAGACATATTCTGCAGACATCATTCATTTAATGGTCCAGAGTTCTTTGGACAAATAATTAATACCAAGGATAGTACATAAAAAGAGAAAGCTAAGTTTAGAATAAGAACAAGATAAAGACTTTATTCAGGACTCACATTGTTAAATCGTGAACAATTTTAAATTTTGAATCAAATGATATTATAATGGAATTTATCTATTAAATAAAATAGCCATGAGTTCAAATTGAAAAAAAAATCAACAGATTTAAATAAATGCTGAGTAAATGAGCATGGAAAGGGAACATCATTTCCTCAGGGTAGGACAGGAACTAATAAATAAATTAAATGATGTAATTGGTGACAAGTGTCCTCTGCTTTATAAAATATGTCAGATTTCTGAATCTCCTACCACTATCTGTGCAGTTCCTGAAAAGATCCCTTTTGAGCCTATTTAACAAGAACTTCCCATCTCTGATACCTGATCATATTTGATATCTGATCTGGCTCCACATTCCCCAGGGGATGCTTTGCTGGTTTGGTTATCCTGAATTCCCCTTGTCCTGATGCTTTCTCTTACAAAATATTCCCTCATCTGACCACACCCTGCTCTTAGCTGTAAACTCCCACTTGTCCGTGTTATATTCAGAGCTGAGCCTAATCTCTCTCCCTCCCTGGAAAATCCCATTGTAGTAGTCCCCTTGCTTACCATGAGGGTCCTGAATAAAAAATTTTCCCTGCCACACTTAAATATCTCTGAATTTTTAATTATTATTATAATTAAATTATTTATTTTTCATTTTTTATTATTATTATAATTAAATTATAATATAATTAAAATCATCACTTGTAACCATACTAGCAATAATTCAGCCAGAAACATGACTGAACATCAAAATTAGTAGATAAAAGTGAAAAATAAAATTTTGAGATGTTATGTAATCTCAAGTAAATCCTCCACAAAGTAGGTATAAATAAAAGTGGGAAGATGATAGCTTTATAATAAAGAAATACAGTATACTCCATTTTGATTGAAGGATCAAAAATTTTGACAGAATTAAGGTATACTAACTTCATGTTCCAGTAGACATAAAGGTATAAAAAGAACTTGAATTAATCAGATTTGAGATTCTAGTCTAGAAGGATTATTAGTCTAACCCAATAAATCACATAATCCCAAATTCACAAGTGTTTACAATACTCTAGGGTCATTAGGTAGGACATAGAAACGTTTCCAGATTTAAGAAGACTTGAAGGACCTAAACCATAAGTACTTTGCATGCTTGTGGATTATTTTGCCATGAAGCACATTGTTGGAACAAATAGCAAAACTGTAATGGAGTTTCTGGAAAACCGGACCTCTTTGTACTGTTCATGAACCACTGATAAGTGTTTGGATGTTATTCCAGCTACTATAAAAGTGAGAATGTTGGCAAACTTCAGAATTGTAACTTGGAAGTACTCATGAAAGAACTAAATTCCAGAAAATAAGGGAACCTTTCTAGTTGAGAAACCCTACAGCTGCTTTCACTTGTGGTGGAATTGTGGGAGTAGGAAAAAAATCTATCACAGACAGGAGTAAAGAAAAAAAATAAAATTTAATAGTTATATGTGGGTGGGCTGTACTGAGTGATTAAAGGAGCCCTTGCAAGAGAGCAGTCTGCACACATGACCAGTTCTTTCCAACAGCAACTAATGAACATGAGCAGAACACTGAAGGTTAAGGCAAGAGCCTAAAAATGAAAGAGATCTCCTTTGAGGCAGGGCAGACCTTCCTTGAACATACGGTGGGGGCTGCAGGAGATTAATGGAAAGGCAAAAAAGTGAGAGAAGTCTTTTAAGACCCCATCAGTTATACTGCACTCATCCAATGTCTGGGAACACAAAAAGTCAGTGGAGAAATATCCTATGAGAAACCAAGGAGCTAATGTGTAACAAAACCTAGCCATTGTGCCATAAAGCAGAGAGATGTCTCAATGTTCTGAATAAGGGCAACTAGACCAAAATGAATTCCACCGTAAAATTACTGTAGTGACCCCCCCCATCATGACCCAGAAATCATGGCAGTGAAAGTCACTATGAGAAAAATATTTAAAAATTTGGCTAGAAAAGTGATAACTTACACAAATAGATGGAAATTTTCTTCAGGAAAAAAATAGACTCTGTAAAGAAAACAAATTGGAATTGTTTAATATGAAAAACACATTGGTTATGATAGTCAATAATTTTAAAAAAGGACTGAACTGAGAAAAGAGCAATGAACCTGAAGAGATCAATAAAAATGAGTCAAACTGAACATGAAAGAGAAAAAAATGAAACAGCATCACAGTATTAACAGAGAAAGATTATGTGATTGTCTCAACAGACATGGAAAAACATTACCTTAAAAATGAACATTTATTATAGAGATTTATCTTTGAGTGTCTCTAAGTGGGTTTGGTACTAGAATCCACCTATTAGGGAGTACATACGGCGCTTAATTTTCTGTGTCTGGGATACTTCACTCAATATAATTTTTTCTAATTCCATCCATTTCCCGGCAAATTCCATTAATTCATCATTTTCGATGGCTGAGTAGTATTCCTACAGTAATTGCAAAGTAATAAAAAAATAAAAGAAAAATAAAAAAAGATGGGGGAGGGGCACTGAGAGAGAGAGAGGGAGAGGAAAAGAGGAGGGAACAGGGAGGTACAGGAAGGGTAGAGGGAGGGAGGGGATTGGGGTACCTATTACATTTTGTATGAGCGGGGAAAATAAATGAATAAATAAATACATTATAAAAAAAAGAAAAAGTAAAATGAAAAAAATCAACATTTACAATAACATGCTCATGTTATGAATAGAAGATATTATTGTTTTTTAAAGTGCAGTTGATCTCATATTTAACAGTAGAATATTAAATACTTTTCCTTAAAATAGAGACAAAGACAAAGATGTCTGCTCATATTCTATTTAAAAGCATAAGACCAGAAGGAAGTAAAACTAATTCTGTTCACAAATGACATGAATGTATATTTATAAAAGTCCAAGGAATTCACAATAAGAAACAAAAGCTTATATACTAACAGATAAATTTAATAACACAATGAGAATATAAGTGTTTTAATATACTATACCATATTTTAAAAGTTAAAGTTCAAAAACATATGGCATCAAAGTTAAACATATACAAATAAATCTAATAAAATAAGGTTAGGATTTGTGCAGTTAAATTGGAAGACATTGTTTAGAGAAACAAAGAAGCCTTGTGAATGGAGAACAATGTGATGTGCCAAGATTGACTCCACCTTGTTTATAAGTCTATTTTCAAGTGTAATGCATAAATTACACTTCATCCCAAAATCCAAGCAGTTTTTTTTTTCAGGAAGATACCATAGTACATATATAATTTTATGGCAAAGGCCGTGATCTGGAATATCCACACCATTTTATAAAGAACAGACTTGGAAATTTACCACTATTTAACCTCAAGGTACATTTTTAAAACTAACAGTCTGAACAGGGCTGTGCTCAGACATATGCTGAATTGACAACTGAATTTTTGCAATGGTAAGTACAAAATGATGAGGCTTATTTCCGGACTAATGTGCTTCATTGTTATGTGCATATTCACAGCAATAGCATGTTGTCTTGATTAATGCTATTGTATATTAAGCAAAAACTGTTTATCCAGCCAACTACTTTTTTTGGTACTACTGTGTAGTTTCTCAGCTAATACAATAGACTTATAGCTCAGAGTTTGTTATAAGTCTCAGAGACTTCAAATCTAGTCTTCTGAGAAAAGCTGAAAGCACTGAGGCTTGAAAGGACCTTTGGAAATAGACTTGAGTTTTGCATAATGAGATGCACATGAGCCCCTGGGGCCAGGGATGGAATGTTACAGTTTGGATATGCAGTATCTCCCAAAACGCTCAACTGAGAGAACCAATAATTGAAAGGTGACTAGATCATGAGGGCTCTGACATATGAATTTAGTGAGGGATTCAATATTTAATGGAATTATTAAGAGTTATGGACATGGTTGAAGGACAGGATCTCTCTCTCTCTCTCTTTCTTCTTCTTCTTCTTCTTCTTCTTCTTCTTCTTCTTCTTCTTCTTCTTCTTCTTCTTCTTCTTCTTCTTCTTCTTTTTCTTCTTCTTTCCCTCCTACTCTTCCCTTCCCTCCTTTCCTTCCTTCCTGGTAAACACAATGTGAGTTTCTTTCCAATGTCATACCTTCCCACTATGATGTTTCTGCCTTACCTAAAATCAAGCAGCAATAAATTCAGGTAACCCATCACTGTAACAACCACTGAAGCCAGCAGCCAAAATAAATGCTCCCTCCTGCTATGTGATTCATTTCATTTATTGTTACAGTGCCTAACACTGTAAATATATTAGTTTCCTTCAGAATGAACTGTAACCATAAAAGAGAAAGATTGTAGAAGGCAATGAGGCAGCTAAGGAAGGTTTTATGGTATTTCCAGAATTGGGAGATTGCTATTTTAACTGATTAATAATATCCACTGTTCATATCACTATCATAACCATAACTAAGTATACTTGGTGATGCCAGATGATAAATATTATTTTCTTTTTACATATATTATCTATCTTTAATCATGATTTTTGAGGCCAACTTTGAACTTGTGGTCTTCCTATCTGTACTGCCTTAGTGGCAAAAAATACAAGCATGCTTAATTATGTGCCTGGCATAAATATAAATATTATGCGGTACCATCCTAAAATTTGGTAACAGGTTCTCATAGAAAATGAATTCTTGATAGGAGCTTACTGATTATAGAGTCTAGACTTGACTCATGAAAATCAACTTATAAAAGTGCTGGCCAAAATCCAAAATGAGCTAAGTTGAACTAATGTAGAAAACATAGTAAACACATTTATCAGAATGAACACAAAATAGTATCAATTAATTAGTTCTTGACATGGTTGGCCAAGTATGATTATTAGAAAGGAAACATCAACCATCAAGTGAACAGGTGCTCCAACATGAGACTGTCAACCCCCACCTCTATTCTAAGCACCTCTGGTGTTGATTTATACTCATGTATAGAAGAATCCATGGTGACAGTATGAATGTTATGTTTGAACTCCACCAAGCATAACTGACCTTCCTCGTTGCTTCTCTGCCTACTAAAACCCGACTGTACAACTTACTGACAATATTAAACATTAAGCTATAGATGTGCAACTATTGCCTTTTATTATATTGGGTCTCTTCTCCACAGAGGGAAAAACAATTCATCTTCATTGGGCTAGACAACTATACTGTGTATGTGACTGCCTTCTTTGGCATGTGGCAGCCAACACTGAAGAAAATTTATCATTATATATTGTCTAATCATCATATTACACACAAAATAGTTTATGATCAAGAAACTAAACTTATTATAAAGAAAGTAGAGCAATGAACTCTCACAATATTACCTGATTATTCCACATGCCCCTCTCCACAGAAGCAACTCTTTTCGAAGACCATTTTTGAATGGCCTGTAGAACACAACTTTGCTATAAAATCAGGAAAATAATCTGCAAAGGTGTAATGCCACATGAAAAGATGGTCATCCTTTTTATTTTCACCAATGGCATGTATGGTACTTTGGTATTCCCTTACCAAAATGTATAGTTTCAAGACTCAAGAGGAAAAGCAGGAGAGCTTTTTCATCATCATATCCAATGATCTACTCATTGTACTCTCACTTCCAATACCCACAATTTTCAACAGTCCAAATATCTTCCAAAAATAATTTCACATGAATAAGTAACTTTGTTCAGGTTACATATAGCCATTTCAAACTTCTAGTATCAAGGAATCAATTGGCAAATAAAAGCATTGATTTCCAGCTATTAAAGAGTAGACACCATCAATACTGAGAGAAATATGTTGGAAATCCAAGAGGTTCTGTTATACAACTCTAATTACTTCAGTTTTTGTAATGAGTACAAATTGAAAGCCACAGCAACACAATCAAAGTATGGCAACTAAAATTCAGATGATTTAAGAATGAAGTATGGCTTCCTCATCAAAGACAGAATCTATCTACTAAAGGGGAAGGGGAACCTAGATACCTAGTAGATAGACAGATAGATAGATGATAGATAGATAGATAGATAGATAGATAGATAGATAGATAGATAGATAGATAGATATAGTGTGTTCATATATATATCAGTATAGGTGTTTCAATATTATTTGTACTTTTATAAACAGCCATAGAAATATATTTCTGCTTGAAATGGCACAGGTATAGTTTAGAATAAGTCTTTGTAATCATCCACTGACACAGACTTTTTAAGTTTCTGAAGAAGGAAGCACTACAAATCTGAGAAAGAGAAATTTAGAAGGTACTAACCACACAGAAAAATAAGCAAGGATGGATATCCCTTGCTTTTATCCTGAACACCCTCTGAGTTTTCTAAGTCCATTAATGCTACTGCAATTTGACAAAAAGATAAGGCAACATGAGTTTTGCATCTAACTTTGCTGACATTTATTTTCCTGTAACACTAAAAAGTATTTATTTTCATGAACTTTCCTAAAATGGTCAATAATATAGCAATAGCCAACATAGGAGGAAAACTAGATTTAAAAAGGCATGACAGACTGAAACCTGAGAATGGGTACTTCCACAATCCGAAAAATATTAAATTACTCACCTGCGTATGAGTCTAGTCAATCCAAAATTTCAATAAGTTCTTGCTTTCTCCATGTTACTAGAAACACCACCTTGGAAGCCAGTGTTGCTATGTGGTGAGAAACCAGCAGGGCAGAACTGAACTAGCAATAAGCTCACTCACAGTGGATGATTCAAATTAGCAAAATCAAGTCAAGCCAAGGCAAGTCTCTACCGAAACAGAACGCCTTTACAGACATCAACCTTTCAGTTAAACTGCTGAGTGAAGGAAATCCCCTCTCAAGTAACAACCTTACAAAACCCATTTGGTATGCTTTCAGCTTCAGGGATTAATAATTGACAAATGCAAAGTGCAGACTTTAAAGTATACAAGTTTAATATTTTTACAAGTAAAAACTGAAATATCACAACCAACTTAATTCATCTATACATTGCCTCATGTGGCTGTCTTTTTGTAATAAGTATACCTAAGAATTATTTTCTCAACAAATTCCAGTTGTATAATGTAGCACAACAGTTGTATATTACAACTGTAATATTGTATTACAAAAAAACTTGTTCATCTACTTTTATTGCCACTCTACTCATAATAGCAAAGAAATAGAACCAGTCTAGATCTCTATCAACTGATGAATAGATAGTGTTACATACAATTGAATTTTATTTAGCTGTAAAGAAAAACGAAACTGTGAAATCTGCAGGAAAATAGGTGGGAAATACAATATTAAGTGACGTAACCTAGACCCCCAAAGACAATGACTGTGTGTTTTTTTTTCTATATTGTGTGGGTCTTAGCTTCTATATTTGATATATGTATAGCTATATGGAAGTAAGAAGTTGTAGAAGCCTAGAAAATGGTAAGAGTCTACAAGAAGAGATAAGTGGAGATGGTATGGAGGGGGGGAGGAGGGTAATAGAACATGGAACATGTGATGTAAAACTGGAAAGGGGAATACTGAGGATGGAATTGTTTGAGTGGGGTAGAAAACTGGTAAAAGAAAAAGAGGAAAGGATGGGGAAGAAGGACAACCAAAACTAAGTAAAAATAGAAATGCCATAAAGAAGCCTGCTACTTTGTAAGTTAATTAAAAATAAAAACATATTTCACATAATTCTGAACAGGGTGAGATAACACCTCAGGGTGGTTTTGACTTACATTTCCCTAATGACTAGGAAGGTGGAACATTTTTTAAGGTATTTGTTAAACATTTTAATTTCATCCTGGAAAAAGTTTCTGTTAAGTTTCAAGGCCCATTTTCTAATGGGCTGTTTACCTTTTTGGTGTTTAATTTTTTGAGTTCTTTGTGTACTCTGGATATCAGTCCTCTATCAAATGTGTGGTTAGTGAAGATTTACTCCCATTCTGTGAGTTGTCTTTTTGCTTGGTTAACAATACCTTTTGCTGAACAGAAGCTCTTCAATTTCATGAGATCCCACCTGTTGAGTGGTAGTCCTATTTCCTGTGCAACTGGAGTCCTATTTACAAAATGTTGGCATAGGCCAATAAGTTCGAGGGAATTCCCTATTTTCTTCTAGGTTTTTTATAGTATCTGATCTAATATTAAGGCCCTTGATCTATTTGGAGTCCTTACCTGTCCAGTTTCAATCTTCTACATGTAGATAGTCACTTTTATTTTCTGGAACTTTAAAAACTAGCCAGCAAGAGAAAGTTTTCATCTCTTCTACAGCCTGATTTCTCTATATCTTACAACCATGGTGTGTAATGTCTACAACAATAGGAGCTACTGTCTTGTTTAGGTGAGTAATCAAGAAGAATGGCAAGAGCTTGTATCATTTTAGGGGTCTTGGAGCCCTTTGACCAACAGTTCCTGTACAGACATCCCCATATCTGGAACTGGGATTTTTACTTACTGTTTCACTGTTTTCAAGACCAGCTTTATCTAAGCATGTAGGGAATTGCTCTTCAAATCCTCTTTTTTATAGTTTTTAATTGGGTTACAAGCTAATAGATGTCTATGTGCTATTTTAATTCCAGTTTACATGTGATTAGCCCTCTCCCATCCCTTGCCTCCTTCATTTCCACTGCTCACTTCCCTGATTAGACTTTTTCTCCCTCATCTTGACTTCTCTTCTACTTTCAACTTTTGAAAGAGTCTTCATACTTTTCTCTAGAATAGTTGTACCAATTTACATTCCCAACAACAAAGTTATCACTCCTTTGGATAACAGCTATTCTAACAGGTTTGAATATATATTACTAAGGTTTTGGTTTGCTTGTCTGTGACAGTTGGAGATATTGGGCACCTTTTCACATACCTGTTGCCATTCACATGTTTTCTTTTGAAAAATGTATATTCGGATCTTTTGTTGACTCTTTCATTGGAATATTTGTTTTCTATTAAGCTAGGTAAGTTCTTTATATTGTCTTCTTATCGTAGGAAGAGATTGTGAATGTTTTGTCCCATTCGTTAGATTGTAAATTCACTCTGTTGCTTCCTTCTTAGTTGGATATAACATCATTTGTCTACTTTTGCTTTTAATAACTTTGTTTCTGAAGGCAAAACAAAAAAAGTCATTGCTTCTGCGCAATGACCAACATATCATTGATCCCTCAAATTCTAGCATGGACTAAAGGCACTAGGATCCTTAGAAACAAGGGATTAACAGTCACAATAGTGTTCCTATACTTAAGGGGAACACAAGAAAGAGTTCTAGGAATTGACGCTGAGTCCTTACACCTCATCAGAGAGGAGGACCCAGAGGAAAGTTTGATATACACATTAAAGGATGCTTCAGAGATGGGGAAAGGGACACTGGGAGAAAGGGGGGGAGGAAGGGGCAAAGGGGGGAGGGAACAGGGAGGTCCAGGGAGGGGTGGAGGGAGGGAGGGGACAGAGGTCCCTATTACATTTGTATGAAATAAATTAATTAATTTTAAAAAATCATTGCTCAAACTAATGCAATGTCAAAAAACTTTTCTGAAAGTTTTGTTCTAGTAGTTTTGTGGTTTCATTTAACTCTTACATCTTGAATTGATTTTGTGTATTGCATGAGATAAAAATCCATCTTTCTCTTGAATGTATATATGCATACAGATTTCAATTTTTGTCACTCAACTCACTGCTTTATTTTACGGTGATATAAAAGAGAGTCGCTGTACAGAGAAATCACATTTTTTTCTTTTTTACTTTTATCCCTGAGCTAATGATACAATGATCTTAAGATACTGGGCAGTGGCAGGAAGCCACAGTTCCCGGGTAGTCATGTGGTCATGAGAATAGACATTCAGAACAGTGGGCTTCTAAGTTCAGTAGGCCATGATATTAAATGCATTCTTAACTCATGATTCTGAAATCACAATGGACTTGAATGATTGTATATCATGTAGCAACTATGCTCATTTCCCAGCATTGCCTATTAAAGACACTATCTTTTCCCATTGTTTGTTCTTGGCACTGTTACTGCAGATCGACTACTTGATTGTAGGTATGAGGATTCTTTTACTGAGCTTTCTGTTTGGTTTTTATCTTTTATTCTCATGTGGTATTTTAAGATTATGACAGATGTGAAATGTATTTGAAGTCATCTAGTATTATGACTCTAGCTTTGTTCTCACTCAAGGTTGCTTTGGCTTTCCATTGTCTTTTGTGGTTTCACATGAAGCTTTGGATTGCTTGATCCATCTCTGTAAAGGATATCAATGGGATTTTTGGTAAAGATTGTACTGAATCTACAGATTTTTACAATTTTTACAATTCTGTAAACCATCATGGTATTTTCACATTATTAATTCTTCCAACTTGTGAATAGGATGTGTTTCCATTTACCTGTCTCTTATTTCCTTCACTTATCTTAACATTTTTCAATGTGCAAGACTTTTGCTTCCTAGATTTGGTTTATCCCTAGGTGTTTTCTTACATTCAATGCTGTTGTAAATAAAACTGTTGTTTTTCTTTTTTCTTTTTTTTTAGTTTTCTACTTGAACTATTTGCTGTTCACAGAATTAAAAGCAATTCATTCATTATCAAATTTACTAAAACTGGTTCTTAACTAGCTCTAGTCAATTTTCTTTTACTTTAATTTTTTATATTTATGATCATATCATCTACTAACAGAGAAAACTTTATTTCTTCCTTTCTTATTGACATTCATTTTACTCCATTTTCTTGCCTAATTGTTCTAAGAATTCTAAAAGCTTAGTAAACAGTTGTGGCAGCCATGGGTATCCTGGACTTAGATTTTATTTTATTTTTTTATTAAAAATTTAATTACACATTTTAAAATTTTTTACCAGTTCCCTCCCTCCCCCCTCCTCCCCCTCCCCTTCCCCCAGTGCCTCCCCCCCAATTCCCAGAGAGTCCTTTATTGTGTACGCCTAACTCTCCTCTGGGTCCTCCTCTCCGATGACATATAAGGACCCAGTGGCATTTCCATAAGCCCTTTCTCTTGTTCCCCTTAAGCATAAGATCACTACTATGGCTGTCAATCCCTTGCCTCCAGGGGTCTCGGTGCCCTTAACAGATGCTAGACTTTATGAGGGCAACAGTGCGCTGGACATTGCGCAGGGCATGCAAAGTCCCATTATGATTTTAAAGGAAAAGTTTTCAGGTTTTTCTTCTTCAATTATGGTGCTACCTATGAGACATTCATGTAATGTCTTTATTGAGTTGAGATGTAATTAATAGAATGGCAACATAAAATTAGCTTCAAATAACTTACTTGATTAATATTACATATCAAGTATACCTAACAGGCATATAAATATAAACATATATATTCAAAAATGTAAGTATATACATATATAAATATAATATATAATGTGTGGATTTCCATAGCCTAAAATGTACAATCTTCTCAAGTACACAAAAGCACATAGAATGCTTTTTGGAATAGATCATATGTGCACAAAATAAGTCTGAACAAATTTAAGATGATTTAATTCTTTACAAGCATATTTTCCAATTGCAATAAAATGAAATTAAAATTCAGTAATAGTAAAGTAAATGGGAAATTTCACAAATGTATTGAAACTGGAAAAAACAGAATTTAACAATTATTTTGTCAAAAGGAAGTCAAAGATAATTTCAAAAAATCTCAAAACAAATAAAAAATTAAATACTACATACAAAAGTTTAAGAAAGTTACAAATAAGTACTGAGGAGGAAATCTGTAAAGATAAACATTTGCAGTTAAAAAGAGGCGAGTTTTCAAATAGCATACCTTTACATTTCTGTAAACCACAAAAAGAACAAAGTAAGTCCAAAGTTAAAATAAAATAAGAAATAATGAAGATTAAAGCAGAAATACTTTAGATGAGACAGAATAATAATATACAATAGCTGTGATAAAACCAGAAAGTATAAAATTATGGCCAAAGGTCAGTATTTTATAATTTAACATTTCAGAGAGTTAGACAAAAATCTTCTAATTATGATGATTCAATTAAATTGTAGTTCATTAGTACTTGCTTTACTAATGATATAAATAGCTGGCTTACTATAAGAATAAAATGGAATTCTTAGCAATCTTGCCTACGTTTCTGATCACCCTAAGATTATTTCAAAGTAAGTGTGTGTCAGAACAGATACATAATATAAAATATATGATATATACTATATAATGTATATGCTCTCTATAATTTTTAATCTACTTTGAGTGATTATAAAAGACATTGCCTCTCCATAGGAGTTAACTTTCGAGAAATTGTCTCCACACAAATTGAGAAATTCTGCTGTTGCTCTCCTTAACCCACCATAACGCTCTTCCTCTATGGTGATGCTGTGATTTGGTGATGACTTGAGTTTGTCCGCCAAAACTCATGCTCTGGAGACTTGAGTTCCAATGTGGTGATACTGAGGAGGCAGAACCAACCAGAGTTGGGTTCTGGTAGACAACAATTAGGTCTTTGGGTGTGCCAGCCATGGAAAGGATGAATCTAGTTCTCATGGGAATGGTTTGTTGTGAAAAAAACAAAACTGGTTCCACCCATCTTCTCACCATGTGATCTCTTCCTACACATCCTTCTTCACAGTGAAGAAGTCCTTGGCAGAGCTGAACAGATATAGATACTTGATTTGAAATTTTATTCACCTCCAAAACTATAAATTCAGTAAGCTTTCTTTCTTTGTAAAATACGAATGCACTTTATTATATTAAATGGACTAGGTGATATTTGCAAATAACACCCATGTATGAAATGTGGGCCTGTGATTTCACAGTGCCAAGCATCCAATTCTGTTGAGTATTCTTAGGTGTAGCCCACTGTTCTAAAAGCATAGGCTAAAACCAGACATGATTAGAGAATGGGCAGAAGTGTCAGAAAAGTTTGAGATGACAAAAAGAGTGAGTATAAAAGTCATATTGTGTTGGCGGGGTGATTTTGATGCCAAGAATAGTGATGTTTTGTTCTGGTAATCTGACTTCTGAGGAAGTAAGAGAGGAAAATAAGCTGTAATTAGTGACACCTACGAGGTGGTTTCCATTAAATAGAATGAAGTTTTCTTTAGGGAAGTATATCAAGAAAGGTTCTCCAGAAAAACAAAATCAATAATATGCATATGTGTACAAAGGATTACTCATGGTTGTGGTGGCTGCCAAGTTTAAGTCTGAAGGGCAAGATAGCAATTTGGAACTCAGGAAAGAGCCAATGTCATAGCCTTGAGTCTAAGTGCAAATTTTCTTATCATTTTTTTCTTTTTTTACTTTGTTTTTAAGTGGGCTTCAGAACTCAAAAGAAACTTTTCCAGAGAGGAAATCGAAATGTCTAACAAACATCTTAAAAATGCTCCACATCCCTAGACACCAAGGAAATGCAAATCAAAACTACCCTGAGATATCATCTCACCTCAGTCAGGATGGCAAAAATCCACAATGCAAATCACACCAGATGCTGGAGAAGATGTGGAAGTAAGGGAACTCTCATACATTGCTAGGGGGAATGCAGGCTTATACACCACTCTGGCAATCAGTATGGCAATTTCTAAAAAAAGTTAAGGATTGCAATGCCATATGACCCTGCTATACCACTACTGGGAATAATCCCCCAAAATACAGTAACATGAGCATAACCATGTTCATTGCAGCACTATTTGTAATAGCAAAGTCATGGAATGCCCAAAAGTTGATGAATGGATAACAAAAATGGTACATTTATACAATGGAATACTACTCATCCATCAAAAAAGATGAATTAATGAAATTTGCTGGGAAATGGATGGAATTAGAAAAAAAATATATTGAACGCAGTATCCCAGACATAGAAAATTAGATACTGTATGTACTCCCTAATAAGTGGATCCTAATTCCAAACCTACTTAATGACATATTCAAAGGTAAATTGCTGTTATACCCACTGTAATCACAAAGGATTATAAACAGGAGGGAAGGGGAAGAAGGACCTCAAAAGAAAGGAGATAGGGGAACACACTCAGTAGAAAAAAATAGGCCATGGTCACATGTTTCAGTAGATAAAATAGGCCAAGGTCATGTATTGCATTTAAGTAGTGAGATATCTGCTGCAGCTCATTCTCACTTCTCTTACTGGTCACTTGGGACTGAACAGGTTTGATCTCACCAATCAGGGAGGATACAGGGACTGGTAGATATAGAAGATAACTATCCAACAAATGGAACACTGACCCCCCCACACACACACATACACATTACTGTGTCCTACTCTTATTCTTCCATCTACCTTTGAGTCTCCTCTTATATTAAGATCTTCGTTTAAAAGGTTGTTTATCTTTGGTTAGGAGATAACCTTTGATACCAATCAGGATGCAGCCAAGGGCAGTGCAGGAAAAGCAAAACTGAAAACAACAACAAACCATAATTCAGAACACCAAAGACCCTACATTAATTACCTGGAACCAGACCAGACAAATCTCTCCCCATCCTAAAGCTCAGGGAACCTTGCGGAAGAGGGGGCAGCAAGATTGTGAGAGCCTAAAGATGGGGGAAGGGATCAACGATATGCAAGATAGTTCACACAAGTTAGGGCTGCAGCAGCCAGGATTGGACTTTGCCTGACCTGTACAATGACTGACATGTCAAAAACCCCCTAAAGTCTATCACAGATTGCAGGGGGAAAAGCTTTAGGCAGTAGGATCCTTAGAGACAAAGGATTAATCAGTCCTAATAGAGTTCCCATGCAAAAGGGGAGCCCAAGAAGGGGCCCTGGGCTATGCCACTGAATCCTGAACCCTCACTAGGATGGAGGACTCAGAGGTGCAGACCTCACATAAATGGATGTTCCAGGGGATGGGAGGGAGGAAGGGGAGGCACTAGGAAAAGGGGAAGAAAGGGAAAGGGAGGGAGGGGGGTGAAAGGAAGGCCAGAAGGAGGAGAGTGGAATGGGGGCTAATGGGGGAAGGAACGGGGAGAGAGAGGATGGGTACCTATTGAGCTTGTATGATTATGAATAAAACAAAATGTGGGAGAAAAAAATAGCTCTGCAAGACAGAGGACACATGATGAGTCACTGTTGTCTAGATGAAGACGTGCCTGCCATTATCATAGTACCAGAGAGCTCCTCCACTCGGAAACTCATCTTTTTGCTTCACAGCATGCAGTTTCTAAAAGACAGCCATATACCATCATGGTTGTTTTTCACAAGTGATGGGCAGCCATTCCTACTAGTTACTTTTCTCTTTGCCATTCATTACAAAATATCTGACAAGAAACAACTTATAGAAGGATTTTACTTGTTTTCATGATTTGAGGGGATCCAGTACATCATGGTGGGGAAGGCACAACAGCAGGCAGATCTATGGCATGTGAGTTTGAGTCCTTATCTCTTTATATCTTGGTAGAAGAGAAAACAGAGACAGGACTGAAAGTAGAGCTGTGCTAGAAACTTCAAAGCCCACCATCCTCCAAAAACAGATGACATCAACTGGGGACCAAATGTTTAAACACTTCTGTAGGGGATGCTTTACATCCAAACTAAAACAGCACTGAAACCTAAACTGGCCAATTAAAAAATGAAGTAATCCCAATAGAAACAAGAGAGTCATTGATTTTATTTAAAAACCCAAATAGCCAGACAGAGAGAGATCACAAATCATTTTAGCTGTTTAATTTCCTAGAAGGCACAGTAATAAAGAGGGTCAGTATTGATGGTGGAAAGAAAGCAAAATTCAGAAATAAGTCTTCAGAAGGTTTCTAGTGAGCATCCTAGATTACAAAAACTTGGAAATCTGGCTACCAATTGTGAGCCGAACAAGCATCTAGAAGCTAGCTCTGGAAGATCTGACCCAGGAAAACTTCAGGACTAGAATAACAATCTGTCAGAACCAATTAAAGCCAGGCAAAGACCTCATCCCAAAGAAATCAGGTTTTGCATGTGGTCACATCATGTGTTACAATCAATCAATCAATAAATAATAAACAAACAAACAGAACAAAGACTATAAGGAAAAGTCAATGGCATTACTGATTTGAATTTTTCTTTTCATTAAACCAGTCTTATACTTGGGTAAAATGAGATCCAAGAGGAACAATGCCATGTTACATGACACACATAAATAATGTGAAATTTGAAAAACTGAATATCACACTAGGGATAAAGAGTAGGGCGAACAAACTGCAAACTCTCTCAAGGCAACACAAAATACTTACCTTTCCTTCCCTTCAACCCTTGATCCCCTTCCCACAGTAATAAAGCCATGAATGGGCACACTGCTTCAAGAGGTAGCAGGTATGATGGGGAAAGTTTGAGATGAAAAATCCCAAATACAAGCCAGAAAGCTGAGGAGGAAGAATCAATTCTAGATTGAAAACGTCTATCAAGTTGAGAGTGTCTGAGAGATCATAAGTCAAAATCTAGAAATATAAAGTCAGTGTAAAACTCTTAAAACAGCTTTAGAAATAAGAGCTGGTCATTACAAAATATACCATGAACTGAATATTTGAGTATGCCCAGATATGACATGAGTATTTCCTCTTCTTCTGTGTCCTAACTGACATGTCCTGACCTATAAACAGTTCTGCAGACTGAAGAAGTATAAAAACCTTCCCAAATGTTCATGGAATAAAAATATCTAGACCAATCCTGTTCCTAACACCTGTTTGCAAGCATTGTGATTCTATTTCATTTCCTCAACTCAAAAGCATACCTCCAGGACTTTAACAAAGTTCCTAGAAAACCAGATGTCTTAAGTACTGTGTTGTTGTTCCCCTTACTAATGACTTGAGTCTCACCAAAAATGTGACCCTAGACAGGCATGGTGGCACACACCTGCAACCTCAGCACTAGGTGGACCATGAGGAGAAGGGCCATGAGTTCTAAGACTGCCTGGACTACAGAGAAAGACCCTGTCTAAAAAGAAATCATGTTATTTTCAAATAAGAGAACCTTGAAAAAGAGAGGGCATAAAATTGTAAGAACCTAAAGATGGGAAGGTCCACTGTTAGCCAGAACATTCCACTGAAGACAAAACTGCTGCATCCAGGAACTCACTGCAATGAGACTTATCTTCACCAGACCTGCACTATAGCTGACATCAACATTTACCCATAAATTAGCAAGGAACACAGGAAAAATAAGTAGGGGCTAAGATTAGACAGTTAAGGGGAATGCCCCTACTAGTGGGTCTACTTAAAGAAGGTCCACTAAATCTGCCACAGAGGTTTGACCCTCTACTAGAGGAGACAACCCAAAGGGAGCCCTGGAGCCTACATGAGCAGACAGACAGGATATTAGGAGGAGAGGGATGGATTAGAAAAGAAAGGGGGCAGGGAGGAAGGGGGAAGAGAGGAAGACAGGGACAACCACTCATTATATTTGTAAAACTATTAGAAAAATAAAAAAAATTTAAAATAATGCAATTATGATGATCTCCTTATATTCTTCTTCATTCCCCTTTCTGACTCTGATATACATACAGGCACACACTCACATATATACACACACAAGCATATGCAAGCACACATGTACATATGCATGCACATGCGCATACGCACCAAGAGTTTTTATCTAATCCATCATATATTATTTTCTTACCTTTTCAAAAGTCTTAGCACTTGGTGAAGCTAAACTGTTAATTGTGCAAAAAGACAACCCACAGAATGGGGAAAAAATCTTTGCTAGCTATGAATCTGACAAAGGATTAATCTCCAAAGTATATAAAGAATTCAATAAACTAAACACCCAAACAGCAAACATTTCAATTAAAAAAACAGGCCCTGGAACTAAAGAGGGACTTCACTCAAAAAGAAATTGAAATGTCGAATAAACCTCTTAAAAGATGCTCAACTTCCCTGATCATCAGAGAAATGCAAATTACAACTACCTTGTGATACCATTGTACCCGAGTATGGCTAAAATGAAGAAAACAAACAAATACTTACCTGGCAGGGGAGATACCATGATCACGAAGGTGGTTTTCCTAGGGCGAGGCTTATCCATTGCACTCCGGATGTGCTGACCCCTGCGATTTCCCCAAATGTGGGAAACTCGACTGCATAATTTGTGGTAGTGGGGCACTGCGTTCACGCTCTTCCCTGCTTTAAAAAATAAATAAATAAATACATAAATAAATAAGAAAACAAACAAGAGAGAATGTTGGTGAGGTCGTAGACAGAAAGGGACATTGCTGGTAGGAGTGTAAACTGGTACAACCTCTTTGGAGATCAGTGTGGAGGTTCCTCAGGAAGATAAAAATGAAACTGCCATATGACCCAGCTCTACCATACCTAGGAATATTCCCAATATTTTACAAAGACACTTGTTCATCTATATTCCTTGCAGTTCTATTCACAATAGCAAAAAAAAAATGGAATCAGCCAACATGTCCATCAACAGAGGAATGGAAAATGAAAATATGGTACATCTACATAACGAAATATTACTCAGCCATCTGAAAGGATAAAATTACGGAATTTTCTGGCAAATGGGTGGAACTGGAAATTTTAATATTGAGCAAGGTATCTCAGACACAGAAAGTTAAGCATTGCGTATTCTATCTTATATGATATCCTTGCCAATGTATTTGGACTGGAATTACTGTAAGAACCAGAAAATTTGAAAGAGACCAATGAATGGGAAGGAAGGAAGGAATGGTTAGAATGAAACATTTTAAAGGGGAGATTTAGCATACCATGACAAGTAGGGTGAGAGAGGGAATAATTGGAAAAAATATATAGGGGAGAATGAGGGCGTGGGAGATAGGAGGGACAGAGAGACTTAGAGAAAAACCCTAAGATTATGGGAACGCCAAAGGAACCTCCTATGCTAGTAGTATGTCAAAAAAGTGTCTTTTAAAGACAGAAACTAGAAAGGGCAACCCCTTATGCAGAAGAACATAGAATGAGGAAAACAGGGTAAAGAAAAAAAAAAGCCCCAAGAGATCCACTTAGAACCCAGTGGCAAAATTATGCTAAAGGTAACAGGAATGTGACAATTCCTGATAAAATTTTTGTCAGAGAGGTCTCAAAACCATGATAGGCTTTTACCATTCCTCTTGGTTGCTCTCAAAAAATTGGTCAGTAAGACCCTTTTACTGAAGATACAACACATGGGAAACATAGGCAAAATACATCAACTAGAACTTGTCTGAGAACTTTCTCCTTGCTAGATAACTTACATAGTACCAAGGAATACTATAGAAACTACCAGGGGAGAGAAATATTCACAGGCCCCATCAACACATGAGATCTGTAAGTTGCAATAAAAATCACCATGGCAACAGGTGACCACCAGTGTAACAATGGCATGACTACCAAGGAGACAACAACAGCTATCTGATTAGATGCAAGACCCGCTTATCAGAATGGAACACATTCCTGTTACTATTAACTAAAACAAGAACCTAAAAAAGAGAAAGAAATAGATCAATAGGGAAAAACAGACAATGAACCTATAGTTGGGAAAACAGTACAAACTATTATAGATTTGAAGAACACTTAGCACTGGCCTAGAAATCTTCTTCTCTAAGAGAGATAGAGAATCGCATCACCCAGACAGGATGCAGTTTAGGATTCAGTCTAGGGCAGTAGAAGAGCAGTGAAGTGGACAGTGGTGGCCAGTCATAATATAGAGTGCCAGCAACTCAGCAGGGCTCACCGAAAATCAGACCAACCCAATCTTCCCATCCTAAAATTTTGGGAACCTTGTAGAAGGAGAGGGCAGTGAGAATTTAAGAACCTAAAGATGGAAGGTTCACCTTTGGACAAGACATCCCACTCAAGGCAGGACCCCTGCATCTAGGAACTCACTACAGTGATACTTGTCTTTGCTAGACCTGCATAATAACAACATGCCCCCATAGAATATCAAGGAATTCAAGAGAGATAAGAATATACAGTGGAAAACTTGGGGACCAAAGCTGGATGAGCAGGGTGACCCGAGGAGAGGCAACCTGGTGTGATAGAGGTCTGAACCCCCACAGGAATAGACAGACCAGTCAGGGGCAACCCTGAGATCCATAGAAATAGATAGGCAGGAAGGTGGGATCGATAGAGGGATGGGAGGAAGAGATGATGGAGGGAAGCGGGGACAACTACTCAATATGCTTGTAAAAATGGAAAAATTTTAAAAAATAGACAGGTCAGAGGGAGCCCTGGGATCCATGAAGGTGGATTGGAGGGGGAAGGTGGGAAGAAGTGAGATCAATTGAAGAAGGGAGAAGGGATGGAGGGAAGCAGGTTGAGTATTCAATATGCTTGCAAAACTAGAAAAATAAAATAACTTAGATTAAAAAAACTTGTTAGTATTTGTGTTTCTCAAGATGATTCAGCAATACAGTTTCTAATAAAAGTAGTATGCTCCCTAAAACTGAAAAGCCACATAAAGTGTAACAGAAATCTAACTCCCATACCAACACAGACACCCCAAAGGGAGTCCTGTGACACAAACAAGCAAAGGGACAGGGAAGGGGGGAAGAGGGATCAGGGAAAGATGGACAAAGGAAGCGGAGGGTGGAAGAAGAATGTATGGATGGGAAGGCAGGACAGGAGGGAGTGGGCAGGAAGAGGGTCAGGGCAAAGACATAAACCCAGATTATTTGTAAATGAATAACAAAAGAAAGAAATGTTCAGATAATACAGTTATGCTATCTGCATAGTAATGATTTCCCAAAAAGAGTAAGAATCAAAAAGAAACCACCAACAAAAACACTTATCTATTGTGGCTTGCTTTCCAAAACAACTTTGGTTTAATATTAAAACTTCATTATTTCAAAAGATTTAAAATAGGAGGACACTTTACAAAAAGTAGTGTAAGAAATAAAATTCCTAAACTTTAATTAGAAATGTAATATTACAGAGTATCTTATATAAAATACAAAGACAGAAAAAAATGATAAAAATTTCAAACCACCATGACAAGAGAAAAAAATTACTTTGATTTCATCACTCGTGCCTGAAAATGTACCTTATGATCTATGTTATTTGGCTGCACTGCATGAAAGAAACTTGTAAAGCAATAAGAAGAGTCAGCCCTCGTTAAGGCAGCAACTTCAAACACATTCAAGATGAATCATATAAGTTTAGTCAAGCATGTGGTAATCTCCAAAGCACAGGACAATGACCACTAAGCAACATTTCTGGAGAAAGAGGCTTTTAGGACTCTCCTCCCTCTGTGAGATGTCTCCTAAGAGACGGCTTGGGCTATGGTGTAGATCTCAGTAATGGACAGCACTGAGAATGCTGTACAAGCACCAACAGAGGCAGAAAGGAGGTCAGGCTCCAGAGTGTCCCCAGCCAATCAGTGTCTTCTGACTAAGGGAAGAATCTCACGTGAATAACTGCTGGCTGTCAGCCTAGAGAGCAGACATGAAGAAAGTACTCACTTGATCTGAGTAATAGAGAAAAGAAACTGATGACGCACGTGCATGGTAAATATTCATGTAACTGCTAGGAGCAGAGCCAGAGCTTGGAGTGAAACAAAATTAATAATGTGGAAATTCTGCTGAACATAGAATTTGGGTTGAATGGGACTTGAAAAATAAGTGTTAGAATGAAAAAATTAACTTCAAATATGTATTATGTGCCCCTAATTTATTTAAGTATTTATTTTACATTTCACTTTGCTTATTACATATGGTATATTTTGCATCATATATTATATTATTAGTTATATTTATTTATTGCATTTACTATATTTATTAAAATGCCAATATAGTGTATTATTATCATGTGCATATATGATGGGGAAGTTAAAAGGCAACTTTATGAAGCTAGTTCTCTTTCCACCTTGATGAGTAAGCATTCCAGAGATTTAACTCAGGCCGTTGGGATTGCCCAACAAACACCTTTACCTGTTGACATATTTATCTGGCCCTATAATACTTATAATTAAATAATTTCTTTGTTTTAGCTCAGTATTTTAAGCAGTGGTGTGATAAACAATCTATAAATACCACATTTTGCCTTATAGCAAAAAAGTTTTCTTAGGCAATATTCCTGGTGGTCTAAGTCTCTGATAACTCTAGACTTCCATAACCATGAAAAAGAATATTCCAGGAGTCAGCTGTGGACATCCAGTATAGGCCGAAAGTACCACTGCTTGGAACAGTAATAATACCAGCTCTACTACCTAAGTTGTGATTAACTTAGGTAACTACAAAATTTCATCACTAAAAGTTCAATTAAATATTTCTAGAATTTCTGTTCTTACTCTCCTTTAATCTTTCATTTGGACTTTTAAACAGACACACACACACTCACAAGATTTGCATGGGAACTTTCTTATGAACATCTCGAAAGTCCATGCCTCTTTGAGATACGAATAAGGACTAATGCTGATGAGGAAGAAAAGGATGCTTTCCTCAGTGGTGTATGCCTATTGTTCTGTGACACTTACTGGAGCATGAATTGTGTCAGGTGTATGTCATCAAAGACAAACTCGATGAAATGCAGTGGGCCATAAAATATAAAATATTTGAAAACAGGAGGGAGTCAGGCAGTAGAGATGAAGGGTTAGTTGTAAGGGGAAAAAGAGTGGGGATGAGATTGGGGACTAAGGAGTGAAAATATTATAAATTCACTTTTATCATGTATGTAAGCTTAAAAAAGGAAAATGAAAAATATTTTAGATGACAAAAAATTTAAAAAAAGATAATACACAGTAAGTGCTCATTCTGAGAAAAACAAGGTCAATAAATAAACTTAGGGAGATCTCTTCAGGAGATCTCACATGTCTACACATTTTTTTGAGTTGACAGTGATGGCCAAATCAAGTTTCCAAGGGGAGAGAGAGCAATAGAAACTACATGAAAGTGTTGTTTCCTTTATATACAGGGCCATGAAATCCATCATGCATTATATGCAAAGAGAAATTTTCACATGAAAATATTATTAATCTATGTTGCAGTCACCTGCATGGTTGCTGATAAATGACCATCAAAAGGTTTGAGGGAACAAGAGGTTTATTTTCTTATTGATAGCCCGGTTACAGTCTGTAGTCTAGTTTGACAGGACAGCACACACCAACACCAGGGCCGAGGGACTGGCCACACCGTCACCACACAACGGCTGAGAGAGGGACGATCTTACTTGCCAGACCAGCATGTCTGGCCAAGTGTACACAGGATGCCGACTCTCTCAACCAGCACTCTGTGTTTTATTCTAGGGCCTAATCCCACCCACCTGAGCCCTCCCCATCAGCCAGACAATCTCCTGCAGGTTTGCTCTGGGCTTAACCCAACCACTAATTCTCCACAAATGTGCCCAGAGCTCAAATCCCTCAACTGGCAAGTTAACACCTGTGCCTAACTATGACAATCTAGAACAATAATAGGGACAAAGACCAGATGTCAAGAAATTACCAGAAAAAAAGCTACCAACATCTTCCCAGAACACATAGGAAAACCCCATAGAACATGAAACTCGGGGTTCTCACTCTCCCACTCCCAATACACGTACCACCAAGCAGAGCCTTCTAGAGCCAGAAGTGTTGGTTTATTTCCTATTTTCTGCTATTTAGTCTCCACTCCTTCCATTATGTCTCATGATGCTCTTTCTTTTGTTTGCACATTGTGCTAAGTTTCAAAATTACTTTATGTTTTCCACCCAGTAGATTGCAAGGCATTTTTTTATTAAAAATTTAATTATACATTTTAAAATTTTTTACCAGTTCCCTCCCTCCCCCCTCCTCCCCCTCCCCTTCCCCCAGTGCCTCCCCCCCAATTCCCAGAGAGTCCTTTATTGTGTACGCCTAACTCTCCACTGGGTCCTCCTCTCCGATGACATATAAGGACCCAGTGGCATTTCCATAAGCCCTTTCTCTTGTTCCCCTTAAGCATAAGATCACTACTATGGCTGTCAATCCCTTGCCTCCAGGGGTCTCGGTGCCCTTAACAGATGCTAGACTTTATAAGGGCAACAGTGCGCTGGACATTGCGCAGGGCATGCAAAGTCCCATTATGATTGCTTTGGCCCCAACTATTGTTGAGAATCTTGCAAATCGTTGCTCCTCCCATCCTTTTGCTCTTACAATCTTACCGCCCCCTCTTCCGCAAATGTCCCTGAGCTCCAGGATGGGGAGAGATTAGGCTGTCCTAGTTCTATGTGATTGATATAGAGTCTCTGAAGTTCTGGATTGTGGTTTGTTGATTTTCTTTTGCAGTTTTGCTGCTCCTGCAATTCCCTTCACTCCATTCTGCTGGGCACTGTATGTCACCCCCTGGCCAGAGACAAAAAGCTGTTAAACTGGAGTCTTGTTGTAATAGCACATTCAAGGGTAGATGTAATAAGAGTAGGAAACCTCCCTGAGGGAGGGGTCCATCACCCATTTGCAAAATGATTACTTTTTATCTGCTAGACTATATGCCCTCCCCTTCTGGTGAGATCAGGAAAGAACGTCTGTGAACTTAACCAGGTTTCTCATTACTTACTTGCAGACCTTGATGGAGGCCTATTTTCTCTGCTGTAACATGGTCTCCTCTCTCCTTGTTTCTGGTGTGGCCCTCCTAACCCATCTCTCTTGTTCATAATCCTTGCAATTACTGTGTTACATAGGTTTACTTTTGAGTGTCTCAATGTGGGCTGGGTGAGTTTGGTACTAGGAGCCACCTATTAGGGAGTACATACAGCGCTTAATTTTCTGGGTTTGGGATACTTCACTTAATATAATTCTTTCTAATGACATCCATTTCCCAGCAAATTCCAGTAATTCATCATTTTTGATGGCTGAGTAGTACTCCATTGTATAGATGTACCACCTTTTCCTTATCCACTCCTCAACTGTTGGACATTTAGGTTGATTCCATGACTTTGCTATTGTAAACAGTGCTGCTATGAACATGGTCGAGCTTGTGCTATCGAGGCGAACCTCTGCTGCATGGGGGGTTATTCCCAAAAGTGGGATAGCAGGGTCATATGGCATTTCAATCTTTAATTTCTTTAAGAATCTCCAGACGGCTCACCAGAGTGGCTGTATGAGCCTGCATTCCCACCAACAATGTAGGAGAGTTCCCCTCTCTCCACATCCTCTCCAGCATTTGTCGTTGTTTGTATTGTGGATTTTTGCCGTCCTGACCGGGGTGAGATGATATCTCAGGGAAGTTTTGATTTGCATTTCCCTGATGGCGAAGGAAGTGGAGCATTTTTTAAGATAATTGTTAGACATTTTAATTTCATCCCTGGTAAAGTTTCTTTGAAGTTCCAGGGCCCATTTTTTAATTGGGCCAGTGTTTTCCTTGGAGTTTAATTTTCTAAGTTCTTTGTGCATTCTGGACAGTAGAGCTCTGTCAGATATGTGGTTAGTGAAGATTTTCTCCCATTCTGTGGGTTGCCTTTGAGCTCGTGTGACAATCTCTTTATCTGAACAGAAGCTCTTTAATTTCACAAGATCCCAACTGTTGAGAGTTGGTAGCAGTGACTGTGCCATTGGATGTCTGTTTAGGAAGTGTTGGCCTAGCCCAATCACCTCGAGGGAGTTCCCTATCCTTTCAACTATGGTTTTTAAAGTCTCTGGCCTGATATCAAGGTCCTTGATCCATTTGGAATTAAGTCTTGTACATGGTGACAAGTACGGGTCCAGCTTTAATCTTCTGCATGTGGAGATCCAGTTTTGCCAGCACCATTTGTTGAAGATGCTGTTCTTTTTCCATTGGATTCTTTGGGCCCCTTTGTCAAAGACCAAATGGCTGTAACTTTGTGGGCTTATATCTGGGTCTTCAATCCTTATCCATTGATCTGTGTGTCTATTTTGGAGCCAGTACCAGGCTGTCTTTATAACTATGGATTTGTAGTATAGACTTAGGTTTGGTATGGTAATACCTCCAGCTGTGTTTTTGTTACTCAGGATTGTTTTTGCTATCCTGGGTCTTTTGTGCCTCCATATGAACTTTGAGATTGTTTGGTCAACTTCTTTGAAGAATTGCTTTGGGATTTTGATTGGTATAGCATTGAATCTGTATATTGCCTTTGGTAGGATGGTCATTTTTACAATGTTGATTCTGCCAATCCAGGAACAAGGGAGGTCTTTCCACCTTCTGGTGTCTTCTGCAATTTCTTTCTTTAGGGTTTTAAAGTTTTCATTGTAAAGGTCTTTTACCTCCTTAGTTAGGTTTATACCAAGGTATTTCATTTTTTAGGGGTTATAGTAAATGGCATGGTTTCTCTCAAGGCTTTTTCACTTCTTTCATTCTGGGCATATAGGAAGGCTTCTGATTTTTGCACATTTATTTTGTATCCTGCCACCCTGCTGAACTTCTCAATTAGTTCCAGGAGCTTCCTGGTGGAGTTTTTGGGATCCCTCAGGTATAAGATCATGTCATCTGCAAATAGGGATAGCTTGATTTCTTCCTTGCCGATTTGAATCCCTCTTATGTCCCTTTCTTGTCTTATGGCTTCAGCTAAGACTTCAAGTACAATATTGAATAGAAGTGGTGAGAGTGGACAGCCTTGTCTAGTTCCTGATCGAAGTGGGAATGCTTCCAATTGTTCCCCATTGAGCATAATCCTTGCTGTGGGCTTGTTGTATACAGCTTTTATTATTTGATAAAGGTTCCTTCCATTCCTACTGTCTCTAGCGTTTTGATCATAAAAGGCTGTTGGATCTTGTCAAAAGCTTTTTCTGCATCTATCGAGAGTATCATGTGGTCTTGGACTTTGGACTGGTTTACATGATGAATTACATTTATTGATTTGCGTATGTTGAACCAACCTTGTGTGCCGGGGATGAAGCCTACTTGGTCCCCATGAATGATCTTTTTAATATGTTTTGAATCCGATTTGCTAAGACTTTGTTGAGAATCTTTGCGTCTGTGTTCATCAGGGAGATCGGCCTATAGTTTTCTTTTTTAAGTGAATCTTTATTAGGTTTTGGGATTAAAACGATATTAGCTTCATAGAAGGAATTTGGTAGTGTTCCTTCCTTTGCTATTTGATGGAACAGTTTAAGGAGTATTGGTGTTATTAAACTCCTTAAATGTCTGGTAGAACTCTGTGCTGAATCCATCTGGTCCAGGACATTTTTTGGTGGGAAGATTCGAGATTACTTCCTCAATTTCCTTATATGTTATAGGACTATTTAAATAATTCACAACTTCCTGATTCAATTTAGGTAAGTTGTGTTTACTTAGAAATTCATCCATCTCTTTTGTGTTGTCAAACTTCACAGAATATAAGTTTTTGAAATATGATGTTATAATTCTCTGGATTTCTTGGGTATCAGTAGTGATAACTCCATGTTCATTTCTAATTTTGTTAATTTGGGTTTTCTCTCTCTCTTGCTTTTGGTTAGTTTAGCTAGGGGTGTATCAATCTTGTTGATTTTTTCAAAGAACCAGCTTTTTGATTGGTTGATTTTTTCTATCGTTTTCTTAGTCTCGATTTCAGATATTTCTCCCCTTATTTTGCTAATCTCTTCTCTTCTACTGCTTTTGGGATCAGATTCCTCTAGTTTCTCTAAAGCTTTAAGCTGCATTGTTAAGTTGTTTATTTCTGATGTTTCCATTTTATTGACGTGGGCATTAAGAGCTATGAACTTACCTCTTAGAACAGCTTTCATTGTGTCCCAGAGATTTTGGTAAGTTGTATTTTCGTTATCATTCACTTTCAGGAAATCTTGAATTTCCTTTTTAATTTCTTCCTGAATCCAGTTCTCATTCAGCATCATAGTATTAAGTTTCCAGGAGTTAGTGTATTTTCTCTTGTTTGATGTGTTGTCGATGTCCAGCTTTAGGCCGTGGTGGTCTGATAGGGCACAGGTTAGAATTTCAACTTTCTTGTATATGTGTAGATTCATTTTGTGGCCCAATATGTGATCTATTTTGGAGAAAGTTCCGTGTGCTGCTGAGAAAAATGTGTATTCTTTGGTGCGTGGGTGAAAAGTTCGATAGAGATCTGTGAGGTCCATTTCTTTCAGGGTTTGATTAAGTTCCAAAGTGTCTCTGTTAAGCTTTTGACCTGTTGATCTATCCCATGTAGAGAGGGCGGTGTTGAAGTCCCCAAGAATTATCGATTGGGGGTTGATTTCTTGCTTTAGACGCTGTAGGGTTTTCTTGATGAATGTGGAGGGGCCCGTATTGGGTGCATATATGTTCAGTATTGTGAAATCTTCCTGGTGAATTGTACCTGTGACTAAAATGTAGTATCCATCCGTGTCTCTTATAATTTTTTTGGTTTGAAATCCACTTTGTCTGATAGCATAATGGCTACCCCTGCCTGTTTTCTGCTTCCATTTGCTTGTATAATTGTTGACCAGCCTTTTATTTTTAGAGCGTGCCTATCTTTTGTGGTGAGATGGGTTTCCTGCAGGCAACAGATTGATGGATTGTGATTTTTAATCCAAGTTTGTAATCTGTGTCTCTTGATCGGTGAATTAAGTCCATTAACATTTAGTGTTATAATGGAGAAACTATTGTTAATTCCAGACATTTAGTATGTTTAGTAGCTTTTATAAGTATATTGCTTCGCTTTTAATGGTGTTATATTTGCCTTCTGTTCTCCTGGATATGCCTGTTTTTTTTCTTCACGCTTGAGTATCATTTCTAGCAGTTTTTGAAGGCCTGGTTTGGTGGCCATGTATCCCTTAAAGTTGTCTTTGTGCTGGAAAATTTTTCTTTCTCCCTCAATCATGACTGATAGTTTTGCAGGGTAAATCAGCCTGGGTTGACATTTTTGCTCATTCAATACTTGAAGTATGTCTCTCCAAGCTCTTCTTGCTTTTACTGTTTCGACTGAGAAGTCATTTGTTATTTTAATAGATTTGCCTTTAAAAGTGACTTGTTTTTTCTCCCTCGAAGCTCTCAGCACCAGTTCTTTATCTTGAACGTGGAGTGTTTTAACTATTATTTGCCGGTGTGCTTCTATTTTGGTCGTATCTGTTTGGGGTGCGGAATGCCTCTTGTATATGAATGGGCCTCTCTTTTTTTAGATGAGGAAAGTTTTCCTTGATGATCGTTTGAAAAATTTCCTCAGGGGTGGTATTTTGAGATTCTTGCTCCAGTATTCCATGAATATGCATGTTAGGCTTCTTCAGGGTGTCCCATATCTCTTGGATATTTCTCTCCAGTATCTTTTTGGCTTTAACCACCTCTTTGAGCTGGTTAGTACTCCCACTTTATCTTCAAGGTCTGAAATTCTGTTTTCTGCTTCATTAGTTCTGTTGATAAGACTCTCTGTGGCGTTCTGGGTTGAAGATAACTTGTCTTTTAGCTCAGTTTTAAACTCTGCTTGAGTTTGTTTTAACTGCTCTATGCCACTTTTTGTTTCTTGCACTTTTTTTCTCAACTCCTCCAGATGTCTGTTGTGTTCCTCTTCAAAGTGATTGATTCGATTATGTAATTCCTCCCGGATTTCCTCTTTCATAGTATTGAACATGGTAATGATCATATTTTGAAAGTCGTTATCCTGGGTCAGGCTTTCTTGGCCTTTTTCCGCGGGTTTGTTCTTGTTGGAGTCTAACATTATGGGATTAATTTCTTCAGTGGGAAATTTGTTTACTTGAGTGTTGCTTCTCATGGATTTGCACTTTGACTTTGGCATTGTCATTTTAACTCTTAAGATCTCTCAATTTCACTAAACTGAATTATTTGGCCTGGGGTACTGGTGGGCGGGGCCCGAATGGGGACTTACCTAGGGCGCGGGGTGAGGCCCGGGTGGACCGCGCGCGTGTCCTGACTGGCGGAGCGGGGTGGGGTGAAAAGGGACAATGGGCGCGTTGGCGTGGAGCTATTTAACCCGAGGGCAGCTGGGGCGGGGCCCGGGCGCAGGGGGGGAGGTCCTCCTCGTCCCTCGGCCCCCGCGCGGCTCCGGCTGGATGGTGGGAGTCAGAGCCGGGTCCCTGTGGGCTGACCTGGGGTCCTAGAGCACGCGGTGAGGCCCGGCTGGATCGCGCACACGCGTCCCGACCGGCGGAGCGGGGTGGGGTGAAAAGGGGATTGCAAGGCATTTTTTACTAAACATTTTGCCCACATCTCACATACTTGGCCTCTTATTCCTATGCATTTCCTCTTTATCTCATTCTCAGCCTCCTACTGTTATTTTGTTAAATGCACATATTGTCAAACTACATTCTAATATCTATACATAGATTAGTGCTGTTCTCAACATTGGTTGGAGAAACTTCCTTTTGCAATTGAAAGCAGTAAAAGCAGAGACTCATAACTGGTCAAAATGATGAAAATAAATAACTGATGAGAGGTTAACATCAGCCACCCCAAAGGTCATAAGACATTGTGGGAGAGGGTGAAGAAAGATTCTAGGGAAGTACATTATAAAACACTGTCTTCTGGACTTGAATTGTTGTTGAATTCATGACTAACAGCCACTGTGGTTGCCTGCATAAGACCAACATACCAGCATGGATGGGGAGGGATTCACAGGTGAGGAGCTATCGGCACTAAATGGATGCTGGAGAATGGAATGTTATTTTTCTTCAGGGGTGTAGGCACTGGTAAGATGTTCATGATCCAGCAAATAACTCTAGACATAAGTACATGCAAGCACCCTAATTAAACTCAGAACGTTATTTAAAAAAAATCCACGAAGTAGGAGGGAGATGTGTTGGGGGTAAAGAAGGGCTTCAGGAGGACTAGGGAATATAATCCAAATACATTATATACATATATGAAATTTTCAAAGAGCAACTAAAAATGTTATTTATAACAGATTTTTTTAAAAATACACCACAGCATTTATAAAAGGAATGGATTAGTTATTTCTGGAGTGGACTCCTGATTTTCTTTCCTTATGTGCTGACTTTCCCTTCTGCAATGTCGTTGCACAAAAGAAAGAGCTCACCAGATGTTGCTATAAACATGGATCTAAGCCCAAAGGATAGTCACTGAAAGATTCCCATGATTTGTGTTCATCAAATAAGACATTTATGTCTTTTCTTTATGACATAAGGTTGAGAGACAGACAATTCAGGTGCAGTAGAAGCTCCACAGAACCATAAGAAATAAAGACTTTTTAAATTTTCTTCCCTGCTATCCAAGAAACATTTGCCTTTCTTCCCCATGGTCATCTCATGGTTACATAGTGACCTGAAAAGCTCAAGTTGTTATGTTGTCCTTCAGACACAGAGACTAAGGAGCAGAGGGAAAAGTCAAATGGTATTTTATTGGCAGCTCACACCTCTTGAAAACCTTCCTTCAGGGTAAGTAGGATCTCATCTCACCCTGATAAGCTAGAGCATATTAAACAGGATC
This sequence comes from Typhlomys cinereus, assembly GCA_023101885.1. NCBI lineage: Eukaryota > Metazoa > Chordata > Mammalia > Rodentia > Platacanthomyidae > Typhlomys > Typhlomys cinereus. Next base: position 852,223 of record JALPQD010000008.1, on the reverse strand, counting down.
AAGTTAAAAAAACATAAACCACCTAAATGTCCATACAGAGGAATTTTCACATAAAAATTTATGACTCTAGAACCATACAATGGAGATTAATTACTCATTTAATTTTATAGAGTTTGAAAGTAGTCAGTGAAAAAGAGCTTTTATTGAAAGACTAAGAAACAATGGAAAACAAAAAGACCTAAAGAATACCATAGTATCCTTCACTGAGTCTGAGATTCAACCCTCCTTGAAGAGGGTGTGGCCAGCACAGAGACACTCCTCCAGTGGAAAACCAGGACGTGAAGGAAGCTGACCAGCACTCAGCTATAATAATGGTCAGATCCTGCCAAGATGGAAGCATCCTGAAGATGCTCTTCAGGACGAGGCTGGACTATCAGACCACAGTGTCCCATAGCAGTGTCCTTCCATAGTCAGAGAGTGTGAGAAGCTTCTTAGAGGTGGCTGCCAGTGAAAAATCTGGGACTTTCAGCTGGGGCTCATCTCCATGGCTACGGCTGCTGCCAGAAATCATAAACGTCAGTCATGTTAGTATCACAGTGCTGCAAAGTCTTCTACAGATTTCTAACTGCATCTTCAATCATATACTCAGAGTTCTCATTCTGGCCCATCACTTCTTTACATTTATTTTCTCCCCTCTCCTGTAATGTTTCTGAGCTTTGAGGCAGGGGTAACATCACATGGTCTATACTCCAGCTGAGAGCAGACTACAAAAGGAGATGCTTATTTTCCAACAGTCAGACTGCTTGTGGGCTGCTGCTGTAGTCTCCACCCATGATAAAAAGTTCCTAGTAGCCTTGGTAGCAGGAGTAGTTTCTAAGCTGTTTATATGGCCCCTTTAATGGTGCTTAATAAAATTTAGCAAAACGTTGGCAGTGGTTTCCCCACTGGGTCTTGATCTTTCAGTCACAGGTTTTTGTTCTGGCCTAGACTACCAGATGCACCCTACCCATTCTCATTGCATGGGCCTAAGATCCAATTGGAAGTATTTGCTCGCATTCATTGAGATAAGCCATTACTTAGTCGGCAGGCACATTCTACAGAGAATTCCCATGGCTCATAGTTGATCAGGATAGTAGGTAGCATCCTTCATAGTTCATGCTGCAGTAATGCATGAAGGAAAGCTCACAGATATGTCCTAACTTGATTTTGTTGTGTTCTGCAACCAGTGCATGGGGTATCTTTAGTAACAGAACTTATCATATAGTTTTTGCATCCAACGACAGTAACAAAAAATTGTGTGGTATAAGTAAACCTGAGAGTCTCTGTGGTCCATTCCTGGCACTGGGGGTTTTGTTTAATATTATGGATTTAAGAAGTTCTTTTCACATCCATGCAGAATGTCTTTATTTAAATTCTTTAGTTACTTTTTTTCTCACTCACACTAGCCCCTATTAGTTTTAAAGGTATGTAATTATCACAATATGTATCAGTGTTTGTGAAATCCATGCCCTCACCATTGTCAGTCCTCTGTGGGCACCCATATGTGACACCAAGCTGAGTGTAAGATATCTGATAGTGGCTTTAACAATGGAATATTTACAGGTGAACACTTACAGGAGTCCTGTGGCAGTAGCTACACAAGTGAGGACATACTCACATACCTCATTTATAACCTGAGCATTATGTAATCCATCTTTCACTCCTTGTAGTTAGTATACCCACCTTTCAGAGTTAGAGTACAGATGGGCTTCATGGGTCTATATAGCATGTAAAATATCAAACTACTTTATTATTTTTCATCCTATGCTGCCTCTGTGCCCTGATTTCACAGTTACTCAACTTCCCTGGATATCTGTAGGATACATGGGTCAAGTTTCTGTGGGGGTATCAGCCTCTTGATTTGGCAGAAGGGACAATTGTGGGCTATGGATGATAAAGGAATATTGTTGGTGTTTCTCTTTGTTGTGTATTTTTATAGGTCCGCTGTCTTCACAATGGCCTGTTTAGCACTTCGCAATGATCCTTTCCCCACTGTGTCACCCTGAAACTGGTTTACATTCACCAGTGCTGCTGCTGAGCCCCTAAATACAGCCCAACTATCTATACAGCTACTCAGTGACTTTTCTTTAAGTCACCACCATTCATGCTGCTCTTAATTCAGCCAATTATTCATTCTACCTTTCTTCTTTATTATTAACCAGACAGTAGTCATTATTTACCTATCATCCTCTTTGCTCATTCCTGCTTCATATTCTACTTAATGCCATCACTGCATCAAGAATCTTCAATGATGGGAGGTGTCCCTTATAATAACTTATACAGAACAGATACTAGCGTAATTGCTGGGTGCACTTCAGTGTTTTGCAAGTGTATTGCCTACATGGGATATCTATCATAGGAGTCATAGATGTGTGGCTATATGGTTGCCAACTTTGTATAATCTGACTTTGAGCACTCCCAGAAGTGAGCCTAGACAAAAGACCTTGGACTCATGTTTTATTTGATACATTGTTTTTAGTAGCACCATAGTAAGTTTAGTAATGAACGTACCTGCTGAAGTGTTTTATACAAGGCAAATAGCTTTTGTTTCAGTGCTGTATGTTGAGCTTCTGACCCTTTCCATGTTTAGAATCAGGACTTTATTAAGGCTGTTTAACTGGTTGCTTCATCCATATCCCCAACTCTAGGCCCCAGGGCTTCTACTAATCTCCAAGTCAACTTGAACTATGGTATTGAGATATAATATTTCCTCGTCTATTCTACAAAATGTTTGGTTTTCTCAAGTTTTTGTGAGGTCTTTTCATGTTATATAATGGATGGACAAACTGAGCTAAATGATGTGTGAAAGTACACCTATTCCCACAGGATTACTAGCAGCACCTACAATTAGTTTATATTCATTGGTACTGGTTATTGTAAACACTGCTGGGTAAAGTAACATGCAAGAGCAAACCACTTTAACTCAGTACAATCCAGTTACTTTTCATGAGCTATCCAGCTTCTTTACTGGTCACATTGAAGGGACTTTGGACTGGGGAAATGATTATCTTTTTAAATGTTTGAATGGTGGCCATAATTATTTTGTATCCTCTTGGCAGTCTACAATATTTGGCACTAACTATTTTATGGAAGACAAGCACTCTACTATCATCTCCTACTTCTTCAATCATGTGTCTCTGCCTTTATTATCTGCACCCTCAGGTGAAATTCTAGGATCAAAGTGTGCATGATCTGCCCCAGAAATAATTAATTAATTGATTAATTGATTAATTAATTAATGCCCCTGGCATGCTTTCCTGCATGGGAGAGATAAACAGCATGCTCATCAAGAAAATGAGTTATCATCCACACCCACTTGCTCCCACAACAAACACTTTACCAAGCTAAGCCAGCTTCCCACTCCCATCCTCTTGCATCTAATTCTCCTGCCAAAACAGAAGATAGCATAGAAGATGGCATTTACACAGCCCTCTCTGAAGCAGGCAGTTCTCTCTGGGAAGACAGCATAGTTGTAGTTGCATATTTCATCATCCAGAACAGGCACCAAGCAACCAATGAATATTCTCTTAAGTTCTATCCCATGTAGACCACTGCCAGGCACTGAAGGATGTTCTCCAGCCCATTAGATATTTTCAAGGCTTCCCGATGCCCACATAATAACCTGTGCTCAGCTAGGAAGCACATCACTCCATGCCACATGGAGGAGGAATCCGTACCAGGATTACCCTCCTGGATGCTCATGACTCATTCTTTCTGTTTCCTTCTAATTCTGGCACCATGTGTTACATAACTTTCTCAGGGAGTTGAGCTGGGATGTGATGAGAGCCCCAAAAATGGCTCATGCACTTCCAGATGAGTAAAAAGAGACTTACATACCGTGCAGTGGATAGCTACTATGGATTACAGTTACCTAAATGTTCGAAAGTTACCAAAAAAAAAAAAAAAAAAAAAAAATCCACCACAAACCTGTGCTTGTGCTACCACCTAGTGTTCAAATACCAGAAGTGACCACAGGCTTAGCATAAGACAGCCAAAAACAGAAGCTGAGAAAGTTAACGCTTCTGTATACTTTGCCTTTGTCATTATCAAGGAATTTACCAGTCTTCACAAATACTCTTTGTCTTAGGGAAGGACAATTTGTTTCATTGCAGCCTGACACATAATGAGGTAAATGGGGACTTGCTGTCAGATGGGGTTGCTAATATTCAGGAATATTCAGGAATTTTGTTCTAGACTTAGCATGTGGTCTAGACTAATAAATAGGAGTATTCAGGAAATATTCAGGAAACTAATTTACAGATAAACTAATTTACAGATAAACATAAACAGATATGGAGAAGTCACCATAAAATTATATCATGTTATAGATGATTTCATATAGATAAAGAAAGATATGTGTTTGTACAAGTTCTGTTATCCACATTCCTTTCTTTGTTCTGTCAGTTGAAATAGCCCCAAAGGAAGATTCCAGTGTAAACATACATAACTATTTCTCATATATTAATTTCTAGTACAATAAAAAAATAATAACTCTATGGAAAATTGGCTGACTGTAGTACCCAGGCTAAAAATACATAGGATTGTGTTAATTTCCCACCACCCAGTGAAAAAAATCTTAAGGAAGAATTTCTTTTTCTTTTATTTTAATTTTTTGTGTGTGTGGCGTGTGACTGTGTATATCAGAGGGCACCATGTGTGTCTGTGGAGGCCCGAGGTGACTTCAGGAATCATTCTGGGTTGTTCTGCCTCCTTCTTGCTCTTCTCTGGGGATTTCCCAGGCTCTGCCTTTCAGGACCTGAAGTGCAAGCTGCTGTCATTTCAACCTGTTTGGTTTTTTTTTTCTGCTTGGTCAGTACATTTATTGTCTTTATGAAAAAGAATCTTCATAGAAAGTTGTTTTAACTCTCAGTAACCTTTTCCTGAGCTCTGAGGAAGCTCGCCTTCTTTTGAGCTACCTGATCTTTCTTTGGGCAAGGGACATTTTGGAATGATTCCACCTCTTTTTCTTTACCTCTCTGTTGGGCTTCTTCTCATAGACCAAGTTCTCTCACATAGCAGTGTGAGCTTTCTCCTCCATGATGTCTGGAGTTACATTGTTCTTTATGTACTGAGAGAATTGTTTCTTACAAGCATCTTCATCTTCTTTCATCAGGTAATGTATATAATCTGCAATGTTTTGACCCATTTTGTGTTTCTGATGCACTTCTGCACTGAACTCCTTGCTTCAGAATCATTACCAGGGAATCTTCTGGTGCTGTGAGAGATACACAAGCCACCATCCACAGTTCCTTTCAGGGCCCAAAAAGACTTTATTGACAGTTGTAGTCCTGGCAAGACCTGCATCCAAATAGCAAGTGAAGGCACCAGGCTGACCATCAATGCTTTCCACATTGTATTCATCTCCAGTCACCTCCACTTGGCCGAAATAGGTCTTGTCCATGCCAAAGCTCTTGTGAAGCCTGCAGGCCAGCAACAGGCCAGTACAATAGACGGCAGCATAATTTGTGCAGCCAATACACCGTACTTTGGTAGTTCATGTGCGTATGCTACACAGACTATCATGTCCCCTTCTATACGGACATAAGCAAAATATCTCTGTTGGTTACATGAACTATCATCCTGCTTTTGGGTGTATTGTACTTGTTTTTGTCCTGAATCACCAAACATTTGCGAGCATAGTAGTCAGTTTTACCCTCTCTTCATCTTCTGAACTTCACTTGGTATCTCTTAAAGTAGGCCTTATTCTTTACAACTTTAATAAACCCCATCATAGGTAATAGAGACCCACAGCCATGGCTCCACACATACCCACAGGTTCTGCGGCATGACCAGGGGTGAGGGGAGGTTCAACTTGGCATTTTTATGTAGAGTATTCACCCCCGAGCCATCTCTCCATCTGTGAGGAAGAATTTCTTTAGGTCTACAATTGAAAGGACGAAGGATCTGGTTTGGCCTGTGGTTTCAAAGGTTTCCATCCATCATGGTGAAGGGGAAATGGCAGAACGCAGCAGCCACACTCCATGGTATTCAGTGAACAGAAAAGGTATGCCTGCACTGGGTGCTGCAATCTGCCTGCATGCTGCTGATAAATTCATGAACAGACAACTTAAAGGAACAAAGGGTTTCCCTCTTGCTTATGATTCTCTGTTATAGTTCATGGTCCAGTTTAGTGGTAAAAGTCATACCAGCACCAGGAACTGCAGGAAATGTCCACACCACATCTTCAGGGATTTCTGAGAAAGGGACAAACTTTCTCACTTGCCAGAGTACCTGCATGCCAAAAGGTCAAAGACTACCTAAAACCTATTAACCGGCACTCTCTATCTTTCCCACCTGTCCAAGGACTCGTCCCACCCACCACAGGCTGAGTCTTCCCTCATTGATTAGATGATTTTCTGCAGATCTCTTCAGGGCTTTTCTTAACTACTAGTTCTTCACAAGTGTGGCTAAAAGTACAGCCCTTAATTGTCAAGTGGACACCTATATTTAACCAGAACTCTGGCTTTAACTTTTCTTTTTCACTTAGTCTTTCTGGGTCTCCATTCTATGAATTGGTGTCACCAACATTAACAGCAGGGCTCCCCACTTTAGTTAATCCTTCAGAAACATCCTCACAGGCACAGCTAGAGGTGCGGTTTACTAATCTTTAAGGTATTTTTTAATCCAACTAATTCAATGATAAAGATTAAGCATCCCAAATCCATACCTTGTCAACATGATTCCAAAACTCCTTAAGCTACAGTATTCCATTTATGTCCTCTAAAAAAACTCTTATCTGTAGGGTAATGAAAAATATATTCAGTCCAACTCTAGGACTCTCTATCTCCCTAACAGTGCTGGTATTGTTCAAAACACCTAGTCCAGGCTGATTCACAGAAACCCCTGCGGAGTTAGTGACTTGGCATCCCATGAGTCCCTGTGAACTGAATTCTCTAAAGGAGCAAGGAAAGTGGCATGGACCCACGTGCTAAGTCTGGACCAACAGAATCTAACTGTGAAGAAACATCTTTGAGTCAGCAATAAGTGACCTGGAACCATGGGAGCTAAGAGTCTACAGGAAATTTAAATACTGGTTTCAAACAGCACCCAGAAATATGACCAGCATCTGATAATCCACCTGTGAAGCACTAACTCCTGGCCAGACCACACCTACAATATAATCTCCCAAAGGACACCTTAGGGCTAATAACAAGAAGGCCCAGGCAGGCATAGGGCAGACCTGGGAGTCTGAGAAGGAATGCAGAGAGACTCAGATACAGGACTAGAGCTAGCAAAGCGGCAAGCAGCTAGGTTGTTTTCAAACTTTATATCTCCATCCAGCTTCTCTTCTCCACATTTGTACATCCATTGTTAAAATCCAGCCCAGTTTATCATACCAACTCTATCTTTCCCTGTCTGCTCTGACCTTGTCTGATCTCTCTCTCTCTCTTTCTCTCTCTCTCTCTCTCTCTTTCTCTCTCTCTCTCTCTCTCTCTCTCTCTCTCTCTCTCTCTCTCTCTCTGTTCTGCCTCATGGATTCAAAGGTTTCAGTCCATCATGGTAATGAAAGCATGGCAGAGCAGCTCACCCACAGCATTCAGGAAGCAGCATTTTGGCTGTTGCAGTTTGTCTGCATATTATCAATAAATTCACAACCAAACAACTTAAAGGAAAAGGAGAGACTTCCTTCCTGTTCATGTTTCTCTGTTACATTTCACTGTCCACCTTGTCTCCCTTCCTCCATTTTTCATTCTCCTCTCCCAAAGAACATAAAATGCCTAGGTTTGTTCTGCCTCCTGAGAGCCTGAAGCAGACTAATCTTTTTATTGTGCTTCTTTGCCTCTCCCTGTTCCATATACTGTCAGTCAAGATTGTTCTGCTCCCCTTTCTTTACCCTTCTATTCTCTCATGTATATATTCATTAGTCTCATGTTGTAATTTTTCCCTACTGTTTATCACTTACACACGTGGTAACTAATGTATCAGTACATATGACTATTATCAGTGTTACTTTGCTTCCTAAAATGAGAAGTGCTTAAGGGGTGTTTATTTTTTAGTTGTATATTACTGTACATTTATCATGGATGTTGATTTTTTTTTCAGACACTACTCTGAAGAAGTACTAGGAATAGCATTACGTTCTCTAATCACTAGACAAGGCAAGGGAAACATCACTACAACTCTACAACAGTATAGTTTTTTTTAAAGTCCAAAAGAAATGAATATTTAAAATAAACAAAATGTTTAATAAATAACTCCAATCTATTATATAATTATATAATTATTATATAATTACAAGTCTCAATCCAAAAATACAAGTAGTAGAAGCAACATTGCTTCTCCAAAAATTACTAGCTCATGGTAATGGTCTCCACTGAGAATGAATTACATAAAAATTTCCAGACAAAGAACTCAAAAGAATGATTCATAAGTATACTCAAAAAAGAAAATTGACTCCTGAATAAATCCCAAGACAATGCAAACAAATGACTCAATGAAATAAGGAAGCCAACACAAGATATGAAAGAGAAATTCTACAAAGAGATAGAAATACTGAAGAAAAACACAGTCGAAATACTATAAATTAAAATGATAACAATAAGTCAAATAAAAACTTTTGTGGTGAGCCTTACCAATAGAATGGATCAAGGAGATTAAGAACATCTGATCATGAAAAAAAGGTGGGAGCACTATAACTTTCCAACAAGAACAAAGATAAATTGATAAGAATGTATAGCTTAACCTTCAAAAAGTTCAGAATGCTAAGAAAATGCTAAATGTAAGAATTGTGGGCATAGAAATAGGAAAAATTTTATTCTAAAGGCTTTAAAATTGTATATTTTTCCTAACACTGGGGAAAGAAATGCCAATTCTGAAGCAGATGTATTAGAAACCAAATGGATGAAATTACAAAAGAACTTCCCCTTGCAATATTACAGCTGAACCACTAAATATACAGAACAAGGAAAGTATATTGAAAGCAGCAAAAGAGAAGCATCAAGTCACATACAAAGCAGGCCCATGGGAGTAGCAGCAGATTTCTTAACAGAATGTTAAAAGCCAGGAAAGCTTGGAATGATGTGTTTCAAGTTATGAAAGAAAACAACTGCCAAGCCAGCCCAGTTCTGTGTTATAATTGCAAAAGAAAGAATGCCCCTGCTAAAGACAGGACAAGGAATTCATGACCACTAAGACATGAAAGATACTTAAAGGAATCCTCAAGAATGAAAAGAAAGACAAACACAACCAGGGTCCCACAGGAATAAAATTTGCTTGAATAATAGTTAAGCAAGGAATTCCCACTTCGATCAGGAACTGGACAAGGCTTTCCACTCTCATCACTTCTGTTCAATATTATACTTGAAGTCTTAGCTGAAGCCATAAGACAAGAAAGGAAGATAAAAGGGATTCAAATCAGCAAGGAAGAAGTCAAGTTATCTCTATTTGCAGATGACATGATCCTATACCTGAGTGATCCTAAAAACTCCACCAGGAAGCTCCTGGAACTAATACAGGAGTTCAGCAGAGCGGCAGGATACAAAATAAACGTACAAAAATCAGTGGCCTTCCTATATGCCCAGAATGAAAGAAGTGAAAAAGCCCTGAGAGAAACAATCCCATTTAAAAGTGAAATACCTTGGTATAAACCTAACCAAGGAAGTAAGAGACCTTTACAATGAAAACTTTAAAACCCTAAAGAAATAAATTGCAGAAAACACCAGAAGGTGGAAAGACCTCCCATGTTCCTGAATTGGCAGAATCAATATCATAAAAATGACCATCCTACCAAAGGCAATATATAGATTCAATGCTATACCAATCAAAATCCCAAAGCAATTCTTTTTTTTATTTTTTTTATTTCTTCTACTTATACAAAGTTGATAAATACCCCATTCCTTTCCCTCCCTCCACCCCTTTCTTCCAGTGCTCCCCCCCCCACACCCATTCCTGGAGCATCCTATAGTGTGCATGTCAAACTTCCCTCTGGGTCCTCCTCTCTGATGAGGTGTAAGGACTCAGTGACATTGCCTAGAGCTCCCCAAAGCAATTCTTTAAAGAGGTTGATCAAATAATCTCAAAATTCATATGGAGGCACAAAAGACTCAGGATAGCAAAAACAATCCTGAGTAATAAAAACACTGCTGGAGGTATCACCAAACCAAACCTTAGTCTATACTACAAACCCATAGTTATAAAAACACCCTGGTACTGGCGACAAAATAGACACATAGATCAATGGATAAGAGTTGAAGACCCAGATATAAGCCCACACGACTACAGCCATTTGATCTTTGACAAAGGGGCCCAAAAATTCCAATGGAAAAAGAATAGCATATTCAACAAATGGTGCTGGCAAAATTGGTTGTCCATATGCAGAAGATTAAAACTCCACCTGTATTTGTCACCATGTACAAGACTTAATTCCAGATGGATCAAGGACCTCAATATAAGGCCCGAGACTATAAAAACCTTAGTTGAAAGGCAGGGAATTCCCTCGAGCTGATTGGACTAAGCCAACAGTTCCTAATCAGAAATGCAATAGCACAGTCAATACAACCAACACTCAACAGATGGGATCTTATGAAATTAAAGAGCTTCTGTTCAGATAAAGAGATTGTAACTCAAGCACAAAAGGAACCCACAGAATGGGAGAAAATCTTCACTAACCACATATCTGATAGAGCTCTATTATCCAGAGTGCACAAAGAACTTAGAAAGCTAAACACCAAGGAAACAAATGGCCCAATTAAAAAATGGGCCTTGGAACTTAAAAGAAACTTTACGAGGAAAGAAATTGAAATGTCTAACAAATATCTTTAAAAATGCTCCACATCCTGGGCTGGAGAGGTGGCTCAGGGGTTAAGCTTCTGCCTTGCAGGCGGAAGGTCCTGAGTTCGGATCCCAGATCCCACGTATAGACGCCAGGCGGAAGCGAGGGCGGCCTGCGCTTCTGGTCCTGGTAGGGCGGAGCCTGTGAATCCCGGGACAGGAGGAGGTGGAAGCATCCATGGTGGTTTGCGAATTCGTCCGTGGTTCTACACACACACATACACACATGCGCGCACATACCTACACACACACACACAATTGAATAAATAATAATAATAATAAAAAAATTTAAAAAAAAATGCTCCACATCCTTAGCCATCAGGAAAATGCAAATCAAAACCTTCCTGAGATGGGGAGGAACCTAGGGAAGGGAGGAGGGAGGAAGGGGAATGGGCTACTTATCAACTTTGTATGGGTAGAAAAAATTTAAAATAAAATAAATTAAAAAAAGAAATCAAGAATCCAAAAACAAACAAACAAACAAAAAACAACAACAAAAAAACTCCCTGAGATATCATCTCACCCTAGTCAGGATGGCAAAAATCCACAATACAAACAACACCAAATGCTAGAGAGAATGTGAAGCAAAGAGAACTCTCCTACATTGCTGGTGGGGATGCAGGCTTATACAACCACTCTGGCAAGCTGTTTGGTGATTCTTAAAAAAGTTAAAGATTGAAATGCCATATGGACCCTGCTATTCCACTATTGGGAATAATCCCCAATACAGCAAAAATTCACCTTGATAGCACAAGCACAACCATGTTCATAGCAGCACTGTTTACAATAGCAAAGTCTTGGAATCAACCCAAGTGCCCAACAGTTGACGAGTGGATAAGGAAAATGTGGTACATTTATAAAATGGAATACTGCTTATCAAAAATGATGAATTAATGAAATATGCCAGGAAATGGATGGAATTATAAAAAAATTATATTGAGTAAAGTATCCCAGACACAGAAAATTAAGCGCCTGCACGTACTCCCTAATAGGTGGATCCTAGTACCAACCCCACTTAGTGACACACTCAAAGATAAATCTCTGTAATATCTACAGTAATTGCAAAGATTATAAGCAGGGAGAGAAGGGGAAGGAGGGCCCCACCAGAAACAAGCAGAGAGGGGATCATGCTACCGCAGAGAAAATAGTCCACCATCAAGGATTGCAAGTCAGTAATGAGACATCTGGTTGGGCTCTCAGACTCTCCTTACTGGTTACTTGAGTCTGATGGGATATGATCTCACCAGAAAGGTTGGGCATAGAGTCTGGCAGATAAAAGTAACCATCCTGCAAATGGGAGACTGACCCCCCACACACAGTGGTCTCCTTCTCTTATTCCATCTACCTTTGAATCTACTCTTATAATAAGATTATTTTAACAGCCTTTTATCTCTGACCAGGGGGTGATATCCAATACCCATCAGAATAGAGCCAAGGGCAGTGCAGGGAGCAGCAAAAGTGAAAAAAAAAAAAAAACCAACAAACCATAATTCGGAAAATCATAGACTCTACATCAACCACCTGGAACCAGGCCAGCCTAATCTCTCCCCATCCTAAAGCTCAGGGAAATTTTTGGAAGAGGGGGCGGTAAGATTGTAAGAGCCTAAAGATGGGGAGGAGCAATGATATGCAAGATACTCCATACAAGCTAGGGCCAAAGTAATTATAATAGGACTTTGCTTGACTTGCGCAATGACCAAGGTATCATTGAACCCCCAAAGTCTAGCATGGATCACATGCACTATGATCCTTAGAGGCAAGGGATTAACAGCCACAACAGTGTTCCTATACTAAAGGGGAACACAAAAAAAGAGCTCTAGGCAATGCCATTGAGTCCTTACACCTCATCAGAGAGGAGGACCCAGAGGGAAGTTTGACATGTTTAAATAATAACTCTGAATATCAATGATCTTAATTTCTCCAATGAAAAAACAAACACAACAAGATGGTATTAAAAAACAGTCTAGGGGTCAGAAGGATAGCTCAAGGTTTAAAGCCTTTGCCTATCAAGCAAAAGGACCCAAGTTCAGATCCCCAGATCTCATGTAAAAGTAGCGAATGTATATAGTGATCTGTAATTCTTGCCCTGGAAAGTGGAGCCTGAGAAACTTCAGAGCAAAGCAATAAGAAGGTGGAACAATGCAGGATGATTCCTAATGTCACCTCTGGGCCTTCGTAGGCATACACACCCAAGTGTTCTCTACTACACACAGACACACACACCCAAGTGTTTTCTACTACATGCAGACATGCACACCAAGTCTCCTCTAGTAAATACAGACATATAACCACCTAACAGACACACACACACACACAGACACACACACACATACACACACACACACACACACACACACACACAAGAAAAAAGGAAAAGCAATATATCTCTTTGCTGTGTCCAAGAAACATTTCTTACAAAAAAAAAGACAAGACAGAATACAGGTAGTCAAAGCAAAATGGCCTGGAAAATGAGTAGAATCACCATTCTCATATCTAATAAAAGATTTCAAGCCCAAACTAGAAGAAATAAAGACCATCACACTGTACTGATTAAGGGAACAGTCCATCCTATGATCAAAGATGAGAATGAGGAATAGCAGAAGGATAAATCAGCATCCACTGGACCAAACTCCTTTAATAAAGGAGTGCACGAGTTTTCAATAACCAGGAACTGTTGTGACGATGTTAAATGCACAACTAAGAAAATTACATGAAGTGTTTTGAAATTGCGGTGTGGATGGGCATAAACTCTTTTATTAAAAATAATGACATAAACTATCTTTGGAGCTATGTTTTGTTCTTTCCATTCTTTTAAGATTGAGTGGTAGACCAATAAATATAAATTTCAACTTAAGGGTAATTTATGTCTTATAAACAGATTACAAGATACTTGCTACTTTAGTATTCATTGTTTCTAAATATTAAAGATAATGAAGAAGTCAGAAACGATAACTTTTTATGAATTGCATTTTATGACTATTGGCACCTTAAGAAATTGCATTTACTCTCCTCCCTTCTATCTTTGTTACCTAAACTGCCAGCTCCCAGGAACAGCCTTGCACAGACAGGAAGTATTGTACTGAGAAGAAAATGTTCCTAGACTATTGACTGAAAATAAATTTAAGTAAAATCAGAATGAACCTCTTATTCCATTATGGGCATTTGGGTTTGTTTGATTCAGGCATCAGGTACTTGGTATTGTGTTGTCATTGGTGGACCAGATGCTGAACTTCTTAAAAATTTTTCTCAAGAATTTATGTGAATTACTGAGTATTTGAAATAGTCCATTCAAGTTAATGTATCTTGTCTACCTTTGTTAGTTTTCAAAGAACACTATTTTCTACCAAACTAAATGAGCATTTTGAATCTACTTCTTGTGGCTTTTGTCCCTAGTTTCCGTAAGCATTTTTCTCAGAATTTAAGGCAAATCATAACAAAACGGCTTTTTAAAAATACAAACCGCCACAAAAAGTCTAATGTGCATGTTGCTTCAAGTATTTGACTGTATTTTTTTATTTTTAAGGGATTTAAGAGCCAACAAATATTATAACATTATATAAAGACAAAAAATGAAATCTTCTTTCTCTGACTTCATAGATACATCTAAGTTATTAGCTTGTTATGTCCAATTTGAATTGAACTCATTATACATTTTCTTATTTAAACTATCCTAGGACTGGTTCAGGGTTTCAGCTTTTCTTCACAAGCAAAAGGATCTGAGTTCGGATCCCCTGATTTCATGTAAAAATGCCAGGCAGAAATGAGGGGCCTGTACTTATTATGGCCATGGAAAGCGAAGCCTGGGAATCCCAGAGCAAAGCAATTAAGAGATGGGCAATTTAGGATGATTCCCAAAGTTACCCTTGGGCCTCCACAGGCACACACATTCAAGTATCTTCTGGTACACACAACAACACACACACTTCTTTTTTTAAAAATATTTTTTTATTATCTCCGCTCATACAAACTTAATAGGTACACCAGTTCCCTCCCTCCCTCCCTCCCTCCTCCTCCCCCACCCCTCTGCTTGCCCTTCCCTCACCCTTCCCTCCCCACGCCCCAGTGCTTCTCCTCCCCCAATCCCCAGAGAATCCTTTAATGTGCATGCCTGACTGTCCTCTTGGTCCTCCTCTCCAATGACATATAAGGACCCAGCGGCATTTCCCTGAATCCTTTCCTGTGTTCCCCTTAAGCATAGGAACACTATTTTGGCTGTCAATCCCTTGCCTCCAAGGATCTTGGTGCTTTTAGCAAATGCTAGACTTTAACACACACACTTCTATAGATAATTTTAAATATATACTTATTAACCAATGGCATAAAAAACACATTGCAAAATGCCACTAAGATCAAGATGAGAAAGAAATGATTGAGGCTAATGTCTTTACTAAAATACCAATCTTAAAATAGAAGAAGAAAAATCTCTAGACTCAAAAATTAAAGTACAACATACAAAAAGCTATGGGATACAACTTTGAAAGTAGTCCTAAACATTCAGCATATGCTGACGTGCTGACCGAAGCATGTCGAAGAGACATGGTCGGGGTTGCCTCGGAGCAGGGCAGCCAAATCCAGGAAGCCCTGAACCGATAATGACAAATTTGCGGCACCTTGATCACCATCGTGCCTGGGCCATGGAGATCTTCTGCTTTTTCATTTCCTCTTAGGTTGAAATGTTTTAAAATAAACAGTGAGAGGGTGTTGGGGTGATAGATCCAGTGTCAACTCAACAGCTGCAGGCTGAGTTTTGGGCACAGCTGTGAGGAATTAATAGTTAAGGCAAAGCCGTAAGCGAGCCAGCAGGAGATGGGCTAATTGATGGGAAGACCCGCCCATAGTGATTAGTACTTCCCAATGGTGAACGGATAAAAGAAAGTGCAGGGGAGGAACATGCCCCTCTTTTGCCCTGTGTTGACTTGGGGTGTTGAGTTCGTTGCTGCTGTTCTTTGTTGACATCAGAGGCTCTTCAGCCGGCTACCATAATTGACGTTTGGGGACTCTTTGGGAATCTTTTGGTCTTTGTCAACCTGCTGGGATTGCCTCGGGACTCTCCAGGGATCCTCGGGCCTACATCAACGGACTGGGATTTCTGATACTCAGCAAAGAACTGAGCAGCTACTGTTGGACTACTCATATTTTATCACGTGAGTCAATCTATATGTTAAATATGTGTAATCCCATCACTGGAGAGGTGTAGGCGGGAGAACTGGGTCAGCCTAGGCTACACAGTGGGATGCTGATGAGCTCAGTGTTCCCAGCCTGCAAAGCCCAAGAAGGAGGGGCAGCTTTGGGAAAGTGGCTTTGTGATGTCATGACATGCCTGAGGCCTCCACTCCCAAATGCATAAAGATTAACGTCTTTTTTTTGTAAAAAAAAAAAAAAAAGAAAGAAAGAAAGTAGTCCTAAAAAGGAAGATGTTAGATGTACATGCTTACAATAAAAAAGCAGGGATATCGCAAATAAATAATCTTAACAACACACCTCCAGACCTTGTAAAAGCAAGGACAAGCTAAACTTAAACCCAATATATGGAAAAAAATAGTTAAGACCAGAGCAGAAAATAGTGAAATGGAAAGAAAAAATAATAATACAAAGAACTGATGATAGAAAGATTAAATTCTTGAAAATATAAGCAAGAACAAATCCTTAACCCCCCAAAAGGAAAAGAGAATAGGAGAATACTAAAATGTATAAAATTGGAGATGAAAACAGATATTAATGACATTTAGCAAATCATTAGAACATACTTTGTAATCTTGTATTACAATAAGTTGGAAAATCTAAAATGAATAAATTGCTGGAACCATATAACCTACCAAAATTAAACCAAGATGAGATAAACAACTGAAACAGATCATTGATAAGCAATAAGATTAAAGCAGTAATAAAAATAAAATTTCACAACTAAAAGTCAATCAGCCCCAGATAGATTCACTGATGAATTCTTCCAGAGCTTTTAAGAATAGCTGGCACCAATATTTCTCAAATTGTTCCATGCGATAGAAAAGGAAGGAATGGTGCCTAACTCTTTATTTTCTTTTAAGAGCTTAGCTTTCATTTTTTAGTTTAATTTTACTAGAATTTCACAGGTGAGCACAATGAATTTTACATCAGTTTTACCTTCCTTACCCAATCCATTCCCCCTCCTTTTCCCAGGCAAACTTTCTTCCTTTCAACCAGTCTCCATCTTACTTGCCTGTCTTTCTTTTTATATGTGGCCCACTGAGTTGCTTGTACTGGCATGCACCTGAGCACTTATTAGAGCATAGATAATATAGTAGTGAGTAAACCATTTGTTCCCCTGCCCCAATGAAGCATTAACCCTCAGTAGTCTCTCAAGGTCTCTTGAGATCTTGCCTCTTCCATGGTGAAATATTGACAGGCCAGATCTTGTGCAAAGATTAGGGGAATAGACACAATTGCACTGAGTTCATGGATGCAGCAGTTCTGCCATGTCTAGAGGACGGTGTCTGGCTGTATTACTTCCTGCCCTGGGGCTCTTAATAAATACCTAACTCTTTATGAAACAACTATTATTATTATTTTTTAAAAGCACAGAAAAAGACAAAACAAAAAAGAGTCATATACACCAATCTCTTTGGTGAAAACATATGCAAAATTTTCTGATAATATATTTGCAAACTGAGTTCAAGAATGGACCAAAAGAATCATTGACCATGAGCAAGTTGGCTTCATTACAGAAAAGCAAGGGCTTATATTCACAAATCAATAAATGTAACACATTACTGATGAAATCATGTGATGGAAATCACAGGACTGCTGGGAAAGATATGGACAAAAGGGAACCCAGTGTGGATACAGTCTAGCCAACCATTCAATTCAATATGGATCTAAAGATAGATATTCTATGTGACCCAGCTAGATCACACCTGAACATTAACCCTAGGACTCTAAATTAGCTTCTAAATCTATGATAATAGAAATACTTGAAAATCAATGTTTATTGCAGTACTACTTAAAATACCTAAATTATGGCACCAATTCAAAGTATCTAATGACAGAGAAATAAATAAAGAAAATGTAGCATACCTATGCAACAAAAAAATGGATACAACTAGAGATAGTCACATAAGGAAAATTAAATAAATCTCAAAAACACAGTGTCATATGTTTTCTTTTATTAAAGATTTTGGATCTTTTTATTAAAGTTTCTGGATTTTATATGAAACATGAAATCATATATATGTATGTAATATGATAGTAGAAGCAAAAGTATGTGAGGTTGTAAAGAGACTAAAAGGAGACCTCTTTGAAATATGCTTTGCACATTTTTCATCTGGAAGAGCCCATGTTGCCACCTCCAGCACAGGTGAACATTTGCAGGCTTGTAAGTTCCCACAGTAGGAATCAATGGGCCGGAAATCAGCAAGATGCACTACTGAATCTAGATCTGCTATGAAATCTGCAAACTACTGAAACACAGGCACATTGATAACTTCTCCTGAGACTTTACTTCCTAATTAAATGTAAGAACGAAATCTACTTCATAGTCTTATGGAAAGAATTAACAGTGTTTTATGATTTGCATACAATCCAGCATGATACCTGAAATAAAGTACTAAGAAAACTCTAAAGTTTTACTGCCAGGTCAAAAAATGCTAACTACTTTGCAAAATATTAAACTATGTACATATGTGTGATAAACTGTCAGGTAAGCTAGAAGTTAGCATTGTCGTCAAGAGAACCTCCCAGTGACTTCTATCTGATAACCATTATATGGTTTGCCCCCTTAAAATAGGTCTCTTTATTTTCCAAGCACTTTAGTTGTATCTCCCAGTTATTGCAAGCAGATACTACAGGAGGTACAAAATGGTCATAAAAGGCTTCTTAAAACTTGACAAAGACTGTCTTTTGTAAAATCTGCCTAAAACATGACTACTCTGGAGAAGAGTCTAAGTTTATACAGGATCCAACCAATCTTTTCCTGTCAATCATCAATGTCAGACGCTGATACATTAGGCATACTTGGGAATGTTACCAAATGTTTCTAACCACACTATGCTCTTGGGAAAGTCAGTGACAGGACTTACAACAGGAAGATAGGCACCGAGCAGTTAAATGGAAAGGGGGTACATCCTGTCTTCCAGCCTCAGGTACCCGCGTCATTGCGTCTGGTATCACATAGCATTCAATCAAAGGTGCTTCTGATTGCTGATATTATAACTCTAAGTGGTTTCTTGCTAATCCAATACAGAGCTCTAGTCATCTAGAAGCAGCCTCATCTGGCCCCATTAGCCATCTCACTGTACATGCTCACTCAGTGACCAGGCCTGAGGATAGAGGGAGACAGGGCAGGTTGGCCAGACCAGGACATGACTCTGGATTCTGAAATGTCCTCCATACACTTTCCCGTTCTTGTGCATGGTCTTCCCCACCATGGAGCCATGACGAAAAAAACGCAGAGCAGTGTCTACCCTTTCTAAGGGGAACAGTTTGCACTAAACTTGGGCTATCTAAAGAGTACCTGCCCAAGCTGCAAATTGTCTTTCCTTTCTCTTGTCCTCCACTCGTGTCAAATTTCATGCATGGGACACAGGGAGAAGGAACAGAGAAGCAGATGAAGCAATAGCATCTGTGGATGTGATGATGTCCAGAGGCCTCAAAATCTCTCCTGAGTGCGTTGCACTTTCCCTCACAGAGGACTTCCTGCATTTGCTTTGTGAATAATGCACACTTTAATGCTGAGATGCCAAACTGGTAACCCTTAACAAAACGACCAGTCAAAAGCAAACCGCCATCACTGATTTGTGTCTTCAGAGTGTAGTTTTCATTATAATGCATACTTAATTACAACAGAGACATGAAGAATAAATCATATTCCCTTACCTGTGGCTGGAATCTTCTTATGCACATGAATATCGGGATCTGTGTCAAGGTTTATTGGTGACATATATCAGCCAGTGGTCCTAATGGTGAAATAGCATATACTACTGCCGAAATGCCTCAAACGCACACTTTGAATTATAGGCAGGAAGAATTGGGTGGGTCCAAAAAAATAGCCCAGCTCTTTCTCAGCCTCAGTGGCATCTGGAATCAACTGAGAAGTATATAAAAAACTTCCTTACACAGACCTCTGCTCAGACCCGCTAAGACAAAATCTCTAGGGACAAACACAAGTTCTCAGTATTTTTAACCTCCCAGGTGATTGATAAGTACAGTCTACGATGACCACAAGGGGCAAAACTCAACTCCGCTATTAAGCAGGCAGAGGCCTTGAGCCCCATCAAGGGGGTGACTTGAGTATAAGCCCCAGATGTAGAGAGGAGCAAGCTCCAGGTCCACTTCACACTTATCCTTTTGGCTCCCTTTTCCTCCAGTTGCTCACCCTGCTTACAGGTCTCTGCTTTGTCATCTAATTCATCAGAGTTATATGAAATACCGGCTATATGACAAAAGCCCTACTTCTAGAATAACTTATGTAGAACAGGTTTCCTAGAGTAGAATACATCTTAGGTAAGTCATTCCTTTCCTATGCAGTGGTCTTGGCATTCCTGAAAATCATCGCAGGTAGATTGAGGGGAATAAACGATGATGAACTAGTGCAAGAAGAGCGGCTGCTTAATATTAACAAGTCCTATATTCCAAAACAGCCAGAAGGGAGGCTCTGGGACATTCTCGGCATAATGAATCAAAGACATGAGATGAATGACATGAAAATTACTCATGCTTGATACATGTACCAGATTATCACATCGTGCCCAACATATGCACCATTATTGTGTAGATTAAATATTTGTTTTAACTTTTGAGAAGGCTTTGCATGCAACGAGCAGAATTTTTTCTCCCACATTTTATTTTTTTCCCAATCATGCAAGTTCAATAGTCATTTCCCTCCTGCCACCCCTTCCCAATCCCCCCTTGCACTCTTCCCTCCATTTTGCCTTCTTTTCTCCCCTCCCTCTCTCCCTTTCTCCCAGTGCCTACCCCTTCCTACGTCCCATCACCTGGAGCATCCTTTTGTGTGAATGCCAAACCTCCCTCTGAGTCCTCCACCCTAGTGAGGTATAGGGACTCAGTGGCATAGCCCAGAGCCTTTCTTGGGCATCCAACTAGTATGGGAACTCTATTATGACTGTTAATCCCTTGCCTCTAAGGATCATACTGCCCGTGATCCATCCTAGACTTTGGGTGGTGGTTGACATGTCACCCATTGTGCAGATCATGCAGAGTCCGATTATGACTACTACAGCTCTAACTTGTGTGGAGTATCTTGCATATCATCGGTCCTTTCCATCTTTAGGCTTTTAAAATCTTGCCGCCCCCTCTTCTGAAAGGTTCCCCAAGCTTTAGGATGGGGAGAGATTTGGCTGGTCTGGTTCCAGGTGATTAATGTAGGGTCTTTGGTGTTCTGAATTATGGTTTGTTGTTTTCAGTTTTGCTTTCCCTGCAATACCCTTCAATACCTGATTGGTATTGAAGGTCACCTTCTACCCAAAGATAAAAGACTGTTTAAATGAAGATCTTAATATAAGAGGAGACTCAAAGGTAGATGGAATAGAGTAGGACACAGCATTGGGGGGGGGTCAGTGTCCCATTTGCAGGATGGTTACTATCTATCTGCCAGTCCCTATACATCCCTGATTGGTGAGATCCAATGCCTTCAGTCGCAGGTGACCAGGAAGGGAAGTGAGAGTGAGCTTAAATAGATGTCTCGTTGCTTACATGAAATACTTGATGGTGACCTATTTTCTCTACCAAAGCATGATCTCCCCCTCTCCTTTTATCTGGAGGGCCTTCCTTCCCCTTCCCTCTGTTTATAATCTTTGTGATTACAGTAGGTATTACAGAGATTTATCTTTGAATATGTCATTAAGCAGGTTTGGTACTAGGATCCACCTATTAGGGAGTACATACGGTGCCTAATTTTCTGCATCTGGGATACTTCACTCAATATAATTTTTCCTAATTCCATCCATTTCCCAGCAAATTTCATTAATTCATCTTTTTTGATGGCTGAGTAGTATTCCATTCTATGAATGCGCCACATTTTCATTATTCATTTGTCAACTGTTGGGCATTTGGGTTGGCTTCATAGCTTCACTATTGTAAACAGTGCTGCTATGAACATGGTTGTGCTTGTGTTACTGTAGTGAATTTTTGCTTTATGGGGGATTATTCCCAGAAGTAGTATAACAAGGTCATATAGTATTTCAATCTTTAACTTTTTTAGAAATTGCCAGACTGATTGCCAGAGTGGTTGCCTGCATTCCTACCAGCAATGTAGGAGAGTTCCCCTCTCTCCACATCCTCTCCAGCATTTGGCGTTGTTTGTATTGTGGATTTTTGCCATCTTGACCAGGGTGAGATGATATCTCAGGGAAGTTTTGATTTGCATTTCCCTGATGTCTAAGGATGTGGAGCATTTTTTACAATATTTGTTAAACATTTCAATTTCATCCCTGTAAAAGTTTATTTTGACTTCCCAGGCCCATTTTTTAATTGGGCCATTTATCTCCTTGGTGTTTAGTTTTCTAAGTTCATTGTGCACTCTGGATAATAGAGCTCTATCAGATATGTGGCTAGTGAAGATTTTCTCCCATTCTTTGGATTGCCTTTTTACTTCATTTACAATCTCTTTATTTGAACAGAAGCTCTTTAATGTCATAAGATCCCATTTGTTGAGTGTTGGTTCTAGTGCTGTTGCATTTCTGTTTAGGAACTGTTGGCCTAGCCCAATCAGCTCGAAGGAGTTCTCTACCCTTTCAATAGGGTAGGGTTTTTATAGTCTCTGGCCTAATCTTGAGGTCCTTGATCCACTTGGAATTAATTATTGTGCATAGTGACAAGTATGGATCCAGTTTTAATTTTTTGCATGCAGACATACGGTTTTGCCAGCACCGTTTGTTGAAGATGCTGTTCTAAAAGCTATATATAACAAGCCAACAGCAAAAATTATACTCAATGGGGGGGCTGGAGAGGTGGGTCAGGGGTTAAGCCTCTGTCTTGCAGGCGGAAGGTCCTGAGTTTGGATCCCAGATCCCACGTATAGACGCCGGGTGGAAGCGGGGGCGGCCTGTGTTTCTGATCCTGGTAGGGCAGAGCCTGTGAATCCTGGGGCAGGGTAAACAAGGAGCAGGTGGAGGCGGTCCATGATGGTTCCTGAATTAGTCCGTGGTTCTACACACACACACGCACACACACATACGCACGCACACACGCACACTTGAATAAAATTTTTAAAAAATTGTACTCAATGGGGAAAAACTTGAAGCATTTCCACTTCAATCATGAACTAGACAAGGCTGTCCACTCTCACTAATTCTATTCAATATTGTACTTGAAGTCTTAGCTAGAGCCATAAAACAAGAGAGGGAGATAAAAGGGATTCAAATCAGAAAGAAAGAGGTCAAGATACCTCTATTTGCAGACAGCATGATTGTATACCTGAGAGATTCTAAAAACTCTACTAAGAAACTCCTGGAACTAGTACATAAGTTCAGCATAGTGGCTGGAATGAAATAAATGTGCAAAAATCAGTGGCCTTCCTATACATCAAGGATGAAAAAATGAAAAAGTCCTAAGAAAAACAATTCCATTTATTATAGCCTCTTAAAAATGAAATACCTTGGTATAATATAACCAAAGAAATGACAGACCTTTATAATGAAAGCTTTAAAATCCTGTAGAAAGAAATTATAGAAGACACCAGAGGTAGAAAGCTCTCCCATGCTCCTGAATCAGCAGAATCAATATCATAAAATGACCATCCTACCAAAAACAATATACAGATTCAACTACAACAATCAAAATCCCCAAGCAATTTTTAAAGAAATTGACCAAACAATCTCAAAATTCACATGGAAGCACAAAAGGCCCAGGATAGCAAAAACAATCCTGAGTAACAAAAACACTGCTGGAGGTATCACCATACCAAACCTTAATCTATACTACAAATCCATAGTAATAAAAACAGCCTGATACTGGCTCCAAAATAGACACACAGATCAATGGATAAGCGTTGTAGACCCAGATATAAGCCCACACAATTGATGCCATTTGATCTTTGACAAAGGGGCCCAAAAAACTCAATGGCAAAAGAACAAGCAGTAATTTTGACTAAACTGACCACCAGAGGGAGCCAAGCACCTCACTTATGTTTGAAAAAACCCACTGGTTGGAGAATGCAAGCAGTAGGCAAGCAGGAGACCCTCCTGGGAGTATGTCCTCTGGGCCACCGGCCAGGCCTACGACACTGCTAGCCACTCTGAAGAAGGCCACGGGATTCTTCAAACACAGCAGCAGGCAGGCAGGCAGGCAGGCAGGCAGGTGGGCACATCTGGGGCCTTACTGGCTAAGAGCTTACTTCAACCCTGTCAATAAAACCATCCCAGAAGGTGATGTGAGACGATAAGGTGGATAAGTGCATTTGGAATGGCCCAAAAAAACTGTTCGGTGGATTCATTTTCCAAAGCTCCTCCCTTCCTCCTCTCCCACATTCCTGCATGTTCATTCTATATCGTTGGCTCTTCCCAGTAAGCTACTTACTGCAGAGAAAGCCTGAGCCCAGAGTGTCCACATACCCTACCTCCATCCCACTACTCTGCAGAGGGTAGCACTGTATTATGTAGACTCCCCTCCAGAGGCCATGCCATACACTTTAAATGTTTAAGTTAGACACTCTAGGAGACGGTCACTGCTTCAACTCACTTGGGGATCCCAGGTCCTCACCAGGCATCATCAGCCAGGAAGCTGAGGCAGGAGACCCAGCCTACCTGACCTTCTTGACCCCTCTCTGGGCCCCATTGGTGAGCAACCCCAAGGCCCGAAAAACCACTGCCTTACAAGGCAGTCTTGTGTCAAGAGGCCTGTTCCTGTTTGAAACAGAAATTCCATGGCTCCTTCACCTTTGACTCATCAGAAATCTAGAGTCTTCACTTTGGACCTGAACACAGTCCATCTCTCCTCATCCCCACGAAAACTCCGCAGTTCGTGGTCCCCACACCTGAAGATGGCTGTTCACCTGTAGGGCTGAGACGAGAGGAGTTAGGTCTGATACCTGTGCGCTCAAGAGCCAAGCCCGGGGCAACAGTCAGCTGTTCTCTTCCCTGTCGGTTGCTATAAATATAGAAAACCCTGAGTTCCTTAAAATAAGATATTTAAAGTGGGTCCAAACCCCACCATTCCCATTAACCCCTCCTCACTGTTCTATTCTCTCTTCTTTTTTCCCTCTCCCCACATACAGGTAGGATTTCCTGTTGTTTAACGCCCACAGAATACAATTCTCTTCCTCACAAAATTGTTCCGTAACATTCCAACTCTTCATTTCTCCAGGGAATACAAAACAGACAAGATCAAATTCTAACCTCAGCTCCACTAGAGCTGACCCTGACTGTAGAGAATGGCTGATTCCTCCCAAAACTAATGCATAAGACTTATCCTTCTGTTCTTTCTTCCAGTATAGACAGAGGTGTACATAGACACACACACTCACACATACACGTGCAAGTGTTCACACATAACCATGTATGCATACATGCCCAGAGACACACACAAACCCAAAGGCATACATGGACACACACAAACACACAAACACATACACACACACACACACAACACCTGTCACTCAGTGTCAGGGAGCTAACAAGTTCTTTGACCCAGACCCTGTGGAGCCACAGGGGAACCAGTCCAGGCAGCTGCTTAGAGAAGTGGTGAGAAAAACAAGTCCTGTCTGAAGTTCCTGCATCCAAAGTTCTAACTGGAAGACTTAACATCTTGCAAACATTTCTGAGACACTCTTCCCTTCCTTTCCCACACAAACACAGACTCCATCATGAGCCCGGATGTCGTAGCTATTTCTCTCTGGGCTGAGCCCTTGTGGGATGGGCAAGTCTTTGAGAGCTTTCTGGCTCTTTCTCTGACTCTCCTTGAATACCCATAAGGAGTCTGGGACACTCGGACCCTGTCATCAGAGTTCCTGCTGAGACTGCTGCCCAGCCACAGTGGGACCCCGGGGTTTCCAGCTCCAGAGCCCATGCAGAGAACCACTGCACTGCAGGATCTCTGGTGCCACAATAAGGGGAGACAGCAGCCCAGGGCAGCAGGACCGGAGGAGGGACCTGTTTCCAGAGCAGGTATTAAAGGTGTCAGAAACTCCGCAGAGTCTACAGGCCTGTAACATAGGGACTTTCTCTCACTACTCATTCATTAATTCCCAGAATATAGACACTGTGTTCAAAGTAAAGGCTCCACAATCAAACAGAATTAGGGCTTCTAGTCGGGTTCTGTCAGTGCATCAAATAAATCCCTCACTTAACCAATACGAGAATAGAAAAATTAGATCCTTGTTTCAAAGGATGCTCGGCAAACTGCATGAGAGGGTGCCTATAATGTAATCATCAGCATCCCCATAAGTTCCACACACTAGATACTACATCTTATAGAGGAGGAAAATGAAGTGTGGGGAAGGGAAGTTGAGGTTTGCCCAGCTTGGGACAGAATGGAGGTTGGTCTGATTTGTTCCCTTCCGCCGCTTCTCAGAATGTGTGGACGTCCCACCTTCTGGTGCCAGCTCTTTGCAGCTCTGATCTCCATGGCCAGGACAAGCCAGCTTAGGGGTCCTCAGAATCTGCAGTTGCTGTCTTTCCCAGAGTCCTTTGCAGCATAAAAGCCTAGCTCGTCCCAGCTCTGGTTCCCTGTTGCGTTTTGGGAGGATAGTGCTTCACCCCACATGCTGCCAGTGACAGACATGCCAGTAAAGCCTCTTTGCTCCTTGTCTGCAGTTGACCAGAAGGGACTGCCTCCCAGCCTGCAGTTCCCTTCTGCTTCCAGAAGTGACCCATCAGCACAGATGTCCACTGCTTCAGAAGCACATTACTTTTAGCCCACATGCAGTAAGCACCTTGCACGCAAACAAATGTCAATGCCCTCTGCCAGGTCTTGTGCCCAATGTGAGTCCTTAGGGCCTCCCCCATGGCCTGGATAAGCCTAGCCTTCCCTCCATTCCTCTCAGGCCAGACACAGCCTTCTTGGCCTTTTCTTCCTATTCCTCCCTATTCAGAGTGGAATCCCCCTCCCGACCTCAAGGCTGTGACTGGAAGGAACTGCATCTATCCTGTACGTAGCAAAGGTAGATTTGAATGATCCTAACAGATGGTAAAGACATAGGAGTCAATATGAATGCTTGTTTAAAATTATCTCCCTTCAAGAGATCCGAAAGTGTCTGAACTGTAAGTTCTGGGAACACTTGGTACTGGCTGCGGGGTCTGTACCGCTTTCACGCCCTGATGCAGGGTCTCAGGCAGGGATACCTGCCATTAAGCCTCAGTCAGCACCCATCAGGTGAGGCTGACCAAGCACAGACTTCCACGTTGCACACACCAGCCTCCCATTCCAGGCGATCCACTAGCCACACTGTTGGAATTTAATGACTCACCATCTAAGAACCCCCAGCACTTGGTCTCCAGGTCTCCCTCCTTCATGCCTAGTTTTAGAGCTATCAGGAGGATCAAATGAGGTATTATCCTTCCAAGGAGAGGTCCAGAGCACAGGAAATCGGGCTGCTGTAGTCTCCGCTTGTATTCCCTCCAGGGATCCCACTCCGGATCTGCCTGTGTTGCAACGTGCTGAGAATATCTGGCTCTATCTGTCCATCATCTATGTATCTATCTACCATGTATCTCTCTGTCTCTTACCTATCTCAAGCCTCCTCCCCTCCTCCCTCCCTCTCTCCCAGCAAGCGTGGGCCTGGTTACTTTCTCTGTGTATTTCATGGACCTACTTCAGAGCCTTGCACACAGTAGGAATCTGAGACTGCAAGGCCTCATAGAATAAAAAGAACAGACCTTCGTTCATGCCCAGAGTAACAACACCTACCAGTTTTCCATGAATAACTAGTCAGTGTCAGGCCCTGTGCTTGGGGCTTGGCACGGCTCTCTTTGAAACCACACTCCATCCCTTCAGATATGAATTACTAATCCTTACCCTACAGCCTGTTTTTTTTATTTGTCTGGGGCTTGTTTGCTCACTTGATTTTAATCTTAAGACATGGCTGTGTTTCAGAATCATAAAGTATCTTGCCCAAGGTCACACAGCGAGAAAGGTTGTCAGTGTCAAAATCCATAATCCATAATCCAAAGCACCAGCCTCTTCTCCATATAACTAAAAACAAGATCCCACCCTGGGATATTTCCGCATGCTCAGGACTTCTGAAAGTCAAGGTGAAAGACACAAAGAAGGCAAACCCAGCTTGGGGTTCTCAGCAGGCTTGTATGCCTATCTGATTCATAGGCATCCAAACGTCTTCAGACAGAACCCATAAAACCACAGTTTTATTCGGTGTGCCTCCCAGCCCAGCTCACAGCAGCTCCGCTACTCTTGGCTAGGAATCTCACTGCGAATAACTCATACGGACAGCTGTGCGACCACGAGGAGAGATAGATGGGTCCCGGAATGCCCCTTTGCTGTAGATCACAACCCCCTACTTTCTACCCTCCCCCAAGCCTCCCAGACAGAAAGAGGTCAATGATTAATTATGCTAAGATAAACAGAGTTAATTTTCTTCCTGGATAAAACTAATTACAACTGTGTTTGTTTTGGTAGGACATGGAATTACTGTCCCTGGTGACAAATCTTCCTAATTGAAAAGAGTGTTTATTTTAAAGGGGCGGGGACTGGGGTCGCTAAACAACAGCGAGGTGCTCTTTTCTCCATTTTTCATCTGAAGAGGAACAGCGATTAGAAGTTGGCGTCAATGGGGGGAAAATCTCTTCTTCTGCATTGCCTTCCTTCGACGCTGCTAAACAGTCTGTACCACAGTGTGGGATGCGGTGGGCGGTTCAGAGGAGGTCCCCCAGAAGAACCATACCTTGGGGTTGACTAGTCTTTAGGGGTGGTGACTTCAGGGCAGCACCCTCTTTGGCAATCCAAAGGAGATGGAAAGAAAATGAACCCCAATACTCATCCGCATAATATAAACTGAGAGAGAACATGTGCAAAATCTTCTAGCGTCACATCAGGACCACTCTGTGTTACATGTTGAAGGCGTAGAAGCAAAGGGTCCCTGCTCTCCGGGAGACCCTGACCAGTGGGCATTCACACACAGGTCTGTAGCAGCAGAGGGAGGGAGCCATGGTGAAGAAGTGCAGGTAGAGTCCAGACAGAGGAAACAGGGTGAGCAGAGATGTTCAGATACAGGTGTGCTGAATCCAGCACAATGGACAAAGATGGCGGGGGTATACGACAATGAGGCATACAACAATGAATAAGGCTGGAAAGATTTGCGTGCTAACAAGTAATCCCACTTGGGCTGCCACGCAGGTCACCCCACACTCCCATAACAAACCTTACAGAAGCATCGCCTTGGGTTTGAGAAGCTAATGTTCCAAATTAAAATATTAATAAAGGCACCCCTCTCCAAAGCCTCTACAGAGGACCCATCTTTGCCTCTTCTGACTTCTATAGAAGCCCCAAGCACACCTTGGCTTGCGCTGTAATGTTATCTCTACTTCACAAGGCCACCCATCCTTCATGACTTGTCTAGGTTCAAACTCTCCTCTTCCTCTACCATTCGCCTCTGATCAAGTGGCCATCATACTCCTCAATGACATCATCTTAACCAGTTACATTTCAACAGCCCCTTTCCCAAATAAAACACATTCTTCCCATCATTACACAAAAGTACTGCACATGTTCTCTTGTAATCATTATCCCAACATGGTGACAAACATTCTCTGGTTGGCCAAACTTTAGTCAAGCTTCCGAACCTTCTCCTAAGCCCTTGTGTGTATGACCCTGTAACATTCAATTTTAGCATATAATGCTGCCAAAGCAAATTAAGAAGAATCCTTCACTCTTGTCACCAGATCACTGTCAGTATCTGATCAGAGTTTGTATTGTCACCTATGTTTGTTTATGGCCATTCTAGACAGCCTTTCAAGCAATCTTGTTAGGTATGGTACAGCCAGAATGCCCCTCAACACACAATAACTTGGACATAGACACACATGCACACATATACAGTATCCTCCTAGCATTTTCCATGACCCAGTCCCCAGTTGCTCGACTTTCTGTCTCCACATATCTTTAGTGCCTTCATAATGGAGGACACTTCTTAAATGAATTCTCCCTTCCCTTTCTGCAACAAAATTTGTCTTCTCCATTCATTGCATGTGTACACATGTGTGTGCATTTTGCAATGTGGTAGGTGTACATGTGTGTGCAGGCATGTATACAAGAGAACACTTGACTATGTATGTCTATGGAGGCACTGGAAATCCTTCTAGATTGCTCTTCCACTTTATTACCTTGCTCTGAGGTTTTCCAGACTCGGCCTTCTAGAGCCTGAATTACAGGTCACCACCACATCCCCATATTCACCCAACTGGGGATCAGAACTCAGGTCCTTTTGTTTTTGTTTTTGTTTTCATTTTGATTTTTGTTGTTTTCTCTCTCTCTCTCTCTCTCTCTCTCTCTCTCTCTCTCTCTCTCTCTTTTGCATCTCAGAGGGCAGACTGAGGCTCAGGGAAGTTTTGATTTGTTCAAGAACCATAAGTCAAGGAAGCAAAGGACACAGGGACACACAAGAGCTGGGATTCAGGGGGAAGCATCCAGGTGGTGTGATGACAGGGATTTTAGTTATAGAGCAATTGAAACTTGGGCTCTGGAGATGGCAGCCCAGGTGTGAATCCTGACTCAAGCAAAAACACATTCACCCCAGTTTGGGATTATTTAGGGTGGGGAGGGTGCTGACATGCTGGGAATCCCTCCTGATGAGTTCCAGGAAACCCACCTGGTGGCTCCAAGCTGCACTGACAGGCTTCTTGATGGCCGGCGACTCTCCCAAACAGGCAAGGTACTGGCTACACAAGTCCCTGGAACTAGCTGAATGATGGCTAACTGCAGCGTGTATTTAAATGCTTATATCTGGGCTCTACAGCCTCAGCACCAGAATTCCAAAACGGAAGCAGTGTCTGTGCTGTAACTCTCCCAGGTAAACTCGACCACTGGTAGGAACCCCTGTTGTAGCAGCTGCAACAGAAGCAGCGCCAGCTGCCTGGTGGACAGAGACGGTACTGCAAAGCTGTATTAACGTCGCAAAGGTTCCCTTAAAACTGTGGAAGAGGCTCCGCTATTGAGCTGAGCTTAAATCCTTGCTCTGGGAACACACACCCTCCAGCGATGAAAGAGATGTGCTTTAAAGAGTTTGGCCCAAGTCCAATGTCAAGCGAGATCTCTCCAAGATCAAAATTTGCTCTTCTTTCTCTTCTAAAACCGTCTTTGCTAGGCAAAGAAATAGAAATAGTTCTTGGGGTGGTGATGGGCATCGAGTAATAAAAGAGAGGCAATAAAGATGTGAAGGAGAAAAATAACCCATGTTTTGGTTTGTTGGACTTTTTTTCAGTCGTGATAATGAAGGGTAGATAATATTCACACTACTTTTTGGAGCGAGCAGACGTTGTGTCAGGGACTGTCCAGGACACTGTCAATTCTAACCCTTTGTTCTTCACACCCGCTCAGTGCTACAGCCCTATTATTCTGCCCATTTTACAGAAGCTAAGACAAAAAGAAACCAGGCTTGGTTGGTGCTGCTCACCTGGGTACAGTTCCATATACTCTAATTCAACATTTCATCTGCATAAATCAAATGCTTCTCTGTAACCTCCCCTTTCTCACTCCTTCCATTCCAGCAAGTGAGCTGCTCTTGCCTCCTTTGAAGATAGGCTCCAAGAAAATAGGTCAGGGAAATGAAAACTACTCAGGACTATACAAATATTTGTTCAGGAAAACATAAATGGTAAGAGCAAAGAAGTTCAGAAGACAGAGGGACACGTGAAATTTATACATTCCATATTTAGGCAAGTCTGTTGTGCCTCAGTTTTCCTCATCTGTAAAAGAGGGAAAATAATTAGTAACTGTCTTCCAGATAGTAAAATATAAGTGAGATACACACCACACAATGCCTGCCTCGATCTTTAACAACTGTTGCTAGCAGATTAGATTACTCAGCTTATTAAGCAGACTCGATTCACTGGGTTGCAAGGATAAGCCATTCGACATTTTTTCTTCACCCTCTGCAGCTAACCTTGATCTGTCCAATCATTCACTCCTGTCTCCTAATATCTCTAGGCAGATCCCATTGCTTTCTGGTCATTATCAGTTACCAAACCTCCAGCCCAGTCCAGTTCACAACTCTATTCTCATATTTGATTTCAGAGTGTTTCCCCTCCTCCCACAGCATTTACCCGACTAGTAACTCTGGTGAGAAGAATGAGAAGTGTGTATGCTCTTATCTTTCACTTTTTTCTCTTTTCTAGCTCCAGTGCCTTTCAGGTAGAGGTAGGAGAACAAGAAGGTGCTTGTAACTCGGGAAAGGGCTCCTACTCCCTTCCTGCCTCCCAGCTGCAGCCGCTTACGCTGGTGACTTCTACATGCCTGTCTCCTAACAGACGTGTGTTTACCTTACACCAGCCCCTGCATTATCAAGGACCCCACAGGGAGGAGCAGCCATGTCTCCCTTGTTCTCATCAGCAGTCCTTACCCCTGGCTTCTTATCTGACCTGATACCATCTTTTATGGCCCAGAGCAATCCCTGCTCCTACCTTCTCCTCTGACTTCTGTTCTCTCTGCATAATGGAGCATTGACAAGCATAAAGACCTTCTTCCATATTCGTGGAAGGCTGAAGGGAAGTTGGTGAGGTGGGTACAGTGAGGAACATTTTGCTTTTTCCTGGAAAACTTCACTTAATGCATTCCCTCCTCTCTTTCTTTAAATACTTTATCTATATATCCACCTATCTGTTCATTTATGAAAGAGAAAGAAGGTGCATACATGCATTCATGTGTGGTCATAGCTCACAGGTAAGCGGTCAGAGAACAAGTGTCAGAAGTTAGTTCTCCCTGACTACCTTGTGGGCCTCCAGGAAATGAACTCAGCTGGCACTTGACCTGGCATCTTGACTGCTGCATTCTCTTGCAGACCCACCTGCTGCACTTCCTGTAAGAAGTTGCTCCACCAAGCTTTTAAGTTGCAGAAATCTGTGGAAACAAGTGATAGCAGGAGATTTGTACTTCTGCCTGAGATGAAAGTTACAGGGCAGAATTCACCCTCCTACCAGAAACAGACAACAAACATCTCAAATATCTGGGAATATCTATTTTCTAGATACTGATCGTCAAAAAACTAAAGTTAGGGCTGGAGAAATGGCTCAGGGGTTAATGCTTTGTGTGGCAAGCAGAAGGTCCTGAGTTCAGATTCCAGGTCCCACATTTAAAAAAAAAACAGACCAAGCAGAAATGGCAGTGGCCTACACTTCCGGCCCTGGTGGGCAGAGCCTGGGAAATCCCAGAGGAAAACAAGAAGGAGGTAGAAGCAATCAAGGATGATTCCTGAAGTCACCCTTGGCCCTTCATAGACATACACACACACACACACACACACACACACACACACACACACACACACACAATAAATAAATAAAATACTAAAAAAAAAAAAAAGAAAACTAAAGATAGTGATCCTCAGGAGAGAAGCTACAAACTAGGTAAGTCCTAAGGTCAATGCAACTTGCTGTCTTGGGAGAGATTCCAGGCCAGAGGCAGAATAAGAACATCTGAGTGGAGCCATCAGGCTGCTTGAATTGGGGAGAGCAAGATGAGAGTTGGGGAGGTCAAGGGGGCTAGAGTGGCAGCCCAGGATACTAAATAACCAAGGGCAACATGGATCCCTGAATACAAGTGCTAAGTGTAATTCCCATGTGATAAGACGCTGGAGGACAGGAAAAGTAATCTGAAATATTAGAGAACACTGATGTTCGCAGAAGGTAGAAATATGGCCTTTCCCTCCCCTCACCCCACCAACAATCTGAAAGAATTATAACTCAGGAGCACTGGTAGAGTACTCAAAAGCCCTGTTCAGTAGTAGGGAGTAATTCCCCATAGACAGTTCAGATATGCTAAACAAATCATAAAAGCAAAGCACAAAAAGATCAAACTGTTTCTAAGTAGCTTAATATATCCCAGAACAAAGCTTTAAAAGATTTATAGGAATTTTAAAAACATCTACCACCCAGCAAGGTGAAAGTCACAGTCTCTGGCATCTAATCAAAGACTATCAGGCATGCAAAGAAGCAAGAGAACAGAGAGTAATCAATCAAAACACTTCAAGAAGTGAGACAGATTTAGTTAGCCAACCAGGATGTTAAAATAATTGCCATGACTATATTCTATATGTTCAAAGGTTAAGTACAAACAAATGGGATATCAAAAAGACTCAAATAGAAACTGAAGATGAAAAGTATACTCTTTAGATTAAAAATACTGAATAGAATTAAAGTTCCATCAAACCAGACAGAAGAAAAGAGTAGTGTGCTTGAAGAAATAATAATAAAAAGAGCAAATTAAACATAGAAGAAATAAAATAATAAGGTCTAGTAAATTAATTAATAAAGTAGCTACCAACACCATAGCAAACAACACATGAAAACCAAGAGCAGACTTATTAAGAAGATCAATATTATTGACCAAGATCTAACCAAGCTGATCCAGAAAAATAAAGAAAATGTAAATTATAAAATTTTGAATGAGACAAGTGATATCACCATAGATCTCCAAAATATTTAAAGAAATAAAGTTTTATGAGCAATTTTGTACTGAGTTAAGTAATTGAAACGAACCAATTCCTTGAAAGACACTATTTTTAAAGCACAATGAAGAAGATAACCTTAATATC
Source organism: Typhlomys cinereus (assembly GCA_023101885.1). NCBI lineage: Eukaryota > Metazoa > Chordata > Mammalia > Rodentia > Platacanthomyidae > Typhlomys > Typhlomys cinereus. The sequence continues at coordinate 817,788 of JALPQD010000008.1, read as the reverse complement.
TCTGCATGTATTGGTGAGGTAGAAAACTTTTCCACAAAGAAAACTCTAGTTTCTCCACTATTGAGCACTATTCCATGTTAAGGAAGGAAGCAATACCACTCCTGCACAAACTCTTCCTGAACGTTGAAGGAGATGCTTCCCAGTGCATTGTGTCATGCCAGTCCTCCCTGGTATAGAACCCAGATAACGACTTTACCAGAAAACTACAAACCAGTATCTTCCAAATCAGTTGTGAAATCAGAATTTTAGCAAATCAAATCCATATTAAAATGCAACAAATCGGGCTGGAGAGGTGGCTCAGGGGTTAAGCCTCCGTCTTGCAGGCGGAAGGTCCCGAGTTCGGATCCCAGATCCCACGTATAGACGCCGGGCGGAAGCGGGGGCGGCCTGCGCTTCTGGTCCTGGTAGGGCGGAGCCTGTGAATCCCGGGGCAGAAGGAGGTGGAGACGTCCATGGTGGTTCGCGAATTCGTCCGTGGTTCTACACACACAGACACACACACACACAGACACACACACACACAGACACACGTGCGCGCACATACACACGCACATGCGCACAGCTGAATAAATAATAATAATTAAAAAAAAAAGAAACGTTTAAAATGCAACAAATCAAATCCAATTTATTGAAAGGGCAATGCATGAATGTCAAATAGAGAATTTCCAGAGAATTTAGAGTGAATTAAACGTGCAAGTTTGAAAGACCTGTGCCCAGCAATATGGATAAATCTAAAACTGTGGCTACTCTGGGCCTAACGATGGCCCAGATGACAAATCTTATGTGATTTTTATCACAACTAAAAAAATTAAATCAATATAATATACCATATTAAAAAGCTAAAAGGTAAAAACCACATGACCATCTCAGTAGATATAAAACTACATGTAATGTAAATAAATAAATAAATAAATAAATAAATAAATAAATAAATAAATAAAATTTCTGAAAAGATCACTTAGGAATTCTTGTGAGGACACTAGTAGTCACTTCTAAAGAGAAGGAAACATATTTCAAAACACTTTATTTTAGTCTTGAATACATTAATTATTCGTGTATACACATTAAAAGTCAAAGTGACCTAAAAAAAAAAAACTACATGTAATGATATTCCATAGTTTATAAAAGCTAATCACTCCAAAGGAAGGAGGGACTAGGATAGAAGACAGGTTGGAGGATGGCTTAGTAGGAAAAGCATTTGCTAGGCAAGCCAGATGACCTGAGTTCTGATCCCCAGAGCCCAGATAAAAGTCAAATGCAGCAGCACAAACACCTGCAATCCCAGCTCACCTATGGATCATGGAGGAGGAGGGGTGAAGAGCAGAGATCTGAGAATCACCACATTCTCACAGACAAGCCAGCCTGGCTTGTGCAGCAAAAATGAAGAAACCTCATCCCAAACAAGCTGAAAAGGCAATAAGCAATAAACAAAGGGTGTCCTCTGACCTCCACATATGTGTCAGTACTTACACACACACACACACACACACACACATGCACATCACATATGCACATGCACACACATACTTATTGCACTATATATTCAAAAAAATCATTTCACATGGTATGGAACCTAAAAATAAACAAAAATTCCCCTTATTATAAAAATTTTTTGAAATCAAATTTATTTTTGTCTGTTATCATCAAATGATCAGAAATCTTTTTAAATGTATTGACAACAATATCTACCAAAAATGCAATTCAACATACATTTGACAAAATATGTGATAGAACTGCCCACGGAAAGCCAGAAAGTATCAGAGAAATAAAGCTCTAAATAAATTAAGACAAAGCACACTCATGCATCAGCATGTGCATCATGCACTGTGATTAAAATGTCACTTCTTCCAAACTGATGGATGCTTTCCCAAACAAAATCCCTGCAGGTTCTTATGAACCTGGAGTTTACCTATTTGTCTAGACTGGCTATCCAGCAATCCCCAGGGATCTTCCTGTTTCCACCTCCCCCGTGCCAGGGTTCAAGGCATGTTACAATGTGCCCAACTTTCTTTTACACAAGTTCTGTAGCAGCAAACTCACCCTCATGCCTCAGCAACAAGTACTGTACCAATCAAGACTCTTAACAGAGTACTAAGGACAAATGATTGACTAAGTGTTTAGTGCTACATGAGACATTTATATCAACTCTCCTACCCCAAAGCTTGTTGAATAATACCAAGAAGAAGGGGTGGGTGGAAGAACCAGGGTGGGGAGCAATGCTTTGAATGCTGTTTTCTGAACACAGAATGACTGCCGCACTCAAGACCTCATAGCAACTGTGGGTACCTGTCCAAGACTTGCATAAGATCAAGGCAGCCAGTATTCCAAAAGAGCTGGGGACTGCGTATTCCAATACAGCTCACAAGGTGCCCCCCAGCTGAGGAACTATTGGAAGTTTAGGCATCTTACCTGCTGGAAGGGGGAAGTTATTTGTCTTCAGGGGTGAAAACACTTGGGAAGCTGTACACTTTGGAACTAGAGAGGTAGCTCAGTGGGTAAGGTGTCTGCTCACAACCCTAATGACCAGAGTTTGAGCCCCAGAACCCTACATGGTGGAAAGAGAGAACTGAATGCACATGTTTTCTCTCTCTCTTTCTCCCTCTGTCTTTCTCTCTCTCTCTCTTTCTCTCATAAATAAAGCAAAAGAAAATCACATTTAAAAAAGAAACTATATTGTGTGTGTGTGTGTGTGTGTGTGTGTGTGTGTGTGTGTGTATTAAATCAAGTCTACTCAATAAAATATTTTCTTTTTGAATGGGCCCCAACGAGTGCGAGTTTCTGGTTCATGTGCACTCTCGACTTCAGTGAACAGACCAAGCCCATCCTAGAGCTCTCTCCCACCCACCCACTCATCCTCCTTCTACTAATTGCAGTCCTGGGGTGGATCTGAGGTTCAGCACATCGGAAGCTTCTGACCAGCCTCTTTCTTCAGATACCCCCTTCCTGTCTGCATGGCCAGTCTCTCTTTTCCCTCTATTTTTTTTTCCTCTCCTTTCCACCTCCCTATTTCACTGAGATCAAGCAAGAGGAGGTGGGCGCATTCTCTCTAGGCATACTGCACTTCCCACAAAAATTATGAGAGATTTTTCCGGCTCTTCTGACCTGTCTGCGTGGACGAGTGTTTTGCGGGGTGCTTGAATGTCACGGCCAGGCTTGGGTGTAGCTGGGATGCTTATTTGCCTCTTCAGGACACCTGAGAGAGTGAAATGAGCGGTATTAAAGCTTCTATGGACTCTTTAGTCTGGTCCCTCTCGCTAGCAGTTGCAGGACAAACTCTAGCTCAGACGCAAAAGGATCAGCGCAGGAGGAATTTGTGTCGGTGCTGAGAGGAGGCAGTTTCATAAGTGGAGAAAAAGTTGGGGTAACCGTGGGCTCCAGAAGCTTCAAGCTGTAGGTTGAGCTAAGCCAACAAATCTTTAAGGATTTCTCTTGTGGAATTAAGAGTTGGATCCTGCAGATCTTAAAGTCAGCAGACTTCTGTCTCTGGTTCTTCCCTCACATTCTTCCTCCCTCTTTTTGTTCCTCCTTCCAACCTTCACTGTTGGTGAGAGGTACAGATATGCTGTCCTGAGTAATGTTTTTCCCGTGTTTTAGCATGGACCAAAAACAAGCCAAACACTCAAATCCTGTGCATATCACACCCATTCAAGCAAATTTCAACATCACCTTCTGTAGACTGATTCTGAATGTTCTCACAAGAATGAATTAAAAGGAAACAACCCTTGAATGCATCCTGTAGAAAACTCTGGAAAGTTCTCTACCATTCTCCACAGGCTGTTCTTTAGTGTTCATATGCATAAACTGGCCTCTCCCTTCTCACCTGCAGGAAATTCTCACTTGTCTTAGAGATTCTTAGGCAAGCCTCCCAAAGATGATTGAGACCTTGGCTCCCAGCCAGGCCAAGGTTTACGTGAATCTTTACAACCACATCTGCCAATGAGCATTCTTCCAGGCTCCCATCGCTGCCCAAATGGGCCACATCAATCACAGCTCAAATTCCCTTTTGAGAGAGTGAGAACAAGGACTTACTTATTTATGATGAACTCCTGAGTACTTCCCTCTGCCAACTGAGTTCCCCAGGAGGGGAGATGGTCATTAAACCAACCACGTCCACTGTGTCCTTCCTTTGCAAACAAGACCCCATTCTTTAAGTGGATGCTGATGCCAAGAAAAGGGGCAACTTACAGGAGGAGAAGGGTGGAGAGAGCGAAATGAGCAGCAGGTCGATGTCTGTTGACTCTGGGAGTCACCTTGCCCATTTCGTGTCAATGGCCTTATGATCCAAAAAGGAGATGTGTCGGAGATGCACATAGCCATCAAGAGACAGGACCCAAATTTGATGTGCCCTTCCTCATAATCAAAAGTACTTCTCTGCAGCATTTTTATTTTCAGAAAGAATTTTTGAACAACCAAGAAAGAAAGTTTCCAAAATCTCACTTTGCACTAAGCTTGAGAATTAAAATTTCTGCCTTTTCCTCTCTTGGGAAGCTGTGTAATCAGTAAAACGCTTCCTTTTCTCAAATATCTTATTCTGATTGGAAAGGGTCCTTCTTCAGAATGTAGAGGGAAATGGAGCAGATGAAACCTTCACAACTCCTGCAAGGTCAAGTTCGTTAACAAAGATTGTCCAGCCTCAATACTGGAACCTAAAGCTGATAAAATCCAAGTGACCTAAGAGTGAAAGAGTGTAGATACTTACAGGTCAGACTGGAGGCACATGAATCTTATGTCAGAGCCTGAATAGAAGTCTGCCCATCAAATTGCTTTCTCTCACTCTCTTGAGACTTCCCGCAGAGCCCAGCAAACCTATTTGTCTCACTACCAGCTACTCTACATCACACAGCCTATGTCCCTGATTTAGTCCAGTGGCACGTGGAATGTGAATATGGATATGGAATTGTACCCTACTTTCTATAACAATCCATATAATCCTCCTACATTATAATTCTATTCTATCTTCTCTTTTGGGGGGTTGAATAATTGTAGAAGACTCTCCATTGGGATTGGTCTATCATGACAGATACAGTATGACTGATATTCCCATAGGTGAACAGATTTATCCAACCAGGCAAAGTGAATCTGGACCAAAGGTTACCCTTGCCTGCAAGGATAAGACTCAGGGGTCCCAGGAGAAAGTGGGCTTTGGGTGAGCAGACAGTTCTTAAGACAAAGAGAAGAGCAAAGTGAGCACTGTGTGTTCCAAAATTACACCCACACTTACCAATCACATAAGTCACTTCTGACCTACAGTAGCAGAGAAATCTTAAATGTGATTTTACTCCTCGTGAAACCATCACCCTCCATCCTAGGGGACTCCAGAGCCTACTGTTCTTTTCCTAGACCACAAAGGTTTGGCTCAGTACAGAAAATAGCCCTAGTTCTGCTCTGCACAAACTGTGTTGTCCCATGAAATACTTACTTTGTTGCTGAAGTCAAAGCTCAGGCTTGAGTCAGGTCAAGGGTGCATTCATGGCCACACTGAAGCCTTGCTTTGTGCCAAGATCTAAGCCCGCCTATGAAGAACTTGTCAGACTTGGTCTGTGACAAGATGGGCTACAAAAGAATAAAGCCCCTGACCTCATCCTGAGTGTTATTTAAAGCTCTTGTCTCACAATGTTTCCTTTCTTCATTGTCCTGTATAGTTGTAGGTATGGAAAAGAGCTGGCGTAACTATCTCCCATAAAGTTGTCAAGAAAATGAAGTAAGAGATCTCATTCCAGGAGATGGGGAAGGAAACAGCCAGCTGGAAGTCAAGCATCTGGATCGATGTCTAGATTGGATCCTTCCTTCAAGGATCGTTCTGAATTGGACAAATCACCTCCCTTCTCCAGACCAGCACTTCCTCAGCATAATGTAACGCTATGGTGTCAGTGCGCTCCTTCAGGTCCGTGTGTTGGGAACTTCATCCCCAGTGTGACAGGTGGGGAGGTGGCTGGGTCCTCACAGAAGGATTAATGCCATTGCTGTGGAGTGGTCAGTGACTGTGGCAATGGCGGTGTAGAAGAACAAGCTCTCTTGTTTCTTGCCCTTCTGCCTTCCTCACAGCATGATTCAGCATGAAGGCTCTGGGCAGAGAATGGCACCAAGCTCTCAGCCTCTAGAACTTTAAACGAAGCAAATTTCTGCTCATTACAAATTCGCCAGTCTTGGGCATTGTGTAGCAACAGAAGATAGATTGAGATAGGTAGTGTGGCAGCTAGGTTTTAGATATCAACTTCAACAATTGAGAGCTGAGCCTTTAGGTATATGTAAGAATTATTTACTTGAAGCAAGCCTTTGAGAAAGTTTGTAGGAGATTATGGAACCGATGTGGGAAGACTCCTCCCCCATCGAGTAGGAATAAGCATTCCCTGGGCAGATAGATGGAAACAGAGCAAGAGCGAGAGAGAACACTTGTTGAAATGGGCAAACTAAAAAGTGCTTTCTCTCGGCTATTCCTGTGGACGTAATGTGGCCAGTGTCTTGGCTCCTGGTGTTGGTGTGAATTCTCCTGCCATTCTAACAGATTGTGCCAAAAAAAAAGAAGCCAATAAAAGCTCCCTTATTTCTCTAAATTGTTTGGGTCATGAATTATTTATAGAAATGGGAAGACAAAAGTAAAACAGGCAGGAACATTAAGTTGAGCATCTCTTTTCATTTTATACTTGCTTGACTGAGAAGTATTAAATCAAGATTTGTTTATGCATCTCATGGTTTCCACACAGTGTGGCTTTTTTGTTCCTTGTCTTTTGCCATGTCAGAGCTTCAGATGTTGCAAAATCTTTCGATAGTGACAACAGCCCCAACTGGTTGTTTGGGGACATTTGGTCCCCAACATTCTGTTTGGCTCCTCTAGGTGGACATAAAGCACCTCCAAAGCTCCACACATTTTATTAAGAGCAGACACTTAAGTAGACGTATCTTCTGTCCCTTCCATTATGATTATCTAGAATTCTCAGATTTTATGATTCTGTTCATCTACATTTTCAGTACTTTAGATTCTCATATCAACAGTTAGTAGCCCAACGTTCTAGAAACCTTAACTTCTGAAGCTGTAGTGGAGTCCACATTTATAAACATAACTTAACTAAGGTTACATAAGTCAAATTTCCACTGGCTCCTGCCCCCGTCTTTCTTGTCCTTAAGAATACTCTTGTTCAGCCAAAACAAGGCACCTTCTGCTCCTCTCCCGTGCAGGTACCAGTTCTGCACTGTCCTGCCAGGAGAGCTATCTGCCATTACAGTCAAGCATCACTCGGTCATGATAGATTCAGCCTGGTCTCAAGACACACAGACACCTAGATGCCTTCCTGTCATTTGATATTGCCACTTTCAGGTAATGCAAAATTCCATGTTCCTCACAGTGTGCATGTAATCTGATTATTTTTATATATTAGTAATCTAGGCTGACAAGAATGTTTACATTCTGAAACATCGTGACTATAAGCCAGTGGAAGATGCCAAAATGCCTGTTAGGCTCAGGAAAGGCAGTTTGAACAAGTTTGAATAAGTCTTCAGGGGAAGTGATAGGTGTCAGGTGTGAATATGACCACCGGAAAGAGTGTGAGGGGAACCAGGAAGAGCAATCAAGCTTCTTTGTCAAATGCCAAGAGTGGCCATACCCCACAGACGTCCTGGGTCTTGGCAAGTATAGAGAGCCAATTGAATAGCTTCCAATCGAGTATATTATTTATTTTACAAGTGACTACAAATAAAAAAAATGAAATTGAGAGTTTATGTCCAGAGTTATTAAAGTTGTTTATGGCTATACATTCAGGCAGTTCCCCCAAAGCTGAGGGTGGGCTCTCTCGCCTCTCCAAGGTGTGGACTGAGTTCTGAACCTCCCACACTTGGAGTTTGGGACTGCCTGGTCCTTTCCAGGGTGTTTGAAGACCCTTCTGGCTGTGGCAAAGGATGAGAAGGTGGCAAGGGACTCAGAGAAGTGGGAGTGGACCATGGAGAAACTTGGGCTTGACCTAAATGTCAGATTTCATAAGAAGCCCAGGGGACTCATGGACGTCTTGGACCTAATACATCTCAGAGGCAGGAGCACCATCTGTAGCCAGAAGCGAGAATCCCAACTTGGAAGACACTGAAGGCAGAAAAAGACTTTTCTCTGTAGTAGTGGAGCTGGAGCTTGGTAGAAATAAGTCCTAGCGCTGAAGAGAGTGGTGACCAAATCCTCTATCAGCCAGCCGCCTGGTTTGATTTAGTGTCTACCAAGAGTCAACAGCAGCATGAGGGAGATTTCATCCGGGATGCTGCCTCGAGATAAAGCCAATCATCAACCTGGTCTTCAGTCTTTTCCAATCTACATGGAGTCTCTGCAGCCAAGCATCAGAAGCCTTTTCCCTCATGAGATCCATTGGTTACCCGGGTCCTGTATCTCACCAAGCCCTTTGAGTTTGAATGCTCTATTCCCTTAGCTGCAGTGGCCTCTCCTGCTTCTGGGGTCAGTATTCGGCACTGGACTCAGTTCAAATTTTCTCTCGTCCTCTGTGAGCGTAACTAGCCATATGCGGCAGGCACACTTCTTTTTCATTCTTGATGCTCCACTTCACAGCCTTGTGTTCCAGCATCCTGCTCCTCACCAACTTCATCTCTTCTCATGTCTGCACGCCACAGCTCCCTTTCACAGGCATGGAGCAGAAATGCATTTGTGGTATCTTCAGACATGGAGAAGTGGGAAGCATATCTCAATAAAGTCAAAGAATCTGTTCAGAACAGTGAACTCAAGGAAATATTCTGAAGACTAGCAGGAGAAAGGAGAGTGTCACAGTGACAGGCAATCCCAGATGGTACTAGGCTCCGCCCCAGGGGGATGCCCAGACATTTCTATTCCCTCACACATGATTACAGGTCAACTGCCTACTTTCCTTCTCCCTCCCTGTGGAATGAGGATCATGAGGGCTAATTGAGTTCATGAGCTGTGGGATGGTTCACAGAGCTAGCACATGATGTGCACCCAAAAGACAGTGATGCTTCTAGCAGTAACATGGATTCTAGAAGGCATGGCAGAATCCTCACTGTGTGGATTATAAAGAAGCAAAGTCTTGCTAGCCAGGTTGAGACAGGCAATGGCAATGTGGGTTAGTTTCTGGTAGAAATTCAGGTTTTCTCACTCCAGCAATGTTACTCCATCCTGACCAGCATGAACATGCTGGTTGAGCCTCAGAGTACAGATGATGTTTTCAGTGTGCTGGGAAAACACACAAGCTGTCAGTCATGTTTGTCCATCTTACAAGTTCTGACCCTGGCATCTCCATCTCTCCTTGTCTCTTCCTCTTGTTCTCCTCTATCTCTGAACTTGGGTGCAAATGCTTTCATTCCATTAGCTTGCCTTTTCTTAGGCTTTTCTTTTTCTTAATTCTCCAGCTCCATCTTCTGCCATGAAAATATAACTAGCTGCATGGTGTAGTGTAAAGATTGCCAGATGGGGCGTCAGAAGACCTGGTCCCATAACATCTGGAGTGATCCTACCCAATCCCTTCTCCTTTCTGAAACCGTTCTCTCCCAAAAGTGGGGATGCACTTCATGCTATAGCCCTTTCTCATCCTAGAAATCTTTGCATCTGTGGCAATGCTTTGGAGTGTAAAGACATCCTATGCACAGACAACTTTCATTCATCCCACAGCCAGTACTGAACACAGACCACATGTCAGGCATTATACTGCTGCCAAGGGTCAAGGTTCCCCACCTCCAAGGAGTTACATAAGAGAGGGTCTTAAGACCACGGGTCAATTCATGAATTTCCAATTATGGGTGACAAAAGAGAGGAGGAAGCTGTGTTGGATGCCTCACAGAAGACAAGCTCATTGACAGGATTTTCTGGTTGATCCTCACAACCACCAACTGAAGTAGTTAATTGTCATCCCCATGAAAAAGAGAAAAATGAAGCTACACACCATTAGCAAGCTTGCTGGATATCCCCCAAATTGATGTGATAGAAACATGTCCCTACTCCATTCCTGGTGTCTTCTTCACAAACATGTTCTTAGGTCTTTGTTGATCCTGGACACACTATGACAGCAAATTCCAGGCCCCATTTTCTCAAAGACCTCCAAGCCATGCTCTGGGCTCCAGCTGGGGCTTCTTGGGGCATTCCTGCCTCAGACCACTGCAGCTCACTCCCTCTGTCCCACCATCTGAACAGGGAGAGCTGAGAGATTTGTAGCTGGATCCTGCCCTCCTGACCCACAGCCCTCTAAAATAGCGAGCAGGAAAGAAAGGGGGGACAAAACTCAAAACTAAACACTGATGAAGATTAGAAGTGACTAGGGCATCTTGGGGATTTATGTCTTGAGGAGTGAGATGGCCAAGGGGGGCAGACAGGGAGCAACAGCCCTGACGCCTCTGCCTCAGGGATAATTTATCCCAGAAAGTACAAACCTCTGTCTGCCATTCACACAGGCGCAGTGGTGCTCTGGGTCCTCCCAGCCCACTGTCTGTGGGGACCCAGGCTGAGTCACAAGTTCTGTTTTCCCAGACCAAACCCACATGTTTGATACTCTGTCATCTTCCTCCCCACATCTAAGATCTTGTCAGAGGTTCGTCTTACACTCCCGGTGAGGCTGGCAGGACACGAACCCTCATCCTCGTTGGCCAGAGGAGAAAATTGGAGCTGACAGGGGGTGACTCATACAGGATCGCCCAGGGAACTAGGAAAATGAGCCATTGTTGGCTGATATTACAGCCCCTCTAGGTACACATTTCTCATCCTTCCTCGGTGCCTAGCCTACATCTACACTACTAACCTCCACTGAATAACCTCGTTTGCTAAGAACCATTGTGAACGTGGAGATGAACAAAGAAGTTAAAGCATGTGTCATTGATGATAACGAAGATCGTGCTAACTGAAGGTCTCTCTCCAATATAATAAACAGCAGACTCCCCCTCTCCTCAGGAAAAAAAAAAAACTAGTAAAAACTTTGGTAAGAAACTGAATGTGGAAGTAATTCTGGGGTCAAACACAAAGAGACTGTCTATCTTCTGGATCCTTCCAAAGCAATCTGTGAGGCACTGGGAAAGCTCGTGCTTGGATAACACTTAAATGACTTCTTAGTTAGGAACACGTTCTGTTAATGACTAGATTTCGACATGAATCCACAAGCTATCTCTGGGATAGACTCTCAAATGTTATCCATCAACCACAGAGGTAAAGCCTCAGTCTTCATAGTAGAATAAAAATAATCAAGGTTCGGGAATTTAAGTAGTTGTTAATCCCAACATGTTGTGAGTCGATTTCTTACCCTGTCTGGACTTATGTTCCCACCTATTAAATACAAAAAGTAGTATCTGCCTCAAAGTTTTGCCTTAAAAGATGTAAAGAGAATCTTAAAATTTAAATACATGAGTCCGGATTTCATGCAAGGCCCCAAGACAATGGATTATACATCCCAAGTGCAATAAGAGACCACCATGCAAGGACTGTCGAAGGTGGTGTTGAAAACTGCTTTTGTGGTTCTTTGCTGACCACCCACTTCTAGCATATAAAGGAAGCAGGAAAGGCGAAAGCAGTATGGGAGTTAGATAGGGATTTGGGGAGCGCTGTGAGTATTTTGTGCATCTCTGTCTGCTCCCTCCCCAACTCAAGCTTAGGGGAAGTGGTTGTAATGGAATCTTCGGAGAGCTTGATGTGGTCTCTATATTTTGGAGATATGGTGGGACTGGAATCTGACTCCTACTAGTAAGTATGAAGGTTAGAGGGTAACTGGCTAGCTGTTCTAACCACAGAGTAAAGGGAGGCTGCTGCGGCATAGGAAGGCAGGAGTCGGGGGAAGCAACCTGCATTCTCAGAGTTTATCAAGGCAGAGAATGCAAAAGTGTTTTCTCACAACCAGATCTGGACCACACAGAGAGTGAAAGATGGTCTAAGTCATTTTGAACCCTGATAGAGAATAAGAGGCTCCAGAAGAAAAAAAGGGGGGGGTGTAGGTATAGCTGGAGATACTGGCAAATGCCCATCAACTGGAAGGCATATGAAGCATCTGGCAAGAATAGTAGCACACATGCCCACATTGAGAGATTCCCCTGTACAGGTTAGGATATAGAAAGAGCACCCCCAAACTGTAGAAATACCTAGTGAAGGAACAAAAAAGGTTAGACACCTTCCATGCTCAGAGAGATCCTGGATCTGTGAAGTCCGCACTATAAAAACTCTTCCCTTCTCTAATTCTTTCTATCCCTGACAATTGAAAGATGTTTATTTGAACTCACAGTGTTTAGCAAGCACAGCAGAAGAACAATACTTGGTAGAAAAAGAAGATAAAACCAATTCCCTTTCCACACAGAAGACTGGCCAGTGGTAGTTCCAGGTTGGAGCCGGTAGTTAGGCTACATTATTTATGATTTGAATGTGTTCAATAAAAGCACATGTTAGAAACAGTTTGCAATCTAAGGTAAAGTCTAATAAGTAATTCCTCCATGTGGACTCCACATTAGCATTACACACACACACACACACACACACACACACACACATTTGGGATGGGTGTATAGCTAGGTGGTATAGTGTTTGCCTAGCATGGTGAAGGTGCAAGGTTTACCTTGTGGCTGTAAAGTCTGAACTTATTCCTCTTTTGCCCTCTCTTTGCCTTCTTTTGTGAGAAGATACAGAAAGAAGATTCTTAGCACATGACAGTCCTCTGTCTTGGACTTCACAGGCTCCAGAACTGTAAGGAATAAATTCTTATTCTTTATAAATTATCCAGTCTCAAATGTTTTACTGTAGCAAGAGGAAACAAACTAAGACAAAGAATAATAATAGTGTCTTATATACTCAAAGGTAAATCTCTGTAATGCCCACTATAATAGCAAAGGATTATAAATAAGAGAAGGGAAAGAAGATCTCAAAAGGAAGGAGACAAAAGAACACACTTCAACAGAGAATTAGGCCACAGTCATGTACTGAATGTAAATAGCGAGACATCTGATGCAGCTCACTCTCACCTCCCTTCCTGTTCACTTGGGGCCGAACAGGTTTGATCGCCCCAGTCAGGGAGGGTATAAGGGCTGGCAATTAGATGGTAACTAACCAGCAAATGGGAGACTGACCTCTCTCACTGCTGTCTCCATCTACCTTTGAGCCTCTTCTTATATTAAGATCTTCATTTAAACAGTCAGGAGATGACTTCAACGACCAATCAGAATGCAGCCAAGGGCAGTGCAGAAAAAGCAAAACTGAAAACAACAACAAACTGTAATTCAGAACACCAAAGACTCTACATTATTCACCAGGAACCAGATCAGCCAAATATCTCCCCATCCTAAAGCTCAGGGAATCTTGTAGAAGATGGGGCGGCAAGATTGTGAGAGCCTAAAGATGGAGAGGACCAAAGATATGCAAGATACTGATACAAGTCAGGGCTCAGAAGCCAGAATATAGCCACAATGTGATTGGACTGTGCTTGACTTGCACAATGGCTGACATGTCAACAGCCCCTCAAAGTCTAGCAGGGATCAGAGGGGAGAAGACTTCAGACAGTAGGATCCTTAGAGGCAAGACTTAAGAGTTCCCATACTAGTAGGCAGCCCAAGAAGGGGCCCCAAAAATATGCCACTGAGTCCTGAACCCTCACTAGTGTAGACAACTCAGAAGGAAGTTCAGCGCTCACATAAACAGATGCTCTGGAGGATGGGAGGGAGAAAGTGGGTAGCACCAAGAAAGGAGGAGGGAAGGAAAAGGGGTGAGAGGGAGGGGGGAGAGTGGGAAGGGAGAAGAGTGGAATGGAAGACATCAGGAGGGAAGAGAGGAGGGGAGGGAGAAAAAGGGGGGTACCTATTAAGCTTGTATAACTAAGCAAAAAAAGTAATTAAAAATAATATTGTCCTAGAGAAGATGTGCTAAATATTTGAGCAGAAACAATGTTTGATTATTATAAAATGAATAGATAACTTGTTACCTAAAGGAGACAGAAGAGTTCTGGGCTACATCCTAACATCCTAAGAATCACACACACACACACACACACACACACACACACACACACACACACACACACACCTTGTGGCTTTTATTAAAGAGAACAAGAGGCAAACCATCAGAATAGCACGTGAAAAGTTATGTTTTGATTTCATCCCTCTGCATCTTGCCTGCTCAGCATGACACACATGATATATCATGTCACCCTTTGCACACAAATGGCCTTGAGGCCATCACATTAACTCCCACCATTTTTCCAAGCCTGGCTAACTAATAGCAGGCAAAGTGAATCAAATCATGAATCTTGAAGCAGCTAATATATCTGACCTATCCTCTCATTCAAGGACAGAGACAGAGGGAAATCAGTCTTAACCCTTGGCCAACACTGGAAAACCCTTTAGATTCATCCAGAAGGGTGAGTGATATCCAGAGAAAGGTAAGCAAATTCTAAGTCCATTGTGAAGCCAAATATGAAACATCTCTCTTCTTTTTCTCTTCCCCCTACCTCCCTACCCCCACATGGCCTCCTCCTAAGAATCTAAAGATGCAGTAAAATTGTGCATCAGTTTGGTTGCCCTGAAAGATTGACCTAAGATATCTATCAGGTACGGGGCTCCTACTACATGCAAATAACTTGGCTTGACAAAGTAGGATGAGATGGGAAAATTGACACAATGAGCTTAACTAGCTTGCCTGTAATCAGGTGCCCATTGGGGGACAGAATTGATATTGCATCAAGCCGATCTTATTCTAAAGTCAGTGGTCTTGTTATGCTACATTCCTGCAAGAGCTGCTGGAAATAAGCCAGAGAGGTCCCAGTTGGGTCCTCAGATCTCTGCAGAGAACCCCTGGCATTCTCTTTGTAAAAAAGACATTGCCTGGACTGATCCAATGCTTGCCAGCCATCCCCAAACCAAGACATCTACAATAGTCTCCCATGCTACTGCTTCTCTCCAAGGAGCAACAGGCACCACAACTTTTGAAAATATAAAACCATGTGAGTTTTTTTTAATTAGCTGGAAGATTATACAGCCAGAGGGTCCTTCCTCTGTTCTCTGAAGTAGATATTAACTTTATTAACTTCCCCTCACCCTTTTTTCAAGTTAAGTTGGTTCTTTGTGAAGGTGGGTGTGTTCAAGGGTTGTAAGTTCTCATTTCATTTGGCAAAAATCTTGGCTGAGGTTTACAAGGAAAAATTGCTTTTAGGTTTTTCCTTCTGACAGTGAACTTGGCCTCCCTCACTCCCTGTTGAAACTCTACCCTTTTTAGACGGAAACTGAGGATAAAAACAATAAGATAAAGAAGGAAATAAATTAGGGGGTGAAACCTAGGGGGGTGAAGAATAAATAATACTCTTAAAACATTTACTGGGAGAGAGTAGCAGGAGTTGAGGGGGGAGGTATGGGCAGAAGTGGGGTGATTCCTTGCTAGCTGGCTTTCTGACTTTGAGCAGATAATGAAGGTCTCTGTTTCTCTGTATGTGATGTAACAGCTCCAACCAGCCCTACTGAGGGACCAAGTGGAGAATCCTTTAGTGAAGCCACCTGACCTTCAGAGTTCTATATGAATTGAAGGCTTGTGGACCGAACCTTGCACCTGTCCCGAGATCCTTGGGTAACACTGGAACCAAACCTGACAATAAAGGAGACTTCAGGACACCATCTTGAAAAGAGATTCCCTTAGCTCCTCAGCTCCAGGAAGGAAGGAGCTCTAAGGAGGTCTGAAATGCAGGAATGAATGTTTGTACCGATGGGGGGAGAGGACTGCTCATTTATTTCTTCACTCTGTAGCGAACCTTGTGGATTTATTCTGTCTACAGATACTGGGATTCCAGTGGAGAACAGATAATAGGTAAGGATGCTCACGGAGAAACATGGAACCTTACATATAGGAAGCAGTATTTCATGTGTCCATAAGGATGTGTTTATAAAAATATATGTCTACATACATGAGGAAGTGTGTACTTGTATAACACTTTGCAAACTGGCTCTGTGGTGTGTGTGTGTGTGTGTGTGTGTGTGTGTGTGTGTGTGTGTGTTGAGAGAGGAAACGGAAACTTCTGCTTGTACCGAAGAACACAAAATTTGCTAAAAGGCCTTGGCTAAGTCCATTTGTGTCACTAAACCAATGGCTAGATAATACACGAGAAATAATACTTTGTGTCCTACAGTTCTGGAGGCTGGAAATTAATTCCCTGCAGTTGTGGAGGCTGAGGTTACACATCAAGGCACCAACAACACTGAAATGTATTAAGAACCATCCCCTGCTTCCAAGATGGTCCCTTGCTTTATATCTTCACATGACAGAAGATAAAAAGGCTAGAGAGCTCCTTCCGCCTCGAGGCCTGTTGTATGGATGCGCTTCCTGTCCTTGAAGACAGAGCCTCCTGCCTGAATCACTCGCCAAAGGCATATTTTTAATATTGTTTCACTGCGGACTGAGTCCACTGGGAATTTTGGAAGAGGCATCATGACTCAAATCATAGTAGGCTGTGGGATAGTTCTTTCCTAGTTCTTTCTTAAACATCCAAGATAAGGAAACTGGAGTCTAAAGAAAGAGTAAAAAGATGAGCCATCAGACAAACAAAACCCAGAAGAATGTACACCTTAGCTGCTTCTGAGTCCCATTGAAGGTGCATGAACTGCAAAGGTCAATGAAAGGGGGTGTAGGAAAGAACTCAAGATTCAGAATAGGAAGGCTAGCCTGGCCAACACATGCAGGATGCTGACTGCCAGCAGAACTGGACAATAATCAAATGGTCAGGATTCTGTTTCATATGTGCCTTTTCTCTGTGGAAACACACAGAGCAAGACACACTGCAAGGGAGAGGTCTGTCAGGCAGCAGGTGTGACCATCCAGAGAAGACAGGGTGACGCCTCATCTACTGAGGGTTAAAGAAAGGACGGAAGAACGGTGAATGTGTCTGGCTCATTATTTAAGCCTTATGTATCCATTGGAATATGGAAGTTGAGTGCACCATTACACACACACACACACACACACACACACACACACACACACACACTCACACACTCACACACTCACACACTCACACACTCACACATACTCTTTAAGGGCTTTTGATGTATTTGCATCACTTTTACCTCTTATTAACCAGTCCTCATTTTTTCCCATTTCAAACCTTCTCCACGCTCAAATCCATTTATGTACTTATGGCTCATTAAGTCCTATTCTTGTTAATGACATGTGTCTGGACATTTGCCGGACAATGTAACAGTGGACGTATCTCCTCTTCTCTTCCATTCAGTTTTATTCCGTATAAGTTTCTGAGGTAGGTGAGGTTTCTCTTGAGGTCTCTCCCCTTTTACAATGTAAAGTAGATAGAACGAATCTTGTGGTCTTGTAGAAGTAGACCCAACGAATTCATGGTTGTGGAGGCCTAGTCCAGAAGACATGATCTGGCTGTGTCCCTTGCCACCTTCGGCCTCTTACATTCTCGCCACCCCCTCTTCCATGATGCCCTGATCTTGTACACAGTCACATAATAATTTCCCCTAAACCTGAAAATTAATATGGATCCGAGAATCTTCAGAAGTATCTCATAAAGCTCACAAGAGCCCTCTTATAAAGTAGGCATCATTTTCCTCCAGGTTACCCAAGAGGCAATTGTGACTCAGAGTAGGCCATGACTGCTTAAAGACACACAGTCTCCTGGCAGATCTGAGACTTGGGTCTTGTCTACTTCAAACTAAGAATAATAATTCACTTCTCAAGTATTGTATTTGCTTTCCTTTTTCTCTTGTGAGATAGGAGTCAAACAATTTGAATGAGTTACTTTTCTTTTGCTGCTGTGAGACAACATTCAAACTTCAGGCGTAAAAGGAAAAGGGGAGGCCCAACCGACCGTGTCTCCCACTCCCCACTCCGCCAGGCCCCAGGTGAGTCCCCCTCCTCCCCGGCCCTGCCCAGGTCGTCCCGGGTCCCAGCGGCACCCAGGCTACCTAGGGCTTTGGCCTGGGCCATGCCCCGGGATCCCAGCCCCCTTTCTCCCTCCCTCCTGCCTGTCTGCCCAAGGACAGGACTTGCTCACTTTCCTCCATCCTTGGAGCTTGGGTGGGCCACTAAGCCAAGTCCCAGGTCCCGGGTGAAGAATTCTGCCATCAACATCTGCCCCTCTGCCTCTCTGGCCCACCGGGACCCATGCACATGGTCTACAGAAGACACACTGCTACTCAGAATTCAATAGAGTCCAAGGAAAACTCAAGCAAAGTTCTAAGGGTCAAAGGCCATACATCTGTAAACCTCTACAATCATCCTATCACATGAGAGAGATTCTTCACATCAGCCCAAAGATAAGTAAACCTCCTTTTTTTCACCTTACTGTTCCTTTCTAATATTAATCACTATAGATTAACTTTTCCATAAAGCCACCCCAAAAACATATACAACTCCAGGGATCATACTACTCACCCTCACATATCACCAAGATACTATATCGTAAAAGTGCACTACCATAATAATATTCATTCTTTGTCTACTTAACCTGACTTAACTGATGTACTAACAGCCTCACAGTCTCAACTAGGAAATAACAATAACAAAGACAAACATACCCAACCCCAAGGCAAGCACTAGTAATAACTCCCCAAGTGTAGTAATACCAACTAAATCAGTCAAACACACACAGAAACTGAAAAACCCTAGAAGACAAAACAACAATGCCCAAGTCAAAGTGCAGATCCATGAGAAACAAAACCCAAGAAGATCAATCTCCCACTGAAAGAATTAACCCCTTAATGATGGATTCCAACCAGAACAAATTCATAGAAAACAGCCAAGAAAGCCAGATCCAAGACAATGACTTTCAAAGTATGATCATTACCATGATTAATACTATGAAAGAGGAAATCCAAGAGGAGTTAAACAACCGAATCAACCACTTTGAACAGGAACACAACAGGCATTTGGAGTAGTTGAGAAAAACAGTTCAAGAAACAAAAATAGGCATGGAGCAGTTAAAACAATCTCAGGCAGAGTTTAAAATAGAACTAAAAGACAAGCTATATTCAACCCAAAGCTCAACAGAGAGTCTTATCAACAGAACAAATGAAGCAGAAAATAGAATTTCAGATCTTGAAGACAAAGTGGGAGAATTAACCAGCTCAATGGAAGAGATCATTAAAGCCAAAAAGATACCTGAGAGGAACATTCAAGAGATATGGGACACCCTGAGGAAGCCTAACATGCGCATTCATGGAATACCAGAGCAAGAATCTCAAAATACCACCCCTGAGGAAATTTTTCAAATTATCATAAATGAAAACTTCCCTGAACAAAGAATGAGAGGCCCATCCAAATACAAGAGGCATTTCGCACTCCAAACAGATATGACCAAAATAGAAAATCGCCAGGGCAAATAATAGTCAAAACACTCCACATTCAAGACAAAGAAAAGGTGCTGAGAGCTTCAAGAGAAAAAAAGCAAGTCACTTTTAAAGGCAAACCTATTAAAATAACAAATGACTTCTCACTGGAAACAGTAAAAGCAAAAAGAGCTTGGAGAGACGTACTTCAAGTATTGAATGAGCAAAAATGCCAACCCAGACTGATATACCCAGCAAAACTATTTGTCATGATCGAGGGAGAAAGAAAAATTTTCTAGCACAAAGACAACTTGAAGGGATACATGTCTATCAAACCAGGCCTTCAAAAAATGCTAGAAATGATACGCAAACTTGAACAAAAGAACAAGCGTACCCAGGAGGACAGAAGGGAAGTATAATACCACAAAAATATAAATGTAAAACCATAAGCTTACAAAATCCACTAAACATAAAAAATGTCCAGAATTAAAAAGAATTTCTCCATTATAACATTAAATGTTAATGGAATTAACTCCCGATCAAGAGACACAGATTACAAACTTGGATTAAAAATCACAATCCATCAATCTGCTGCCTTCAGGAAACTCATCTCACCACAAAAGATAGGCACATCCTAAAAATGAAAGGCTGGTACAAAATTCTGCAAGCTAATGGAACCAGAAAACAGGCAGGGGTAGCCATTATGCTGTCAGACAAAGTGGACTTCAAACCCAAAAAAATTGTAAGAGACACAGATGGATACTCCATTTTATTCACAGGAACAATTCACCAGGAACTTCACAATACTGAACATATATGCACCCAGTATGGGCCCCTCCACATTTATTAAGAAAATCCTACAGCGTCTAAAGTGAGAAATCAACCCCCAAACGATAATTCTTGGGGATTTCAACACCGCCTTCTCAACATGGGATAGATCAACAGGTCAAAAGCTTAACAGGGATACTTTGGAACTTAATCAAACCCTTAAAGAAATGGACCTTACAGATCTCTATCGAACTTTTCATCCACGTACCAAAGAATACACATTTTTCTCAGCAGCACACGGAATTTTCTCCAAAATAGATCACATATTGGGCCACAAAATGAATCTACACATATACAGGAAAGTTGAAATTCTAGCCTGTGCCCTATCAGACCACCACGGCCTTAAGCTGGACATTCACAACACAACAGAAGACAGAAAATACACTAACTCCTGGAAATTGAACACTATGATGCTGAATGAGAACTGGATTCAGGAAGAAATTAAAAAGGAAGTTCAAGATTTCCTGAAAGTGAACGATAATGAAAATACAACTTACCAAAATCTCTGGGACACAATGAAAGCTGTCCTAAAAGGTAAGTTCATAGCTCTTAATGCCTACATCAAAAAAATGGAAACATCAGAAATAAACAACTTAACAATGCAGCTTAAAGCTTTAGCAAAACTAGAGCAATCTGATCCCAAAGGCAGTAGAAGAGAGGAGATTAGCAAAATAAGGGGAGAAATATCTGAAATCGAGATTAGGAAAACGATAGAGAAAATCAACCAGTCAAAAAGCTGGTTCTTTGAAAAAATCAATAAAATTGATACACCCCTAGCTAAATTAACCAAAAGCAAGAGAGAGAAAACCCAAATGAACAAAATTAGAAATGAAAATGGAGTTATCACTACTGATACCCAAGAAATCCAGAGAATTATAACATCATATTTCAAAAACTTATACTCTGTGAAATATGACAACACAAAAGAGATGGATGAATTCCTAAGTAAACACAACATACTTAAATTGAATCAGGAAGTTGTGAATTATTTAAATAGTCCTATAACATATAAGGAAATTGAGGCAGTAATCTCAAAGCTTCCCACCAAAAAATGTCCTGGACTAGATGGATTCAGCACAGAGTTCTACCAGACATTTAAGGAGTTAATAACACCAATACTACTTAAACTGTTCCATCAAATAGCAAAGGAAGGAACACTACCAAATTCCTTCTATAAAGCTAATATCGTTTTAATCCCAAAACCTAATAAAGATACACTTAAAAAAGAAAACTATAGGCCAATCTCTCTGATGAATGCAGATGCAAAGATTCTCAACAAAGTCTTAGCAAATCGGATTCAAAAACATATCAAAAAGATCATTCACCGGGACCAAGTAGGCTTTATCCCCAGTACACAAGGATGTACGCAAATCAATAAAAGTAATTCATAATATAAACCAGTCCAAAGTCCAAGACCACATGATACTCTCAATAGATGCAGAAAAAGCTTTTGACAAGATCCAAAAGCCTTTTATGATCAAAACGCTAGAGACAGTAGGAATGGAAGGAATCTTTATCAATATAATAAAAGCAGTATACAACAAGCCTACAACAGGGATTATACTCAATGGGGAAAAACTGGAAGCATTCCCACTTCGATCAGGAACTAGACAAGGCTGTCCACTCTCACCACTTCTATTCAATATTGTACTTGAAGTGTTAGCTGAAACCATAAGACAAGAAAGGGACATAAAAGGGATTCGAATTGGCAAGGAAGAAGTCAAGCTTTCCCTATTTGCAGATGACATGATCTTATACCTGAGCGATCCCAAAAAATCCACCAAGAAGCTCTTGGAACTAATTGAGAAGTTCAGCAGGGTAGCAGGATACAAAATAAATGTACAAAAATCAGTGGCTTTCCTATATGCCCAGAATGAAAGAAGTGAAAAAGCCTTGAGAGAAACAATCCCATTTACTATAGCCCCTAAAAAAATGAAATACCTTGGTATAAACTAACCAAGGAAGTAAAAGACCTTTACAATGAAAACTTTAAAACCCTAAAGAAATAAATTGCAAAGACACCAGAAGATGGAAAGACCTCCCTTGTTCCTGGATTGGCAGAATCAACATCGTAAAAATGACCATCCTACCAAAGGCAATATACAAATTCAATGCTATACCAATTAAAATCCCAAAGCAATTCTTCAAAGAAGTTGACCAAACAATCTCAAAATTCATATGGAGGCACAAAAGACCCAAGATAGCAAAGACAATCCTGAGTAACAAAAACACTGCTGGAGGTATCACCATACCAAACCTTAGTCTAGACTACAAATCCATAGTTGTAAAAACAGCCTGGTACTGGCTCCAAAATAGACACACAGATCAATGGATAAGGCTTGAAGATCCAGATATAAGCCCACAAAATTACGCCATTTGGTCTTTGAAAAGGGGCCCAAAAAATCCAATGAAAAAAGAACAATATCTTCAACAAATGGTGCTGGCAAAACTGGATCTCCACATGTAGAAGATTAAAACTGGACCCATACTTGTCACTTGTACAAGTCTTAATTCCAAATGGATCAAGGACCTTGATTTAAGGCCAGAGACTATAAAAACCATAGTTGAAAGGGTAGGGAATTCCCTCGAGCTGATTGGGCTAGGCCAACAGTTCCTCAACAGACATCCAATGGCACAGTCACTGCTACCAACTCTCAACAGTTGGGATCTTGTGAAATTAAAGAGCTTCTGTTCAGATAAAGAGATTGTAACACGAGCTCAAAGGCAACCCACAGAATGGGAGAAAATCTTCACTAACCACATATCTGATAGAGCTCTATTATCCAGAGTGCACAAAGAACTTAGAAATTGGGCCAAGGAAACCAATGGCCCAATTAAAAAATGGGCCCTGGAACTTAAAAGAAACTTTACCAGGGATGAAATTAAAATGTCTAACAAATATCTTTAAAAAATGCTCCACTTCCTTAGCCATCAGGGAAATGCAAATCAAAACTTCCTGAGATATCATCTCACCCCAGTTAGGATGGCAAAAATCCACAATACAAACAACACCAAATGCTGGAGAGGATGTGGAGAGAGGGGAACTCTCCTACATTGCTGGCAGGAATGCAGGCTCATACAGCCACTCTGGCGAGCCGTCTGGAGATTCTTAAAGAAATTAAAGCCTGAAATGCCATATGACCCTGCTATTCCACTTTTGGGAACAATCCCCCATGCAGTAGAGGTTCACCTCGATAGCACAAGCATGACCATGTTCATAGCAGCACTGTTTACAATAGCAAAGTCATGGAATCAGCCCAAATGTCCAACAGTTGACGAGTGGATAAGGAAAAGGTGGTACATCTATACAATGGAGTACTACTCAGCCATCAAAAATGATGAATTACTGGAATTTGCCGGGAAATGGATGTCATTAGAAACAATTATATTGAGTGAAGTATCCCAGACCCAGAAAATTAAGTGCCGTATGTACTCCCTAATAGGTGGCTCCTAGTACCAAACCCACCCAGCCCACCTAGAGACACTCGACGATAAATCTCTGTAATACAGTAATTGCAAGGAGTATGAACAGGAGGGATGGGGTAGGAGGGCTGCACCAGAAACAAGGAGAGAGGGGACCATGTTACAGCAGAGAAAATAAGCCTCCTTCAAGGAATGCAAGTAAGCAATGAGACATCTGGTTAAGTTGGCAGACTTTTTGTTCCTGATCATTTTCACCTGAGGGGGTGTGATCTCACCAGAAGGGGAGGGCATATAGTCTTGCAGATAATAAGTAACCATTTTGCAAATGGGTGATTGATCCCTCCCTCACTGTGGTTTCCTGCTTTTATTACATCTACCTTTGAATATATTCGTATAGCAAGTATCTAGTTTAACAGCTTTGTATCTCTGGCCAGGGGGTGACATCCAATACCCATGGGGATGGAGTGAAGGGCATTGCAGGAGCAGAAAAACCGCAAAAGAAAATCAACAAACCATAATCCAGAACTTCAGAGACTCTATATCAACCACATAGAACTAGGCTAGCCTAATCTCTCCCCATCCTGAAGCTCAGGGAAATTTGCAGAAAAGGGGGCGGTAAGAGTGTAAGAGCACAAGGATGGGAGGAACAATGATATTCAAGATACTCCACACAAGTTAAAGCCGAAGCAATCATAATTGGACTTTGCATGCCCGGCGCAATGTCCAACACACTAATGACCCCACAAAGTCTAGCATTTGCTAAAGGCACCAAGATCCTTGGAGGCAAGGGATTGACAGCCAAAATAGTGTTCCTATGCTTAAGGGGTACAAAGGAAAAGGTTCAGGGAAATGCTGCTGGGTCCTTGTACGTCATCAGAGAAGAGGACCCAGAGGAGAGTTTGGCATGCACATTAAAGGATTCTCTGGGGATTGGGGGAGGGGAGGCACTCGAGGGTGGGGAGGGAGAGGTAAGGGGAAGGTGAGCAGAGGGGTGCGGGGGGGGAAGAGAAGGGAGGGAGAGAACCGGTGCACCTATTAAGTTTGTATGAGCGGAGACAATAAAAAAATGTTAAAAAAAAAAAAAGGAAAAGTTATATTTGGCTTATGACTGCAGAAGGGATATAGTCCATTATGGTAAGACTCATATAGCAGAAGTCACAGCTTGGCAGCAAAAATAGAAGCCTGGATCAAGTCACCATCAACATCATCAGAAAGGCAAAGAGGGCCAGAGCAAACTCAAAGGAAATAGGACCACACCTTAAAGTCCTGCCCTGTGACACACCTTCCTCCAACAAGGCTCCACTTCTTAAAGGTGCCCCTGTCTTCCAAGACATTAACATCAGCTATGGATTCAAACACAGGAACCTATGGTGGGAAGCTCATATTCAAACCATGACATAAAGCAGCTGTTTTTTAGCAAGTGACTGTGTATAGCTCCTTAGGCACAACTTCATTTCAGCCTTTCACTGACTGTTAATTCATTGCCTGTGTAAGAGGAAAATGAGATTTCAAGGGGATAAGAAATTTGGACAAGGATCCAGAGCTGACTCAGCCCATACTGTGTCCAGGTCACCTGATTCCAATGTCTTTCAACAATTCCATATTTCTCTCTAAAGTTAGGAGAAATGTATTAGCATTACAACTCAAAAGAAAATGAATTTAAGAACTCCTGTCTCTAGGGAATATACAAGGAATAGGTTATACTCTGATTCAAAACAAACTTTGGTCTCTGTTTCCATCCATTGTTCTGGGGAAAAAATAAATCAATGATTTAGACCTAGAAAATAGGGAGACATCTCATCTTGCTTGGAAACTTAATTTGATCAGTAACCACCTAGAAAGCAGCACACTTCTGGGTGCAATCATGAGGGTGTTTCCACAGAGGTTAAACTGAGAAAAGAAGACCTACTCTGTGTGTGAGCAGCGCCATCCCATGAGCTGCATCCTGGACCAAATAAAAAGGTGTCAAGAAGGAAGTCAGATAAGCAGCAGTAAGCATCTGTCTCCACTTCTGGCCTGTGGATGTAACGTGATCAGCTACTTTGAGCTCCTATGGCCATGTTTTCCCTGCTGGATGGATTGCACCCTTACACTGTGAATCAAAATAGACTCCTGAAGTTGCTTTTGTGAGGCATTTTGCCACAGCAATAACAAAAGTAACTAATACAGCACATCTTACATGAGTTCCCTTATAACGAAAGTAAAAAGAAAAGCCATGAATGTAGGAAGACATAGAAAGGGACACCGTAGGTAGAGGGGATAAGGATAATAAGAGGATAACATCCAATGAGCATCCCTTAGATAAGTGTTAAAAATGGCATGGTGAAATCACTATTTTGTACAAATAATATACACTAATTAAAAACCAAACTTAGGCCGGAGAGGTGGCTCAGGGGTTAAGCTTCTACCCTGTAAGCAGAAAGTCCCAAGTTCAGATCCCTGATCCCACATAAAAAAGGTCAGGCAAAAGATGGTGGCCTGTACTTTCTGCCCTGGAAGGCAGAGCCTGGGAAATTCCAGAGCAAAACAAAGAGAAGATAGAAGCAATTCAGGGTGATTCCTGAAGTCACCCTTGGGCCTCCACAGACACACACAGTGGCCTCTGAAACACACAATCAACCAATTGATCAAAACTTATCCAATGTCTAGGTAACAAACCCATGCTGGGGACTAAAGGGCCCAAATCCTACCTTTAGCAAACTATATAAAAGAAATCATATTTAATATTCTAAGTGTTATTCCCTGCTTCTTTCAAGGATGGAGCAGCTATGATCTCCACTACATGTACTCAAGAACCACCACATAGGGCTGGAGGCTAGAAGTCAAGAAGCATACAACACCTGTCTTCAACAATCCCATTGCAAGGCTCTGGAAAGCCCTAATGAGTACGGGTCCTCCCAGCTTCAGCCATCTGGAATTCTGTATCCTACGTCCATCAGAGACCTGTGTTTTTCCTTCAGGACCAACCTGGTTTCCTGTCCCTGAGCAGCTGCAGATCTAAGGCTTTCCCACCACACACTCAGACCTCTGTGAGATTGTGAGTCTACCATGTCTGAGGCCAAGTGAATGATGAATCCTCCCACCTCAGGGCAAAACCTAGAGTTTGTCTGGTTTTCTTAAGCCCACCAGCAGGCCCAACCACCTTGAGTTTTTGACCCTGCTACTCTCTCTTGGCATATCCTGCCTCACCTCTACTTGCTGAAGTCCTTTTGACCAAACCTAACAGTCAGAGCCCAGCTTCCAAGACAACCATATACATCCTTAAGATTCCCAGTGCTGTCTCATCCCAAGCCTTGGGTAAGAATTCAAAATAGCTAGGGACTGCACACTCACCCTCCCCTGAATTTAGAGCTCCATGACTGGTTGCTCTGACAGCCTGAGGTCATACCAACTCCAGCACTACACACTCTCCTCCCCTTACCACTAGCTTATCAGCCAAGGTTCTGGCATGCCTTTGATCAAGCTTACTCAATTTACTACATGAGCTGAATTCTGACTTTTTGGACTCAGAATCTCTAACCTCAGCCCACCCTAATCTCTGAAACTAATTTCTGGCCCTACTTAAAAGTTCTTTCAGACTGAGTAAAAGTAGCCTTCCACCCCAAGGGCATTGACATGAGGCCCACAGGTACTTCCTTCCTGATCAGAAACCTCAATCATCAAGTCTAGTGAGAGCTTGGCTCTCTCCCTTCATCACGGTCTTTTTCAAGTCCACTCTAGAAACACACCCAAGAAAGTGGTCAGGAAGCCACCACTCGTCTGCATTATTTACTGTCCCGTGGAAGACAGCCAGAAGATGCTGGCCATGCAGACGCTGAGAAAATATTTATGTGGGTCCTGACGGATGCTTGGCCAGGAAGAACTGCCTGCTGTCATCCTTTCTTCCTGCTGATAAGGCAAAGCTGCACATCAGACAGCTCTCAGAAGAGCCTGAAGGCAAGGCTTGGCATCTGCTCAGAATGAGATGCATGACCATGGTTATTTGGCTTCCATCCTGTCTCTGCTACCAACTAGGTCTCTCTTCCCAGAGTCCCATATCCTCTCTCTTTACCATCATGGCACAGACAAGAGCTCTGCGATTCTGTGATGAGATTGTGACTCAGAGTCAAATGCATTTTCCAGATCGGCCATCATGATGCCATTGGTTCATCACGGAGTTATTTTTCTTGGCCTCCTGGAAACGTTCCTGAAATTCCAGCATCCTAGGATTTCTTCTTTCCACTGATCCAGTTTCTATAACCAGATGGGAGAACTCCAGCTGGGGGAGGAAGGTCTGAGCTTAAAATAAAAGAGTAAAATAGAAGAGGGGAAAATTAGCCCAAGCAATGTTAATCACGTAACCCATGAAGCAAAACTTGATGTTGGCCTAAAAATCGAATAAAGCCTCCCCTCATAGGTTGTCCTTGAGGTCACATTGAGCTCTATCCTCCCAGAGCTTGCCACAAAGCAGTGCTGGCATAGCCCACAAGGCTCATCTTATTTCCAAATTGCTCTGCTTGGTCAATTTACCCCATAAGTAGGAGCTCTGCCTACTGTTCTCTTCGGGCCTAGAATCACATTTTTGTCTATGACTACCCACATCCTTCTCTTGGAAGAGCTCCGGACTTCCCAGCCTCCCACTCCTGATAGGTAACTTTATATCACGACTTCTCCATTTCAGAGTTTTCTGTGAGTCTCTTGGAAGGTAGGTCACCTGATGTAACAGTGATGGACACAGACATAGGACAAAGGTTCAAGAACCCTCTCAGAGTTGTTGGAACCATTTACTTTGTGCCCTGATCCTGACCCCTTCTTGGAAATGCTTAATGCCATCTGTTTTTTCCTGCTTTAGTTTCCTGAGCAAGGAGTTCCCCAGTCTCCTCTTTCCTCAGACCTGCTGTTCTTCAGGAAGTTTCTATACCCTGATCTGAAGGTATGATCTGGTAGCAATGGAGAAGTAAGCTTCCAGGACTCTTCTGTTTTGGATAAGTGCACTTGATGTATAAGAGAACATGACTGAATCTGGGCATCATTTCATCTTATTTCATCTCAAGAACTATTCTATAGGGTCAGAGAGATAGCAAAGCAGGTAAAGTGACCACTTGCCAAACTGGAAATCTGAGTTTGGTTTCTGGAAGCTCACCTGGTAGGAGAGAACTAACTTCCAAAACTTATCCTCTGACTTCCACCCATGAGCCATGACATGACTGTGTGTTCTGCATTCTCTCCTCTCTTTCTCTTATAAACAAAATATACTTTTAAACAGAAATATTCCGTGGGATGAGATGAGATGGAATGGGAGTAGGAATGAAGGGAGGGAGGAAGAGGGGGAGGCAAGGAGCATATATATAAAAAATTTAAATTTAATAAATTTATTTAAAAATTAAAAAAAGAAATATTCTATGGGCAATTCTTTTCTCCATTCAATAAATACTCGACACTTTTTCTGTACTGAACCCTGTGTAAGCCATCAGACCATCAGAGAGACAATATGCAAAGAGCCTGCCCTCTCTACCTGCCCCAGGGGCCTGTGAGCCTCTTCTACCTTGTCCCTTCCTCACCCTCTCTTCCAATTGCCTGCTTCAGTTATGGAATCATGGCGTCATAGAACAGAACAGAAGAATCCTTAGAAAGCAGACAGGATATGAAATCAAGAGGAATGAATTTGCATACTGTAGGTGAAGAATGACCCCCACCCAAGGTCATCCTTGGAGGTAAAGCCCTATGACCCACCTAGGATCACTTGGTAAGATAGATACTCTGATGGAGGATCATGTGATCTTACAACCAAGGATACAAAGAGCCAGAGAAATGCAGAACTAGAAGCAAAACAGAAGCACCTCAAGATATGCTACTATTCTCTTCTAGAAGCCTCTCCAGAAGTCTAAGATAGCAGCTTTGTTAAACTCTCCATTACTACATAAATACAAAATAACATCCAATGTCACACAGCTTTGATATGGCTAAGAACAGAACCCTATTCAGATTATTGTGATTCTACAGTCATTTTTAGGTCCTCAGATGCAACAACAACAAAAAATGCCAAGGATCCAATGGCTGTGCAGTGTTGTGATTAGTTCAAATAAGAATGCCGGTTCTGGCCCCATCCCCAGGGACATTATATTATTATAATAACCTTCATTCGTTCATAAAGGGAAGCAATTAAAATCCAATGTGCTATATAGTACTGAGGTCAGAAGCAGCCAAGGGAAATAGAACGAACTCGTAGCAGAAGTTGTGGAAGACCTTCAGAGGAGGAGATGTAAAAACACACCCTTGAAAGATGGGTGGAAATCCATTCAGAAGAGGAACAGATCCATCCAATGGGCCCAGCTACAGGCTCAGAAGATCACTTTAGTCTCTGGGAGGCAGTTGGTGGATAAGATAACTAAGGTGGCTGAAGAAGCAAGATGAAGAGCATTAGGCGCAGGGAAAGATGTCTTTATTTCACGTTTAAGACCCAAGGATCAGAACATATCTTCAGCTAGAAAAACAACACTTTATCAGAAATGACTTGAATCAGGAGGAAACTACTACATCCCAGGTATAAAAACTTGCAATATCGTTTTTAATAATAATAACTGCCCACGTGCATGTCTTGCACATCTCAAATAGATTTCATTCCTAAATATTAGTCCTATGAGCTAAGTAACCTTATCCACTTTCACAGAAGAGACAGGCAAGGTCCAAGGTCCAAGGTCTCCTAAGTCTGGGCCCACGGTTATTTCTCAAGCACACCTCTCCAGAATGTAGAAGCTGAACCTGGATCCCTGCCCTGGGTGGGAGTCCAGATCAGCTGCTGAGACTCATCTCACTTGAGATTGTAAAATTCTGCAACTCAGCAGCTAGGCTGGCTGCCTGGTGGGGCTGATGATCTGAGCCGTGGGTGGTCAGGAATGTTTCAGGACTTCCTGGGCCCAGTGTTATAAGTCAAAGTGTCTGGATTAATGATCCATCCCCAGGAGACAGAGCCTAGCATCTATTCGACTTTACACTCTTAGTTTGTTTTTTAGCCAAGGCTCTCCAGGTGGGCTGCATCCTAATAATTAACATCTCTGGGCCTCACAGCTTGGATCAGCTGGAAAAGGACAGAAAATCTCTGAAAAGGACCCCATGGATGGTGGGAGTCAACGCCCCCAAAGTCTGTGCATAAACCCATGCAGATGGCTTTGGACACTCACCATTCCCATTTGGAGTTTGTACACCAGGTGCCTGGGATCTCACCTTTGAGAGTCCCAGCACTTTGATGGGCAAGAAACATGCAAACTCTTACCTCTCTGAACAATTAGGGGCACTAATGTCCAAAGCAGGCAAACAAGTGCCCATGGACAGAATTTATCTTCTTAGTACAGGATGGCTGTCTCTTTCAGAGGTGTTTAGACCCTCCTCGAGGTGAGAGAAGGAAGAGGTGTGACATGATTTTTATTTTACAAGAGAAATCATTACAGAGGTGCCCTGTTATTCACACATTGGCTTAATAAAATGCTGAATGCACGCTAGTGTGTTCCAGCTGCTGTGTCAGGTGCTAGGAATAGCAAAACACAGTCCCTGACATCACGAGCTTATAATCATGGGGTGGAAGTAAGGTAATGTAGTGTGGCATGATTGGGGTGGAGAGCTAGATATACTAACACTGTTCTATGAGGTATCACGCTGCTTTAGAGAGTAAATAGAGCCTATGAGTAGTGCAGAACACTGTGTACATCAAGGTAAGGATGAGTAAGTCTACCTAAAAAGTAGCAGTGGAGAGAGTTAGAAGAGATTTCAGGGAAAAGATAATTCCATGATAGAGCTTGAAGGAGAGATGAGTACTCATCAGGCCAGTGGGAGATGGAGAGCACAGGGATGGGATGTTCTAGGAGGAGGAAAAACTCATCTGTGTAAAGAAAGAAAGAATTGAAGTTGAAAGTCATTGAGTTGGCCACATCATCATCTAGTGGCA
Organism: Typhlomys cinereus; assembly: GCA_023101885.1. Taxonomy (NCBI): domain Eukaryota; kingdom Metazoa; phylum Chordata; class Mammalia; order Rodentia; family Platacanthomyidae; genus Typhlomys; species Typhlomys cinereus. Next base: position 786,392 of record JALPQD010000008.1, on the reverse strand, counting down.
CATACCCAGTAGATAAAAGCCAGCCTGAGCTATAGCAAATTGAAGACTAGCCTGAGCTACTTCAAGCCCTGTCCAGAAAAAAAAAAAGAAAGAAAAGAAAAATAGACACAGAGGAAGAGAGAAAGAGAAAGCGAGAGACAGAGACAGCGATGGAGAGAAAGAAACAGAGACAGAGAGAGACAGACAGAGGGAGAGAAAAGATCATAAGAGATAAGACAAATAAGCAAGCCACAGGGCAAAAAAGTTCTCCTAGGCTGGGGCGAAACTGAGTTTCATCCCGAGGAGTCAAGTCAGTGCAGTTCAGTAAACTCCCTCCCCTGTAGTGCTGACAACATATTGAAAGAGGAAGAGGTTGAAGTGGATACTAGCTGGGTGGCAAGAAATCATGGGGACCTGGTTTGGTTGGTTTTAGCCACAAAAGGCACCAATGACTCTTTTCTAGTCTGGAAAAGTTTTTGCCTTGAGAATGTCTTTATTATACAAGCAGCACATCCCATGATTGTCAACTGCTATCAACGCTCCTGGTTGTGGACTAATTCTACTCTCCTCTGGTCTGAGAAGATACCACAGCATTCTAGTCTCTCTCTGCGCTACTGAATTCCCCAAATCATTTCATCCACTTCTGCAGAACGTATTTTTCCACAGTGGGCATCTCTCCTGCCACCAGTATACAATGGCAAAGCCACAACTTTCTTCTACTAACTTAGGCGATGCCACCAATATGACTTCCCTTTTCATTCAAAGCCAGGTGTGTGTTGGCTGACCTTCTACTGTGCCCTGGCATTGTTAGGTTCTGCTTAGCATAGTCTCTGCTCATCTCCATGGACCACTATGGTCCAAGTAGAAACTCCCAACATAACATTTCAGAACCTTAGATGGACCCTAACTGACCTCCACAACCTCATACTCAGTATTTGTTTTTCAAAATAGAATTTTTTTATTAAAATACTATCTATACATTATAGTTCAAATAATACTAAATACAGGAAGTAGAAAGTAAAAATTTTTCTTTGTCTCCTTCCCATACCGTACAAGCCCCCTTCTCCAGAAGTAACATTGTTAATTGGGAAATATCCTTCCAGATTCTCAGATTCTTTTAAATACTTTCTCTACCTTCATGTAAGACCTTTTACATACTCTTATCTGTCTTTGAAGAATTTCCTCCTTAGTGAATGCTCTATGAATCTGCAGACATGGGATGCTTCCATTTAACAGAGCACTTGCTACTGTTTTCAAAGTGTGTGTCTACCTATGACTAAAAATACAGCACAAATGGATCACAGAACATGGGCAAAATATATCAACTGGAAGTGGTCTGAGGGCTTTCTAATTACGGGGTAGCTTACACAATGCCAAAGAATACTGTAGAAGCTACTGGGGGAGAGAAATAATCACAAGCCCCATCAATGGCATAAGAACTGTAAGTTGCATATAAATCACCATGGCAACAGGTGACCACCAGCGTAATGGTGGCATGAGTACCAAGGAGACAACCAACAGCTTTCTGATTGGATTCAAGGTATGCTTGTCAGAGTGGTACACTGCTACTGTACACTAGAAAAAGAATCTAAAAAAGTGAAGGAAATAGGATCAATAGGGAAGACAGACAATAAACTTATAGGTAGGAAGACAGTACATCAAACTGCTCTATAAGTAGCTGCTTTTATACCCATAGAATGGGACCTTAGTGGAAATCTTTGGGGCTAAAGCTGAATGAGTGAAGGGAAATGCACATATCAGTGAAGTGGCCTGAAGAGAGGTAACTTGATATACCACAGAGGCCTGAGCGCTCACAGGAGTTAACAAGCCAGAGTGAACCCTGGGCTCCATAGAAGTATACAGGCAGAAGGGTAGAAGGGAGTGGGAGAGAATAATGAAGGGAAGGGAGGACATGGGAGGGAGGGGAAGAGAGGGAAGCTGGGATGAAAACGCAATATGTTTGTAAAAGCAGAAAAAAATAAAGAAATGTGTGTCAATAAACACATGCCATGCTACCTTGAGGTTGTAAATGAGACTATAATCTCAGAGGGCAAACTGTGTGAGGATAGTCACTGCATATTCATAGTGCCTAGCACATGATAGCCTCAGAGAGGATAGGAGAGAGAGAGGGAGAGATGAAGAGAATCCTTGTATGATTGATGCTCAGCGGGATACCTGTAAGAGGATAGGGTGGGCATCAAGCAATGCTAAGAACATCAACTAGGGTTAAGAGCCTGGATTCATGGCTGGCTCTCTCTTCTACTTGTTATATAGCCTTATATGAGTTCTTCACCCTCTCTGACATTCTGTTTTCCTACCTGAACAGTGAGGCTAGGTAATTCTCTAAAACCCTCCCTAACGGATGATCCAGAATGCTCAACTGGCTGTGGCCCAGCACCCTATTTCACACCTTTGTAATTACCCACCTGCATACCTTTTATTATAGAGATTGGAGTGGGGGTTGGGGCTCATTAAATAAGGGCCAAAGGAAATTGCTGGCTTGCCAAAATGACATTGCTGGTATTAACTAGATTAACTTTTGAAAAGCCCACAAAGGCAAAACCAAAACAGAGAAGCCATAGTTTCCGCTGGTGTCTTTGTGTTCGCCTGCTCCAGCCTGCCTGACCTCTGACCCAGTCTATCTTTTCCGGTGAAGACAGGTCACAGAAGCCATCAGCCTGGGTTCTCACAGCTCAGTGATCTCAAGAAAGTGGTTCTGAGGTAGTCACACGTCTGTAAGAGACTGGAAGGTGAGCACACAACCTGCAGGCTATGAAGGCAGGAATGGCAATGCTGCCCAAGAGAACTTCAGTCCTTGGGATCCTGAGCAGCAGCTCTGAGCTGAGTGATGAACTGTTTTCCAGACAGAATTTCTAGGCAAAGCATTACATACAGGAGGAAGAGGAAGACATGCATGAAATGGCACAGCAACTGTGAACAGTCTAGCTAGAGCATTGAGGCAGAGGACTATATACTATTACACCGTGGCTTCTGCACATCTCAAGATAAAAGGTGCGATTCCTGCAGCCCCAGACATCAAGCAATGGAAAGGATTCCATCTGGTTAGGTAAGGGCCTGGAGTTACGGCAACTCTGCCTTCTACGTGCTATGGAGTTTTATATGACTTCTTCATCCTCTCAACCATTCTATTTCCTATCTGGATAACGGGGCATGCATGCATACTTGGATCATTTTCTCCTTTTTATTCAGTCTTGGAAACCTTGACCAGCGAATTATGTCGCCCTCAATGAGTGAGTCTTCCCCACCTCAATTAACATGATCAAGAGACTCCCCCACAAGAGCTTCTCTCTCAGGTGATTCTAAATCTCATCAAGTTGACAACTGAGATCCCTCATCTCTGCAGTCATGGGAGGAAGTTGCTGTGACATCTGCTGCTGGGGTCAGCTGCTGGTGAGACACAAAGCAGGAGGAAATGGCAAGGAGCAAGCCCAAGACCCTCGGCTGGTTTGCAATGCTGACGGTCATCAGAAGGACAATCTTTTTTTTACATTTTTTGCCTAGTTATACAAATTCAATAAGTATCCCCTTCTTCCCCCTCCCCCTCCCTTTTCTCCTGTTGTCCTCCCATTCCACTCTCCCCCTTCCTACTCCTCCCCTCACACCTCTTCTTTCCCTCCTCCTCTCTTGGTGGTTCCTGCCAAGAAAGACAATCTTTTTTTTTTTATTCAATTGTGCGTGTATGCATGTGCGCACGTGTGTGTATGTATGTGTGTGTAGAACCACGGACGAATTCGGGAACCACCATGGACACCTCCACCTCCTCCTTGCTTACTCTGCCCCAGGATTCACAGGCTCCGCCCTACCAGGACCAGAAACGCAGGCCGCCCCGGCTTCTGCCTGGCATCTATATGTGGGGTCTAGGATCCGAACTCAGGACCTTCCGCCAGCAAGGAAGAGGCTTAACCCCTGAGCCACCTCTCCAGCCCCAAGAAGGACAATCTTAAGGAAGCTAGATCAAGCCCTGCTTGAGGGTCCCAGCTTCCTCTGGCAGTGGCCAGATAAACCAGAAGTTTCCTCTTACCTCCCCTCAAAGAGTTGGCTACGACCAACCTGAGAGGAAGAACGGGGGAATAAGCGCCCGTAACCCATGTGTCTATAAAAATGACATACTTGTCATCCTCAGAGAAGTTCCAGACAGAGGCACTATTGTCTCTCTCTGACTGACTGTGGCTCAGAGAAGCTTCCAAGGTTTCCACAGCCAGAGACCATCACAGCTGGGCTCTGACCTCAACCTCTGTGTCCTAGCCCCACACAAGCCTGCCATCTAGGTCCTGTCCTGGCCCTTAGGATGCACACTACCTCTTGTATATTGTGAATCTACTCATTAGCTTGCTGACCTTTGACTAAAACCCATGAGTTCTGTGACACACTAAGCCATTAAGCACCAGAACCAGTACATCAACTATGTAAGGAGCATGCTCAACATGCCTTATGTCACTGTCTGCCTTCACCAGGAGCATTTGTAATATTCCCCTTCTGAAGAATGACCATCTAATGACAGAATTCCAAGCACAGAGTTCAACAGACGCCTTGAAGTAGAAGGCCATTCCTATATCCCACAACTTCAACAAGCCATATTCAGATACAGGCCATATACAGGTCAGAGGTCACCAACACATCCAGGGGTCGATCCTGGTCAGGACCACCGATGCCAGGCTAGGTCACCAGGTATTAATCATTGCCAAAGGAGCAGTTAAACTGAAAACCAACTCATTAAAGATTAAGCTTTGCCTCCACAGCCCTCCAGGGAAGGGAGCCTTGTGTGGGAAGCCACACCCTATTCTGGGAGGTCACCTACTGTAAAGGTTTTCCCAGAAAGCCCACAGTGAGGAGTTGGGTAGCCTGGGTTCCAGGTGACTCTACTTTCAATTTGCCAAGGGACATAAGGCAAGCCAGTTCCCCATTTCTGTGCTCCCATTTCCTCCTTAGATAAATGGAAAAAGTAAAATGTACTGGGTTTGCTGCCCTGAGGGTGCTGTTTATGTTCCTTGGTCTCACTCCCCAGATTTCCCAATGCAAGTCTTTGGGGACATGGTGAGTAGACAGCAAATCATACCACTCCACCCCAAAATGAGTGCAGAGCCTCAGGGTTTTTTTTTTTTTCCTTGTTCCTGAACTAGGCAGACTACATCACTCACCCCAGTGCATGCCCTGTCTGCTCTCTGGGAACTAGCCAAAGACAAGTCTGGCAGGACTCTTCTGACTTCATGCGTCCACAGAATTTCCCATTTGGCAAATTCTTAGAACCACCCTTTGGATCCTGCTGCCCCAAGGGGACCTGTTAAATCAACACTTTAGGAATGCAGTGAAGAAGACGTGGGGCCATCATAGTCCTTGGTCCAGTGCCGAAGCAATGATATAATAATATACAATGAAACAACCAATGGATAGAAGCTGAACGTCAAGGGGCTGGAGAGATAACTCAGGGGTTAAGCCTCTGCCTTACAGGCGGAAGGTCCTGAGTTCGGATCCTAGACCCCACATATAGACGCCAGGCGGAACCAGGGCATCCTGGTAGGATGGAGCCTGTGAATCTCAGGGCAGAGTAAACAGGAGGTAGAGGATCCATGGTGGTTCCCGAATTCGCCCACGGTTCTACACACACACACACACACACACACACACACACATACACACACACGCAACAATTGAATAAATAATAATTTAAAAAAAAGAAGCTGAATGTCAAGTGCCCCTATTGCCGTCGCCAAGATGGCTCCAGAGCTACACTGGTGGCCCCATATAGAAATGACACTATAAGCATCCTGGTTTGCATCTAGCAATTTCTATTAAGGTGGGATGTATGAAGCAAAGTCAGGGAGATATTGAGACTGGCAAGTGAACCTCACCTCTTTTTTTTCCATTTCTCTTTTACCAAGCTCTTCAGGGAAACAAATCTAGTCACTTCTCTGTCTGTAGGTGGCAGCACTGTCTACTTCGAGTCCCAAGAGGGATTTTGATTTTCATTTAAGAACAAGTGCTTCTCTTAAGAGAGTAAAGTGCAGAGACAGAATGAAAAAACCAGCTTCAAAAAAAACTTCCTCATGTTTAAAACAGAACAAACATGCACTCGCAACGCTTTTAAGTCTCACTCTGCTTGTAGAACAGTCCTTTCCAGAATTTAGCAAGATACCACAAGTCACCAAACATTTTCCAAATGACCTCTGCAAAGAGTACATGAGAAGCGTAGCTGCAGACCACAGCTAGGAATCTGGAGTGGTGTAGACAGACAGCTTAGATGGCCACACACTTAGCCTGTTTCATGGCAGGGCCTCATCTTGGAGTTGAGTTTTGCCAGACATTGACCAAAACTTACGTGACAGTGCACTTGTTCTCTTCCAGGACATTGCTAAACTGATTGCCTATGTCATACCATACACTTCTCCTGGCAGACACTCATGCCACCTGACTTTACCATAAGAAAACAGTGGGTTGAGAGGTTAAATTTGGATTGTAGCTCAGTTGACAGAGTGCCCCGCTACCAGGCACAAACCCCTGAGCACAATCCCCAGCACCACACAAAGCAGGTGTGAGGTGCGCACTTATAATTCCAACACTCCAGAGGTAGAGGCAGGAGGAAGAGAGTTTGAAGTCATCCTGGGCTACACAGAAAGTTCTAGGCCAGTCTGAGACACACGATACCTTGTCTCAAACAAACAAAAATGAGAGGTTACCATTCAAGAATTACCGACCTTTAACTTTGCACAGCTGAGGAGACTGAAGAAGACGGAGCTTCCCCATTCAAGGGCAGAGGGCAGGGGTCACATGAACAGCGTCCAGGGTCACGTGAACAGCGCCCAGAGGCTGGCCTACTACTGTCCACTGAAGAAGAGCTTACAGAGGCAGTATGACAGCACTGAGCTGGGGAGGGGAGTCCAGACTCCCTTTTGAAGAGGGCAACCCACGCTTTGAGGAAGTCTTGGGGAGGGAGTCAGGACTCCCCTGCAGCCGCTGCCCGTGCTGCCCTGAACAAAGTATGTGGCTTCCTGCAAATCTACTTTCCCAACATCTCCCAAGTAGGAGTAGGTTGGGGAAAGAGTCTAATGAGACAGTGACAGTTTAAAACAATGGTCTTAAAGGTCTGAAAGCTCTCTTAAAGGTATTATTATCATTAATTATTATTATTACTATCATCCTCATTTTTCGTGATTATTAATGACCTGTTACCTGCTAGGGATCTGTCATTTAGGAATTTCTCTAAGCCCTTCCTGAACCTGTTTATATTCCCAGTCAGCAGCACCTCCCTGGCTTTTGATCGCCAACACAGCCCAAGTTGCTACAGGCAAAGCCATACACCCCAGGGTTGGCTTTGTATGGCCTTTCTTGGTTCCACCATAGCCGGCTGAGCTCACTTCAGCCTCCCTTCCATTCCCCAGATCTAGGCTAAGGATTTCAGGAAGCAGACGAGGAAGACAAAGACTTTTCTTTTTCAGTCTGCGATCTCCAAGCCCAAAAGGCTTAGGTGGATGGGAGATAGGACTCCTCTTAGCCACCTATGCCAGGATTAAGATCCCACTTCCCCCAAGCTAACCAAGATCCGGGGGCAGCCCTTTTGCTCAAACACACTGCACAAACTAAAAGGGTAAAAAGAAGCCAATCACTTTGACACCTACTCTGGTCTTTGCTCTGTTGATTTCAAGCTCAATTAGCACAATGTGATCCCTGTCTTCAAGAGGTTCACTGTCTGATAGTCGAGGCCCAAGCATAAACAAACACTGTGCATTTAAGTAGCTGAAGATTTGAATAGAGGATTTGTGAAAAAGCTAAGTGGAAGTGTCTGACTATCCCTGCCCGAGGGCAATCTGGAAAGACTCAGTAAAGAGACATATGGGGGCCAGGGACATGGCTCATTTGGTAAGTTCTTGCTGAGTTTGATCACAGGAAGCCATGTAAGAGAAACTGTACCCATCAGACACTGGCACAGGCCCTTGCTTCCTGCTGTTTAGAAAGCACCCTATTAACAGTTGGAGTTTGGGAGCCAGGTCTTTGGTTCTCTCCAGTATAGAGGATTCAACATCCATCTTCAGACCAGTGTTGACTGGTACTCAACTCTGTGGGTCTCAAAACACTCAGCTAAAAAGGCTTTCTTAGACATAGCCCACCTCACTTTACTCTTTCAGTTGGTAGTAGGAGTGGGAAAGAAACCCAGGCCTGGCCTCCTCTCCCCATCCTTATCCCAGCCCCCACTACCCACCCACTCAACCCATGCAAGTAGAATAAATTAGCCCACCCAGTCCAGCTGGAGGGAAGCTCCAGACAAATTCAGGATGATTGTAACAGTAGCATTTGCCGGGAAATTATACTGCATGAGCTAATTAGGAAAAGATTGGGACCCTTGGCCTTCATAATATCTAGACCCTAACAACTTAATCCTGGGTGAAATCATATCAGAAATCTCACCAGAATGCTGAAATTCTTTCCTCTAACAAATCACCTATATAAATACATATATTTTAATAGCAGCAATTATAAAGTTCTCTGCCAACTTCTGGGGCTGTTTAACATTCCTGGATTGAGGCCACAGTATTTTTCTCGGTCTTCTCCTTTGCCACAACCGAGGCCTAATGAATAGTCACTCAAGCAGCTCTGCATGCCATGTAACCAATATCTCTTACCAACGGGTCTTCGCAAGGAGTTAATAATCAGTCTGGGAGGACAGCCTGAGGAGGTCCACAGACTTAATCGTTAACTTCGAGGCCTAATCAGCATCTGCTTCCCACCCAATATCTCCCTCTGCCTCGAAGCTCCCAGCTTGCCCCCTCTCCACACCCCCAGTAATGGATGGAAAATCGGCGATTTCCTGACAGTTAGCAACCAATTTTCCACCAATTAGCTGAGAGATGGTGGTCTCTGGAGGAAAGGGGGTGGCTCTGCTTCAAGGAACCAGGTTGGAGGAGAGAGGATACAGACAGCACAGGGGGCAAAAGCCAGGGGGTGTTGACCTCACCCACCTGCTTCTACTCCCCCAGTCAGCTTGAGCGTGGAGGGGAGGAGCTTCTAGGGATGGATATGCTGGAACCCCACCCAGAGCTCCTTTCAGTTACGCCATTAAATGCCAAGCCCCCTCCCCTTCCCTTCTCCAGGGATAGCCTGTGCAGTCTCTTTCTCTAGAGCCAGGACAGCCAAAAAAATTCTCCATTGCTATTAATGTAGTGACCTGAGTAGACCATGAGCTCTAATTAAGAACTGGATCATTGCACCTTAAAATTTCTGAATTTGTCTCTTCTTGGTTGAATGTGATCTGGGGTAAAACATCTCACGGGCCCGAGTTTCCTTGTTTGTAAACTGGGGATTGTAATAACACCCTGATGAGGACTGCATGAAATCACATAACCTGGTACCTGATGTTCAGCCACTAAGTGCTATTGCTATTTTCAAAACGAGTGACAAATGTGTCAGTCACAGGGTTGAGCGCTATGACCACCCCTACCTCTGATAAACCTCTGGTCTGCTGACCCTGACCCTTATTTCCTGCCACTTGAATGACTTCTATAGTCATCTCCCATCTGGCCTCACCCCCATCACCACCCCAAGCTGGTCCCCTCAACACTGCCAAGGAGCTCTCCCTGAAACACAGCTGGGATTCTGCCTGAGTTGCTGCCAAGACTGAGCCTCTGTAGTGGTTTCACCCTTGGGCGATCATACAAACTCCTTTCCGCTGTCTCACGAGTCCTGAGTCATGTTCCCCCACCTGTCTCTCACGCGCCTAACCCTATTTCTTACAATCTTGAAACAGAGCTGCCCTTTGCAGCCACAGTCTTTCAGCATCAGACTCACCTCTCTGGATGAAAATGAGGACCCCTGACAAAAAACAAAAAGCACAAAGCAGGTGCACAGACACATGACTCCCAGCTCATTCACCCTTGCTGCTGGGTCACCACGTACCCCCCAAACGAGACTAGTAAGATTGCCGACATGCTTTAGAATCCTGAAAGAGAAGACTCGTCCTCAACCCTGCACCGCGTTACTGGACTTTTGCTCTAAACTTTACCCTTTCAGTTGGCAGCAGGGGTGGGAGAGAAACCCAGGTCTGGCCGAGCCTGGATGTTCTCATCTGGTGATGTAAACCCAAGGAGCTCGGTCTGTGGGGGGAGATAACAACTGTGAATGCTTAACGAGCACCTACTCTATGCCAGGCACTCTGTTGAGACACTTTACACGGATCCTCTAATTTGATCTTTCTGAAGAGCTTTAGAAGTAGGGGGAATATGTAATTTATCACACAAGCTGAGACCCTCCTGGCATGAACAGGACACTATTCATAACTGGGGAGGGGAGAAATAGATGGAGATGATCCCTTCCATGTCAAGATAGACAGTCCTATCTAAACGGGAATAGAGTTATTTTAGAAATGAGAGTAGAGAGGCATTAGAAAGTGAAGAACGGGCTGGAGAGGTGGCTCAGGGGTTAAGCCTCTGCCCTGCAGGCGGAAGGCCCTGAGTTCAGATCCTAGACCCCACGTATAGACGCCGGGCGGAAGCGGGGGCGGCCTGCGTTTCTGGTCCTAGTAGGGCGGAGCCTGTGAATCCCGGGGCAGAGTAAACAAGGAGGAGGTGGAGGCGTTCATGGTGGTTCCCGAATTCGTCCGTGGTTCTACACACACATACATACACACATGCACACATGCATACACGCACAATTGAATAAATAATAAATTAAAAAAATTAAAAAAAAAAAAGAAAGTGAAGAACTACCCTTGAATGTTCTTCACTCTTTACAGCTGGGTTCAAACCAGGCCCTCTGGTTCCAATCACATGGGCAAAACTATTTAAGGTGTAATGTGAAATTGCTTCTGAATGGAAGAAAGGAGAAACAGGGCTCCGGACTGCAAGTTCAAGCCAGAGAGGGGGCACCACAGGGCCGAGGTATGCTGGTCAGCAAGAGACACTTTCTAAAGACAGCTGGGAAGACTCAGACAAGATGCTAGAAAGATGCAGACACTCCTAAGAGGTCTCGTGCTGCATCCTGGGCTGTAGGGAAAGACTAGAACTTTCCCTTTACTAACAGGCCTCTCTCAAAACAGGCTGGACGCTCTCAGCCCTGCAGTCCCCAACAGTGAGGGAGCTTCAGGAACCCCTTCTTAGTTGTGTGAACCGTCCACAGACGCTGGGTGGAACTGACGCTCAGACAACAGCATTTTCTCTGGGCTTCTACATGCCCCATCCCCCACCCCCCAGTGCCCACCCAGCCAGCCTGGATTGCACACTGTGCTGAGGGTGCTGTCTCTTCTAACTCTCCTTCCCAGAATCCAGCAGATAGAACATGCTGCCTGAGAACCGCGTTGAGGAAAGATACAAGGACTGGGTCCACACCTGTGATGTGGCAGCTCACACAGTCTCTGGACCCCAAACTTATATCACCTGCTACTTGGGACTTTGAGCAGGTGGCACTGCAACTGGTACCCTCTGTGCCCTCAGCAGCCACTTCATAATGGAAACCCAGGTGCCTCTGTCCCCTGCGTGTCCTCCAGCTGTTCTGGCAGCCCAAACATCCACATAGCCCGGCCTTCCTCAGTCCTCAGAGGCCACTCAGAGAGCAGAACAGAGCAGAGCCGTGACCTCACACATGACTGAGGGTCATCCTGTGCAACCCCCCAAACTACCCCATATCTCTGCCTGAGGAGTCATTCCAATGATTCTGACCAGTCACTCCAGAGATCCCCTCCTCAGTTAGAGAAACCACCCATCCAGGTATCTTCACATATAACCTCGAAGTCTCCAGGTAGCTAGACCCTGACTACTTCCCCCACGTGACTGCCTGTATTCCACCCCACAAAAACATCTATGAGCAGTCATTTACACCTCAGGTGTGTGGGAGAGGCCCTGTGCTGGGTTCTCCATTCTCCAGCATCAGCATGTTGTTTCAATTGACCCCTCTAGACACTGCTATCTGAGGTACCTCACAACCCAGAGCCACAGAGTCTCTGAAGCACCCCCCTGCTTCTGCCCACCCTCTTCTTGATTCTCATTATGGTGCATCTGGATACCCCCTGGCTGGAACTCTTCCAGGGAAAGGCCTCCGTGTGAGTTGTTCCTGTGGCTCTCTCTGCCCTGAGGAGGCACAGAGGCCATAAGCTTATCACTCTCCCTAGCTTAGCCCTACATCTTCCTCTGCCCTCTTCTGCTGTTAGCCCCCAAGATACCTAGATACATTATAAAAAAGGGCTTCAATACCTCTCACGGAGGCAACCCCAGACCAGGTTTAAGGCTTGTGAGCAGTTCTCATAATTGTCCTTTTGGTTGAACCTCTTAGTACAGAACACATCTGTATAGTCCTGGATCTCACATCCAGTCCCTACACAGATGCTGTAGGAAAATGAGGATACAGGACTGGAGAATTGCAAATGCTCTTCAAACTCACTGAAAAATGGATCAGATGGGTTTTGTCTCCAAAATACACATCCCTCATTTCAGTCAAGGGCCGGGCCTGTGTTCCATTGGAGCATGTCAACCTCTCTCCCTCCTCTCTTGTCTTTCTTTAGTGCTGGTATTTATTCTCTACTTCCGGGAGCTGGTGTTGAAGCTGTTTCCAGCCTTCTGCACAAAGGTATCTGCACACAGACATGCATGAAGAGCTCACTCCCTTGCCTCTCACTGCAGTGAGTTCTAGCCATGGAGTTCTGGAGAAGATCACCTGTCAGAGAGCACGGTCATGACCACTTTCAAGCTGTGGGGGCAAAAGAAATCCCTCAGAGTCATGCCTTGGTTGAAACGATATAACCGGTCCTCACTATAGGGTATTTTGGGCAGGAATTAGTCACACCAAAGAAGCAGTATCCTTCTCTTCTCCCTGCCCCCTTTGTTAAGGAAGAAGTAAAGAAAACTATTAAGGTAAAATCCCTGAAGCCACGACAGCCAAACCCAGAAAGAAGTAAAGCCAACTGAGACCGGTCGAGGGAGGTAGATCTGGTTTCAGGATCCAAGAACTTCCCAGAGCCCTCCTAGAAAGTAGTGGACTCCAGGTCACAGAGATGCAAGAAAAGGTGTCGAATAGCCTGTATCCAGATGGCCTTGGAGGCTCAGGTATAAGACTATCATTTGCTTCATAGTATAGGATTCTATGAATCTAAGAGTCTGTGTTGATTATTTGAGCTCATTACTCCACGATTTTGGGACCATTTTAAATCAGTGATTCAAAAATGTTGAGATTTTATTGTCCCCTAACTTAGGAACCTAAGACACGCAGGTTTAAATGTTTCTGAGTATCTTTGCATGTCTTTCACAGATATGTTGAGTATCCTTGGCGTGAGATGCAATTCACAGGCTTATATGATATATGACTCTTAGTCTACCTGCAGCTTATACACTAAGATGATTTCTGCTTCAAATGAGGAAACTGAGGTACAAGACATTGAAGTGGTTTTCTTGAGCTTACACAAGTGGTCAAGTAGTATTCAGTAGTTTCTGAACCAAAACCACCCTGTGTTGATGGGACTACAGTAGCCAGGAACATGGAGGTATTTGGGTGGCCCAGAGCTTCCTTGTCTTGAATCCCTCTAAGATGCCCCTTACCACCTTTCCAGAGCATGTGCTCTCCCTAGCCTCAGGTCATGAATTCCGAAGGCAAAACCAGCCACATTCTTTGAGCTGGTGTCCAAGTTTATTTAAGAGGAGGGAAATATTATTATGGAGATTACAATAGCTTCAAGAAATAGAGTGAAGTTGTAGCCATGCAGGACCACAAGAATGTTCATCAACTTCTGTGCTTCCTGTTGGAAGCTCTGCAAGCCACGTTAAAGCTATCTGGCATACGTCTGGGAGAGGTGGGGGCAGATGAGGCTAAGCAACTCCTTTGCTGTCAGCCCTCATAGCTTATGAAAGGGACCAAGGGGCTCCTTCCCTGCCTCCTCCTGTCCTGCAGTCCTACATAAGACAGGCAGTTTAGTTTTCATATTCAAAAATGAAGTTGTGGGTGTCTGGGGTCTATGTGTGCATATGTGTGGCTGGTGTGCTGAAAGTAGTGCAGGAGACTGGGCTTCCCCTGCCCTCCTACTATGTCCTCAGTTGAAGTCCAAAGGGAAAAGCCTACTGCTCAGACCTTCTGTGGAGGTCAAGATCTGGAGGGGGGGCTGTTCAGGAGAGCACAGAAAAGGACTTCCTTAACCTCCTAAAACTGAGGAGAGAGAAGACCATTCTCTCTCTCTCTCTCTCTCTCTCTCTCCCCCCTCCCTCCTTCCCTCCCTCCTTCCCTCCCTTTTTCCCTTCCTCCCTCTTCTTGCTAGGGAAAAAGTAAAGAAAGCCATTAAAGGTAAAATTCCTGGGCCAGGAATAGGAGTAGGGCTCACATCTCCTCCCAGGTAATTATCCAGCATTTAGCACCCTGTTCTCAGCACTGGTAATTAGCAGGGATGATGCTGTCATTTTACCTCCCAGCTCCTCTCTGCTGCCCAAAAGCTCCCTGGAGAGGCTGAGAGCCAATGGGGAACAGTGCTACAAGAAGAGTGGGTAGTAGACCTCATAAAGGGCGGAACAGGGCCACCCCTGGGAAAGCAGCACAGAGCCCTCCACAGAGAGTTTCTACCTCCTCAGATCATAGCCATCTCTTCTCCCTGAAGCCCTGTAGTATACAGGCTGTACTGTGCAGCTTCGCCAAGGGCTATCACCCACATCATCCAGGTGCCTCCTTCAAGCCGGCTTGTCTCTGCTGGGCTGAGCACAATGATGAGGCCGAGCCACTGGAATTGGAAAACTAGATAGACAAGCAAGGTCAACGGTGAGAGAAGAGTGAAGGGAGCAGGCCTAACTGCTTAGTTGGGAAAGACCTAGGAAATGTGAAATGAGAGGGGCTATGTGGGTCTTGACAATGAAGGAAGAATTCATGAAGGAATTTGAGGAGTCAGTGTTTGAATTGGTCTCCTTCATGTAGTCAGTATTGGTTAAAGTAGAGACCTTAGCCCACCAGCCAGTCTTCTCATCTTTCACACACAGAGCTATCATCTGTTCCGGGAAAGTTTCCCTACCCTCCTGCTCCAGGTGCGCACAGCCAACTCCTACCTTTTGAGTTCTGTCTCTAGGACAACTCTTCACTTTGATACGCAGCTTCTGATCATTACTCTGCCTCTCACACTAATCTGTGTGCTCTCTAGGGTCAGGGTCTGTACCTTGGCCCTGTACATATTCTCAGTATGAACTAGGCTTGCAGGAGGGGGTTCCTGAACAAATGATCAAACCCCAGGGAGCAAAAATGTATATCTTCACCTGTAAGCCTGGAAAGCTGAAATTTGATAGGAAAGGCCCCTAAAGGACAGGCCAAGGAAAGAAAGAATTACTCCATAGAAGGGTAGGAGCCTCTCAGTTCATCCCTGTGACCATGTGGAGAAATGACTGGCAAGGGCGGGGTAGTAAGGAAGGGGCAGGTAAGCTTGGCAGAGAGAGAGAAAATGCAACCATGGTGCCAGCAGACCAGACAACCATGAGCCAGAGAAAGATATGAACGTAAGCTTTGAAGCCCCAGCCACTCCGGTGGCAGCCACACTGGGTCACCAGCCAGCTATTCCAATTATTCCTAGAAATCAATTTCGTTCAGCAGAGGTGCAGATAAAACCCCTGTTGCCAGCCGACAGTAATGGATGAGAAGCTTAGAGAGGGGAGATAAGAGGGGGCCCAGAGCTGGTTAATCAGGCAGGGCTTTGCGGGCTGGGGGAGGGCAGGCAGGAGGTTATCAAAACATCCCTCAGAATAGCAAAGGCTCAGCGCCAGCCTGCTCAGGACCCTCCTGCTCAACTAGATCTGCAGGACAAGCAGGCTTGTCCCCAGGACCATCTCTGAAGTCCCCATGGAGCCGTCCTTGGGTTTTCTGCTCAGTAAGGAGAAACTGGGTACATCTTGTCAGACGTGGAAGCACAAAGGAGGAGACCATGATACAGGCAAGGTGCCTCAGAGATCCCAGGCCTGGCTTTCTGGAATACCAAACTCATGAGTCAATATGGTGTATGCAGCTCCTGGGGGTTGGGGGCAGTGAGGAATGAGCTATTTGCAGCATTGGAGAAATGGCTGGTGTGGGACATAGAATGCTGCCCATGTGGTCTCATCTGAGCAGGGCCAGAAAGGTTCTTGTGGGAAGGGATCTCAGGACAGACCTCCAGCAGAAACATACGAGAGTAGGGGGTGTTGGAGAAGAGGTTTGTCCAAGGGAAAAGAGGCAGCAAGTGACACTGGTGTTCACAGAAAAAGGTGTAAGAAGGAGAGGGAGACTGGGGATGGTCAGGTCAATCAGGAAATCAGAGGCTAACCCCTGTAAAAACTCACTGACTCTTATATCACACTATGCACCATGCCAGACACCACCCTAGGTGCCACGTGTGACTCAGAGTACCATCCTCACCAGCACCCACACTTTGTACATGAGACCAAGACAATGAAGTGAAACAAATTTTCCCCAAGTCACTGAGATGCAAGCAGCCCGGCTTCAACGTCTCATTACAATGTAAAGAGCCTCCGCTAGCAAAGGGGTTTCTCTGTATCCAGCTTCACTGCAAACACCCACAGAAGTGCAGCATCACTCGCCCTGCAAGGGGCTCTCAGCTACAATGCATAGAACAGAAGCTGAGACTCAAAGCAGTACCCGCAATCGCATTTCATAGAAGTGGTAGTACTAACAACAGGTGGGCCCACATTTTCTTCTAGATTACCCTAGGTTCTCCCTGTCAGCAAGTTATGCCAAATGTCCGTGTTGAGGCTTCCCTAGGGAAAGAAACACTGTAGGCTAGACTCACTCCACCCAACTCAGAAAGTTTTGCTTCCTAACTACAGGTTGAGGCAGCCGGAGGTTGGCCCAAAAGGCCTCATCTGCCGACACTCAGGGCCAAGAGGAGATAGCACTTTTTATCTCTGCGGAGAGTTCAAGAGTTTATTCCCACCCAGGGCAGCGAGATGCCTGGTGCCCACTCTTGGAAGGCGTCCAGGGACAGAACAGATGTAAGGTGTTTCCTTTCCTTCTCCAACAGCACGCGCCTCTCTCCACACCCCTCTGTCACCGCAGACCAGCAGGAAACATCTCAGATGGAGCGCCTCCCACGCAGGTGCTGGGTCCAGTGGAAAATAACCAAAGCTCATAAACTCTGGCCAGCAAGACAGCAAGCTGGTAGAAACACCACTATTCTGAAGTGATGACCCGATGTGGGTTGCTGACCTGGCTCTATCTCTTCTAGCTGGGTGACCTCAAATACAGTTCCCCCCAAACCTCAGTTTAAGCTGTTATTATTCCTGCTTAGGAGAGTTGCTGTTATGGTTAAGCCAAGAAACATCAAGCATTCGGTAACTTGGCCCTGGGTTTGGCCCACCGTCAAGGTTTTGGACTGATCGCACACACACACACACACACACACACACACACACACACACACACACACACACACACACACACACATTTCCTGCATGCGCCACATGAATTCAACTCCAGTGAACGTAACAAACTCCGCTGCAGCACTCAGAGACAGAGCAACTAAGCTCACCCCTTCTCTAGTGATCCTCATGCTCTTTGGCCTGGTGTTCAAGGGTCTCCAGGCCCCAAAGTGACTCATTGCCCTTCAACAAAGAGGCCTTATCTTCATCCTCCAATGCATCCTTCAAGGCTCATGTCATCTGCTGCCTCTTCCCCCAAAGCCGCCTCCAGATCCCCGAGGGAAAATGAATCATTTGCTCCCCTGCACTCCCCAAGCTCTGAGCTCATTCTGCTCTTGGTATATCTCCCTCTGCAGCAGACCCCAAGCTCCAGCTGGGCAGTGAGTGTTATCCTCTCCTTCTTATCAAATGTCTGGCACAAATTTGTAAATGTTGGATTTGTAAACTAACCCAATAGAATGGTAGCATCTCGTTCCAATGCCCACCCAGTCCATGTCCATGTACCTTCCTTTAGGGATGCACAGGCCTAGCAGTGAGGCCAAAGGAGGGGTGGGGCTGAGCATTGAGAAGGATAGAACCAAAGGACAAGACCAAAGCTGAACAATGAGATGGCAGAGGAAACTGTGAAATATGAGTCTCTGCTGAAGAATAAAACTGAGGGCGGTTGGTCATGTTTGCTTTACCATTGAGTAGTCCAAGGTCCTTGCAACCCCAGGGCTCTCCACTGCCCTCTGGTTGAAGGTCAGGCTGGTTGTCTTGACTCCCTGGTTTCCCTGTAATATGGGCCCCACCAACCTGTCTATCCTCGTGTCCTGTTAATCCACACTCAGGTTGTACTGTGACAATCCAGAACAGAGCCTCCTCCTTTGCTTCTGCGTCCTACTTGCTATTCTCTGCCTGGGATGCCCTTCCCTTCTCTTCACCTGGCCAAACCCAGTGATCTTCAGGTATAAACTTAGGTGTCACTGTCCTTGAAAATGCTCCCTCACCTTCCTTGTCCCTTGTCACAGCAGTTCCAGGTGGGTTATCTGTCGATCTAAGCTGCAGCATTCTCTCTCTCTCTCTCTCTCTCTCTCTTCCTCCAACATTGACCACATCAAAGGCTATTCATACTATGTTCTCTAAGCCCAAAGTGTCGATGGTGTTCTCAGGGTCCCTAGCTAGTTCTCATGAATGCAAGGTGTCCTGCCCCTGGAACGAATGGGGAAAACTGTGGGCAGAAAGATGGATAAGAACTTGTTCAGACTCACAATGAGAGCCAGTAAGAGCAACCCAGCTCTGTTGCTCCCAGCTTTATTTCCTTTCAAAGTTCCAAGCTGAAGAATGAATGAGAATTCCCATGCGCACACCTGGAGCTTCTCCCAGTCTCTCAGTGCTGGCATCTCCCCCTCCCCCCACCCCACTGGGATGCTCAAGGCAGTTTGTCGTCCTAAGAAGGACTTCTCTCTCTTGAGTCTGAACCTCTTTCTCTGCCCTCTGTGAAGTTATCTGGGATCCCTTGGGTCTGGCTCTCTCCTCAGGGGATTAAGACAGAAGAAAATATGAAGCATAGTGTGCTCCTTGGAGTTCTCTAGAACTGGGAAAGGTAAACCAGCAGTTCTCTTCTTGCAAGGCAAACCACAGACTTGAATGGGAGGCGAGCTAGTGAGTTGGACGGGGCTACAGGTCAAAAGCTTAGAGTTTGAGGTGGGATGGGATGTTGTCTCATGGACCCACAGTTGGCAGGACCTGCGATCCTATGTCAATAAAGAGCAAAGACTAGAAAAAAATCCCCATGTGCTTAGATTTTCCTGGAAAAAGGGGGAGGACCAAGTGTTATATCCAAACGTGGTGGCTGGACATGGCTAGGAAGGATTCTAGACCTTGTTAAGCAGGGACAGAGAGAGACACCAGGACCAATCTCAGAGCAGCAGGGCCAACTGTGGCTCAGAATAGGCCCACCAAACCTCCCAGAGCCCTGGAAGTCCCAAGGGGCATCTGGGAGCACACAACTTTCCATTTGTCTGTCTCCTTATTTCTTCATGGGACAGAAACTTATTGAATGTCAACTGTGTATATTAGGCACTGGGGTTTACATTGTGAACAGACTAGAGTTGATACCTTAGGCATTTTGCTATGTATTTTGGCTAAGATCTCTTAGATGGGCATCCCCCACCCACAAAGAGCTTATACATTCCTTGAGAGCCAGTTTATTCTACTTCCTCACCAGTTCCCAACATTCACTCCCTGAGTGAGTTCACCCTGGAGTTCACCCTGAGTGAGTCTTTAACGCTCTAGAGATGCAGACACAACTGTCTGATCAGCTACATTTGCAGTCCAGACATTTAAGCAGTTTCATGGACCCATTCTAATGTGTTTTCAATTCCAGCAACTGAGTGCATGGGGCAGACCCAGAGTGGTCAACCTGAGTTCATTCCCTCTGCTTCCAGGTTGTGACCTAGGTGAAGTCAGGATGAGGAGCTGACACTGTGTAAAAGAAAATCTGCAAGTCAGAAAAGCTGGGTGTGACTGTAGTCAGCTACCAGCCACTAGCCCGCTGTGTGGTGAGCAGTCATGACAATTTCTACTGGCAGCAATTTGAAAACTCCTCTCTCTCTCTCTCTCTCTCTTACACACACACACACACACACACACACACACACACACACACATACTCTCTCCTCTCTTTCCTTCTCATTTGACCTTATGGACTAGGCAAAGTAATTTCTGATGTCCCTGTGTACCAGAGGGACAACAAAGTGAGAGAAGTCGAGAGCATATTCAAGGTCACTAGCTGGTCAGTATATATGTTAGTAACAGCATTTGAGCCCAGGTCTGCCAGAACCAAGAGCCTCCCTCTCCTTCAATGTCCTCAGGACGCTTACTCCAGATGCCACTGTGCAGCATCTGACAGAGCAACAGAGCTGAGCTGATTCATGAACTGATGGCCTCAACTCCCTGTAGCCCCTTCCTGATGGATTGGCTGGCTCTTCTACACCCAGCACCACTGGCCAGAAACCAAAGAGAAGACAAGGAAGCTGGATGGAGGGTGAGGGTGAGTGGGAAGACAGAGCAGAACGAATGAGAGCATCTTAGCATCCATCATCAGGGCCCGTTCATCCTGGACTCTCCCTCCTGCCTGATCTGCCTGGGGACTAACTTCCCATCCAAAAGTCCATCTTGCTGACAACCTGTCAGTCACTCCCCAGGGTGAGCTGCTTCCCAGGCTCCTTCGGCCTCACGGCCTGCTGGGCCCCCAGTAAATGGGTAGCACATAGCCAAGTTCTGACAGGAAGAAGAAACAGCTACTCAGACCCGGGCGACAGACAGACTCACAGCAGCATTACATTGCAGGGATTGGCCATGTCCGCTCTGTTTTTCAAGCCAACTCCTGGGGCTTGAAACCACCCACCCCAAGTTCCCAAAGCTCCTTTCAAAGTCTTACTGGTGCTGTTGGGCTTATGGGATGTGGCTACTGCTCAGAGTTTCTCCTCTGGCTTTGTCCTCACCTCAGGCTGAGTCAGGACCTTCTGGCTTCCCTACTGGGTTGGCGATCTTGGCTGGACATCTGTAGCTACCACATCTCTTGCCCCGTCACATCCTGTTGGCTCCCGCACAATGGCCTTTGGCCAAAAGGAGAGAAAGAGGGACTCAAACCAGTAGGGACAGGGTCATGCTACAGAGAAGGACCCTATTGCGACTAGCTTGTTTCGGCTTGTTCCCAGGAAACTGTCAGATGGCGTTGCTGTGATACTTCCAAGTCAAAGCCTCCCTCCAGAGCCCACTCTGAGCAGAACTCTGCCGGGCTGCCAGTCACAGACATAAATGAGGTAAGGTCCTAGCTCCTTCTAGGTGTGGAGATGAGGGCTCAGCAAACAGACCAGCAGGGCCCAGACTAATAACTGCTCTTGTGAGCCCAGGGAAGAAGGAAGGGTCTAGTGGATGTGGACCCAGAGCTGATTCGGATCACACCTTGCTTTTGTTCTCCAGACTTGTCAGTCGCCATGATAACGTCACTGCTTTCTCAGCATTGGTCTGAGGATTATGGCTGCAGCTGTGAGGGGGACTCCTATAGGGCCCAGGGAAAGCCAGGCAGAGGGAGGACGTTTGGCCGTGAGGACCAGAATCTGACACATTGGCTCCTTCCTGAGAAGCCATCTCTGTCCTCACTTTCCATGTGAAAGCCCATGCCTATCCCTGCCATCGGTCCTTGAGTACCTCTGCGAGTGTAGCCTGTCTCACTGACTGAAGCACCCATGGGGCCTAGTGGATACACATGGAAATCATTAATGAGTGATAAAGAACAGGAGATGGTTTAGGAAGAGAAGAAATAGGGAAATGGTATGCCAAACCCCCACTTACACAGGCATTAGCCATGCTGAGTATTAAGATCAAGTTAGCACAACTCCTTCACCCCATAGGCAACCATATATCATATTCTTTCCATTTTACGGATGAGGAATCGGGGGCTCATAGAGGACCCAGGACTTGGCAGAGTGCGACCTCATGATTTCACAATTCCACCTCCCATTTGTGCATCTGCAAGGCCCTTTCATCCTTCTGGGCTCCTTCCAGTTGGCCTAAGGATATTTGGCCGGAGCCTCAGGACCCAGAGGGCAGCCCCTCCCCACCCACTGGGCTATCCCTAGCCCAGCTGTGCAAACAGACTCCAGCTGGGTTGTTCCAAAGAGGGATAGGGGAGGATGTGGCAGGTCTAACAGGTCAGGGTGAGCTGTGCTTTCCTGAGAATAGCTCCCAGCCCAAGGTAGCCCAGAATAAATCCTTCTGCCAGCTCAGGAGAGGGTCTGAGAGTCTGACCCGGAGCACTGATACTAAAAATGACTCTCTACTCCCAGCTTTACTCCAAGCAAAGCAGGGATCCTGTCTGGTCAGCTCCACACTGATCAGACAACACAAATCTGTGTTTGTGTGTGTGTGTGTGTGTGTGTGTGTGTGTGTGTGTGTGTGTGTCTATGTGTATGTGTATGTGTATGTGTGTATGTGTGTGTCTATGTGTATGTTGTATGTGTCTGTCTCTGTGTGTGTGTGTATGTGTGTGTGTTACCTGAATGTTCTAAATCACAGCAGCTCCCATTACAGCACCTTGCCCATGGAAGTCACTGGCAGGAGAGAATGTTCAGGGACCTGCTGGCTTGTTCCCTCTGCCTGACACCACGCTCTCTCTCCGTCCTTTCCGTGCCCCGGAATCACCCTTCTACACTACTAGTTTCACCATTTCTCTTTTCTTCCCTCCCAATGGGGCCAAATTCAAGTTCAGAACTCTGCAGATATTTTATCCAGAGGGTCTTATCACCAGTTCTGCAGAATTCCCAGGCTGGGAATAATATGCTTGAGGAAGACCACCCTGTCAAGAGCACATGTAGGATACCTACTGCCCAATGCTCACATCAGAACTTCCCAGCATGAGCTTCCTTAGTTTTGAGTGATTTTTTTTTCCCTACAAAGAGCTAGATAATCCCTGTGTCACAACAAATGGCCACAAAGGCTGATGTGTTCACACTAACACAAACACAAGCTGCTACCCATCCAGCCGGCACCATGAGGCGCACGTGCTCCACATCCGGACTTGGCTCTCAGACAAGCCAACACAGTCTTGCACATACCACCCAGGGAGTGGGGGATCCTCCCTGCCCAAGGGCTGACACTAGCATAAAGGGAAGCACAACCTTGTCAGGGGATGCCTCCCCTCCCCAGAGGCTGCTGAAAAACTTTCCACTTGGAGATCAGGCCCTGTGAGTCAGGAAAGCAGTGTGTGTTGGTAGGAGGGGACTTCCCAGCCCAGGAAAATCCACCCCATTCCTATGGATGGGGTGCCAGGAGGCAGCTAGAACCGCACGGATCTTGGAACTCCCCAGGATATTATAAACCACTTCACAGATATTTACTGATCATCTACTATGTGCAAAGACCTTAAGATGAATGAGGCATGATCTATGAAGGAAACAAAGCTTGGAGTCGGAAGACTTCAGACTTTGTTTTCCATGTCTGATAAAGATGTCACAAACATTTCCTCCATCCGGACTGTGCGTGAGACAAGTTCATGTACAGCTCTCTGAACCATAGATGCAATCACAGGGAGCCAGAAATTCTATGTCACAGCTACTCCATCCACTAGCTTATCATAGTGGCCCACCTTATTTCCTGGAGAAATAAGTTAATCCATTTAAATTATTAAAACAGTGCCTGCTACAGAGTAACTAATTAGTAGGTGTTATCTCACAATGGCTATTCTTGTTATAAAATCTGTTTATAAGAACAAAGGAAGCAAATTCAAATAATTTGAATCTCACTGTCTCCTCCTAACATCCCCTTAGTTGTGCATTTTGTTGGTTTAGAATGTTTCTCACAAATAGGTATTGGTTTTAACTGTAGACTAAGAACACTGGGAGGGAAGGGGGAGCGACTGGATCCGGTGTTCCACATTTCCCATGTACAGGCCCCATTTCCCTTTCCAGTTTCATCTTTTTCTCCTCCCTTAAGCAAACACTTCCCTCAGTTACCACAAACAATAACTACTTCTCCACCGCTCACCCCGGCCCCACTGCCTCCGGGTTTTTGTTCATTCTCAAAGCGTTTAATCTCTACTTCTGTGGGCTATGGAATTCCAGCAAGAGTGCCCAGGGGTCCTTCACGGAGACAGATCTAGGGATCCCTGTAATGTAACAGAGATCGGCCAGCTTTCAAGTCAGAGTTCTGGCACCAAAGCCCGGCTCTGCCACTCTGCCCACGTGACCCCAAGTGAGCTCCTTCATTCCCTGAGCCCAAGCGTGCATGGATAAAAAATATGCACGGTGATTCTCATGTGAATTGAGTTAAATGAAAGATTGTCCAGAGCATACACCCCCTTCAAACTTTCAGTTCACACACGCAGATTACATTAGCAGATGCTGCTTCCTTAGTTTTGAATTTTCTTCTGTAACCTTTTCATGAATTTTTTATGCCATTATCTTAACCATACCAAAATTCAATTTTTAAAAACACCAGTCAAGACATCTGGTCATTTTGAATTTCATCTTAAAGTAGTCCATGAAATGACCACTCAGAGCATCTCTAATTCTCAGAAAAGAACCTCTGTATTAGTCAAGGTTCAGAACTGAGAAAATTAAATATATGAGAGTTAAATATATATTAAATAAATTATATACTTAACTCACAATAAAGGCAGTGTCCTACAAAGTAGCCACTTATAGCTGTTCGGTTCTTGAATTGAATGTCTCATAAGACCAAAGGATCCTAGGAAAGCCTCGAGCCTCAATCATTCTGGAAAGCCAAAGAGACTGGCCGTGATGTTGGCAGTAAACTTCAGCCAGGCTGGAGACACTGGGCTGAGGATATCGAGGAATAATAGCAGCAAAGCCGAAGATGCTGGGCTCTGGCATCAGCAGTGAACAGTAGCAGTAGTGGTAGCAGCTGCAGAGAAGGCAGCAATACTTCAGCAGGGACACGCAGCGCTAGTCCAAACAGGGTGAGGGAAGAGTAAGTTCCTCCCCCTTGCACTTTCTTTTAACGAGTCCACCATTGGAAAGGACTACCCACTATGGACAGGTTCTTCCATATAAATTAAACAACCCCCTAAAGACGCGTTCAAGGACTTGCCCTAACCATCCATTCTTCACAACTGTACCTCAAACAGCCTGCAACTGCCAAGTTGATTCTAATTATCGCAACACAATCCTTCAACCCACCTGAAGATTTCAGCTCAATCTTGTCTTCCATCGAAAGCCACATGCTCTCTGTCTTTTAAGGTCTGACCCTGAGTTAAATTACTGTGAGTCCTTTGGGAACAGAAGCTAGGTCTGATTTATTTCAGTCTAAAGAAGCATTTGATAAGTCTTTGAATGGGTCATGGTCCATTCTAGTCCTCTATCCTTATAACCATCCAGTCATCATATATGAATTGAGGATCCTGTATTATATAGAAAATTTCTCTTGGAATCCTTTCCAACCAGTTCTGCCCACCATGGGGTCATCTGCCTTCCCAATTTCCAGGCATCCTTGTCTATTCCCACTCAAGCAGCAGCTTAAACCTCCCTGCAGGTAGAAGTTGGGACTGGTACCCCAGAAGAAACAACGTCCCGTGGTCCACAGCTGGGGGCTTTTAAGTATATCTGGATGGAGCATCAGTTCCTTCCTTCAGGCTTTCAAACTCTAAGGTGCCAAATCTAAGCTTGGCCAGTTGTCAGATAAGGAAGCTAGATTTCATGTGCACAATTTGGTGTGGAAAACGGGAGGATGGGGGAAAAAGGATCTCACTTATCCCCCAAAGAATCCCCTTTTATCTATGAGATCTTTGAAATGGAGGAAGAGAGTTCCCAGACACTAGCAGGCAGAAGGGAGCCTTTCTGTCGCACACAGTCATCATCATTCCTCAGTAGAAGACACTGTTGACCCTAGCAAGTGCTGGGCTCTGAAAAGAAGTCAGTCTCCCCAAAGCTCTAACAACGCTTCTGCCTAAGGGTCCAGCCATGGCATTAGAAGGAGTATACCAGAGTCTTTGCAGATTTCGGTCCTCATTTGGAATCTAACACCTGTATTTGATCTCTAAATATTCTCTTCAATATCCAAGCAAAGGGGTGAGTCTCGAGAATCTGTATGAGTCACACACTGGAGGAGACCACTACCATTCCTGCTTCTGCTCCAGAGGAGACCATTACAGCACTGACTCCATAGGTAGATTATGTTGCCAGCTTCAGAGATGAAACCTATTCCCAGTGTTCCTCCCCCAGAAGTCCCAGTGACCTTTTGTCTCTAGCTGTACTCTTGTCAGAACAGTCCTGGAGAGAGTTGGAGACAATGTTGGGTTCCCAACAATACTCAATTCCTAGAGATTGTTTTCTTATAGAAAGGTCATTCTGGTAGCCCTCAGCAGGAGGCAATGAAGCTGTGTGGGTTGAGCTCAGTACTGTACCTCTCAATGGGAGGCCAGATTGAATGATGGAGCTCGTGATGGCTGTTGGCAACTCAATGGACAGTCATGCTAAATGTTAAAGACTTGATGGGTGGTCATGCTTGATATTGAGGCTCCATAGGAGGTCGTCCTGGATGTTGGAGACTCAATGGGAACGCATGCTCAGTGTTAAAGACTAATGGGAGTTCATACTGGATGTTGAGAGAGGAGAGACCCACGCAGTGGGCCTATGAGGGGGAGCTAAGGACTACTCTACACTAAGAGGCGAGTCTTAATCTTTCTCTTGGGGTAAGAGGGGAAATAAGACCAATGAACATGAGAAAACAGAATATATGAACAGTTTTCCCATGCCCAACCCTTTGCCTCTTCCTACTCCAGTGGGAAGTGCATCTCCTCTCTAGCTCCTCCCTCTCAAAGCATTTATTCTCCTTCACCTGTAAGCTTCACCTTCCTTCATCTGCTTGAGGTCAAGGGTTGTGCTTGGTTCCCTGGAGACTTTCCTATGTTTCCCTGTGCTCTGTCCACAACCTGTATTCCTTTTTTTCTCCCTGAGGTTCAATTTCTGTATGTAAGGGAACCACACAAGACCACTGCGAGACCTCTTAAACCAAAAAATTCTTCCTGATAACCAAGGAGGGCCTTTCCACATTTATTCAGTAGCGTTAATAACCCTGTAGGGAATACCTGAGCCAACCTCAGTCTTATTTCTCTCAGAGCACCTCCCTGCCCATCAACAGCTATTTCCTAGTCCTGGGAACCAAACGAAGAATGCATTCAACTGTGAATTTGGCCAAGTCAAGCCAAGTTACCTTTGCTATTTAAAACCTCTCTCAGCAGAGCATTCGTTACATTGAGATTGGGAAAAAAAGCAAATCCCTTCTCACTTAGGCACCTACTTTGAGGTAGCTCTAAATCTCTCAGGATTAAGGAACCTCCTGTACTAGCATTCTCTTTTCCCCCAAGTCCTCCCCTGAGGCCACTCTGGGCAGATTTGAAATGTCCAGCCCCCTCCCTTGGTGGCCGATAGCTAAGTACCCTTTCTTGAGACACTAAGATGGCTCTCCTGTTTCCCAGAACTGATCTATTGAGAGCATCTGGGTTAGTTGCTTCCACAGAGCTTGAGTTCTGCAGAACAAAGGCCCAGGTTACCCAGGTTAGGTCCCTAGGGAGCTGGTGAGGAACTCCACCAAGATCAGAGTTAACCGAGGTTGAAGGATGAACCTACTGGTCAAGCTTTCGAGTCCTAATGCAGCACACTAGATGAAAAACTTTAGAACTACTTTGGCACAAATGCCAGTTGTTGAAATAAGAAAACAAGGCTCAGAAGTGGCACTAGAATTTTTCAAGTGTCACATGCTTAAGATGAGGTTAGGACTTAGGATAGGTTTCGGCTGGATTTTTTTTTTTGGTCTGTTGTGTGTTTATTTTATTTACTACCTTATAGGTCCTGAGACTGACCTATGACATACAGATACAAATTTATATACACTGGACAAACCCGCATGACTCGCTATGTGCCAGCATAGCTTTTTTTCTCTTCAGTTTTCATGTATGTGTGGTTGCATGTACATAGGCTGGTTATGTGTACATGTATGCATGAATGTGGTGGTCTGGGGGTTGTTATCTACCCCCACTCTTCTACTATACTGTTTTGAGGCTGGGTCCCTCAACCCAGGATCATTGATAGGGCTAGTCTAGTTGGCAAGCTTATTGTAGGTATTCCCATGTTCCTTTCCAGGGCTGGAATTACAGCCAGGCACCTAACACTTTATATGGATCCTAGGGATCCAAACTCCAGTCTTTCTGCTTACAAGGCAAGTGCTTTAACCACTGAGCTATCTCCCCAAACCCAGCTAGGCACTAAGCAGATGTCCAGTATGCTTTCATTTAATCCTTCTAAGACCCCTAAAAGAGACTCTGCTACTCCTAACTTACAAATGAGATTGAAACTCCAGGAGATGAAATAACTTTGCAAGGTCACACAGCTAATAAATTGCTCATTTGGATTTGGACTCAGGACTTCTTAATCTACACTACATTGACCAGTTGGGCATAAAAGAGGTCAAATAACATAGAGTATAGACAGTGGAAGATCCAGGCCACAGAGCAGAGAGGTCATGGGCAACTTAGAGAGTATCAGCTCACACACACCTGCAGAGATGGCCTCGGGGACATCCCGCCACTCAGAGCCCCACTCTGCCCTACACAGAATGATGTAAGACTCCAGGAAATTCATTTACTTGTGACATCCCTGTGAATCGTGCCTCCTAGGACAATACCCTGCAGCAGTGCCCTGGCCTCACCTGTATGAGCAACTGCCAGCCAGGTGGGTGTCACGGCCAGTTACTAGGAACTGTCACATTCCAGGACAAGGACTTCTCAGACCACAGCGGAGGCCTTGCCAGCCCCAGAGGTAATGCGCCCCAGCTGTAGCTGTGGCCCCCACCAACTCTGCACGAGATCATGCCAAGGGCAGCCCGTGGGTCATATGTCTAGACAGCCAGTTTGAGAATGGGGCTCGGCATCTTGGGAGACGTTTCCTGAATTCCTCCCACCTTCGGGAATGGAAACTGAGCTAACAGGGAATTTGTTCTAATTATGGGGAAATAAGGAGAATTGAACAAGAGTTCCTCAAGGCTGAGCTCTTCCGGAGGCTTCTCTGGCACTTTCCCTTTGTTTGGCTCTCCAGTAAGAAATGACACGCACCAACTGTGCCAGCTCCTGCTCGGCACTGGGCCTTTACAGAGAGGGGTAGGCTGGGGCCCTGCCAATGGGCACTGCCTTCCTAAAGAGCCAGTGGACACAAGCCCACAAGTTTACAGGCACCATCCACAGGAAATCTTTGAGAAAGAAGAGCACAAAGGGACACAGGTTCTCCTTAGCCCAGCCTGGAAGCTGGCAAGACTTACAAACATAGAGGCGTTCCCCTTCCCTTCTCCATATCCAGTCCACAATCAGCATTTTCTCTTGGGGCTAACATTCCATTGCACAGATATACCGTGTTCTGCTTAATCCCTTTATCTACCAGTGGCCATTTCTCTTGATTATTGTGAAAGAAAAAAATGGACATGCAATATCTGAGAACGACTTGCCATTCTGAGGCATGTATGCTGGAAAAAAAAAAAGGTAAACCTGCTGAACGGACACTTCTGGTGCCAGATAACACCATCCTGTTCTCTTCAGCGCCGCACTATGTGACGTTCTCTCCAGTCCTACAGCACGTGGGTCTTGAAATAAAACTGAAAGGCTATACAATGAGCTCTTAGGGTTCCTGGACCCCTACTATGGAGATGTTCCCCCAAAGCAATGAAGACAGAGTACCGTAGACTGGGACCAGTCGGAAGGAGGTGCTTAGAAACTCTGAGGAAGGGTGGGAGGGTCCAGAGGATATCACAGCTGCTTTTGGGTGTCCCCCATTGAAGTGGGCAGTGCGAGAATTAGGTAAAGATCGCCAAGAGGAATTCTTGGGAGACCAGCTCTATCTTCCATCCTGTGAGGGAAAAGAAGACTGGTTTTCTACAAGGTAACTCACTGTTTGTGAAGGTTTACTAGTAACTGAACGTCCTCTCACCTGAGGGCTGGAGGGCCCTGGAAGCTGACTGTGAAGCTCTTGAGTCTGTAGAGTCCTGCAAGTTGCACTTTCATGCTTCAAAGATTCTGTGGCTGGACTTCATTTAAGTTCATTTAAAGGAAGAGATTCTGTGCCTCAGCTCACACAGTCCCTACTTCTCTGTGTTGGCAAAGACTTTGCTCAGCCCTGGCAGCAGTAAACGTCATTTCCACTTGCTGGTGAGGATATTATATGACTCTCTGAGTTCCTGTGACTCCCTTCTTCCTTTTCAACTGGAACCAATTCCATGTGCACACAAAGGAAAAGGACTGAGAATGGATTTGGAAAGAGAGTGAAGGTGGCTGGGGAACGCTCCTCTGTAGCCTCAAGGACCTTCGAGTCAATCTCCTCCCCAGCCCTGTCTCCCTCCATCTCAGATTCTTGCCTAGACACAGAGCTAACCTTAGTTCTGCTTCTTCTCTGTGGTCACTCCCTACTCTAGCCATCCTCTCTCCCATACGCCTCTCTCTCTCTCTACAGCCAGCCAAACCGTGGCCCGCCAAGTCAGGACTTCTTCAATTCGATTCTTTCCATCTACAAAATCCTACCTGCCTTCTAAGAAAGTGCACAAAGATCATCTTCTGGTAAACATGGTCTGAGATACTACTTAATGCCATCATTCATAGATGTTTATCGAGTACTCAGTCAGTTTATCAAGTACAGCATCTGTTCTAGGCACCAGAGATCTATCAGTAGAGATAGCTGGCATCTGTGCCATCATTGAGCTTACATAAATAGACAAAGAAACAAATAAACATTACAAGGCACTTGGTGTGAGAATGAGTGCTGCAAAATAACCAAACAGGAGCCACCCTGGGGAATGGTGACAGAGGACCTTTCCAGGTGACATTTGAGCCAAGATCTGAATTTTGACAAGAGCCAGCTGTCGGAGCATCTGAGAGAAAAGTCTTCCAGACAGGTGCAGAGGCAAAAGTCCCTGGATGACTTGATTAGTTCAGGGAAGAAAGCAGCCACTATGGCTGGAACACAGAGAGCAAGCCGGGGAATGGATAGCATGACATTCGGAAGGCAGGCAGGAGAGATGATGTAAACCATGGTAAGGGCTCCAGTGAGAAGCCACTGGAGGGTTTCAAGCACAGAAGTGATACGAGCTGTTTTATGATGTACAACAAATCACCCTGGCTGCTGCATAAAGAAAAGTGTGCAGAGGGAAAAGACTGGAAACAGAGGCTAGCAAAGAACCTGGTGCAATAGAACGGCTAGAAGTGACGGTAGCTTGGCCTGGATAGTAGTATCTGTGCTGAATCAGACCGGGGACATATTTGGGAGGACGATAGACTGGGAACCAACAGAAGACTGGATTAAGAAGGTGCCACTTCCCTGAGTTGTTGACTTATAGAGAGAAGTAAGGAGTCCTGCACATACAGAAAGAGAGAAGAAATAGAGATGAATTGTTGTTGTCCTGTTCTTTTGTGTGTGTGTGTGTGTGTGTTTGACTTGTTTTTAAGATACAAAAGCAGGAAAAGAGGCATTATACTTTGGACAAGATGGCTGTGAATGGCATTTGCTGGTGAATTTTTAAAGATGACAGGTACAGGTGGCCTAGATAAGCATGCAAACTTCTCAAACATCATAGCAAGAGCTTAATGTCTATTGCTTTTCAATGCAGGAGTAGGCAAAGGTGCTAGCGGGCAAGAGTTGCTCCACATATAAGTTACTCAGAAGCCTCAGCATGGAGGTACAGATGTCTTCACCAGAGGTTCACAGGACCTTTGGAGAAGCTGCCTGATATTTGTGCACTATTGGTTCTTCTCTTCTGTTCGGAAGCAAAGTGGAATCTAAGTTGACCACAGAGTTCTGGGATGCCATCTCTCTACAAGTTCTCCAGACATTCAGATCCTAGGGGTAAAAACAGGTGGCCAAAAATTACATGACAATCAACTTATCCACTTTCCCAATCCTTTCAGACTTATCCACAGATGGGACACCCCACCCCACTTACCTGACTACTTTGACCAGACAACATGCAGAAACATTCATCATTTGCGCTCTCCTAAGGCCTTACAGAGAGACTCACACACTCACTCAAGCCATGGCTCAATCTCTAAGAAACTGTTGGACATTTTGCGGTGGCCTCAATGTCCATCTGGAAAGGGAGGATGACTGAACCTAATGATCTAAGGTGTCTTCCAGTTCCGGAGCTGCCTGGCCTGTTTGTCTACCTCCGTTTCTATTCAGAACTCCTTACATCTGTTCCTCGTGGAGGGAACAAAGCCACAGTGTCTGGTTGGAGCTAGTTCTGCATCCAGCTTTAGTCTTGCAGATGGAGAGACCCAGTCAGAACCCACTGCAGGGAGAAGCAGAGCCTTGCTCTACCCTGTATGTTCTGGAAAGCACAAGCTAAGCCCACATTCCCAGCCCACGCACCGAAGCAAGCCGTCCTCCCTTTGAAACATAAGAAAGTAGCAGGAACAGCCATTTACCTGTCACATGGTTTTCATAATTTCCCTGGCACCTTCGCTAATCATCGAAGCGGTTTTCGGCAGGCGGCCGGGCAGACTCCAGGTCTAACATGAACGTGCTGGACGGCAGCTCCCTTGGAGCAACAGAATTGGAGCTGAGATTTTACTGAGCGGGTCCAGCCACAGGGGTCTGCTCATGAATATGTGGGGCCCCTGATGAAATCCAGGAGGCCAACTGAGTCGAGAGAAGGTAAAAGCCGTGATGGCTAGGAAAGTCGAGTCAGCTGTGAGACTAGCTACATGCCGGAAACACCTCCGGTGGCAGGAGGCTGAAGAATCTCCTGGCAGCCGGCAGCTCAGAGCCGACAGCTCAGAGCCGACAGGGAAGCCACGGGCTAACTTTGTCAACACAGTCTCAGAATTAACCTTCTCTGCTCCTTCTCCATGGAGGTGAGTATATGTCTTGCCCAGGGACTAGGGAGGGACACAGAGGTGAGGCATCAACCCAGTCGCTCTGACCCCCAAAATCCAAATTCCAGGCAGCTGAACATTTTAGTTCCAGGAGAGATGGGTAGAGGACTAAGTGGCTTCATAGCACCAAGAGAAAATGCTGAGACTTTGGACCAGACAGAGGTGATGTCAAGTCCTCTTCTTAAGCCTTTGTTTTCTCTTCAGTGAAACTGACACCACCATGCCAATTCTGGTGATGAGGTGGATATTAAATTGGGGACAAATCTTGCCTGGTTTGAGGTGGCATCTCCTGAAATGGTTGTAGGAGATTAGCAAGGGGGGGGGCAGACAGAATCTACAGCACTGCTGCTCCCTTTTCACCACAAACCCCCACCAAGCCAAGGTTGGGGAGCGGCAGACAGAGGCCAGAGCCCCACACACTTTGGATCCCAGTGTCTATCCAGTCTCCTGGGGGCATCAGGACCGCAGACTTCCCAGGGCAGCCAGAGAGGCTCGGCCTAGTGAATTTCCACAAGCCCGGAGGGCCCCACTCTGAGGCTCACACCTAGAAGAACTTGAGCTCTTGGCCAAGTTCAGGCTGTGGGAGGGAAAGGCAAGTGCTGCGTTGGCTGGATGTGGTGGGGAAACGGGCCTCCAGGGTGGAAAAGGAAAATAAAGAAAAAGCCTCTTGCTGGAGCTTGTCACAGAGAAATGCTCTCAAAACCTCCCCGTTCCTCGCCCTGGCCTGAGCTGGGGAACTTGAGTTTCAAAATCAGGCTTCCTCCAGGCAGGCGGCTTGGATGGTTCCATATGAGTCCCGATTCCCCCAACACTGAGACACGGAGTATAGTCTCACCCTCATGTGGGGTACTTGCAATTCGGTCTGCTTTGTGGGGCTTTGCGTGGGATGCTTCGATTGTAAGCTTCTGCCAAGGAAGCCAAACGGGAAGGAGAAACTTCTTCAGTTATTGAGCACCTACTGTATAATTCAGCCCATGTTTGATAATTCTCATATGTACTCTCACATAAACCTTGCAGCAGTTCTCCAAGGTAAGGACCGCTGTCTCCACTATACAGGCAACAGGCATGTAAGTCCCAGAATTACAACTCCAGCCTGTCATGTTGAGGCTTTCCAATGCCATCTGTCCGTCAAGTCTCAAACCCTGTATGTCACAGCAAGATTGAACTGGTGAGATGGCTCAGCCGGTAAAAGTGCCCATGTGCATGCGTGGGGACCTCGGTTCTATCCTCAGAATCCACATGTTGAAAAGAAAAAAAATTCCTAAAGTTGTCCTCTGGGATGTGAGGACAGATGTGACATCTATCACTCCATTGATCACCAGGGTTGAGTCAGCTGATCTGAGTTGTTTAGTGGGTGTCCCCTCCCTCCCTCACTGTTCTATGTGTGTTCCTCCCAGAGCTGCATGCTCGGTCAAAGAAGATGAGCTTCCCTGAATAGACGATGACCATTCTTCAATCAAGGCTATAAGAATAGATGCCCAAACAAGCTCTCCAAAGCTGTCCTCTGACCTCCACCTGCTTTCTGTGCACACATGCGCTTACTATTTTGTTCTACCTCCCCCTCTCTCAAAGCCAGGTCCTCTATGGGAAAAAGAGTACTATGGTGAAACGCTTTGAGCTAATGTTCTTTGTTAAGAATTCTGGTGTGGGGCTGGAGAGGTGGCTCAGGGGTTAAGCCTCTGCCTTGCAGGCGGAAGGTCCTGAGTTCGGATCCCAGATCCCACGTATAGACACCAGACAGAAGTGGGGGCGGCCTGCGCTTCTGGTCCTGGTAGGGTGGAGCCTGTGAATCCCGGGGCAGAGTAAACAAGGAGGTGGAGGCGTCCATGTGGTTCCTGAATTCGTTCGTGGTTCTACACACACACAGACACATATACACACGTGCGCACATACATGCTAATTAAAAATTAATTAAATTAAATTAATTAATTAAAAAAAGAATTCTGGTGTGTCCTAAGGTTCTGAAAAGTCCTTCAGAGAAGATATCTGGCTTATTGTCCATAAACTAACATAACTGAAGGACCTCACTCATCTGGCAGTTTCTAGTATTCCCCCAAAGCCCATGGGGGATTGCACCATCTCTAAAAAGAAGAACAAAATGGTGGTGTTCAGGGACAAGCTATCCAAGGCACTTCAAGTGTCTAGCTAAGTTCCATATGACTAAGAAGTAGAAAAATAAAGGTATATGGGGTAGTGGACCAGAGGAAAGTCTCAGAGTGGAAGCAAGCATAATTGAAGGCCAAGTTGCAGCAGCAACGGTCGAGCTGCAACCCAACATGAGCTGTGAACATCTTTCGTGACCACAAAAGCTTGTCTTCGAGGCCAGAAGCACAGTATGACTCTGAGTCATGCTGCTGGTGAAACAGCCAGTGTGATGTGCCCGCAACCTCAGCAAACAGCACAGCAGGGGGCCTTATGGAGGCATCAGCTAGATCCCGGTGGAAGGCCAACCAGTGCTCTTCAAACACAGGCAATCTCCCGTCACCCTCCCTGGCCCTTCTCTGTGTATCTGTCTGACCAGTGCTGTGAAGGGTCTGTGGTCAAGAAACCTCTCCTTTGTTTTTTATGTATTCTACACTGACCTCACACTTTGCATAGAGCCAAGGCCTACTTTGAACTTCTGATCCAGTTCTCTCCATCTCCCATGTGCTGGGTGTGCCCCACTACACCTGGTGTATGTGTTGAGAATCTAGTTCCAGAGCTTCTGTGTGTGCTAAGCAAGCACTCCACCTTCAGGGTATCCCCATCCATTTCGACACCCAAAAAAGATGCTGGAGACAAGATACTGATGTCTCAAGACTTGAAGTTCAGTACCAACGTTAAGCAAAGAATGGTCCTGCCAAATTCTTCTCAGGACTGTGCACCTGTGGAGTATAAAATACTGTCAGGTGCTATGCAGGGACAAAAACTGGTGTGATCAATGTGGGCAACCAGATGGACAGCGCCTGGACGTGGTCCTGTAAGACGTCAGTAAGTGAGAGAGACAGGGTGAGGTATTGACTGCTAGGGACAAGATTAGCATCTTCAAGCAGTAGCTCTCAAGGAGCACTCCTTGAGGCATCTACAGCAGCGATTTTCAGAGTGTGGTCCCCAAGCTCACAGCCGCTGCAATCACCTGACAGCAAGGTTTGGAATGTAAATTCTTGTACCTTACCTTCCCAGAGCAAGTGACTCAGAGATTCAGGGTAAAGCCAGGATAAGAATGTGCATGTGTATCAGAAGGCACTTATGTACGCCTGTGGAGGCCAAAGTGTAACTTCGGGAATCATCCTGGATTGCTGTACCTCCTTTTTGTTGTACTCTGGGATTTCCTAGACTCCACCTTCCAGGGTCAGAAACGCAGTCCACCACCATTCCCACCCGGAGTTTTTATGAGGAATCCAGGATCTGAACTCAGTTCCTTCTGCTTGCAAGGAAGAAACGTAACCCCTGAGGCATCTCTCCAACCTCCAGGCCAAGAATTTTTATAAAGCCTTGAGATGATTCTGAAGCACATGGAAGTTGGAGAACCACTGGCTTGCATTCCTCTTGTAATAATGACTCCTCATGAGAAATAATGTTACTATCATTTGCTGTGGACACCTTTTTTTTTAATTTTTTTAATTTATTTTATTCAATTGTGTGTGTGTGTGTGTGTGTGTGTGTGTAGAACCACGGACGAATTCGGGAACCACCATGGACCGCCTCCACCTGCCCCAGGAATCACAGGCTCCGCCCTACCAGGCTGCCCCCGCTTCTGCCTGGCGTCTATACGTGGGGTCTAGGATCAGAACTTGGGACCTTCTGCCTGCAAGGCAGAGGCTTAACCCCTGAGCTACCTCTCCAGCCCCTGTGGGCACCTCTTAAGAGAGGATTCAATAGGTGAAACTGCACAGCTGGAGGCCAACCCAGCTGGAATTCCAGGAAGCAGCTGTTCTGCTGGTTCATCTGGGTATAGGGAGGTGCTTCTCGGCAGCAGGACTGAGTGTAGTGCCCAGGGTACTCAGAGAGTTGCCTGCCTTGGCCTAGAGACGGGCCTTAATTGGCTCATTAATAGCTGTGATTAGCAAGACAGGAGAAGCCTTTAACTTTGAAGTCCCTGGCTGTGCTAGAAGCTCATGCAGGGGGCTTGCTGTGGCTAATTAGAGCTGAGCCATGTTTCCTGTCAAGGGCCGGCAGTGTTAATGGCTTCAAGCGAGAAAAATTAAGCTTCAATTTCCATTCAGAGGTAATGGATAGAATCAGCAGAGTGAAGATGAGAAGGTGCCGTTTAAAGGGGCAGACAGCGCCCCTGGGTTGGAAGCAGAGCTCTGAGTCTTTCTAAAGTGGCTGAGGAGGTACTACTGGCCTTGGGGTGTCATGGGATAGGGGACGGGCTCAGATTCCCACAAGGGCAGTCCTGGGACTGACATCATTCCTGCTGTTCCTGTGATTCTGACCCTTTCAGCTTCTAGCCTCAGATGGCACCTGCTCAGGAGAGAGTGAGTGGTAAGTGCTGAGGGTAGCTGACAGTCCTGGCAGCAGTGGGCCTTAGAAACTGTGGAGGTTCTGGTTCCAAAAGCCTGACTTTGCACCACTTTACCAGCCACCTTTCCTCCAAAACAACCTGATGGCCAGACTCAGGGCTGAACACTTTGCACTATCTCCGTAGGGGCTGGTGATCTACAAAAGATGCTCAAGGCACAGGTAACTTTGCTAACTGACATGTATCTAAGCAATGGCTACACCCACTTACAAATGACTTGAAGTCCCTTGTTTTTAGTCACTCAGGTAGGCCATACCCCTTTAAGCCTTGAACCTCCTTTTGGGGAACTCAGGTTATTTCTAGATGAGAATGCTATGTTGCACCTGACCCTCTTTGGGGCAGACACCTTATCCTTTCTTATTCTTCTCAGCTGCCCCCACTCTATACAAGGGAGGTGGCTACAGACAGAACCTTTCCTGAGAACACATTTTTGTGGCTGGAGGAAAAGGTCAAGCTAGGCTCACCATATAGATATAAAGACAATGGTGATACTTCTTAATCAGAAATCAGGACAAGTGTCTGCTCTGAATGTGGCCTTTTCTAATTTAACAGACTAGTTCCTGTGAACTAGCAATGAAAAGAAAGTTTGAATGAATAGGAATCATCTTCAGTTAAAATAATGTCACATTAAATAAATACAAAAATCAGCCAATAGTTGATCTATTGGCTCAAATAAAGCCCGGGTAGTTTAAATAACTATCCCCAGGATACCCAGCAGGTGGCAAATGGGAATGACTTTGTAGATTTACATAGTTAAACCTTTTTTTTTTCTTTTCTGCAAAGCCTAAGGCAAATGCCCCCTCCTCCTGGGAGCTGTTCCACTACTCCCAATTCTAAACTTCCTTTCTCTGGAAATGCCTTTAACACCCCAGTTCTCTGCTATTCTCTTTCTAATGGCTTGTTTCAGAGTTGGATACAGATTAGCCCATCCTCCATCACTGCCAGCTCTGAGATTCTAAAAATATATAGGAGCAAGTTGAGTCATCTGGCCTTCCTAAAGGTCCACTGCAGGCAACAGGGATAAATCAGGGTCTGCCCATGACCATTCTCACTGGTAACCCCTGAAGCATTTTTTGAACTAGAATTCATCTCTCCATCCACCCATCCATCCATCCACCCATCCATCCACCCCCCACCCACCCATCCATCCATGGGTCTATGTTTTTCTCATAGCCTTCATGTCCAGCTGACAATCATGGGTCTCCATTTCTGCCTTCCAGAGCTGGGAAGTATGTCAAAGTCTACCTTGATTTTGTCTCCAAGTCAACACAAGGAACATTGTCAAAGAGACCCATAGAAGGGACCATGGAAACACCAGATGATTGGGGGGAAAAAAAGCAAAGAACTTGCATCTAACAGTTGCTTCCGAAATGTCGTTCCCTTGGCAAAAGTGTAACCATGTATGTATCTCTGTATTCTTCAGACCCTTTCCTAGCAGCTTCAATCAAATCACAAGGCCTTTCTGACATTAGTTCTCTTAGGTCACATGGGAAAGACAAAGCTAATGATAAAACTAAGATGATCATGCCAGGAACACTGTCTGGACAGAAGGAGCTGGGTCAAAGGACTGCAGTCACCCTTGTCCTCTCCACCTGGATGGGATGCAAAGAGCTTCTCCAGCTCCAAGCCTGTTCAGCAGCTCACAGCTGGTATTAGAGGTTCCTCTTTAGCATTCACAACAATTCACAGAGAAGCCCTATCCACTCTGTAAACTCCCTCCCACAAATGGGGTGATAATAGCAATGCTACCTTTCAAGGTATACCTGATATGCTGAGCACAATGATATGCCCAATGGGATGAGGCTTTGAGAATCACTGGGGGGAGCTGAGAGTGGCATCTTGCCATCACGATTTCCATAAAGACAGAAAACGATGTTGTAAATGGAAGGAAAACAGACCAGGCTGTGCTCAGGGTGAAACTCACTTCCTGGAGCATTTTCTCCGTGCCAAGCCCTGGGATGGGAGACACATGACCTCACGTTACTTCATTAATTTCCATACCCAATATTCGGAGTGCAGATTAACCCCATGAAATCCACAGAGAAATTGAAACCGGAGAGACTCAAGGAGGTCAACCTGTGTGTGCTGCAGTGGTCTCAAATGTCCATGCCTAGCCAGGCTCCAAACCCAGGACATCCTGATTTCACGCATGCCTCTTCTGACCCCTAGACACCCATTAGACCCCCATCTCACCCATTTCCTTGCTCTCTTTCCTTAAGCAAGTCCTTTCTGCTGTGTCAGCAGACTTCCTCAACGTGTTTCTCTCAGCCCAATGTACTCGGTTCAGTGTCCACCTTTCTGCACGACCACTTGGTACTTCACCACCATTCCTTGTTACACTTGGCACCTGCTCAGTTGCAGGCAATGAAGCGTGCCTCTTATAAGGAATGATTACAGAACCCTTGTTCCTCCTTTGAGAAACTGGGATTCCTTGAGATACCGAACCTGTATTTTCTTCACTCCATGCGCCTGTAGAGGACTTAGCCACACGACCCAGAGTGCACAGTAGTTGGTAGAAGCCTTGAGACTCCTAAATGCTGAGTGAATATATTGGGGGGTTAGATGAGCTCATGCCTACCAGTCAGAGGCTGGAAGATTGATATCATTTTTACAAATCACTTCAACATTTTCTGGCTTCAGCTGAACAAATTCTAGCGCAAACCTGCTTTTTTGGACAAGATAGACCATGACAGGTTCCCTCTCACCCATCTGTCCATGTGTGACCCAGTCATTTGGAAAACCTTCCCCTCCTGGAAGGCCTCAAGGGAATTTAAACCAAGATTCAGGTCTCACACAGCTTTTGGTCACAGGAAGAGCTTTTTCTTACTTCCTCCAAGTCAGGTGACATGCCATTGCATCAAGAAACTTCTTAAGACCTGTCTCTGAGAATGTTCCAGGCAGAAAATAAAAGCAAATGATGTTCCAGGCAGAAAATAAAAGCGAATTTACACACACACACACACACACACACACACACACACACACACACACAATTAAAGGAACACAATACTTCCAGAGACCACTGGCCACTGCCTTTTTGCTCTTCAGATGGACAGAGGGCTCTGCCTCTTCCCCACCTCTCACCCCTTGCCTGCCAAGGGAACGGCTGGACTTCCTCTTAACAAGAACCATGATTTATGTTGGCTGGGCCCAATTAGCGCCAAGCTCTCTGGGGCCGCCAAGTGCCCCGCCGGCCAGCAGCTGAGGCCTGTCTGGCAGGACATATTTGGATGATGAAGCCATGCTGCGTGTTAAACTCAGCCTAGGAAAGAGCAACTCACTTCGGATGCCCACCCTAAGCTGCCAGGCTTGGCTCCTGCCCATGAGTTGGGCAACAGAGATGGCTGGCAGAGGAAGGGGCCGTGCTTCCTTGGCAAGAGGATGGGGTGAAGCTGGTCCAGAACAGCACCACCCCAGGGCAGTGTGCCCTCCTTGGGCTTGGCTGGGTCCGGCAAATTCAGGCAGCCAGCGAGCTCTGACCCAAGAGATCTGGACAGAGCCCAGCTCCACCCCCTGTGCCTTCTGAGAAGCCCTTCCTACATCTCTGCTTATTACCTGCACAGGTGAGAGCATTTCCTCCCTTGCTTCAGAAAATACATAGGAATGAGTTGAAGGCCTGGGTTTCCTCCCCCATGAAATGGAACAGTGTGAGTTTTCTCTTCCAGAGCTGGTGTGAGGAGTTTATGTGAAGACAGATACACAACGGGTGGCTTGGAAAGGGGAACTAAGTCAGTCCTTACCCATCCCCTTCATATGCATTGGTGGGACAAATCTCCTCCCTGGCTTTTTGTTTATTTAACATGCCTTCTTCCTACCGACTAGTATATAAATGAAGATTGGAAACGGAAGCTCAGAAAGTTTGTTATATATGTTGATGTGACTAGGAATTAGTACATGTGGACTCTAAATTTTGATCTGACCATAGAGTTCATGTTCTAAGACACCATTATCCACACAGCACACACTGGCTTCCAGAGCCTGCTATAGTGGTGGGTGTGCAGCTTAGAGGTGTCCCAGAAAAAACAAACACATAGACACTGTCCCCCACTCAGCCTGTTACTCTGATGCCAGAACTTCTGTCAAGCTCAGTCTTCCAGAAAAGACTGAAACAGAAGACTAGGAAAGGTAGTTCTGTGCCCCCAAAGAGTCCAGCACAGACCCTGAAGAGAAGAGCTCCAGGCTCCATCCACACATCCCCTGGGAATATCCTCACCCTACCTGGAGACACACTCCCGTTAGTCTGCCCTCAATTCTACCTGCTAGAAGGGTGAGGTTTGAACTAGGAGAAGTTACAAAGGGTCTTTAATTCCAATCTATCCACTGGCTTCCTACAAGACTAGTCAAATACTTACAATCTTTGGGGTCTGAGTGTCCTTTTTGGAAAAGGGAAGTGCCATGAGTCCTTCAGCATGGGCGTCTTTCTCACACAAGGTTCTTATGAACCTTTGGGCATAAAACAACTGCCTTTTTTTGACTCTCTCTCTTTCTCTCTCTCTCTCGCAAAGAAAGAAAATAAAAAGCATACAATTCCTCCATCGTGTATTGTCTCTGAGCTACCCAGCTGGGAGATAAAGAATGCAAGGAAGATGGCCGCGGCACCCAGCTAAATGTGTGGCTCTTCATCCTCACTTGGAGGAAGACAAAAGAAAGTCCATGTCAAGCCCTGTGAACCAGACAGCTTGCAATTCCAGAGAAATAAACATACTTCAGTGTGAGGGAGGAGACAATGGAAGCTAACATGCTTGGAATGACTTGAGAGAGACATTTGGATGTGCAAGGCATAGTGTTCATTCATCTTGGGAAGCTGTGAGCTTCTAAAACCCAAATCTGGACTAGAAAATAAATAAATCTGCCCATGAAATGTTGTAAACATTGTAGCCTCAAAACTGCCACCATCCCCTACTATATATAGTCTTTCCCTCTAAGGAGATAGAACACAGTCATCTAATTACTTTTAGTCTGTTATGTCCCCTCCACCCTCATGCTGAGTGTGCAGAGGGTCCTCAGTAGACTTTCTCTGTAGGCTCCAAGCCTTCACTGATCATGGACCTCAAGGAGACTCCCTGAAAACACAGTTACCAGGAGCCTAGCCCTGCTCTAAGGAGGTGTCCACCATGGTTCAGCTCATTATGTGTAGCCCATGGATTCCAGGAAGAACAGTCAACTCAGATGTGATTCATCCCAGTCACAGACCCTCCGGGTGTGACCTCAGATAAGAATGTGGTGGAATGTATGAACATCCAGAGCAAGGACATCAAGAAACACCCTGACCCAATCAACTTATAAAGGAATCCATGTCTGTTTATTAATCAGCAGATGGTATCTTTCTGATCTTCCAGCTGCTGGGTGTGGGGAGCCCAGAGAAACTGGGACAGAAGGAAGAGATATGTGAGACTGCAATGAACACTAGTTTACAAAGAGTTAGTCACCGAGTGGGAAGAAAAAGGTCAAAGATGGAAGACAAATTTAACCCTTGAGATTATCAAGAATAACACTATGGTTTTTCTAGTTTTATAGAAAGTTATTACTTTCCCAGAACTTCACTCTCACAGCTATCAGCTTCATGCCTATTTTATGGACAGGTAAACTGAGGCATTTAAGGATAATACTGGTGAGTTGTTCCAATATTTCCTTAATAAAAATATTAAAAGACAGTGTCACACTTTTGAAATGACTGAAGGTCATAACTTTGACCAGTTTCTTTTTTTTCCTAAAGGGAAGATAATGTTAGAAGTATCCTGAAAGATGAATCATGAGTCATTAATTAAACCTCCTTCTAAACTAACTTCATAGAAGATAAAAAACCATCTGCCCTATAACTACGTTGGGTCTAGCTTCCTCTGAAAGATTTGCCCCTTGTCATACTATCTTAATGTGGCTTAGTCCCTCAGATTCTATCCCAAGTCACCTCTTTTACTTTATACCCTCTTTCTAAGTGATCTCATTTTACATGGTGACCCCAAGGAGTATCTCAGTCACACATCTCCAGCATGAACTCTTCTCCAAAGATCTGGGGTTGTATGCTGTACTGTGTGCATTTTGATCTGAGCTTTCCATAGTCATCTACATAGGCACAACCCTTTCCCCTCCTCCAGAGAACATTGTTGTTTCTTTAACCTCAAATATAGAGGAAGAAAAGAAAGAGGGAGAGGAGAGGAAAGGAGCGGGGAGAAAAGACAAGAGAGAATTAAAATGCATGGCTCTGGAGATCCCTGAGTGATTGTCTTGCTCAATTTTCTTTCTGAAAATGGGCACACTGGCCCAACTGGAACTCCGGACCCCTAATATCTGGGAGGATCTGCATAAGATCAGTCAGACAGCATGGAGGAGTGACATAGGGGAGAAAGTTGTCCAGTTGTCCTTGACTTCAGAGCACCCACCTCAATGTGTGGTCATGTAGTGTCTGTTTGGTATCTCTCTGTCATTACTGTGGGATGTCTATCTGTGCAAAATAAATTCTGTGAGTCTAGCGATTATGCTATGTTCACTGTAGTATCCATACCCCCCAACATGGGAACTGTACATAAAAGGCACACAGTACATATTTATGCCTTTCATGATAGTCACAACATAGAAATTAATTCACCAAGAGCAGAATATAATTGTGATCTGTGTATGGAAGGGCCACCCAGAAGGGGTACTGAAGGTTTGGTTCTACGAGATGAAGCTGATCATTGAAAGATAATGGGCTCATGAGCGCACCAACTTCATCTCAGGGTTAATCCATAGTTCGTGGAGTATGTCTTTGAAGGGAACGCAGGTTACACTGGCATTCTCAGTTTGCTCATTCAGCTCCTTTCTCCACCCTTCTCTCTAAAACATTCCCAGAGGCTGATCTTCCTGCTTTGCAACAAACACACTCACTTGCTCTGCTTAGTCTGGTTGAGTTTACAACAAAGGTAACTGGAGGGAGGCTGGCGAGAAAAGGAGAGAGGGCAGTTATGCCCTATCTCTCTCCTTCCAGGCACAGGTTTTCCCTGTTCTAGAAATCAGAACA
Source organism: Typhlomys cinereus (assembly GCA_023101885.1). NCBI lineage: Eukaryota > Metazoa > Chordata > Mammalia > Rodentia > Platacanthomyidae > Typhlomys > Typhlomys cinereus. Next base: position 742,137 of record JALPQD010000008.1, on the reverse strand, counting down.
CCAACTAAAGCTTCCTCTGGGTTGACAGTTACTTCTTCTCCTTTCCCATTCAGGCCCAGTAGGTGGGGGCTGGAGGGACTCCAAGAACTTTCCCACTTTGGGTCCTGAGTGCCCACTCCATGTTTTTAGTCTGTCAGTCCCTCATAAGCTTCCTTTGGACTTAGATTCTGTTTCTTGCCGGGACACTCACAGACACATGTGAAAAAGAATTTAATGTACAGTAAACACCTGACAAACCAATTCAATGCTGAATGAGTGCTAAATATATATTTTTTTAAATTAATTTTTTGTGTGTGAGTGTATCTGTGTGTGTGAATGTGTGAGTGGGTGTGTGTGAGTGTGTGTGTGAGTGGGTGTGTGTGTGTGTATGTCAGAGGGCACTGTGTGTCCCTGTGGAGAATCAAGGGTGACTTTGGGAGTCATCCTGGATTGCTTCCATCTGCTTTTTGCTTTTCTCTGGGATCATTCAGGCTCTGTCCACCAGGGCCAGAAGAGTAGGCCGCCACTGTTTCTTCCCACATTTTACATGGGACCTGAGATCTGAACTCTTCTGCTTGTGAGGCAGAGTCTTAATCCCTGAGCCATCTCTCCAGCCCAAGTGTTAAGTATATTGTATTGAGGAAATATAGATAATTGAACAAAGAAGCATGAAACTTGATCGCTTCCTTAATATCATATGCAAATATTGTTTTGCATTGATTAAATATACATATGAAAGGAAAATATTCATGGAAGACTAGATGTAATAAATTGGAATTACTAAGATGTAATAAAAGAATATCTTTATAACTTAGATACAGGGAAGAATTTCTCATATTAAGGTAAGAAAATGAATTAGATTTTATTAAGAAGAAGCAAAGAACACCTACAAATCAGCAAGAATAGCTGAAAGCTCATGGGAAAAGTAAGCAGAGAATATGTACATATAGAAGCAATTTAAAGACAAACCACAAGGAGAGAAAAATCATAGGGAAGTTACTCAAAATTATTAGCAATCAGAGAAATGTAAGTGAAACCACAATGAGATATTGCCTCAGGTAATTTACATCAACAAAAATTAGAAAGCCAAGTGTGCAAGCTTGAGTTCAATCCCTCGAGCCCACAAGGAGGCAGTAGAGGAGAGCGCCAACTCCAGAAAGTTGCTCTCTGACCATGGATGCTGGGGGCATGTAGAGGCCCACGTTCACAAACATGCATAATACACATGTGCATATATATACAATAAATAAATGAAAATTAACTAGAAAGCTTGATAATGATGTGACTTGCAGGGATATGGCAGAGATGTGGAAATTTTCAGGATGGCAGGAAGATGGGGTAGTGCAACCATTTGTAAAACATTCCTTATCCCTTAGTTAAATCAAGCATATACATGCACTATATAGCTCAGCTACAGAACTCCTGGATATACCCTATCTAGGAATGGTAATTCAAGTTATAGGAGAAGACGTACACGGATATTCATTACAATAGTATGTGTGTGTGTGTGTGTGTGTGTGTGTGTGTGTGTGTGCGCGCGCACATGCGCGCGCTCGTGTAAAAGAGAGTTTCAGGAAACCAGAACAATCATCACTCAGAGGGTAGACAGGTAAAGTATGTAGGATAAGACTGATGAATTTTTTTTACACAATGATGAGAAGCATAAATTGATTTTTAAAAATATACTTTTAGAAAAAAATAAGAACAGAATCAGAAAATTTTTATATAATAATTTCTATAAATTAAAAATATATACAAGAGCAATATATGTTGGTAAGGACATATACAAATAAAAAATATATTTCATCATTTCTCATGGGGAAAAGAGAGTGAGAGAATCATGAGGTTAAAGAAAAATTGTTGGGCCTTTCATATGCACAGATCTGAGACAAAAAGTTTAACGAACTCAAAGTTTATCTGATTTATACGGTAATTAAGGTCAATCTAGGCAATTTAGTTAGTATCTGGTTCAAAATAAAAAGTAAAAATAGGGTTGGAGTGTAGTTATTGTTCAGTGGTAAAGCATGTTCAAAGTCCTAGAGCATTTAATCTTGAGTACAGGGATGAGAAAAATAGATGATAGATAGATAGATAGATGATAGACAGACAGACAGACAGACAGACAGACAGACAGACAGACAGACAGACAGATAGATAGATAGATAGATAGATAGATAGATAGATAGATAGATAATAGACAGACTTTTACCACTGTTCTGGTCATGTATACTCTAGATCATGAAGTAACTATTTTAAAAGAAAGGAAAAGGAAGAAGAACAATGAGGTAGTGCATCCCAATAATAGGAATTAATGAATTAATCTGAGAGATCAAAACAAACAGAACAATCAGAAATGGTTATCAAAATAGTAGATTTAAACCCAACTGTATCCATAATCATATTAAATGTAAACAAAAGTGCAAAAACCCAAATTGGAATAAGAGAGCAAACTGAACTACAAATACATAGTGCCTTATATATTTATATAGTGCCTTATAGTCCCTACCAAAAGCTCCACTTAAAACATAAAGGCACAGAAAAAGTACAAGCAAGGGATAGAAAAAATATGACATATAGACACTCATCTAAAGTAGGAAGTGGAGTTATTAATATCAAACAAATAGACTTCAGAGAAAATCTATCACCTTAATTAAAGAGGTTCTTTCATGAAAATAAAAGGGTTAATCCCTCAAGAGGACCCAACCAATAGAATGGAGTGTCTAAGTACATGAATCAAAAACTGACAGAGGTGAAAGGAAAAACAGACGTCTCCAAAATGGTGTCTGAAGGCTTCAACACCCCCTTCCCCGAACTGGAAGAACAGACTATGTGACTGACGATCAGGACAACCTAAAAGCATCACAATGTACTCGCTGTGACACTCACAAATGATTCTACCAAGCAATGATGAACATTCTTCTTACGGGCCCACAGAGCATTATTTAGATACATCTTATTCTGTGACATACGATAATTTTGGAATTAATTTAAAAGGATTGAAATCATATAAAGAATGTGCTCTCACCACAAAAGAATTGGATTAGGCTTACTGGCAGAAATGCATGTGGAAAATACCTAATAAGTTGAAAATGAAGCAATATTTCTAAATGAACCAATTGCAAGAAAAATGATAAGCTATTTGAAACTGAATGGAAATGGAAATGCAACATATATGAAATTGCAAAATGGAAATGAAACAAAAATATATAAAATGAAATGTTTATTTTAGAAGGGTTAAAAAATCCATTGCCTGAGTTTATTATACCTTAAGAAATGTGAACACAGACAGGAGACAGAGCTCAGCAGAAAAGCATGGGCTTAATATGTGCAAAGGTCCTGGATTTAATACATACTGCCCCCCCCACATGCACACACACACACACACAGAGAGAGAAAGAGAGAGAGGGGGGAGAATGAAAAGTGAAGACTAAAATCAAGAACTGTACACAAAATAAATACAGAATAATGTAAATATAGAATATAGAAAACATAAAAATGATGGAAAATATCAATAAAATCTAAAGCTGGTTATTTGAGAGAATCAAGAAAAATGATCCATTTTCTAACTCTCCTGATCAGGAAAAAAGAAAAAAGAAAAGACTGAAATTATTATTAACAAGAATGAAAGAAGAAACATTTCTTCTCACATGTAGAAAAAATAGCAATTTAGAAAATTCAATTTTATTTTACATACTTTTAAAGAACGATTATCTATTGATAATCTAAGATTCTGTTTAATAGCACACCAAACATATGAACTAATTACAAATAAAAAAGACAATTTTTATTAACTGTGCCAATATGTACTAGAAAGTACTGCTGAAAGAAAGTATAGAAAACCTTTGAACCTTGACTCAATAGTGTCAAGATGAGTGTTCTCGCTAATTAATAAAGAGACATCTTGTAATTTCAAACAAAATCTCAAGACTCTTTTTTTAAATAGAATTTGACAAGCTGATTCCAAAATTTGTATGAAAACAGACAAAACTTAAAAGGAAGAACAAGATTGGAATATATGCTACCCAATTTCCTGACTACACATAAAGCTATAAAGGATAGTGTGAAGTTGCTGTAAATATAGATATGCATGCATATGAGACAAAATAAAGTCCCCAAATAAACTCATGCCTATCTGATGAAATGATTTCTCATAAAGTTGCCAAGATTTGTTGTTCAAAAAACATTATTAAGGAGCTGGGAAGAGGCCTCAGTGGATAAAATGTTTGCCATGAAACTGTAAGGATCTGAGTTTGGATCCCCAGAACTCACATAATAGTTCCACAGGCATTGTGGCTACTGGCAATCTCGACACATGAAAAACAGAGATAATAGATTCCCAGGGCAAGCTGGCTGGTTAGATTGAGTTCAAGGGCAAGACCCTACCTCAATAAATGAAGTATGGAACAATCAAAGAAAACACCCAAAACCAGCTTGGGGGGTCTCCATACATGAAAACACACACACAGACACACACACACACACACACACACACACACACACACACAGATGCTATTAAGAAAATGAAAATACAAGCTGAGTACTAAAAGAAGATGTTTATAAAATCGTATTTGGCAAACTTGTGAACAGAATGAGGAACGATCCCAATTCAGTAATAAAGAGCCAACAAGCCTGATGCAAACCAGCAGAAGACTTGAACAAAGGCTCCATTAAAGAAGACACAGGATGGCAAGTAAGCACAGGAAAAGATGTCCAATGTCATTAGTCATTAGACACATGTAAATTAGCGGCACAATAAGACACCACTTCACACTCAGCAGGGTGGTGTAATTATAATTACGAAAAAGCTGGCAAGGACAAGGTTTGTGAGGTGGTGAGCAAGCAGACCGCTCACTCGCTGTTAAATGTCTGAAACAGAATAAGCACTCCCAATATACTACCCATTAGTGATAGCAGCGACTCACAGCATCACTTATGAATGTGAGCTGTGCACCACACTGCATGGAGGGCCCTGATATCTTCCCTACCCTCAGGAAGTTTGTGTAACCACGCTCCTCCACCCCCACTCCTGCCATTCTTTGAATTAATTCTTTGAAGGACCCGTGTGTCTCTGGCTCTGTGTTAATGTTTATGTTGTAGCTAGAAACTGTGATTATTCCAGTTGCAACATAATGGGAATGTCTTGAGGAAGTAATGACATTAGATAGATTAGAATGAGGGCTGCTGACTTGAGAAGGGAGGAAAAGAGAAGAGAATGTTGAGAACCATAGGCGGATAAAGAAAAAGATTCAGAGGTTAAAAAGCAGAAAGAAAGAGAAAGAAAGACAAATGCACACACAAAGCCAAAACTCTCTGGCAAAAGTCAGGGAGTCAGCAAGCTTCTGTTCTCATAGAGGCCTCCCAGATTCTAAGGTCACTGCTTCTACAGGGCGGTGGCTGTGGTGTAGAGAAACAGCATAAATCTAATCAGAGGAAATCAGTAATTAAAGACTCAGGACAAATCACTTTTCGTAGCTTCAGAATGAATGAATTGGCAGATGGAGGGATGAAAAAATGTCTGCAACACATTGGTACCATTTCTACACATAAGGAGTTTCGTATAGGAATCAAAGAGTAAAGAAAAACAAACCTTTTAACTAAGGAATGAGAATGGAAACAGTAAGGTCCAGGGCTGTATGGTCCAGATCTCCACATGCATAGCGGTCATGAAAAAAATCGAAGTTTGTTTGCGGCAGCGGCAAGCATGGCATCCAGGAACTGGTGGGACTATGCTACAGGGAGGCGGATGGAGGTGAGATAGAAACATCTCAGTGTAAAGAGCTGCCTGCAAATATTGCTGGCTACCACAGAAGGTAAATGGCTAAATGTCTTCAGCAGTGTCCAAAATAAGACTGAGGGAAAGGGATTTTAAGCCAAGGTTGTCAAGAATCCAGTTCAAATTCTGAACTTCGAATAATGAAGTTGTTTATGGGTCTGATGAACAACAAAGTTTTAAGGCTTTGCAGACCTAAATGCCTAGATGTGTGCCAGTAGGTATGACCAGAGCCATGAATACTGCCCCTTCCAAGCGCTCCGTGTGGCAAATTGCAATGCTGCTGGCTAGTTTTTCCTGCTCCCACAACTCCTCTGCAGAGCATCCCTGGACTAGGCACATCTTAGCCAACAGCCCAGCCATCTGGTCTCCATGCTGCCTTCACACAAACCCGCCACAGCCACTCTCAAAAGGTGCCCATGAGTAGTCCTCTTTCTGACCTTTAAGAACCCCGAAGTTATTTCTCCTAGAACACTGGATTACCTTGGCCGCCCCTTCTTCTTCAAATTAATGGTGATTGCAAAAGCCCTATCAAGGCCCTCCACAGTACACAAAGTGCTTCCAAGTCATCATCTTACTTTATCCCCATAACAAACCTCTGAGTCACATTTTACTACATTCTGACTTTACCCATGAGGAAGTTTAAGTGCAGAAAGATTCAGCTAGGAAGGAGGCTGGGATGCTTTTCCTACTCGGTGGATACTTTATAGCCATGAACTTTTGATCACCACACAAATGTACAAATCTTCTTACACAGACCACAGAACCGGAAGAGCACATTCAGCACTCTTAGATGAGCTGAACTCCACAGCCCCGCCAGCCACACTGGTTGATGCCAGTCCCTGTTCATCAGCCACAATGATAGTTCCACTCCTGCCTCATCGAGGTATTTTCTTCTAACGAACCCTAACTCTTCCCAGAGTCCCTCGCACTTGGATCTCTCCTATCATGACCCTCCCTTCATGGAGGTTTCTTCTACCACCCTCCCCTGTAAGTCCTGGAGATTCCCTTTCCCAACAGTGTGTGGAAGGCAGTACTCAGCTAAGGGATATATATGTAGGCTGTTGTACCTCACAATGCTGCGGTGGTCTTACACCAGGAAGGGAAGTTGTCCTTGAGTCCCCCATTGCTCCCCTTCCCAGGGAGCCCCTTAGGATGAAGAAAAAGTGGGTAAGTGGAATTGGGTGTTAATGTGGGGCCAGGAGTAAGGCTCAATCTGTGTCACTGTTGGCCCGGGGTTAAGAAAGGGTGCAGATGAGGACTCAGATCTTCTGTGGAGTGGACATGGTCATTGCAGAGCAGTCTGACCTACCCACCTTACCCTTGACCATCCCCACGCCCGTCGCCTTCCCTTCACTGAAAATATGAGTGTCCTAACCAGGTTCAGCCTCTCCCCGTGTCTGGAGCCCTTGTTCCCTCTTTCTCTAGCGCATCATTTCCTGGGATCAGAGGCTGCGCCATCCATGCTTCATCCTTCATTGGCCTGAAAGCTCTTGACAGCTGATGTCTCTCCATCGGCCCATGCGCTTTGTCACTCTATTGCTTGACCCTCTCCCACACTTCCGGAGAGCTGCTCAGTGACCACTTCTGCTTTCTCAACCTTCTCTTTATTCTCTGCTTCTCTTGAGCTTCCTTCTCCATTGGAGATGTGTCCACTATAGTGTGTCCTCTCCTCATACTTAGGGTTGAAGCTAGTGGTGACTGCTTTATTTTACAGGACAGTCTTTTCTTGAGACAAGGTCTTGCTATGTAGAGCTGGCTGGCCCAGAGGGGTCGCAGGTTTGTGCAATCTTTTTGTTTTATCTTTCTGAGTTTGGGATTCCAAGTATAATATTTCTTTTTCAAACATGAAATGAATGGACCATTTAATGAGAACATTAAAAAGTAAAAAAGTATATATTTTGTTTAATCTTATAGAAACTTTGACATTACTCTATCAATAAAATTATCTATGGCAATCCACTAGAAAGATTAATTGTGTCGTTCTTCAAGAGCTGCACTGGCCAGTAGTCAAATTGTCTCTCTCAACTCAATACATCAGAACTATTGGCTCTTCAGGACAAAATAATCCATAAAATTCTTATGATTCTATCAAAATATGCGATGGATATTGTCTACTGTGTATACAAAATGCTGCACAGTAAGACAGCTTTGGAAGCTAACTCATGTTTGATTTTTTTCTGTTTTACAATGTCTCTGTGAACCTAAGCTTCTACAATATATTTTTTTGCTTAGAATAAAAATAAATTTAATTTTTTAAGCGGTTTCAATATAACTTGTAATTAATGCATACTAATCAAACATTTAAAACATTTTCTCACTGTTTAACTATACCCTTCTGGTAAATGTTTAAATCCACATGTATTTAAACAGAGTAATATTTAAAAAATAGACCATAAAGTCATTTTAACTGGGAACAAGGTTTTCATCAGTTCCAGAAGAAGTATTATATGACACCCAAAGTGATTTTATTTATTTATTTATTTTTAGAATGTGGTGAGTGTGTGTGCATCAGAGGACATCGTGTATCTCTGTTGAAGACCAAGGGTGACTTTGGCAATCATTCTGGATTGCTTCTGTCTCCTTTTTGTTTAGTTCTGAGATTTCACAGGCTCTCCCTCCAGGATCAGAAATGTAGGCTGCCACGATTTCTGTGTGGGACCTGGGATCCCCTTAGGATGAATAAAGGGTGGTTAAGTGCCAGGCAGAGTCTTAACCCCTGAGCCATCTCTCCAGCCCCCTAGGGTGATTTTAATAGCTATGTTCTGAGTCATGAAAATACTCAGCATGCCCCCCTGTTTTTCTTGTATGTTTGTGCACATATTCTTTTCAGTTAGATAGCATATGCCTTTTTTTATCATGCTGGAAAAATAAAGTGGATGTGATTTCATATAGAAAACTGTAAACCATAATTTAATTTCTTTAATTTAGTTGTTAGTTACATGATTAGTACATTCCCTTAAATTCCTTTAAAATATTTATTTACATAATTCACTGAGCAATAATAATACAAATGTTTTTCCTTACTGAGATACTCTATTAAAGAATTGACTACTTATATCACAAGTACAAATTTTATAATACATAAAATTTTGTAATTCCATATGCATAAAATAGCAAACAAAGGTGTCAAAGCATACATTAAAATAATTAAAATCCCCCAAAATAAATGAATGGGCTCCTTAGGCTGCCTGCCATATTCCTATCTACAAGCTATTTATCTATTACCAATCTATCTATCATCCATATACCAATGCTCTATCTACCCATCTTCCTTCTGCGTAACTATCTTCCATTATCTGCCCATCTATCTTTTATCTTGTCTATCATCTATTATCTATCATGTCTACTATTATCTATCTATCTATCACTTATCTATGCACTTACCTATCTATCATCTATCATCATCTTTAAAAGACCTTTGTACTACATTTCATCTCTGTACAGCAGTCCTTAAATGTATCCTTCCAGCATTGTCCACTCCTCTGAGCCAGGCTTATTTCTTGGCTGCTTTCTGCCACCTGCACTTGTGGGCGTCATCCCTGATGGGCAGCTCATCTCATCTTTAACATGAGCTCAGATTGGACCTTCAGCACCTTCTCTCCATTCCCTCAAAGTCCTCTCCTCCCTCAGCCCTGCCCTCTCAGTTAATGAAGCCATCTGCTCAAAATGAAATCCTCAGCCTTGATTTCTTTCTTCGTATCCATCATAAAATGCTGGCTTCTGATACTGCATGGACCAAACCATCCCCCTTTTCCTGAATTCTACAACCTCAGTGAAGAATCCATCATCGCCACCTGTCTGCATTCTGGTGTCCTGGCTGGGATCCTGTCACCCTCCTTCGCATCAAAGTTGGAATGATCTTCCGAAAACTCAAACCAGCCCATCGTCATTGTCTTCTTTAAAACGCCCTCCAACTTCTCTGTAAAGATGGAATTCAAGTTCCTTTTCTTGATTCACCAAGTCTTAGTTCGCTTGGCCCCTCCTAATTCTGTGACATTTCTTAGCACTTTCTCTCTCGTGACCTGAGTCTGGCTTTACTAGAATTTTGTTTGTTTGTTTCTTGAACACGCCATGGCACCTCCCTACTACGCGACTCTTACCAGACTCTTTCCTGTGATGGCAATGTCCTTCCCTCAGATCTCATGACAGTCTCCTTCTTGACATTTTCCAGACACTGATTACCACTTATACTGTCTAGATTTTTATTTAATTGCCCATCTGTTACTTTTCTTCATCAGCTGGAAAAGGAGCTGAATGTCAGCAAGTGACCCTCCCATCCCACTCACCAGCTCTTCAGCACCAAGCATCAGTTCCTCTCTGGGTGCACGTGTGCTGCCTTCATGAAGGAATTCATGTTCCGCTGCCCCCCCCCCAGGCCACCTTCATGGCATGGGCAAGTTTAAGTCCAGACTCACATGTGGTGGGCTGTGGAGTCACACCCTTATTCTAACCCTGCTCTGCTCCAATGCTTACTCGGTGTGTGACTTTAGACAATGTAACAGCTACTCTTAAGTATTGTTGTGAGAGAGCACCCAAAGTCAATGAACTTAAGGGAGAAAGAGATGTATTTAGCTGGCAGTTCCAGAGGGGAGGCACAGTTTCTCATGGTAGAGGTGGCATGACCAGCTGGCGGAAGCCGGAGGAGGCTACATCACTGCAGACATCTTGGAGGCTGAGAGCTCCAAGACTGCTTACTGCAAAGGCAGATTTCTCCTTGAGATAGAGTGGGATTAGTCCACTTCAAGGCCATCCCTTGTGACTGCCTTCCTCCAGCAAGGCTGCACTTCTCAAGGTGCCATGACCTTGGCAAACACATGAGACTGGGGGACACATTTCAAGCCATGGCAGACGAGTTTCTCCCTCTACCCCAATTTCCTCATCACTAGAAGAAGGATGATAGTGGTAGATCCCTCACTGACTAGCTATGAAAAGTTAAGCATTTTAGGTTGGCACAAAAAGAATTGCTCTATGAGCTTAAAAATCGTTATAAGTAGATCTAAATACATCTCTATTAATCAAACTAGGAAATATTATAGTCAATACACTTTCACCAATGAGAAAAATCTTTGTTTATTCCTGCATAAAAATCTATGCTTCGAGATATTGGCAAACTCCTGGAAAATATCATTTTGAATCCCGCTGATTGAGAAAACGTTTTCCCTTCAAAAGGCTGGAAATGCTTGAAGAAGTGGCCAGTCAGCTGGCAAGATGTCAGATGAATATGGCAGATGAGGCAAACCTTCATTTGAACTTGAACAAATACATGCCTTGAATTTGCTTTTCGTTTAACATCATTTCCTATAATCCAAAATAAATGAGCAATAGGTTGTTAAGAAAAAATAAGGTGAGAAACGCATGTTAAAATGATGCAAAACATGACCAAATTAATTTAAGAATTTATTCCAATATCAAACAGCAACTTTCAATCCTATGGAAAAATGCAACTTCTTTTGTACCAACATAATAATACATAGCAATGGAACAGTTCTCGGCATACAGAAAGTGCCAGTGAGTTAAGAGCACGTATAGGATCACATAGGAGTCCAGCAAAGAAGGACTTCTCAATCTCAGCTGGGTTGAAGACATAACAAGGCAGGGTAATTCCAGGCCAGCTTGTCTAGTGCATAAGATGTTTCGCAGCATACTGACTTCCAGACATTGGATACCAGCAGTACCTTCCCAAGATGTTATTCACACACATCTTTAAAAATTGTCAGATGTTGTGGGGGGCAAAGGAGAGGTCAAAACCACTGTTGAGAAAGTACGTACCATTGCCCAGATATGAAACTGAAAGCCTACAGAGTTGAAATAATTTGTCCAAGGCTAAAGGGAGTGAAGCAGGGATGCAGAGATTCAAACTCCTGCCTCCTCATCCCAGGACAAGCGCTTTGCTCTTTCCCACACACCCCCTGTGCTTGTGGCCTGAGGTCCATTGCCCTCACCCTGGCCACCTTGTACACTCAAAGATCCGTGCTAATTACACAGCAACGTAAAACTTTATATGTGGTTTGTTATTTTATATCCAGGAACATGGTCTGCAGCCTTCATTACATAAAGCAGCTGTGTGTATAGTTGGGGTCTAAGTGCCATTTAGTGGTCAGCTCGATGGGGTATTTTGTTTCAGGCATTACATTTCTTTTTTTTTTTTTTCCTTTCCATATGTTGGTTGAATCTTAAATAGAGGAATGGAGCCTCACACATCTTGAGCCAGAGTGAAAGGCAACTCTTAAATGACAATTACCCCTGTCCTAATTATATTGGAAGACAGAGCCGGAACTGCCATATGTGGTATGGACATGCTCCCCAGTAATTGTGTACACATGTGTGTTCACAACCAGTCTGGCCTGTGCTACCTGCATACTCTCCCTGCTCATGTCTTGGAGCGAGCAAATGCTTTAGTGGAACGGTCTAGACAGACACTCGTCTTGCTATCCACTGCATGGATTGAATTTGCCATCGCATACCTCTGAGATGCTTACGTCATCTTTAAAATGAGGTCAGGGAGATGGTTGGTTGGGGAAGCGTTTGCTGTGCAAGCGCAAGGACCTGAATTTGCTCTCCAGCACGCATCTGTAACCCCAGCTCTGGAGATAGAGAGACAGGAGGATCCCCCAGACTTGCAGTCCCCTAGTCTAGTCAATTGGTGAGCTCTGGGTTCAGTGAGAGACTCTGTCTCAAAAAAAGTAAAGTGGAGAGCAATTTAGAAAGACACCTGATAGAGACCTCTGGTCTCCACACACTCACATACCCGCAAACGCAAACACATATGAATGCACACAAAAGAATACATACATATCCCCAAAAATGAGCTAAAAATATGTTCCTGGTGAAGGACCTTAGTGCTCAGTGTCACCAAAATCCTTTAGAAACAGGCTAGTTCTGCTTATAGCCTGCAGGCTGCATGTGGCTGAGGATAGCTATAAATGTAATCCAACACAAAAATGTAATCCAACACAAAATCATCAACTTACTTAAAACGTTTTGGTGTATGTGTATGTGTGTGTGTGTGTGTGTGTGTGTGTGTGTGTGTGTGTGTGTGTGTGTGTGAAATGTGTGGTTGTCAAGCATTGCCAAATAGTTGGATAAGTATGGAAGTTTACATAGAGGCTCTCACTCAGAATTGCTTCAGAGTAACCAGGTCTCCTTTTCCTCTAACTCCTGCCAAATCTCCCATCCCCCCAAGCTAGCCTGTCCCCCAGCACACGTACTCAGTGCCACTTCTGTCTCCAGCCAGACTGCCCCTCTCCCTTCCCCTCCTCAACCCCAGCAGTTGCAATTATTCCCTTTACCGCGGATGTCAAGAGAATCATCTTTCCTTCCATAAAGTCCTCCTCTCTTTCATAGGCTTGTTCACATCCTGTATCCCCAGCCGATACATCCTGTATCTCCTCTGCTCTTGCCACACTTGTATTTTCATGGCACAATGCTACTTGGCCCTGCATTATATTTTCTTTTATTTTAAATTCCTTTTTCATCCCGAAATATTTGATGGACAGAGTATGTATGTTCAAGGTATACAACATAATGGCTTAATAATATAGAGACACCTTATAATGGTTATTTCAATCGAACTAGAATTCCTACCACCTTTAGCAGACCTTTGGAACCTGTTTATGTTCTAACAGGAAAAAAAAAACTTTCTGTTTCTGGGCCCTTTCTTTTCCTTGTGTCCTTCTGACCAATTCTTGTACTTTCTGGAGGAATGTAAGTCAGTACAGCCATTATAAAAAAAAATGCCCTGGAAATTTTTCAAAAGTTTACATGCAGAAAAGCAAACCTCACTTCTGAGTACATATCCAAAACAAATGAGATAAATGTCTCAAAAAAAAAAAAAAACCCTCAAGTTCATCAGAACAACATTCACTTAGAAGCTTTTGGATTCACCACCTACATACCCTTCTTCTCTAACCCCAGCCTCTGTTGGAAATTAATTCTTGATGAATGAAGAACATGACTGCCTCTGGGGTCAAGAGAAAGGGGGTTAACTGCAGAACTGTGTAAGATGGCACATCATTAACAGCAAACAACCCCCCCCCCAAAAAAAAACCTGAGCCAGGAAATGGTTCAGAGGAGGAAAGTACTTGTCATTTAAGCTTGACAACCTGAGTTCAAGCCCTTGGTTCCCATGCATTTTCATCTGACATCCATAAACATGCCATGGCAAACACCTTCATATGATCTCTCTATCCCGCTCGCTCTCTCTCCACCTCTTACCTGGAGTTTGACAGGTTGTCACTCACCTTTTCTGCAGAGCACAGTAAGATGATCATCCCTTCAGAAGGGGAAGTTGAAAAGTTTTCCAAGGTCACTTGGGCCTTGGCTGGTTTTTCTAATTCCCGTTCTGCTCCATGGTCATTTGCAGAATGTTCCAGAGCCCTCCTATGCCTTCACACGTACTGCTCCCAGGTTCTCAAATGCCCTTCCTTTCTTCATCCTCCCCGCCCAGTTCCTGCTCCAGCAAATCCTGCTGAATCTACTGTTGACGCTGTTAGAGGCAGGTCTCACAATATGGACCTCAAAGTCTCCATCCTCCTGAGTCAAAGCCTCCAAGTGCTGAGGTGTGAACCTTCTAGGCTACTGCTCTCTGTCTGAGACAAGATCTCATGTAACCCAGGCTGTTCTGAATTCATTAGGTAGTTGAGGATGTCCTTGAACTCCTGATCCTCCTGCTTCTACCTGCCAAGTGCTGGGATTACGGGGGTGCACCACCATGCCTGCCTTTCAGTGTGTTTATCACATCGCCATCTTCACAGAGATATTTGCTGATGTCTTCCCTCCCAGAGGCTAACTAGGTGTCTCTAGTTGTCCTTCCATGTGTTTAAATCTTTATCCTCTCCACTGGATAGCGAACTCCATGATAGGAAGATCTGGAAATGACTCCACTGCATCCAACATTTCTCCACTGGCTGGTCAAGTAGATTGTTGAGAGAGAGAGAGAGAGAGAGAGAGAGAGAGAGAGAAGGGAGAAAAAGGGAGAAAGAGAGATAATATGAAGATGTTTACTATGGCCGCCTTGTATTGCTGGAAAGCTTTTGGGAACCAAGGGATTGAATTTAAATGGCAAGTGCTTTCCTCCTCTGAGCCATTTCTTGGCTCAGGTTTTTTTTTTGTGGGGGGGAGGATTGTTTGCTTTTAATGATGTGCCATTTTACACAGTTCCACAGTTAGCCCCCTTTCTCTCCACCCCAGAGGCAGTTGTGGTCTTCACTCATCAAGAATTAATTTCCAACACAGCCTGGGGTTAGAGAAGAGCCCAGGATAGGAGTCAAAGCTGAAGTCAGACTGAGCCCCTGTGAGAATACCAGAGTGGCCGGTGGGTGGCACAGGTAATGGGTACCAAGAGGGTGGATCTCAGGCCCAGGGCAACGCTTCCTTTGTGTGAGCAGCAAAATCCTCCGCCTTTTCCCCTTCCCCGCAATACAAGTCTCCTGGTTCTGCTCACAAGACTGACTTTGTTGGTTTAGTTACGCTACAAGGCTTCCACTCTTGCCTTGGCTGTTACAGCCTACAGATTCCTGGTACTGATCTGATTGAACAACTTAATTAAGATGCAATAAAAGAAAAGTGGGCCGGATGTGCCCCATGGCAGAGCAGGCTGAAGTCTGCATCCACTGCCTCCCCTTGAACTCCAAGCCCTTTCTCACCCTGCCTAAAAGCCCTGGACAGTCAGTGGTAATGAATTCTGATTCCCAGCCCTGAGTGCAGAGACCCTCAGCTGTTCTACCAGTTCGTTCATGTTGATGACAGATCATCTGGGCTCACTGTCCTGTCTAGAGAGGATGATGTTATTTCTTAACCACCCAGGACTCAGGACTTACCTTGCCCAGGGCTTCTTTCTCAACAGCAGGTGGAATAAAAATCACTTTAAAAAACTGAAGTCCATGTCCTTTTTTCTCTTGACAACAGTTTTGAGAAATACAACTCATGTACTATACAATTCACCTATTTAAAGTGTTTTTTTCTTCAGATTATTCAGAATTATATAACCATCACCATTTTAGAACATTTCTACTATTTTGAAAGGAAAACGTAATATCCTGTCACTCTAGAATCCCCATTAAGATCTCCCCATTCTGTTTAGTTCTAGGCAATCAGTCACCCACTTTTTGCTTTTGCACATTTGCTTACTTCATTCCTTTCTGTAGCTAAACAATATTCTATCACAAATATGTCTCAGTTTAAAATAGACTACACCTGTAAAGTGTGCAACGTGATGTCTTGACTTGCCACATTTGGCTATCTATTCTTCAGTTGATAGACATTTGGGCTGCTTCCACCTTTTGCTACTGTGAATAATGCTGTGAGCATGGACGCACAGGGGTTTGCGTGGATGTATGTTTTCAGTTCTCTTGGATTGAAAACCTTATTTGCTCTTGTGTCTCATTAACACCACCGGTGCATTATGGATGAGGAAACTAAAGCCTTATTGCACACATTGGCTCATTGAAAAATACCATGGAGCCAGGAAACTGGCTGAAAAAAGAGAGGCTCCCAGAGACTAGTTGATCCTTCTTTGGTCATAACCTTCATGTGGGGTCATGGAGGAGGATATTACAGCTGTCACTCAAGACTACTGGCTGCCAGAACCTTTATACTTTTAGGGAGGAAGAAAAGATAATAGCGAATTTTTGTTTGAAATATAGGAAGGAAGATTTTAAAAACCACCATCACATAGTTACTCAAATGTCATCGCTTCTAACTTGATCCAGTACATTTTAGTCACCATCTGCCTTGGGTCTTCCAAATCCCTAGTGAAGACCAAGCTCCTTCTGGATGGAATTAAATTCTCACTTCTCAAGCAATTCACTCCAGTCTTACCATGGAGACCGGTGGCCTTGAAGGGAGTTTGGGGGCCATGGGCAGGGGTAATATCATTCAAGGATTTCACTTGGTCATATCTGCAGCTGTCAGAACTCTGTGTATGTGAAATGACACAATACTGTGCCCTGGTGCTTCGCTTCCTGGGCATGCTAGCCTGTTCAGTATCTGTCACCAGGAGTGTGTGCATGGCCAAAAACTACGAGGCAGGAGTTGCTCTGGAGTCTGTAGGTTGAACTGTATGAAATTACTAGCATTCATTCATTCATTTTTTAACCCATAAAAGTAGCAATTTCTGGGGCTGGAGAGGTGGCTCAGGGGTTAAGCCTCTGTCTTGCAGGCGGAAGGTCCTGAGTTCAGATCCTAGACCCCACGTATAGACACCGGGCGGAAGCGGGGGCGGCCTACGTTTCTGGTCCTGGTAGGGCGGAGCCTGTGAATCCCGGGGCAGAGTAAACAAGGAGGAGGTGGAGGCCGTCCATGGTGGCTCTACACACACACACACACACACACACACACACACACACACGCACGCACACGCACGCACAATTGAATAAATAATAAAAATTTTAAAAAGTAGCAATTTCTGGGCTCATGGATCTTAGCCTGGCATCTCTGGTAACAGCTGCTTCTCCTTCCGGTGCTTATCTAACCGGCTGAGACCTGGGCTTCTAGAAAGCTTTTCTTTTGTCTTTCTCCAACTGTAGTGCCCAAAGGCATGGGCAGAGGTGTGAAAGCACCGAGCAGGAGTCAGGAGACCTAGACTCAGTCCTGGGCGTTCCACAGGTCTCCCTGTCCCGATCATGGAGCTTTTAAACAGAAATGTGCTCCAGCCTCCTTCAACTTCAAATCTTTCCGTGGGTAGTGCCCTTCAAGCACCACACTCTCACTCCTCTGTATCTTGGCACCTGCTGCTCCACTTGGAAGGCCCCCTGAACCTCCTGGTCTTCACCACCTCCAAGGACTCTTCCTGGACTCCATCTGTGTCAGGATTCCCTTTCCCCGCCCACATTTTTTTGGAGTTGCTGGCATGATTGTATATGGTCTTTCTGCATATTTGCCCCTGTCAGTCTGTGAGTTATAGGCTCCTGATCATAGCACCTAATTCTGATGTTAGGATAGAGTGCTCAGCAAACTTCTATTTAAGGGAACAAGAGGGTGGGGGGGCTGTGACTCGGTTTCCTTATTTGCTGTAAATAATCTAGAATGGTGAGTCTTGCTCATTGGTGTAATTTAAATCTCCGTTGTCTTATAGGAACAGAAAAGTGTTGTTTTTAAAGAGTCTTTCAAGTCCTCTAGTGCAAGAAATGGACATGAATTCTTTTTCTTCCATTGCCATGCACAGGGATTCTGTGAGGACCCAAGAAAATAGATGGCATACGGCTGGATAAATGAAGCCTCCAAGAAATTTTGATAATGATGATTCTCTGTTCTTTAAAGATGTTTTATTTTAATTCCTCGAGTGTTTGCCGGGCGCCTACGAAACACATGCCAGTGTTAGGCAGAGCAGCTCTGAGACACAAAGCTGTAGATACCAGCTTCTCTGGACCTCCTGTGATATCTGCACCATTCTATGTTCCTCTGGCTACTTGCTCCCCCCCACCCCAGAAATTGAGGCTGTGTTGGGCAAGGCTGGTCCCTATCCCCAAATTTATCTTTGCCTGTCCGCTAGGCATCCACTGAGAACCCCAGGTTGGCTGAGCAGAGTCTCAGGCCGGTCGCCCTCTGGCGGCGGCGCGGGGGAGCTGCGGCCCGGCGGGGAGCGGGCAGGGGAAGGAGGGAGGAGGGAGGAGGAGGCGCGGGTAGGGGAGGAGAGGAAAAAGTTGCGCTGGGAAGTTTGGAAAGTTGGGAAGTGGCTGCTGTGGGCTTCGCCTCCCTCCGCGCGTGTGTGAGGGAGCGAACGAGGAGCGAGCGAACGCCTGCCATGCCCATCAGACCCCGCCTCGCCGCGCCCGGGCGCCGAGCTCGCCCCGACTCCCCGCCGCCCGGCCCGGCGCGGCCCCGGCCCCCCGCCCCCCGCGCCGGGTCCTCCCCTCCCCCCGCCCGGCGGCCCCAGCCCCCCGCCCGGCCCGGCTCCGCGCCGCTCTCCCGCCTCCTCTCTCCCTCCCTCCCGGCCGCGGAGCAGCATGGCGGAGCCCGGGCAGCGGCCGCGCGGCCGCCCGCCGCCCCTCTGAGCCGGGCTTGGGGGCAGCCGGGCGCCCCAGACCCGACCCCCCGCCCCGCCGCGCCCTGCGCCGCACTTGTCCCACTGCGCGCCCCCTGGAGCGCCGCGCACCCCAGGGACCATTGCGCGCTCTGGGTGCCCAGCATAACCCGAGACCCCCGCGCACCACGGGATCTCCGGACTGCCCCAGGAGCCCCGCGCACCCGCGGACCCTGACGCAGCTCCAGGACCCCCACGCGCCCTAGGACTCCCGTGCGCTCGCAGAAACCCTGGGCTCGGCCAACCGGGCTGCGCGCCCCGGTGAGGGGCTCCGCCCCAGAGGATCCCCCTCTTCCAACAGACGGAGCCCCGCCCCAGAGGGACCCCCAGGTCCGGCAGGGACATCCAGCCACGCCCCAGAGGTCTTCCAGCACCTCGCGCCGGGAGCCCCGTGCTCCAGAGGATCCTCGGTGCCCAGCTGGGGGCATCCCGCCCTGCTGAGGGGGCGCTGCCCAGGAGGGTCCCCCGCGTTCCGCGGGCCCCGGCAGGATGCACGCCGCCCTGGCGGGGCCGCTGCTCGCCGCCCTCTTCGCCACCGCCCGCGCCCGTCCGAAACCCCCTGACGGAGGACAGTGCCGACCGCCTGGATCGGTGAGCGACAGCCTGCCGCGCCACACTCCCTCTCGCTCGCTGGGGCACGGCAGCCCGTGGGGCGATGGTTTGGGGACCTGCCTTCCTCATCCACCTCAGTCCGCTCGCTTCACCTTCGCCCTCAGGGCACCGTCTGGGCACCCTTCCTTAGCATCTGCCCTCCTGGGCTCCTGTTCTGAGCTAAGCCCAGCCGAGATGGGGCGCTCCCTCTCCCCGTTCCTTTTCCATTCCTTGACATTCTCTAGACTGCTTCCTGCATGGACATTTCCCATTACGGTGCCCGCGGTCCAGTCTCTTCTGACTTTTATCCTATCTCTACCCTTTAGTTTCTCTCTGCCCACTTCTGACTTGATCGTCCCACATTCTTTGCCCGTTTCTAGACTCCGACTTCCAACCCCCTCTGTTGCTCTCAGGTTCACAGACTATGAACTACTACTCCTTCACAGGCTTCCCTCCCTCTCGCTGCCCTTCTGTTCAGACTTAGGGCCTGGCATGTCCTCTTGCTGATCCCCCCTTCTCTCTTCTTCAGCATCCCAGGCCCAGAACCCCAAGTCCCAAATGCCCCTGTTTCCTGGAAAAGAAGAAGAATCCAGAGAAGAGGAACAGGAAATGCCAGAATATACTGGTTTAATGTTTCCTTGGGATGGGGAGGGGGTCAGGTAATTACCTATTTTCCTAATCCCCCCCCACAAGAAATTCCTTGTTGCTTTCCCCAGTGTCATTCCTTAAGCCTAAATTAGTGCAAACAGTGACCCTGAAGTGTATGTAGGCCAGGAGAACAGAACGTTGTGGAAGGGTCATGTTGGGCTGCCCTGAGAGCAGGGAACGAGTTGACCTTGGGCAAGGTATGCCTCTAGCAACCAGTCTGTGCCATCACAAGGAGCTTGCTAGTTGCCAGGCATTGGTATATCTCCAGTAAGGTCAGATTTATAATTTTTGACTGGTGGTAAAGTAAGGTAATATTGTCCCCCTGCCCAACACACCCCAACATATAGTTTTCCTTTGTACCAGAAGCCGGCAGGAAATGTTAGAAGTTGACCTAAAATTTCTAAGTGGGCAGTGGGCACTGCAGGGTTTTTTCCAGCTGGACAATAGCTTTGCTTGGGAGAAATGATAGTTCCTTATTCCTGTCACTTATTCTAGTTTTAAGAAATAGCCCTGGTGTTCATGTCTCTATACACACACACACACACACACACACACACACACGCATGCACGCACACTCACACACCTAGAAAAAGTTTAGGCCATAGAAAACGACAGACTAGAAACCAGGTAATGCATTTTTGGTGGAGAAGACCTGGAAAGCACCCAGAATATGAACATTTCTTTGGATTAATTCTATGGAATCCTCTCCTCCCAAGCCAGAAATCGAGACTTGTCCTGGCTTTGCAAGGTTTTAAAGCACTTTCTCATCTATGGTCACAGCTAGTGGAGCAAAGTAGCTAACACCCCAGGCCTGCCCTCCAAGAAGAAAAGCTTATCCATCCCGATGAATGCAAAGTAGCTGTTGAAATAGGTGTGCTATTTTTAATAGGTGTTCTGCTTTCAAAGTGCTTTTGGCATGTGTCTTCTAATGGTTGTATTTAAAAGTTATATGACTTCCTCCTTTCTTGCCAGAGCCGGACTCTGGGTCCCCCTCTCCCCCCACCCTCCACATGAAACACCACTGGCGAAGGTTTGGCTTGGCCAAGCATGAATGTTCTCAGGTGGTGTGGCAGTCCTCAGCTCTCACAGCGAAAACTAGTCATAAAAGGAGCCTCCCTTCACTGCCCACTTCCTCTGTACCTGGCACTGCTCCGAGGGCTTCAGATATGTGTTCTGTCTTTTAATTCTACCGACAAGCCCTGTTCTCACCTTCACTTTACAGGTGAAGAAACTGAGTCTATGAGAGAAGATAATTTGTTCAAGATTATCCAACCTGGTTAGCACAAGGCCAGGATTTGAATGTGGGCTTTCAGCCTACAAAGCCATTGCCAGTGGGTGCCTTCTGGCCCCGTCATCCCTTGCCATCTCTCTGTGCCAACCCTGGCCCTGTTCTGCTGCCTTTGGCCTCACTGCCCTGCCTCTCCTCTCCTCTCCTCTTGCAGCAGAGGGACCTGAACTCCTTCCTGTGGACGATTCGGCGCCATCCCCCGGCGTACCTGTTTGGCACCATCCACGTTCCCTACACCCGCGTCTGGGACTTCATCCCTGACAACTCCAAGGCAGCCTTCCAGGCCAGCGCCCGTGTCTACTTTGAGCTGGACCTAACAGACCCGTACACCATCTCAGCCCTGGCCAGCTGCCAGTTGCTGCCCCATGGGGAGAACCTTCAAGACGTGCTGCCCCGGGAGCTCTACTGGCGTCTGAAGCGTCACTTGGACTATGTGAAGCTGATGATGCCCTCGTGGATGACCCCTGCGCAGCGCGGCAAGGGGCTCTATGCCGACTACCTATTCAATGCCATCGCCGGCAACTGGGAGCGCAAGAGGCCCGTGTGGGTGATGCTGATGGTGAACTCGCTCACCGAGACAGACGTGCGCTCCCGGGGCGTGCCTGTGCTGGACCTCTACCTGGCTCAGCAGGCCGAGAAGATGAAGAAGAGCACGGGGGCCGTGGAGCGGGTCGAGGAGCAATGCCATCCCCTCAATGGACTCAACTTCTCCCAGGTAGGAACCCACGTGCCAGTCCAGCCAGCAGCCTCTGGAGCCTTGGTCCTGCTCTCTGAGTTTTGTCTTCCTCCAGCAGAGAACCAGAGCCAAGTCTTCCTAGAGTGGAAGCATCTTTCCGGCCCCCAGGGCAGACTGGGCTGCTTTGTTGGAGTCAGGGGAGACCCAGAATTCGGGTGTTGCCTTCCATTTCAGTGGTTCCCTCTTGGGGATATCCATTCTTCACCTGCTGTGCTTGCCTGAGCAGAAGGAATTTCCCTGGGAGCGTCAGAATGATCCAAAGCAGAAAGAGGGAGTTGCTGGTTCACAGCAGGCTTCCCCAGGCCCTGGTGTCTCCAGAGCACTAGGCTATCCTGAGGCTGTGGTTGGCCACGGACCTGTGGTGTGTCTTGTCTGACAAGCTCAGTGGAGGCCCAGGTGACTGGGCTGGTGACGGTATAGTGGCCTCTACCAAGGCTGGTTTCCTGCTTCAAGTTAAGTGCGGCACAGTTCCCTGGGCCTTCGCTAAACTCTGCAAGTCCCTGAGAGGAGGAGGATTTCTAGTTGGCAAGGAGAGTTTGGGGGTTAATAATTTCAGAAAAATGTGTTTGCTTAAGGTTGACAGTTTTGATTTCTGAACTTAGGAAGCAGGAGTTGGGAGAAGGGAGGGACTTAAGTTTAAAGTCTCTAGTCACCAGAGACCTGATCCAGCAAAATGTCATTAAATGCCTGTTCCCATGGGCAGAGGGCATTCTCACCTCACGGGTCCCAAACTCAACTCTGAGGTGCTGGGAACAACGAGTGCATATCTGTGCCTCCAGGAGAACAGGGCTGTCAATCCCAGGTTGAGGGCTATCCAATTGGTGGCTCCTACAAGGAGGCCCTGAGAGTGGGGTCTGTACTGATACCCTAAGAGCAGCAGGATGGTCCAAGGCTTGTGTGTTCGTCAATACGGAGATAGACTCATAAAGTAACTGAGCTCCAAACTCAGACCTGTTTGCTCCTCCCGAGAGATGTTGCGGGCTGTTCACCAGGGAAACGGTGCCCGAAACTGATCCCCCTTCCGCGATCTCTGGCCTTTGTTTTTCCAGGGGAAATGCAATATTGTCCCGGGGGAGGTAAGAAGCCAGATTGATTTGCCGGCCAAATGAAAGGCGGGTTTGTCAGTTCTCCTGCTGGCTCTCCCATAATTGTAGAGTCCTTACCCAGAGGGCCCCAGTGGCAGGAATATTGGGGCAGTTAGTCACGCCCCGCAGGGTTCTGACTACGCCTGCCTCCTTCTCTACGGGGAAAATCCTGGGTATTCTCTGCCAGAGCGGCTCTCTCCCTCTGAAGTGACTTTCTCCCTGCTAGCCTCGTGAGTTGATATTATCTGTGCCCGGGCCCCCAGCGCTCCCAGCCCATCTCATTTTAGAGGCAGTTTTGTGGGAGGCCTCTCTGCTCAGAGTCCTCATAGCTGGCCTCCATAGATATCTTCTTTAAGTTTAGAATGGGGGTGAGGGAATCCACCATCGCTCTCAACACCCTCTTTGTACCCACTAAGGAGGAACCTGAAAGGGCTGAAGGGAGCTCTCGAGCCCTCTGGTTAAACAGCCCCTGGCTTTAATCTGTCTCTCTTAAAACAACAAAACTATCTTTCTTCGGGGGTCTGGAAACGCTGCTGTTCAACCAAAGGACGGCTCTGGTGGGTTGAAAAACATTTGCTGCAAAGTGTGTGAGCTTATGTTTTAGGAAAAGTTCCTGAGAGCCATTCATCGGCTAGCAAGGAGCCCACTGACAGTCTCCAAAGCCCATGTTTGAAGATCAAACAGACTACAATTTCTGTTGCAAAAACACGCCCACCCCACCACCAGCCTGGGCCCGCTCTTGAGATTGTTCTCAGGTCCGGCTTTTTGAAAGAGCTGCAGAAAGCAAGTCCCCAGCAAAAGAAAACAGGAGTCCTGTGGGCTCTGCTCCCTAATCTTACACACCCTTCACCACCTGCTGGAGAGTCTGACTGCACCAATTTGTCCAGATATCATTTTGGAGGGAGGTGGTGAAACCTCTCCGTCATTTTCTTGGGCAGCCTCCGACTAGCTGGAAAGGGTGGGATTCCAGAACCTGGGCAGATGGGGTCGTTAGGGATCCCCCAACCCCGAAGTCAAAAATGCAACTCCCTTCTCAGTAAAATTGCATGCACGCATGTATAGTTTGATAGGAACATCTGTAATGCATTATTGTACTGAAATATCTGTTAAGTGCATCAGATTTTTATTTTTTTCTTTCCTTGAAGCATTGCTGTTATTGCAAAATATCATGGGGGGGGAGTGGAGCAGTGAGGGAGGAAGGTGCAAAAAGGTTTAAAAGACTGTCTTTATGGGAAGGCCTGAGATTTTAGTTTTTATTTTGGTGTTTTAAAATTTTGATTTGGGGGGGGGAATAAATGCCACAGTTTTGGTTCCTAAGGGGAGGAAGAAAGCTTGAATGTGGAATTCAAGGGGCTAGAAGATACCAAAAGCTCTGATGGCTGGTAACTGCACAGTTTGCTTGGCTTAAATAGGTCTGGTGATAGGTTCTGACCTTTGGTTTCAAAATGAACTGAAGGTGCTAGACTTAGCCTCACCATGATCTTGCCATGTGACCTTGGGCAAGTCGGTTCCCCTCCCTGGGCCCTGTTTATTCTGCCTGTGAAATGAGACACCAGGATTAGGTCATCCCTCAAGCCCCTTCCAGCCCTGACATTCCATAAGACCCTTCTAATGAAACCCACGTGCCAGGCACCCAGCAGGAAGCTCCACATGCATTTCTATTCCATTGAACTCTCACCAGTAACCCGGTGGCTTTCTAAGTGGGCACCCAGAAAGGTTAAATGACTTGTCCAGGGTTAATACATGGCTAATACAGAATGGTGCCAGTCTGCTGCTTAAAGGGCTTCCTAAATGCTACCTCTGTGCTGAAGAGCGTCTTCATGGGCTTGGGGGTATGGGAAGTGGTCCTGCCTTTCTTACAGCAGCCATATCTGTTGTCCAACCTCCACTGAATAAAGTGGCGCTGGACTGTTTGAGAGATGGTGTCGAGCCAGGCCTGTTTCCATAGGCCTGTAGTCCCAGTGCTTTGCAAGCAAGAGGATCACAATTTCAAACCCACCTACGCTATGAAATGAGTTCAAGATCAGCCTGGGTAACTTAAGTGAGACCCTATTTAAACAAACAAACGAACAAACAAACAAATGAAAGATGGACTGAGTTGCAGCTTAGTGGTTAGATTACTACTTAGCATGAGTGGCATCCTGTTTTCAATTTTCAGAACTTTAAAAATTACAGTGATAACAAGCTCCTGGGATATATAAGTCTCTGGTCCAGGTCTTCTGGCAGTCTTGGGACCTTCAGATCCTTATCAGTCTTACTACCTCCAGGGACTGGCTGCCACTGCCCCCTCAGGGGAGCTTAGATCCTCCCCAAAGCCTTCCCACCCTCTATGGTGGAAGCATTGGTTGTGTAGACTTCTGAGTGGTATTGTCTGGTAGATACAATAAAAGAACAAGGACCCTGCCCTTATGCACTCTTGCTGTCCTATTAACATTCACTCTTCCAATCTAGAGTTGGAGGCTGTAATGCTGAAGTATGCCTGCTAAAAGTGTCCCAAATGTTTGTAAAATTCTACAGCCCCACCCCATTCGCCAGAGTGTTAGAAAGCACAAAATAATTTACTGAGCAAACTTGTCTCTGTGCTGGGTGCGACACTGGACCTGAAAGTGTATTAACACTAGTCCTCAAGGAAGTGCTAAAAGGTTTATTGCCATATCTGTTTTAAAGATTGTAAATGGAGACTTAAAGCCTGGGTGTGATTACATAGACAGACCAAATAGACTCAGAGCCCAGACTCAAGATTCTCCATTGCTAAACCCAAGCATTGGAAAGATGGATTGATTTGGGTTTTTTCATGGTTGATGGCATTTTTCTGGTGAACTGGCATGTGTGGTGTGCTAACGCAGGAGGCACCTTCACTTCCTCACAAGATACAAAATAAGAGAAATAATGGAAAAGTAATGAAACTATTTTTTTGCCCTGGCTCATAAAATAGGATCTCAAGGTCATTCCAGAAATAAGAGTTCTTCAAGACATTCTGAATACCAACTGCTTCCCTGGAAGTAGTTTTCCAAGATAGCACTGTGAGGGTGGACCCTACTATAGACTAAGTCTGCAGTTGCATACGGAAAGGTCTTTGAGTTTATAGTTAGAGATTGGTCAGCATCTATGATATTCCCTCCTATCATGTAGTATTGCTGAGTAAGTGAATGTGTGAAGGAAGATTACATAAGCCACAGTGAGAGAGTCCTTCCTGAACTTTGAAAGCTTCATTCCTTACTCCAAAGACACACATGGCCAAATCATCAAGTGGGTTACCTTGACCCATCTGAGATGCCATAGCAAAATACACTAAGTAATTTATAAGTAATTAAAATGCAATTGTTTGCAGTTCTGGATGCTGGGAAATCTAAGATCCATGGTCTCAGAAGACTCGGTACATGATGAGAGAGACCATTCCTCACAGGTGGGCCTTCTCGTATCCTCCCATGGTCGAAAGGGTCAAGGGAGCAAAGAAGTCCCTCAGATGTTTTTATTACTGCACTAAGTCACAAGGCTCTGCCATTGCAAACCAATTTGTCGCTTAGAGGGCTATGTATTCTCCATTCTAGAAATTGTTGTTTTCTCTTCTCTGTCATTTGTGAACAAAACATGAATTTTGGAGAAACACAAATGCATCATAATATGAGAAGTTCAAATTCAAAGCACTCATCCCTTTTCTGCTGTGTCTATGACTTTGAGCTAGGTTTTTTTTTTTCCTCCTTCTACTAGGCTTAAAGTTACCCACTTTATTCCATGATAGCATTAGGCCATGTGTTATCCAATGTCAGCCCCAGTTTGACTTCTCTTATGTTCATCTTTGGTGCCATGCTTTGAAAGACCTGAGCCAACCCACTCCACAACTTTGATCCCAAATTACCTGTTTCTCTTGATAAGACATATAAAATATAGTCCTTGGTGGACTGCTGCTGATGCCTACTTGTTGGGAAGTCTGTTGGATCCGGTGGGTGATCCTGCTGCCAATCTGCAGAGCAGAGAAAATCTCAGCCGGTTGTGGCATAGCCTGCTGGACCCCTGCCTGGACTTAATCCTCTCCCTCATTCAGACTCCTCTCCTTCCTTCACTTCCTCGCTTGCTCACCTGCTGGGCGTGCGGGATCTGTTAGAAGAGGTCTGGGAAGGGAGGCCACAGGTTTTGCCAGCTGAGAGCTCATTACGTAAGATGTGCATTCCTTTTATGTCATGACAGATGGGTGCTACCAGCCCTGTTTTACAACTGTGGAAGCAGAGCCTCGGAGTGCATGAGTATTAGTCTGTCCCGTCTTCGTCCATCATTCTTCCCTGTCTTCGTCCATCATTCTTTCCTGTCTTCGTCCATCATTCTTCCTTTTGCTCCCTGACACACACTCCAGCCATTCGGAACCAATCTTTAACTCTAAGTCTTCCAAGCAATGCTGATTGCTGAAGGTTTCGACCATCTCTGAGAACCTCTGTGGCAGACATCCCTCTAATTTATACCACTGAGTCCTCGGACCACAGGCCTCCTGTCTGATCAAAGTGTTCTGCTTAGAGTGACGGGAACAAACACTCAAGGAAGCAGGATGCCCTGGGCAGACCTGAGATCTCACAAGCTGTCTTCTCCATGATCCTTCTTGGTCCAGGTAGATTCAAGTCCAGTCGCCCCTAGGAGCATCTTCTGACTCTAGAAGTGGCGTTGAAAAAATATGGCATCTTCCAGCCAGGCCCATGCTTCCACAGCCTGCTGCGTCCATTTGGTCTACCCAGAGTTCTCTGGGTAGAAGCTGTTCACCGAATACCTCCTGAAAAAGTTTCTCAGGTGACCCTGTATAAACTTGGATTCTATCACTTCTCGGCCTTTTGGCTAAGATCAAGTGTAAACTTGGATTCTTTCTGGGCCTAGGCGATACATTATAAGAGCCCCTCTTGCCATATTCTGTTTGTGACCCAGCTGATCCAGACCTTAACATCGCATATCCTTTCTGAAGCGGCTCTCAGGGTGGCAAACCCAGAAGCAGGAGCACTGAGTAGCTTAGGCACCTCTGTCTAAACACCGTGTGTCCCCAGGGCTGGAGGGGACAAGCTTGAATCAGACTTCCAGGCTCAGCAATTCTCTACCCAGTAGAGCCCAAACGCCAAGACTCAGGGAACCAAAGAATGGTGAAATCTTAGAACCTTCAGCTCCGAGACATTTTTGGACCGGAAGAATCTTCACGTCATGAAATCCTAGCCTCTTAGCTTTGAAGCATTTTCAGCTCATCAACACAGACTTCTGAAATCTTGGAGCTGGAAAGGGCCATGTCTCAAGAATTCCAAGAAGCCCCATCTGCAAACACGTCTGATCTCCTTCCCCCCAAACCCGGCTCTCCACTCTGTGGCCAGAAAGCCTTCCTTACCGCCAAAGCACTTTCTGATGGAGATAAAACTGGGAGCGTGCCTTTGTTAATAGTTCCCATTTGGACATCTCTCAAAGCCAGGGAGAGGTCGCCTGGTAAAGCAACTTTCCTAGGGAGGAAACGAGAATGCTGGCAAGCGCTGCGGCCTGCCAGCCGAGCTGCTGACGTTCTTTCCCCCTTGAGTTTGCTGCTAAATATTATCCACTTCACTCCCTTTTATCTCCCATCACTGGCTCTCTGTCCACCCGCTTAATCCACAGGCAGCCGGTGGCCCAGTCTTCAGTTTGGTTTGCAGCTGCCAAGCCGTCGCGCCGAGCTGCGCCTCCACGATCCCAAGGCTTTTAAATCTGTGCAGTAGATAGATCCTTCGGAACACGAGCCTGTTCCCCCAAGCTTGGAAACACAGTCGCTTCTGCTGGACCCCCTACTCGGCCAGGAATCTCTCGCTTGTCTCTTCTGCTTCTGAATCCTGAGATTTTGGAGACTCAGGTTAAAGCTGTACCTCCTCCAGGAAGGGTTCCCAGAATACTCTTGGGTCTGAGGGTCTGGGCTGAAGACTTGGTTCAGAGCTTTCTTTCAGGACCCAGTCACACATAGTTTTTCCTTCCGTGCGATTCTTTGTGGAATTTTTATGGCGTCGTTTCCATAAATGATGAAACTTCTATATTTGATTTCATTATTAGGGAGTCTTTCTTTCCCGATTCCAACTTAGTTCAAAATGTGCTCACAAGTGATTGCAAAACTGACCTGAGTGTGCTCCGCTTCTGAGGTTGGACGCTGTGGCATAGCCTGTGGTTGGGGTACAGCCAGCTGCTCTGGCTGCTGAAGGGCGAGGCTGTCTTAGCTTCTGTGTCATAGACTGTCCACCTGAGAACATGTCCACGACCCTTTGCATTTGATCAGGACATTGTAGCACGATGACTTCCCTGGGGTTTAGCATTCTAGCATATTTTGTTATTTTCTCTGTCATTAGACAACAAAGGACCCACTCCCTTCTTTACTACTCAGAACACAGGAACATTTCCAAACTTATTCCATGTCTTTTCATTTTGAAGTGTCTAGTTTTATCCATCTGGTCCTCTTGATTTGGGGCTACACACTATTGAGCTGAGCAGTCTTTCCCTCGCCTCCCCCCATGCTGCATACAGCTCCTGACTTCGTGCCTCACCATGTGTTCTGCCCGCTGTCCAAGCACCCTTTTCAGTTATGATTGACTGGCTGACTCCTACTCATCCTCGTGAATAAGGGTCTACATCGTTCACCATAGAATCGAATGCCCCCTTATAGCAAGACTCATCCGTGGTTACCAGGTTAGACCGTCTCCCCACCACCACCATACCCAGGTGAGCTAATGCCACCCGATGGCAAATCAGTAGTTTGAATTCAGGTGCAACAAAGTGACAGGCTTTTAGCCACATGTTTTGAAAGGGCTGGTGAGCGAGTTGTACTTGAGCCCCCTTGAATGCCTGGCTACCCTTGAAAAGAGTCAGGAAGTCACCAGACAAGACCCAGAAATGTCAGAACTCAAGGCCATTGCTGACGGACAGCCTTGACCTTGGAATGTCACAGTCTGCACCTGCTGCTGGAGCTGAGTTCTTCTCTGACTGTCCCAGATGAGGTGACTCCTGGGGGACCCCCACCATCACCTCGCCAGTGTCTCCTTTCCCACAGGCCTTGCACATACACACATCTCCCTGCCCTGAGCGCCTAACCCCCCTGTCACCTATTGCTCAGCTCCTCTCTTTCCTACCCGCTGGTCAAGGAGGGCAGGAGGAAACCTTCACCTCCCCTTTCCCATGCCTGTGTTCTTTGCACATAGCTCTCTGACCACTTCCCTCATTCACAGTAGCATCCTGGTCTGATTTTACTTACAGGACTCCAAACTCATCTTTGGCCCGGCTCAGTTATCACAGTCAAATTCAGCTCAGGAGCTCTCTTCATTAGGAAGTATAGTAGTATACTAGTATACTACTAGGTGTATAAATAAGTTACAAAAAAAAAAAACACCCTGTGTTTGCCTTAGTTTCTCATTTGCCAACTTTGATGGAATTGGTGTGAGGATCTATTAGTGTAAAACACTGTAACACAGGGTCAGTGCATGCGTAGCTTATAGTAAAGTTTCCACCACTTAAGAAATTGCAATCATTGTGCAAAATTTCCAGAAATTGTTTCTAGTGCTTACTGTGTTCCTGACACAGGATGCATGTTGGAGGCAGAAAGGAACGTGAATACAGAGATACCTGTTCTGATGCCCAGTTGCCTTCTTCCAAGGCAGGGAGCGGAGCCAGCAAAGCCTTACCCTGCAGTTCACTTCTTTCCTGGCAGGGCAAGTGGTAGCTGGAGGAGTTCAGAAACCCCTGAAAGGCTTCCTAGAGGAAGCAGCTGTGTTCCAGGCAGGCTTAGGAGTCAGTTGACAAGAATGCAAGTGGGTGCCCTGGGGATCTCTGGGGACTGTCTGAATGAAAGTACCCGCTTGGTTTGGTCTAGCTCACTGAGGTGGGCTGCAGGTCCCTCACTCTGAAAGACAGGCCAGGTGGTGGAAGCCTAGGAGACGATGCTGTTTCTATGTGCTGGATATCTAGAACACAATGCATGAGTCCTAAGAGTAGCAGTGGGGTGGGTGGGCGATGCACCGATGCAACTTCTCCTCTCCCTTCTCTTCCTCCTCCTCCTATCTTTGTTCTTCTTCCTCCTCCTCCTCACACTCCTTTCCTTTCTTCCTCCTCCTGCTTCTCTTCCTCCTCCATCTCTTTTTCCTTCTCCCACTCTTCCCCTCCCCTCTTTCAGACCAGGCTGGCGGCCAATGAGTCCCATTATATGTACTGGTTTCAAAGGAGGGTGGGGGCAGCCCTGCCTGAGAGCCGCAATGCCAAGATAAAGGCCACTCCTACCCACCCTTCCTCCCTATCAGAGCTATTTAAAGTTTCCTGCCCCTGCCTGGTGCTATCTCTCTAGACTTAATGGGTCTGCCTGGGAGGCCCTAAGTAATTTAAGCTTTCTGTCCCATTTGAAAAACCCTTTTAGAAAGATGCAGCCGAGAAAGCCTGATTGGAAATCTCACTCATCTTTTAAGCCTCAGTTCACAAGGAAGTTCCTTTTCTTCAAGCAGCTTAGTCTTGACTTTGAAAAGTGACAAAAGTCTACTTGGCAATGATCATTCCAACCACACTGCACTCATATCCGGGTTGCAATCCCCAGAGCTTTTCCTCCTGTCCTAGTCTGCTTTACTGCCTCCCATCCCACCCCCACCCCCCACACATTATTTCTTTTTTTTTTTTTTTCCCAATGTGGTTACTGAGCTTTGAAATAGGACTGGATTTGTTTCTACTGAGTGCCACGTGTTGGGACCCCAAGTGTCCTCCCAAATCTCTGCCTGGGTGGTTGGGACGTTACTTGGTCAAGGACATTTGTGTGCACCTGGTTCTGAATTGTGGTGGATTGGTCACAGGTTGGGTAAACTGTAGTCCCTGGAGACCTCCAAGGCTCAATCATTGTGCTTGACCTTTCCGGAGATGTTTGGTGGAGCCAACGCTGCCAAGTCTCCATGCTCAGGAGAGTTTGTGATCTTGCAGGTCATTCTGGGTTCTTTGCTTCCATCGAAATAGTGTTGCAGGCAGGGCAGGTGAGAGCAATGTGGACTTCTTGGTGGAGGTGGCTTTGAGCGAGAGACTGCAGGTAAAACTGGATTTAGGTCTTGGAGTCATGAGTGGGAAGGGCCGCCCAGGAGGACGGAGGCTTTTAACAAACAAAGCTGCCAGGACTGGAAAGTGTCCTGAAAGGAGGGAGAAAGGAAAAAAAAGAAGAAGAAGAAAAAGAAAGAAAGAAATCCTCCCCACCCTCCTCCTCCTCCCCTCTGTCTTTTTTTCTCTCCAGCTCCCAGGACAGCCATTGTTACTTACTCCCTAAGATGTGCTAGTCTTCAAGATGATCACAGCAAATTCCTAAAACATTTCCGGAAGGTATTATTTTCCCCATTTGAAGGAAATTGAGGATAAGTTCTTTATGCAAAATGACGGAGCCTGGATTCTGGTTTAAGACATTTTGATGCCTTAAACCAGAAACTAGACTGGAGGAGGAATTTTACCTCCCCACTTTGGACAGCCAGGCTCTGTTTCCTCAACCAAAAGCCAAGGGGCTCACAATGGTATTTGCCCCCAGGGTTGTTTCTAGGTGTAAATGATGCTTGTAAGCCACGGACCTAAGTTCAGACACACAGAAGCAGTAGCGAATGCTAACCACGGTGGTTTCAGTGGTCATTTTTGTTAGAATCGCTGGCCTGCTGGGCTGCTTGTGAATCCAGATCAGATCAGCAAGCCCAGCCCACACTACCGATGATTCTCTGTTCCTCAGCCTCACACACTGAGCATCAACTAGAGGAGGGGTGGGTGTTTGGTTGGTCAGCCTCCTGGGAACTGTGTGGTCTGACCACCCCAGAGCATGGTCAGTTTGTCCTGACCATCTGTGGCATGCAGTGTCTGACCAAATGCATTCTGGCTTGGCCTCCCTTGAGTCTCCTGCTGTTTCCCGGAATGGAGACACACTGAACGGAGGGGCTGAGTTCAGGCTGGAGGCTCTGGCTGGAGACCCAGCGTGTCACGGGTTATGTCCATGACAGGAGCCCTTTGCTGTGTGATCCTCCTTATCTCCACTGATCAGACAAGTGGGTGTTAGTATACAGCAGCAGCTCAGAGTCCCTGGGAGAGTCAGGTGGGATAAAGCCCCGAAGGACTTCACTAGCAAGAACTCTATTCTTCTAGAGTACTGAGCACACATGCAGTTTATTTCTCTTTCCCCTGCGAAGAAGCATCCTGCACATACTTAGCAGATGAGATTAGCCACTAATAAGTGGTTTGTCCATTCATTTATCCTTTCATTTGCTTGACAAGCGCTGCTGGCAACCTCCCCGTACCAGGCTCAGTTCCAGCCTCTGGAGCTTCAGAGATGAATCTGGGGCTGATGGCGAAGGGAAGGTCCATGTAGAAGCTTCCAGTTCTGAGTCCTCCAAATGCACTCCCCCATCTCGGCAGGCTGTCAGGTAAATGGATGCAACTCCTTTTCACAGATGAGGAGACAGGTTCCGAGAGGTAATTCACTTGCCTCGAATCACATCGCAAATGAGCGAGCGATCTGAAGTTGAAACTAAGCGAGTCTGGCTGGAGCATCTGTGCCCTTCACTCCCCTGTCTTTAATGAAAAGAGGTTGCCCCACAGGAGGCGCGTACTGGGGACAGCTCTTCTGAGACTGGAGGGATGACAGGCCGGCAGCGACAGGGCCGGAGCGGGCGAGAGGGAACCCACTGGTCAGGATCACTGGCAAGAGCATAAGAGGCTGTGCTCAGGACTGAGAGCAGAGGCTGACCCTGCAGACGAAGAGGTGGCAAGTGGACTCAGGCACAGCAGCACGGAGGCTTCACATTCCCAGCAACTCCCACGTGAACGGCTGGGATGCCGCTTTGTAGGTGCCAAGTAGGTACAGGAGTGGGGAACTGTGACAAGGACCATCCCCAGCCCAGGGGAATCACTGTAAACCTTGCCATAGTAGCTGCCCAGAACTAGTCTGCCACTACTGAGTACCCCCTCTCCAAATGGAGGGGCTTTTGCTGGGGCTCAGGTCTGTGGAAGTCCTGTGGATGCTGCCAACAGGGCAAAGCCTGCATTACGGTGCTTCTAAGAGGGCTGGACCTGCATCCCTGCTTCCAGCAGTTTTCTGCGCTGCAGATGTTCTGCTGCGTACAATAAACAGCCCCTCATGAACTCCTGATGTGACCTTAGAATGAATCCACATGGGCTCAGTGTTGTAAGACCTGCGGTGGCCCCTGGGGTCCTGCAGAAGCAGCAGATATGGGGCGGGGTGCTGCTGGTGCTGCCCCAGACTGAAGAAATGCCATTACTGAAAGATCACTGGTGGGAGCCATAGGGCAGACAGGGACATCGAGCCACATGAGAAGCACATCATGGAGCCACGGGGACCATGATAAGAAGTTTGGGCTTGATTCTAGGTGCATTGTGGGGGGGGCACTGTCCCCCGCTGTCACATTTGGCAGCTCAGAATGTCTTCTTGTTAATAATTGGCTCACTGACTCATTCATCGGTCAACCTGAAACGCTTCATCTAGACTTGAGAAAGCAGCTTGCCCTATTGAGGGTCCTTCTCCTGGTCCATCGCATGGGCATGTGCCTGCTGCTGGATCAGAAGGCGGGGGCCCCCAGCTTCCCAACCTCAGGATGTGTTTGCTCCCAGAACTAGATGGTGAAGCAGGTCAGCAGGTGAATGAGTCCAGCTGTAGCTGTATGGGTCGTGCATTCTCAAGTTTCGTGCGACCTATTTGGTGGCAGGTTGGGAAGGATGCCGCTTGCTCATAATGGGTGTGGGTTGGGGCCCATGGTGTCTGAATGCCCCCAAACACAATTGGGATATTCTGCAGCCCACGGAGAGGAAGCACACTGGTCGTGAGTTCAGCAGTGTACAGCAAGGCAGGCTCTGCCTCTAGCCAAATCCCTTTAGTGGTGTGAGATTGTCTAGGAAGCCGTAAACCACACCCCTGCGGCCCGCAAAGCCACTTCCTAAGCTGGCTCTGACCTGACTGCCGAGCAACATTTTATGTTTCATCTGTTACATGTTCTGATCTCGTCATTGGACTGAAGCTCTTTGAGGACAGGAACTTCACCTCATAGCCCAGGCTACCCTCCCCCAGTAGTGTACTCGGGGGTTATGAGTGCAGTTATAAAATTATCAGCCACATCTCTATGTCATTACCTCAGCATCTGCTACCACCATTATATCCTCATTTCTACATGCTTAGCTTTGGGAGCAATCACTTGTATGCTCTACTGTAACACCCAGGTGTCTGGGCTTTGGGGAGCTTTGATCACTGGGAGCCATCTCTCCTTGAATTCTGGCCATTAGCTCGTGGGACCATGGGGGCAGTGACATTCCAGCGATCCCTTGTTCCCATGCTGACCCTGA
Source organism: Typhlomys cinereus (assembly GCA_023101885.1). Taxonomy (NCBI): domain Eukaryota; kingdom Metazoa; phylum Chordata; class Mammalia; order Rodentia; family Platacanthomyidae; genus Typhlomys; species Typhlomys cinereus. The sequence goes on along the minus strand of JALPQD010000008.1, from coordinate 706,698 downwards.
GCTTGGCCCGGGCCACTCTGTAAGTGGGATCCTGCTTCTCCTTGCATTGGAAGCATCTTCCCTCCCCCCACAACCTCCTTTCTCACGCCTCTGAGTTTTCTCCAGGGCACGACTCGGCGCTTCTGTTTGCTGGTCATTCCGTGATCCTCACACAATATAAATGAAATCTACTAAAACCAATAAATTCAAACCATGTGTGGGGCACTGGGAGAAGTCAAGACGTCAGAGGGCTGCAGTGTGAGGTGGCGTCAGCTCTGACGGCACCCAGGCTGATTTGTGTATGAGAAAAGTAAATCTCCAAATCCATAAACAGCCTTGGGTCTCCCGCTCTAACTGGAATTCAAAGGCATTTAATAGGAACACACACTCTCTATTTCTCATAAACAGAGCAAGAGCCTCTATGTGTGCTGACCTACATTCTGTGTTTTCAACTCTGGGCAAGCCCAGCCAGTCATCCTAGCTGGAGACTGCAGACAGTCTGGGCTGTCAGCTTGGGCTTCTTGTTTCTGGTTTTGGCAGTAGATCTAGCACTCGTACTTTATACCGGGTTACGTCTCGTGGCTTTGGTGCAATCCTGTAGGATTATCTGAGTCTGTTTGTGCTGCTATGACAAAGTACCATGGGCTGAGAAGCTTACAAACAACAGAAACCTATTCCTGCCATCCAGGGGCAGGGACATCTAAGATCAAGGTACCAGCAGATGGGTTTTCTGGTGTCATGGTTGGATAGAGGTGTCGACTTGATTGTTGAAGGTTTGAGTTCTGGACACATTTGTAGAGAATTAGTAGTTGAGTTAAGCTGAGAATGAATCTGCAGGGAATTGTCTAGTGGAGGCGGAAAACCCAACCCATGGTTAGTGGGACTAGATCCTGAGCAGGTGAATAAAATATAGAGAGCTAGTTGAGAACATTAGCATCATTCTTCATACTTGGCCAGATATGCTGGTCCGGCAAATAAAGATTGTCCCTCTCAGTCATAATGTGGATATGGTGTGGCCAGTTCCCTCTACCCTTGGTGTTGGTGTGGGCCTCCTACCAAGCTAGACTAAGAACTGAAACCATACAATCATAAGAGAAAATAAAGCTATTTTGATGATGATTTTATCAGTAACCATGCAGAGCAGATGCAACAGGTAGCTTTTTGGTTTAGGGGTGCCAGCTTTTTACCATGTGCTCACATCGTAGAAAAGGAGAACTCTGGTCTCTCTAGCTCCTCATAAAGGTATTGATCCCACCTAGGAGGACTCTATTGTCATGAATGCATCACATCCCTAAACCCTACATCCTAATGTTGTCCCATTAGATGTTAGATTTCAGCACATGGGGAGGACATTCAGATACATCAGCAGGCCTGATGGTATAGTCATCCCAGCCCTCTTGATGAGGAACATGAAGCTCAGGGGTTAAATTGACTCATACTCACAAACAAACTAAGACTTTGTTCTTCTCGTCTCCTTTAGACTCTTCAACTTTCCTGTCCTTTCCCTCGGATCCAATGGTCTCCTGATTCAGAATCTGATTCCCTTAGGAATTCCTCCCTCATTTCTTCACCCCTCCAGTGTCTCCTGGAGCCCATTTTTCCCTTTGGTCTCTGAGTCCTCTGTTTCATTTTTCCCCCATTGTACCCTTAATTGTCTCCAGGAAAGGGCCCCAAGAAAGGACAGTTATAGGTTGAGGTCTGCTTACAGTGCTCATCCGCCATGGGGACTTCCAACAAATTTACTCTCTGTTTTTGCATATGTAAGTGGTGTGCTTGCCTTCTCAAGATGCTTGGATGGGTCATGAGTGCCCAGGCATGTTGGACCACTGATGGTTTGCTGTACCCTGTTTTCATTCAATCCTGGACTTTTCAAGTGACTACTCACCTTACACATTAAATAGCAATCAGCCATTAAAATTGCATAGAATTGAACTGGCCAGCTGTACACTTTCATGTTCATAAGTAAGGTCAGGCAAAGCTAAGGAACCTGATTGACACTGGTGGGTTGTACCAGTGTCATCATTGCCTGCTTTTGACACTGTGCTGTAGTCATGTAAAATGTCAGGCTGGGGGAAAGTGACATTGTTTCTTCTAATTGCCTGTGAGCCAACAGTTACTCAAAATAAAAAGGGTAATCCAAAGAAATGGACTGGAGGCTGGGGATGTAGCTTGGTGACAGAGGACTTGCCTAACATGCTCTGGATCTTGGATTTGATCCCTTGCCTTGGAAAAAAAGGAAGGGGAGGAAAGGAAGGGAAGGGAAGGAAAAGGGAAGGGGAGGGAAGGGAAGGAAAGGAAGGGAATAAAGGGAAGGGGAGGGAAGGGAAGGAAGGGAGGAGAAGGAGGGGAAGGAAGGGGAGGGGAGGAGAGGGGAGGGAAGGGAGAGGGAGGGGAAGGAAGGGAGAGGAGGGGGAAGGAGAAAGGGGCGGGAGGTAAGGGAGAGGAGGGGGGGAGAGAGGAGGGGGAAGGAGGGAGAGGAGGGAAGGGAAGGAGAGGAGGGGAGGGAAGGGAGACGGGAGGGAGTGAGAGGGAGGGTAGGGAGGGGGAAAAGGGAAAGAGGGGAAGGGAAGGAGGGAGTGAGGATTCTGGAGAGAGGGAGGGATTGAGGGCTAAGGAAGGACGGGAGAGGAGAGGAAAGGAAAGGGAGAGAAGAGAGGAAAGGGAAGGAGAGGAGAGGAAAAGAGAGGAGAGGAAGAGAGGAAAGGAAAGAAAAGAAGAGGAAAGGAGAGGAAAGAAAAGAAAACAAAACAAAAAAGAGAATGGGATTCCCTTCTAACACCCTCTTCAATTCTCCTGTTCCTCTCATGATGATAAATACCGTCAGTGAACACAAATGAAAATATCCCTGTCCCACCTCCTGCAGGAACCCAAAGATACCTTGGTTACTGTGTGGCATCATCCCATCCCTTTGAACTTCTTCCTCGGCTTTGCCTTCTCTCGCTCCTTCAGCAGTTGGTGACCTATATACCTTACTTACACACCACACTTCATCTCACCCCTGCCAACTCCACGAGCTTGGAGATTTTTGTCTGTACCCTGAACACCCGGTACAGGACAAGCGCAAGGAGGGTAATCTGTATTTGCCGAATGACTTAGAAGTGACAGACAGAAAGCAAGTACACAGAGATTAGTAAGACATCTGGGGGGGTGAATGAATGCGAAGACAGCAGAGGCGGGCTGGGGGGAAATAGTGGTGGTTTTTAAATTGTGTTTTTGATTGTGAGTTATTCTGAAAGCTTCATGCACCTCCCCCCCCCATACACCCAATTCTTAGATTCTAACCTACTCATCAAAGTCATTCTCATCGTCATTCACCAGCCGTTTCTTACGCTGTTCCTGTGTGCAAGATCCTTCAGTAGACTGAGATGAGACAGAGGACACCTTGCCTTGCAAACACTTAGGGGTGGGGAGGAGAAGAGACAAGAATGCAGTCAGTACAGGGAGAGAAAGAAAGAAGCAGAAGCCCTTGGGGGCCTAGAAGGTCTTTTCTGATCTGGCCTTGCACTCAGCCACCTATTCTTCTGCTCTATTCTCTAGTAGACCACTCCCTACAGTCTGGACTTTGGGTTCCCCTAAGTGTCTTCCCTTCCTACACATTCCCTCTTGTCTTTGCAAATCCTGTTTCCCAGCCTGGCTCTCCCTGCAGGAAACCTTCCTTGACTGCTTCACTCCCACCCATGGGTTTTCTCTGAACACCTGGAGCCCCCACTGTAACATTTGACCTGGGACAAGGGTCTTACGTTTGTCCACCTATGGAGGAAGCTGCTTGAGAAGCCCAGCCCAGGTTTAGGTATGCCATAGGTCCTCAGCGATGCTTGTGGCTGACTGGGCTTATGAGCGGGGAAACCGTGACTCATCTTCAAAGAGGACAGCTTTGTTATTTTTGTCATTGACCCAAACTCCTCATTTAGCGCCACTGATGGTTCTAGTGGGGGCGGGCTGATGTCTGCCTTTACTATGGTTCAAGTGTGTTGTTAAAGTCATGATGCAAGCAGTCGACCCCAGAGAACACTTCACAGACCTTCACAGACTCCAGGAACTAGACCGTTTGCTGACATCATGCTGGGACTGGTGCTCAGAAAATTCTCATAAAAACCACGAAACTATCTGTGCAGCATTTATTGCTGCACGTTCATTCACCGAACAAATGGGTTTTGGAAGCAAACCTTTGACGGGAGAACAGTTTTGATTTGCAGTACTGTCAAGAATGTGGTACTGAGTGCTCCCCACGTCGATTCCTGTCATTACCATCTGATGGTCATAGGGTACATTTGTCACGATTAATGAGCCAATATTGATATGTCCTGATTAACTAACTGTCAAACTTTGTTTGAATTTCCCCTAATGTCTTTTTTTTCTGTTCCAGAATCTGGGTACCATAGCACATAATTGTCATTTCTCCTGAAACTCCTGTGGGCTATGACAGGTCTCAGACTTTTCTTGATAGTCTGATGACCTTGGTCATATATTTGTTCCTTGAGTAGATTTGTCTTATTTGTTTCCCTCACACTTAGGCTGGAATTGTATGTTTGGGAGAGGAAGGCCACAAAGGTGGAATGCTGTTTTCATTACATCATAGCACATACAAACTGCCAATCAGAATGACTCATTACTTGATATTGGCCTTGGTCTCCCGTATGAAGTAGTCTGTCACATTTCTCTTCCATTTTTTAAAGATATTTTATTTATTTATTTATTATTATTTATTATTCAATTGTGCGCGCGCACGCATGCATGCACGCACATGTGTGTGTGTGTGTGTGTGTGTGTGTGTGTGTGTGTGTGTGTAGAACCACGGCCTGCCCCTGCTTCCGCCCAGCATCTATACGTGGGGTTTAGGATCCGAGCTCAGGACCTTCCACCTGCAAGGCAGAGACTTAACCCCTGAGCCACCTCTCCAGCCCCATTTATTTATTTATTTGTTTGTTTGTTTGTTTGTTTGTTTAGTGTGTGTGTGTGTGCAGGCGCGCGTGCGTGTGTGTGTGTGTGTGTGTGTGTGTGTGTGTGTGTGTGTTGTATGTCCCTGTGAAGGACCAAGGGTGACTTCTGAAATCATCCTGGATTGCTTCTACCTCCTTCTGGCTTTGCTCTGGGATTTCCCAGGCTCCTCCCACCAGGGACAGTGAAGTGCAGGCTGCTGCCATTCCGTCTGGAGTTTTTTTACGTGGGACCTAGGATCCAAACTCAGGACCTTCTGCTTGAGACACAGAGTCTTAAGCCCTGAGCCATCTCTGCAGCCCTCTTCCATTTTTTAAAAACCTACTATTCACGTTGGAAAGAGGTTCCGGCAAGCAGCCCTTTTAGAAAGGGAGGAGATTTACACTTCAACAGACACACTTTGAACACTCAATCTGTACCAGGCACAGGGACAGATGAAGATAGGACAGGAAATGAAACAAGAGTCTTCTCCATAAAACTTTCTTTCTAGCTAGGACTTAACAATGAATAAACAAATATTTAGCACATGCCAAAGTCCTTAGACTTGTTTAAAGGCACAAAAAGAAGGGGAGGAGGTGTGGAGCCATGCAGGCACAGGGAATGTAGCAAGAGAAGAGCTCATCAATGTTTTATATAAAAAATCCCCATGGGCTCTCCTGGGAAGTTGAAGTAGCCCCTTGGCCTGGCATGGATGCTTTCGTGAGTGACTCAGGGCTAGTGACTATCAGTGGACCGGGTTTTGTTTTGGTGGAGGTGGCAATGTACCCAGTGGACAGTTTAAAGAGAGATTAAAAAATAGGTGCAGTGCTGGCCAGTTTTGGTTCATGACAATTGCTGAAATTTGGGGAAATGAGGAAGGAAAAAGAATAGAAGGTAAGAATGTGATTCCTCGGAAGCTTCACCTGAGTTCCCTTGGTCAGTAACACCATCAGCAGCGACTTCGACTCACACCACACACCCAGAGAGATTAGTGAAGCTCTCTTGTGTATTGACTCTTGCCACCTTTCTCAGCAGTCCACTGTATTAGAGAATGAGATGCAAATGTGACATGTCCATGGCAGGCGATGCCGGGTCCTGGTAAAGAAAACACCAGTTATCAGGGGGGTCTGACTGCTGGGAATGCTCCCTGCTGGGCCAAGACCCTTCATGCCAGGCATTGAGCATGACACTCCTGGCCTTTCTCCCAGGGGCCAACCCACAGGAATTTGCTTTCAATAAACATATTGGTTTATGTTGATGTATGTCTGCAGGTAAATTCCAGCAACGAGTATTTCTGACTGCGTAGCTGCTGTGTTGTGTTCTCTAGTCATGGACCCTGGTCCCTCTAGAGGTGAACACATCCACATCAGGTATCCAAGAAGTAAAATGACACAAAGCATATAACACAACCAACACAGCCAGAGAAATAGAGTTAGACTCAAGAAAGAAAGTGCATGCCTCTCAAAGGCACAGTTCCCAGGTAGAGATGAAATCGAACCATTAACATGAAGGGCCTTGAAGAACCAGGCTCTATGCCCAGGACTGAGGAATCAGACAGAGAAAGCTGGAGATGTAAAATGGTGGCCCATCCAGCAGCATGTTGCTCAAAACACAGTAAGAAAGTTCCATATGTGCATTGACTGGGTGCTTACCATCAACATGCATTTATTTCTCATAGTCCTGGAAGCTGGATGTTTAAGAACAAGGTGTCAGGACTCTTCCAGTTGCAGACTGCTGTTTCATACCTTGCGGAGCAGAAAACAGGCCAGTTGACTCTTCTATTAGGGTTCTAATCTATTCATGTTCATCACCTCCTGGAGTCTCCTACCTCTTAATACTATCACATGGAAGGATTTCACTTGAGTTTGAGTAGGACACTCTGTCCATAACAGTGCTGAAAAAACCTCATTAGTGAATTGGTGACTGGAAAGTAATTTTTTAAACCAGTGCTTGGAAGGCCTGCAGTGCTAAGATTAGGATTCAGTGGCTCCCATGGGCAGAGGAGCTCACCACTGGATAAAACCAGTGTGCAAATAAACTAGTTGGAAACCAGATCCTGGAGAAAGACATTCGAATTTGTGGCCAATCTTTAATTTGTAATAATAATAACGATTCTGCTAATAATAACAATAATTTTATAACTACTTAATTAGTGTGTTTTTTTTTTTGCCGGAAAGGCCTGGTTAGTTGCATGCTTGGCCCGTCTGTGTGTGATTAGGGGTTACTGACTTATCTTGAGATTTTGTTGTTTTCTTCCCTCCTTGGTCTCTCCTGATTCATTGTTGGCTCTTGAGTCTGTGTGTGTCTATGAGATACCACAAAAGCACAATCTTTGACAAGGTAAATATGCCAAATCCTTATTATAACATTTAATCACTTGGGGGGGTTACTATGGGGTGGGAGTGAAAGGGATGGTGGGAATGGAAAGAAGAATCCAGATTGCTTTGATTAGCTGCATTTTTCTCTCTGGGTGAATGGGAAGGCTTCAGTAGAAACCTCAGTGTTTCCAGGAAAGTAGTGACGAAGGTTCAGGAGTCTCCCTCCAGAGTATCTAAGGCAATGTAGCCCTGGATTGGGGACTGCCAGGGGTGTGAGAATGAACACACTTCTCCCTATTGCCAACTAGAATGCAGTGTCTGAGGCAACCAGGCATTTGGGCTGCACAGACCTTCATGGTATAAGATTGACCTCCTCATGGATTGGATGGGCCTTGAACTATATGGGAACGCATTGTTTTAGGGCCCCGGCTTGGTGAGAGATCACTCTCACAGTGATGGTATAACTACTCAAGGCCAGCTTTCCACAGATTTTTCTTGGGTTGTTTGGATGATTCTACATTTTGGGGCTGGGAGAACTAACCCTCAGGTTAACGGCTTGCTTGTACTTTCAAGAATACAGGTAGGCACACAGCAGCTATTTAATTCACCTGGCTTAGGGTTGATTAATAGGTCTACATAGCAGATTCTTAGTACATATGTGTTAAAGTTCTTTAGGAAGACACTGTGTCTGGGTCTTGTAGAAAGTAAAACATTTAGCCATGCTATAAACCAACCCTTGAGTTTCTAAAACTACTTTAATCATTGCTACCCAATTTCAATAAGCTGTATTGTTTGACAGATTATATTGTATTATTGATCACAAATATTCTGCCCCCATTCTCTAAGAAGTTAGTCTTTGACCATATGGCATGCTTCAACTCCTTGATAGGTAAAATGTGCTTTCTTGCTCCTTGACTTTGAGCTCTGCCAGGCGATTTGCTTAGGATGAACATTCTTAGCAAAGCAAGTAGAGCTTTAGATGGTACTCGGGCTTGTTCAGTCAGGCTCATCCACTTATACCTCTGCTGTCACCAAGAGCAGAGATTCCTCTGTGGTTTCTGACCCTCCAACCTGCATCGGTCCCAGAATGAATGCAACTACTCTGCCCCCTACCTACATGGATGAACACAGGGTTAAATCCAGTCTGGTCTCCACTGACCCACAAACATTTTCTAAGTGCAGGTGACTGCTGCTTTCAACCATAGTCTTGGGCTGATTTTTAACCACCACTCCTGGTGTGTCTCAGGCAAGGGAAAAATGGATGATGGATAGGAAGCGAGGTTCAGTAATAGGCTTCAGCTAGCTCTCAGACGCTCTTCGGTGTCAACACAAGGAACTGGGTCGTTTTCTGGTAGGCAATGGGAGGCATTGAATATTGTTGATTGCAAAAGGAATGACATGCCAACTAGAAGGGGTGAAAGTAATAGAAGAATACTTAAATGATTAAACAAAGAACTTCTAAAGAACCTGTTGGAAAGTTTGCTATCCACCCTACCCCAGCTCCCAACACCCTGTACCCTGTGGTATTTACTTCAGAAGTTTGGTAGGTAAGAAAATATGTAACAGAATTGTCCAGAGATATCTCCTATGATTCTCTTTAACTTTTATTTGTTCACTCCATGCCATGTTTGCAGAGATCTTGTAAGTGGATGACTCTGGGGTCTGAGCTGGGAAGAAGCTCAGAAGTCTTCCCTGAGTGGTGGCTCAGGCCACCAAGGAGGCAAGACTGGAATGCCCAAGTGAGGAGCAGGGGCAGAAGAGGAATTGCGTGCTAGGGAGGCAGGTCTCTTGGGAGGACTTAGTAAAGGAATGTCATCATTCCTGGCTTCGCCCAGGACCAGGATGATGCTACCTCCTCTCCTAGCAAGCCCAGGGATGCTTCTGCAGGGACTGCTAGGCCTGTAAATGATCACACCGGACCTCTCTGTTCAGCCTGTGTCTATTTAGTCTGTGAATCTTTGTCTTCGTTCTTTTCCCCAGCTGCCCTGACCAGGCCCTGAGCTGAGTGTAGGGAACTGGATGTCTGAGGCACACAAAAGCTTGTGGCTCCCTGAGTCCTGAAAGCTGATGTTTGATACATGGAGGACTTCTCCTAGCCCATGTCCACTGAAGGGTGGGGTTCTACCCTGTAGTTGACTATGGGAGAGGATTGGAAGATGGCTTTAGAGATTGTTACCTTGTTCAAGGACAGCTTCCCAGACTCCCTGCTTAGATGATATACCCATGAGTACTTCTAGCCCCAATTCCAGGTGAGGTGACACTAACTTCCTGCCTGTAGATCTACTTTGGGTTTGGGGGTGGGGAGAAGGTGGAGTGGTAGGGACAAGTCAGCAAACGAAACCTCCAGGCTTCAATGCTGATGGCTGGAAAGGTAACCAGAGCTTATCCCCTTTGATACCTGAGGAGCTCATGGTGATGACTGGGATCTTGGGTTGAGAATGACTCTGATGCTTCTCTGAATTTACTGGCATGGAGGGCTGGGATGAGCTGGGCTGGGCATGAAGAAAATCACCAGAAGCACATGGGGTGGGTGCTTGTAGTACCAATAGTGTGCTTTAGGCCATAGGATCAGTCATCCATTCATTTATCCTTTATTCAGCAACCTATTTCTGAGCACCTGCTCTGTGACAGTGAGGGTCCAAGTTATGATATTGCAACTCCAAAGATGTAAAGTCTTCAGCGCCCTCAGGAAACACATGATAAACAACACAGTGGACCAAGAACCCCCAGCTCTGCTTCTATTGGCCGTGTGCTCGTTAGCATCACTACTTCTCTGGGCCTCTGTGAAAGGTATTAATATGTGCTGTGTCATAGCTAGACAGGCAACTTGACAGTTAAGAGTTCAAGCTCTAGGCACATTTGTAGAGAATCAATAATTAAGCCCCAAGCAAGCCTGCAGAGGATGTTCTAACAGATAGGGAAAACCTCCTGCGCGGTGGATGAGACTAGTCCCTGGGCAGGTGAATGAGATGGAGGGAACTGGCTGAGACAGTTGGCCTCCTTCTGCATACTTGGCCAGACAGGTTGGCCTGACAAGTATGGATTATCCCAGCAGTCCTGGGAATGTATGGATGTGGTATGGCCAGTTACTTCCACTCCTGGTATTGGCATGGACTCTCCTGCCAAGCTGGACAAGAAATTTTAACCAAACAATTGTAAGTCAAAATAAACGCCCTTGTTCCTTTAAGTCATTTTGTTGTGCATATATCAGCAGCAATGCAGAGTAACTGCAACATGCTATGAAAAACAGGGTAAGGACAGGGTACAGGGGCACTGAAATGTCTCCCATAGACCTAGTCTGTCTGTTACAGTCACTAACAGCCTGTGTCCCTTACTGATACTAGAGTTTGCCAGCCCAGGGATCATCCCTGTGGAGCCTTTTAAGCATTCCTACAGGATGTGTTATGTTGACGTGAGTGTGCATGTGTGTACATGTATGTCATGCATGTGTGCATGTGCGTGCCCTGAATGTGAGCCCATGTTCCTGAACCTGAGATGAATGACTCTGGAGTAACCATCGTTTGATGCCAGCTTCCTCTAACTGCCCAGACAGCTGAGAGTCATCACTCCTTCATGGAAGTTCATGCCCAGAGTTCTGACTTTCTGGCAGCTGTTTTAGGCACATGGAGACTTGGGTTATAGAGGCAGTAAAACTGAAATTATTGCCACAGGACAGCCTGCAGCTTACCTTCTTAGGCTCTCTAGGAAAAGGAATTGCTGAGAAAATTAGGATGATAATTACAGTGTGCATCTGGGTCATGAACGCAGAGTTATCACAAGGCAGGAATGTTGTTATGAATCAAATATTAACATGCTAATTGCAGCAGTTCTTATCTCTATGAAAGCAGGTAATAGAAGCATCTCCAGCAGGTGATCTTTCTTGCCTTGTTCTCGTTACCATGGGAATCAGTCATCCAAGGTGGTGACCACCACATGCCTCATCATTGCACTCTGTGTTACAGTCCTCGGTATCATCTGGCATTAAAAGCCGTGCTGCACACTGTGAGATAACACGTCGTGACACCCCAATTAAGCAACATCAGTTTAGAGTGAACTCTTCTACTGGAAATGAAATATATAGACAATACGGTCACAACTCTTGACTATTGTGAATCCAGTTGATATAGAGATGGAAAAGTTTTAGAAACTATGTAGGCTACACACTTTTCTTGGATACTAGGAGCCATCTGTAGTTATCCTGGACCTCTCGTGATAAGTATAATCACTGAAGATGATCCTAGACTGCTGTAATGCTCTTGTTCCCAGCAGTCCCCCTATCAGAGACAGACTGACTATTTTTATTTCTTACTGGACATTTTTATTCCTTTGCCACTTACTGGTTGCTTTTAATGTTTTTGTGGGCTTAGGAAACCAGAGAACCAGACTTATTAAAAGAGGATACAAAACTAGACTGAGTAATTTCAGATGATATTGCAGCATTCTTCTGAAGTCAAGTGCGTGAGTGCGGGTGGTTATAATTTCATTGTTTGAACATGTGTTCTGGATATAGGAAGTTGCTAGATATGGGACTTAGGGATGGAGTGTTTTGTGTGTGTGTGTGTATGTGTGTGTGTGTGTGTGTGTGTGTGTGTGTGGTCTGTGTTCATATTTATTCCCACGTACTCATGATACATGGGTGTTGGTTAATTCAGCTAATTAAGTTTGGAAAACATCATTGGATAAAAAGAACTAATCCAGTCTTGGTGGATTGGCTCTTTAGTGGATAATGTGTCTAGGAAGCCAGTTTCAGGTCACTAAGGGAGGACCTGGCTAATGGAGAAGGGACATCTTGGAACAGCTGTCCCAAGGGATCTAAGTTCCCATTGCAGGTACAGTGCCAGCCAAAGCCAAGTAACGACCTGTCCTAGCACATGATTTAAATGCTTCTCAAGTGATTGACTTGTTGGTTTTTTTTTTTAATTTTCAAGGTGTGTGTCTCTTTATAATCAAAGTATATTTAACTATTTGAATGGTCAACTTAATTGGTTTGCAAAATCTCTCTCATTATTATCATTATTTTGTGATTAGGCAGAGATAATGTCATCCACTGATATACCTCACATGTTCAGTTTTGTATGCAGTTCAGGTGAGTGGACCTACTGCCCATGGGGTGCTGGCTGAGGTCTACTCAGTGCCTTCTTGGCCATTCTCAGTGCATGCTGACTGAAGAGCGCCCCTTACCACTTAGCTTCATCGTACTCAACCCTAAGTGGCTGACATTTCTTATGGTGTTGGCTGATAGCCGGGCAAGTCAAAAGCCCAGTTGTAAATCATAAACAATGACAAGCACTCCTGGGACGTCTTCCAGCAGGTGTGTTGAAGGCTTTGGATGAGGGGGTCAGTGCAGAGAGCAGCTGTCAGTGTTTCTGTGTCTGGCCACAACTCCCTGCCATGGTACTTCCTAGATGTCATAACACATGGTTCTGTCACGTCCTCACCCTTTGTGCCTGAGCTGCTATTCAAAACTTGATATTTCAGGCCCTGTTCTGATGCTCAAAGCACTTAATTAGGTTCTTTGGGAAGCAGTCACAAGTGGTGTGACTTTGTGTGGCTGCAAGGCTCAGTTATTTTGCTTGTATGGGTTCATTCCCTTATAAATAATGAATAATATCTGTTGATACAGATAAAAGATATTATGTATACATATATGTGTGTGTACAAATAAAGATACATGTGATTATATATGTATATATATATTTATTTTTCATGAAAAAGGAGGAAGAATTCTTCCCTTCTTGTTCCATTTCTCAAGACACAGAGAGCATTTTCTGAATACTCTTAACTCCTTATGACCTCAAATCCCAAGTACTTGGAATTTAGAAGGTTTCAACATTGACTCATAATGACCTTTGGTCATATTTGTGTCAGATAAGGTTGTAGCACCATTTCCCTGTGCACGGAAGTGGGAAGAGAGGCATGGCATCACATTTGGATATCAGGAACATTTTATACTGCCTTGTGATCTGAGACAGGCACACCACCAGGTCTTTACTGGAAACCTGTCCAAGATGTGGCACGAGCAGGTTTCCACAGTTCCTCTGAGGTTGGAGTTGGTAGAGAAGCCAGTCCTCCAGGTCTGCCTCAGCTATCCTCAGGGCAAAAGGACGTGGGGACAGTCAGATGTTGCGGAAGCTGGCTAAGCACTCCTTCTGCCCACTCTCATCCACGGTTCACTGGAATCTCTGGTCCATAGGTCCACACAGGTCCACTTTACTTTTTTTTTTCTTAACTGAGAGCAGGACACTGAATTATAGATCTGGAACTTGGCCCTGGAGCTTCCCAGCACTCCATTGCTTTGTAAGGTTTCCAGAAATTTGTAAGGTTTCCAGAAATTTTTGGCTTCTGCAGGTTCTGAGATTCTTCCTACTGTCTCAGCTGACAGGAAAGTCTCCCTGTCTCAGAGACCAGGTAGAAACCTCACCTTGATTTTGATGCTTGAGTCCTGGAAGAAAACTCAAAGAATATTGAGGAGCCATGGGCAAAGCTGAAAGTCCCCGAATATGTCCATAACGACAGAAAAGGCTGATTCCTTGAAGGCTGGATCCGAAGGCTGAGGACGCTGAGTGAGAAGAAATAGTTTCTGTCTGGAGTGAGGGGCTACACCCACCTGGTAAGGATCCAAGGATGTAAAATACAGCCTCTGATAGGTGTGTTGTCTCCCTCCTTGTTCCTCCCCTTTCCCATTTGCAACATAAGTGAGGCCAAAGTGACTGACCCATCCATCCTGGGTCTCTAACCTACCTAGGCAGAAAGGAAAGTAATAGCTGAAGTCCTAAGGCTGATCTAAATTTAGAACACACACACACACACACACACACACACACACACACACACACACACACCACTTACACCAAAAAACAATCGGAAACAAACCTACAAAACTCATTCAGATTTCAAGTTTGTACCATTCCATCGCCTCCATTATATTAATATCCATAGCTCAACTCTCTGTTTTTTTTTGTTGTTTTGTTTTGTTTTGTTTTTTTTTTTTGCTGATCAGAAGCTCGGACTTACTTTTGGCAAACATATTTGAGATAGGGGTGCGGTTAGTTTAAATGTTTCAAAACACAACATTCAGTAGATTGGAAGTAGGGTGGTCTCCTTTCAGTAAAAAGTTCCGAAAGCATATGTCTAGCATTTCAGAATGAAGATCTTAATGGAGATTGAACCCTCTCTTCAACCAATCTGTGAGCAGTCTTTGCAGACGGTCCCAACCTAACGTTGTAAGTTGGCCTGAGAGTTTGGATCTGGGACATGCTAAGCTCGTTCAGGGGAAGCTCTGAGAGACATCCTCAGCTCCTACCCTTCCCTCAGGTAGTTATCCTGTCTGTAATGTGACCATAAGGCTCTCTTTTCATCTCCTGTTAATTTCCAAATTGGCTCGTTAAATCTATACATTCCAGAGACGCAGTCCAACATTCCAGAAGCCTTTCCACCCACAATCAGAGCAGGAGTTCTTTTTACCAGAGTTTGTTTAAGGAAAGGGAATGTGGGGGGAAAAATCCCCAGAGGAAATTGTCTTCGTTTCTGCAAAGGGGGACTTCAGATTTCAGCCTCAAGGTTCCCGAGGCCCGTGTCCCTCTTCTGTTTGGCGAAGCATCTCAATCAGTCCAGAGCCTGGATCTCTCCCAAGTTCACTTCCTCACGTGTTCCCTGTCCTGTTGCAGACAAGATATTGTTAGCTTGTACTCCTGCCAGAGAGTCAGCGCGGGGCACGCAGGCCGTCTTTTCTCCATTTCCTCTCTGTGTTGTTGTGGGGACACAAAAATGTAAGTGCGTTTGAAACGTCAGCCGGCTGTTGCCAGGGGAGGTGTCGGTCTTGCTGCCAGATGGGCACATAATGTACCACACATGCGAGCAGGACACTGGGGGGTTTCAGCTGGAATTAACAACTGCACAAGAACTAGAAGCAAATAAATAAATAAATAAATAAATAAATAGAACTCAAGTGTTCAAAGGCCATGTATCAGCTAGGTTGATCGTCACTGCTGGATGTTAGCTTCTTTCTTGGCTTACCTTTTCCCTTCCTGGAGCCCTCAGAATTCTTCCCACACTTGGATTAATCGAAGCTGCTTTCACATCTCTTCCTGTCCTGGTAGAAGGAACAACCTACTCTTTTTTGTGAGCCAAGTGCTGTGCTCCCTGTGAGGCAGCTCCGGACAAAGGGACAGTGCTCTGGCCTGTGAATCAAGAATGAGTTCTGGCCTTAGCCTTTCTTCCATTGTGTACCACTCGTAACCTGATTGGGAGGATGATGCCCAAATCTTGTCCAAGTGTTACCTGGCATCTGCTGCTATCTTCAGCACACATGCCTTAGATACCAATGAATACTCACTGGGATGGTCCTATATGTGGGTCCCTCTTGCTCTCTCCTGTGCTCACTGCTCTGGGACAAAACCAGCCAGTATCTAATATGACTGAGTGTATAATAGACATGTAGTGAGTGACTGAATCAGTGGGCACCAGTATTACAGAGACATGGTATAGATCAGAAGTCCCAAATGGACAGCAAGCCACATGTACGATTCCCTTTATGTGTAACACAAGCACATATCCTTTACTCTGAATGGTGCAGCCCCAGTCTGGCTCCTTAGCCATGTAGAGATGCAATAGCTGGACTGCATAGTAAAAACAGAAAAAAAGTCAAGAAACCACCAAATACTGTTGGAAGCAAATACTGCAGTAGTCACTTGTTGCAGTTTGCCTACATAGTTACTGATAAATGACTATCAAATGGCTTAAAGGGAGCAAGGGATTTATTTTCTTTTACGATTATTGGTTACAGTTCTCAGTTCAGCTTGATGGGAGAGCACACACCAACACCAGGGCCGAGGGAACTGGCCACACCATCACCATATAACAGCTGAGAAATGGACAATCCTTACTTGCCAGACCAGCATGCCTGGCCAAGTGAACAGAAGATGCCAATTTCCTCAACCACCTCTCTGTATTTTATTCACCTGTTCAGAGCCTAGTCCCACCCACTGGGTCTGCTTCATCAACTAGACCATCTCTTGCAGGTTTGCTCTGGGCTTAACTCAACCATTAATTCTCTACAAATGTGTCCAGAGCTCAAACCCTCAACAGTCAAGTTGACACCTGTGCTTAACTATGACACCACTCCTAATGGCTGCATGGCTTGTCCTCACAGGACTCTCAGCAGAGATCCAACTGTGCCAGTGTGCATGTTGGCTCCACTGGGTGAGATGGGCATAGAGACAGAGAGGTGATGTGCCCATACTCTGAAGCCCAAATGCTTCTGTTCATGAGCTAGTTCACCACTTAGCACCAGTTACCTGATCTGTAAAGAGGATGTAATAGGACTCACTTTGAGGAATGCTGAACAGGATCCCTGTAGGTAAAGTATCTAGAGCAGGAACTAGATACGAAGACTCACTGAGCATTAGCCTATGTTCTTGCTGTTATAGGTAAGGGGTGAAGAGAAGGGGCCAGGAGCTGAGGACAATGCAGACTGCAGGACAGCTCAGTCTCCAGGTGTGAAAAGAAGCGAGAAGCATGCTCTCGGGTGGGATATGGTCAACAGGAATGGAGTTCCTGAAGCAGTAGCTCTCTGCAGCCAGCCAGTCTTACCTGGTGGATGAGCTTCTACAGTGAGAAAGGAACAGGTCATCAGTGACATTGGGTGTCAAGGAGATGCCTCTCAGCAGCGAACATCCCTGAGGCCAACACACACAGACACATATACAAGCACACCTGTATATGCAAATGCACAGAATTGCAGGGAACTCCGCAGACAGCCTCCAGGATACTGACAGCTCGATGGACTGGACCCCAGAATGTGCCTGGCAAGAAAAACAAGGCCTAGAAGTTCAAGTTGCCCAAAGTTTCTGGCAGACGTAACTAGAACGGTGTCTGTGGCATCAACACGCTGCATCCTAGCTCCTGGATTGCTGATTAGTGGATTTCTGAGCTTGGCCAGTTTAACCTAAAGACCACATGAACAAAGGCCACCATGACTGAATCCTGAAGAAGGAGAGACAACGAGGGCATGGAGCTGAAGTAAGAGGGACTTCGTGAGAGCCTTAGAGCTGACTTGGGTGGATGGCCAGGACCCACAGTTGAGGGATTCTGGGTAGAAGAAGAGAACAGAGTGAAGACTTGGGTGCTTAGACATGATAAGACCCAGACTGTACAACTGTGTGCCTGGAACAGTGATGGCCTGTCTTCTAGGGGAGCAGCTGGAATGAGACCAAATGACACAGGACAGGCAAGCTTTAAAGGCCAAGCCAATATAGTCATTGTCAGAGGGGACTCTGGTGACACAGAGTCCACGCTGTTCTGTGTCTACACTATCCTTGGCTCGAAGGAGAGGCAGGGCTCCAAAAGGGTGGTGGAGGGAGAAAAACATTAGGCAGGAGTGGACTAGAAGTGGCTGGAACAGGTTCTTAGTCACATAAGCAGTGGCCTGGAAAGCAGAAACGCCTGGGGAGAAGCAGTGGAAGTGGTCAGGGAAGGAGAAAGGGGGAGCATGGTGCTTAGTCACTGAGGGACTGCAGTGGACACATGTGTCCGCAGGCCACTCTGGGAAGAGGGCAACACAGCCCCCTCCAGATGGGCTGTCGGCAGTTCTGCCCTAGAATATGGGGTGGGAGTGGAAGATTCAGGAAACCTCTGGGCAGAGTTAAAACTATGAGCAGGAAGGGATGTGGAAAGAGAGAAAAAGAGGCGACCAATGACGGGCACCAGGACAACAGCCATCCTGGGGTCCAGAGGAGAACAAATGTAGCTACTTCAGACGATTAGAGTCACAGTGACCAGAGACTAGAGGAAAAGAGGTGTTACAGCTTCCCGCTGGGCCGAGTCTCTGAGGGTGTCTGCTCTTTGCCCAGGATAATCCTTCTGCTGTGTACATGTGTACACATATGTACATGCACACATGCATGCCTCCACGCGCGCACACACGCACACGCACACACACATGCACACGTACTATACGACAACCTTGCTCAAATGTCGGGTCAAGGGTTATCTCCCTGGATAGTGTTCAGCATCTCCTCTGTTCATCCCTTGTACTTGTAACTCTTTACCCTGCCACTCTCTGTAAGAGAGGGGCAGCTGTTTCCAGAGGGGAAATAGAACAAACAGAATCTGAAGAGGCCTTGGAGTGTTCTATTGTGGCCTTTGAGATTATGGCAGAGTAGAAGTGGGGGGGAGAAATAGAACACACAATAAAAAACAGGGCCATAGGTGTAACTGTCTTCTAAATATGTGGCTCCTACTATGATCACACTGCCCCCCCATTTGATTCTGTCATGACCCTCACTGACCTTTCCTTGTTAGACACAATATTCTGATACTAACCATCTTTTGAACTTGGAACTGGGCACACAGTAGGCCTTCAGGGCATGCTGTTTGAATGGAATTGCATCCATCCAAAGCATGCGAACTGTTAAGAGGAGAAACTGGCCACCACTCCTGTTCATGTCTGCTTCTCAGGAGCCACTTAAACAGGACCCGCAGTCGCTGGCTTAGAAGGAGCACTCAGTCAGAGCAGGAGCACCCAGAGAGCTGAGGAACACCCATCAGGACACCCAGAGAGCTCAGGAGCACCCAGCAGGACACCCAGAGAGCTCAGGAGCACGCAGCAGGACACCCAGAGAGCTGAGGCGCACGCAGCCAGAGCGCGAGCCCTGGGTAGAAGATCACCCCTTGTTCAGCCGCCCAGGCTAGAAACTTGCATTTTCTAAGTAGCTTCTGAAGCCAAGCGTGAAGCTCAGCACCTGTTTTACTTCCTTACTCTACATAGCAACCTGGGGGCGTTGATTCATGTACTGATTCATTATGCTCAGTTTACTTAAGAACGCAGAGAAGGGCCCAGGAAAGCTTAGTGCTAGAACACGTGTTTAATGTGAGCAAAGCTCTGAGTTCCATCGCCAGTGAGAGAGAGAGAGAGAAAGAGAGAGAGAGAGAGAGAGAGAAGCTTAATGTGACTAAGATCCTGGGTTCCATCACTAGCACCAGAGAGAAAGAGAACTCAAACACAGGAATCCTGAAAAAGGTAGAGTTGTAAGACCCAGACTGCCTGATCACACATTTCTCATTTGTTCCTAGATTGGCTCTCCTAAGTTCAGAGTTTCTTTGGACATCTCTCTCTCTGGCCAGTCTTGATGTGCTCCTTGGTGGACTCTATAAGCAAGACAGGCCTTTGTCTGAGGGGGACAAGAAGGAACCTTCAGGAAAATGGGAAAACTTCCTATGTCCAGATGAGTCCTGTAACCCAACAAGCAAAGTACCACATGACTTGAGCACATGGCAGTATTTTAGGGCCAGCCTGTCTGTCTTGAATGCCTGGAAACATTTGACATGATGTCATGAAAAGCTATGAGAGCGTCTCTCCACAGCTCCAAGGGAGGAATTAGGCTTTTGCACGTATGTATGTGTTCAATTTTCGGCTGTCCTGATTTCTCTCATAAAGCTGCCGTTTCCTCCTCGGAGATGTTCCAGGCCCCTCTGTGTCTCATCTGCTCGGGGATGAGTCCTGCATGCTTCATTTTTCCAGGCTGGTAGAATGGTGCTCAGTGGCATTTTTCAGTCATATTCTGCAAGGAGCTAAGAAAATTAAACCAAGTCTATTTCCTACATACCAAGTGATAGTAAGAGACGGCTGTGTGACCTGTGGCTTGAGTGGGACCTGGAGCTGGAGGCCTGGTCAGGCAAAGCTGTGGTTGTGGAGGACTCCCAGGCCTTCCTTGTGGGAGCGAATGGTAGAGAAGACCCAGAGAGAAGGAGTCTGGCTTTGGCTTTGAGAGGCCCACATTCTCTAAGAGATAGGTCCTTGTGAGTGTGTATGTGGGGGGTGGGGGAGGCAGGGGAATGGTTTTACTCATTCTGTGCTCAGCAGATGTGGAAATTAGAGGAGGCACAGGTCACAGGTGTTCAGGGGTGGCCTTGATCTCCGTCCAGTGTGTTCATCTGACCCTTGAGGGGCTCCCTAAGGAGTGGGGGAGACAAACAAACACATGTGTGCCAGGCATGACTGGTGAGTGCTGTGAAAGAGAGGGTGTGCTCAAAGTTCATGGATATCAACAAAGGAGTCTTAGAGGAGGACAGGAAGGAAGAGGAGGATGGAGAGGAACCAGACGAGAATTGAAGAGAAGAAAGGAGAGAGGAGAAAGAAGGGGAGGGAAAAGGAAAGGAGAAAGATCATCTTAGGTGTAGGAGACAGAATCAGTAATGGGACCAGAGGCAAGCTGCTTGCCCGGCTGTTGGCTTGTGATCGGGGGACTTTGTCTACCCTTTGTCCCCTAGGGCCCTAGATATTTTTTTTCCAGGTCTCAGTGGAGCTTGGCTGTCGGGATGCATCAGAGGTTATTAGTGAAGCTAGGTTAGCAGAGCATCTCAGAAAAGATGCGGGACCGGGGTCCTCAGCGAAGGACAAGATTTGGAGAAGTGGGGAGGAAAGAAGGATGGAAGTCTGAGAAGAGCAAGAATCAGCATCAGGCGTCAGCGCAGCAGCCGGGTCCTTTGGAGGCACGTGACACAGGGCCTGGCACCTTCCCCGTGGTCAGCTCACGACTCAGGGCAGCAGGGATGGACTCCTGCAAGAGGCATAGCTGCCCCCTGAGGAGGCATCAGAAGACCCAGCTAACAAAGAGGTGGGAAGAGACCTCCAGCATTCAGTGATCACCCCACTTGGAGCAAAGCACATCACTCCTGGGGTGAAGGAAGGGAGAATCCACCCCCGCTCTGCAATCTCCCTGAACACTGTGCAGATGATGGCTTGGGGGAGTCTTCAGAGCAAGCCTCTCAGGGCGAGGATCGGGAGACGCCAGGCACAGGCCCCTGCTCACACTGAAGCCAGATCCCATTCATAGCCCATCACTTGTTCCCTTGGGTGTAAGGATGTGACATTCAGGTCAGCTCCACCCCACATCTACAGGGCAGTTGTAGGCTAAGAGCCCTGGTCTGCCCCCTGCAGGCTTGTCCAGTGCCCACAGTCGGAATGCCGGCAGGCCCACCTGGCATGGGATCCTTCTTTGCCCAAGGAGGATGGCATCTAGTCTACTCTGGGCCCTGCATCTTGGCTCCTGCTCTCAAAGCTCACCAAGGTTTATTTATTTATCATTTGTTTGGGGTGAAATGGCAGAGAATCGAATCCAGCAGGCTCTTTTAGCAGCAGTTGATGGAAGAAAGGCATGTCTGTTTCTTCCAAAAGAATCCCTCACATTGTGGCCCCGATCCTTTGGTTGGGTTGGGCAGACAATACTCTCCTTTCTCCCCGTGCCCATGGCTGGCCTCGCCTGCTTGCCGCCTGTCTGCTCTTGGTCCAGTGGGCTTGCTGCTGCCTGCTTGGCTTGGCTACAGGGCAGGAAACAGAGGAGCCCGGAGGCCTGACCCATGGGTCCAGCCACGCTCCTTGGCTTGCAGAACCTCTACGGCCATCATACCCGTGGGGTTCATCCACAAGAATGCCATACACTGAGTCCAGAGACAGACAGTCTGCCTGCCTCCCTCCTGCAGTAAGGATCAAAGACTCGGGTCCCAGGTGGGCCGGCTCTTCTACCGCTCCTGCCCCCGGTTTCCACCTTCGTTGCGCAGATGGAAAATTAAGGACTCCGAGGTACTGGGCGGCCAGCCACATTCCCACGTTGAGTGCTGGTGAATGAGATTTGGGAATAAGTCTTTCTACTGCTCTGGGTTGATGAGCAGCAGAAGCTGAGGGTGACCTTAGTGTTCCCTGCCTGCCTATCTGCAGACAACTCTTCCTGCCTCTGTACCCTGGCAGAAGAGCCCTGAATCTTACCCTTCTGTGATTACTCTGTTTGCTTTCCCAGCCTCAGCAGACACTTCTCCCTTTGCTTTCCCCATTCAGGTCTCATTTCATCTTGTCTGCTTCTTCAGACCCTCCTCCTTTCTTCTGCCACAGGGCCTTTGCATATGCGCTTATCTGTCTGGAATCCTCCTTTCACTGACAGTCTTCATCAGATATAAACGGTCCCTCTAAGTCCTGTAACTCCCTAATGCCTTACCTTTTCCTTTCTGCATTTACTCCCAGGAATCAGCACCTTAATTGCTTACTCTTTACATCTCTATCCCCTGCATTAGAAGGTTTCAAAGTACACATTTTTTAATGAAAGATTAAGATTTGGAATGCAATGTATTAAAATTTTCAGAGACGTTTCTTTAGAATGCATTATTGTTTCTCTAGAAATATTCTGGGATATTTAAAGAGTCTTTGCCCAGAAACATATAGTCATTAGGGCTGGGAAGGTTGTTCAGTGGGTAAAGTATATGTCATGCAATCATGAAAACCTGACTTCAATCCCCAACACCCATGTAAAAAACTGGGTGTGACAGCTCATGTTTGCACTCGGACGCTGGGAGGTAGGGATAGGAAGATCCCTAGGGGGAGTCCTAGGTCCTAACAAAAAACTCTTTCTCAAAAAACAAGGCAGATGGTTCCTGAGGTCAACATCTGGATTCCATATGCATCACACACACATGCACACACACACACACACACACACACACACACACACACACACACACACTTGGCCAGGCGCTCTCTCTCTCTCTCTCTCTCTCTCTCACACACACACACACACACACACACACACACACACACATTTGGCCAGGCTTGAATCAGACAGACCTATAGGGTCTCTCTTAGTCTCCCTTTCCTCATCTGTAATGAGAAGAGTAATAACACTTCCACCTTCAAAGGGAAAGACAATTGAAAGAGTGAATGTGATATTAGCATTCTTGACAATCATTCTTATTATTCATTAGCATTAGTGAATTTTGCTAGTAGTAGTTAGTGCAATTATTATTTAAACCCGCCTCTTCTATTTTTATGTTACATAAGTTCTCTGGCCTCAGTTTCCTCACATAAAATACGGCTAATGATAATCTTCTGGAATTGCTATAAGGGTGCAATACAATATGCACCAGCTCTTTGCAGAGTCATGGGAGCAGAGGACCCTAGAGGAAGGAAGGAGAGGGGTGATATGGGGAGGCCTGGCTGCAGGTGGGTGGCTAAAGATTGACAGGCAGTGACCTAGGGAAGTGTAAGGAACCAACAAAGAACAAGAGAATCATTCGGATTTCAAAGGAAGGATTACAAAGCTAAAGAAGAGAAAAATCCTATCTTCTTTTGTCACTTGGCTTCAGGTCTGGGGAGTCTATAGAGAAGAAAGAATGTAGATTCCTCTTCCCAGCATGCCACACACCACAAGGCATCGGGGAAGGCTGGGAGATGGATTTCTTCTCCCTCACTCTCTGAAAATGAACTGACACAAAAATATGATCTTTTTTTAATCCAAAGGCTGGATACTGGCAGGGAAGGTAGATACTTGAAGTTGGAAAACTCTGAAGGCTGAACTCTGCCCTTCACTGTTGTCTTCCAGCCCTTTGGCCAGGGCACCAGGAGGCAAAATGTTAATGGCCTGATTGAAATGTATTTTCCACCAGGTACTCTGGGTGCCTTGGGTCATCTGGGGAGACAGTTCTGGTCTGACCAGGAGTTTAATATTTCACTGGACGGCTTTTACCTTTTGCAAAGTCATTTGGTTTATTGGCCATTCGCTGGTCTGTCTGCTCCCCCTAAAGGTTCCTGCTAAGCTGTAACCCAGGAAATGCTCTTAGGATGACAACATTTTGCCCTGCATGTTATCCCCACTATCCCACAGCCCATGCCACTGGTCACTGCAAGATTTTGTGCCAACCCTATAACCCTCACATTCTAGACCTATTGTCACTGTTTTAAGAGCCAGTGACACCGGACCTCCAGTACCTTTCAAGGTGCTATTGTAACTTCAGGTCCATAATACCTAGTCTGATCTGTAACTTTCCTAAGAAATGTTGGATTTGGAGACTGGCCTGTAAATGGGACTTCTGACTGCTCGGACCACCTGCCAGCTAATCAGTCCCCTACTGGGCTCAGTTTCCTTACCTGTAAGTAAAGGCAACAGACAGGGGATGGTTGTAAGCTAGGAAGACAGGGAAGAAAGCGCCCTGAAGATTGAGTGGTTCTCTACCCATGCCTGGCAGCTCTATTCAACCTCAGCATCATGACGCTGGAAAATCCAGCTATGTGCCCTGCTTGTTTTGGCTTCCATTTGCTCTACAGGCCCCGTCCCACCCTGCCCTGTTTACCAAGATTTTCATTCCTCCGACTCTCTGACTCCTCCAGTTCTCTCCTCTGCTCTGGTTGCTTTCTCTCTTCCCTGGGCACTTTCCAGAAGTGCCGATGTCATAATTAAGCCCTTCCCTGTTTCCACTCCTGCTCAGAACTCTGTGACTGCATGCTGAAAATGCAGAGCATTATACGCATGGGCTCTGTAGGTCATTGTGCTGACGATCAATCATCTCTGTCACACCTGAGGTCTAACCTGCTGAGTGACCTGGGATGGTGTCCTTCGCCTCTCTGAACATTAATTTCCTCACTGTCGATATAGGGAAAGTAACACATACTCTCTGCAGCAGTGAGCACCAACCAGAAGTATTTAAAATAACTGCGCTCGGTAGGAGCTCCTCCTACCAAGTGAAAGAGCCAAACTGTGGGAAGAATGGAAACTTCAAACTTCCCCATGAAAGTAGGCACAGATCAACTGACTCTTCTGAGACTCCATCTTCTTATCCCTAAAATCCTTATGATTGGGATGGAGCAACAAAGTCACAGTCAGGTTTGGTGTTCATGCTATAATAATACACATGGCAAACATCAAGTATTCAGTCAACACTACCACGTTTGATTCCCTGTGGGAAAAATAGTTTTAGTTTTGTGTGTCCCCTTAGGCTGTCATAGGCAACACCATTTAGCATCAAGAATGATCAAAACCACTAGTCCAAATGAAAAGAGACATGAAGAGTAGTGAAAGGAGAACACAGAAAGTTTTGAGAAGGTAGAAAATACAGTTTTGAGAGGGCAACCTCAACATTATAAAGCCAGAATTACCCTGAGCCCCAAACCAAAGCCATTACAAGTAAAGGAAACTGTGTACCTGTACGTCTTTATGGCATGACCATGGAGACAAAATTCTCAACCAAATATTAGCCAAGCAAATTCTGCAAAATGTGAAGGACTGATGTGCCATGGCCAAGTAGATGTAAGTCTGTTGTGTGGTGGGAAATCAACCAGTGCAATTCATTGTATCAGTGAATTAAAGGAGATAATCCTGTGATTTACTAGGTTCAGAAAAAGTCATTTAAGAAAAAAAAACAACATTCATGGTAGACACTGTTGGTAATATAGAATTCGTGATCCAATAACAGATTGTCATAATTAGATATAAGCGTCATCTGTTGAGGGTTCGTGCTCTGGACACATTTGTAGAGAATTAGTAGTTGAGTTAAGTTCAGCGTGAACCTGCAGGATATTGTCTAGTTGATAGGAAAGGCTCAACCCATGGTAGCTGGGACTAGTACCTGAGCAGGTAGATAAGACAGAGTGAGCTGACTGAGAAAGGTGGTATTCTACACATTTGGCCAGACATGCCGGTCTGCTAAGCGTGAATTGTCCCTCTCTTAGCTGTTACTGTGGATGTGGTATGGCCAGTTCTCTTGGCTTCTAGTGTTGGTGTGGGTTCTCCTGCCAGGCTGGACACGCAACTGTTACAGGACTATTGTAAGAGAAAATGAAGCTCCTTGTTCCCTTAAGCTGTTTTGTCATGATTTTTACAGTAACCATGCAAAGTAACTGCAACACAAATGTGTACAAAACCCCATAACTAATGTTATGTGCAATGGTAAAAATTGAATTATTTTAAGATTATGAATTAGGCAAATTAATCTTCAATAGAGACGTTGTATCCAAAATTTGTAAAGAAGGCTTAAAGCTAAACAATAAAGAAAAATTAAAAGCCAGGTATGGTGCCATCCACTTACAATCCCAGAACTTGGGGCGGGGGGTAGAGAAATTACAAGTTGAAGGCCAGTCTGGGCTACAAAGTGAGACCCTTTTACAACAGGAAAGGGAGAAAAGGTTGGAGGGGGTGGGGAGAGAAGAACAAGACCATTAAAAAGTAAGAAAAAGATACTGACTACTTCTGGAAAGAAGACCATCAGATGGCAGATAAGCATGTGGAAGATGTTGAACATCTTTAGTTATTAGGAAATCATAATGGGATGCTGCTGAATACACATGAAAATAGGTACAGTTTAAACCCAATTGTGTCAAGCATAGGTGAGATTAGGAAGCAACTACAAATCTCATACACTGCTACTGAGGTCACGGAGTGGTACAGCCTCTCTGTAAAACTCTTTTCTAGAGCCTAATAAAGTTAAACATAAACCCACCACACCCAGAAATTCCACTCCTGGGTATTTACCCAAGCGAAATCAAAACTTATGTCCAAGTATGTTACATGGGTGTATAAAAATGTCGTAGTGAAGCACATTGCTGTTTACAAAAAGCCCCTATGTTCTTAGAGAGCGCGGCATACAAATGAGAGCGGTCTGAATGCCCTGAACTGGGGAACTGATAAACTGTGGCCCACCTGTACAATGGAGTGCTGATCTGCAATTAAAAAGGGGTGTGGGGGGGATGACCAATGGTGGAACATCGTGGATGAATCTGTAGCTCATGGTGCCATGTGAAAACAGACTCAAAAGACAGGCATACTGTATGATTCACTTATGTGACATTCTGTGGGAACAGCAAAACTATATAGAGAGACAAAAACATCAGTGGTTACCAGGGGTGGGGACCAGGGAAGGGTTTCCTACAGAGACGGGGAATTCTTTGGGGTATTGGGATTCTTTTATATCTCAATTTGGGCGGTTCCCGGACTATGTGTTTTGGTTAAAGCTCAGAACTATATGCTGAAAAAAGTCCGCTAATTTTATGTAAATTACGTCTTGTAAGTGAAAAAAAAAAAAAAGGCAGTGAATGAATGAGTTAGTAAAGATTTAAGGCAAAAGGCATGCAAGTGTTTCCTGGACCTGGTAAGATCCTTCTGGAAGACTCTTGAGATGGTCTTTCCAGAGAGATCCTCACAGGACAGCGCTGGAGACTTCGTCCTCGTCATGTTCCTGTCTGCTGACTGGTCACACCTCTGTGGCAGCCTTACCTCTGCAGTGCTCAGTGCTTTCTTCAGGGAGAGCTTGCTGCCAAGCATATGGAGACTTAGCAGTCTACCCGCCAACAGATGAGAACAGTCTCTGTGGGGTCTTGCTAGTCCAGCCCAGCTCTTTTGCCCTGAAGCTTCTCATGGGCCAGCAAAGTATTCTGGGAAGCTTCCCCCTGCAGCCCTTCCAGCGCTGCTCTTCTGCCTTCTCACAGTCTCTCCTCACTTTCCCTGCCTGCATGTGCTGCTTTTCCCCTCTACCTGGCTCAGCCATTGTCTCCAGCAAGCCACTTGATCCTCTGACCATCTCGACTTCTGTTTCCTAAAGGACTTCTCATTGGTTATTCCTTTTGCCCTCCATTTTCCATTTCTTCTAGTGGTTCTTACTCATTCACTCAGCAAGTATTTCTCTAGAATCCCACCATCTCCATGCTCAGTGCCAAACTTGCTTTCTTCCAAGGGAACCCTACTGGATACAACTGCCCCAAGGCTACCCAACATACATCTAGGGTTCTGTGTCCTGTGGATCCTCACTCCTAGGCTTGTACAGTTCTACAGCCTACATTGTTCATCCCTTATTCCCTAGTTAGCTTCTTCCTTCAAAGCCTTCTACAGACATCCATCCAGAGAACCTGCCATGATGACACTTGGTTCTTAGTGCTTGGTCACAACAGTGCACAGCTTGTATTTGGTTGCAGCGTCTTAACTGCATCTCTCATGACTTGTCCCAGGATTGACCGAAAGAAATAGCGTATATAAAGCCACAAGCAAAGGGACATGACAAAGCTCATGATTTCTACTATGTTCCACTTGATGGTGTATCTTATCAGTTGAAGCTGATGTCTTCTATTGCATTTTTATGTTTTGTTATCCTCAGTGCATCGCATATGTAGTTGAAAACGACAGGGAAATTGTCTACACTGTGTTCTTTCTTAAGGCAGAAATGCAAATGTGTGTGCCTCATGAGACCACACACTAGGATACCAAAGTTCTAGTTTGGAAGCCTCTGCTAACAGCTTGCTGCTATTTCCCAGGCCTCCATTGGCCCATCTGCAATAAAAATTTGACTCTGGCTTCCTGAACTTTTATAGGAGTAAGATCCTCTGATACAGGTAGGTCCTGTTCCGTGAAGACCTAGAGGTCATCATGTTGACTTTTAATACTAGAAAATAGAAGCTCAGTGTACATCTTGTAACTTGGTTTTGATTATATCTTACAGTTTTCCTGGGATCATGTGTACAGTGCCCCTCTGTGTTAGGATGCTATTCTGCTAGTCTCTTTTCTCTTATGGGGAACTAAGCACCAGAAAGAGACAGTCATTTACCAAATGTTCACAGCAACAAACTCTGAACCTGTTACTCTTAGCCCCAAAGCTTGGAACCTTCTGGGGCTAAGTGCATCTGGCTTCAGGTTTTTGAAACAAGAACTTGCACTCTAGTAAAAGCTCTTGAAATGGCCTGTAATGGACCTGCCTTATAGGTTGTTGGACACACAAGCTATGTTACTGTGCCTGGCACCTAGTCAGTGTGCAGTAAGCTTTGGCTGTAACTACTATTATTGTTGCTAGTGTGCTTAACACTGTAAATGCTTTCAGTCCTAACCCGAGATGGAGAAGAGCCATTCTGCTATGCATAGCACCAGGTGGGTAGTAAGGGATGCACCTCCGGGGAGTGGCATTAGGTTGCAGCCTCCCCTGCATTTGGCTCATATAAAGGAACGCCATGGTGCCCGAGCCCCGCATGGCTTAGAAGACCAGTTTACTGGTGCATCACTTTCAATCATTCAAACAGGACACTGAAGATATGCTAACCTCGTAGCTGTAGTGATACCACTTGCTGGCATAGCCCCTTTATCCCAAGTCCCTCAGTCCTGACCCCAATGTGCTCTAAAGAGTTTTCAGTTCTGTGGACCCATGAGCCAGGAAACTGTCCTGGTGAGTCTCCAAAGGGCACAAGGAGTCTTCAGACACAGGTAAGAATGTGACAAGCTGAACTGGGCTCTTGACATCACAGTGAACTGGGGAGTCTGAGACAAAAGTAAGGAGAACATCCATTACCAGGTATTCTGCGCCAGGCCAAACAAAATAGT
Source organism: Typhlomys cinereus (assembly GCA_023101885.1). NCBI lineage: Eukaryota > Metazoa > Chordata > Mammalia > Rodentia > Platacanthomyidae > Typhlomys > Typhlomys cinereus. Next base: position 677,369 of record JALPQD010000008.1, on the reverse strand, counting down.
ATTCACATGAAAAGTCATACTCTGTTCACTAAGTTTGGTTGGGCAGGTGACGTTCCAGCCATTGTCCTAAGAAATCGCCACCATTCATCATTTAACCCTCACACTAAAACCTGTGATTCTTCCTCTTCTGCAGAGGAGGAAACTGAGACAGAGAGGTGGTTATTTCCTCAGAGCTGCTGTCACATTCAGGCAGCTTAGCGACAGATCTGCCACACCATCGTCCTCTTAGGAGTCGGAGGCTGGTCAGGCAGTTCACCTATGCCGTCTTTCAACCTTGCAGGACTCTGGGAAATGACGAGGATAACAAGCCTGGTTTATAAGAGGGAGGACTGGCGCCATGAAAGGACTTAGCCAGGCTCTGTAGGCACTTGGGTTCTCTGGCTCATAACGTAGTTCAGATTTTTCCAGTACCAGAATGCATTAGTAGGTGCACACATATGTGTGCCTGTGTATAGATTTCTCCAAGTACATACATGTGCTTGCACGTGCTTTATACATGCACATGTCTTTGTATCTGTTCATCTGTATATGCTCATGTGTATATGTGCATGGGTTCGCAGGCGCACCCCCCCACACACACACAGGTGCATGCACATGCAGGTGTGGACACATTCATTAGAATGTGGTCAGGTAGTCTGGGAAGGGAAATTTGACACAGAGCGACTTCTAACTTAAAGACCTAGGCATCTTCCTGGCTCTCCACTGAGTTTCTGGAGCTCTCAAGAAGTCGTCTCTCCTCTCCTGGATCAGTCCAATACGGTAAGGCCAAAGCCAAGAGGAGCAGTTCAGAGGCCTGCCCCACTCCATCATGCTCTGTGGCCCCCGTGAGCAGCTCACGACGTTTGGGACAAGAGACAGCCAGCCGGGAGTGGGTAACTGTGGGCAGAGAGTGTCATTCATATGCCCGCTGCTCTTCTGGGCTGCAGTCCAGGAATAGCTGTGGTGAGAACTACATTTTTAAAGTGGGTCTTAATGTTTTTCACTGCTGGAAAATATGCCATTATGAGCATTTTCCCTCTAGATTCCTGAACCACCATGCCCCCACGTTCCCTCCCACACGGCTCACTTGATTTGCCCTGACTGAAGCCTGTCTGCTTTAATTTCTGTGTCCTGCTTCTATGCTTTGATGGTATGCAGAGAAGCAAGGCTGTGGCCTTGCTGTCTGTGGCCTTGGGAGATGTCATTTTGGTCTCAGCCGGGCAGCAAGGGAAACTAGCCAGGGCATGAAGGGTTCAGGAGGCTAGTCTTCCATTCGCTGAAAGGAATGTGTAGCAGTCATTTGCCGCATGCAAAGTGCCCTAGAAGACTGCAGTGGTACCATAGACAAGTACATAGCAGTTCCAGTGTGGTCCTTACGAAGGTGTGCAGACCAGGACTCAGATACCCGGTGGGACTGGAGTAGTGCCTGTGCCCAGGGCACCTCCACCAAAACTCATCGTCATGTTGTGGGTACTGCCACCAGACATGGTTGCTTGCTTCCGAGGGGTTCACAACCCGAGGATGGAGACTGCTGACCTCTGGGCTCTCTGTTAAACAAGGAACCTGTGACCCTGCAGTTCTCCAGTCCTGTCCTGTCGGGACCTAGTGCTTGTATCATCACTCTGCCCAGAAGCAAGATGGTAACCTTGAAATCAGAGTTACAGGACAGATCAGAAGGCGCTGTAAAACTGGGTGCTAGTGGAATTCTCAGAGGAAGTTGCATGGGAAAAAGAAGCCTGGTGTTCGCGGATAAGAGTATCAAAGGATTCTGTATGGCAAGAAGCTGGAAGCTTAGGATGTGACAAGTTCTCAATGACATTGTAAGTCCTGCCAGGTTTCTGACTTTACTTGGATAGCAGAAGGATCACTCTGGGTACAACGTGAAAAAGGGACTGGAGGCAAAGAGGCCGGAAGAGGCTGAGGGAGATTCCAGAAGGAAGGCCCAAAGTCTCAAGCTATGGCAAGGCTTTTCCTGTAAGTAAGCACTGATACCAGAGTTAGACTCAGAGCCCAATTTCTCACTAGCCGGGTGACTTCGGGTGAGTCAATTAACCTTCAAGGCCTCTGCGGATCTTTCATCTTTTTACAGGGAGCCACAGTGCACCTGTTTCATCATAATGCTGTTCGCACAACTGCAAAAGTGAACACAGACGTAATGTCCAGCAAATAACAATTCTGTATAGTGGAAGATGCTCATCAACATCATTTATTATTTTCTTATTCTTTATTCTTTCTTTCTTTACTGTTCATTAAAACCTGCTCTTATGCCAGGCACGGTGGCATAGTTCACACCAATGATCTCAGCACTCAAGAGTTTGAGGCAAGATTGTCAGTCCCAGGCCTACCTGGGTCACACAGATAGATCGTACCGCAAAACAACGAAAGTCTTGCCTTACCAACAACAGCCATTTAAAACAGGACTTTTCTAGGTTAACTCCCAGCATCCTTTTGTGCCATTGGTCGCCGATGTACTTCTAGCTGCTCATTGAATGTCTTTTCTTCATTGTCATGCTGGCTTGTGTTGGATTTTGATTTGGGAAGCTTGCTGCTTGGTATTTCAATCCTGTTCTCAGACCCTGAACCCCTTCCAAAGCAGGTTTGAGTAACTGATGGCAATTGAAGAGTCTTGAGGGACATTAGGACTGCAAGTTCTTCCTGGGGGGTCTCACTGATCCTTGTTCTTTTCCTCAACTGTTACTCCACATGCCTAAGGCTGGAAAGTTCTTTCCTGTCCCAGAGTCTTCCCGAGCTTCTACTTCTTCCTATGACACTGACTCTTCACCTAACACCTCTGGACTTGTGTTTGACCCCTAGTAAGTCAATTGTCCTCCTAGAGTGTCGGTATTTCCTGACTGCAGCCCCCAAGCTATCTGAGATTCTAATTGGCTAAAATTGACTTCTCAGCCTACTTCTCCGAAGAAGTCATCTCAGAATCCTGCTTCCAAAAGGAATGAATCCCTGGTCTCAATCAGTACTGTCCTCTGGCCATAAAACTGTGCAAGCTGTTTCTGCTCCCCGAGTGTCAAATGCCGTGCGCTTCATGCTTGAATTGAATTACTCTTTCATTTTATATAGATAGGGACACAGGATCGCAGTGACAGGAGAGTGGGAGAGCCCTTCTGGCTCCTCCTGTCTTCAGTTCCATAGAACATCGGCCCCCAACTGTTATAGGAAGCTTATGGAACGGTGTATGCACATTTCCTGAAGCAAAAGAGAAAAATACCTTTTCTGCGGTACCCGTTGGTTGAAAAAAGAAGAGAGATTGGAGCTGGTGCCTTTTACCTCTTTCCCTTTTTATGTTTAGCCCAGGGTTTGGAACAGAAGGGACCAGAGCTTTCAGATAGGCAAGTGAAAAGGTCTGTGTAGAGGCATATTCCAGAGAAGGATAGAGCTAAAGTTAAAACAGAGAGAATATTTTCAAGTCTTCAGTCCTGAGTTCTGCCTTGCTTGGCCTTATTGTAATGGCAGCCTCAACCCTATTTGCATCAAACCCAATTTACATAGTACTCCACAATGGGAAGGGTTTTACAAATTGTGTGTGTGTGTGTGTGTGTGTGTGTGTGTGTGTGTGTGTGTGTATTAATCTCTTCTAGACTTCCCTTTTGCCTTACCTAATTTCCCTCAAGTCTTGTTCTATGGACCTGTGCCCAAGATTTGGTGGCTACAATATATAATTTAGGCCCCATTTGCGGCTGGCAAAATATATAATAGTAGCAGAAATGGAGAATGATAATATTGTTGCAGACCGCTATGGAATTGGGGTGAGGAGATGGGGTTTTTCCTGTTTCCTCTTAGAAAAAGGAAGTCATGGTGGATGTGTGCCTTACCTCAGTCCTTTGATGTATCTGGGGCATTGGATTCCTCACCTTACATATCTAGGTTTGGAATAGCGGCCTCTGTCATTGCCTGCAGATGAAGGACAGTTGGCACCAAAGATTGTCCTTAAGAGTAGATTCCTTTGTTTAAACATTAGATATATTTGTCTCTATGACTGCTGGTTGCTTATCAAGGGTCTCCAGACTCTTGTTTCTGAAACTCCTATGCATGTTAACAAAGTTAAAGGTAAGAGGATTGAAGGTTGTCTCCAAGTGCTTGGACCAAATGGACAAATCCTTTTTCTCTCCTGGAACTCAGTCTCCTCACCTATAGTGATGATGAGGGATGGTGATGGTGATAATAATGAGATGGTGGATGAAGATGACTCGGAAGGCCGTGATGATGCTCATAGTGGTGATGGTTACGATAGTGATAGTGGGGGTGGTGGTGACGACAGTGATAGTAGTAGCTTCAGGGGTGATGGTTTGGTGTTTGTGATGATCACATTGGGTGGAAGTGATCATTATCTTGATCACTAGGGTAATGACAGTGGTAGTGGGTAGCAGTGGTAAGAACGGTAGTAATGATTTTGATAGTAATAATGATGTTGATGATGATAGTAGTAATTACGATGGTGGTGGTGGTGATGATGATGGTAGTAGTAGCTGTAATGACCATGACCATGATAATAGTAGCAGTGATGATGGTGGTCCTTATTTATTGATCGATATATCATAAGTATTTTCCACATTCTTATTCCATACCGTGTTCCAGAAGACAGGTACTGTTATTCTTCCCATTCTACAGATGGAAAAAACTGAAATACTGAGTGATTCATATGGTCACAATTAGACAGTTTCTAAGTTTGGGGAAGCAGGATGTCTTTAGCAACAAGGAGAGTACAGTACATTTTAATGCTCCTTTAAGTCTAAAATATAATGATAGTCTATTTATTGAGATTCCTGTCTTCTCTCTGCCTTCTTCGTTCATATATTGCCTCCTTGTGACCAGAGAGTCCCTGTCCTTCCAGTTCATCTACTACTTAAGACTCGCTTGTTCTCAGCCTGACCCGATTCTCCTGGCCTGGCAGAGCTTCTTGTCTGCCTACCCTTCACCCTCATGCCTGCACGTCATTTCTTTCTTCCTGATGTTGTCTACTCATTCCCCTACACAGTGAAGGCACACTGTGGAGCCTTCCCCTTAAGAGGATTACACATTACTCTTCTTGCTCTATTGTAGGACTACTTTTAGACTGTTACTTGGTTCACAATTTTGATGAGTCTCTGAGTGATAAAGCATTCAATACATGGTATGTTTCCATCCTAGGTAAATCACTCTTTTCTCTCTGATCACTGGTCTACCAGAGCAACCTTCTCTCTGCATCCATCCATATCTGTTGCTAAAAATAGCTCTCTTCTCTGACTTCCCTTAAGTGAGGGAGAGACTCATAGTTTCCAACTGTCTATGCCAGGTGTCATCCTAGTACGTTCCCATCCGTTCTCCTATTTGCTAGTCTTATCAGTCCTGTATAGTTACAGCTCTCAGTCCCAAGTTTGCATTTTAGGCTCTTTAAGAGAGGAAATAATTTGTCCAAGATTATACACTAAGCAGCAATATTACATTTTGAGATGTAGGACTGTCTCTAAAATCACTGCTATTTTTGTTTGTGACTTTGTTTCCTGAATCCCAAATTCTGAAACACAATGGAATTTTGGGGATGTTTCCTCCAACATTACATCATTTAGAATTCACAGTTCATATATCTATATGAATTTCTAGGCCACTCTAGTGACATGGCTGGCTATTGGGATATAGTATTTAAAATTAGCTCTAACCCAGAACATTCAGGACACTGAGATCTTTCAGTCCCTGTTGGTCTGAAGCCCTGATTTTCTGCATTCGCATCTGGTTTGCTCATTCAAACCTTTGCCCACTTTTTTTTTTAGTTCACTTAACCAGTTTGCCATTAATACAGGACCTTCCTAATTTTATTGCCTACTTTGTGCAGTAAGACTTCCTTTGTATCAGGTTTGCCCAGTAGTCATTTCCTGAGTGCCTGCTTTGTTGCAGTTAGACCCATTCCATCCCCCTCCTCCAAGAAACTCTGTTGCAGTAAAGCCAGAGATGAATGTGTCCTTGAAGTCCAGAGAGAACAGGTGTGAATATAGAAAATATGAAGTTCACGTTTTTAAGTCAGAGTCTTACCAGTTCAAATTCAGCTTTATTTGACTGTTGTCTGAGTTTAGGTAGCTCAACTTCTCTGAACCTCTATTCTCTCAGCCATAAAATATGGGTAATGATAGTGCCTCCCTCGCCGGGTTAGGGTGAAGACACAATGAAAGGAGACCCTCAATAAATAATAGGAGTGATTGCTATGATTATGATTAATTTTTAATGTGGAAAGTTCTGGAAGACATTTGTAGGCAGTGGAAACTACTTTCCTACCTGTGGGAGATAGGGTTGTCAGAGCAAGAGTTTTGTCAGGTGGATAGAGAGGACATGGGCAGGGTAGAACTGCTTCCTAGATATCCTCCTTGGTTGTATGTCTCTTCAGGATCCCGGCTAGACCTTGTTGGGGCTCCTTCCTAGGTGTAGGTGACCACATGCTTCTTCTTACCCATACACTCTGAGCTCTGTGTCTGGCCCTGGACACTCCTCCTTTGAAAACATGGCCAGCGATGAAACAGAGACACAAGTCCCGTTTGTGGCTCCATCAACTTTGGAAGCAGATCATGGGAATTCTCCGAATCTGGGCCCCCAGCCAGAAGCATTTATAATCAGACATGGAGCAATCATTAGAGTAGAAACAATAAATTACCACAGCGCGGAGAGAACTCCCCAGAGCTGTGCACTCGAGAGGGACCCACCGCGCAGAGCATTAGCAGTATCTAGCCACTTGCCCCTCCTTCCTTCAGCGGAGAATCCTCTCCCCTTCCCCGCCCCACCACACCCAGGCTGTACTTGGGATGACTGCTATGAGCGACTGGGGCAGCACTGCTTGGAGAATGCATCTTGTAATCTAGGACAAGGCTGTGGGCCAGGCCCATGTGCTTTCGTAGGGACTGTGGGAAGGAACAAAGAAGGGGAGAGGGTCTCCCACAAAATCATCCCAGCACCAAGTCTACGGTGGACTGCTGCCAGTGAGCATGTTGAGAAAGATCAAAACCTTGGGAATAAGAGACCTGCCACAGCATCTTCAAGCTGTAGGACTGTGGCAAATTGCCGCCTCTCTTTAAAACTAGATTTCCTTGTCTGCAAAGTGGGACGAATGGTCCCATTCATCTCACGTGGCCACTGCAAAGATTAATATGGCCAGCATTGTCATCAGTCTGGCACATGCTAGCAACTAAACGAGCACACTAATCTTGTCATCTTGTTCTTTACCCTCTACCTCTGTTGTCCAATATGGCGATCATTCACCATCTCTGACTTGTTAAATTAAGAAGTCAATTTCTCCTGCTAGGGGAAATCACATCAAGATGTAAGGATAGGCAAGGATTAGAACGAGACTTGATAGCACAGGAAATAACCCCAGGAATTGACAAATGGGATCACATGTAATTAAGATGTTTCTGCATAGTCAAAGATACACCCTCCAGAGTGAAGAGCCTGCAGAATGGGGGAAAATCTTTGCTAATTATACACACCCGACAGGGGATTAATACCCAGGATATACAAAGAACTGTAAGAATTAAACACACAAAAGAAATCATCCCATAAATGAACTGAAAAGATAGTTCTCAAAAGAAGAAATACAAATGAACAGTAAATACTTGGAAAATATGTACAACATCCTTAGCCATTAGGGAAATGCAAATTAAAACTGCTTTGGGAGTCTACCTTGACCCAGTCAGAATGTCCATCATTGAGAAGCCAAAGAATAGCAGATACTGGCGAGAATGTGGAGAAAGAGGAATTCTTAGTCACTGCTGGTGGACGTGTGATCTGGTGCAGTCACTATGGAAGTCAGTATGAAGGCTTCTCAAAAAGCTGAAAGCAGATCTGCCAACTGAACCAGCTAGAATACTCTTGGGTGAGCACTCACAGTCTCTAAGTGTATCACAGAGACACTTGCTCATTCATATTTACAGCTGCACTAGTTGCACTAAGCAGGAAATGGAACCAGCGGAGTTGTCTATCAGCAGATGAATGGATAAAGAAAATGTGGTTCATATACACAATGGAATTTTAGGCAGCTGCAAAGAAAAATAAAATCATGACATTCACAGGAAAATGGATGGAACTGGAAAGCATTATGCTAAGCGAAATAAGCCAGACTCAGAAAGACATGTTTTCTTTCATATGTGGAACCTAAATTTAAGTGTGTGTGTGTGTGTGTGTGTGTGTGTGTGTGTGTGTGTGTGTATGTTCGTAGATTACAAAACTGCAAAAGGATCATGAAAGGGGAACAAGAGACTCCAAGTGGGGATGGTGAGAAACAGGTAATGGCATTCATGTAAGAGAACAGAAATATACCTGACTGGGAAAGAAAGGGAATTGGTTGGAGGGGGGAAGAGACACCGCAGAGGGCATCGGGTTAGGGAACAAATAAAAAAATAAGTTGTCACATGTGTATAATGGTGCTGAAATGAAAACTATTACTTGGTATGCCAACTCCAAAAACAGTTAATTTGCTTTTTTTAAAAGAAAATACAAAAATCAAATCAGTTTCCAAATTGAACCAAAATATTTCAAAGGTTTGCTAACCACATGCATGTATCATTATGTCGAATAACTCAAGCACAGACCATTTCTGCCCTTGTGGAAAGTTGTATTAGACAGGCTAGCCTGTCCCTAATTTATCTGGAGCCTGGGAAAAGTGTGTCTAATAAAGATCCACTTGGCTAGGCCCTGCCTGAGGTTACCAAGATGGTCAGAACTGTCTTCTCTTCTCCATGATAAATGATGGGCCAGTAGAGAGGTGTGTGCAGTATGCTATGTCCAAAGGAGTCCCCCTCTTCAAATGGAATCAGAGACAGATGTCTGGAGGGGCATGTGTAATACTTGAGCTGTCATCTAAAGTAAAAGTGGCACTCCAAGTAGAGTGGCCAGATGAAGGCTTTTTCCAGAATTCCAGGCTGATGACAGAAGCAAGGTGGAGAAGGTAGGTACTACCTGGAGGAGGACCCTGAATGCCCAGGAGGTGGCAGATAGGCACATCCCTCCTGATCTGATGATTTCTAGCTCTCCTACTCCCAGAGGACCTTAGACCCAGGGACAGGTGACATGATGGAAGTCTTAGTTATGGAACCACATGCCTGCATTTGCTCTGTCCTCTGAGCTGACTACTTGATCAACTGTGAGTTTTCTCCCAGGCCCAGCAGCCCTGAGAGATGGAGCTATTTCATCCCCGTGATAATAAACAGAACTTGCAACTCGCCTGAAGTCCACAAACTTAAACAGTGGGGTAAACTAAGTCACCAGCAGTCTCTGGGCTCTAAGCATTGAAAGTTCCTGCATGCCATGGCGGGACATGGATGGACTACACCTGCTGGGTCGCTTGCTGCCCTGCTCACAGGTTCCCTCCCTGTGATAGGGACGTTTGCTCCAGTGCTGAGCTCTCCTGTCTCTGTATCGATTCTCTTCTCAGCTGGTCAGCAGCATGCTCATGTGCTGTCAACCACCTTATACAGACAGTTCTCTTAGCCCAACCTCCCTTCCAGTTCCTGCCTTCCCTCCTCAATTCCCTTTCTGCAAAGCCTTGTGGATCCTCACTGTCTCTCCTTCCTCTTTGCCCAGTCTCTTCTCAGTCCAATACCATCACTATTTCATCTTCACTGCTACCCTGGGACCCACTTTTCCTAAATCTCACCCCAGGTCATGTGGTACTAGACAGACCCTCTCCATCTGCACTAGAGGTGCTTCCATGTGGCTCCAAGGCCTGGGATGTCATACTGGCACTTTACCTGAGTCGACGCTTGATGTCATGAATACCTGCAGAGATCGCAGACTCTGTAAGAACTCAAGAAAATGGGCAACAGGCTGGTAACCCCTCAGTTTGTGTTGCTAGCTCTGAGCTGTCTGCCATACATCTTTTTTTTAAATACATTTTTTATTATTTCCGCTCATACAAACTTTTTTAATACATTTTTATTATTATTTCAGCTCATACAAACTTAATAAGTACACCAGTTCCCTCCCTCCCTCCTCCCCCCCCCGAACCCCTGATCCCCCTCCCCTTACCCCTCCCGCCCCGTCCCCCTGTGCCTCCCGCCCCAATTCCCAGAGTCCTTTCTTGTGCATGCCTGACTCTCCTCTGGGCCTCCTCTCCGATGACGTACAAGGACCCAGTGGCATTTCCCTGAACCCTTTCCTGTGTTCCCCTTAAGCATAGGAACACTACTGTGGCTGTCAATCCCTTGCCTCCAAGGATCTTGGTGCCTTTAGCAGATGCTAGACTTTGTGAGGTCAATAGTGTGTTGGACATTGCGCCGGGCATGCAATGTCCAATTATGATTGCTTCGGCCCTAACTTATGTGGAGTATCTTGCAAATCATTGCTCCTCCCATCCTTTTGCTCTTACACTCTTACCGCCCCCTCTTCCGCAAATGTTCCTGAGCTTCAGGATGGGGAGAGATTAGTCTGGCCTAGTTCTAGGTGGTTGATGCCTAGAATTTACCTTAAATTTACCATGCTCATAAATGAATTCTGATTCTGGCTCAGAATGAGCTCCCCCTTTGCAGGCTTCATTTTAGTGAATGGCTCAGGCCCAAACCCAGGAGCCCAAGGTCTCTCTGCCCCAAGCCCAGACCATCCAAAAGTCTCGACAGGGCTTTCAAAGTCCATCCTGCATCCTGCCCCACCACCATCTCTAGTACTCCTTCCTTGCTCCGATCACACAATGGTCTCCTGGTGAGCCGTCCCTTTGATGCTGGTTCCCCCAGAGTTCCTCTGGAGAACCCAGAGAGGTCCTCATCAATCCAGGTCAGAACCCCTCCCATCCACTGTACACTTTCATGCATTCCCTTCCCAGCCAGAATTGAGCCAAAGCTTGCACCAGGCCCCAGGTGTCCTGTGGTCAGAGCCTGGCCTCTCTTGGAGACTTGCCACCCTCTCCACTCCCCTGGCTCTCTTGCTGCTCAGCTGCCTTTTGGAGAAACTCATGTCCTCCCTTCCAGGCCTTTTGCTTGACATGTTCTTGTTCGATCATCCTATGGCTGGACCCTGGCCTCCGTTAAAGTTTCTAATCAAATGTGATGTTCTCAGTGACATTCTCAGCCAGCAGCTCTCCTGTCACTGGGTTCCTTTATTTCGTTTTTCCTTGGGGGGGGCAGGGAAATGGATAGGCGTCGTCATGACCTTTCTTTTGCCACATAACAAACCACCCCAGACTTAGTTGCTTGTCTGTCCTCATCTCGTGATCCTGATCTGTCAGACCGGGTGTGAGCAGTAAGCAGGGGTGTCCTGTGAGGTCCCCGGGGCTCTCAGCCAGCAGCTGCACTGGTGTGAAGGACCCCAGGTGCAGGAGGAAGGAACGAGGGCTCGGCGGGGAGCTTCCCTCTTGTGCAGTCTCAGGGGTTCTCCACATGGTGTCTCCAGAAGCATAGCTCCTCACAAGGAGCTGCTTGGGAATCCGAGAGAGAGGATTCCACCAGTGTCGGGAAGTGGATACCACCAGGGTTCTGGAATCCAAGACCGGCATCACTTTGGCCCCATGCCTTAGGTGAAGTAGAAAGTGAGGTCTTTATGACTTAGGGACCAGAGACATAGACCCCACTTCTTGATGGAAACAGTCCCAAAGACTACTGTCTTCAGTCTGCCGGTCTGACATACCAGCCCAAGCCATCTGCCGCTTCGTGTACTGTGTATCGTTCACCAAGATGAAGGCTCTGTGGCGGCCAGGGCCTTTTCTTCCTTTTGCCTGGCATGTGAACATTGCTTGGCACAAAGGCAGGTTAGAACAAATAGATGAATGCATGAATAATGAACATATGGCTGCGTGGAGAACAAGCCACTTGTCTTGTTCAAGCCTTAGATTCCTTTAGAAAAAATAGCTGAAAACAAGAGAGACAATTATTTTTGCTTTGCCTTGTTTAGTGGAGTCTTAGAATATTCCAGCGCTGGAGGAACACTAGGGAGTCTCTAGTTCAGCTCCAAGAAGCTGTGGCTGGACCTTTCTCTTTCCCCAGCAGCAGTCATATTTTAATTCATATTTCCTCCCTAGGACAGGTGTGTGGAGAAGACCGTAAGTGTGAGAGCTCCATATGGTGAGCGGTCCTAGGAATGGGTCTCCTGCCAGCCCTGCTTGTGTGGACCCTGGCTTAGTCCCTGTCCATCCCTGTGTCTCAGTTCTCTTTGTAAAATGAGGGACTGGATGACATTCTCACTACCCTGGAGAAGAAAGATGCAAGAGGGGACAGATGAGTTGTGTGTCTTGCAGCTTTGCTGCGTTCTCCTTTGGGACTCTGTCTATATCTTGCTAACGGAGAAGTCATGTTGACACACAGATGCATCCAAATCTGCAGCTATCCTCAGTGGGGCTGTGGAGGGGCAGGAGGAAGGCTGGTGAGACCCTGTTTCCTTCTCATGCTCCTAAACTGCTGGTGACCTTGTGTTGCCCCAGCCTGCAGGGTCAGGGGTTGCTGAAGTCAGCCAGGAGCAAATCGTTAATGTAAGCGGCCCGAGGTGTGGGGACATGGAGAGGCCTCCGCCCCTCAGGAAGGCCCTATGGGCTGCTGCACCCGCCCGCTCTGATCTCTGGGGCCATGACTTTGTCCAAGCCAAGACTTCCCTCATAAATCACAGGCTCCCTGGTCTTTCTCTTCTTTGGCGTCTCTGTCAGATGCTGAAAGCATTTAAGAAATTAGACCCTAAACGTTGTCTGGATTGTGATTCAGAATCTACGTTCTGTGTGTGTGTGAACAGGGCGGCGGGAATGGGGTGGGGCAGTAATGCTGGTTCATGGTGTGCGTACCAGGAAACTAAGGGGGGGAGGTGCAGTTCAGCCCACGCTGTGCCTGAGCAGCTAACTGCCTGGGCATTGTGGACCAGAAGAAAAGGGAGACCAGGGCCCACCATGTAATGCAGCAAGGAGTAGGCACATGTGGGGAAGGGGTGGGAAAGGAGGGAAAGAGCCAAGTCTGCACAGGAGTATATTCACCTGGGAACAATGCTAGGACGGCAGAGGAGGGAGCATGTGGCTCCTGGCACCGAGGGAGAAGCAATCAGGCAGGTGCAGAGTGGCAGACAGTGTGTAAATAGAAGGATCAGTATGTACGAAAGTCCACAGGCCAAAGAGAAGTGCCAGGGGAGACTCCTTGGAAAATAAGAGACCACTGGGGTAGCAAAGAGCTTCATGGGGAAAACATTCCAGACAAAGAGACTAATGTGGATGAGGATGAAGATCCACACATAACTCAGGGGTATGTGTGAGAGAGAGACAGAGAGACAGAGATAGAGACAGAGACAAAGAGAGACAGAATGCAGTAAGCAGGAAGGGACGAGCCAGGCAATGGTAAAAGTAGGCTGGCAAGAGGTGGCGAGGTAGTGTGTAAGTCTAGAAGCTCTGACTCCAATTGGTAGGAGTTTGTTGTAGTTTCCAGTGTTACGGAGCTCTACATAGTCAAGAATTTCCACCGGGTTCACCAGAGCTAAACTAGAGGTACTGAAGGAGAGGGGGTGCTATTGGGCTGTTCGTTCCCAGTCATCCACAGAGCCAGGAGATTTGCTAAATGTGTGTGAGCACCCACTGTCCGTCAAGGCCCAGGCTGCACACTGGGTTCACAGAGGGTGTGGGAGGGCTGGCTCCAGGGAACTCAGTCGGCCACCTAGGGAAGCTTTGTGGAATGAAGGTAAAGGGCTCTGGGGCGGGGCCTTGGACTGATCAGTACAAGGGGCATCAGATGCTTTTGAAAATTCAGTAGATGGTTATTAGCTGCCCACTGTGTCAAGCTCTGGGAAGGTCGTAGGTACAGGTGTCAACCTGGTGACTAAGGGTTTAAGCTTTGTGAACATTTGTAGACAATTAGTAATTGAATTAAGTCCAGAGTGAATCTGCAGGAGATTGTCTAGTTAATGGGAAGGCCCAACCCATGTGGGTGGAACTAGGCGCTGGACAGGTGAATAAAATACAGAGTTGGTTGAGGAAGTTGGCATTGTCCTGTATACTTGACCAGACATGCTGGTCTGGCAAGTGAGAATTGTCCCTCTCTCAGCTGTTAATGGTTATGGTGTGGCCAGTTCCTACAGCTTTTTGGTGATGGCACATGTTCTCCTGCTAAGCTGGACCAAGAACTGTAACTGCAAAATTGCAAGAGAAAACAAACCTCGTTCCCCCTTAGGTTGTTTTGTCACGATCGTATCGGCAGCCTGCAGGTGAACTGCAATGGGAGTGATGTAGAGAAATGATCCTTGCAGTTGAGAAGGCCAGACAAGAGACTGCTGAGGCTCTCATGGCCCTCAGGAAGGACATGATGAGGAAAGGCGCAGGGCAGAGATTCTTAGAAAGCAACAACTCAAGGACATTGGGGGGCAGGGTGAGGCAAGGGGACCTAGGCTTTGCACAGCTCTCTCTCTCTCCCCCTCCCTTTCTCTCTCTCTCTCTCTCTCTCTCTCTGTCACACACACACACACACACACACACACACACACACACACACACACGCACACACACAGTTATATACCCCTGCAAGTTGGTGTCTGAAAGACAGGGAGGGCTTCCTTCAATTCTGTATCCTGGGTACCTTGCTTGCCTCCTTCTAGCCCTGGCACGGAAGGAAAGATGTCTAAGTCAATGAGAAGACTGAGATTTAAGGTCCAGGCAGGGGATTTTGTGGGAAGAGCATGGCCAGCCAAGGGAATATCATGAAGGCCAAAATCTTGAGGCACAAAGCACCTGTGTTCACACACCTGTAAGTCGTCAGGTCTGACTGAAGAGGGAACGTGAAGCTAAGAGAGTTTCACTTGTAAGTTCTGTTAGAGCTCTTAGGGTTTATTCTGAGTATCAGGTCTGATAAGTGGTGGTGGTGGGAAGGGTGGCAGGTCAGTAATGGACTTGCTGGAGGTGGGGTTAGAGCTGGGATTTGAAGGTGGTCCAGAAGCCAGGTACTTGGGGACGTGAGTCTTCACCATGCAAAGTGGGGACCTCTCAGCAGTGCCTTTAACAGGCTCACTGAGCAGGGGCCGTACATTGCAGTCAGGCACCCTACTAGCAAGTTTTCAGTCTGACTTCTTGCTATAGATTTCTGCTGAGAACATTTTAGAACGTAAAGGAGAAGGTACGCAACGTAGACTTTAAGCAGCTGGCTGCTCCCTGCCTATCCATTGCCTCTCAGCTCAGCAGCACTGTCTTCACTATGCAAGGCAGAAAAGCAGTCTTTTCAAAGGTTCTTGAGCCCACTAGTCCCGGGTGTAAAACTCAGATGCCATGAGATATAGAAGCAGGAAAACTTTGTGATCAGAAGGTATGTTTGGGGGGGGGGAACATATTGTCAAGCTACCTGCTACAGGATCCATCTAATCCTCACTGTAATATGAAGGGGTAACTGTTATTACCCCTACTTTACAGATGCCAGTGCCACAGGTCACAGCCAGCATTCTCCCAGGACCTAAAGCCTATGAAGACACTGAGGAAGGATTTTAACTTGAGTTGCTCTGACTTCAGGGCCTGGGACTACTCTTTTATACTGCATTCCTTCTTGGATCCATCCATACCCAGCACTATTAGCTTCTGGTACCATTTAAGTGACAGTCCTAGTGGATCTGTTTCCCACTGGTAACATAAAGGAGACTAGTGTGTTCAGTAGGCTAGAACATTTCTTGAACTTCACTGTGCCATGAATCACTTGGGGATCTGGTTATAATCCAAAATGTAAATCACAAGATCTGGAATGCGGCCTGAGAATCAGCATTTCTGACAAGTGTCCAGAAAGCTTCTGACCCACAGAACACACTCTTCCAGTACCAAGGGCTGGACCACATCCAAGAGACCACCGCCCATCCATGAAGACTTGGCTCTTGCTGGAGAGAAGAGCACAGGTCTTCCTTAGGTCATAGTCGTTCTTGCAATTCCTTTCTGTCCCATTCCGTTTCTAGCCAGAGTTCAGGCAAATAGAATGTCTCCCCACTTCACAGATGAGAAATCAGACTCTAAGAGGGAACAAAGCTTGCTGGGGCCTGCAAATGCCTGGCCCAGCATTCCTGTCATTCCCTCTTCCTGTTGCTTGCTCCCTTTGCTGCCTCTTCTTGGCACCCCAGGGGTCAGCATCTTCAGTGGGCACCGCCCATCATGGATGGCTTCCAGTTTTGCCCTAACTGACAAAAGCGAAGCACCCTCTGTGACTTTGGTGCTTTTATACGGCTGGCGGCCACCGGACATCTGTCCACTCCTCATCTATAGTCTTAAGGCTGAGGAAGGCCTGAATTTTCTGAAGAAGGTCCTGGGAGCAGGAGTCCGCATCCTCCCAGGGTTGGCATGCAATTGCTCACACGTCATGGGATGGTTCGGGGCTTGTTGACTTGGAAAAGAGAAGGTGCCGGAAGAGTGGATGTTTGTGGATGGATTTACAGGCTCCGTATTTACCACATTGTCAGGGAGACGGGGTTGTGGGATTGAGTCACCTGGAACAGGAAGATTGCAGCTGGCACCTCAGGTGGTCTTAGCCACCCAGCCGTTAGAGCCACCATTCACACATGTCAGACCAAAGGGCTAAGTCAGCCTCTGTGTAGCTCAGGCTTGACCCTGCTTCATGGCTACTAGTATCTTCTTACTGTTCTCTGTCCTGGTTTCCTAGCTCTCCAAGGTCACCCTGTTTCTCTGCTCTTGCTATGAAATGAGCGTGTGTCATGTTGCCCAGCACTTGCCGGCATTGTGCCTGTGTATATATGCATTCTGCATGGACTTGTTTGTACATGGCTCTTATTTTCCTGGGAATGAGATTTTCATACTGATCCTGCAGCCCTCAGTTGAATGCAAGATGGGAAAGGAAATTAATGCTCAGTTCTTTCCTACAACCGTCGACCTTATTCAGGATCTAGAGATGGTCTGAGTAGAATGTCAGAAGAGGGACTAAAGAGTGGTCTGATGGACCAGCATTCTTACTACGTGCATGTCCCTTAGCAGATCGAGACGGGTGGAGACACAGCTTTCCTAAATGGAAGCCAGAGCCTGCGGGCAGGAACCTTGAACCCTCTCCAGATGCTGGGAATCCTCCATTCCACAGCCTCCCAGAGCCGTGACTTGGCCAGGGCGAATCACAAGAGAGGGCTCATGCACTCTAGGGGTGGTGCAGCTCACTGTGTGGGGTTCCATCTTCCATTCCTGGTCTATCCTCAGTCCTCTTTGCCTTGAACTTTGTAATGTGGAAGACAGCTAAGTGGGCAGGGACCCAGCTTCCTTTCCTTTTCCTTCTTTAGAATTTTTTAATCCATGGGTAAACATGGTTTATCTAAAAATATTTAAAGCAAAACCAAATAAATAAAAGAATCATCAGGAAAATTTAGAAAAAGTACTCACTATTCTGCCCACATATTAGATGCAAGTTATATTTCTAGTCATCAGAGCAGGGCATGGAACCTAAATAATATGTACTACATATAGAAGAATTGAACAAAAAGTGCAAGTTTTATATCCTAAAACTTACCAAAAGATACTGAAATATACATATTAGAATGCCCATGTGCACCAGTCTCCTTCAATCTTTCTTATGCTACAACAAAGTGGTTTAGATCTAGAGCCATGTCTATAGAGAAAAGATATTGATACTTGTCTGATTAGTTGAACTAAAAACCAGGCAAAGCAATGATTGTATAGTGCTTACCATAGGTTTGACATGTAATTGCTTAATAAAAACTTGCCCTTATCTTTTGAGCCCCAGAAAATCGTGATAGGACAAACTGAATGACTTCAAGGATTTCTGTGTTCTCTCACATTGTATGTGAAACACACCAGGCTTTAGATTAAAATCTTCAATCTGTTTTGAGTTGAATTTTTGTTGCCAGATGAGAGATATGGATTTAATTTCATTCCTCTGTGGGTAGAAATTCAGTTTTGCTACATGTTAAATAGGTTGTTGCTTTTTCTAGTATATGTTGTTGACACCTTTGTCAAATATTAGGTGGCCACATTCATGTGTGTTTATTTTCAGATCCTCATTTCTTCATACTGGTCTGAAAGTCTGTTTTTTATGCCAGAACCAGGCTCTCTATGTCATTATGGTGCTGTAGTAAGCACCATACAGATACAATGACACTCCTAGCAACATTCTTTCTGCTTAGGATTGCTTTGGCTATTTGTAGGTTTTGTGTGCATGTCTATATTAATTTTTAGATTTTTTTGTAGTTCCTTGACGAATGTTGTTTGGCATTTTGATTGAAATTACATTGAATCTGTAAGTGTCTTTTGGTAATGGCCATTTTCACAATGTGCTGTCAATCCAGAAACAGGGTGGTTTTTCCATTTTTCCATTTTTTTTTATTTTTTCAGTTTCTAAAAGTTTTCATCGAAGATGTATCACTTCCTTGGTTAGGTATATTTCTAGATAGTTTATTTTCATATTCTCTCTCATACGAAGATCCTAACTTTGTATATGAAAATATAGTATGTGAAAATATATATGCATGTGTATATGTAAATATATGTATGTGAATATATAGATTATAGATATGTATACAGATATATAGAACATATGCATGCATTTATGTATAGATTATGCAGCAATTACTATGGGAAAAAATACTGAGGTAATATAATACATGTGACATGCAAGTGGACAGAGTCTATAGGGGTAGAAGAGTGAAAGGTGGGACATAAGGTGAGGAGAAATACATTATTTGAAAATGACATAATGAAACTAATACTTTGTATGATAATCTACTAAAGTTTTAGGTTTAAATAACCAAATGAAAATTGCATTGGATGTTTGATCCGCAGCACTGTAGAATATAGAAAATAGGACCACTCCAGGTTATTTATTGCTTGGAATTGCTTGAAAGAATGCATGCAAAACGTAACCAGGTCAGTTGGGTTCTCCACAAATGCCATGGGCTGTCAATCTAGTTAACTCCCCAAGACTCAGTTCAGTTCTTCATTTATAAAGTATAAGAGACTCTGACACAAGCTATGTCACTAAAGTCTACCTTCAGGGACAGCCTCATGAAACTAAGGAACAAGACTAAAGATGCAGATGTCTTCCTGAACCTGGCCTTACCTTAGGCACTGAGTTAGATTCTCAAGATACTGAATCCAAAAAGTCACACCATTCCTTTCTCTTTTGAGAATTCAGAAGAGTTTAACCTTGAATGAAGTAATTGCTCAGTGTGGAAATTTCATTTATTTGGGTTATTTTTATGTTTGTTTTTTGAGACATAGTTTCTTGTAGCCAGGCTGGTCTCAAACTCAGTATGTATCCAGGATGACCTGCACCACCTGATTCTTCTCCTCCCAAGTGCTGGGATTGCAGGCATGTGCCACCATGCCTGACTTTTCAATGTGTGATTATGTTTTAATTATATCTTATAACTTTATTTTTAGTTCTGTAGATTAACTTCAGACATCACATATACTATACCGCAGGGCTATACCACAAGCCATTGTGTGGTTATTTAATTACCAAAGTGGTAAATAAGTGGGAAAGAGAACATGTAGATGTCTGGCATAAGAACTGGCCTAGGACCAGCACAGGATGGGCTTCCTCTGGTGAACTAGTGCTCATGAGGAGACCTGAGGCTGAAGTTGAACCAGGGAAGACAGTGGAGAAGGGGTTTTAAGCTTAGAAACATAAGCAAAAAGACCAGAGGTAAGTAAAGACTTGACACCGCTGAGACGCCAAGGGAAGCCATCGGTGTACACAGATTGTGCAATGTGTCAGGGAGGCCAGTGGATATGAGCCTGAAAGGGAGAGGCCAGACCCTAGTTTAATAATTCGTCTCAAGGGTCTTATCCACCTAAGACTCGAAGACCTCAAACAACAGTGAACCCTGATTGATTGGTCCTTTGACATAGTCACTGTCAGTGGACTGTAAAAAACTGACTAGAGAAAGGTCAGCATAGCTAACCTTGGGAAGTGATGTAGATTTACAGGGACAGACCATTGTCTTAATCCAAGGAAGTGTGATGGAAAGGGCCAGAAGAAAGATGACTAAGGTGCACCTAGGGGTAGAATCAGTAAAGAAAGGTGCCTGAAATCATCCCATTTTGTAGATGGAGAGTATGAGTCAGTATTCCATGACTTATCCACGTTTACACAATCCATGCTTTATAATGCCAGCAGTCGCCCAGCCCCTTGGACTCCATCCTGCCACATGCCTGACTGGTCTCCAGTATGTTTTCTGGACTCAATCTGGTGCTGATAAAGGCAAGGCTCAGTTCTGTGATCTTTCTGACCATTCTGAAGTTCTGACCTTGGTCTGCATCCTTAACCTTGAGAGTAATCCTTCAACCAAGTCATAGACTATGATTCCCACCTGACTCCAGATCAAGATTGTCTTATTCCTCAGCCTTATTCTTGTCCTCTAATGGAACCCTAGCCAAGCTGATTCTGTCCTCCAGAGAAGCAGCAAGCAGTCACTTAGTCTGGTTAGGCACTTAGTTAGTCACAGTCTGGGCCCTGAGTCTTAACCCTTGAACAGCGTACACTTCTGCTTGGGAAAAGGACAAAGGTGCAGATGTGACTGGCCAGAGGACCATGGCAGCCCAGATGGTAGAAAGGCATGGACTTTGCAGGTGGACAACTGTGGGCAGCTGCTTTGCCTTTCTGAGCATGTTCCTTATACATCAAATGGAGATCACAGATCCTGCTTCTCTAGTCGAAATAAGGATAGTCATACTATTCATGCTGACTCTAGTGTGCATTAGGTACTCAATACATCAGCCTCCTTAATTTTCTTTCCAGGCAAAGCAATATAAATATATGCAGAGTCCTTTACTAGGCAATAATAAGGATACAAGGGTGACACCCAGAGTCTCCTGGCATTGTGTCAGAATTTGTAGCCCATGCCATTGCCCATAAAAGGCACTTGCAGATTAAAAACTCAGTGTCTAAAAGGGAGTTTCACAGATAGTTGGCTTTGCCACATTCCACAGTATCAATGTTCTCAAAAACAGCTCTGCAACATACAGCACAAATCTGAACGGCCAGCTCTGAGGTGCAGTGGGCCCCATCACCGAGATGAGTGAACAGAGAAAGCTGGGGTGCCTGGGGGGAGACAGAGTTAATGTCTTCTCTCTCATCGCAGTGATATCTATGCACGTCACAGTCCAGAGTGCTTCCTGGAAGTCTGAGGAGTTAGAGAAGAGTCCAGAGAAGGCCTTAGAAGCTTCTGCTCAGTTTCCAAGTTCCCACTGTAGAATGTGTTTCCAGAAGGAACTTGCTGGCTTATGCCTTTGGAGATCACCAACTCCAGCCTAGAAACACCTGCATAGCTGAAGATTCACAGGTCATCTGACCCTGCATTCAATGTACCCTGACCTGCCCCACCTGAGGGGTCAGAACATGGAGAGAGAGAGAGAGAGAGAGAGAGAGAGAGAGAGAGAGAGAGAGAGAGAGAACAATGTGCAGAGCTTTCAGTGAACCCCAAGTACTGAGGCAATTTTGTGGGCTGCTTCCACACTCACTGTGTTCTGGGCTAAGTGATGTGTAGCATAAAGACAATGCAAGCCTCAAAGGAGGCTCAAAACTCCTTTAATAAAAGGGGAAGTCTCCAAGGCCAAAGTGTCCAAGTAGACAAAGCTCTCTACTTGGAGTCCAACAAGGTGGAGTAAAAGTATGAGTGTACCAGTCTCTCTGTGCCCTCCGGCATGCCCCCTCCATTGCCAGACCACCTATAAAATGTGAGTGATCAGTCAGGTGCAGTCTGCAGAAGTCTTTGGTGCCACCCGTTCACTCGTTCGTTAACTAATTCCTTCTGAAGCATCTAGCACGCAGTGTTGCGCTCAGTCCATAGCACACTCAAGGAAGAAGGAGCCGCTGTTCTATAGGGATTTGCAGCCCAGAACAGAATTCAGGCAGTCTCTTTACTGCCTCTGTAAGATATCAAAATTCTATTTCTTTCTAAACTTTAACTACTCAAGTCATGACCACTGCCAGAAACCAGATTCAGAAGACCAAAGTTTCCTCCCGCTCAAGCCATCTCAATCTTCAGAAAGACCTCCCAAAAGAGCAGCAGCCCCCAGAGCAGGGCAGGTATGATAACCCTGTCCCCCTGGGGAATATAGCCAGCCAGCAAGATATTAGGGAATACCTCCTCAAGGGATATCTCAAAAGAATGAAATGCAATGACTCAGGGCTCTAGGTAGGCAAGCGTTTTCAATCTGTAACATCATTGATTTATAATTTGCAGAGAATTAGGTCTAAAGTCAGGAAGCCCAGAAACCTGCGTGACCTAGGGTCTATTTCCTCCCCTCTCTGAATCTCACTGCCTTTATTTTATTTGGAAGATAGCAGCTGCCTCACGGCCTCCTGGAGACAGAGATCCTAGTCTGCTGGGCCGGGCGAGAGCATGTCTTGCCTCTCCTGGTTCTCAGGAGAACCCATGATCAAGCATCATGATGGATCACTGTAAAAATCTCACAGTCATGAGCACATAGAAAGTAGCAGCTAGGAATCTCAGCTGGTTGAGCTTTCTGTGAAGAGGCAACCCGTGAAGCTGAGGCCTGCCCAGCCTTTCCTGCTCTCTAATGTGATGGAACTCCTGTCCAGGACTTTCGACATTGCTGGGCTCTGTGCTGTATACTCTCTCGGAGCTCTCCCAGATCTCCCCTCCTTCTCTCACACTCTTTCCTTCTGGTCCAGTACCAACCAGAACTCCCCAGGAAGCCCCATGAAGAGCGCCTCCTAAATTCTGGATATTCAATGCTGTGTGTTATCTCGGAACGAATCCTAGGGAGACTCTTCTTGACAGTTGCTGATTGAAAGAAAGCATCTTCTCTGGATGTGGGTGAATGAGCTCTTCCTTTGCACACCCTCCTGAGAGCTCCTCTGAATCCTTGTTTGGCTAGGACATCCTTACAAACCATGTAATTTGGCCCCGGCACTCTCATTTTGCAGATGGGAAGACTGAGGCCCACCCATAGGTCACCCAGGGAAGGTAACAGTATGGCCCCAGCAGCAGTATACTTGCTTCAATGTAAGGCAGAGACTTCCCTGACTCCTGCTATCCCTGCCAACCTGGGCCTGTAGCTCTGGGCCTCCCTTAGGATGGACTTGGCTGCCCTATGTTTCTGGAGTTTCTTGCGGAGAAGAGATTTTCCTCAGGTAGATGGCTGTCTGTGGGGAGGGCTGGAACCTACAATTTTGTGGGCTCACACAGCCAGCCAGCCACTCACTCCTGACTCTCCCCATTCACACGCTCTTTCACCCTCCTATTCACCTATTATCTATTTACTTCCTTTTTCACTGGTTCATTTAGTTGTTTACCCATTCACTCACTCATTCATTGACCTACTCGTTTGTTTACTGACCCATTCATTTCACAAGCAGGCACGGAGCTTGGTGCCTGTGCTAATTGGGGACTCGTAATGAGCAGAGAGCCACGACGCAAATGGGCCGACACTGTCCGGAGGCCATGGCCAACTGAGGGAGAATGAGCTGCAGGAAGACACCCTGGAGGAGCAGCCTGCAAAGGGTACTTGAGAGAGGAGGAAGCAACAGCTCCAGCTTCTCCTGTGACTCTCTGGGACACTCAGGCCTGAGCAACTTATCTTTCTCTGCCCATTACAATCTGACCAGAGGAACCACCCCCCAAAATGTGGCTGCATTCAAGCCCTTGGAGTTCTGGCTTGGTCACTGGTTTCTCCAGGCAGCAGGAGGTACAGGAAGGGGTCAAGTTGGGTGTGAAGAGCTTGGTTTACTTTCTTTCCGGCTCATCTTGGCTCGTGGCCAGCCTTCCAGATTATTATCTGGTGCATCCTGCCACAAGGCCATCTGTACTTCTGCTTGCCTGCTCAGACGAAAGGAAGGAAAGGGAAGGGAAGAAGGAGAGAGGATTGGCAAAAGTCACTGAAATCTCTACATTGGTGGACAGCCTGGAATCAAAGAGACCTAGATTTGGATTCTGCATTTCCATTTCCTGACCCCCTCAGCCTTGGACAGGCCCCTTAGAGGCTGCGTTCTTCTCTGTAAAATGTAGCTAAGTGAATTAACCTGAACGGTTTATCAGAGTCTGTATCCACGTTGTCGACAAATACAAGGCTCTTCTAATATGGCCTCTGAATCTCTGTTCGTTCACTTGCATGTGCAGTATTTGCAGTGTGTAGAACTGCTTGAAAGGCGCTGACAATCTAGAAAGGGGAAGTAGTCGCAGCGTCACAGGCACACAGGTGGGCCTGCTCTGTCCATGTGATGTGATGTATATTCCCTGCACCCCATATGCCAGGAGGTCAAGGGTGAGGGAGACAGAGAGAAAGAGGGAGGTTCTGATGAGCATTCTTGAGACTTGAATTTATGAGAGGCCTTCTTTAGCGGTGATGTGGCATCTCTGGCTGGTCAGTGGCTTTCTGCTGGCCCTCAGTTTCTCCATTTGTAAAATAGGAATACTATCTCCTGTGAGAATAAGGTGGAACAGTCCATGCAACAGGCTTTTCAGAGGAAAAGTGGAACTCCTCACAACACAACTGGAACTAAACCCAGGCATCCTGACCGAAGCTCTCCTTGTGGCCTATGCATCAGCAAGCCCACGTCAGAGGTTCTTCAGGCTATGATAAGAGACAAGAAGGAGGCAGTATTGCCAGTTTCTGAGTCTTAGACTTGGGAAGAATATTCTATGAGTGACAGAGATGACAGCTCTACTTCCCAAGCCTCCCTGATGCCATTGCCCCATACATAAGTGAATGCATTTTCCAGAATGTCAGAGAAGATCCTGGATGCAGACTTCTAGTAGTTTCTAGAATTCTTGGACTACCTGCCTTGGGCTTGTAGAACTCTCTTCTCGCTTTGGGGACCATGATCTTCCAGAGGAGTTGTTGGAGTGAGTGCTCTGAGTGCTGGGGTCAATCTGTGACCCCTGATGTAGGCCGTTGATTCTGGATACTGCTTCTGAATCTGTTCTTCCAAAGCTGCAGTGGCCCTGATCTACTCACTTGGCTGCTTAGAGCTTGTTAGTGCATCTTTAAAATGAAAAAAAAAAAAGTGCTGCTTCACAGCACAGATTTAATTGCAAACACTTAGCTGTGCATAGTGCTTCTGCTGGCTCAGAGACAGTAGGAACTTTCTGGATTGTGAAAGAGGGATGGGACAAGGTGTGGAGCAAGAGGAATGCAAAGAACATCAGGAGACAGGAGAAGACAAAAGAAGAAGGGGGTTTTGATAGTGAAAGAGCAGAGGCCAGACAGGAGCGTGTTAAAGGGGGTAAAGAGCCCCCCCGGTGGCTCTTTCCTGCAGTCCAGTGTCCTGTGGCGTTACCACATGCTCGTCTCCAGCCACATGGAGTTTCTCTCCATTTCACTGTCTACTGCTCCCATCATGCAGTCCCCCATACCCCCCGCAACATACATGCCATCTGCTGCTACCCAGTTCATGGCACTCCCCACACAGCTGCTGTTGACTTCACTGTCCCCCTTGCACACCAGGAGTCCCTAGTTTGACTTACCCTCGTGGTACCTGTCACTCTCTGAACCCCCGGCCTGCATTATTGGATAGCCCTGGACTTCACAGCACTCCCCTAAGGTGACTATAAACGACATGTGTGTGATATGTGACCTGGGGAACAGGCAGGATCAGAGTTTCACCTGCCAGATGGAGGGGACTTCTTTCAAAGCTGGGCGATTTGCCTCCATGGCCAGTTACCTAGGCCCTACCAAAGGTGTGCTTGACCACAGTAGAAGGCTATGGAGACCCCAGAAGCTGCACAACAGCCAGCAGTTCCACACTTTACCAAAAATAGGCGGCCATGTTATGGGAATAAGACAAGGAGACAGCTGGGGTCAGAGCTGGTTCTCTGTGCTAAACTTGGGCATGTTAACTCTGCCCTCCTTATTTCCTCATCCGTACAGTGACAACAATAATTCCCCTTGCTATAGTTAGGTACAGGTGGCAACTTGATGGTTGAAGGATCCAGCTCTGGGTGCATTTGTAGAGAATTAGTAGTTCAGTTAAGCTCAGGGCAAATCTTCAGGAGATTGTCTAGTGAATGGGAGGGCTGATCCCAGCCCATGTGGGTGGGACTAGTCCCAGGGCAAGTGAATAAAATGGAGGGAGGTATTTGAGAAAGGGGGCATCCTTGTGTATACTTGGCCAGACATGCTAGTCTGACAAGTAAGGATCGTCCCTCTCTCAGCTATTACAGACATAGTTCGGCCAGTTCCCTCAGTTCTTAAGTATTGGTGTGAGCTCTCCTGTCAACCTAACTAAGAACTGTAACCAGACTATCATAAGAGAATAAATTCCTTGTTCCCTTAAGTCATTTGATGGTGATTTTTATCAGCAACCATGCAGGCGAACTATGACACCCCTCATTAGCACTGGGTTAGGAGATGATAGCTACCTGTGTGGACATGTGGTGGCTCTTCCCTTCCTCTTCTAAGCTCCTCTGTTTTTCCAATTTATTGCTTTTTTTCCTTTATCATATCAGACAGAATGTGACTACTTCTACTTTAAAAAAAAAAAAACTGGAAACAGATGATAAGCAGTGTGGCCAGGTAGGAAAGGAAGGGAAAGAACAGGAACTCTTCTGTATCTCCCAGCAGGTTTGGTAGTTCGCGTTTATGGGATGCTAACCGCTCCCATTGGTTCTTCTTTCAGATCTGTGTGGGACCTCACGGGACATAAAAGCTGAAACTCAGAGTGCCAGAAATTCCCGTAGGGACTGGGAGACCCCTGACCTAAAGACAGAGGGCAGCCGAAGAGGTGCTAGATGAGAGCCCAGCTGGATTTGCAAGACAGTTGAGAACCTCTCTGTGGATACAAATGGTATCATTTTGTCATGGCTGCAGGGCAGGATCATTCTCTTTCAAGCATGTCTTCTACTTCCATGAGGGCGAACCCTTGAGAATTAGGTTGGCTTTTCTCTCTGAATCCTGTTCTCTGCCCCAGTGTGAATGGACTGAGCTCATGAAAACTCAAAAGGGAGAGGTTCTGCTGAGGTAAGACTGGGAGCTTTAAGAACGGGTTTGGCATGGAGAGAACAGTGCCACTTTGCCCAAATATCTCTACCAAGCTGACCTGGAACGAGGGGAACACTGGCCTTGTAGGTCCCAGAAAGTGACTAGCCTGTTGTGAAAGTAGCCAGGTGAGCGAGTGGTTTTCACTGTCCACTGCTGCCAGGTGCTCGGTAGCAACCTGCAGCATAGGGTTTGTGAGTTTGCAGCATGAGGTCTCCTCTGAGAAGGTGGGAGAGCTTTGGGAGTGGGATTGCCCTGGGGGTCCTGGGCTGCCTCCTCACTTCACGACACCAAAGAGTGTTCTTGGTCTGTGTTGACCCTGTCTAGAAGGGATGGCAGCAGCTGGGGTGTGTGGATGCTTCCCCATGGGGCACAATAGCTCTGAGGGCAGTGTTTCTTCACATGTAAACTGAGAACACATGTGCATGTGCGTACACACACACACACACACACACACACACACACACACACACACGTCACTGCAAGGGTACACCAGGTGATGGGCAGCGTGACTAGAGAGACAAGGCCGAGGGTCACTTCAGTGCTAGGACTGCCCTCTCTAAGCCCTCCCCACAAGTTGGAACAGCAGTGCTCCAGGAAATGTTACAAATTGTTTTTCCACCAGAGTGCATGCTGGATTTTCCATGCCACCTCCAGCACATTTTCGGGAAGTCCCAGGTGGTAGGGATAGAGGCTGAGACCCTCCAGAAAGGCCAAAGCCCCAGCAAACTGAAAGACGGCTGGGTTTTATTTAATCATAAGTACATATATGTCTCAACTTTTGAATGCTGGAAAGGGGGCGGGAGAATCCAGCAAACCAAAAAACACACACATCGCTGTGCTTTGGAGGGTAATTACTCTGAATTCGGCTAAACCAACTTGCTCTAGCTAACTAGATTAGTTTACATCTTGTGGTAGAAAAAGAAATACAAATTACTTAGATTGCAATAAACCATGTTTTTCTAACTAAATAGATTAGTTTATATCTTGTGGCAAGAAACGAGAAGAACAGCTCAGGCAATGCCCAGGGCTGGCTCACGCCTGCTCGCACATTCAGGGAAGCTTGTTTTCAGGATGACCTCTAGTGCCCGACCCCCAGGCCTCCACCAGAACCCCTCCAAGACTTGCTAAGAACTGGGCGTATGTGTGTGTGTGTGTGTGTGTGTGTGTGTGTGTGTGTGTGTGTACTTCGAGCCCGTCTGCTCTGTTGATGAAGTCAGAGCATTTGGCCTATGCACAAATGGATTCCATTCACTCTAGCAAGCAGTCGCCCATGATTCCTACTGTATACATTCAACCAAAGCCCTCAGCCCTAAGCAGGCAGGGCCATTGTGTGGCTGTGAGATCCACATGCCCCCTGGAGCCTTGTGCTTACTTATCTTGTTCCTGTTTTAAATTCACAACAGTTCGTGAATGAGAACTCCTCCATCTTGAATTGTTTGGGGACCTCCAAATTATGTAGTCTGTAGACAAGGGCAGGTACAGAGGACACTGGAGAAGGAAAGACTCTGCCTTCCAGAACTGTAGCTTCTTCCAGGACATAATGTGTTCACACAAGCCCTTGTGCACCCCAGTAAAAGGATGGTGGAGGATGCATCTTATGTTTATGAGATTTCAAACTTTTAAATGTATTTATATTTAAGAGAAATTTAACACCTGAGGGACAAGGTGAGGGTTACAGTTTTAAAAATGTTATGTTTTGTGTCAAGTTGGCAAGAGGTAGAGTGTCACAGGTACAGGTGTCAACTTGACAGTTGAGGCTTTAAGCTCTGGACATATTTGTAAAAAATTAGTTGTTGAGTTAAGCCCAGAGCAAATCTGCAGGAGATTGTATGATAGGTGGTGAAGTCCCAGCCCATGGGGGTAGGACTAGTCCAGGGCAGGTGAATACAATGGAGGGAACTGTTTGAGAAAGGGGACATCTTTGTGTACACTTGGTCAGGCATGCTGCTGGTCCGGCATTATCCTTCTCTCAGCTGTTAGATGAAGATGGTGTTAGTGTGAGCGCTCCTGCTAGGCTGGATAAGGAACCTTGAGCAGGACTGTAAGAGAGAGTAAACCCCTCGTTTCCCTTAAGTTGTTTGATGGTGATTTTACCAGCAATATGCAGAGTAACTGTTACAGTGTGTGCCCAGGATCTCATTTTCTTGGGGCAGTGTTTGGCAAATGGATTGTCTGTTCAGAGAACAGAATAGCTTTGGTGTTTCTTTGTCTTTGTCTTGCATTTTTGCTACAAAGAAAAGATGTTTGCCGCTTTGGGTTTGTGCCTACCATTTCTGTCACCTCTAATGCCTATCATAGGAAAAACCTGGAGTGGGGCAGAGTTATAACTGATAAGGTCTAGCAGTTTCCAAGGAGTCATTTTGGTAGGTGGAGGGTCTCCCCCAACTGGTGCAGAGGGGATTTACCAAAAGTCTCTCCAGAGGAGAAAAGCATCCATCAACCATCAGAATGTCCCCCTCCCCTCCATGGATTATGCCGCCACCTAGTCATTGTCTCATCTACCTGTCTGAAGGACCTTGTAAATTTTTTGAAAGAATATGCATTCAGGACCAGTGAGATGTTCAGCAGGTAAAGGCATCTGAGTGCAAACCTGAGATCTGAGTTTAATCCCCAGAACCCACATGATGGGTAAAAGACTATGGGTTCAACTTACCAGCAGAGCCATTTTATGTCAGTCATTTGTATGTCCTTCAGGGAAAATCCTGCCGAGAGTGGCGCTCCGCTCCAGGAATATGGGAAGGGTTGGGGTTCTTTTACGCTTTCTGTGCCGGTTGCAGGCACTCTCTGATGTCCAAGGAGAACCAACAGTCTTGCCATCAGCATTCAAACCTGGGGAAGAGCTATGGGTTGGCCTCATAAGTCTGCCCGTATCTCGCTGACTGCAGCTCGATCACTTTGAGATCATTTCTAGGTGTCTCTGCACCTGGCTGAAAATGGGAAGATTTCTGAGATGGAGACTGGTATAAAAGTAATAGAATATCAGTCTATATCACTCACTTTGGGGGGGCATTCTCGGTTGATTGTTATTTGTTTGTTATTTTAATCCTGGGTGTATATATAAAGAGGCAAGGTCAGAGAGGAAAAGGACCCTGGTCAGATAACACACAGATCTCTGGTTTCCTGGGTTACTACTCAAGGTTTAGGGTTTGAACAGAAGGTTCTTAAGTCCCAGGGCAGGAGTCCCACCACAAGGCTCAGTACCTGAGGTTCCCTAGCTCATTCTTGTACTCTTTGAGTGACAACATGGTCACGACTTCCAGCACCATCTAGAATGTTAGCTGATTCCTCCTCCTGTTTCGGTTTAATCAAGAATGGTCAGGCCATTCCAGAACACACAGTGCTGTCAGGGATCCTGATCCAGGCTGGGAGTCAAGAAAAGCCTTTGGAACTCAGTTGGAATTGAGTTACTCCACAGTCAGAGGGCTTGGGGCTATTTCCTAGCCTTTTGTTCTTGGGAAGGTCCCTTAAGCTCACCAAACCTTTTTCCCCACCTGTGAACTCCTTCTTCACCCGTTCAGGTAAGGCTCACAGTTCGTGCACCTTAGTAACTCACAGACATCCACGCTAGTAAGAGTGCATCCAGCAGAAAGGAGGCAGGAGCAAGGATGAGATGGGAGCCACGGAGTGCACCCCTAAGGTGAAAGTCAACAATGGAAAGACAGAGGGTGGGGTTGGGGTAGCAGCAAGAGATGAGGCAACATAGAGCAGAAGGACCTTCCTCACATTCGGCTCCTCTCTCCCAGCCTGTGAAGCAAGGCTGCTCCATTTTCCAGAAGCCACAGTTCTAACAGAGCCGTCTGATCTCTGGCATGGCAGTGCACAGGACAGGGCTACAAGGGGCATCTCTTCCACAGTGCTGGAATGTCATCTCCCCAAACCCTCTACCAGTGAACACAGATCTGGGGACTTTTGTAGGACTTGCTGTTTTCCTACTGGGACATGTGGGCCTGGGCAGAGCTAGCTCCTTGGTCATCATGGATTGAAGATGAGTTCAGAGAGGGCCAAGGGGATGCAAAGGCTTGCGAGACTGAGAAAGAGGGAAAGGAAAGCATGGCACAGAGTGAAGCCCGCCAAGATTGAGCAGTCCCGTGTCCTCCACTCTCCTGTGAGAGCCACACAAGCCCAAGTCCATCTCACACATGAAGAGACTGAGGACCCCTGACTTGTCAAAGTTCACCCAGCCAGTGATCCAGTTGCAAAGACTTGTGTTTTCCCCCATCTTCAAACCAAGCTGTACTAGTAACTATTATTATAGAGTATGTAGTCATTATACAAAGCACAAACAAAAGACTATAAAATTCCACCATCTGGTGGTATAACCGCTGTTAACATTTGATGTATATACTTCTAGACATTTCCTCATATGAATCTGGGTTTCCCTATATGTGTGCGTGTAGATGAATACGTATTAATAAAACTGGGATCATTATTGTACATGCTCTTCAGAAACCTCCCCTGTTTAGTTCATTAAACACTGTGAATGTCTTTTGTCCAGTAAATAGTACATACCATAGTACCATTTCCACAGAGCACATTCAGATCATTCGCCAGCTTCCATGGGATAGAAAACACTTATCAGGTTGCTTTTCAATGAGAAAGAAAAAGAAATTCAGAGTATTTGGAAAGAAAATCAAGTGAAAAAAGCTAACCTCTAATCTCATACATACTTAGACACCCCGATTGGTCTGGCCAAGAAGTCTAAGATATCACACCCCTGAAGTATCTCGAGGTTCTTTGACTTTTTGAGCTAAGATCATGAAGGCTTATTTTCCATCAGTGACTATGCAGAAGGGAAGCAAGCCGCATGTGCTCTCACGAGACTTGATTTCTAGAACAAAAATTCCTTTCTCTGCTTTCTTCATAGTACTTGGGGGCCTGGGATCCTCTTCTGGTAGGTGGATAAAGAGCTAGAACAAGCACGAATGCACCAGGCACCTGGCTCTTCCTTCCTGTCATGTATAATAGGAAAAAAAAAAAAAAACAGGCCTGAAAGTCATTCATACCAGGCTCAAGTCAGGTTCCCCTCCACGCTGACCTCCCAGCTGCATGTCTGAGCCTCAGTTCCCATCTACTAAGTGGAAGGAAAGCAGAGATGTGAAAGGCATTCTGTAGGTGTGCAGCATAGGAAGGATGCTCAACAATCTTTGA
Source organism: Typhlomys cinereus (assembly GCA_023101885.1). Taxonomy (NCBI): domain Eukaryota; kingdom Metazoa; phylum Chordata; class Mammalia; order Rodentia; family Platacanthomyidae; genus Typhlomys; species Typhlomys cinereus. The sequence goes on along the minus strand of JALPQD010000008.1, from coordinate 645,391 downwards.
TAATGCAGGTTAAACATTTCTTAGTCTAAAATTTCTAATACTCCAGAATCTGAAACTTCATATCACTAATATGAAGACCCCAAGTGGAAAATTCCATGTCATGAAACTTTGTTTCACATACAAAATTATTTAAAATAATGTATAGAGTTACCTTAAGGCTATGGATATAATGAGATATACTTGAAACATAGTGGGATTTCACTTTTAGGCTTGGATTTCATGCCCGAGAGACCTCATTATGTATATGCAAATATTCCAAAGCTTGATCCCCCCCCCCATATTCCCAAACACTTCTGGTTCCAAGCATCTCAGATAAGGCATTCTTAGCCTGTATAGTGCCTGTTCTTTCTTGACTTGCTGCCCTCTCTGCTCAGTGGCTTGAGGAGAGCTACAGAATCAGATCTGGTGACCATAAGTCTCCCTTGTAAAAAGCCATGTTAGTAGCTCCACCCAGCAAATGAACAAACCCTTGGTCATGAAAGAAAGTGTTTCTAATAAGCATGCAAGTGTATTTGCCAAGACAGCCCAACCCACAGTCCCAGCTGCTGGAGGTTACAGCATCCTGCGTGAACAGCCGCACTTTTGTGCCTGGAACATGCGTGTTATTGGAGCCAGACGCCTCCTCCTCCTGTGCCTGTTCTAGCACCAGTCTGGTGTTTGCATGGACTGCCTATTGTAAGTAGGCAGAGATTTCTAAGCCTGCACCAGGATCTAGGTCACAACTGTCAGTGGCTGGGCATGAAGCTGAGCAAGCACTGTGTTCCCCTAGGCCATCTCATGCCTGTTGCCAGACCAGGATGGACAGCACAAGGGATTGGCATTGGCAGGTCCCCCTGCTAGGCTCTGGCTCCTCTCAAGAGCCAGGCCAAGGGACTTGTGTTTTCTTTGCTCCACTATTAAGCTGTCTTTTGCTTTTAAGGTTCCCAGACCTGTCATAATACAGGCCATCCTAGCCAAGATCCTGGGCCCCTGTTCCTTTGAACTGCTGGGGCAGCTGTGGAGAAATCCCACTTTTCCTGCGGTGTGGCTGACAGCTGGCTGACAGCTCCCAGCCAGGCTGCTACCAAGTAGACTGCAGCATCCTGGCCCGGGGAAGCCAGTCGGTCCTTGCAGGAAGGGTTGACAGAGCTCTGCCACCCTCAGACTCTCACAGGAGACTGTGAAGTTGGGAGGCTGGGAAACAGGCAAACTCTTTGCTGGAATTAGACGCCCTGGCTTCTCCAAAGGCATCACCCTAGTATAGAGTTTATGCTGGATGTCCTGGGTTAAATCCAGTTCTGATACATATGGGCTGTTAACCTCCAGCAAGTTCCTTAACCTCTCTGAGCCTAAGATTCCTCTTCCATGAAGTGAAGTGGCTAGCTTGATTCAGTAGGTTATGTGTTTCTTCAGTGTGCCTCTCCAACCACTAGGACCACTGCTTCTTGTTGTGAGGCACTATTCAGTACTATGGGTAAAGCATGGAAATGGAGATCCTAAAATCCCAGCGCCAGAAAGCCTGACTTCTGATTCCAGCCCTACCACGGGTCTATAGCCTGATCTTGGTCAAGTTGGTTCCACTGTCGGAACCACCATTTGCTTGCTTCTGGACACAGAACATGAAAAATGCAGTATTACTGCAATGACTTCTAAACCCAGGAGAAACTTACCGAGCCTGAGTGTAAAAGTCTGAGGTACAGAGATGGGGACTGGTAAAGTCCTCGGTAGCATTTGCTACCCAGCAGACTAACTACCTTGCCCCAGAGCATAGCATTTCCTCACCTCCCTTCTCTCCTACTGCACTGGTTCAGTGTTGGCAACTGGTTCAGTGTGAGGTCACACCTCCCAGTATGTATGTGTTTCCCATTTTCACCAAATGATAGAACAACTGAAGCCAGAGGGGAGGGAGAGATGAATGGGAAGAGAAATAGAATGGGAAGACGAAGCAGGGGAAACAGAGACATACAGAGAAAACAGAAGAAAGAACCCACGGAGTTTCACAGAGCTGCAGAGCTAGCAGTGGAGACCAGGTGAAGGATGTAGAAGTGAGTTTCCCAGCTGAGGTGGAAGCCAAGCCAATAGGCACCATGAAAATGCTACACCTTGATTCCCCTTTGTTCCTGGTGTGTATTGAACGTAGCATCACAGGTCTCCCCTTCCAAATCCTAGTCAGGACAACCCCAAAGATCATGCAGATTCCCAGTCACCACTCTTCACTAACCCAGTCATCTCGCTGCCAGGCTAACTGGTGTGAAGTTGGTTCCATTGCTTCTCAAACCACAGTATTATTCTCCCAAGTCTTGCAGCCTTTGATAAAAGCAGGGAAATTGGGCTTAATTTGGGCAAGTGTTTCTTGAGACACCGCTGCTCCCCAGACATGATCCAAACCCATGTTCTTTCCATCTCGCCAAGCACCTCTTGCCCCATGTACCATTCTGACTAGCCGTCTCAATTTCCTCCTAGCTGCCACTCTGTGTGTTCAGTCATCACTCACTCCTCTTTGGCTTTGAGTTCCTGAAGTGTATAGTTGGCTTTTCCTCTGCTTCTGTGTCCTTCACAGTCCCAGGTTTAGCACATAGTTTGGCCTCTGATGAATTAGAATATGCTGAACTAAATGTGGTTAATTTGAAGGGGATGCACTGGATATATGAGACACAGTGTTAGGCATTACTGAATGAGCATAGAGGAGCCAGGAACTAGTCTTCTGAAAGCTGTGCAGGTAATAGATGGAAAGTGGAACTTAACTCACTGGAAGAACTGCACTGGGAATATGTTTGGGGCAGATGAGGAGGAGGAGGCAGATGGCAGAGGAAAATGAGTCCTCAACTGAATTGGGGGTTAACACAGATTCCCAGGGCTCCCCTCCTACTTTGCACCCCCCTTTGTTTCTCTTCTAGTGACCTCCCAGACCTGACCTCTCATTTCCCCACTGCAAACACCAGCTCCCTGGTGCCCTGTTACAGCTTCCTCTGTTATAGGCCTCAGGCTATTTTATGGTTAAAGAAGTGTTAGGGGAATGTGCCCCCCCCTTCTTTACCAAGGTAAAAGTTATCTGCCCAACCCCACTTCAAGAGGCTGGCCAATCCTGTGGCCTAGGCTGGCGGAGCCTCCGGGACTCTGAGGGTTAAGCAGGGGTACATGAGATCAATAAATGTTTACTGGGTGTTAAGTTTTCAGCCTAATGTTGGACTTAGCAGCCATTCTCACTTATGGTAATGAGAGGCATGTGCAATCCTGGGGGCTTGGGGCAGGAACTCCCTCCACCTGCCTGTAGACTGTTCAGAGCCCACCATGCACCAGACCCTAACTGCCCCTGGCCAGGGCATCCCAAGGAGGAAGCTACATGAATGAACAGTGTTTGCACTGGCTTCTCTGCTGATTACTCAAGTCCCTGTCCTATCCTAGGCAGTTCCTAATGCCCTTCTCCCTTCTTCCTTCCCTCCCTACAGACTCCTCGGCCCCAGCTCTGACAAGAACAAAGCTCCTTTCCTACAGCAGCCTCTGTCCTGAGATATGACTCCCAGCACTTCATACCACAGGGCACTGTAGTTGGGTCACTAAGACCCTCAAGTTGAGCTAAAGAAGAGGCACAGTTGACCCACTAGAGAGGGCAGCATGCAAGTATACACCTGGGGCCTCTGTATACCCTATACTGGGTTTAGGGATGTGAAAAGCCCCCCCCCCATATAGAGTATGCAGAGGCCTCCAGACATAGGGTTGTGCAAAGATCCCAGGCATAAAGGTGTACAGAGACCCCAGGTATAGGGGCGTACAGGGAGACAGGTGTAGGGGCATGCAGACCAATATGGGAAGAGGCTGGGTGTGAAGCTTGCCTGACATCAGCAGTTCACGAGAAGCTATCCCCCAGACCCCTGTGGGGACCTGACCAGGTGAGAGCTGTGCAGGGGAATAAGGAAAAGAGCAAACAGTAGCAGGTTAGATCAGGAGGAGGAAGCTTGGCAGGCTAGAGAGGCAGCCTGTTCCTCAGGCACCCTGTACCTCCTCTACCCAGGGAAGCATCTTCCAAGCTGGTCCCCTCCTCCACTCAGCCTTCCTAAGTCTGGCAAGAAGTCCCAGCTGCCCTTCTCCTAGAGTTTTGTGCGACACGTGCCCCGAAGCTGCTGCTGTCCCTGTCTTCTTGACTCGTTCCCTGAGTTCTTTGAGAGCTCAACCTGTCCAGGTAACAGTGCTGTTCCATTGGCCCAAGCCTCTCTGCCCCGCGAGTTTGCCACAGCTGGCGTAGGTCCATGTTAGCATTACCTGTTCACATGTCAGCCTCTGCCATTAGGCATGAACACCTTGAGCGCAGAGGCTGTGTCTCGTTCTGCTTTCGAACTGTCCTAATGAATGAGCCAAGCCAGCAGGATGACCACCATCATATGACTGCTGTGGTTGGAAGGACTTGGGGCAAACAGACTCAGGACCTGCCCATCCTTTCTACTGCTGGACTTTGCTGGTTGAACAAAATCCTCTTCGTCTGGTTCTACCTCAGCGGACTCCTGGGAGAAGAGATGGCTTCTCATGAGTTCCATGCTTGCTCCATGGGGCCCTCATCCCTGCCGATCGCTGTAGATAAGACAATGGCAGATCCCTTTATTTCTTGGACCAGCCTCTAGGCAAAAGGACTTGTTCGAAGTGCCACTTGGTGACTCTTGCAAATTGTTTCTGACAGCCCTGTGGAAGGCCGGGCCATCTGCCTTGGCCCCTCTCAGGACAGAAGGGGCTAGGAGGGGAGGCATTAGGTTTCCACTCCAGTCCACGCTTTGATGTTCAAAGCTGTTTAATATTCATTAAACGAGCCCTTCAGTTGTAATTGCAGTCATTACCCTCCCTTTTATGATCGTCTGTAAATGTTATGGGACAGACAGCACAGCTATCCTAATGATGGGGGTTTGAAGATGGATAAAAGGTTGAATAGGACCCTTCTAGCCGGTCTCCTTGCTCCCTGGCACTCTGTCCCACCCGTTTCTGCCTCCTTTTATTCTGAAAAGGTAGTGTTTGGATTCGGAGAGCAGATAGACTCTGGGGAGATCAAGGTTGGTTAACTTTATTGAGACAGAAGTGCTGCCCTGTCACCATAGACTGAACCTGAACTCTTCTCTCTCTCTCTCTCTCTCTCTCTCTCTCTCTCTCTCTCACACACACACACACACACACACACACACACACACACACACACACGGGCCTTGCTCAGAGGCTGACCTGGAAGCTGACTTCTGGCCTGGAAGCTCCAGCTCTCCTCCAACCTCAGGCAGAAAGTCAGGTGGAAACAGGAAGATGACAGCCCAGTGCACCGTATACCACCGAGGCATGTTCAAGGGGATCCCTGCTGGGCCCAGTTCAGGGTCTCACATGCAGGAACTCTGTGGCCATTCGCCGAAGAGTATGTGGATGAACAGGCCCTTCCCTACCACCAAAGGGGACACAGAGCTTATAAAGTAAAGCACAGACTGAGTGACCGTGTGGGTAAAGAGCACCAGCAACCCACTTTAATGAGGTCCACAGCCGAGCACATCCCCACTTCTTTGTTAAGAACTTTGAAACCATATTCATTCTAGAATTGTACTTTGAGGATTTTGTCTCTGTGTGTGTGTGTGTGTGTGTGTGAGAGAGAGAGAGAGAGAGAGAAGAGAGAGAGAGAGAGAGAGAGAGAGGAGAGAGGACTGTGTGGGTCTATGACATCAGGAATTATCCTGGGTTGTTCTGCTTCCTTACTGCTTTGCTCCGGGGGTTCCCAGGTTCCTCCTTCCAGGGCCAGAATTATATGCCACCGCCATCTCTTCCTGGCATTTATGGGATCTAGGATCCAAACTCCGATCATTTTGCTTTTGAAGCGAAAGCTTTAACCCCTGAGCCACTTCTCCAGCCCTCATTTAGTGGTTTTAAGCACTCAAATAAGAGTGATATCCATATTTAATACCCCATAGAGGCCTGTAGCAGCTGTATAATTAAAGCACATTAATATTGTGGAACCAAACATAAATATTTATAAAAGTGGTATAGATTATGACTACATCAACTGTCATGTAGATATGGGTCAAGCTATTAGACACATGTAACTGCTCAGAGCTTTCTGGATTTCAGAATCATGAATGGGAGGCATGAGGAGGGTTAGACCACATGCTAGCAACAAAGTTCTCTCAGGTCTCAGTCTCCATAGAGAAACAAGACCTCATTCCCAACTGTTCTGCTCCAATCCTTCCTTTCCATCCTAAGCCAGACTGTGGTTCTTTTTCTCTCCCCCCAGCGCCCATTCAGGAGCAAACCTCAGGCATCCTGAGGTCACCAAGAGGAGAGTCTCGCACCAGGTCAATCACAGCTCATTAGCACCCTAGTGGCGCCTAACCGAGAGGGTGGTGACTTTTATCAGAGGGAGGTCCAGGAGAGACTGGACTTAAAGATGAGTGGCGGCCACATAGAGAACGAGGCCCTGCCTATTTTCCTGGTCATCCTTAGGACTCGGGCTCCAGCACTGCCATCGCCCCGATTGCTAGCTGCCCACCTCCCCCTTCATCCCTACAGCTGTCAGAAGTAGGAGACGGCAAGCTCTTGCACTTGCTCATTCATCTCACTTGTTCATTCATTTCTCTATTCTCGCCTGTGTTCTGCTCAAACCCACTGCGTGCCACTGGACTGATGGTCCAGGGCAGATAGATACTGAAAGAAAACTCTTCTGGTAGAAAAGCTGGTTCATTTTGTTTTCCTGGTGACGTGTGGTTCTGTAGTTTACAAAGTATTCGTGCAAGTGTTTACCACCAACAACCAGCCCTGTGAAGAAGACATGGTCAGTCTTATCTAAGAAATTAGAGAAGTAGAATAATTTGGCCATAGCATGTAGTCTGGCAGTGTGTGTGTGTGTGTGTGTGTGTGTGTGTGTGTGTGTGTGTGTGTATACGCACATGTGCACGTGCATGTGAGGTGCACACGTGTGCACTGGGATGAGGAACAAGGAGAAGACTAGCTGAATTTGGATGAAGTCAGGTATGAGGTTTAGGGAGAAAAGTAATGCATTGAAGTCTTGAGCCAGTGGCTCCTTGCCTAAAAGAACTGTTTCTTCTCAGATATAGTGGACTTTCAACAACTTACATCATAAACCTGCCATCTTGAGGCTACCTTCCAGGGACACTACCTGTGGAAAACTCTGTTCCATATTTTCTGGATGCATCTTCTCAACTTTTCCTGCTCCTTGGTCCAGTGAATACCTCCTCACCTATCATGGTAGGTTGCTCCTTCCATGGTACCTTAAGAAGGAGCTATACGGTGGCCTACAAGGCACAAAATGAGTAGCCACCCCTCCCTAACTCCAAAGGACAGCCACCCCTCCCTAACTCCACATACCTCCCATCCTGGCTCCAGGCACTGCCTCCCTAAAGGCCTTGGCTCTTGCCACACCTCATGCCTTCATCGCACTTCTCCCAGAAGGCAGCATGGAGCCACCTGAATACGTCTGTTCAAATGTCCCTTCTAGATGACCCTCTTTGAAAAACTGTAGCCTTGCCCACTTCCGTCCCCTGCTTCCACCCCACCTTATTCCTTCCCCCATAACTTTTCCCACTACCAATGTGCTGCATAAGTTGTCTGGCCCAGCTGGCACAGGGCACAGTAAGATGGCTGCTGTATGCTGACTATCCCAAGGCCCTTTAACGATGCCCAGCACACAGTGGCCCCATACATACTTGCTTTGATGTCTTAGAAACTTGACTTACCAGTGCTTTCCTCTTCTGAACTTGCAGTGATACAGCTTTCAAAACATTCTTCGTGACTTTGCTAATCAGACTGGGGGCTCTGAAAGTTATTTAGAAGACTTATTTATAAGCCTTGATACAGAGACCAGGGAGGCCATAAAGAACGAAAGCTGGCATTGAGTATTGGCTCTTGCTGCCACTTTTACTGGGGTATCTTGTTTAACCTTCATGAGAAAGCGTTACACCTCCTTGTCATGATCCACACCAATGCCGTGGGTCTAGGAGGTTTTTAACCAAGATGTATAAGTCCAGGGTCAGAGCCTGGCAGGCTCAGAGTCAGAAGCTGACCATTTTGGCCCAGAAAAGGCCTTAGAGAGGATGAACTCAGCCAGTGAACAGAACATGGACAGACCCAAGCCCTAATTCCTTGAACCGCCTGATATCAGTAGTCTCTGTGTAGCACCGTATAGCATCTTAGAGAAGCAGATCCCGGCATCTGAGACCTCTGCTGTCTTACCCTCCTTCCAGAACATTGCTTTCATGCTACAGGAAGGCCTAAGCACTGTGGGTCATGGCATTTAGGGATCAAAGAAAACCATGCCCAGGTCGCAATTAGGGAATCCTGGCCTGACCTGTTTGTAGTGCAGAGTGGACCTCACGGTTCTAGATGAACTCAGTTTCTTAGTTGGCCTCCATATCCCCCGTTGCTGCCTCCCTAAAAACCCACCCTCCAGTCCATAACCCCAGAACCCTGGGCTCCCCATCCTCTCTTCCCTCCGGGCCCCAGGCCAAGCCTCCACTGGCTTCCCTTTGCCAGCCTGTGAATGTCTCTTTGTGCGGCGGCCCTGACATGAGGTCCTTCCCAGGGAGGTGTTATTTTAATATATGAACGGCAGTCATTGCGTTTCATAAAGATAGCTTGTTTGGAGGGGCCAGCAGGGGCCCAGGAGAGATCGCACTTGACAGATACAGGGACAGCCTGTGGTTTGGTGACTGGAAATCATAGTATGAGCCTGTGCAGCCCAGCGCTGGGCACCATGCCCCTGACAGCCATCGTTGGAATGAGGCCTACCGTCTGGGCCTAAGGCATACAGAGCCCGCCCCCTGTGCTGGTGGGGCAAGTCCCAGTGGTGGGAATGTGAGCAGACTCAGTGAGGCAGACACTAGGAGCCAAGCCTAGAAGCTTTCCTGAGGCAACAGCAGAATCTGTACGGTCTCCATCCCCTCCTTCCCCACCTCCAGCAGCAGGACCTGATGCTATCTCTGCCCTGTAGGTCTCAGGCACAGCACAGGATCTCCCAAGGGTTCTCTGGCACTGTCATTCCCAGTGACTTAATCCAGACTCCCACAGGGCCATGTTGAAGATAAATGAGGAGTGAACTCCATCTCCTGCCACCTTGAGCCCTGCAGCCAAATCAAGGTGATGGACGGGGTGACAGAGTCTGAACAGAGCGGGTTCCAGGACAGTTCTGGTTTGCTGCCGAGCAAAACACCTGGCCCTTGGGGAGCAAGACATGCAGATGACTGCACCAGCTCCTGCCAACAAGGAGCCTTTCTGTAGCTGCAGTGGGAGGGGCAGTGGCATGGGGCAGGGCCAGCCAGTTCCGGGTAACCACTGCCAGTCATCGAGGTTATTGAACTTGGAGATGTGTGTGCACGTGTTTCCCTTTGCCTGGTAGAACAACCCACAGCTTGCTCAATACCACACACAAAGAGCAGACACAGGCTTGAATTCCAAGTAGGGAGAAAGAGGTCAAGTGGATCAGATTGACCATCTGCACCCCGCATGCTTTATTCTCATGTCTGATGTACCACTTAGACAGGAAGATCATCTTCTCCCAGGACTCTCCTGTGGCCATTCTCTTACAAGTGTCAAGTCTGTGTCCTTGAGGTAAGAGAGGGACCATGTGAACAGTTTTCTGTCCTTAGTGCAACTTCGAGACAGTTCATAATGTAGGAACCAAGGCAGACAACATGGAGGTGAGCTAGTAGGTGCCTGCCCTGCAGCCTGGTTTCCAACCTACATAGAAAGAACGCTACCTACTTGGAATCTTGGCAGACTGTGATCATGTCTGGGTGTTCTCCTAAGGGCAGGTGTGTCATCTGAACCATGTCTGCATCCTTAGCACACGTAGCACATACAGTGTCAAGGTAGACCTATTGCTGAATAAGTACCACACTGAGACAGCTATCACAGCCCCATGGTTTTTCTCTGGGGGCTCTTCACCTTCTTCCTGGATTCCCTTCATACCTGGATCCTTCACCTGCTACTGGTTGGGAACAAGTGGACACAACTGCTCTGGAAAATGCAGAATCGATGAAAGCCCAATATGGGTACACTCTGAAGCCCAAGGTTTCTACTCTCCAGTGTCCAAAGCAATCTATAAGAATATTGAATACTACTATTTATAATGGCAAAAGTGGAAACTACAAGTACCCATCAATAGAAAATGGTCAGTACATTGTGTTATATTATCCCAGTGAAAGATAAAACTAAGCTGGAGTTATGTATACTACCATGAATGAATCGCTAGCATAGTTTTTGTTGTTTTTTAAAGCAACATATATGAAAACATATGCAACACATACATTGTGCAATCCAATTCAAGAAAGTTTAAAAAGAGAAAACTTGAGCTGGGGAGATGACTAAGGGATTAAAGTCTTTGCCTCACAAGCAAAAGGACCTGAGTTCAAGTCCCCAGATCCCAGGTTAAGGTGGAGCATGCTTCCAATTCTGGCCCTGGAAGGCAGAGAGCCTGGAAAACCTCTGAGCAAAACAGTAACGAGGTAAAACAATCCAGGATGATTCCCAGGTTACCTTTGGACTTCCATGGGCACATACACTCAAGTGTCCTGTTATACACACAGACAGACACACACACACACACTCATACACACAAAGAGGAAAAACTGATGTGGAATAATGCTTTCTCTTGAAGTAGAACTTACTTTCAAGTATGTCCGAGTCTTGATCAGAGTGTTGGCTTACTATCACCATCCAACTGTAACCTATAACTCTTGCACATTTCTTACGTGTGGTAGATATCAATAACATTTTTAAAGGGGCAAGTTTGAGAAAACAAAGCCACAGACTGTGAAATCAATGGGGGTTCAGGCTGCCTTACTCTGTAATCAAGCTGGATTACTACAAGGTACTTGATGTCAATTTCAAGTGTGTGTCTTCCAGTGTTGACTCTGTTTCATAGTGTTACATGATAGGGTAACCTGTTTGCTCTTTGAGGGCATGAGTGAAAAATCTACATCTGTTGTCCCTGTTCTCTCACCTTTACCCCTCAGCATGTTCTGACCTGAAATGCAGCTACCTTTCTTGCCTTAGGAGATTTCTCTATTTGCTGGCCGCAGCTTTGCCACATGCTGCTGTGGGCTGCAAGGGTCCGGGAGAAGTCGGACCCAGGGCATGGCAGCAAACCTATGGGTCTCTGTCCCCCTGAATATAAATGACTCCAAGGCTCCTCTGGTCTCCTCAAGTGCCTGGGAGGCCCACACTTCTGCTCTCCACACAGGCTCTTTATCGGTTCTCTTTTTCCTGCCTCCAGGCTCCACTGGTGCTTCTAATTCCCTCACAGGTTGGCTTTTCCAGCTTGAGTCCTCATCCCAGGGCCTACTGGGAGCACCCAAGAACTGGCTAGCCTTCACCAGAAGGCACTTATTAACTCACCAAAAAATCATCATGCCGCTCTGCACTTAGATTCTGCCTGCCCTTCCTGTAGAGGCTGCTCGCCTGAGAAGGCAGTCACGGGCCTCGGTGCTTCCTCTGTATGGTGCTTCCTCTGTACAAGGCTCCCTGTATGCAGGGAAAGAGGGGTCACCTACGTGAGGTGAAGCCAACATAACTCAGAGAGTCATCTGCTCCCAATGTCACAACCACCTGGAACCTAATTCCTAAGTAAGAGAATATCCTTCATACCACATTGTGCCCTGTTTATAGAGCTGTGGGTTCTCAGAATATCCTTACCCTGGTGTTACTTATTATCATTTTTAATTTTTTAATTTTTTATTGTTGCATACATAATTATAGTGAATTTATATTTTTATCCCTTATTCCCCAATCCCATCCCCCTTTTTTCCCTTTACAACTCTCCATTTCCCCTTCCAGACTCCATTTTAACTGATTCTTATAAACTGATAAAATTACTACTATACTAAGTTATCAGTAGCCTCTTAGTTGGATCACAAAGAAGCCCTTCTACAATACTTTTCCATTAATTTTTTTGTGAGTTAACATTCCATAATTCTACTATTGCGGAGCCCACATGACAGAAATTGAAATTTAGCCTCCAAGATAAGAGTAACCTGCCATGGAACGCATAGCTGGTAGGAGGTAGAGCTAGATCTGAATCTGGGATTTTGAGTCCAGAGTCTTTTTATGTGTCTGCATGGATCTGATCCACTTAGCCTCTGAAGTTCGTGCAGGCTGTAATACTTGAGACAGATATGAGCAGAAATTGTCCTTCTTGTCATTACTGACCAGACCCTCCCTCCTTGAGGAAGGCTTCGCAGGCATTGTTGTACCATTTTTATGACAGGACCATTGAGGCCCAGAGAAGTATAAGTAGTTCCTGGTAGCTCACACTCAGTAAAGCTAGAATTCAAACCCACCATGCTGGAGTTCTGACACTCCCATTTTCTTACTCCTCCAAGACCCAAGCCAATCCCTGGCACTCTGAGCAGACACATTCTATTCTACTTCAAGCCATATAAGTTGACCCATGCCAACTGTTCAGAAAGCACCAGTAATAAAGAATAGAAAACATGCATTTTGCCCCCTGAGGTCCTTGTTTAGGACGGTCTGTGTGAGTCATTTTGTCTCAGGTCCAGACTTGGCAGTGATGTGGGAGGTGACAGGGATCCTGGAAGATTCCCCCTCCCCTCTATCATTTCATCACATCTCAGGAACTAAGGGGGAGAAATGCAAACAGATTCAGAGTCAATTCTGGGATGACCTAGAGACCATAAAAGCTGGCAGAATCCCATCCCTCTGCCAGGACAGGAGCCCCTCCCTGTACAGACAACACAAGACCAAGCAGGTGCCCCAGTACCCAAACTCTTGGTTCTCTATAATATGTACCCTGAAGCACCTAAGACCACGCATCCTCAGACTAGGGAAAACCAAAAGCAGGCGATAAAGACAGTACGGCTAGGAATTACACAGGGCTTCTGCTCTGAAGTTTGTTTGGAAAGCCTGCTTGCCCTAGGTACACTGCAATGTATCTCCTCCACCGAGACCACTCCCTAGCAGCCACACTGCTGAATCCCACAGGCTCAGAACGTTCTAGAGCACACTGTTCAGATGTCACCCCTCAGAGGAACCTTCATGGCCTTTTTGTGTCAATAGTCTTGGTGGAATTCCCACATCCTGCTCTATCTAGTGTCCATTGTGACACTTACCACTATCATCTATGGGGACAGAGACTCAGCCATGCTCAAGAACAGCCATGAAGATTGAGCACATGCACTTGTCAGGCACTCTTCAAGGCACTTTGTGATTAATATATTTCACCCCAGCTACCTGGTACCGTTCTATCTTTAAGTTGTAGAAGCCGAGGCACAGAGAGGTTCAGGAACTTCAGCCCAAGGTCACACTGCTAAGCGTCGGAGGCAGGATATGAGCCAAAGCAATGTGACTCTGGACTCTGCAGCCTTGGGTAAGAATACCCAATATTCTTACTGTGTGTGTTCACAGTCCTTCCACCCATCCTGCTTATCATGGCCTCCCTGGCACACATAACAATGCTTGCATTTTCTTACGTTTCTCCTTACATTTTATTTTTTTCCTAATCATACAAGCTCAATAGGTACCCCTGTCCTCTCCCTCCCCCTTCCCTTCCCCCTTCATCCTATTGCACTCTCTCTTTTTCTTTCATCCCCTCTCCCTCTCTCCTCCTCTCCCAATGCCTCCCCCTTCCTCCTTTCCATCCCCTGGAGCATCCTTTTGAACTCCAAACCTCTCTCTGAGTCCTCCACTCTAGTGAGAGTTCAGGACGCAGTGGTATAGCCTGGAGCCCTTCTTGGGCTCCCCCTTAGTATGGGAACTGACTGTATAATTCCTTGCCCTCTAAGGATCCTACTACCTGAAGCCTTCTCCTCTGTGATCCATGCTAGACTTTGGAGGGTGGTTGACATGTCAGCCATTGTGCAGGTCAGGCAAAGTCCAATTCTGACTGCTGCAGGCCTAACTTGTGTGGAGTATCTTGCATATCATTGGTCCTCCCCATCTTTAGGCTCTTACAATCTTGCCGCCCCCTCTTCTGCAAGGTTCTCTGAGCTTTAAGATGGGGAGAGATTTGGCTGGTCTGGTTCCAGGTGATTAATGTAGGGTTTTTGGTGTTCTGAATTATGGCTTGTTGTTGTTTTCAGTTTTGCTTTTCTTGCACTGCCCTTGGCTGCATCCTGATTGGTATCAAAGGTCACCTCCTAACCAAAGATAAAAGACTGTTTAAAGAAAGATTTTAATATAAGAGAAGACGCAAAGTTAGATGGAAGAATAGTAGGACACAGAAGTGGTGGGGGCTCAGTATCCCATTTGCTGGATGGTTACCATCTATCTGCCAGTCCCTGTATCCTCCCTGATTGGTGAGATCAAACGTGCTCAATCCCAAGTGACCAGGAAGGGATATGAGAGTGAGCTGCACCAGATGTCTTGTTACTTACACGCAAAAATGACCGTGGCCTATTTTCTCTATTGAAGTGATGCCTTATCTCCTTTCTTTTAAGGTCCTCCTTCCCCTTCACTCCTGTTGATAATCCTTTGCGATTACAGTGGGTATATAGAGATTTACCTTTGAATATGTCATTAAGTAGGTTTGGAACTAGGATCCATTTATTAGGGAGTACATATGGTGTCTAACTTTCTGTGTCTGGGATACTTCACTCAATATAATTTTTTTCTAATTCTATCCATTTCCCAGCAAATTTCATTAATTCGTCTTTTTGATGGCTGAGTAGTTTTCATTGTATAAATGTATCGCATTTTCATTATCTATTCATCAACTGTTGGACAATTGGGTTGATTCCATGACTTTGCTATTGTAAATAGTGCTGCAATGGTTGTATTCGTATCACTGTAGTGAATTTCTGCATTATGGGGGATTATTCCTAGTAGCGGTAGAGCAGGATCTTATGGCAACAATGCCTTGCATTTTCTAAGCACTCAGTAATACATTTTAATTGCTGAGGGAAGTGACCGAATGAATATAGGTGACAGTGATGAGCATGTTCAAGGAGTGTAGTTGATTCTCAGAATACAGATGCACACTGCAGGTTATCTAAGAAAGTTGGGGTTTCAGAGACCTGAACTCAACTATGCAAGTAACTCAAGGCCTGGAAGACTATTGCTTCACATCTTTTATAGACCTCCATAATCAAAGCCATGACCCTGAAACAGTTTAAAAAAAAAAGTCAGGGTCCCACAGAATCCAAGCAGTCCACACCCACATGCCTCAGTTAGTACTACGTATAACTGCACATGGGGAACTCTGTCAGATCCTGTCTCCATTTATCCCTGGAGCAACCCTAGAAAAGCAGTTACTGAGGCCTTCAGTTAACAGTTAAGGATCTGGAAATTCTTCGTGCAGTGTATTGTCGAATAAGACCCAGCGAAAGGCTCTGCTGGAGGGTTGTGTACCCCAATTGTCAGTAAGCTCTCCAGCAAGAAAAGAATGTAAGGAAGCCCTCTAGAAGCAAAGCAGAGCAGGGGTCCAAGCCCACCTGGGTAAGAGGGAGTTGAGCGGGCTTTCCTGAAGAGTTTTCAGCTAGGAAATGAAAGCAGCAGAGTGAGGCCGAGTCAACTAGTACCCGCCAGCTTTCAGGTGACTGAGCGATGCTTCGTTCTCAGACTGATGTCAGATGGCCGATGTGTCTACACGGGGACCTCTCACCTACTCCTGCCCTCTGCATGACTGCAGCTGGAATGAGGAGGATAATAGCAGATTTTTAAAGTATTTGAATACACATCGGACTAATCTAACTACGTACCTTTAGTTAATCAATTAGAAATGGTTAACAGCAACAATTGAGAGAGAGAGAGGAAGGGAGGGAGGGAGGGAGGGAGGGAGGGAGGGAGGGAGGAAGGAAAGGAAGGAAGGAAGGAAGGAAGGAAGGAAGGAAGGAAGGAAAGAAAGAAAGAAAGAAAGAAAGAAAGAAAGAAAGAAAGAAAGAAAGAAAGAAAGAAAGAAAGAAAGAAAGAAAGAAAAGAGAAAGAAAGATCATCTCTCCCTCTTGATAACCCCAGGGATGTGAGACATGCCCACCAGCTGAAGAGCCATCTGGCCAGACAATGTTATGTCTGGCCTTGGGAGAAATATTGCTGACCTCACAGTGGCGTCTGTAGGGTGCCCCAAATCTCCCCAGACCTGTGCGTAAGGTTGCACAAGGCATATAAATCAGCCCCCACCAATGTGCTTCTTCCCTTTCCTCTGCCTCGGGATGCCCTCATAAAAGTTTAAAAGCTTCACATGTCAGACTGCACTTCCCAAGACCTTAAAACTGGAGACTGGTTCGTGCCTGCTGGTTCACGTGCTGGCCTCCGGGAACTGCAGCCCACTGCCCTTCCAGTGATTTATTCTAGCTCTCCTGTGGCCAGTGTTGCCTACTTTCCACCTATTCACGCCATAGGATCTGGGCCCATTTTCCTACCTTCTGTCTTGTTCCTTCCTTTACTTTGCAGAATGCCCGCTCTCTTTGTGCCCATCCCATCTTAATCAGCAAACATTCTTACCCATTTCACTCTTCCCTCAGCATCAACCCTTGGAGGGCCCTCTCAGCCCTGTTTTTTTCTGCTGTTCATCTTAATCTGTCCACCAAAGGATGACTATATCACCCTTAGCCGGAACTTTCCCTTCATTTGAAGTCTCTGGCCTCACAGCCATGACAGAGTCTCTACTTGGGTGGCAAATCCCCATCTCAGACTTCTTGGTTTCACAATGAGAGGGATCATTCTCCCCCTCATTGTTCCCAGCCCTGACTCACCCAGGCCAGCTCCATTCCTCCAGTTTGCAAGTCAGATACTGAAAGACACCCAAGACTGCTGTTTTCCTTACATACCCCACATCCGAACCCATCGGCTACATTCTGAACACCCGGGAACACCGCTGTTCTCACCACCTCTCTTACTTTGTCCCACATCCTAAGTCACCATCGCTAGCTGTATATAGGAGTAGCCTCCTAACCATTCTCGTGTTCTCAGTCTGCACCTTCCAGGCACCTGGAGTCGCCCCTCAAAGCATTGCATCTCATCGGTCTGCACTTCTTCATTCAAAACCCTCCACGGGCTTCCAGTTTCGCTCCTGATAAAAGCCTTAGCATAAGTGACCCCCAGCTTCTTCGCTCCCCACACCCACTCCTTACTGTGCCATGGCATGCTGTTCCCTTACTTTTCCTGGAATACACAAAACACATGGCTGCCTCTTTCTGACCCAGGTGTTCCCAGCTCACACCTCAACCTCACTCAAGCCTGTTTCATATTCCCGGAAAAGACCGCCTATCAAATAGCAAGTAGTATTCTCTAGCTCTACTCCTCAAAGTACTGCTCCCAGCCCCCTTTGCTACCTGGTGTATATTTACCATCTGTTCCCCTGCTGAAAGGAAAGCCATAGAGCAGAGCCTTTGGCTCCCTGCAGTGTGACCAGTGCCTCTCAGGATCCCTGTATGCTGTCAAAGCTAATACCCTAGAGCATTCCATGTGTACGCCGCACTATTTAAACACTTTACTTGCAGCCATAACTCATGCTACTTCGATGATCCTCACTATACAGTTGAAGAAACCAAGACAGAAATGAAGCATTATCCCAGGTTACGACAAACCAAAACTGGGATTTAACAGTGTGGGGTTTGTTTTGTTTTGTTTTGTTTACCACTATCTCCTGCACTTCTCCATAGAGGGCATCAGAAAGATCTTCTACATAAAGGAGGTCTTGCCACTAGTCCAGGTTGGACCAGGTAAGGTAGAACCAGCCCTGGAACTGAGGACAGCTGTGGTGTCATCTCTACCTACCCCCCTGAAGCTGTAGCCTTTTTGAAATTGAGCATCGTCTTGTTCATTCTCAGGGCCCAAGAGGCCTCCAGTGGACATTTATTGAAGGGGTGTTCAGGGACA
Source organism: Typhlomys cinereus (assembly GCA_023101885.1). Lineage (NCBI taxonomy): Eukaryota > Metazoa > Chordata > Mammalia > Rodentia > Platacanthomyidae > Typhlomys > Typhlomys cinereus. The sequence continues at coordinate 627,613 of JALPQD010000008.1, read as the reverse complement.
GTACAGGAAAGTATATGTACTTTTGTTTAGAGGTTTCTTGAAGGTTCCTAGAGATTTGGTAGGTCAGAGGCTTGAATTGGCAGGTGAGTTGACCCTTTGGCCACCCATCAGTACACAGTCTCCTCTTTATTACAGGAATAGTGGGATTCTGAGAAGAGGGGCTTTTCGTTACTGGGCACACTGGAAACATTGTGTTGCTTGGTTAGGACTGCAGCAGCGTCATGTCTGTCAGGAAAGTAGAAACAAAAAAAGGGTCCTATGACTTGAATGTAGTGACTACTTATGTCCTCTTTCCTGCCACCAGCCATCACAACTGCCACTCCTACTATAGCTGCCACCTCAATGATCACTCCGCCACCCGCACATCTGAGGCAATGTCAGACCTCCCTTCTATCACAATACTGCTGGCATTGCCATCTAACCTGTAAGTCTGTGACACAGCTCTGCTGCAAGAACTTCTACCACATCCAGCCACAACTACGGATACTGTCAATTACATCTTCTATCTATCAGTTGTCTCTATTATTAACATCTCACAAATGTAGCCTACTTTACAGTTCATGAGGCAGAATGGCATCCCTGCTTGCTTTGACCATCATAGCTTGAAAAGTAGTTCACCCATCGACAGTCAACAATTTAATGCCATCCAGGTATTAAAAAGCTCAGAGGGGATGTAGCTCAATTTTGGTAGAGCGGTTGCCTAGTATGGATAAGGCCTGGGGCTGGTCTCCATTGCATATATTGGGCCTGGTGACATTGCATATACTGGGTCTGGTGACACACTCCTAATCTCAACATGTGGGAACTCAAGATTAGCCTCTGGACATAGTGAGTGTGAAGCTAGCCTTGAATAAAGGAGATTCTTTCTCAAAACAAACAAAAATTTCCCAAAGAACAAATGGACCTAAATGTCAATTCCTTCAGATCTAATACAAGCTAGATATGTTCATAATTTAATCCATTTGATCTGTAGAAACCTTCAATATAAATTATGTCTTTCTCATTTGCAAAGTTAAGACTCAGATACCCTAATGGTCATACCCAGATTGCCCAGCTGGTAGTGGCTGTCCAGTAGATACTGCCCAGCTCCAGAACCCATGTTCCAGTAGTAGGGCAGGTGTATTCAAGGGAAATGCCAGGTCCAGAATTTCAGAGACCTGGAAGGTGATCTTGCACTGAACCCCCAGTCACGATCTGCAAAGCTCGACAACTGTGAGTCTTGAACCTACTAGCTAAATCTCTGTGGGTCTTATTTTGACAACTTTCTGGTAATATTCTCCTTGTTTCCTTCAGTTTGTTTGGGGAAGAATTACACTGACTCTTATCACCTCTAAGGACCTGTCTACTTCTGATCTTACCTGTGGACACCTGTTCTTGGTGTGACAGAAGCCACTCATGGCGTTAGACATGGATCCTTTCTTTCCCTCAACCCTGAGGTGTTCCAGTAGACAAATCAGGGGAAGTGAAGCCTAAAGAAGTACCACAGGTACCTGGTTTCTGAGTGGCAGAGCTGTGATCGAAGCAGTGACCCTGATTTCACTCCCAGCAATTTTGTGAGGCTCAGGAAAGGAGCTCAGTCTGACAGCCTATAGCTGCTCACTGGGATCTTTCTTTGTGCCAGTTGCTGTTGGGCCCACACCTTCAGTGGGGGAGGAGACACACAGCCTCACCTCCCCTTTGGCTCGTGGAAGAAACACGTCTTACAGTTTAATCCAGAGAATGGGGTGATATCAGAGTACTGAGCATAACCAGGAAATTCAGGAGCTGGAGAAGTGCATGCCGCAGGGGCCAACCGTCTTCACAGTAGATGCTCCCATGTTTCAGTGGCCTCGGGACCCCACTACAGGCATTTCCAGGGGTCCAACCCTAGGCAGAGACCCTCAGTCAGCACCTAGAGAAAAAGATAAGCACCCCACCAGGGAGGGCTTCAGGGGCTAGGTCTGAACATGTCCTGTGTCGTGCCAACCAACAGGAGCCATCTGCCTGGCAGGCTACCTGCCTAGGAGGAAAAGGATGTGGGTTTGGAAAACAGGCAGCAGTTGCTGTCCTGCACAGTTTGGAAGTAGTCAAGAGCAACCTCTTCAAAGAAGCAACGTTTTGGAGAAGACCAGGAGATGAGACGGGGTGGAGGAATGGCAGGTGGGCAGTGCACTATTGGCTGAGGACCCCAGGCCCAGCTACTCTCTAGACAGCACCAGCCCTGAGTTGAGAGGATTCCCTGAGCCTTACTTCCTGCTTCAGCCTTCCCAGGCGCTCCACCTGCAGATGAGAACTGTCTCAGGAGCCAAAGGGCTGGGGGCTCTCCTCTGAGAAGAGACCTCATTCCGCCGTCTGCCTGAGTGTGAGAACTCTGCGGTCTCTCTGGAGAAGGGCCAGAGGGTCCTTCCGAGGTGAGCTTCTTTGCTGCTAGAAGTTGTTTGCAAGCCCATCCGACTTAAGATTTTTAACCCAAGATTTAAAAGGACCAGAGATCAAAAGCAGATGCTCCTGGAAGACACTTCAGTCTTCCTGGCCGTCTGGGGACAGGACTACGGAGGAGAAGGTAATTCATCACTGAACCATGCAAGCCCCTGTTCAATAATAAACAGATGTATTATGGGGAAAGAAAGGGATGGGCGTCAGCCCGGTGATTCATTTGTCTCCCTCGTGAAGTCACCTTCATCCCGGGCTCCAGAGGGCAGGTCCGGGCGCTTTGATGCGGAGACATCATGTCAGGGAAATGGAAACATTTCACGTTGTAAATCCTCAGGTTGTCAGAGAAACCCTAATGAGAAAGGAGGCTGGCGGGGAGCACCCAGGGCTGCTTGGAGGAGGGGGATCTTGGTCTGGTGCACCTTATGGACACCCTCTTTTCCCTGCTCTCTACTGTTCATGGGAGGCATGGCAGACAGGTCCGCAGGACCCTGCTGGCAGCCATGGTCCTTGATGGTTGGTCCAAAGGCTTTGGTTCATTTCAGCTACTCTTCTACTCTTCGTGATAAGGAACATGAAAGTATTTTTGGCATGTCTGAAGTTGAAATAAGACTGCCATGACAGGGAGGCTCTTGGTTCCTACTTGGGAGAAACGGACTCATGACTCCCAAGCCCCACCCTACTATAAGTCACAAATAGAGCCATTCATCCTAATAAGTGCACTCTCACTGACAGAGATAATAGAATGCCAAGGTTAGGAGGCAGGAGGGTGCTCTGGAGCCAGCCACTTTTGCCCGTGGAATTCCATTTCTACATTCACTTGTTCATGTCATTTAAGCTCAGAGCCTGGGATTCCGCGTTGTGGAATGAGACGCTGGAGAGTGTCTGCTACCTGCAGAGTGCTGGGAGGGGCGCTAGGTGCAAAAGGTGCTCAGGCTGCTCAGAGACGGCTTCTGTGGCTGCTCTCAAACTTGACTCCAAGGAAGAGCCTTCACAGAGGTGTAGACTTTTAGCCCATTTCACTTTCGAACATGCCTAGGCTCAGAGTTCTCGTGGAGCTCAGCCTTGTCTTCTCACACAGAACTCACTCTGTCCCACCACTCACCCGTGCAAAGCCATGTACCACTTGTGATTGTGTGACAGGGGGAGGGCTGGAGGCAGGAGACAGAGGACCAAGTATGACTCTGTTAGAGCTGACAAGACCTGGGATGGTGTGATCACTAAGATGTGGGGTACAGGACAGCAGGAGGAGGTGGACGGTTGACCGTAGTAGACTCTGATAACATCTGAACTTACTCTGTGTGTAGCGTCCAGAGGTTATAAATTTGGTGCTTTTCACAAATATGTCCTCGGTGTCCAGCAGCAGGGAGAGATGGAGAGGAACAGGGAACAAGCCCTGCTTGCCCCAAGGATGCCCACAAGACTACCAGGGGTAAAATTCAGCCACGATGCAAAGCAGCACAGGTGCCCTATATGGAGGTAGAAAGCAAGGATTGCTTGGAGGAAAGGAGATCCTGGCTGGGTTGGTCATGAAGGGCTCCCCAAAACAGGTGAATTAGGTGATGAATGGGGTTCCAAGTGAGCCGTGAGCAGTAGGATGATGAACTGGGCAAAGATCTGCCCCTGGGGATGACTCTGGGTGTGAAGGTACTAATTTGTGTCTAGCCTGGCATCTTCTGACATCCGGCAGAGGATCTGCCACGGAACAGGCAATAGCATACTTTCCTTTCTTTATCTCACTTCTTAGGGTCATGTCAGTAACTGCAGAACAAAGATTCTCTTCGGCCGTGTGCCTGAAGGTTGAAGGCATTCCAGACCCATAAATATTATTTGCAAAACCAACCGGTGCATAAAACTAGACGTTGATTAAATATTATAACCAGCATTTGGTAATGGAGCATGAGGCTGTCATTTATCAGCGAGAAATGCGGACATAATAATTCATTAAGCTCCTTTGAGCTCTACCTTGACTGAGCACTCCAAACGGAGGGGCCCGGGGAGATTATGTTTTGCTTCGACTGTTAGCAGGACTTCTTTCCAAACTGCTCCTGAAAACCATTAGCTCCCAGGAGGCCCAGGCTGCTGCCCTCCAAGGATCCCAGCCACTGAGCCCCTTGAAAGGCCTCCATTTATCACCACAAACTCCCTGCTTTCTCTGTCATGCAGAGGTTGGGGGGGAGTACTCATGGAAGCTGCCTGGCTCCATTAAGCCACTGGTCCTATCCATAGTTTCCACGTGACAGGAAGAGCGACAGGCACTGCAGATCCCAAGATACTGAACAGATGCAGCCCTGACTCTCAGCAAGCACAGGGCCTGGGGTGCGAATCTCTATCGCCAACAGACGCCACACCAAGATGGGAACTCAAAAGTGGAGGTATCAGGTAGGCGCCTCGCCTGGCCTGGGGGCAAGGGAGGACTTCCTGGGATAAGCTGAGAACTAGAACATGCAGGAGGTGGCTAAATGCAGAGGACAGGTGAGTGCTCTAAAAATAGGGAATTGGCATGTGCAAGGCTTTGGAAGTGAGAGACAGCATGCGCACCCTGGAACAACTGACACAATTTTTTGTGAAAATGAAACTTAGAAGATGGAGGAAGAGATGGTGGTCAGAGTCAAGGTCAGAGAGATGAGCTAAGCAGTCCACAAAGTTCTTAAACTTCATCATGAGACACTGGGTGTGGCGGGGGGAGGTCTGTGATCAAGTCTGTAGCTTCTAAAGATGCCCCAGACTGCCATGTACAGAATGAAGTATACAGAATGAGCCAGAAAGAAATAGATAAGGCAGAAGATGCCTTTCACACCTTCCCTCTACCAGCAGGTGTGTGTGCTCAGGGAGGAGATTGACAGAATAGCCGAAGCACACTACTGAATGTTAAGTCTCTTAATCACTTCGAGCAGCAAAAGGTTCATTTCTTGCTTGCTTGTGAATATCACAAATCATCTGCAGATCTTGTAACAGTCACTGTCCAGAACATGGAGAGGGAAAGAGGGTGGTCAGGGGCTGGGGAGATGGCTTGTGTCATGGTTTGAATATGAGTCGTCCCTCACAGTCTCATGTGTTTGAATCTTTAGATGGTATTTGGGGAGGTTGTGACACCTTTAAGAAGTGAAGTCTTGCTAGAGGAAGGCATGTCTTAGGGGATGGGCCTTGATGTTGATTAGCCCCATGCTGTTTCCACTAGTAATCTGTCCTTGCAGTCCACAGATGGCTCTCTCAGCCTCCACGCTATCTACAGTGACCTAAGCCTCCTCCAATTTCTGCCACCCAGCCATGCCTTTCCCTCCATAATGAACTGTTTCTCCCCTCTAGAACCACAAGTCAAATAAATCTCCCTTTCTCCTTGAAGCTGTATGTTTGCATGTTGTCTTTCAGCAAGAGAGAAGTAACTGGGACAACTTAAACCTTGGCAGTACATGGACCTGAATTCTACTCACCAACACCCATGTAAAAAAACAGCTATAGCTGCATGTGTCTGTAACTCCAGTATTGAGAGTTAGCAGGTCAGTCAGCCTAGCGGAATTTGCAAGCTTCCCATTTAGTGAGAGACCCTGTCTTGAAGGCAGAGCGTGATAAAGACATCTGACATTCTGCTCTGGTTTCCGTGAATGAACAGGTGGACACATCAGCAGACACACCACACAATACACACAACGCACAGTTGTTTTTCTCTCTTTTTTCTTTTTCTTTTTTTAAAAAGAAAAGACAGGCAATTTCACATCAATTCTCGAAGCTGTCACTCAGATGTGACAGACACCACTTTCATTCACATTTCAATGGCCAAAGCAAATTCCATGGCCTCTTCTGTTTTCAGACAGGGTTGGAAAAAGCACTGTACAGGAGCTTGGAATATTGAGAACCAGACTATTTGTGGACCACCCTGCTGACAAGCACAGACAAGGCAGTTGTGCTGTGCCCACTTAAAAAAAAAGAAAGAAAGAAAATCCCAAACATACAGTCCAGGACTTTGGGGGCTTATGCCCATGTCCCTGACCATAGATTATCCTCCTGCCAGTCTTAGGGAAGCAGCATGGTTGTTCCTCCTAAGCACTAAATTCAGCTTCTTGAAGTCCCCATGGAGCAAGAAGTAATAGCTCAGGAACTTCTGAGCTGCTGGGAAAGCGGAGTGAGTGTGGACCTCCCAAATGTTTTGTGCATATTTTTTACTTTCACTAAAATGAGCAATAAAAAGCAACTTGCTAAATAAAGATTAAGCCAGTGGCATTTACACATCTAAGTGAGACATGGTGGAGACCGAGCAGTGGGTTTGCATTTGCCTTTCCTCAGAGCATCTGCCTCCCTATAGTTGGAACAAGAAGGTCGTAAATATGTTTTGCTTTGGTGAAGACTCTGCACATGCCCTGGGGCATTTGTTTATTCTGGGTCTGATTAGCCATCCAGATGTCCTGGTGATGGGACTCATCCCAGCGCTTCAGACTCCTGGTCCTTCCAGGATCACAAAGAAGCAGCCCCAAGACTACCCCTCCCCTCTTAGGTGCCCAGATCCAAGACCACACCTTCCTCCCTCACTCTGTCCTCCAACTGTGCTTTCCTACACCTGACCCCATTGTGGTGTTGTGTTGCCGGTAGCTTTGCATTTCAGTGGAATTAAAATGGTCAAGGTAATTGATAATGAGCTCCAACACTAGGACTAGAAAATGGTATTTCAAGCTAGAAACAAAGTCAAAAGCAAAACCAACTTGCGATCAAACCCTAACTGCTTCTCTGATGTGGTGAATCTTGGACCACATATGTCACAACTCTGAACCTCCATTTTCTCACTCTGACCTGAGGCATGGTGGCAGACTGTGGGGATGCTTCAAGGAGTAAAATATAATTGTCATTGGCTCTACAGTTTAAGTGGTAAGAACTGCTAAAATGAGTCATCTTTTACAAGTTTTGTTGAGAAAATCCCACACTTGGCGAATGCTTGCAGAGTTATTGACTTGCCCGAAGTTATATAGTAGTGTGTGGTTCAGTGGAACATTTAGTGCCTGGGAGAGAGCAGTGTCTCCAGACTCCTTTCTCAAGTCCTGTTCTCACTGGCTCTTTCTAGGGACTGTTCCTGTGTCACACAGATAGGGACATCTTTCCTTTCCTGAATCCACCCATGGGTTCTTCTCTGATGATTCATTGTGAAGGTCTGCAGGAGCCCTGTTGGCCTTCCAGTGACATGATAGGAACTTGCTGTTCATTGTCAGATGGACACCGGAAGCCAGAGCCTGGGGACTATGGTGGTGGACTGCTACCGTACATACACTGTGCTGTGCACGCCAGCACCGCTAGGTGTTAAACTCACAAACTGTCTGAAGAAATTGAGCTGACCTGCACTGTGGAAGCTTCTACTTTCCCCTGTGAGGAGTCCTACTTCTCCCTCATCTGCTCTCCCCCTCCACATACCTCTACCCCATCTTAGGCTTTTTCAGAACTCCAGGTTGGAACTAGTGAGGTCTGAATTGGAGAGATTCCATGGAGTAAAGACGGAGGATCGCGGAGACATCCTCTAGCTGCAGGTCCTGGGGAAGGAGATTCTTCAGGCAGGCACTCGGGCACACATGTGCTTCCCACAATGCAGCCCCTACACAGTGGCAGTGCGGGGGGCATGGGCAGGACATGCTTTTGCCTTTGGAACCCTATGTTTGCTGGTGTTTACACTGGGAGTGGAATTAATTAAATGCCGCAGGGCCTCCTTGGTTGCTGAAAATAAACCAAGCCAGGCCCCCAGCAGTGCAGCCCGCCTGCCTGCTGGCTGAGGAGTAAGACTTCTCTCCCACTTCAGAGGGCACATGTACACAGGTCTCCCATGCAGGATCAGTGTGGCAGCCACCTTCTCCCCACAGGCAGCATGTCAGAGTCAGATGTGGCTCAGAGCCCTGCCCAGTGCCTGACATTAGCGTGCAGATGCATGACAACATGCAACCAGTCCAAGGTACAAAGATAGAGATGCACAAGCCATTCCTGCAGAGAAGCAGGGGCTACCACCATGCATGGCTGTGTGTGAACACATGGACATAAAGGCAGAAGCCATGAGAACACATGAACACACAGTGCTTATGAGCATATAGTAATAACCTGCCCACACTTTCAGATATACCTGGCACACCTGTTATCAGACAATCAAGCACATGCTCACATACCTACAAGCTTGCTAGATGTTTTAGCTTCATCACTCATTACTCCAACAAAACACCTGACTTAGGAGAAAGAGAAGCCATTATTCAGTTCACAATTCTTGATTACAGTCCATCATGGCCAGAGAGAGACGCAGCATCAGGAGCCAAGGGAAGTGGTCATATCACATCCACAGCAAGAACAGAGGACAAGGACCAAAGCTGCTGTTGCAGTTCACCCGCGTGGTTGCTGATAAATGACCATCATGCTGCTCAAGGGAGCAATGCTTTATTCTCCTACAATTTTCTAGTTACAGTTCTCAGTCTAACTTGGCAGGAGAGCACGCACCAACACCAGGGCCGAGGGAACTGGCCACACAATCACCATATAACGGCTGAGAGATGGACAATTCTTACTTGCCAGACCAGCATGTCTGGCCAAGTTTACAGAAGGATGCCAGCTCTCAGTATTTTATTCACTTGTTTAGGGCCTAGTCCCACCCACTATGGACGAGCCTTCCCCATCAGATAGACAATCTCTTGCAGGTTTGCTCTGGGCTTAAACTCAGCCATTAATTCTCCACAAATGTGCCCAAAGCTCGAACCCTCAACCGTCAAGTTGACATCTGTGCCTAACCATGACAGCTGCATACGTGCTTCCTGGCCTGGTTCCCAATGCTCAGCTCGTTCTCTTATGCAGGGAATGGTACTGCCCTGGACCAGTCTTTCTTCTTGGACAAAGCTATCAAAACGGTCTCCTTTAATAGGCTTACCCAAAGGCCTGCCTTGATCTAAAAATTCCCTCTCCGTTGTGCCTCAAGTCCTATATCCTAGGTGTCAGGTTGACAATTAGTAGTACTTGTCTGCTCTTCAGTTCACCTTTTCCTAAAAGTATGACTTTGAGTTTGTTTCTTACAACTTTGTGCTTCAATCTGTTCACCTATACAGAGGGATGTCAGTAATGCTATGTCACGAGGATTCAAACGCAAAGAAAAAGATCATAAAGTACTTAACAGAGTTGCAGATGGGTGGAACGCACTCTGCAGACAATAGCTTGCAAGATTCATTCCTGAATCTCATTGTTCTCTTATGTAAACTTGAAGCTCTCAAATATATTAAGACATATATGGACCAAATGATCTATGGGGCTTAGTAGGACAGAGCCACACACAAGGACTTGCAGGCCTGTCTGCATATGCCAGCGCCCTACAGCTCTGCACTGGCACCCATGCCCTGTCACCATCACTGCTGCTGCCACCACCAGCCCAGGCTGTTGTAGGCATATGACCAAAGCATGCAGAGTTGAGGAAAACCAAAAGCATTCTTGGCCAGTGTGATGCATGCCATGTGGTGTGGGTTTTTAGCCACTAGAACACACAGATACTTCTGGGGGCTCCCCAGGGAACACAGGCGAAAATCCAAACTCCCAAGCCTGAATGGTGAATTCAGTCATTTTGTGCCTCTATCTCCAACCCCGCTCCATTCCCCACTGGACTGTTCCCAGGGTTCCCCCTTCCCAACTATCAGAATTCTGAATATTGAGAAATAGGAGGAAATGAAGTTACACGGGGGCCGACGTGTCATCATTAGTATTCAGAAAGCCTCAGTTGGCCCTCATGACTTACTGTGAGAAACTAGAGGCCTGCTAGATGAACCCTAGAATTGTACAGACTTAACCATGGAGACCCAGGCCTCGGTGCTGAGGGCGGCTTCCCATGCAGAGTTTCTCCTCTCATAAACCTGTCTTAACGTTTAAAAGCTCACTTCCTCCTCCTCCCCTGGTTTCCCATGGCTCCTCTTCTGCTCTTGTATCAGTGTCCTGTGCTGGGTATATAACCACCAAACTTGGTGGCTGAAAGCAACATTCAGTTACTTCAGAAGCTTTGTATAACGATCGCTTCTATTCAGAAAAAAAAAAAAAAAGAAAAGAAAATCTAAACCTAGGAGAGATTTACAGATCCCTCTTTAAGAAACCTCCTCTGTCCTGGGTACTGAAGGTAACACTGTAATTTGAATGTTTGATCCCAGGTGGGGCCCTTGGGAGCATGCTGTTGAAGGAGGTTGTGGAATCAACCCCTTCTATCTCTTCCCGGCTCACGGGGTGAAAGCTTTACTGTATCACTATACTCTACCCTCCTCAGCCTTCTAGAGAAAACTTTGTGGATAACTAGTTGTTACTTCTTTAATAACATTTTATACTAGTCTTGAGACATAAGTTTATTCTAGAAATGGAAAAGTATAAAAACCATCCAAGAATCATTATAGCTATTCAGTAACTTGTTTTCTTACCTACTTTTGATGGTATGCAGGTTTATCTGCATCCTTTAATAAAATTGAAACCATCATTGCATGTCATGCCACCATCAACGGACTCTGCATAACTTGGTTTATGTTATTGCTTGTTCATTTGCAAATAACATAACCAACACATTGAGCCTACTGCTAAACCTAATCCCAGACAGCAGCTTCTTGCCCTTTGTCCTAAGTCTTCTGTGCTCCGGGTCTAGATGCAACTGGCTCACCAGTCTATACCCATGACAGTGTCCACAGTCACCCTTCCGGGGTTGCTGAGCTCTATGATATGCCCCCTCCCTGGATCTCAACTTCATCCCCTCCTATCTATACCAGCAATGACATCACCTTGTTACTTACAGTTTGCATGTCACTTTCTCATGAGTCATATATTTGACTTTTTCCCCAGCAGTCCTATGATCTGAGGGTGATTGCTCCTGCTTGAATTGACAGAATTGAAGCTACTCGGTGACAAAGCAAGCATGTCTTACTCTTCTTAACAGAATCACGAAGCTGTCCCCAGGGAGACCTAGACTGCATGGGATCACAGGGAACACCATTTCCTTTTGATTTCCCGTAAGCCTTGATTCTCAGTTGTGGCAAAGCCATGTCTGTCTGCCTCAGAATTTTTTGTTCCTTCACATGTTTGTTCTGTAAATAATATGCTGTAAATAAGCGCTGTGTCTCTGTAACATGGGTTCAGCGGAGGGTTCTGTGGGGTCACAGAAATAAAGAGAAATGGAACTAAAAGTAACTAGAAGCTGGATCAGTGGCCAGAGGCTATGTCAGGGCTGGTATCAGAACTCTCAGGGGTCCTGGGATATTGGGAAAGTACAGTGATATCCTCAGAGATGCAATGGGGCACCCTGTCATCCTAAATGAACAGTGAGCTTACTGGGCTCTAAGTCAGTGTCCAGAGTTGTGTGTGCATGTGAGAAAGAGAGACAGAGAGAGGCAGAAAGAGAGAGAGAGAGAGAGATAGAAACAGACAGAGTCAGACAGAGAACACTAAGGACCTTCCCAAGTCTCTAGAAAATGCTGACATGCTTTTAACGACTCTGAACCAACACCACTCCTCTCTAGGCGGAGAGCGCTGGTCTCCTTTTAACACTCGGGTCAGTCTGCTCTTAGAGACAGTTCAGACTTCTCAGTGTGAACGTGAGTCCCACAGCACAGACCCTGCCTCCGACCTCAGAGCCCCGGTGGAAAGGACAGAAGCTGTCACCGCCCTTTCCAGACCTTGCCAGCCATGGAGCAGATGTGAGAGGAGTTCCTGCGTCAGAGGCAGCGAGCAAGGACATTGGTGGGGACACGAGGATGATATAATCGTGCCTGGGCCTCAGGCTTCTGTCCTGCCCTTCCCTCTCTGATTTTCTGTTTCTTTGGGACTCTGAAGATTGAGCAGCTGGGGGGGGGGGTTGGATCATTTCTGTTGCTGTTATCTGTTCTTTCATATTCATATCTCTTCTCTGGCTATATATGAAAGGCCCCGTGAGCTCTCTGCACCTTGCTAGAGTGAGACAGGCAGAACTGTGTTTCTGTCTCCTACTTGTGAAAACTAGGATTGGTTCTTGTATTAGTTACTTTTCTTGCTGTGACAAAATACCTAGTAAGAAGCTTCTTAAGGAGAAGAGTTTATCTCACCTCACGGTTCCAGGGCATATAGTCCATCATGAGGAGGAAGTCAGTGAGCAGGAACTTGAGGCAGCTGGTCAAGATGCTTCCATAGTAAGGAAGCAGAAAATGATGAATGCTGATGCTCACTCACTTTCTACCTTCTATTTAGTCCAGACTCCCTGCCCATGGAATGGTGCCATCTTTAGTTAAGATGGATCTTCCCACCTCAATTAACCTAAGCTAGATAGTCCCTCACAGACCTACCAAGAGGCTTGTCTCCTAGGCGATTCTAAACAATATTAACCATTCCAGTTCTGCACCTCTGAGTGCCCTCAAAACTCCTTGAACAGGCATGATGTCTGACATCTGACCACTGTGACCGTCATGCCCTGCCTAGTGCCCGTGTGAAGCAACCAGATAGCAGACATCTGCTAGGAGTCAGTGGGCTTGTCTCCATCCGGCAGAGCATTAAGTCTGAGTGGGCTGTCGTCCCAGTGCAAATGGTCATAAGGGGGAGACTTCCACTAGGGCCATAGTGACCCAGAATTAAAGTCCAACCACAAACTCAGATTGCTGCCAACTGGCCCTCTCTTTGCACGGGCATGTCAGTGCCCCCTGAGTGGGTGTTCCTTAGCTTTTTTCTCCTGCTGGCCCCTCACCTAGGACCTTCTTCTACCTGTACCTATTTGTCCTGTTCGAAAGTCCATTTCCTCTAAACTTCCTGGGTTGAGTGAGTTGCCAGGCTACTACCACCTATTAGCCAAAATGTCTGTTGAGAATTCAGCCCCTCGTGCCTGCCTGGCACTTCGCAAAGTCTCTGCGAGTCCCTCTCAAAGCTGAGTGCTCTGTCCTGACCCCTGTGAAGCAGGCTGTCCTCATTCTCTAAGATAGCATCACAGCCCAGCTGTGGTCTGCACCGAGGCATATCAGCGACCTCTCCTGCTCCACTTTCCCTCCAGCATTGGTGTCCTAATTGTGTGTGTGTGTGTGTGTGTGTGTGTGTGTGTGTGTGTGTGTGTGTGTGTGTATGTGTGTGTGCGTGCACATTGCTGTATGGATCCAGGTATACAAGTGCCACAGCACACATACAGAGGCCAGAGGATAACTTTGAGTGTCTCAGTTCCTCTTTTTCTACTTTGTTTGAGACAGGGTCTCCGCTGTTGGCTGCTGCAGATGCCAGGCTAGTTAGTCCATGAGATTCTCCTTTCTCTGTGTCCCATCTCAAGGTAGTAACACTGGGATTAAAGACCTGCACCACAGCACCCAGCTTTATGTATGTTCCGGGGATCCAAACTTGGGTCCTCATACTTATATGGTAAAAGTGTTACCAACTAAGCTATCTCCCTAGTACTAAGTGTTTAATCTTCAAAAGAAAAGACTTACTTTACCAAGTTTCTAAATGTTTCTCAAACCCATCCAGGGCTCAGATTTTGCATGAACTCAAGTGAGTTCTGAATACTAAAATCACATTCTAGGGTAAGTTCTGGCTCCTAGGGCCTGGTCCTCAATAAGTAATCCAAATTCTGCTTTCTCGGGCTCTACAAAGGGTGTCAGGATGGCCGAGTGGTCTAAGGCGCCAGACTCTCGGGCTCTACAGAGCCTCTAAGGCGATATATTTAGAAATATGTTCAGACTTTCTCCTCTGGTCTAGACAGAAAAAATCTGGTGGTGTAAATACATATGAAAGGTGATAGCAAGTTTTGAAGGACAACTGATATCCTACTTCCCTCTCTGTCCTGGCGCTCAGCCTTGCTGTATGTCACACAGTCCCTCCTGCCTACCACAGGACACCCTAATCCTTCAGTTTTGTAACTGGAAGTTGGGGTCTGGGTCAGGTGTTTCCAGGTTCTTAGCCTTTTATTTAAAAATGAAATAAAAATCCACACAGATTTGCAAATTTGCAGAGAAGGCTAAAACTTTTACTCAAAGCAAAGAAGCAAAGTGATAAAGAAGTCAGGATACACTGCAAGAGAGCAATAAGCTTCATGAGTGAAGAGACATGAGGTCCCAGGTTGCTGCCTAGGGCTCTTCTCATGGAGTTAAAAGGGAAAAGGATGTGGTTACTAAGGGTCATAGTTTGTGTGGTTCTCTATTTTGATCATTAGATTAGATCATCTCATCATTTTTCCTACTGTCTATGTTTCTTCCCACAATGTATCTGATTTTAATCATACACACACACACACACACACACACACACACACACACACACACACACACACAGAGCTATACATAGGCATAAGATGGTAATAGAGGATTTTTTTTCCTACAAGTTCACTTGGAAGACACAGGTTTGTTCTACTGTCCATGTGCCCAAAACAGTTCAGGTCAGGTCAGACCATCAAACCTAGATAGTTCTATTCAAACGTATTCTCAACGTATAGCTATAAAGAACAACTTGAGTAGAAACTATGCAAGTTTGGTGGTTACTAGGAGTAGAAAAGCCTGTTTCATTGTCTATAGCATGGTGTATAAGTAGCTCAATGCAGTGGGGTGGGGTGGGGGAAGGAGGAGCTCTGGAATTGCTCGGTACATTATTTGGAGAGGAGTGTGTGTGTTCATGTAGGTAAAGGACTTAAACTGCCAGGTGCATCATCAAAAGTTGGGAAAGGGGTGCCTTAGTGCAAGTTTAATGGAGATCCCAGGCTTCTAAGACATTCCCCATGCTTTCCTACCTTAGTTGCCTGGATGTGTTAGGAGCTCCCAAGACAGTAAGCCCCAAATGGATACGTCTACTATGAACCTAGTAAATAATAGCGAATAAAGATGGTATCTTATTATTATCATTGTAGACCCATTGGAAATGCTGCACGTGACAAGATCACCCCACTCTATGAGTATTCCATTCTAAGCAGGGAGGTGCAATGAGCAGAATGTTTGTGCCTCTTCAAATTCATTATGGTGAAATCCTAGCAGCGAAGTCCTGCGTGTTAGGAGATGGGATGATCAGGAGATGTTTAGGTCATGAGAGCTCCTTTACTGTGAACTGGATTAGAGAGCCAGCTAGTCCCTAACACCTTTTTAGGACACAGTGAGAAGAGGCCATCCATGAACCCAGAACCAAGCCCTCACTAGACACTGACTCCACCGGCATCTTGTTCTAGACTTCCTAGACTCCAGAACTATAAGAAACATATCTCCATTGTTTGTAAGCCACCAGGTTTATGGTATTTTTGTATAGCAGCCTTCTGAAGAGACCAAGACATCATTGTGTATCAGGCCAGGAACCCTGAGAGCCCTCATGGACATCAGTTCCTCCCAGGTAGGCCAACTCTTGCCCCTAACCCTCCACACACACACACTGCACCTTCCCAACACCGCTCTTGAAGTTTCTTCAAGATTTTGCTGTCCCCTGAGGAAACCAGATTTCCCTGCAGATAGATAAATACCACTAAAGGATTGACTTGTGGGTCATGAATTCTGTGAGACCTTTCTAAACTCAACAAGTCACTACCATATGAGCACCTACTGGCTTTGGCCGCAGTGCTGCTCCTGAACAAGCCTCATGTGGTAGAAGTGCAGATGCTTGGGCATCTACATAGCCAAGGCAAAGGGCTCAGAACAGTTAGCAGGGAGGCACCTGGGGAAGGGGGCAATGAGCTGGTATGCGGGTGGGCTCAGCACGTAGTCTGACAGTTACAGAAGGTCTCCACTCACTCTCCTCAGCAATACAACTTCATGCCCAGCTTTTTTTTTCTTATGACTCCAAGCTAATGTTTCTGTACCATGGTTTGCCAGCTCCATTGTAAGCCCCTTAAGACTATTGGTACATTTAGCTAATAATAAATCTTTAAGTAGACAGTGATATCGGTCCCAATTCACAGATGAAAAAGTGGAGGCTCAGAGAAAGGGGTCAGGTAATATGTACCACCAGCTGGAGAGGAAAACCTGGCTGTCTGGCTGCTGAGACATATTAAGGGCCAGTGTTCATGCTTTGCCAAGAAAAAGTCAGGTCTTTCTCCACCTCTCTGTGTTCTTTCCTGGCCTTTGCCTCCACTGTCCCCACATCCTATTGTCTTACCCCATCCACATACCACGCACCCTTAATACCCTGCTGTCTCTACAGCCCCAGGGTATCAGCAAGCACAGTGAGTGAATTTAGCCCCAGGTTCTAGCTTTGCTGCTGTCCGGGCTACTCTTGAGGTCTTGGACCCAGCACTGATCTCTTCATCCATTCACCAGTTCCATCATCTCTTTATTCTTTCTAAATCTTTCTAGAGTGACAGGGAGTGCAGTAGGGAATACACCAGGCCGCTCAAGGGCATCTGGATCCACCAGCAGCCTGGTTAGCCAGCCTGAGCTATGTCCTGGTAAGAACTGGGAAGTCATCCTGGGAGACATGAACCGATAGAAATGAGAGAATGGCAGCACTATGAGCCCTGTGAGCTACCATAGGCTCTGGGTGCATCCACACCCCCCCCACACACCATACCACACACCTGAACCATCCTGAACAAGGAGCCACACACTATCATCCGTGGAGCCCATAGCCTGACAGGCTCATAACTAGACACTTGTTGTCCCGGGGTCAGATTTGGGGTGGCACACCCAGACAACCCTAGGAGCACTACAGCATAAGGGGGCGCAGATTCTCTTTGCCCTTTGGATCCTTCCCCCTCCTCAGGAGGGCTCTGATGACTGCAGAGGACCCAAAGCTTTCATGTCAACATCTACAGTTTGCTGCTGCAGAGAATTGATAACTTCCACGGAAGCGGGAGGAGACGGGAGGAGACAGGTCGCTGTAGTAAAGCAAGAGCATTGGGATGAGGGGGACAGCTGAACGCCAGGATGCTTGAGCAGACCTGCCTCAAACCTGCCTATCGGCCTTACCTTCCACCTCTGTGAGGCAGGGAAAGGACCTCAGATACAGCTCCCAGCGCTCTCAGAACAAGCACACCTCGCTCCAGCAGATGCAAGTGTATTCAGGGATCGGCGTTCTGCCCAGCCTCCATCCTTGGAGGAAGGAGGCCTTTTCTTTTTATAAAACAGCAATGTAATTTTCTTGGAAGTGAGTGAATTTCCTTGCTGTCTGTAAGCCAAATGTTTCTTATCAGATCTCAATCCCCGGTCCAGGTCTGGTTCTGGTTAGTGAATGGATAGAAGGCCAGGGTGGACCTGGGAGCAGCACTCTGACCAGCAACTGTGCTGGGCTTCCCGGTCCTTCCTGCCCCGCTCCCTTGCACCTGGCTGCCTCTGTACCTGCTTCTTTACTCTCAACCCTTTTCTACTTGCATATCCTGCAGCAAACAACCAACTCAGTTTTCTTAACAGCAAGATGGAAATGGTGATAGGCTACTTTATATGCTCAACTGTGAGGGTTAATAAGAGCTACTATTCTTTGTATTCTCTCTCTCTCCCTCTCTTTTTCTCTTCTTCTTGAATATAACCAAAATGTGACCTACCAGCCTCCAGCTCCAGCTGCCATGATTTCCCTGCCTGCTGCCATGCCTTTCCCACTGTGATGGACTCTACCCCCTGTAGAACTGAGCCAAAATAAGTCCTTTCTCCCTTTAAATAAATAAGTAAACAAACAAAAAGAGAGCTAGCACATGTGAACCCTTTAAAAATGCCACCTGGTGAGCTGGAGAGATGACTCAGGCATTAAGCCTGTCTTGCAAGCAGAAGGTAGTGATTTCAAATCCTGGATCCCATGTGAAAATGCTAGGAGGGAATGGCAGCAGCCTGCACTTCCAGCCCTGGAGCCAGGGAAACTCTAGAGCAAAGCAAAGAGGTAGTAGTGCGACCCAGGGTGATTTCCACAGTCATCCTTGGGCCTCCACAGGTACATAAAACTCTCTCTCTCTCTCTCTCTCTCTCTCTCTCTCTCTCTCTCTCTCAAAAAATATAAAAAAAATAAAAATTAAAAAATAAATAAATAAGATGCCACTTGGCACACAGAGAGACAAAATGGTTACTATGATTGTGATTTTTTTTGGCTGTGTCCCAATCCAAAGTAATGTCTCCCTAAAGTCCTCTTTCTGAAATTTACTGTCTCTACATTTTGCAAAAGCTGTTCTCCCTGTGCTAAAAGTTATGTGATTTTAGATGATATCTGATGGTCTTTGAGCATCAGAAATATGTTCTCCAAGCTGCCTTTCCACATATTCCCGTAATAGAGACAAAATAGTAGCTGTGGTCAAGAATTGTCCAGCCTCACAACCCCAAGACCTGGTAAAGCAGTCATTCTTCCTCTCTTGATGGATCTATGACCCTGAGAGTGGCAGAAAGTCAGGATGGAGACCAAAGACTCTCAGACACCTCGCATCACCTGTCCTTTGAGAACATGTGGCACACCTCTACTCAGTTACTCAGTGGCTGCATTGGTTTGAAAATAAGTTGTTCCCCACAAGCTCATTGTTTGAATTTTTAGTCGATGTTTGGGAAAGTGGAGGCTTGCTGGAGAAGGCATGTTACAGGGTCTGGGCATCGAGGTTGGTTAGTCCCACTCTGCTTCAGTTAGTTATTCTGCTTTCTGAGTTCAACCACATCATGGATGTGATCTAAGTTTCCTCCAACTTCTGCCAGTCAACCATGCCTTTTCCACCACAGTGGACTGCATCTCCCCTCAGAGTCATAAACCAAATAAATCTCCCCTTCTCCCCTTAAGTTGCTTGAGTCTGAGTGTTGTCTCACCGCAACAGAAAGAGTAACTGCAAATTTAATTATTAGTTTTCTTTCCACTGTGTAATAATGTATCTATTGCTCACAGTCAAAAACATTTTAATTTCTTTTATGCTTAACAGGACTTAAGATACTTTCCTTTTCTTCCTGCTTCTATTCATGGCAACAGCTGTACACGTATTGATTCAAATTGCATAGAAAACCAACACAATCGAAATATATGTGACTATGTTTAAGATAATGCCACCCTTGAGACACAAGAATGAATACTTGGTCAGTTCCGTGCTGTAATGGTTACATTTTCCTATTGCTGTGAGAGAGCACCCAAAGTCAAAACAACTTATGGGAGAAAGGGAGATTTATTCAACTTAAAGTTCCAGAGGGGAATTAGATACAGCCTTTCATGGAAGAGATGGCATGGCTGGCTGGCTGAGGCTGGCAGGCAGGCTAAGTCATAGCAGACCTCCACATTGCTTGAGCATTCCTGGAACGTCTGTCCTCCTGTATTCTGTGGTTCCCTTTTATATGGTCCATTACTGGGAGGTTCCTATGGGCTCTAGGGCAGGTATAATCCCTTCAGGTGGTCTCAGTTCATCCTTCCAGGTGTGGTCTCAGTTGATCTTAGTTAATACCAGATATGTCAAGTTGACTCCCAGGCTTAACTATCATATATGTTTTGGAGGTTTTTAAAATACATTTATTTATTTGAAAGAAGAGAAAGAGAGAGAGAGAGAGAAGCATGCATGTCGTAGACCATAGTGAACAACTTTCAAAAGTCAGTTCTCTCCTTCTACCATGTGGACTTCTGAGAATATCAAACTCAGCTCACCAGGTTTGGGAGCAGTCTCCTTATCAGCTGAACTATCTCACCAGCCTGCCACAGGCTTCTTATGGAGAAGCACAAAGTGGAGTGTGATCCTGATTCATCTGGGGAGGAGGGAAAAATGAGGAAGACAATCAGCCAATTGGCTCTCCCCAGGGGCATCAGACCTTTTTCTGCCTACTGTGTAATGCTCATGGGGAAGTCAAGAGTGAGGACCTGGCAAGAGCTGGCCAGGCTGAAGGCCTCTGGTTTACCAGCAAAGAAGGGGAAAATATATCTCGAGTTTTACAAAAATGACTGAGGGTATCTGCTGCGATGGGGAAGCTGAGACCTAGCAATTCAAAATCTCCATGTGTTTCTGGGCAGATTGCAGCTGACCAGAGCAACATAGCGACAATCGGGCCATGCTGAGAGTGTACACAGGCCGTTGAGGCTCTCCGCCCATCATCCTTCCTCCTCCTCCTCTCCCTCCACTCCTCCCTTTTCACCCTTCACTCCCTCTCTCCCTTGCTGCGCTTTTCCCTTCCTCCTTCCTTTCCCAAGTATTTACTGAGCTACAGCCACGTGTCACATGCAGTGCAAGGCTGAGCAGAGTAAACCATGTGGTTCGTGACTTGAAAAATTCAGGTTCTTTAGAATTAGGGAATGACACGCTCCCTCTGGATAGCAAGTGTCAGCAGTGCTTGGGGACGGCTGAGTTTCTCCATATCGGTGTTTTCTATGAAAGCATTTCCTCTCCTCTGTTTCACGTTGGGAAGGAATTCAAGAGAGCAGAACAAGGAGTTGGTGTTTGCTCAGGAATCTGATTCACCTCCTGCCCCTTCCAACAACAGCGTCCCCTCTTCCTGCCCCTGAGGTAAGCCAGCCCCATTCTGGGCCTCAGAGTTGGAGCTCCCCAGCATTTTGTCCCCGATAAAGCATTGCTTTCAATAGTTCATCTCTAAGAGTTTTGTTACTGATTCCAGCCACGTTTTGCAACATTCTGTGAGTTGCAAATGTTTAAAAAGCGGCACATTTCTCATTTGCTTTCTGGAGTCCATTTCTCGTCGCTTCCCACATATTTCCAGTGAATGAACAGATTAGTAATGTATCTTTTTTTCTTCATAAAGGACAAAAGTTAAACATCCTGTTCTGACTGTACAGAAACTTTTAAGGTTTCTGGAATCCATTAAAACTCCAAATGTCACAGGAAAGCTATTCTGGAGCCTGCAAAAACACAATTTTACACTTCTGATGTCCATTGGACATGTCTGCCCGTCCTTGGATGGGATCGCTGTGTCTTTCTTCATTCCCTTTGTCCTTCTCTCTTTCCTTCTAGAAAAAAAAAAAATGGAAGGAAGCCAAACATGTAATGCTAAGTACCTTATGAACATTCTCTTTAATCCTCACACAGCCCTTCTGAAGTTCAGAAAGGCTGACTAACTTGACCTGAGCCACCCAACCACGAAGCTGCATATGTGGCCTTCACCACGCCATATCTTTCTCTTTGCTCCCTTCCTGCCCCCAGCCATGCCTAGTTTCACACGCCGAGGCCTAAGCACCCGTCAACTCTGTAGAAAAGTAAAGACACAGAAACCTGGATATTGGTGCAGGATAGAAAAGGACCCACAGTCTTGCTTTCTCTCTGAGCTACAAACCCTGTGTAGTCTCTGGTGAATGGATGTGTCACTGTGACTTTAACAGCCAAGATGAATGCAAAGCATCTGGGTCCACAATCCAGAACTGTGCTCTAAGTGCACTTGTCATTACACATTTTGTTTCCTGGTAGGAGATGTGCAGGTGGCTCTGAAGTCAAAAAATGTATATAATTGAATGTAGGGAAATCTCTCACCAGCTGGTGAGGGCCAGATTGGCCGTGACAGAGCGGGAGAATGAGGATCTAGCTGGCTGTAGCTCTGCAGTCAAACACACGCCTTTGAAATCTGCTAATAGCCCGTGCCTGGACATCAAGGCCCCCGGGGCCTTCCAGCTGCCTTCATTTGGGCATTTGTTAGAAAGTGAAGGAGTAACGAGTCTGGATGGGATGGTGGGGAAGAGACGGGTCCAAGGGGAAGCACAAACACTGAATTGCATCGTGCACACAGCCAAGTTCTAAAACATAAGAGAAACACCGGCCAAGGGGCCTCTCCTGGCTTAGCCTCAGCATGTGCCTGGGGTTTTTTCCAGGTCTCTCTTAACTAAGGAATAGCTTGGGTCTGTGGTGGTGCTAGTGGGATTGGCAAGCCAGGGCAGTCTAGCTGGGCCAGTCACTAGCTTAGAAGCCTCAAGGAAAAGTCCCTCCCAGAACATGGGAAGCAGGAAGGATGAGCTTCATCTTGGCCTTACTAGGTGACCTCTGAGGGAAGAGAAGATGTAGAGAAATGGTCAGGTTTACCCATAATGAAATGATGTCTCTTGAGCCTTCTCTGATCTCTTTGGGCCCTGGGGACATACATGGAAATATGTTCTCCATGCTCTTGATGCTCTTAGTTGGCCACGAGCTGAAATGACTGGTACGCTTCTGCCTTGCTAGGACTGAGACTCCCAAGGGACAGAGGACCTTAGACACTAACACTGAACATAGGGCTACACTGTCCTGCTTGTTCCTATGGTTTTATACATATACATCAGAGTTCCTGGCAGTCTGGAAGCCACCAAATACGTGGATAGGAATCAGCTTCCTATTTCTACCCAAGGCAGTGCGGGTCCATGCAAATGAGTTCTTAGACCAGTGGTGATGAGTAACAGCTGTCCTGAAGAAAAAAAAGAAAAGAACTGTCCATGCATTTGCTGAACTCCTCATACACCTGCCTCAGTCAGCATTTCATCCTTAGAGAATTCTTAGTGTGTGTTCCTTACAGATGAACATCTGAAGCACAGGAGGTAAAGAGATCTGCCTAGGTAACTATGAATAAGTAGAAAATCAAGATGACCAGGCCTGACTGGCAGCATTTGACCACCATGAAAAATCTCCTAAGCCAGTATTTAACATCTCTAGATCTTCTTTGATGAGGTATCTATTCCATCTTTGACACATTTGTTTCATTGGATTGTTTACTTGTTGAGTTTTTCTTTGCATGTTTTAGGTCACTATCTTTTATCAGATATGATCTTTTGCATACACTTCTCCCAGGCTGTGGCTTATCTTTCATTCTCTTAACAGTTTCTTTTGCATAACAGAATTTTTAATGAAGTCCAACTTATCAATTCTTTCTTTCTTGATTGTGATTTCAGTTCTTTACCTAAAAAGCCATCACCAAACCTAAAGTTATCTAGATCTCCTACATTATCAGGAATTTAAGACTTTTGTATTTCATTAAGGTCTGCAATCCATTTGTGAGTTAATTTCTAAGCAGAGTGTACTTTTGGATCTATTTTCATTTTTCTTGGCATGCATGCCCATTTGTTCTAGAATTACTTGTTGGAAATCTTTGCTCTAAAGATTATGAACAGGAGGGATGGGGAAGAAGGGCCACACCAGAAACAAGGAGAAGAGGGGACCATGTTACAGCAGAGAAAATAGGCCACCATCAAGGACTGCAAGGGGTGACATCCAACACCCATCAGGATGGAGTAAAAGGCATTGCAGGAGCAGCAAAAGTGGAAAAAATCAACAAACTATAATCCAGAACATCAGAGACTCTATATCAACCACCTGGAACTAGGCCAGCCTAATCTCTCCCCATCCTGAAGCTCAGGGAAATTTGCGGAAGAGGGGGCGATAAGATTGTAAGAGCACAAGGATGGGAGGAGTAATGATATACAAGATACTCCACACAAGTTAGGGCCAAAGCAATCATAATTGGACTTTGCATGCCCTGCTCAATGTCCAACACTTTATTGATCCCACAAAGTCTAGCATTTGCTAAAGGCACTAGGATCCTTGGAGGCAAGGGATTGACAGCCACAGTAGTGTTCTTATGCTTAACGGGAACACAGGAAAGGGTTGTGGGAAATGCCACTGGGTCCTTGCACCTCATCAGAGAGGAGGCCCCAGAGGAGAGTTTGGCATGCACATTAAAGGATGCTCCGAGGATGAGAGGGGGAGGCACTGGGGGATGGGGAGGCCAGGGAGGGGGTGTTGGAGGGAGGGAGAGGACCGGTGTACCTGTTAAGTTTGTATGAGTGGAAATAATAAAAATAAATTTAAAAAAAAAAGAAAATCTTTGCTCTGTGGCATTACTTTGCTCCTTTGCCCAGATCACATGAGAGAGATTCTCCCTAGTTACAGGATTCTGTTTGTAAGCTGTCTGTTGTGATCTGTCTATTCTGTCACCAACACACATTGTCTTACTATACATTTATTTGCCTTAAGTCTTGAAGCTGGTAAGATCAGTCCTCCAACTTTCTTCCTTTTCAATTTTGTTTTCACTCATCTGAGTCTTTGTCTTTGCCTCTTTACATAACTTTGGAATCAGTTTATTGAAGTCACAAAATTACATTCTGGGAATTGAATTAAGATTTCATTGATCCATAGATCAAATTGGAAGAAATTGATATCTTGACATCATTGAATCTTCCCATCCATGAATGTGGGACATCCCTCCATTTTTCATTTAGTTTTTCTTTTTTTTTTCTTAATAGGAATTTTGTATTTTTCTTTATATAGGTCTTGGATATATTTTTGCTGATTTATACTATTCCATTTGGGCTATTAATATATGTGGTATTTTGCTTTGCATTTTAAATTCTACTTCTTCATTGCTGGTATATAGGAAAGCAAATGATTTTTAGGTATGAATGTTCTGTCATACAATCTTGCTATATAGTTGCTTATTGGCTCCAGAATGGCTTTGTTTTGTTGGGTGTGTTTTATTTGACTTGTACTTGCTTTTTGTGGGGGAGATGGCAATTTTCAGATTTTCTACATAGATTATCATGTCATTTGTGAATAGAGGCAGTTTTATTTCTTCCTTCCCAATCTTTTATTTTCCTTTCTTTTCTTAATCACATTATCTAGTACTTCTAGCATTATATTGGAGGTGGTGATAGGGAACTTCCTGGCCTTGTTCCTGATTTTACTTGGAAATAGTGTTGTTTCTAATCATTAAGAATGTTAGCAAAAAAAAAAAAGTGATGTTAGCTAGTTTTTTTAAGTGTTATATTTGCATAGTTTTACATTTAGTGTGTGTGTGTGTGTGTGTGTGTGCGTACATACGCTTGTGCACACATGTATGTGCTACATGTGCATGTGAAAGTCACAGGATAATTTGTGGGAGTTGGTTCTTTCATTCCACCATCATTCTGCCATGTGAATTCTGGATATCAAGCTCATGTCATCAGGCTTGTCAGCAAGCACCGTCACCGCTTGAGCTATCCCACTGCTCAGCTATAGACTTTTTGTGTTTTCTCCATCAACTTGATGATGTGTCCTTTGTTCTTCATTTGCTGAAATTTGTCATGAAAAGCATTGGATTTTCTCAAACACATCTACCATATCTATGTAATTTTGTTTTTTCTTTTGTACTATCTACATGATGAATTGTCCATTTGTAACTATCAGAAATTCCTACCATTACTGAATGGAGTGATGCTTGCATACTTAGAATAAATTCCACTTGGCTATATTATATAATTGCTCTTATACATTGTTAGATTCAGTTTGTTGATGTTTTATTGCTGTTTGCAGCTTTGGCCATGAGTGCTTTTAGTCTTGCAATGTTTTGGTCTGGTTGATTTTTAGGAGAGACTGATCTCAAATAATGAAACTGAAAAATACAAATTTCCAAAAATCACACCAGAAGAAATAGATGATCTAAATAGGTATATATCCATCAAAGATATTGGATGACTAATTAATAACTTTCCAAAACATAAAGCACCAGGCCAAGACAGTTTCACCAGTGGATTCTATAAAACATTCAGGGAGAAAGTTTTGCTAATCCTTCAGTCCCTTTTAGAACACAGAAGCAACTGTGTAACTGAGTATAATTGCATAAGAAGTAATATTTTCTAAGGAAGTGGTTCATCTCGTCTAAATTATTGCATCTTCAGGGACAGCTCCTGTGTTGTCCTTTAATGTTTATGTGAGCTGTAGTGATGCCCCCTTCCTTGTCTCTGACATTAGCAGTGT
The DNA here is from genome assembly GCA_023101885.1 of Typhlomys cinereus. NCBI lineage: Eukaryota > Metazoa > Chordata > Mammalia > Rodentia > Platacanthomyidae > Typhlomys > Typhlomys cinereus. The sequence continues at coordinate 601,689 of JALPQD010000008.1, read as the reverse complement.
GCACTGGTCCAAGAGCTCCAGGTCATGCAGCCTGATCAGAACATATTCACATGTAGAGCCTGTTACATCCTGGCCTAGATGAACCTGAAGAGGATACCTCTGAGCTTCATTTCATAGCCATCAGCAGGTGGGTTGTGGTGAGGGAAAGGTGAGCTCATGAACATCTGAGGGGTAGTTGCTGCCTGACATGAAAAATTACCATCACGCCCAGGAAAGTGAGATCAGCACGGATAGTGGTGCCAAGACCAGAAGGTGCCAAGGACTTCACCTCATGGGTAAAGGCACAGCCTTGTGGGATTAGTCCAATCTGGACAGATGGAGACTGAAGTTAGGATTACTCTGTTGGGGGAGGTGGTGAATCTCCCCCACCCCCCAAGGAGCAGCATCTAAATCAGGCCTCTCACCAGGTCTGCTCACAAGCCTGGTGGGGCATGCAGAAGCCACCCCAAACCCCAGGGCCAGGTCACAAAGGGGCCTCCTCAGGAAGACTTTTGAATTCCATAGCATGTCACGGGTCAGAATGGAAGTAGGCAATACCAAATGCATGAGCATGTTCTCAAACCGTTGGGAAAAAAAAAAAAAAGAACTAAGTAGGGCTGGAGACTGGAGGCAGAGGAGGCAGGTCTAATTCTACAGGTGGGGTTGGGATCTGAATGGAACTCAGCTTGGTCCAACAGAGCCATGGTAAGCTGCTTCCATTTCCTAGCCAAGGTACGGCTGGTCCTGGGGACCCCCCCCCCAGGTTCACAACATCAGCACTGTGAGGGCAAGATGGGAGGGACAGGCCAGATTAGTGAAGGGAGGAAAAGGAGGAGAAAGAAAAGAAGGTTGAAGAACATTGAGGCCTAGCTCATAAAACTGGGTATTCTGGAATAAAACACTATGCCAAGTTCAGGAGAGACATCTATCTTTGTGTCTGCAGAAGAGAGTCCTTTTGCCCCATCCCTACGGAGTAGAACTCCAGCTGCACACACTGACCTTCCAGTAGACTAGGACCAGTGAATGAGCAAACAGGCAAGTTTATGTGTGTGGAGCAGACAACCGAGAGCTGTAACTGCATTTGGCATAAGAGAAGCAGAGAGAATCACTGTAGTCCCCAGGCCCAGACAAAAGCTCCTCACTGAGCCTAGACACACTTGTCTCTACCAGGCCCTCGACCCAGGACTTTTCTCTAAAGTAGCTATAGGCGAGGTACTACAGGAGGCCCTCAGCTTGCCTGTTGGACTTCTGAATGCATCGGCAGCACTCTCTGCTCACCCAAGGGTCAGCGAGAGACAGTGTGATGCCCAGGGTTTTGGCCTAAGAGATCATGTTTGAGTGCCAACTCACTAGTTGGGGAACTCTGGAAGCTGCTTCCCTTTGTGGAGGCTTACCATCATCTTCTGGTCGCCAAACAGGAACACAAGTAAACCCACTGGGCAGGCATTGAAAGAATTAAGTGAGATATGAAATGCAGTGCACAGGAAACACGAGCAGTAGTTACTGCTCATAAAGCACTTGCTGCATGTTGGAATGACGCTCACAGAAGAAAGTGATAGTTACCGTGCCCAGGGTTGTTAGGTCCTAGGGAGAGTGTCCACCCTCACTCCTTTATCATCTTGCCTGCTTTGCATCTGGCCTTGGGATGCTGATGCGGCACAAGGTGATGTCCCTAAAGGTCACCTGAAAGGACAGAGTGACAGATGAACAGTCAGGCCTTGGCCCGAGCAGTTGGGAAAAATGTGGAGATACCCAGGCTAGGCACCAGGTCTATGGGATCCAGGAAGGCTTCTTCAGCCTAGCGTGGGGGGGAGGTTTCCAGGTGGGTTGGGGGATTGGTGGTAGAGGAGTGCACGGTTGGACAAGACCAAAGCAACAGCTGTGTTCTGCTCCTCACTCATGTATGGTCCCCCACATGCCCAGTCAGCAAGCTAGGATGATTGCTGAGGCAACATACTCTGCGAGTGGCTTCAGGAAGAAAGAGGGCTCAGGAATCTAAGGGCTGTTAATTAGGGACATTGATGAGAGGCTGCAGAGCTGAGAGAAAGGAGGCGGTGTCAGGAAAATCCCTGCCATGCATGAGCACTGCTGTGATGGTCAAGTCCAAAGACAAAGGTGAGCAGAGGCCACAGCTTGCCGGGCTGCAGTGATCACCTCTCAGCAGGCTCAAGGAGCAGGGCGAAGGTTAGCAAGGTCATTCTGTGCCGCTTTAGAAGCTCTCCTGGAATTGTCACGAGGAGCACCCCCTCCTGTAGTCAGTGGCCAGGGCTCTTAGCACTGTGCTTTTCATTCTCTTTGCGGGACTCACACCCACCCCACTCTCTGCCCATGAGCCCTGGCCTCATCATTTATCAAGATAAAAACCCATCGTCTCTGGGCAGGAGGAGGATGAAAAGAGCTTGTGGGAGTCATAAATCTCCTTTACCATAGGTGGTGAGCAAGGAATGCAGTCCAGGCTGTGCTCTTGAAAAATGAGAGGCTGTGGGTGGACAGAGTGTAGCGGAGATGTGGGGGTGGGGTACGCTGGGTCTAGAACCAGGCACTGAGACTCAGCTTCCCCAGGCGGAGGGAGATGGCTTGCTGAGCAGACACTTATTTTGAATCCCAGAGCTGAATGTCTGCATCCAACTAGTCCTGGTGGAACTCCCACATTTTTTGCACCCTCTTTTATGTTTACTCACTAAGCTTTCCTGAGCATATTGTGTGTTGAGCCTTGTGCCCCCCACTGGGTCTGCAGAGGCACAGCAGGCTGCAGAAGATGGAGCAGGATGTTGCTCAAACCTGAAAACCTACAAGGACTCTGCACAATTGTCCTACAGCTCAAAATGCCACAGTCTCACCCACACAAGACGAGAAACTAGAATGTCTGGGCTGTATGTCCAGACTGGACTCTATTGGCAGGCTGCACTTTCAGTCCAGTCACACACTTGGACCGAGGTTTGTCTGTCCTCTAAGGGGAAATGGCTTCTCTCCCCTTCTCTTCTACAGTGCTGAGCCTCGTGCCCACAGCAGGTCTCCAGAGACCACAGCAGGTAGAGCAGGATCAATGAACACAGGTGGGATGGAAGAAGCTGGGGGAACTATCATTCTGCAGGTGTCTTCATCTCTTTGGCCGCTGTCCCAGAATACTGTTCACTAGATGACCTGCATCTCAAACATTTATTTCTCAGAGTTCTGGAAGCTGCAAGTTCAAAATCAGAGAACCAGCCTTATCAGGTTCTAGCAAGGATTCTCTCCCAGTCTGCCAGTGGCTATATGCTTCTTGCAAGCCCTCGGGAATCTTTTCTAAGTCACTAATTTTGTTATAATCTAATTATCTATCTCTCAAAGATCTCATTTCCTAACACCATCCCACTGGAATTAGGGTTTCTACAGATGAATTTAGGGGACCACAAACATCCAGTCATCTAGCCAGCAATAGACAAATGGATGCATCAATCAAACAATTACACTATTCACACAATTAAACAGTGGACAGCACTTAAAATGAGCAACTCATGATTTGTCTTTTCAACCTTGAATATGCATATAAACAATATATGCAAATCATCTGCAGTCTTCAACTTCTACATATTTCAACCCAGATGAAATCCTCTATTGATTCTGTATTCTTCCTGCGTAGGATGCAGTCTGGCCTCACAAGTGATGACCTCAGTTGAGGAAGAGTTGAATGGAGTCAAGAGGGAGCAGGAGGAGCAAAAGACTTCTAATTCTATGTTTTCATTTCTTACTAGAAGTAGCTGAAATGAATAGAGTAGAGGATGTTAAAGTTACACAATAAATATATTGTTTTCTTTCCATATGTATCTGTATGTATGTATATTCACATATATGAGTGCACATGTGTGCAAGAGTATGTGCATGTATGTGCCGGTGCATGTAGAGGCCAGAGCATGACACTGGACATCATCCTCGATTACTCTCCATTTTATATGTTGAGGTAGGGTCTCTGGCTAAATCCCAAACTCACTGTTTCTGCTAGTCTGGCTAGCCAGCTTGATTTGGATTTCCTGTCTCCACTCCCAAGTGCTAGAATTACAGACAGGCCACTTTCCTGGCTTTAAATGGGTTCTGAATTTCTGAACTCGGGTCTTCATGTTTGTGTGGCAAGCACTTTGCTTGCTAAACCATTTCCCCAGCCCTGGTACGTGCCTATTTGTTAGATTTTCTTTTTGTTCTTTTCTATTTGAAATCTTGCTTTACTTCCTTTTTTCCCTGAAGCTGGGGATTGAGCCCAGAACCTTCTACACACTAAGCAAAGCTGCCACACCACCGGGCTACAACTCAGACCTTGGGATGTTTCCTTCTAAAAAAAATGCAGACAGGCCGATATGAAACTCCACAAGAATCCTGTGTGAAAGGGCCCAGAGGCCCAGCACTGCACAAGGTACTCAACTGAATCTTGCTGTGTTTAATCTTTCTGTCATTTCAAGGCCTATTATCCTTATTTTACAACTAAAGAAAAGACTCAGAGGGAGCAAGCAACTTTCCTAGCATCCCATAACTATTCCCTGAAAGGTCTGAACTCTAGACTGGTATGTATGTCCCCAAAGCCATATTCTGTTCCCCCACCTCTATTCACCTCCATGAGTTTCCTTTCTTAATGAAATATAAATCATTCAAATACCAGACAAGTTGCAAGTTCACTTAGGAGTGAAATCTGTCTGTGACCAGCTGTCTTTGAACTTCAACTTCTCTTGTCCTAACTGCAAGATGCCCATGGTGATCATTATTTGCTAAGCTGCTTGTGGAACCTTATGCTTACATTTATGACCCTCACCACTTAGCTGAGGAGAGCCAATACTTCCTCCAGTCAATTAGCACGGTGTTTCTCAACTTCATTGATTTAATAAAACATTTCCACTCCATTCCCATCTAGTTACTACAACTTCAAAGGAAGGATGCTTAGATCTGACTCCTAAAGCATCATCCCCAGTTCTTTCCTTCCCTGACCAAACCAGACATTCTTGAATGGTGAGGTCACGGGAGCTAAGTAAATATCTCCAAGGACCTGAATTTGAATCTCTAGTACTCAGGTAAAACTTGAGCATAGGTACACTCAACTAGAACCACAGGACTGGCAGGGTGAAAACAGGAGGGCCACTGGGGCTTGTAAGCAAGAAACTGTCGTAAAGGAATAATGCAAGAGTGACAGACAGGACATCCAATATCTTCCTCCTCTGCATATGGGTATGCACACTTGTACATGCACATGCGTACACACACACACACACACACACACACACACACACACACACCACTTATTTCTACTCCCCCTTCTGTGTGTGTGTGTGAGAGAGAGAGAGAGAGAGAGAGACAGAGAGAGAGAGAGAGAGAGAGAGAAGATGAGACATTCAGGCATGTTTTGATCCCCCCATCACATTCTCTGGGTTGTTCCTTGATCGTCCTCCAACCCTGTAGGCAGTAGGCAGTAGGCTAATAAGACCACATCTCTTTTCTTATACGTTGAAATGTTGTATATTGGAGTCTCAGAAATTTTAATTGCCCAAAATAGCATAACTAGTAAGTGGCAGCATTGTAATTTGTGTATCTCTTTGTGAGTTCAAAGTTCTGCTTGTGTTTGTCACAGCACAGCCAATGAGATGGTAGGAGTCAGGAGGCCAGAGGGAGACAGAAGCAGTTTTAGAATTACTAAGATGTTTATAGGTCATCCAACACCCCTGCAGGCAGTGGACCTCCTAGAAGGCTGAAGCAGCAAGAGGAGACTCATAGCTGTTGTGCAGAAGGTCCACTCTAGCTGCAGACTGTAAATAAATGAGAGACAGGAGACCCAATTAGGAGGATTGGGCCAAGGAAATGCCAAAAGAGAAAAAGACAGACTTCTGGAGCTATTTAAAAATCTAATAAATAATGTGAGATGGATAGGTAGGTAGGATTTGGAAGGAGAGAAGAGGAATCACGTGACTCACGGGACATGCCGTACCGACCAGCATGGTCTTCAAGCGGGCTCTGAGCTGAGCGCTCAGAAAGTGCAAGAGGATCTTCTCACCAATTTCCTAGTCCTGGAACATGTGTAAAGATTCAAGGTCATACACATTATAAGAAATCTCGTCCGAGCCATCTCTAACTCCCAGGCTCCCAGCCCAGTGAGAGCTGCCCCAAGAAGACCTTGCTGGACCCAGTGTGCCTCTAGTAAGGGATGCAGGATGATGGGAAGCAAGGCTGTCCAAACACAGATGCCGCTGGAGGTGGGACCCAATGTGTACCTGCAAATATTGATCCTGCCCCTTGGACAACTCAGGCCACTGCCAGACAATGCTGCTGCCCATTTGGTGGGTTGGGGCCCCAAGCTGCAGGCTGAGGAATGTGAGCACCCAGAGATCTGTGTTTGCTCATCCCTCGAGCTTGACATTCCCCGCTGTGACCACTCTCTAGTGAGTAGCCCTCTGCCCCGGCCCCAGCCAAGCCTCTGTTCAGGATATTTGCACAACGGCTGCCCTGCTTAACCAATATTCATTAGGAAGAGTTTTTCTACATGAGGCCTGTTTTCAGTGTCTTCCACTCATCCCCTTTATCTGCGCTGCCAGTTCTGGCTGCCTCAGGAAGCCATGGAGGTGAAATTTAGCATCCAAGAGAGTGTGAGAACACAACAGAGCCTCACAGAGGGGTTAGTCACCACCGTTGGTTTTAAAAGTGACCATGAAAAGTCCACTGGGGCTGGGGCACACTTAGGCATCTTTGCATCCAAGATGCTGGGAAACGAGGTTAAATGGTTTAATCACAGCGTCCTCGCCTGTCCCATCATCTGTAGATAACAACAGTTCCTCCACCCCTTAGATGAAGTGAGATCTTGGGGAACCAGACCGGGAACACAGCAGGAGTGGCTGGACGCAGAGGGCCGGAGGCAGTCACGTGGCCGTGTGAGCCTTCTGGTACTGCAACACAGCCACAGTTCCCCAGACTCCGTAGCTCTGGCCAGACATGACCACTAAGGTGGCCTTTAGTGGGTTGCAAAAAAGCTTGGATTTTTGGCATAGTGTGGACACGTGGGACCTGTTTTCAGCTTTCCGAAACAGGCTAACGCCATTCAAAAGGGATCGTGAAAATGAATCTTGCAGTGAGTCCAGAAGTTGAGGAGGACGAAACTCAATTCCATTCAGGCTCTCCATTAGATTACTTTGGCTTGGAATTCCTCAGCTCTGACAGCAACAAAGGCAGCCTTAGAGTTCTTACAGTTTCCTTGAGCCAGGCGCCCCTAAGCTCCCGGCAGCTCTACCCTGATGCTTTCCTGGCCCCATCTGTCTGGGGCCACGGTCTGGGCCCAGCAGTCATTACTGAGCCCCACCAAGGTTTCCTGGGTGTTTGGATTTGGAGTTGTTCTTCAGATAGTTTCTGTCTTTATGCTGGGCTTTCTCAGCTGAGCCCTGAGTCGAGAGCGCTGACATGATTCCATAGTGTCGTGTCTTCTGCTTTTCTGTCTTTCACTTGTCACAATTGTCAGGAGCTACTAGGTTAGTCACTGATCGACAACACAGTTTGAAGAACCAAATAGACCAGGTTTAAATTCTGTTACTGACACACCGTAGTGGAGACATCCCAGGTTCTTCTCTCAGCTTCTCTGGCCCTCTGCTTCCTCAGTAGCCCAGGCCTCCTACAGCACCAAGGGGAAGATTCCAGAGAGAGAGGCGTCCTCGGTATCTGCAGGAAAGGGTTCTCAGATGCTCTGAAGATACCAGAATCATGCTCAGTCTTTTATAGAGAATAGCTTAGCATGTGCATTTGTCCTGCACACAAACTTCCTGAATGTTTACAGAATACTTATGGACCGCTTAGAATATGGAATACAATGTTAGAGCTCTGTGGACAGTTGTTACACTGCATTGAGAATAACAACAGGGGGGAGAGCATTTTCAACCCGCAGTTGTTTGAGCCTGCCACTCACACCACAGAATCCCACAGTGACCAGAGGAAGCTGGGATCATCATTACCGTTGTGGTTGGAGAACAGTGAGCATCATTTACCAAAGCAAATGATAGACAACGAGACTTGAATGGAAGCTCCAACTCTAAAGAAACATCTGCCATTTTCTTCAGCTCAAGTACAAGCACAACTCCAATGGTAGAGTGTTTGCCCTGCATGCTAAGGCCCTCGGTTCAATCCCCAGTAACACAGCAAAACGTATGATTCCAAGGAAGACCTGACTCTCTCGATGAGCTCCCTCCTGCCACCACCTGTGTCCTGCTCTGCACCTACCTCTGTGCAGGCTTACATTCTGAGTCTCCTGAGAAGAGCCCTAGAGAAGTGGGTATTTAAGAGGCTAGGTCTCCATTCACTGTTTTAGGTGCTGACGGGTTACTCCAGTTCTGGAGAAGAGGAGACAGGTGGAGTATGGGATGGAAAGAAGCTCAAAGGTTCACAGCATTTCAAGGCGGCCTGAAACAGAGGTCTCGGGCCATCAGACACTTCTCAGAGTTGGGAGAGGGAACTGGAGGTGGGTCAGCCTGGGCAGCAGATGTGGAAAGCCTGCAGGGAAGCTCCCCTCCCCCGTATCCCCACTCTTTGACTGGTTAGACCACACAAGTCCGCCTGTCTCTTCTGATTTCAGTTCTGGCCAGGTGGGTCCAGCCCTCCACACACTGCGATCTGTGAGCTCTCCCTTCCTCTCTTGGCAGAGCCACAGCAAGAATGTCTTCTGGGGAAGCAACCACAGCCACGAACTCCACTCCCTTGGTGAAGCTGGGACCTTCTTTCTGACTTAGCTTGCCTCTCCCAGCAGCAGACCCCAAAGTAGGAATGAAGGACTTTGGAGCTCAGATAAGAAGGGTAATAATGAGTCAACAAAAGGGTTCCACAAAGCAGGCTGCCGTGTTCTGGAAATGTTAGGGAGCGCATGCCCTAGAAGCACTCATCCAACACTGGGGACCCCGGGGTGTTCAGACTCCACTTTTTACCCTGGGCGGTCGGAAAGTCTGCCTTCCCCAGTGTTCCCCAGCCTGGCCTGTTCAGATTGGGGTCTTCAGGCCAAAGAACCTCAGGCAAAACACACTTGATGAGGGTCAATCCTGATGAGTAGGAAAAGGAAGTTTTCCTCAGTGGTATACGATTCATGCTCCAGCAAGGGCTCAGGCAGGTGTCATCAGAGGCAACCCAGAGGAGACTCAATGTGCCTCCTGCCACTCATGAAAAGAGAAAGGAAGGAAGAAAAGAAGAGAGGAAGGGAGGGAAGCAGGGAGGGGGGAGGAAAGGAGGGAGAGAGGGAGAAAAGGAAGGAGGGAAGGAAGAAACAGGAGGAAGACCATCAGAGAAGAGGGTTGTAGTAGAAAGGGAGAGAAGATAGGACTGAGTAGTAAGTTGTGAAAATATAAACACTGTATTCATGTATTAAACTAAAATAATAAATTAATAAAAAATAATAAAAAATAAAATAATTCAGCCAGGACCATAGCATTTTAAGGTAAAGGAGATGTGGGCCTGGCTGGGACAGCGTATTCTGATTCTGGGCCTCCATTTGTAACTGTATACATGAGATGTGAAACTAAACTCTCTCTTTCTCCCTCTCCTTCTCCCTCTCCCTTTCCCTCTCCCTCTCCTCCCTCTCCTTCTCTCTCTCTCTCTCTCTCTCTCTCTTTCTCTCTCTTTCCTCCCTCTATCTCTGACTCTGCAGTAACAACACAAGCCTGTTAGGTGCTTGGCAAATGTGCGCTGAAGTGATGAAGCTAGGTTTGCAAGCTCTGGTTCAAGGCCTGAGGCCTGTGAGGCCTGACGTTCAGTGTTTTCCTCAGCTTCAAGAAGCAGCTCACATGGCCCTGATGACAAGCTTAGCGCTGCCAGGGACGGTCTCCTCCCTCCAGACACAAGCCGACCGTGAGAAAGTCCTCCACCCGTCGTCGTCTTGGGTGCTGATGTTGTGTCCAGACCTTTGTCCCTGCCCTGGCCGAGGAGGGTTAGGCCAGCTCCTTTGGGAAGTATGCAGCACCCTCTCATCAGTAAATTCCCCCCAGAAGCCACACCTCCTTTGCTCTGTCCCAGTGACACAATTGTCTGTGGTCCAGACACCTCCCAACAAAGAATGGGAAATAGATTTTCTTCCACATAAACAAGAAGCTCAAAGACCAAGGCAGGGGAATTTGATCTGAGTGAGATGCCTTGGGTTTTGCAATTCTCCTGTGAGTCTGTGGGCCAACACTGGCTGGGTCTACAGTTTCTTCTGGAAGGAACAGGCCTGTGAAACCCTGGGTTGAGCCAAATGGCCCATCAGGGGATTCTACTTTTGGCTGCAGGGGGTGGGGACCGAGTGAGAAGATGGTTGTGTAAGGCCGGGTGCTGACCACAGCTATAACAAAGACATTAAGAGACAAGATTCCTTGCGGGGGGTCAACTTGATCTGCCCTCCTCTATCCCCGGAGCGACCCATTCAGCCCCTCCCCTTGCAAACTAGCAAAGACTCAACAGTTCCTGCTGCCAAATGGGAAGTCTGGCATGTGCAACTCATTATCTCAGAGTCCACATGCTGGCTGTTAAGGGATTGGAGGGAGGTACCCACTAGTCAGTTGAGGGCAGAAGTCTCAGGTTCAAATCTCATCCAGTAACTTCGGTAAAGCACTGTGTTACTCCACTGAGACTGAGATACCAAGCCACCACAGGCTGGGTGGCACAGGAATGCATCACCTCACCATTCTGGAAGTAGAGTCTAAAATCAAGGAGCTGGCAGGCTGGTTTCCTCAGAGAACTCTCTCCCTGGGTTCCAGGCTGCAGCCTTCTTGTTTCTTCACGTGATAGTCCAGTTGTAGAAACCCCCGGAGTCTGTGTGTTCCAATCTCCTTTCACGAGGACAAAAATCAGATTGGACTAGGAGGACCTCCACTAAGGGCTTCATGTTAATTAAACAAGATACCTCCACCTCTAAACACAATAACATCCTGAAATATTGGGAGTAGGCTTTAAACTTTTGGACTGGACTGGGAGGGAAAACAACTCAACATATGATAACCACTTAACTGTTCTGCTTCTTAGTGGTTTTCTCATCTGTAATCCTGTTTCTGTAGAGGTCTAATTGGATAGCAACCATGAAACACATGATAGTGGGTGGAATGGACTACCAATTTCAGACACAAAAAGATGGAGGCCATTTCCATAGCCCTGTCCATCAGAACATGTGGCTAGCTAAGAAGACAGTCATTCTCTCCCTTTTCTTTTCTCTTGCGGGTCCATGGTCAGTAAAAACCAGGAGTTAAAACCATGGGTTTTTGTCCATGGAGTCACAAGAAAGGAAGTGAAGGCAGCTAGGAAATTATACTAGACTGGGGATAAAGTGGCCCTGACATGCTTTCCTTGCTCTTCCAGGTCACTGTCTCAGAATTCTTGGAATATTTGTGGATCCTCAGTTTCCTAACTTGTTCCATAAAGCAAGGAATGAGCTTAAACTGAGCTGGGTATCTCTAGGTGCTGGTCGCACCTGTAACAAAAACTGGAAGCTGAGGTTGTCTTTAGGGTTCAGGGCTGAGTTGACTGTCATCTATTATGACTGTGTCTTTAAGGTCTCAACTCCCCTGTGGGTCTATGACTATCATCCAGTCCTGCACAGTTAGTATAGTGTGACCCCTAATCCTATCACAGACTAACTCAGAGGGATGTGGGTGGTACCATGCACCCCGCTCTCATTGGTAGGCTCACACCTAAAATTGAGGGCAATGCTTTGAGTACCCCTTTCTCCTCCACCTTTCAACCTTCTATGAAGCTGAATTTTTGAACATTATCGGTCTGTTCTTCATCGAAGAAAGGTAGTCCCTCAGACCTCTGTCTTCCCACGTTTTATGGTCTTCAGGTTGGTGGTCTGAGTAGAACACTGTCTTCTCTTCTTTCCTTGGGTGCCCCAAGAGGGCAAGGAGCAGTGCAGCTATGTGGGACAGGTCTCTCCAAAGCTTCTGATCCAGGCTCCAGGCCCTCAGGTGGCTGGGACTTATGGTATCTGCCCCACCCCTGTCATTAATAAAGGAAAATGAGCCCTCTCTGGGTGAGGACATTTTTCATGGAGTCTGAGGCTGTAATGAGGAACTATCAAAGCCCCAGCGTGCCATATGAGTTTTATATGCCCTGCTTCCTACAAGTTCTGAACAGCTTGGCCGATTTATAAGGTAATGATTTTTCCATCCATAATTTCTTTCATATGATTTTTGTAAATGTGGACATTTCCCCTCCTGACTGGTCTGTGTTCAGCCTATTCAAGTGGATTAAGTCAAGCTCATGGGTGGAGGGAGGGTCTTCTGAATCCCAGAGCAACATGCAAGAGCTGCAGTTCACAGACCTGGACCTGAAGGAGTGAGGCTTAGTTCCACCCCTGCTGTCACCTCCTGCAAACACCTTGAATGCTTGACTTTAATCACTCTGTGCCTCAGTTACCCCATCTGTTCAATGGGGAAGTGCTCTTTAGAATCAGTCTGCATAAACATCCAGAACTCTTCATTTCTTTGCAAAACCCCCCTTACATCAAGCATAGCTACCTGTGCCAGGCATTATGTGGGTACTGAGTGTGCAAGGATAATCCATGAACCATAGAGGGACGATCTGTATGGAACCAGGTGCATGAGAACAGAAGTGAGACATGCTGGGTGCAGGGCTCAGAAGGAGCACCATGAAGGTGAATCCAGGCCAGGAGGGACCTTTCCAGATTCTTCCAGTTAGGTAATGTTGGCACAGCGGCAGGGGACTCAGTCAACCAGAGAGAAAGACTGCCCTCAAGATCCCCCAAAAACACTCCTGAGGAAGAGCTAGTTTCAAGAAAAGCCTTTATTCTCTCTCCCTTCCCAAGGTCGATGCTTACCCAGATGCTTAGTTCTGGGGGGACAGGAACAGAGACCTCTGTAAGGAGCCCAGGCAGAGCCATAAATCTGCCCCTCTCTCCCCTTAGTCTCTAGTCAACCAGGGATTAGAGAGTAGCCAGCCTCACTTTTGATTGTATGCTTCTTGATTGTACACACACACACACACACACACACACACACACTACTTTAACTTAGCTTGGCCTTCATTAGCTTAAACCAGAATGTCTTACAGTATGCGAATCAACCCGTTTACTGGAACATTTCAGCAGCATATGAACACTTTCTTGTCTGTGTATCTGCTCATCACGGTTCCTTGCAGGACCCCAGTGAGTCCCCAGGCATTCAGCCTGGTCTCACTGGCCCTGCGGGGATTGCTTCCTTTCATTCCCCACACCACCGAGATGACTGCATCCTGCAGGTCCACCTCCACATCTCACACACCTCATCGTCTCCCTCCATCTCCCAGGCTCTGGGGGTCAGGGAGTGGCTGTCAATCTTTTCAGCAGATGTGGAGGCAAGTCTCAGAGAACTCAGAGCATCTGACTCTAATGTGGACCCTCACTCTTCCTCCTGCATCCACTCCTCGATGCTGAGCCCACTTCACAGATGAGCTGGACATGCCCTGGGGCCTTCATCACATGCTTGGAGGGGAGCAGGGTGGAGAAGGCCAGGGGCAGCGCCTGGCATCCCTCTCTTCCACTTCTCAGAAATTGGTGCATTTCCCTTGGAAAGAAAAGCCACTTCAACTTTCCTGTAATAAAGTTTTCTAATTAACTGGCGGGGAAGCATGCTGAATGCATTAACCACATCTTAGCTGCGTGTTGCCCACCCCTGTTAAGCTCCCGTGTTGAGAGGCTTTAGGAGTCTTTGCACAGCAGCTGTTAAAGTATTGCCAGAAAGCCAGACTTAGTCCATGCCTAGGCCTGGCCTGTACCCAGACCCCCTTAGCAAATGCAAACCTCTCCTCTGACCCTCCTGGAGCACCGAGGAGCCTGGAGAGAGGAGAGGCCCACTGCGTAAGTCTAGAAGGAAGTTAGTTCATCTGACAGGGTTGCACTGGGCACCTATTGTACGTTAGCCATTGCTATGGGCATTTCATTAAGTAAAATACATTCATTTTCCTTAAGCTCTCAGTTTAACAAGGACTGAGCACATTAGGAGGGAATTACTGAGATTATAAAAAGATATTTGCCACTACACAAACATAATAACTTTTTACCCACACTGCCTCTAGCTATTTGCTCTCAGACCTTATAGGCAAAGTCCTTTGCTAAAGACAGACTTTGAACACATACCAAGATGCTTGAAAGAGAGCATTTTTATTGTTATCTCTGTTGTCACTAATGGCAAATTCTGGAGGGAATTTGATTCATCCCTAGTGCCACAGAATGCTAGCTGGGTAACCATAAGTAAATTGCCCTACTTCTCTGAACCCAATAATCACAGTACCTGTAACAGCTTCTCTTGAAATTTAGATGATATGGGGCCTATAAAGCTCTTAGCCTAGTGCCAGAAACTTAGTAAGAACGAAAAAAGTATTCACTTCTGTGATTGTTATTCTCCTAATATTAAAGAAGAAATTATGGAAGTTAAAATAAGGCAGGTAGGGTTAGATCCAGGGCCTGTTTGCTAACAGGAGAGCCTGACTGGGTGTCAGTCACCACATGGCACCTTTCATGCCAATTAAGGTGGGGAGTTGAGTTTTGCTTGAGAGTAGAAGGGGAAGAACAGGAATAAACACATCTCGGATAGTGTGTGGAGGCTGATGGATGGGGACTAAGATGCTGGGCAGATGCAAGGTAAAGACCTGGTCTGCGCCCCCACACAGCTCAGAGAAGGCTACCTGTTGGTGGATGGACAGACCACCTGTTCTTGGGGTGTGATCTGCCCAGACGTACTTCTGTCGTCAGAGTGTCAGTTCTTGCATTCTAAGGTCCCATCAATTTGGGATTCAGACCTGAGAGTCACAGATTCTGAGCATCTGAGTCACTTTCTGCAAACCTGAGTGGAAAATGCAACCAGTCTCTAGACCTCTGCTCTTGAACTTCTCTTACTAGAAATTCTTTCACTCACAAGTTTTCCTTGGGCACCCAGCAGATGTTTCTGACTCTACAGTCCCTCCCAACCACTCACACCGCTCGTGTCACTCTTGGTTATTGCTGCCTTGTTCTTATAACAGAGTCTCCGCTCATCTCTTGCATTTGCCTGGAGAAGCAGACCATGCATGGGCACATCCGAGCACTGAGCGAATGGCTTGGCCCAGGAGAGGTTGGGTGAAGTGATTCAAATTTGAGTTTAACGAAAGTAGGTAAAAGGCTTTGATAATAAGAGCAAAGGACACACAAAAAAGATGGCGGTGCTCTCCCTCCAACCAGCTGGGCTACCAGCCAACCCTGGGCTTGTCTCAAGTCATCTGGACCTTTAAAGTTTTCCAGAAGGAGGCCCCCAAGAACCACCCTCCCTCTCCACTGCTGAGGAGACATGGACACACATGACTCTGTGGGCTCCTAGAGAAAGAGACCTATTCAAGGGCGGCTTATAAAACCTCTTGGCTCGCACTCACGGGCTTATATCACTTTTAAAAGTGTGGTCAGCGCGGTGGTATTGCACTGAGACTGCAGGGGACGACGACATGATTTACTTGGGTAATTAACTGGTTGCTGCACCCAAACTCTAAGCAAACACAGTGCACTTGGCTGGAATAACCTGCTTCCGAGCTCCGCCTTTTCTTGTGGGGTTCCAAAGCATTCCAGAAATTAGGACTAAAGTCAGCTTCCACAAGGGCTTTTCTCCCCAGGTTAGGGCCAAGATGGGGTGCCCCCTAGAGAGATTCAACAATCCGGTTGTTCCATTTGCAGAAAGATCCATCCTGAGTTGGTTATTGTGGGACAGAGATAACTGATCCCAGGCTTGGTTCCCTTTCCTCCCAGGTCCCATGGCATGCCTGGTCTGTGTTCCCTGTGAAGGCATGCGTTATCTTATCGGTGACCCTTGCGCGAGTTAGCTCTTAGCAGGTTTCCATCCCCGACCTCTGCTGAGCACTCACTGCCTCCTCTCACTTCTCCTGTCTTCTGCTTTGCTTACCTTCAAAGCCAGCTCCAGAATTCACATCTCCATCCTGAGTTTCTCTCCTCAATACGAGATACAGACATCCAATGGCCTCCTGGACAGATCTATCCGTTTGCCACTGGGTACCTCCTAATAAGCCAATGGGTACCTGACTCCACTCTATCCTGCTTCTCCCATAGTCACCACCACAGTCACTGAAGTCAGTGCAGCCAGGTTCATTTGGACTCCTTTGTTTCCTGCCACCCTATGTCCAGTTTGTCTACAGATTCTATGGGTTCTGCCTTTTGGGTATATCCAGACCACCTATAACCTTTGCTTTGCCTTCCTAATGCAAAGCCACCTCACTCAGGACCACTTCAGTAGCTCTCATCCAGGTTCCAAGCTTCTGCTCTTATCCTTGCATTCTCTCCTACAAATGGCAGCCATGGATAGCTGTTACACTGAGCCTCTTCCCTCTCATGTCCCCAGGATGCCCTCGGGTCCTACATGGTAGTCAAGACCTTAATCACTGCCCTCACATCTTTACTTCTCGAACTTCATCCCTCACCTTCTCCACTGCACACTCTCACTCTGGCTTCTTGCTGTTCCTTACACAGGCAGTCCTTACTCAGGGCAGTTCTTCTGTCTAAAATGTTCCTCAGATACCCTCATGGTTGCTAGGTCTGCTCTTTCACGTGTCTCCCCAGTTATCTCCAACTCCATAAAACCTTTCTTGCCCACACTGTCTTTAAGCAGCAACCCCCAAACACAGCCCATATATCCATCTCCCTCTGCGTTCCTCCATGATGACTCTCACCACCCAAATGCAGAAAATCGTTTTTTTGTTGATTCTCACTTTTTCCACTAGAATGAAGTCTCAACACAGTGGAGTTTATTTTGTCCACTGCTATTTTCCTAAAATCTGAAATAGCTTATAAATGGACTAGATGCATTCATTAAAAAATGAATCTTTTGGAAGGGGGGAAGGGGGAGGTACTGGGAGAGGGGGAGAGGGGAGTGAAAAGAAGGGGAAAGAAGGGGAGGGTACAAGGGGGACTGGGGAGGGGTGGAGGGAGGGAGAGGATGGGGTACCTATAGAACTTGTATGCTTGGGGGGAAAAAAAGAAAACCCATTGATCCTTAAATGTAAAAAAATGAATCTTTTAATTAACCAGTTACAGAGAACTGCAGGGAAGGAAATGGTGGTCAGAGAAGTTAACCCCTTCTCTGTGGCTAAACAATTAGCTTGTGGCCACCATGAGAACTTGCTCCTGTTCAGGAAATAAACTTCTTTCATCATATAACACACCTTGTCTTTCCTAGAGTATGGGCTTCCAAAACATGTCACCTAGGAGCTTTTGGCAGGGACTAGAGCTGAGAGACAACGTGAAAGGGGCTGTCTGCAGAAGTGGAGTAATCCTCTCCTCTAGTGGGAAGGGACAGAGGGAGTGAAACAAGGCAGGAAGAAGACACATGCAACTTTCAGAGGTGGCCTAGGGTGGACTCCACTCCCTATGCAGTGCTTCACAACAGTCTAGCTCCATACGGTCCCCTGAGTTCTTAGAGCAGTCAAGCAAAGTTTAAGGTGACCAGAGATTCTAGATGAGTGTCCAGCAGCCACAAACAATCTCTGCTTTTTTTTCCTAGTATGCCCCACAGATATTCATTGTCCACAGGATTCTCGATAAGGAAAAGTTTGGAAAGGGAACTGAACATTCAAACAGCTGCACTGGACCAGACCTTTCTACAAGATTTCTATTGATGTGTTCATAGTAACTTTGCCTTCTTATCAATAGGTATATGGGAGAAAGGTTAGCTAGGGTCTGTCCAGGAAATCCTGATGAAGCTTTAGCAGGAAGCTCTGGAAGCTTCCTACCATCTCTTGACCTGCCTCTTCTCCATTTTAATTTGTGATCCCCAGTGTGAATCTCCCTGGGCCTCTCTGTCCATGTTCTCTCTCTGAGCTCTGGGTTTCTCTGGATACAGTGTTCCTAACAGGGACAGCTGCTCCTCTGTTCACGTTCTGCCCCCTGCTCTTCCTGGAAGCCTAGGAAGTGGTTTAGTGACCGTGATGAGGAGCGACTAAAGACAAGGGAGGTTTGTGGACTTGATGTGACTCCAGGACTTGGACTCTGATCCATGGGACCCTATAGGCTTAAAGAGCAGATGAAGACCTCATATGTAGGTCTTCTTCTGGTATGACTATTGAGTTGAAGGGGGTCTTGAAAGATGGACCTGGGCAAGGCAGACTGGGTATGGATTCCATCAAAAAAAAAAAAATCCCAGAGTCATATGGCAAACCCAGTACCAGTCCTAGGAACAGTGCCACTGCATGGATCCAGCAGCACAGTGTTCAGAGAGCCCAGGAAGACTCTGTGAAAGAGGAGAGATGGGAACAGGAGGCGATCCACGGTCATGGAACTGAGGACCATTCTATCTTTACACTGGAACAGTGAGTTCTCTGCTTCCTACTCCTGAGAAATGTCATCACGCCCCAAGTTGCTTTCTCCTCCCTGGGCCCCAGTTCAGGCAGAAGCTCAGTGCTGCCAACAGGGAGTTTGGAGCTCATAACTCAACTGTGGGCAGGGCCTGGGGGGTCTGATTCCAATTAAAGATGTCAAATGTATTTATGGATTATGCAATCAACAGGTATGCAGCAGCCTCAGTGGCCGACGGGGCCACCCTGAAGATAGGCCTGTAATTAATTAATCCCAGTGGATTTGCCAAATTTTGTTTCCAAAATGAGAGCCTATACTCAGGGGGATGCCAGGGGCCAGGGCTGGGGCCTGCTTCAGACCCTATATTTCTTTATGGAGACACTAGGAGCTAGACCTAGAAAGTCTTGCCTGAGCAAATAAAAGAAGGACAGACATCAATCCAGGGGCTCTGGGTTTGAATCGAGACTGAGCCACTTACCAGATAGGCTTATATGACCTTGAGCATATTACAAAAACTCTGAATATAAATAGGATGGGAAATACGTCCAGAAGTCATATATGTGGAAGGGTCTAACACAGCAGGGGCCCACTGATTGTCAAACAAATGAAAGGACAGCTCCACAGTGGGCTTCTTCACCTTTTCGTTTGCTGTGTGGCAGCACCCATCCAAGAGCAGTGACTGCTGCCAGGACTGGATTGCTGTGGAAAGGCGCACATGTCCTTCATAAAGTGTCTCTGAACCTCATCTTCCTGTCTGTAAAATGGACTTACCAGCCACACCCTTTAACCCTCATGGAGACCGAAACAGAAGCCTCAGCTTGTTGGCTCAGCAATCTGGACCCCGGCCAGGCTCTCAGCCTCGCCTCAGGACCCGGGGCTAAATAGGAGGAGTTAGCCATTCCCGTGGAGCTCACAGTCTGCAGAGGACCCATACCAAGCAGGATTTACAGACAGGGTGTCAACAGTGACAGCAATAAGCTCAGCCTTCACCCTGCCGGAGGCTGCATCTGACACTGCCCACGTGCCACCTCGTCACCCTCGCCTTAGCTCTGCCAGAAGACAGGTCTCCACTTGATGGCTGAGAAGGAGCTCAGAGGGAGATGAAGTAGTGCGGCAGACGTTGAGCACATGGCCCTTGATGCTGTCGCTGGCGGCTGTGGTGGGGAAGGTGGAGGAGATGGCAGGATGGCCTGTGCCATCACACACACCCCCACCCCACAGAATCGGCCCCCTCTGGAGCTACAGTTCATTCTCTCACTTTCTCCTTCCTGTTAGAGGGATGATAAAGTTTATTCTGGTATCAAGGTGGGTGGATGACCAGTCTGAGTGGAGCACTGTCAGATCTGAGGCCAGGCAGAGTCAGTGGGAAAGTGGTTATAGTGCCATTCAAGAGGCGCCTCTGCCAGTTGGGAGACAGAGCAAGTATTAATATGACAGTATGTGTGTATGCATGTATACACACATGCTCATGTGCACGTGGACATGGTAGTGCATGAGAGAGCAGGGCAAAAGACGTCAGGCTTATGACTCTCGTAGTGAAGCGTAATGTAGAGTGTGATCACTCCTTATCTCTACTGTGTGTCTGTCAGAGTCCTCTTCTTTGAGAACGAACTGCAAGGCTGGCCTCTCTCATGACTTTATCCTTTGAAGCCTGTGTGGCTTGCGAGCTGCATCCTTCCCATCCCACAAAGCTTGAAGTCGAAGGGCAGCTTCCTCCAGTCCCACAGTGGACCAGGATTGATAGTCCATATGCCTGCCTGGGTCCCATCCACCGCAAGCAGTTACCCAAGAGTGACAAGGGCCGGAATCTCTCTCTCAGCAGCAGGCCACATACAGCTCCAATGTTAGCCCCTCCCTGGGATTCGTTTCCATTTCCTCTCAGAAGAACTAGGCGTATCAATCTTGATCCTCTGAATGACCCTCCATCTGCTCTACCCTGGACAGAATCCCAATGGGCTGAGTCTGCTCTTCTGAGCTTTAGGCTCCCCATATATCCATTATAGAGCTACACCAGTTGAGAGCCAATTTCTAGCAATGACCATCTGTGGTTTGCACTCTGACCACAAGCTGGACAAGGTGATGAATGTCTCTGATTCCAACGGTCTGGAACCTGAGGCAGGAGGATCATAAGTTCAGAGCAAGCTGGGGCTACCTATATGTCTCAAAATGTGTGTCTCAGGAAAAAAAAAGCATAACAAAAGTAAAACCTGTCATCAAAGTGTTTACCACTGAATAACTTAGGTAAATGTCTACACCTGTCAGTAACTGATCATAGAGACCAGTGTTCAGCGCTCACATATTACCAGCCAGGAAACAAGTTTCAGAGATTAATTAATGCAATGCAGAGGATAACCAGCAAGCCACAGACAGCGCCAAGCCTCACAGAATCAATAAGTTCCTTCCAAACGACCTATTCTGCTAAGAGTATGGATTCTGCTGATCTTCCTGTAGAGATGAGGGATACATTCTCCTAGGGAATCTAATTTTGTATTGACTACTTCATAGGCCTCAACTTCCCTGTTCCATCTCCCAAGCATGACAATTAGAATCTGCTTTCTTGCTAGGCTCCCTGTAGGTCCCCAGAAAAGTTGGATGGCTCAGAAGCTGATCACAGATGTGTCAGACAAGGAGAAGCCATTGTCCCTTCAAGAAGCCAGGGTAACCAGAAAGGATGCTGTTGAAGCTGATTACACCCTCTCCTCTTCTTTCAGCCTCCCTCCTCCTGCTGCTGGGTGAATGAACCCTTAATTGACCCAATGCAAAGACCTGCTGGCCTCCTGTGCCTGCCCACTGCCGCTTTTTTCTTTGAGTGGTTGCAAAATACATGGACTTGAGCAATTTACGTAGCCTCTCTGCACCCGCTTCCTATAGTACTTTAAGGTTATGGTAGTGTCTGTCTCCTGCAATTGCTATGAAGATCACAGCACTGCCCACTGTCAACCCCATCACTTCTTCTTTCCTGCTCATTCGTTCTTGCATGACCCTGAGGACACAGAGCTGATGCTGGTTCACCTTTCTTTGAGCTCCGTAGAGTCCTGAAGCAACAGTAGGTATAGCTGGTCAGAAAGTGGTCTGTTGTAGTTAGATACTGGTGTCAATTTGGCAATTGAAGGCTCTGAGCTCTGTAAGAAATAAGTAGTTGAGTTAAGTCCTGAGCAAGCTTGAAGGAGATTGTCCAATTGATGGAGAGGACCCAGCTCACCTAGGCAGATGAATAAGATGGAAGAAAACTGGTTGAGAAAGTTGATATACTGGGCCAGGCTGTTAGTCTGACAAGTAAGGATATCCTTCTCAGCAGTCCTATGGATTTGGTGTGGCAAATTCCCTCGGATTTTAGTGTTGGCATATGCTTTCCTGCCAAGCTGGACCAAGGAACTGTTTCCAGACCTCATAAGCCTGAATAAAACTCCTTGTCCCCTGAAGCCACTGGTTGGGAAAGTAGTGGCCCCTTTAAGAGATTTTTTAAAGAGGCCTAGTCACCCTTGAATCCCAAAGAGCTCTCAGGACCAGGAACCCATTCTTAGCAAGATGTCCTAATGTGGGAAAAATGCTCATCTGTTCTCTCTGGGTACCAAGGCTGTGGTATTTCCTGCTGAGGAGTCCATTTGCACTGCTGGACCTGGCCTCTGGTCCCAGAACCCAGCAGGGGACAGAGATGGGTCTTCGCAGTGACTCTTCTCTCCTGACTCCAGCCTTGGTTTCCGGAGCCCCAGTAACCTCCCCTGTGGTGTGAACTTTAGCAGGCTCTTAGCCTGCTGTCTGGATGATAAAAGGGGTAGTGAACTTTAGTTCAGTTGAACAAACATCCCATCTACTGGGGAGCTCCAGGGACCCAGAATTCTTAGGAGGATAGCTTAGTAGGTGGGGATGATCTGATAAGGTACTATAGACAGGGTAGCCTGTAAATAAAAGAAGTGTATTGTTCACAATTCTGGAATATGCAAAATCTAAGATCAAGGCATCAGCAGATCAGGTCTCACCTACTGCTTTGCATCTTATGCTTTGTTCTTGCATAACAGGAATGGCGAAGGAACTCCTCAGGATCTTTTATAAAAGCACTAATCTCATCCTTAGCCACATGACCTAATCACCTTTCATAAACTGTATTTCCAAATCTCATCAAACTAGGGATTAGGCTTCGACACATGAACTTCGAAAGAACATAGTAGCAGAGGACAGTCCTGCTCTTGGGCTGTTTACAGTTATGATCACCAGCATACAATGGATGACAACTCTATTCCGAGCACTTTGCTGATTGAAGACAACACACAGCATCCCATTTAATCCCCAGGTTAGGGACTATTGTATCCTAATTACTGGGAAAAGAAAGTGAGAGCCTAGCAGGTTGATTGACTTGCTAGGTAGCCCAACACTACCCAACTAAGAAAGCTAAGGACCAGAGTTCACAGTTAGGCCACCAGTATACCTCCTGCACTAGAGAACAGTCTCCTCTTTACCATGCACAGAAAATTCATTATTTAGGTAAGTCTATAGACTGTGCAGAATTATAGCCACTTGACAGATAACTAAACTAGGGCTCACAATTGGGGAGTGGCTTGCCCAAGGTCATCTAGAATAAAATCATAGCTGTCCCAGGAAATCAAGTCTAAGATTACTTGAATTTTGAGTTATTTTCCTACTACCTGCCCTGCGAATTATAAATTCAAATAATAGCACCTTAATTGCAATAGCACAGAAAAACTTTTTCCTTGTATTGCTTTTTCTCTCCTTTTTTCCTTGTATTATTTTTTCATATAAATTGCAACTTTTTATATTATTATATGTTCTAAAGTCTGCCAACATGGATCTACAACCACTTTCTGCATCTGTCTTATAAATCACATAGTACAAAACAGAGTTGCAGATGACAAATGCTTATTTGTGCCATATTTTCCCAATATAGGTAGCATTATTCATTGTTTCTTTTCTACCAATACATTCATTATTTCTTCTTGTGTATTTAAAAGGTCATTACTTCTTAGTGGCCTCTCATTTCCATCTGAAGAATTCCTAATCTTTTCCTGTCTTGTAAGACAATTCTAACACTGACAAGTTTTCCTAGTTTTTGTTTATCTAAAAATTCTGACTGAATTTCTCCATTTTGTAAAGAATAGTTTTTCTGGGTATAGAACTCTTTGCTTACCTCCATAACTTTAGTGGGAAACCACTTATGGATCTAATTAAACTATGGGATGAATCATTTCCCTCCTTCTACTCCCAAGATTCTCTCTATATCTTTGACTTTTGACAATTTGATTGTTGTATATCTAAATAAGGAACTTCTTGAATTTATCCTATGTGGAGGTCATTGAACATTTTAGCTATGTAGATTTTCTCCAGTTTGGAAAGTTTTCAGACGTTACTTTTAGAACGGTACTCTGAGAATGGGGATTCAGAGGTGCTCCACCCCTGTGCTACCTACTCCAGTTGCGACCAGACAGCTGCTTTTCACTGGACTGCAGGATTTAGTTCTCAAGGTTACTGATGAAGCACTGTAGGGAG
Source organism: Typhlomys cinereus (assembly GCA_023101885.1). Classification (NCBI taxonomy): domain Eukaryota; kingdom Metazoa; phylum Chordata; class Mammalia; order Rodentia; family Platacanthomyidae; genus Typhlomys; species Typhlomys cinereus. The sequence goes on along the minus strand of JALPQD010000008.1, from coordinate 577,940 downwards.
TAAAGCAAGCTGAACTACCACAAAGATTTCTGTTCTCATTGAAATCTAGCATTTTTTCTAGATTTAATGCATCAAGGAAACTTGTAAACCTTTGTTTAATTTTCAGATTTCTGTAAAAGGTTGTTGCTAACAATTGTGACCAGTGTTCTTGTTGTTTTTGTGAAAGAGACAATTTTCAGAGATTTTAGCCCACTCCATGGTTTCCTCCAAGGATTTCCAGCTCCTTCCTTTCACCTGAGGACAGGACTCATAGATGTGAGAAGGAAGGATGAGAACACACAAGCTGACATTTTGAAAACTTATTATATGCCAAAAGGTATGACTATGACAGTGAGAGTCATGGGTTGATGGGAAGGGTAAATGAGGCTCCCCACCACCATTCCCCAGTGCCTGCAGCCCCATGAACTCATTGTCTTTTCCCCACATCTGTGTTTAAGTAAATTCAGATTTTTATGAAAAGCAAGTTCCAAGGAGTTCTTATCCTGGAAGCCAAATCTGGTTGATTCTGACACTTACCATAAGTATGCCCTAGGACACACTTGACACTGTCCCAATTTTTCCATCTACAATAAAATAAAGGTCTTATTAAATAAAACAGAGACCCTCTGAGGCTAGGCGCTTATTTATGACTATGACGGCTAGGTAGAGATTACTTTCTCAGGGACTCACAATGGTTTCCTACCTTCCTAGAAGAGTAACTGCTTCTCTGATACCCCACAAGCTCCATAGCTATCCTCTGTCCCATTCTGATTTCCCCCAAATAGTTGATGAGAGTTTACAGCTTTGTCTTCCTAACCAGAAAAAGTACAAGTTGTCCAACAGATTCCTCCCTGACACATCAGGACTTGAATATCATAGATGCTCAAATAACTGCCAGTTTCTCCTCCAGGATACTTGAAATTTGCCTGGGTTCTCTGATGGTTATACTACAGAACTCACATAAAACTTTGCTGTGTGTGCAGAGGACTGGGAAAGGAAAGGAGGAAAGGAAGATGACAGCCCTCCAGAGTTTAAAAATGTTTTAACACTTCTAAGTCTTTCATAAGCAAATACTAATAAAAGCCTCTGTGATTGCTATATATCTAGACATTCCCCTAAAACAAAGGAGGCTACTTTTATCCCCATCCTACAGACTAGGAGACCAAATCCCAACAGATATGTTTGCCCACCTTAACATCAAATCTCACTCTGACTGTATTTAAGACCTAAAGCTCCCAATCTGTACCTCCTACATTAAACCTCTTGGATTTGATCACTTGACCCAAGCACAAGTAATTGCCAAGGATTGTAAAGCATGAACTCCAGAAGGAAAGAGTTTCCACCTTATTTTATGTTAACATGGCACCTGACATATTGTTCTTCAGTAAATACTCACCAAATGAGTGACTTTTCTAAAAGTTTGATAAAGGATGGATGATGACCAACTTTAGAGCAAGAACCACTTGCTTATACGTTGGATCAGACTTACTTCATCGCTACCACTTCCCCAGGGGTGGGATCTGTACACTGAGGGTCCTAGAAGACATTCCAACTTGCCTATATCACCCAGTTAGGTGGTCAGTCAGCTGGAGATCTGCACCAAGGACCTTACTGGTCAAAGGAACAGTTTCCCCATTCTTCATTGTTTCAACTACCCAAGTTGGAAGGGTCCTTAGAAGCAGCTAATCCACTCCCCTGGCTTTATGGAGAGGGGTGGAGGGGTGACAGCCTTTAAACAGCAGCTCAGCTGCCCAGCTGCCATTCTTGGCACTTAAAAGTCGCCCAGAGCACACATCCTGCAAGGTTGAAATCTCCAGCAAGCTCCCTGCGAGCTGACAAATGTCTCAGAACTCAGAAGTGTGCACACATGCCCACAAACACACAAAGACGCTCATGCTGCGCCCGCCACAGCAAAGGAGCCCCCAGGCTCCTTGGAGTGTATTTTAAATCCATTCTGACTCCCCAGAAAGTCTGGTTTTGTTATTCACGCCGACCTTTTAAACTCCATGCAGTCCTGCATTTTTTCCCAAGGTCTAGGTAGGACCTGTTAATAATTCCACTCTCCCACAGAGGCAGTGAGCCACAGCCAGCTTTCTTACGTGCTGTAAAAGCCAGTCCCCCCCCCCAACTGCTGGCGAGCGCTCCCCTCAACAGATGATCAGAGGGAAAGCCCCAGAAACTCCATCCCCAGCCTCAAGAAGAGGGGGCTGCCTGCGTGCTTCAAAGGTGAAGACAGGTGGTCCAGCAGAGACCAGGGATAGAATCAGGGCATGCGAGGGCTGGGGCATATGGCTGAGTCGGCCCCCTGCCTTGGGCTGCTTTCTGCTCTCTCTCTCTGAGCAAACATCTCTGCAAATAAATCTCCCTTTCTTCCTTTCTCTCTCTCTGCTGGGTTACTGCTTCAGTTTCATTAGAGACGCTGGAAACATTCTTTGGGCTCAGCTGAGATATATAATACAGAGAACAGAGATTTACTTCATAACCCACAAACTATTAAAAATATTAGTGTCCCCCAGAGAGTCTTCTCTTAAAGATCCCTGCTCCCTCTCCCCCTGGCTCCCGGTGCCAACAATAATGCGGGCGGACTGGTCGGAGCCATTTCCTTGAAAGAAAATAAAGAAGAGATAACAGACCTTGGAGAAACCTCTCTTTGTGCCTGAATAACATCCGTCATCCTGCATGTCTAGTGCGAGCTTTGTACTTGTCAAAGCCCCCTCTCACCACCATTATCTTGTCTGATCCTCAAAGGCGTGCAAAGCGGGGTCATGTCCCTTTTGTTAAGAGGGAAATCTGAGGTCCAGGAGGAGGGAGGGGATGATTTGGTTCTGAAACAGAGCCCCGACTAGAACCCAGTTCCTTCTGATTCCCAGCCTACAAGGTTTTCTTTTTTCATTAAGCAATATTCATTGCTGGAGCTGAGACAATAGAACAGTAAAGTGCTAGCCATGAAAATAGAAGCACCAGAGTTTAGATGCCCAGATCGCCTGTAAGAGGTCAGGGAAGTGTGGCAGCTGGTCCCTAGTTCCAGCTCCAGGAAGTGGAACCTAGGACTCTCCAGGGCAAACTGACTAACCAGACTAGCCCTGTTAGTGAGCTTGGATTTAATTAGAGAACTGATCTCAAAAATAGGTAGGAGGGTGATCGAAAATGATTCCCAATATCAACACTGGTGTGTAGGGATGTACATCAGTTATGTACATCCCTACACACATACACACATGCACTCACACACATAATAAAACAAACACACATACCTCGTGTACACATACATAGGAAAAAATGGAAAAAAACAAATCTTATTGTTGTTATTGCTTAGACAAATACAGATGTAAAATTGAAAGTTATAAACTAACCACTGTATTTAAAGTACATTTTGTGTTTAATTGACACATAATAGTTGTACATATTTATGAGGTATTTTGTGACATTTCAATACATGGATTCAATGTGTAATGGTCAATCAGGGTAACTGGTATGTCTATCACCTCAGACATTTTTCTTTCCTTTGTGTTAAGAACATTCAAAATTCTTTCAGCTCCTGGTTTGTAGTGTTCAGTTCATCATCTACCACAGTTCTCCTGTGGTGCTACAGAACATTAGAAATTCTTCCTCCTGTCCAACTGCCCCTTGGTCCCAGTGACCAACCTCTCTCCAGCCCTCCCTCTTCATTCTTCCCAAGGTTTGAGAGCCACTGTTGTACTCCTTTTCTAGATCACATAAAAGTAAGGACAGGTGAGCATTGTCTTTCTGTGCCTCACAAACGCAGTGTCTACCAATCCAGTCCATGTCACTACAAAGCAGAGAATTTTATCCCTTCTATGTCTAAATATTCCTTGTGTAGATATAACACACCTTCTCTGTCCACTCATCTATCAATAGACACCTAGGTGATCTTGACTACTGTTGGATGGATGGATAGCACCTCAGAAAAACGTGGGAGTGAGATGTCTCTTCAGCAGACTGGTTTCATTTCCTCTGGACATGTACCCAGTAGTGGGATGGCTGGTTCATGTGTTTCCAGATTTTTGAGTTACCGCCATACTGTTTTAATTTATATTCCCACCAACAGCATGTGAGAATTCTTTCTTTGCACCCCCACGAACATTCATCAGTTTTTTCGTGGTCTTTCTGATGAAAGCCTCTCTAACTGCAGTGAATGATATCTCATTGCGGGTTTGACCCAGGCTTCTCTGATAATGATGTTGAACATTTCTGAAGGGTTTTCTCGCACAAAAGCATTTATAAAGTGACTTCATTTTCTGATCGCAAACACCTGGTACACCCTTGGCGAGGGATTCAGGAGCGATGCTCAGGCATGATTTCCGAAGACAGAAAGAAGCAAATCTGACAGAAGTGAGGGATGCGGAAGAGCCTGGAGTGGAAGACAGAAGGGCCTAGCGGTCAGAGAGGACCTCAACATTTTAGGAAATCTACCAAGAGTTCCAGTACACGTGGGATATCACTATGGGCAGGCAGTGGCAAGAAAACGGAGAAAGGCTGTGAAGGACAATGACCCTGATGCTCAGAGCCAAAGCTGATTTTATCCCATGTTGATGGGCAGGGTCATTTTGGTATCTTCCACATCGTGCATGAATTTATTGGTGCTCTAAATGTGTGCATTCCCGTCTGGATCTTAGAAATGATGGGGGCATGAAATGAAGGACATAAGGGTAAATAAGGAAGTGGGCAGAGAGGCTGTTGGAATGGGAGAGCAGATCTGAGAGGAGCAGTGGATTGGAGAGGTGGGAAGGAGACTTGGGGACTTATAGGAAGCATGAACTGAGAGGATAGAGATCAGACTGACCCCCTAGAGCAAGGTGTCTGCTCCTGCAGGTAAATTTGGATCATAAGCCCTTTTAGAAGAATGATGTGTGACCCCCCCCAAAGATCCAGCTATGAAAAGTTCAGTGCCTAGAGTTGCACTATTGAGAAATAAAGCGGAACCTTTAGGAAGTATGCCCTAGTGGGACATCTTTAGGGAGAACCCCTCGAGATTATGGGACCCACCATTGTCATCTAGCGCCCCCACCAGTCCTGTTTGAGCTCTATGGAGTGTGAGGAAGCCAACACGGATAGGTATGCTGCTATGTCTTTCTGTCAGTATGAAAGAGAAGTTCAAATGGAAGATCCCTATTTGTGGTCCGGATTCACCTCCCACGCACCCAAGCTGAGCCCTTGTCCCAGGAAGATGACTAAAGTCCTGTCAGAACCAGCTCAAAATTCTCTTTGGAACCAAGTGGGGCTCTGTACACAGCCACAGAGTCTGAGAAGCCCGCACATCCCTTGCATCCCCCCCACCCTGCACCCCTGAAATATTGAAGATTAGCTTGTGTAAAACATCTGCAAAGCCCAGTCCGAGCCAGTCCTGATGTCTCAGCATAGGGGAAAGGACAACACAAGACTCCTCTGGGTGTATTTTAAATAAATTATGTGCCAGGACTTAAACCACAGCGAGCTTAATGACAAAATAAGAATTGTCCTTTCATCTCCTCCACCACTTCTACCCTCTCTGAGGAAGGCTGTCCCCTGATAGTCACACTGAGTTCCAAGAGTGTACATTTGCTGGGGCACATGGGTGGGCAGAGAAAGTGGTGTGGGAAGAGGGGACAGTTTTGCTGCAGACCTAGAATGGCCAGTGGAGTTGAGGCTTCGCCCAGTTGTCCAGGCCCCAGTAAGGTCTTCAGCTCAGCCCACCCCTTCTGCCTGGCTCTGTGTGACAGTGGGTAATGCCAGGCTGGCCACTCTGCTTCCTTGCTGGGACATGAGACTCACATGGGGAGATGGCTCCCATGGGGCCTGTGCTGGCCAGGCTGTGGGTGCAGAAGGGCAGTGCTGGGATCGGCCTGGCTCAGCAAGGGTGGCTGAGCTCCCTGGGCCTTTCACAGGCTGTTGACAATGTGCCCAGTGTGGTAATTCCTGTGATCAGTGGTTCTACATGCGCTCCGGAACAAGAGAACAAGTAGAAGGAAAGGAACTGCTAAAGGGTTACCATCAATAATTTATCTAGCACCCGTGCCTGGCTTCTTGGTTGCCAGGGGCTCTCTGCCCACGTCCTCTGCTGCCAGAGTGTTTGGAGTACAGAGTAAACAGGGTATAGTTTTCCAAGTCAGGTAGATATCAGCTCAAGTACCATTTCCTCCACCTGCCAAGTGAGCTGCATGCCTGGGCACAGCACTAGGCCTCAGCTTCCTCAACTGTCAAGTGTATATGGCGGCCCCACCACACATGGGATTGTGCAATGTGCAGTGAGGTTACAGGTGTCACAAAATCAGGTAGCCAGTGGGAGAGGGGGAAATCACTGGAGTTCGGGGTGTCATCTGCAGAATGCTGATGGTTGTCCTCCGTTATGTCTCCATATACAGTGAAAGGTTGTCCACCAGCCCTGTCTCTGCAGAAGTGACTTTATGGGTATCTGTCACTTAAGGAGAGGATGTGCCCTGACACTGCCCCTCCAAAACAAGGGAAAAAGAATCAGAGAATGTGTGACCATAGGCTTCCTGGGATCCCTTCTCTCTCAGTTACAGTAAGGCTTTTAGGGTGCTGCCCCCACCTCGTGCCTGCATTCTTCCATCCCACACCAGCATAGTGGTTGGTCGTTGCCGAGTGACTCAAGTGTATGTCCCAACTCTTCCAGAGACCATATTCATTTGATGGGAGCTGCCAGGAGGAAAGCTGGGCTCAGGAAGGGTGCTGGAGTTACCAGCCTGCTTACTTAGGACCAGCAGCAAGGGCCTAGCCCTCTTAACTGGGAGAGACCCGTTCCTCAGGGAACTGTGGGAAGTCACCCACATTTGCAGTGTCTGCAATGTGTCTTGAGAGAGATCATGCCTCTGCTTCAGTCAGGGTCCAGCAGAACCCTGATTCCTGGAGCCCCTCAACTGTCACCCCATGCGCTGTGTCAACACATGTTCCCAACAGTAATGAACTGGGAGTCAGCATGTTTCAGTGCTGGGTTGTGGCCTCACCTTGTGAGACACAGAAACCGGGTCTGAAAGACCTGTCTGGGCCTCTAATGCCATGTCTACTTGCCTGGGCAGCTGGGTGAAACCTCTTTCCCACCGCCCATCTTCAGTCTACAAGACGGTCTCTCCCTCCTCTCAGACCACTTTCTCACGATTCCACCTCCCCAGCAAACATGCATGCTTGGTCTCTAGAACTAAGTGTGCTACCAAGGAAGGGCCTTCCTCAACCCTAGCCCCCAGTAAGGTCCCCATCAGCTAAAAATGCAAGCAGGAACTGTTGCTCTGAGCATGGAGATCAGGCGAGACCAAAGGTCCTGCATGTCAGAGTGTAATCCCCCAAAGCCTGCAACCCAAGCCAGTGACTTGGACATGACAATGCCGGGATGGGGCAGTGTTGCTTGGCCCTTATACGCTTGTTCTCACTTGGAAGTGAAGTTCAGGAGGCTTTGCAGTGCATTGTTTCAAGAATGTGCTGACCAACCAGCAACTTGTCTGGCCTTCCATGTCAGTTCCCCACCTCTGATCACACTCTGCATATATACCATGCATCTTAGGGACCATCTCTTTGCCTCTCAGCTGCACCAAATCTGCACACGACAACCTGTGACATCTCAGAAGCATGTGGACAAGGCTTCGTGGTGCCAGGGCCCTGCTAGGTTGACCTATCTTGTTCTAGCTCCCAGCAAGCCTCATCAGTACCATGTCTGGAAGAAGTCAGCCCTGGAATGAGGGGCCTTCAGGGCAGATGACACTAGGAAGCTTCTCAAAGGTTCCAGAATCTGAGACTATGACCTAGGTGGCACTCCCTTTGCATGGCATTCATTTTGCATGGGTCCACAACCTCCTCCAGCAAGTCCACCAGAATGGAATGGAGAAGAGGGCAGGGCACCATAATGTACGCAAATAAATTATAATATTATATGTAGATATTAGAACCCCCAAAATCGCCCACTGGGATTCCCAGGTTTTTGTGTCTTGGAACAGGGAATTAAATAGTTACACATGGAGCACAACAAAAACAGAGATGATTTATTAAGTGAAGCAGGTCAGAGCTGGAGAAAAACGCAAAGGCTCCAGGGCCTCAGGCTTTGAGTGTTGCTCCCTTCATGAGTCACTTACACAGTGCTCATCTGCTGGGCAAGGCAGGCTTTTCTCAACTGGCCCTGGCCCTAGGACCTGGGGTTTCCAGTCCCTTTATCTGCCATTGTTTTTTTTTACTATGCTTATCCTAATACTCCTCTCTTGGCCCCAACCGCCTACCACAATGGCCTTGGTCCCATGCTCCTCTGCTGCAGACAGCAAAGTGGACAGGCCTCTCCAGAGAGGGGAAGTTGTGCCTGTCAGGCCCTCTGACTTCCTCATGGCCACCTCACCATCTTTGAGTTGAGGTCATGGAAGCACTTAGCTTATAGGATGAAAGGAAATAAAAGCATAGCACACATGTCCTCTCTAGCATTCAAAGCCTTGCAAGAAAGCCCCCCCCATTTTACAGAGGATAAATCCCTTCACTGAGAGGCCCAGGGAATAGCCCAAGGCCATACTGACTGAGCCAAGGAGTAGAAAAGCCAGGGCTGAACTCCACAGCCCATCCTCCAGCTTCCCAGACTTTTTCCACTCCTGACCCTTTTGAACGTAATAATTTTTATTCAACCTATGGTATATGTCATAATTAGATAGAGTTGAAAATTTGACAGTTGAAGGCTTGGAGCTCTGGTTAAGTAGTTGTTTAAGCCTTGGGGCAAAACTGTAGGAAACTGACTGACAGGGAGGGCCCAGCATGTGGTGGGTGGGGCTAGTCCTGAACAGGTGAATGAGACGGGGAGCTGATTGGGAAGTGGGCATCCTTTGGTATTCTTAGCCAAACAAGCTGGTCTGACAAGTAATAACTAGCCTTCTAGCAGCCCTGTAGATGTATGGATACAACGTGAGCAGTTCCTGAGCTTCTGGTGTTGGTATGAGCCCTCCTGCCAAGCTGGGCAAAGAACTGTAACCATATTATCATAGCCAAGAATAAAACTCCCTTGTTCTGCTGTAAGTTGTTTGGTTGTGAATTTCTTGGCAACAATGAAGGCTAACTGCAACAGTATATAAAATAAATGTACATTTATTGATTGACAGATAATCATAAAAAATTCATTTTTGAAATGGTTCTTCAGTATACGCGTATCACTTTACTCTTTATTAAAGACAAGAGCAAATTTGCATGCTAGTAAGATGAAAATGCTTGTTCGTTTTTACACAAAGAACTTAATCTTGGCTGAATATTTGATACTGTAAAATGAAGAGCATCTTCAACATTTTTCATAATTGATCGTTACTTTGGTTTTGTAATCATCAGTGTAAGAACTAGTATTGCATAAATGCAGACACATGTTTAGCACTTTTTCAGAAATGCTTAGAAATTCTTTCTTAATCCCATGCCAAATTTCATTTAAAGATTTTTTTGTGAAACTTAAGTCAGAAACTCAACCAACAATTTTTAAAATAAAACATCCTAGCACAACACAATATAAAGATATTCTAATATGATACTTACATGCTGTGGAATGATGGTAAAAAAATTAAAAGATTTTCGTGTCCTGTAATGAAACCATCATGTTTCTATAAGAACAGAAGCTTTCTATGTACGATGCAAATGCTCCGGTTTATAGCATATGGTCTTGAATGTGAGCCCAGGTGTTTCAAGCCATGTTCCTTGGCACAGCATGGCTTGACTGCTTGGGTAGTGCCCTGTGCACACTGGATGCTCAGAAGCAAGGCTGCAGTGACATCCCACACTTTGGCGCAGACACACCCTGCCAGGGATGCCTCTGATTCATTACGCATTTGATTCTGAATTAACTTTTGGTCAGTGTGTATCCAGAACGCTTTTGTTTTTGCCAATTGTTTTATGAACCCACATTCATTATATAACCGCATCTGGAATCATGGTCTACAATTTAAGAAGCCTGGGTTCTAGCTGACCCCTTATTCTCATGGCCTGTGACAAGGAAGCTCAGCTCAGGGGGTCCTGGACTGTGAGGGTCCAAGGCAGTTAGATGGTATCTTCTTTTCACCCCAGAATCCAAAGAATGGGGGTTCACAAATGCCAGAGCTCCCTTCTCAAAGGCAGTCCACTGATATGTGAGAAAGAGGACATGAATAGACAGGTCAGATGGAGAGAGAGAGAAAGAGAGAGAGAGAGAGAGAGAGCACGTGTGTGCAAGAGCGCTCATGCTTGGGGTCTGCATGCATCTGGGCATTTTCCCAGGTCAGAGGAGGCTGTAGAAGGTCTCCAGAAGTGTACTGGGTGTGATTAATGTGGCCAGTGTGTGCACACATATTTGCGAGTGGTGAGTGTTTACGAGAGGGCGCACACTTGTTCTGCGGTGCTCGGGTGGGCAGTGAGGTTAATTACATTTTCTGGTTGGCTGAGAGTTAGTCAGCGCTCCCTCGACGTTCCAACCTCTTGCTGAATGCTAGTGTCCTCAGATGTCTGCATCAGCTGCTTTGGAAGAGGGGTGATGACAACCTGAAGAGTGTGAAAGAGGTGCCGAGGGGTCAGGTGGCCAAGAGAAGGACTGACTGACAGGGAGTGGCCGCCGCCCCAAGTCTCTCCAACCTTTCTGGGATCACAGGGCGCTGTCAGGTTCCCAGAGAGCCGCAGGTTGGACTGAGCTAGGTGGGCAGGCTCCTGCTCCAAGTGAAAGCATTGCCCTGAGGGAAGAAAGCTGCTATGGGGGTCACAGAGGTACAGCCCCAAGTGCCTGCACAGAAGGAACATTGCCAGGGTACCTCCTGCCTTGGGGGTGCAGGAGCACCTTTTGCAGAATGGCCCACAGGGTGAAAGCAATTACCTTCTCTGCTACCTGCTTAGCAATGTCATGTAAAAAATGATGTTCTGAAGCTCTGGAACATGCACCTTTTCAGTCCAGAATTGAGATTCTGAGCAGGTGGAGGTGGGATTTCTATAAAAAGAGAGGCAGTAAGGAGCATAAGTATCAACCAGAGACGTGAGGACAGGGGTGTCCAAAGATCCAAAAGGAAGGAAAGAACACTTCAAGGTCAAAACTATTTGCACCTGCTCATTTGGCGAGTTGTTCAACCTCTCTGAACCTTAGTTTTAAAAAAGTGATTGTTTCGTAAGATAAAATGAGATTCTGTATGTGCGGTGCCTGAGGACTTAACGCCATTGTCATTCCTACCTGCTGAGGGAAGAGGGCACTTGAGACCAGCAGGACAGGACACATGCACTGGTCTCATCCAAGGGAAGGAGGCTGGACTGGCTGGAGGAAGGAGATGAGAAAAAACAGCCCATCAGCTGGAGCCTGACCTCCCCCACCCTCTGGTCTCCATAGAGCTCTCAGCACCCCTTTTCATTTCTCCTCCCCTCAGACACTCTTTCCTGAAGCTCGACTCAGCCTGGAGCGGGCAGCGTCCTTCCTAGCCAGCTGGGGAACAGACGGCAGATCCACCGCAGGAGCTGTCCCAGCGCGGGTTCCGAAGTCACTGCATGGCCTTGGGCTCGCCTGCTCCATAAAGTGAGCAGTTACACTAATTGGTGTCCAACGCCACCTTGCTTCCCCCCAAGTGCTAGCACCCTGCTGCTGTAAGGATGGAAGCGAGCCCCAGGGGAGCACGGCTGCCCAGGAGGGCCAGGTGAACGCCATCGAATCCCACGAGTGTCACTCAGGCATGATCAGTGTGGGGCTTGGAGCCACATTTGTAGATGAAAAGTTCAGCCTTCCTCCTTTATGGAAGGCGCTCCCTTCTAGGGGAAGGTGGACAGGATCAACATGAAAGACAAGCAAGTCAAAGCGTGTCAGAGGATATAGGAAAGTATGGCCAAGAAAATGGAGACAGCAGTGCCGGGAATGGGGAGGGTGTTCATTTTAAAGCAGGAGCCAACGGGGATCTCAGAGGGAAAATGAGGCTGGCGAAGCAGATTCACCATCAGTGCCTTCATGAAGAAGGCATCGGCTACAGATGTACAGATTTACCCTGGTATCCTTGGTGTGTACCAAGGAGGACAGCGCTGTGTTGCGTCTTCCTTGGGCTTCCCCAGATCAAGGCACAGAACACAGCTGTTGGGGGAGCTTTGAATCCAGCATCTAAGATCCTGGGCACTCAGTTCCTAAGCAGTGGCCTAGAATGGGGGCCTTGGCGTCCTTGTTCCTGAGTAGGAACCCCCTTCCTGGCTTACCCCGCCTCTCTGAGGGAATGTCAGCCACCCAGCTCCAGCCTGCAGCAGAGCCAACAGACCCAGCTGTGTTTGGCGCCCAGCGCACTGTCCACCAACCCAGAATCCATCTGCTTCAGATTCCAGGGCTGGAAATAATAAGGCGAAGTGTCCCTCGGCGCCGATTAACTTTCAAGTTGCTCAGCTATGCTGGGTGCAGTTGAAGTTTTAGCAAGTCTCCCAGGGACCCCAGGCGACTTCAGTTTCAGCCTTAAAGAACTGTTAGGATCCAGTCAAAATAAATAAAGGCAGATCCAGGAAAAGGACTTGTTTGTGACTGCAGACCAAACACTCGGGATATTCATGCAGAAACACAGCACCCCACTTTTTGCATAGATTCCTTACAGTAGACTGGTCCATACCAGCCCATCCTCACCAGCACCTCTTCTCAAAGGTCTGGAGCTATTGTGGGGGGTGGGGGAGGACCTGGTCTGAGGAGGCTCAGCAGCAGTGAGGATACCATCCCTCTGGCTGGCAGCAGGGGGAATCATGACCATGGGCCCAGCTCAGCCTCAGCACTGGGAATGGAAAAGGCCCTAGAAGACAGGTCTAACCGTGGAATCTGAAACTAAATCAGGCAGTGGGAGTAGTGGTGTGTGCCTGGAATCCCAGCCCTCGGTGACCGAGGCAGAAAGTGCGTGAGTTCAAAGCCAGCCTGGGCTGTGTCCTGAGAATGTCTCCAAAAAGAGACAGAAGAGGGAGAGCAAAAGGAAGGAGGAAGAGGAGGGAAAAAGGAGGAGGAGAAAGGGGAGACAGAGAAAAAAGAGAAGGAAGCAAAAGAGGAAGAGGACACCAAATCTGTAGGTGCCAAAGACATTGATGGACACTGATGGAAAGTGACAAACCCACTCACCCTGCCGTATCTCCAGGGATTAGGACAGAAAACCCCAACTCTTATAGCTTTGGCTCAGCAGTGTCAATCTCTCTCTCTCTCTCTCTCTCTCTCTCTCTCTCTCTCTCTCTCTCTGTCTCTCTCTCTCTCTCTCTCTCTCTCTCTCTGTCTCTCTCTACACACACACACACACACACACACACACACACACACACTGTCTAGATATCCACACAACGCTAAGGACACACCTGCCCTACCCATCCCTGCAGCTGAATGTCTTCTTTCCTCCTGGACACCCACCTCTCCCCCCAACCTTAGTGACCACTAGTGACTGTTTGATGCTTCGGCTGACCTTCTTCATCAATCCACGGAAGAAAATTCAAAAGCCTGTGGAGGAAAAATCACTGCACCTGCCCACTCCCAAGGCTCACAGTGGCCAGCAGGGAGGCACTGAGACCCCCTCAGCGGCCAGTAGGCCATGCCCTGAGGGTGCAGAGCTTGACGGAGACTACTGTAGGCAGCTCTGGTGTTGAAGGGAAGGTACATCTTTCTCCATACTGGTGGGCTCCCTGGTTCCCCTTCTCAGCCTTCCCAGCATCCCTCCTGCGCCTGCCCTGTGGTCCAGGGAACCCTCATCCCGCCTCCTGCGCCCCCCACACAGCCTCTCAAAGGCCCCTTGTGCTTGCGGAGGCCCTGCTGCTGCTGGTCTCTTACCTCATAAACGGCTAATTTGTTACATATTTTCTGACGCTGTAAATGGGAGAACAAAGGCCTTTTCTCTCTCATATTTTCGTTCAATTATGTTTGTGGGGGAACCTGATCCCCTTCAAAGGGGGAGGCCAGGCCCGCTGGGGTGGAAGCCTCCCAGGCTCGCTAACCTGCTCACGGACCAGCAAACCCTCATCCCCAAGGGTGGCTGAAGGCTGCTTGCTCAGACCTGGGTGCCAGGGTCATGGTCAGAGTCTAGCCCAGGAGAACAGTAAAGATAGGTGGGAGGGACTCCCACCTCCAGAAGAGCAGTCGCTAGGTTCAGAAGCAGGCCAGGTGGAAGTGGACTCTTCTTTAGAGCTAAGGGCCACTGGGAGACCCTTAGCAAACCTCAGAGGGGCCTCGCAGCCTGGGCGGGTAGGTGACACTGCTGGGCAGTGCACCGAGCCTCCTTGTGGCTGAGGGGCGGCACCAGGAGCTATGGATGTGACAGCATGTGAACCTTAGATGCCCCTTCCCCACCCCTTTCAAGAAGCTCATTGACTGGTTTTGAGCTAGAGCAGGGAGAACATGGCCTCCGAAGGCTACTTGTGCAGAGTCAGCTATCCGGAGGCATCACAACTGTAGCTGCAGCTTTTCCTTCCTTCCTGCCCTTCTTCTTCTTCTTCCATCCCATCTTCTTTCTAGTGAGTAGCTAAATATGGCAGGTCCTGTCCAGACACTGGACACATGAGAATGAGTAAGATGGATGCAGTCCCTCCATTGTCATGCACAGAATGTGGTAGGAAACCATTGGCATGTGACCAAAGAGGCCGGATAATCTTCACCCACCTGCCACTTGCAGGCATGACTGTCTGAGAGTCACTTAATCACTTTTTATCCCTGTGCATTATCTGTTTTAAAAAAAAGCAAGTAGAAATAGGAACTATTTCAGAATTCCTCTGAATGAAGTAATCCCTGTGATGAACTTCACATAGTACCTGGCACAGAGCTAACTGCCTCTCGGTCAGTGGTAGTTGACACCATTATTAAAGTAAGGCATTTACACAAATAGTAACTGCGCACTTGGATAAAGGTGCTCAGGATAAAGAGAGGAAAGAGAGCTTTGGGTGGGGACCCCTGATTTGATCAGGGGACCAGAGAAGGGGTTTTGAAGAAGTAGTGCTTGAACCACTAACCAAAATGTAAGTAGCAGTCTGTGAAGCAAAGCAAGTCATGAGGGAATGTATTCCTGGACCAAAATGTGCAAAGACCCTAAAGTGGGAAAGAAATAACATGCATCCCTCCCCAAACAAAAACAGTAAATGAAGGCAGCAAACACCCTAAGCTCAGATGGCAAAGAGCAAGAGGAATCTGGGGAGAGAAGTGGGCTTGTGCCAAGGGCTGAAAACAGACTGTGTTAAAGGAAGCTTATTATTTCTAGCACCGTGTCCCACTCTCACTGAAGATGCTACAGAATGTAGCATCCACAGTGATCCTGTGTCAGACCAGGGTTACTCAGGGTGTGAGATGTAGCCTACGTCTGGACCAAGCTCAGGGCCCAAGGTCACGGTGTTCGGTGCCTCCAGCTTCCAGAAGAAACAAAAGGAGAGGTTGGTGGCATGAGGCTGAAGACAAACTCACAGAGCCAGGTCTGTGTTAGAAAGGAACTAGCGACATCATTATTCTATTTCCCCAGGACTCCAGCACTTTGCTGGCCGCAATTGTGGACCACAAGCTTGACCACAAGTGTTTAGCTAGACTAAAGTGATAGAAGGGATAGTTTATGTTCCTACCCTGTCTCCTGATTGTTGTCTTGATCTCTTCTTTTTTCTCTCTTCTCTCCTCTTCTTCTCTTTCTTTTTCTCTCTCCCTCTCTCTCCCTCTACACCACACACGCATGCACGCATTCTGAAGCCTTATCATCTCAGGGCAGACAGAAAATCTGATCTCTGTCTGGGAGTCCTTGCTCCTAACAACTCACACCCTAGATTGGAGCTGAGGTAAGGTGAAATCTTCTTAGAGCAGGTAGGAGTCCTGACAGGGTGAGAGGAAAGCATGGGCTGGCGAGAGATTGTGGTCAGCGAGGCTCTGTGCCCTGCTCTGGCCAGGTCCCCGTGGTAGGGGTCAGTCAGGGAGATGGAAAGTTGGTTCACACGCCCAGGGTCCCACGAGAAGATCCTGGTGAAGAGCTGACAGGCTGGGACAGCCTTCCTGCCCACCCACGAGGCCGAAAGCGCATCATCCCTTGAAAGCTGCCCCTTTGGGAGTGCTTCTCCGCTCCTCTGACCGAACACTCACCCTCTGCGTTAGACCCAAACACCAGGGAGGCCTGGGACAGCGCAGAGAAGCGCCCCTCTGCCCCCGTAAGCAGAGTTTTACTCATCCAAAATGAGTCTGCTTTCCCTGTGTTCTTTTCCCAAGTCTGAAGCTCAGATTTCAGTTTCACATTCTTTTGTCTTTTTCCCTTTCTGTGGTAGAGAGAAGGAGGGACCAGGGAGCCACAGGAGACCCAAGGGGAGCAAGTGAAGCAGACAGATGCCTCATTCCTGCCTGTGTCTGCATCTGCAGGCATGCTGTGTGGCCTCAGCATCTTCCTGTCCTCTCTGAGCCTCCCCTGCACTGTGGGGCGGTCCATGCAGGATCTGAGACCCTCCATCACCTGTCTCTTGACAGGCAGCTCCAGAGTCTCCAACACCCCCTTCTGTTGCCAGGGACTTATCTTCCCATGACTTCAAACAGGAGAAAGGCAGACTTTGGAGCTGCATTGCTGCTTTGTGTGTGAAGCCAGGCTCTATGCAGCTGGCTCCTTTGATGCACCCCAGGAAGGCTGTCCCCTCCCTAGCACTGTCCGCACACAAAACCTCCTGTCCTTCCCACATCCTTTCCTCCTCAGCCCGGCCCTTGGGAGAATGAAGGATTTTGAAAATGAAGGAGGAAAAGGGACCTGTCCTCACATGGGATGGGCCCTGCATGAGCCTGAACACTCTAGACAGCAAAACCAGGAAAAACATGATCCTCGCCTGACTCCTGACTTCCCCACATCTCCAAAGCTGGGACCTAGATGGAGCCTCCTCGCCTGGTTCCAGGGCTGAGACTGCTTGCTGCCTGTCAGAGTACCGTGGAATTCTTTCTGCAGTCAGTGGCAAAGCTGGCTTCGAAGCCCAAAGGTTAGCCGGCTTTCTCTGTTTGCTGATTTCAGCGGCCTCCACTTTCCACCCAGTAAAAACTGAGCGCCAGATGCATCTCGATCTCTCGTACCAGGTCCCACCTGAGCCCTCTACTGCCTCCAGTCTGTGTTCCGCCCTCTAGCCCACAGCAGCCATTGACTTGGCTATGAACCTGCCAGCTCCGTGCAGCCTCCTTTCCCTTCTTGTAGCTGCCACGGTCTCTGTGTACAGACAGTGCCGGGAGAAGCCCCAAGGCACCTGCTCATGCGTTGAGAGTCGCCTGCAATTCCTCCTCTTTCCTTCCTGAGCGGCACATGCATGCTTTCAGAGAACTACCAAAGTCACCGCCTCTGGGAGTTCCATGTTGTGGTCCCAGCTCCTTCCACTGGGCTCCCTGCCTCTTGACTTCAGTTTTAACAAGCCTTCTCTCCTGCGCCACGATAAGTCCTCAGGATGAAAAAAAAAGTGCTAATTTGACCAATCACCCTGACAGCTAGACAGCCTGACACTGAAGAGAAAAGAAGAACCAAGTCCACACTCATTGAGCACTGTCCCCTCCTTGGGGACACTTACAGCAGAGGCTCTGGGACCCACCCCAGCTCACAAGAAGCAGGAGTTCCCGTGGGTCATATACGTGTGTGTGCACGCACACGCATGTGCTAAACAAAGGGTAAGAAGTGCTAAGTAAGGTTTAAAGAATACTAGCCTCAAGCAGGCAGGACAACATTACCCTCCCCACTTGACTGATGGGTAAACTGAGATCCAGAGAGAAACACGATCTATCCTACCCTCTCACAGCATGACCTTCTCACTCCAAAAGAACCAGAGCAAGATTTCCCACAGCCTGTGAGCCACAGGTCAGGTCCAAAGCTAGCCAGATCTGCTGCTTTGCTTTGGTGATAGTGGCTAAGCAGACCGGCATGGAGCCGGGTCATCCTGACCCCATCGCAGGTGTCCATTCCAGTCAAGTCCTCTCTGGCCACTACTCAGGGCCAAAAGGAACAAAGGTTCCCACACTGGCTAAAGAGCTTGTGAGGTCCCACCTCCTTGCCTGCCAATGAGTAATTGCTGTGTGGTCAGACCAGAGGAATTAGACAGACCCTGTAGGAATTCTGTGCTGGTTTTGTAAATGAACATGAAGTCTTGCCTTTTGAAGTCCAGGCAGCTGTATCCGCAGGGCAGGTCTGGGACCACAGTAGAAGCACTCGGGGTGTGTTTTGAGTCCACAGAGGCAGCTGCTTAAGAACAAGAGTAAGAACGACAGTAACGGTGGCCACCATCACAGGTCATGTCTAGTGGAGACTGGCTTCTCCCTGCCTCACTCAGCTCTCCTCCGGTGCCTCATCTGTGTCGACTTTGCATGGCCTTGGGCACTCTCTGAAGATGAACAGAGGAGGTCCTGAGTGTCATGTGGGTAAAGCTCAGGACCAAGGCCTGAGTCTTGGGGCTCAGCATCGCAGCCCTCCATGCCTACTCCCATGCATTTTGGCATACCGTGTACCTGTGCACCTTCTGCCTTGATCACACCTTCTCTCTTCCTGCTCTGCTGAGCTCAGTGCTCTGGCTCCTTCACCCACACCCAGGTCACATCAGGAAGACGAGGCCCCACATGCTGTGATTTCCTTTTCTAGCTCGCTTGTCATGGGTACTACCTGTTCTTTCCTCTCCTCCGTCCCCTAAACTTGCCGTCAGCTGTGACTAAAAACAGGCTCTTCTAGATGCTTTCCTGGGACTTTTACTCCCTTTTCCCCATATGTAGAATGCAATAGGTTTAGGGGCTCAGGGACGGCTCCTGGAAACAGGAAGAGAGATCAAGGGCAGAGGTGGCAACAGGTAGAACGCAATAAGTGAGGAGAGTCAGAGATGCAGCAGCCACATGGAATCCAGCCCAAGGAGCTTGGGGTGTTGCTTTTACTTCCCCAGCCCTGGGCTCCCTCTATAAAATGGGGTCATTAAGATGACCCACTTCATGAGGCTTTTATAAACCATAAAGAAGCCTCCTGTATAAAGCCCCAGGAACTGTGGACTGCTTAGATCAAGGAGAGTCAGCTATGGAGACCCTAGATGTCAGGGTCTGGGATATGACCCCCAGAGCCCAGAACTTCCACCACACGCTGCCTCGTGTTTCAGAACCCAGAGATCTCCCAGCTGACCTGGGCCAGAGCTGGCAGCACCAAAACTGGGGTTCTCAGGTTTCCCTTGCCTTATCTGTGCTGAAAACTGAGGATGCAGAGAGCTGTCCTCTCTCCCACAAGGCAGAGTCCCCGCAGCCTCGTCTCCTGGAGCGCTCAGGTCTCCACGGACAGCGCCTTCTTGCATAGCGTGTGCTGTTCTGCTCACTGTGGGCGGCTCTGGGTTTACGAGCATTTCCTGGCTCCACTTGAAGGACAGAGGAGGAACCCCAGAGCTCTAGGGTGGTCTTTGGGTGGAACGGCCAAGCGTTCAGAGAGCAAAAGAGAGTACAGTCAGCCCTGCCATAGGCCGGGGGAGGATGACAACATAGCACCCCTCCACAGAACAGGGCATCTGTTTGTGTCTGGGGGAGAGAGGAGGAGGAAGAGGAAGGGAAGCAGGCAGAGGTCCTTGCCTTTGAGATGCCCTCCTTCTCCTCACCTCCTCCTTCACCTCTGCCTCCTCCGTCCCGGCTAGCAGAGACCCAGCATTCCTCTTCCCAGAATCCCCACTGCCCACTTCACTGTCTCTTCCTCCACTCTCCTGACCTGGGCTGACCCCACAGCACCTGCCCTTGCCTGTCCTCATCTCAGTGGGAGGTTCCAGGAGATGACTGGTGGGAAGAGAAGGAATGTGGGCTTTCCTCCTTCCCTGGTGGGGGCTGATACCCAGGCCTTGCTGGGAATCGCTAACTCCCTCTCCCAGCTTCTAGGGCCTCTCCAGAGGCCATAACTCTGGTCCCTGAGTGAGCAAAACGTCCCACTGTTCTCTGCTACTCCTCTGTCCAGTCTCTGAATGTCCCTATCATTCAAGGCTCTCAGTCACACTGTTTCCTGCTCCCCAAACCCCTGAGGCCAGATTCTGCCTCTCTTACTCAGATGCTCTGTTGGATCTCCTCCTTCACCTTCATCACACCTGTTCTCAAATGTCAGGACACACACAGAGACACATGGAGACACAGAGTCACAAAGAGAATGCTAGCACATATACACCCACATACAAAGACACACATACACAGAATCATAAAGAGAATACTAAGCACATACACACAGAGACACACATACACAGATACACACACGAAGTCACAAAGTCACAGAGAGAATACTAAGTACATACACACACAGAGACACAGATACACACATACACAGACACACACAGACACAGTCACAAAGAGAATGCTGAGCACATACACACACATACACACATACACAGACACACACACATGAAGTCTCAAAGAGAATACTAAGCACATACACATATTCACACACATACAGAGACACACATACACACATAGAATCACAAAGAGAATACTGAGCATATATACACATATAGAGACACACCTACACAGAAACACACACACACACATACACACACAGTCACAAAGAATACTGAGCGCGCACACACATGCATGTGCCCTGTACTCCCCTTTGCCTCATTTCCTCTTGAGCAGCTGTGGCTCTGTGGCCTACTAGCACCTTGCTTATAGCTTCACTCATTGCCAACATTCTCCGAGGACAAGCGACAGAGACCTTTGCTTGCTGTGTTTGCTTCTGTGCCTCCAGGGCTTGCACAAGTGCTCCGTAAATCTTCAGTTGATGAGTGTAAATTGGTCCCTGTCACAGATGAGTAAGCCAAAGCCCCAGGAAGAAAGATGATCCACCCAAAGCTTCCTGGGGGCAGGTCAGATGGTGGCTAGATCTCTGTCCCCCTCCCCTCCTCACCACGGCCACCACCGACCCAGAACCAGCCCCCAGCTCCAGGAAACTCTGTGTTTATTTGGATGCCTGCTGCTCAGTAGCACAGCGTATGGAGACAGGAGTCTGTGCCGGCAGCCTGAAGAGCTCAGAACCCGGTACGGGAAGCCAGGAGGTAGTCAGCAGTGCCTTGGTGCCACCATGGGACCAGGAGAATAAACAAATACATTGTGGGGAAGGTCTTGCAGGCTGGAACGGTGGCCGGAATGTCCCCAAACCAAAGACAGCTTCTGTGAGGCGGACTGCTGTCCACCCCTTCCCCGGGTACTGATAGATTAGGCTCCCCCCAGGTTCCACTCAACTCTGTACTACAGACCTTTTGGGCCCTGCTGGGGAATTCCTCACAGTGGGGGGATGGGAGGGAGGTACACTCAGCATGTCACAGCACTCATCGGTTCATTCTGGAAATATTTCTCAAACATCTCCTGTGCATGTGACTGGCACTGTGTTCTCTCCTGGGAAGTAACCAAGACCAAGACAGATAGCGTGACCTCAGAATGCACACTGCCCAGCAAGGGTGCTAAGCAGTAACGAGGTCAAGAGGCCTATAGTCTGGAAAATGGGGCTTTGAGGAACCTGCCCATCTGTGGTTTATGGAGGTCTTCCTGAAAGAAGGTACCTCTATAGCTGAGAGCAAAGAGGAGTGGTGTCATAGTTGAGCACAGGTGCCAACTTGACGGTTGCGGGTTTGAGCTCTGGGCACATTTGTAGAGAATTAGTAGTTGACTTGAGCCCAGAGCGAACCTGAAAAAGATTGTCTAGCTGAAGGAGAAGGCCCAGCCTATGGTGGGTGGGACTTGGTCCTGAACAGGTGAATAAAATACTGAGAGTTGGTTGGATACAACAGGCAGAGCAATAAGCAAGTGAAAGGCCTGTACTGACACAAGATTTCACTGGACTGATTCAGAGTGAAGTTGGCTGGCGGTGAGCTACCACATAGAAAAGTGGACTGTTTTCTCCTCCTTGACAGCCCTGAGAGCCACCTATGGCTAAGGCACACATGCACACATGTACACACACACACACACACACACACACACACACGTACGCACGCACGCACTCCCTTCTCAGCCGACCACTCAGAATCCAGGCCTCGCAGGTTGGCCCCAGCTGTCCATTTGCGTTCATCCTTCCACTGTTGGTGAGTGGAGGGGAGAGGGCAGAGCAGAGGGAGCCCAGGCTTGGGATCCCTGGTCTGGTTCTCCAGTGTGAGACCTCGAACAAGTAACTTCAGCATCCTCGGGGCCTCGCATGGGAATGACAGTCCTCATCTGGGAGGGCTTTGGTGTGGTTTCCCAACATCTTTGTCATAGCCCATGTCACCAGGCATGCTTAGCACTAGCCACGTCACTGTCCTAGTTGCTCAGCTCCAGCTGCCGTGGCCTCTGCGTCTTCTCACAGGCATACAGTGCCTCGATATCTTCTGATCCCCCATCCTTCAATGCTCCCTTGTCTCCTTTCTTGCTTGATTCCTTCTGAAACAACCTATTTTTTTCCAGAGCACAATGTACACCTGTACAATGCCTGTAGCTGTATGTGCAGCTTAACAGAGAAATGGATTGTTAGATGATGTTGTCATTATGTACAGGTCACAGTGAGTTCCTATACAACCTAGAAACCTAGCTCCCTGCACTCACAGGCTACACGGTGTAGGTTACCACCCTTAGCCACAAACTTTGCTGTAGACAATTGTAGCCCAATATAAATATTCATGTATCTAGAAGTAGTAAAGGTATAATGAATTACTAGCCCATAGAAATTTTTGCTCCACCATAAAAATTATGAGGCCATGACTCTGTGTGTGTGTGTGTAGATAAAGTAAGACAGATGGAGAGAGACAATGTCAGAAAATTAGCACATATTTGTGGAAGTTGAGTAAATTCAAGCTCTGCAAGTTGGGCCAGACAAAGAGTTGATCCTGTAGTTCAAGTTCAAAGGCAGACGGCTGACAAAATATTCCTTTCCAAGAAATTAGATGAAGCTCACCAGCATCATGATCTATTTTCCTCAAGTTACCAAGTTAAATGGCAACTTCATCTTACAAATACCTATACAGAAACATCTAGAAAAAAATATTTAACCAAATATCTGGGGCTATAAATTGACATATAAAATTAACCATCTCAAGCCTGCTTCTTGTTAACTTGGCACCCTTCTGCATCTCCATAAACCAGATCCCATTTTTAAACAAAGACAGTCACAGGATTATAGCAATGCCTGATGTATAGCTGCTGTCTTGTGTACAGCCAAAACCGTACTAGGCCTTCCCCCAAAGAGAATCCTAGGCACTCATCCCATTTATTCTTCCCCTTGACATTCTATAACTTGAACAATGTGATGTAAACCTATCAATCCTTAAACACTACGATAGAAAGCTAGTACATCTGTGATGATAGAAAGACATCTGCCCACACTTATCTCACACATAACACCCACCCACACTACACACACGCGCGCACGCGCACACATTCAGGGAGGAGGATGTGGCTCAGTTGGAATGGTGCTTGCTTAGCATGACTGAAACCCTGAGTGTGATGCCAGCATTGCGTGAATCTGGCATGGCAGCACATGCCCGTAACTCTAGCACTCAGAAGGCAGAGGCTGGAAGATCAGGAAGGCAGGTCATTCTCACTTACACAGAGTTTGAGGCCAGCCTGGGCTACATGAGACTCTGTCTCCCCTCACCCCCAAAAATGTATTTATACCAAAATACAGAAGAATCCTCATGTCAATTACAGTCCCAGTTTTGTGGCTGATCCTACTTCCTGGTCACTGGGGCCACCTTCTCTTCTACCAACCCTCACTACTCCATAGCCAAGGTCGGAAACTTGTTGGGGTCCTGAGATTCATTCATAGTTTGGCCTGAACCTGGACATTATTGTTTTCTGCTAATTCTAATCACAGTGGCATTGCGACACCTAGAAAGTCACTCATGTACTATGTACTCTCCATCACCTTCACTGTGAGAACATAGGCAGTGCCCCCTTGGGCGTTCAGGGCCCAGCCTCCAGCCATACTGGCACCCTTCTGTTTGGCTGTGGATACAGGTGCATGAGATTTCACTTCCAACTTAGCAGGAGCATTGCTATATCTCTCCCTGCTGTGTATTGATATGTTACGAGTTGTGGTTTATTCTGTCTAGCCTCAGTACATACACTCTGTGAGAGGGAGGTTAGTGTCTACATTGTCTCTACCTCGTCCGCCAGCACCCAGAAGTGCTTCATGACTATGCATAGTCAAGTCACTAGGGAGCTTGCTCTGGACTCGGCATGAGTTAGCATTCTTCCTGATCTGCCCCAGAACCCCAGCCTGACATCCAGGCCTATTCTAAGAGCTTAGTCAGAATCTTCCTCTCAGGTGACTTGGTGGCCAGGCCACCAAGTGAGCACAGGCCTCAGGTCCCCATTCCAGCCCTTGCAAGTGTTTACTAGATCCTCTGGAACAATAAACCTGTCCCCAGCCTCGTGGCGCCTGCCTCTTTCCATCCCAGCCCTGTGTTTGAAGATGTATTTAGATTCCAGGCCTACACTCAGCAGACGCCTCGGGCCACCATGTACCCAATGAGCCCCTGGTGAGGGGGGTAACAGGGAATGTGCAGGGGGCCTCGGTAGCCAGGACTCGTGGTTGCCGGGACTCCACGCAGTCATCTAGCGGGGAGCTGCTCTCCCCTCCTCGCAGAGTTTGTTATTCCATGTCATGGCCTTATCGTAAACATTATCCTACAGTAGGCCACAAGGCTCCTTGCAAGGAAGGTTTGTTGTTCTAGGGTGGCTGTGAGCAGAATGTACAGAAGCCTGGGGGTTCCTGGGAAGCTGAGAGGGAGGCAGAAGTCATGGTGGCATTTCATTCTGAAGCCCGTGCCTCTGTCACCCTCAGCAGTGAAGGTCAGGGGCATGTCCAGCTCCTTAGTGAGTTTCTTGTATTTGGAAATCAAGTCCTGCTACTCCACCAAACTCAGAATCCTGCTGCAAAGCAATAGAAAGTCAGTGTCTGATGAAGGAGTGAATGAGCGAATATATGAATGAATGTGTGTAGCTTCCCTCTGGTGTTGCAAGTACCAAGAATACTCAAAAAAGGGACATACATATTGCTTTGAAGTTCTGCTTATGGAAAACTGATGCAGAAGCACATAGATGGAGTTGCAAGCCCAGCTTTGCTTTGCACCGGCTGTGTGGCCCAGCTCTCTCTGCTTCTTTTGTATCTGCTCAGCCCTGTGATTCAGAAGCTGTCCCCTGGGAGCTGTGGTTGACTAGAAGGACAGGATCCATGGCTGACCCAAATGCCCATCTCACAGCATCCAAACTTCATCATGCTGTGAAGGTTCTTAAGGTCTCTTTGCTATGGATTTTTCCCTTCTAATCTTACCTCAGGGCTGCTGTATGGATTAAATAATGAATTTGATGTTTTTAGTACAGTCAGTAATATAGCAAGTGTTCAACAGAGCCAAGGATCCTAATAACGAATATGTTTATGAGTTACGAAGAGTGGATACAGAGCAAGTAGCGTAGGAGAACTCACCACTCAGAATTGGCATCCTTCTCTTTGAAGAACTTCGCAATGTCTGTTGTTGGGGACATTTGTGGTTTGACAGTAAAAGAGTGGCAGGACTCGGGTCAGTTCTATGAGATGAATGCTTCTGAGTAGTCTGTGCACAGGCATCTGTGGGAGGCACCAGACCCCACCAGGAGCACACAGTCAGGGTCACAGACCTCAGTCCTAGCTCTCCACACTCAGGCAGAGACTTGCAGGGAGCTTTAGGATGGCCTGACTTTCACTTCCTGCCTGTAACACTCCAATAGCAAATGCTCTGGGTTGCTTCACAAGATCCCAGAGAGACTGTGGACGCGGCTGTGCTTGTGGACATCTGGAGGTCCAGACTAATTACCATGTGTCCTAAGACTGGAGAGTCCCTCAGGTAGAGGCCCCTCTGCCCTCCTTACTGTGGGGCCTCAGGCATCCTCTCTGCCAGGACCCTGGTTCGTCTCCTCTCTTACACACGAGGGCACAAGATGCCATTAGTGGTCCTTGAACTGGGCTTCAGGACACCCCAGGGAGTCCCTGCTGCAAAGGGGTCGTTGAGATCCAGCCTGCCTCCCTTACATCAACCAGCAACGTTTCCATTTTTATCTGTTCCACATTTGGATCTCCAAGTAAGGTTCCTTTAGAAAACAACAACACTAACGGATTCCATGGCTAAAAAAGGTTTGAAAACCTCTGGACCAAATGAGCTCTCAGGACCCTCCCAGCTCCAATCTGGAAAGGCTCAGCCTATTTTCTTCTAAATTTTATTTAACGAACGCATATTCAGTGCTCACTCCGTGCCAGGACTGTCCTTAACGCGCTGCACAATGTAATGCACTTAATCCACAACGCCTCCCAGCTGCCTAAGGGCCGCATCATTGCAGACCTGATTCCATGACTCAGGCGGGGTCCATGGGAGCCGTTTATCTGCCAGTCCGGTCAGTGACCCCCCCACTCCCACCTCCAGTGGGTCAGGTGGGCGCCTTGGCCAAGCTGATCTGAGAAACGGCAAAGTAGGTGCGTGTCACAGCCTGGTGTGGTCACAGCAAGTGTGTGTGTCCCGGGTCCTCAGAGGAAGAGAGTGGAACAGCTCGACATGGATGCTTTCATCTGAGGCATGCTACGTGTGGGAGGAAGTGCCTGTTGCCTTAGCGATGTCCACAGCAACAGGGCCACTGACTCCTGTAATCCATCCCCAGCCACCACGCTGCCATCGACACCCTGTACCAGATGGCTGCAGATCCTGTTTCAGGGGTGGCGGCCAGAGATGTGGGGCCTGGAAAAGGCCCAGAGGTGGGGTGAGGGGTTTGACTCACCTCCAGCCATCTCATTAGGAGGAACAGCCTGGGATGCTACATCTTGCAGAATCCAGCTCTGCTGCCATTAACAAACATGGAGGGAACAGTGAGCTCACAAGCATAAAGTTTGGCTCTGAGGACTATGTCACCATATTGGCCAGGCCCTGTGTACTCATCTCAGGAGCACTGGGTTCAGACTATGTGTCTCGTTGGGAACTCCTACCATATGGTAGTGGTATGCCTCAAAAAGCAGACAAAATGCCAGAGTTCCAGGAGTTTCTCTCCAGAGCTGTGAAACACCCCTGAACTATGAACAGAGCATAGCCACTGTCAGGGTTTTACAGAGACACAGAGGTAATACCACCCTTTCTCCACTCAGCATGGTGCTGAGCGCTGCAGGGTGGAGAGTCAAATGTACCTGCAATCCCAGGAAACTCATAGCCTACCTGTGAGGTCAGCTACTGAACACATGGGGGCTGATTGCACACCCTGGTGGGAGGAAGCATGGCCTGTCAGTCATCTATCACCATAGCTAGGCTGTGGAACACCAGTGTGCAGGATTCAGGCGGCCTAGGCCAGTTGCTGGGAGGCTCTGCTGATCTTGATAGTCTCGCATGGCTGGCTGGCTGTCAGTCTCGATGGCCTTGGTTGTATCCGTTCCGTTCTACATGTCTTTCACACTCCAGCTGGTGGCCTGGCTCCTCTGGGGGTGATGGCAAAAGGTGCAG
This sequence comes from Typhlomys cinereus, assembly GCA_023101885.1. Taxonomy (NCBI): domain Eukaryota; kingdom Metazoa; phylum Chordata; class Mammalia; order Rodentia; family Platacanthomyidae; genus Typhlomys; species Typhlomys cinereus. The sequence continues at coordinate 550,619 of JALPQD010000008.1, read as the reverse complement.
GTTGGCAGGAGGGGCCACATAGTGAGATACTGTCAGGTAGCTCAGAAAAATGCCTGGGAGCCTATCTGATTCAAGAGGGGGCAGTGATTTCTGTAGAATTCCCAGAGTTCCCTGGCACCTGAGACTTATGTCCCCAGGAGCAGGAACAGTAGCCCAGAGGAAAAGGAAAGCTTGAGGTTTGTAGAATGGAAGGGAGAAGAAATTCTGAGGACCCAGCTCTTGGGGCGGGGGAGAGGGGGTGCTTCTGGGCCTTGACGTGGAGCTGGACTTGATGTTTTGTTTTCATTCCTTGCTTGTTTTGCCATGTTTGGGTGTGTTCTTGATTACAAAATGAGTCTGCTTATTCTACAACACTTCCAAGCACAGGAACCCAATGGATTCAAGAGAAAAATATACTCACAGTTCTAAACCCACATAGTCAGCTATGTCTCTTGTGTAGACAAAGGATATTATTTGACTGCTCAGAGCAGAGGGCCAGACGCAGGAAGTATGGTGATGTTTCCGAAGACATCCAGGGCTGGATCCCACATGCCTTCAGGTTTGCTTCAAATCTAGAGAGCAGAGGACCAACTGCCCTTCTTTGAGCATAGTTCTCTGATGCCCTCTCTTTCCTCGGCCAGGTCCTGTTTGCCCTGAATCAGACCTTGCTGCAGCATGAGAGTGTGCGGGCAGGGAGCCTTCAGGCACCCTACACCACAGAGGACCTCATCAAACACTACAACTGTGGAGACCTCAACGCCGTCATCTTCAACCATGACACATCCCAGGTGAGGCCCCTCCCCTCTCTGGCTCTAACACCCTCTGGGTCATTAGCTGTAAAGTCCTAGAGCTAGGCCCACATAACCCCACTGGGCACTTACTGTGCCTATTGGGCATAGACCAGCTGCTGTCTCCTGATAAACAGAAGCTATTGATATCCCCTTTATAGATGGAGTAACTGAGACTCAGAGAAGATAAGAAACATGTTCAAGGCTACATAGCTAGCTATTGAATTTTCAAGAGCAACAACTAAACCAGATCTACGTAGCTCTGGAGTTTAAAACACTGAGAGCTTAACCCAAAAGATTAGGGAGATGTAGAGAAATAAAGGCCCATGGAAGGGAAAACCCAGTTACTCTGAGCTTGAACTTGAGTCTGCCTCTACAGGGCATCTGCCTCCACAAATCCTAGAGTAAAATTCTCAGCAGGCCAGTGAGCCTCTGAGAAGGACACCAAGGACTGAGCATGGCTTGGCCCCACCCAGAATCTGCCTTGCCTCCCCATTTATCTCCAAGAATTTCCAAAAGACTTCATCCAACACTAGAGGCCCACCGGGACCTGCTGTCTGCTGGCCTTGTCACAGCCTGACTCCTGCCTTACAAACTTTGCTCACTCTGGGAACACATGGAGCTTACAGCTTGTCCTTGGTACCTATGAGCTTTGTCCAAGCACCTCCTAGAGAAAGTCTAAGTTCCTCCCACTTTTCCATGGTCAAATGTTACCTGCTCTGAGAAACTTCCCCAAACCCCTAGATGAGTAGGGTATGACCTGGGTGCCTCTGGATCCCTGGGTGTCTCTGTCATTGTTCTTGAATGTTTACTCACTCCAGAAGCTTGATTAGGCCGCATCCTTATTCTGGACACTGCTGGTTAAGACTCGAGGTTAAAGTCAGCCTCTGTCGTGGTCCATGTGCCATGTTCTGCCCCTGCTTCCAACCCCATCCTATACACACACCCCAGCAAAGTCCTCTGTGCTGACCTAGGAACATATCTCTATATTCTGCCATCTCACTAGCTGTTCCCTCTGCATAGATGCTTTCCCCACATATACCACAACTCCCTCTCCACATTCAACATGGGACTCAAACACCTCCAGCTCAGTGAGGCTGGCCGCATCCATCCTATCTGAACCACAGCCTGATGACTACCCCCAAACTCTCACGTCTCTTATTACACGCCCCACTTTTCTCTCTCAGCCTGGAAAAGCCTCCAACACAATATATACTCAGTGCATCCACTAGTCACTATTTACTGTCTGGTCCTCCCCACTGGAACGCACACTCCCTGAGGGCAGGATCGGAGTATGTCTTATTGTACTGGAGAGTCCCTGGTCTGAATCAGGACTCTGTCAACTTTTGCCAAATGAATGAACATTAATAGTTTGTAAATGTGGGGGATGCCACACAAAAGGGTATAGTGAGTAGACAGGGAAGTCTCGTGGAGTTTACCCTCCAACAGAGATTCTGTCCCACAGTGTTCGCCTTGCTCTTGAGAGACACGAGGTGCAGCTGGAGCTCATTGCAGGGATCACTTGTTCAGAGGGGGCTGAAGTTGGGATTGGGGAGAGGAAGAAGGATTCCTGCAACGTGAGACGCCACTAACGGACATCCACTGGCAACAGACTGCTCCAGCAGCGAGAGCAGTGTGTGATGAGCTAGAGACCCAGAGGAGGAAAAAGGATGAGAGTTCTGGTTGGAGGCGAGCCAGACTGGAGCCATGATGGTCTGTCTGTGCTTGATGATCAGCCCTCGGGCCCAGGTTCTCTGAGGGCAACGAGGTGCTGCTCACCTCTTGATCTCTCCTGCCCAGCGGAGCCCTCAGCATCTGGTCCAGAAAATGTGCCAGTGAGCAGCTGCCATGCAAGCCACTGTAGGTACATTCTATACTCGGAGCAGCTTAGGAGATGGAAGAGGAAGGAGCCCTGTCCCGCCATGGGAGGCTCAGGTCCTGAGTGCTCTGACTCTGTGGAGAAGGAGAACGAGAGAAAGGAGTCTGACTTCATAAGACTTGTGGGAATCTCACTTTTGGTGATTCCCCAACTTGCATCATCTACTGTGGACCAGATTGGGGAGCACCTGGGCCAGGAAGACCTGGTCACAACTTGGTGACTGGCTGTGACATACTCATCCTGTAGGAAAGGGGCGGATAGGTCAAGGCTTTGGCTGTGCCGTGGCTAACCTTCAGCCCAGAGAAGAAGGCACAGGATGACACTGGAGGATGATGAGCTCATAGTTTCTTGGATTCATTCTAGAAACACCACTGTTCCTTGGTGGCTGTAACTGTGTCTCCCAGACATGCCAATTCCCGAATGGTGGTGGTGGAAAGGAATGGGCCACTTAGATATGGAGCTCAGCAGAAGGCTTGAGAAGGAACTTGGAAACACACATCCAGACACAGAAAAGCTAGAGCCAACATCGCAAGACTGAATCCTGCCCTTGCACATCTTGAGGGCATCTTGTAGCTAGAGACCTCAAAGCAGCTGAGGATCCAGAATTTTTAGGACTTGTCACTATGCTACAGCCAGAGAGGCTTCCAGGGGACATGAAGGGGGAACTAGGTTTGTGAGCAGAGCCTCTCATATGAGGATGACATGAGGGGCTCACAGGTGGGGTGGGATGGTGGCTCCGGATGGCATGGTTTGCAGAGCAGAGGAGAAGCATGTAGGTTAAAAGAACCGCTGAGCAATGAGAAACCTGGAGAGGGCAAGCCAGGGAGCTGTGGTCAGGATGATACCTCTGATTATAGTGTGGAGGAGAGAGGAGCGGAATTTGGAGGCCAAGGTGGGACAGGTGTAGGGTCTGAAACCCAATGCACCTCGCCCCTGACTCCTTGCCTAATGCTCAACAGTCCTCACCTTGGGCAATGGCAGTGCCCTGGCTCTGCAGCCTCAGGTCACTGGCACTATTAGTGCCAGCATGCAAGGGCCACCCAGAGGCCTTCTCTGGGAAGTCTGCCCCTCCCCCAGCCTCCAGAGTAATGCACTAGATGCGTATATGTCTTTTTCAAACCTGGATACTTTGGGCAAGTATGCAGCAGCCTCCTCCAGCCACAAGCCTACATTGTCCTGGATAAATCAGATCATGATCACCATATCAGTGCCCCTGTGAGCCCTGTTCCCACATTGCTCTCTCCAAGTACACACCCCACAGTTTTCTTATAGACATGGCTGAGTCTATAAAACACTGTTCTGAAACCTCCTGAAGGACAACAGACCCAGTCTGAGGTGATCAGTGGCCCCTAGCCTGAACCCCATGGGGATTTGTCTGCTGGGTAAAGCAAAAGGGTAGTTAAGATCAGTGTTATCACCAGCCTGCAGCAGCTGATGATCTCTAGCTGCAGACTAGCAAAAAAAAAAAACCTATCCTGAAACTTTTCCCAATGGGTTCCCCCCCATCCCTGCCCACCCCATCTCCTTGTCACCCTATCCTAGACCAAGATCTCCAAGGCCTTGGGGACATTCCATGTTCTCTTCAAAATGTTATCATGCATTCTGTACTTAAACTTGTCATGGGAGATTTAAGGCCCTGGACAAGTCTAATGACATCATTAATTTGCTTCCCTCCCAGCCTTGGCTCATGCTCAGGCCCCATCCTTGGCCCAGGACCAAGCCCCGTCAGCGAGCATCGGCCAACAGCCAGGCAGCCCAGGGAACCTCAGAATCCAGCCCAAGTCCTTCATGGCTTTGAAATTTTACTCCTTTTCTTGTCCTGATAAATACTTTTAGCTCTCTGAGGAATGAAAGGGGATGCATCTTTGCAAAAGTGTCTGCTATAAGGCAGGAAACATGGGGGGAAGATTATGTGTCTACAGGTCCTAGGACCTGTGGGAGAGAAAGAAGAGCAGAACTCTGCCTTTCAGATGGTTCTGAACATCTGTATATCATCCCTGTCTCTGGCCCCTGTGCAAGGTCACCCTCCAATGGTAACCTGTGATGTTACAGAGAAAGTGGACAAAGTTAAGTTAGATGTGTAGTTCAAAGCGTCTTGTCCGTTCGTGTCCCCCTCAAAGCTGGTCTTACAAAATTCCTGCTATACCTCCTCATTACCAGCCAAGCACCTGAGTCTCAGAGTAGCCTAGTAATCCAGTTAGCGTCAGGCAGCAAAGAGGGACGGCAGTCTAAGCTGTGCTGAATGTGTAAGTCCAGCTCCTACTCTCATCACTACCCTTCCTCGACTGCCACTCAGCCTGCTCCTCTGTCCGCTTTTCCTCACTGGTGGAACAAATACTTATTTGTGGTATGGCATGATCTCCCTAACACCCCAGACATAAAGCAAAGTCTTTGAAGGGTCATAGTTCCAGAAATAACTCCTCTGGTCATGGCCCCTCTGTCCCCGACCCACACACTTCCCCTGACCCAGAAATCTTTTTTAGTGGGGGAGGGTAAGAACTCTGCTCCTTGGTTTGTCTTATTTGTTAAATGCTTCCTTGGCACTAACTTTGTGTGTCCCCTCACTAAGCATCAGTAGGATGGCTGAGTACGTTGCACAGGTTGTACACCCACCTCGAGTCAACAGGACACAGTCATGTCATTGTTCGCCTCATCCCAGAGCAGTGAGTCAGGCGTCCTGACCCAGGAGCTCCCTGGTGCTGGTGCCCTCATCTCCCCTCTCATGTACTGGTTTTCGGCCAGCAGATACCAGAGGCAGTTGTTTCAGGCCCTCCCAGGGCCTCAGGGTTCAGCCTCTGTTAACTTTCCAATTTTTCTCAGTAGGAATGTCAACAACTCAGCAGTGGTTCTAGAAGCCATGTGACTGGAGTACTAGGCGGGAGGGGATGATTCTAAAGCTTGCAGGAAACTGGCATCCTCAGGCCCAGCTTTCCATCCACCTCATGCCTCAGTTAGTCAGGCCTAATGTTTCATGCGTTGTTCCGGGGAGGTGGTGGTGCAGAAATGGAAGTGTAGTACTGTGAGCAAGAGCCTCAAGGATGAGGAGCATGGATAGGTGGAGGGGACAGCAGGTGTGCTCTGAGGAGAATGCCTAGAACTGCTATCCAGGCTGGACAAATGAAATGGTGGGAGCCCAGGGACTCAAGACGGGCATCTGAGGTCAGAATTTGTTCAGAATTCAAGGACTGCTTACAGGGTACTTTCTTTATAGCAGGTTCTGGGGACCTGGAATGATCAAGAATCCATTTCTGAATCCAGGGAGCCCTCTGCCTAGTTCAAGAGAACATGGGCAAGGCTGTTGGCAGTCACATGCTGGGTACAGAGAAAGAAGGGAGCGTGAAGGGCTTAGAGCTGGCAAAGTGGACAAGTCAAAGGAAGCTTATCCATGAGCATCAGTGGAGGGGGCTGAGGTCCCTGAGTAAAAGATTTCAAGAGGAGACAGGTCTGGTTCATGCCCTGTGGAGTCAGTTGTGTAGATAGTGGTTCAGGTCTGCAAAAAACTAAAGGTGGTGCCCCTTCTCATTTCCAGACAGCAGCAGGGAGCCATTCCTGGCTTGGGCTCTTGAGTCCACTACAGTCCTGTCATCTCATTTGGTTCCCTACCATCCCATCGGTTCCTCTTAAAAACGAGAGAATTTGCAAAATGAAGTCACTTGCCTAATATGTACCGCATAGGAATTGAATCTGGAGCCGAGATCACTCTAACCCCAAGCCCTGCGTCCTTTCTGCCACACTGGGTAGCTTAGTGGACTCTCACTCAGCCAGTGCTGGGCTCAGGGCTAAAGTAAAAGCAGTAAAGAGCCAAGCATGGCCCTAGTTTCCCTGGGCTACAACCTCCAGAGAGACATCAGGTCTGCATGGAAATCCAGCTATTGGGTCACACAGCGTGGCTGTGCCCTTCACTACACGTGCCTGCATGTGTCCTGTGATCTTTCATACATGTGCTTGCTTTACCTATAAAGTGAAATAAAGCTCATCCCTGAAGGTTTGGGGATTGATAAGAAATGTGGAACCTTCTGTAGGACTTCATGAAGGTAAGTTCTCAGCCCTGTCTGGGCCACGGGTTTGCCTGATGCATGCCCAGCTCCATTAAGATCTGAAGACAGCCCCTGATCTTGCCGTTGCAGCTGCCCAACTTCATCAACACCACCCTCCCGCCACATGAACAGGTGACAGCCCAGGAGATTGACAGCTACTTCCGCCAGGAGCTCATCTACAAGAGGAATGAGCGCATGGGCAGGAGGGTCATGGCACTGTTGAAGGAGAACCAGGACAAGATCTGTTTCTTCGCCTTCGGAGCAGGTTTGCGCCCAACCTCTACTTCTGAATAGCCCCAGAGAGGAAATCTACATGGTGCCCACAGGGAGAGATGGGACCCTAGCATTCCCCCTACTGCTTGGCTGAGAGAGCTCTCCTACAGTCTTCATTGGCAAGGGACAGCAGCTCCTGCCTGATTCGGGGAAACTTCCATGGTCCCTTCAAGTACCACGCAGATAAGAGTCCAGAGCCAAAGAAACACCCTGGTGTCCCATCTATCTCTCAGCCTATGGCTCATCCAGTAGAATCACAACCAAGGCTGAGGGCCCTGTGACCCAGGGGGAGGGCATGAACTGACAGCCCACACTTCTGGCTCTAGATCCATCCAGCTTTGTGCACATCACTCAAGCTAGAACCTTCTCAAGGGCTCAATTACCTCTGTATATGCAAGTGATAGCAATAACTATTTGTTCACTTAAAAAATCTATGTGTAGAGTCATTGTAAAGATTAGGGACTTTTAAAAAACCTTTCACATGGTATAGATTCAGAACAGCAGCTGTGGTCATCAGCATCTCCATCATCATCATCATCATTACCATAGTGAACTTAAGCATCACCATCCTGATTCAGGCTTGTAAGTCAGATTTGTCCTTTGTGGATCTGCCCTTTTCTGCAAAGGGAATTCTAGAGGTCTGGCAGTGTTCCTTGGGATCCCTGTTCTTTCTCTACCCTTCATCACCCTTTCTGCCTGTCTCTGTGGTTGGCTGTGCTGTTGATAGCTTCATTGGGGCCAGGATATTATTGTATTTGCCTCCTTTGGTAGTCACCATGTGCTCAGCAGCTTACAATGACAAACATTTACTTCGCACCATTCGGGTTTCCTGAGAATGGAGAGATGGTTTGCAGAGGGGCTGGCTGAGCCTGCTTCTATTCTCCCTGCTGGTGAACCCTTCCCCCCTCCCCCGCCTTAAGCACACCCACCAGGTCCAGCTATCAGCCCGGTCAACAAGGGTCCTTATGGTCATCCTGACTTTATAACTGGGCTGCCCACTGTGCTAGCTCTGACCCCCCTCTGTTTAGCCTCCAGCATGCAAAGAGTAGGGCAGGGGCTATATCTCTACCAGGTTTTGAAGTAAAGGATGCTTTTAATTTGAAGCTGGTACACTTGAGTAGACCTATGTGTCCCATGAACTTGGAGAATCAAGAGAACAAGGTCAGTGTCCTGGCTGTCCGGGTGGACATGCTTTGATCTTCAGGCTCTCAGCTTTGGAGGGAGCTGGGATTACCCACCTGGTAGAGATAAAATAGAAAGGGATCTCAAAGGCTTTATTTTTCTAGTTTTACAAGCATAGGGAGTACTTATCCCTGCTTCCCTCCATGCCCCCTCCCTCCCATCCTATGTGGCAAAATTTAAAGCTGGTAACTACTTATCATCCCATTTGTTAACCTTGTGTTTAAGCTTGAGAAGGAGTTTAGCATGGTGGAAGAGTCAAGGGATAAGGCAGAGCAACCTCTGTGACCCTTTCAATCTCCGTTGCCTAAGTGGGAAGGCTGAGACTTCTGGTACTTGCAGCACTAACAGGTGCTCATTATTCACGTTGCTGAGTGAATGGACATTGCATGTGATGACCTCTGAGGCCTACAAAGCAGACGTGCCCCGACTCCTATATTATTCCACAGTATAGTTTGACCTAGAACCCACCATGGCCCCCATCATGGGACCTAGGGGATCTGGCTACATCAAATGGGCCCTTTGAAAAGTGAGACTAAACTGGCAAAAAGATCTGTGAACATATTAGAGGTCCCTTGGAGGAAACCATGAGCACAGAGATGGAGGCTGAGGCTTGGTACTGAGCAGGGATTTGGAGAGGGGCAATACAAGGTGGCTAAGAAGGTAATTAGCAAGAGGATTAAGTCAAGAACACAAGGGTGGAAAAGGTATGAACTGGTTTGCTTCCCCATACGGTCCTCTCAGAGTCTTCTCCATCCATATTTACAGTGAGGGCTGTAAAGGAAGAGAGGTCTTAGGTCTCCTTTAGGCCCAGCATCCTGTATCCCATGCTTACCAACACAGGTAGTTTGTGCTAGAAGAGGTGGAAATCAACTGAAATATGCTTTGTGCAAGACAGCAGCCCTCCAGGTTTTTTCATAGTCCTCAAGACAAGACCCATACACACCCCTCTCTAACACCCTCACTTGGTTTCCCCACTGGTAACTTCAGGAGTAGAAGCCCCTTAGAGTTCCCCGCTGGGGTCAAGGATAGCCATGTTCCACATAGGGTCTTTGAAACCTTAGGAAGGAGAGACCACACACCCAGTAACTCACTCCTTTCCCCTCCCAGGCAGCACCCCCATCTGTCAGGCTCCCAAGCTGTAGTGTGGGGCTGCAGCCTCCGGAAGTGCTTCAGAATTTCCAACAGCAGTGCGAAAATGGCTCTGTTCACCACATATGCAGCTGGCAGCTGGCCTGTCTGCTGTGGGATGCCATCCTGGGCCAGATCCCCCACTCCTACTTCAGCCTGGAGCATCCCCTCTTGCCTTGCGCCTGGCCGGCCTAATTAGAACAAGGACTCAATACGAACTATGCCGTGTATCCCCAGCTGCGTCTCCAGGGCTGTGCTGTCAGTGAAAGTGGACCTAAGGATTTCAGCTGTCTTGGACAGTGTCTGGAAGATAAAAGGAGAAGAAGGGCAAGAGGTTAGAGTGAGCGCTTCAAAGCCAGTCTGCTGGAGCCCGGAACCCAGGCTCTTCCTCATGAGAAGCAGCCCTGAGCAGACCACTGACCTTGTGTGGCCACTACTACATTCAGGGTCCCTGGTCTTAGAAGCAGCAGTCCTCCAAGGACGGGGCTCCTGCAGGAGAGATATGCCCTAAGCCACCCAGATAGAGGAACAGAAGTGACCTGAGACACCACAGGGAAAACCCAAGTGCTGAGGTTAGTGGCAACTGACAGTGAGGCTCAGAAAAGCGGGTGGGCTTCCGTCCCTGCCCCCATTGCTGGCCAGCAGGGAGTCCTGGGCCCTTCGATGCTTCAGTTAAGGAAAAAGTCTTTGGATGTCGTAGAGGGGTTTCCATGGTCATGGAGAAGCCTGGACTAAATGAACCATGATGCCTGCAGTCGCAGAACCCACCGCAAGCCCTGTCCTGGGTTGACCTGGGTTGATCTGGCAGGGATTGTCTGGGTCTGCAGTTCCCTGTCATCGGGAGGAAAGGGGCCACCTCTGAGTCGGCTCAGGCCTGAGGGCTAGCATGCTTCTGACCTGCGGTAGATGCCCGACCTGCGGTAGATGCCTGAAAAGGCTTTTGGAGAAAAGACCATAGTTCCTGGGCCTTTAGAACTGAGCTAATCAAAGTTCCCAGGGCTTCTGCTTCACGCTAGATCACCCCAGGATTGAGATAGTAAGGAAGGGTTCTCCTGGCCTCTCATTTGAATAGCCTGGAAGCTTCATGCCCTGGGAATTTTAGAACCCTAGGTAAAGGGAAAGTTTGTATACAATGAGGTCTTAACCAAGATCCCCGACTGGAGAGCCGTCAGACAGTGGCAGAGCAGGGGCTGCTCCAAAGGGGTCCCCCCCAAATCCTAGGGCCAGGACCTTGCCGAGGCAGCCACCCACACCAGTACCCATCGTGGACACCTGAGCTGTGCTTGAACTCAGGCTTGGTGCTGCCCATTCTTCCAATGTCACACAGGATGAGCAAGTGGCCCATCCACAGTGCTGGAGACGCAGCAGGTGGAGCTGATGCTCATCCTGGTTCCGTGTCCATCATGTTGCTAGCAGGGCTCAGCGGGTGCTGTGACTTCTAGTGCTCTTTCATTTTTTGGATGCCCGGCATGCCAGCAGCCGCCATGCAGATAGACAGGGTTCAGGAACTTTGGTTCTATCCAGTCGCCGGCTTCTGCAGAAGTACAAGCTGGCACGTGCTCACCAGCTTCCGTACTCTCCGGGATATAACACTCCCTCTACTGCAGCAGGGAGGCCGCCTCGTAGGGTGCTTTCTGGCCCCAGCTCCTTGTCCTGCAGTAGTCTAAATTCCACAGCCTGCCCCTTCCACCCCAACTCTTGTGGTAGCCTACCACCCCTTTCACTTCGCAGTCACCTCCAAAACCCCTTTTGATGCCAGCACAGCACCAGCATCTCCTGTCTGCCTGTACTTGGTGTCATGCCTCATGGCTAACCCCTCCCTTTTCTCTTCCTCTCTGTCCCCACTTCTTCTTCAAGCCCTAATCCCTAGTGCCTCTCCGTGCATCATGGCCACACACTATCTTGTACGTTTGTGCAGGTCTCACCTACCTGCTCAACAGTAGAGACCACACTGGGTCTCAGGTGCTGTGATGAGGCTGAGTGTAGAAAAGGCATCAGTCAATTCAATCTCCCTGGGGAACTGTGGAGATTCAACTCTGGGTAGACCAGGTCTCCCGTTTTCCCTCTGCTCAGTCCTGGAGAGACTAGAAGCCTGGGCACTTCCTGCACCCCACCTAACCTTGGTCCATCCCTCCTGTTCCACTTCCTAGGGAAAACAAACACGGCTGTAGCTTGATATCCGGCTGGAGGCCCTGGCAGTGAGATTAACATTTGAAAGTTTCCCTTGCATTAATTTCAGACGGAACATAAATATGGACTTGGGATGCCTCTTCCAGGAGGAGAAAACTGGAAACCCTCGTGCTCACTGGAGAGAAAACATGTGTGCTGGCCGAGGGCGCCCAAGTTATTCTGGAGCATGTGTGGGAACATCTGGTTCCCCCTCCTCTCCCACCCAGCCCCCGCCACAGTCTTGAAATTGCCCTGTTAATTGGTGTATTGTTCATGTTGAGTGCTCGCTCGCACACTTTTCTCTCCAATCTGCTGAACCTTGGAAGGTACACATGTTTCTGACAATTTCCTGCCCCCAAACATGAGCTTGGCATGCCCACAGCTGCCAGTACTCCAGAGTAGGTAAGCTAGAGCTCTCCATGGACAGAGCCAGCTCTGGGGCAAAGTCTGGATTCTCTATGTGACCTTAGGAGGAAGTCCTGTCCCCTGACCAAGCCACAGTGTCCTTGTCCCATAAAGTGGGGTACCTCCAAGAACTTCTTCGAAGAAGAAATGCAACTGAGTATCCTCGATGTGATGGAATCATGCAGGTGGGAAGGTTCATCTTGTGTGGGAAGACAGAGACATGAAGAGAGAAAGGAAAACTGACCGAACCCACACAGTTTGTTGATGAGCAGGATTTTGTGGCCAGGCTCTTTGTCCTGCCCTGTCTGTCCTTGTCAAAGGGTCAGATAAGGTTGTTCTTCAAATCTAGTGACTTGGTGCAGTCCCGACTTGCTTGTAGGTCTTCTTAGACCTTCTTCCTAGATCTCACCGTCCCTCTTCCTGTTTGTAATAGATGTCCTGTGAGTGGGCCCCTGGCTCAACTCAGGGAGAAAGCACCAGCCCACTCCCATAGTTTCAAAGCTGTGTGTTCCCCTTCAGGGCCCAACCATTCCAGAAGATCCTCTCCACTGTGCCCCTCGGCTTCCAGTCAGGATGCTCTTTCACTTCTTTCTTTCCCCCCTTCTTTCCTTCCATCCTTATCCCAGTGTCTTCACAACCCTCATTCTATTTCTGTCTCTTTTCCCTTTCTCACTGTCCTTGTATCTGTATCTCTCAACACCCCATCTTGGCCCTTCTCCAAGTCTTTTTCTTTTGCTTCCCAGATCCTGGAGGCTCTTCCTTGCACTCCTGTCCCTACCCCGTGGCTGTCCTTTGTCCTTTCACTTAATTCTCTCTCTTTATCCCATGGCTCTCTGAACCTCACCCTCTCCGTCTTCCTTGACCATCCTCTAGGACTCGGCAGACGAAATGGAACGTGTCTTCCTGCAGAGAGCTGGCCGGAGAACAGCTGGAAGCTAGTGCTGGAGGGAGCTGCTGAGTGGTGGCCAGGAGCCCCAGGGAGGCTGGGCAAGCCAGGCAGGCTGAGCCCCAACACTGCGGGGCCCCTTTTGGAAATCTTCCACCACCTTCCCTGCAGGTTCCAAGATTTCCAACCTTGCAGACAAGCCTAAGCCCTGTCTGCCAGCCCCTGGGGACTGCATGCACTAGACCCTGACTTGGGCCTGTATAAGGGCTGGGCTTCTGGGATTGGCAGGATCTGGAGGAGCATCACCAAGGGCCAGAGCTGGGCTAAAAGAAGGGGGCAGGGGCAGACTTGGGTCTCCTGGGGACAGGATGAGATCACGGAAAGGATATGGAGTAACAGACTATGTCATTCATTCATTCAACAAACATTTATGGAGCCATTGTGGGGTGCCAGATTTGGGCTTAACTCTAGGGACAAAGATGAATCAGGCGTAGTCCCACCCTCAAAAAGCTCATGTCCTCCCCTCCCCCTTGGGTGACTCCTCAGGAGCACGTTCCAACAGAGTCAGCTCTGGGGTGTGGGCAAGTCCGTTTTGCTGCTATGTGGAGGAGAAACACGGAACACAGAACAGAATGGTTTCTGCACTCTGTCAGTAGGTGGTGGTGACTGAGAAGTCAAGTGTGCTTGAAAGGGACACCAAGGGTCTCTGGTGACCAGGGGTGAGGATAAGCATTAACATGGCTTGACTAGCAGTGCCTGTAATGGTTATTCTTAACTATTGCTGTGAAAGAAGACCCAAAATCAAATAACTTAAGGGGAAAAAAGGACATTTATTCACCTTAGTGTTCTAGAGGAGAGATACAGACTTTCAAGATGGAAGCGGCATGGCTGGCTGAAGCTGGAGACAGGCTATGTCACACCCATCAGAGTGGTTAGGGGGCTTCCTGGAGAGTCTCTCTTCTTCTTCCCAGTCTTCCGTTCTGTGGCTCCACTACTGGGAGGTTCCAATGAGATCTAGGTTGGTTCCAATTGGATCTATGGCTGATCTTCTTATTACCCAGATAATCTCTTCAGGTGGTCTCAGCTGATCTTAGTTAATGCCAGTTGTGTCAAGTTGACACCCAGGATTAACTTTCACATGTCCTTGACTAACAGTGCCCACAGAAGCAGAGTGCCAGTGTGGAAAGAGGACAAGCAGGGCTGGTGGGCACTGTGGAGGGTTGAATGGAGATGTCTACGGGCCACTGGTCCGCCGTTCCAAAGTCACCAGTGCTGTGATGTCATCAAACCCACCTGAAAGGTGTGTGAGCTAAGTGGAAAGAAACCAAAGGCAGTTTCCCAAAGTTCCCAGATGAATAGGAAAGGAAAACAGAGCCCACCACAGCATGCTTGGAGTGGGGATCCAACAAGAGTATACAAGGCAGAATGGCATTTGGGCTCTGGAAGTGGCTACGTGGATCTTACGAGGCCAAAGCCCCAGTGAGGGCAGGTGTTGGGAACACCAGCCAGATGTGTTCCACATGCAACAGATGCCCGGTCACCACAAGGAAATAGCCCTTCCTGCACTTCTGCAAGGAATAGTGAGGCAGTATCCCCCATTCCCAGGAGAAAGGGTGACAGGGAAAGGGAGGGAGAAGAACATGAATTTGAACTGTCTCTACATGCTGTCTCCAAGTATCTCTGCCTTCTGGTTAGGTTCCAGTCTGGAACCCCTGGAGTAGAAAAAACACCAGGGCACACCTGGAAAACATGAGAGACACTGTGGCTTGGGGCTCAGAGTCCTTGAGGACTGCAGCATCAGGGTAATGAGGGGCTGGTCTGTTCTGAACCCCTCTGAATCCCCTCAGCCTCAGGAACATCGGGGATGGTCCTCTATCTTGAGGCAGACACATGGTCCACAGTTGGGCCACCAGACCTTGTCTTTTAGACCTAGATCTCTGTGAGAGCAAAAGAAGACTTGCCTCAGTCGGAGCAGAAGCCATATGCTGCTGGTGACGGGTCCTCTTGTCTGGGCACTAGAGGCCGCTACCATTGTGCCCTACAGAACCAATAGCCAGCATGAGGGGACTGTGTCAGCACAACCAGGGGCCGTCTTTGGTTCCTCTCAGGATAGTGTGCTGGCTTCTCCAAAGGCCCTTGGCACTTCTCTTGCCTTACTGGGGCTTCAAGTCACCCCAGGCATGGACCAAAGCCTGCTGGTGGCAAGAATGTCACTGGCCAGAGTCACAGACCAAGGGGGAGATTTGGAGCTTGTCCCCAATGCACCAGGGCAGGACCAGACTCTGGGGGCCTGTTCACTGTGCTTGTCTGTTCTTCATACAGCACCCACTCCTAGTCTTTACACTGGTTTTTCTCCTTACGTGTGGCCCTCCCCATTCTTACCTTGTCAGCACCACGTCCTCTAAGAAGTCTTTCTTGCCCCCACACTGCCTCAAGGCCATGCATGTCTACCTAACTTCTTGTGCTGTCCTTTGTATCAAAGGTAGGACCTGGATATCAGGAGTCTGAGTCTCGGACTGAAAGGATCAGAATGGCCTATCAATCAATAGGATGTGCAGGAGTCAGCGTTAGCTAAACCAAGGATATGAACAGATGAGAAGAAGAAAGGATGGAGAGAAAGGGGTAGACCGGTGAGGAGAAAAGAAGGGAGGGAGAAAGTAGAAGCAAGGGAACATGTTTTCATAAGGGTCTTGAGTGAAATAAGCCCTCCCATGAACTGCGAGCTAGGGGAGCCATGTTCGTCTGGCATCCTTCCTTTCCCTCTTATGCAAAGAAACTGAGGCACTAGAGAATCCCAGGTGTGCTCAGAGTTAAGTGTGCTCAGAACATTCATCATTGCCTGTGCAATAAGCATTCTTGGGATTCCTCAAGTGGGATCACAGGAACTGTGACAGGCCAGTCAGAGGAACGCTGCTGGGCTGGAAGAGGTGTGTCAGGCTGGCAGGCCAGAGGGCAGAGACCAGCCCCTCTGTTCCAGCCACTGCACAGCCCAGAGGGCTCCCTGTGCGCCGAGAGCCTGTCCATTCCTGCCAGTTTGTACACTGTGTTCTCTACCTCCCTGGGGCTGTGGGCATGCGGACCTTCCTGCTTCCCATCTGTCGCCACCCGCCACAGGCAATCAGTCAGGGGCAGAATTCTGCTATGTTCCAGACTGAATCGTGGGCAGGAGAGTAGAGTATTTCTCAGGTGTGTGGATCCATGGGGCAGACTCTCCATGGGGTAGACACTTGGGCCGTCCTAACCTACTTATGACGTAGAAGTAGGGAGGTTGGAATAGTGGGCCATCCAAGGACTGACCCTGGCAGCCTCTATGTCCACTGTCACTTGACACTTTCAGGACTTTCTGTAACTAGAGCCTAGAAAGACTTTTCCTAGGTTCTCCAAAGCTCCTGCATCCTGATAAAAGAGAGCCACTCCCTGCTTTTGGGCACTATGCTGAGTTATCCATCCCTGTATTCAGAGCACTTCACACAGAGCAGGGGTATTGGAAATATTTGCTGAGATAACAGTATTGGTGGGAGGGGAGGCAAAGAAATGCTAGCATCTGCATCTCGCCCCATATACTTCTGGAGGCCACCTTGGGAGGATGGTTCTGTTTGTAACTCCTCTGGGACACTGTACATCTCCGCTGTGCCCTCAATATATAGTAGGATCTTATAGCTGTCCAAAGACCTGGATCATTGTGGCTAGATTATAAAGAAATAAATTGGAATGCTTGAGTCCAACCAGCATGTACAAGGTATAGTGGGGTGTTCTCTGCCCCTGGAGGGCTGCCAAGGAGAGTTGAAGTAAAGAAAGAGAGTCATCAGTTGCTGATGGAATTTACAGAGATGAGTCATAGACCTGCCAGAGTGGAGGATTTCTCGGAGCTGGGTTTGCATGACTGCTGGAAGCTACCTAACCTGGACTGGCAGGAGCTGGGATCAGGTACTTAAGAGTCCTTTCTACATGCCTCCCATGTCCTCTGGAGTCCTCACTACCTGGATAAGTGATTACAATCACTCCCACTTTGCAAAGGAGGAAACTGAGGCATGCAAAATATGTTGGAGAGGCAGCTCTAGGATGTGGGTCCCAGCAGAGTGACTCTCGACCACATTGTCCTTCCTCGCCACACTGTCTAAATTTGAATAAGTCCTGCTCCTGGAGTGTGGGCATCCCTTTGCCTGCCTCGGAGGCCACTAAGGAACCCTCCACTGGTATAGCTTACCAGCCTAGACACAAATCCAGGACATGACCAAAAGCTACGTCCAACTACTGGATACCAACCTAGCATGGGGTTGAGCCCATTTCATCTTATGTTTCAGGTCACTTTCTGGGGAACAACACAGTCATCGATGTTCTGCGGCAAGCAGGACTGGAGGTGGACCACACGCCCGCTGGGCAGGCTATCCACAGGTAGGCATCGGGCATCTGAGGGCCTCTTGGGACCATATGGCTTACTGCTTTCTGACCTTCCTGCTGTGGTCTCTGCTTCTGCTGACCTGTCCAAGTCTAAGGTTAGAGTTGTAGAGCAGCCTGTGGTAAGATGGGGCCTTATGGGTGGGAAGAGGTTGGACCAGGACACAAGTGGTCTGGGGTTAGAAGGAATATTGCTGGCATGTAGTCTTGATGGAAGGCCCTGATGTAGTGGGAATGGGGACAGCAGGAACTGTAAATAACTTGGGTTGCCGCTTAGACACTCAATGGATGACCAAGCTCTGAATGAAGATGGAGACTTGTCATCGTTAGATACAGACATCAACTTGACAATTAAAGGCTCCAACTCTGGGCACAGCTGTGAAGAATTAATAGTTAAGGCCTGAATGAGCCTGTGGAAGATTGTATTATTGGAGGGAAGGGGGCCAGTCCATGATGGGAAGGTGGATAAGATGGAAAGAACTGATTGCAGGGCTGGAGAGGTGGATCAGGGGTTAAGCCTCTGCCTTGTAGGTGGAAGTTCTTGAGTTCGGATCCTAGACCCCACGTATAGACGCTGGACGGAAGCGGGGCGGCCTGCGTTTCTGGTCTTGGTAGGGCAGAACCTGTGAATCTCGGGACAGAGTAAACAACATGGAGGTGGAGGACATTCATGGTGGTTCCCAAATTCCCCCGTGGTTCTACACACACACACACACACACACACACATGCGCGCACACATGCACAATTGAATAAATAAAAAATTTTTTTTAAAAAGGAACGTTCCTTGTTCCCCCTTAAGCTACTTGGTTGTTGAGTTTGTCAGCAACAATACAAAGGAACTGCCACAGTGACAATGAAAAGATAAGCTGTGGCCTGGCTTCTTCCCTGTGCTCAACCCACTCCTCGTCCTCCTTGTACCTGCTCCATTACCTCTTCTGACTGTGCCCTCACCTCCAACTTTCCTACCAGGACTGCTCTCAGACCTTCTATCCCTATCCCCTCTTCCTGTGTGTGTGTGGGGGGGAGGGAGTCCTGCCCAGCCTTCAAGGTACCCAAGAGAAAGGACCAGGTCAGCCTATCTGGGCCCACAGCACTGGCACAGGAAAGAGCCAGGCTCTTGATCTCAGATCTCTAGCAACCCTGGCGGTTGATGCCAAAATCCTCATGCTGCAAAGTCTCGCACTCCAGTCTTTATGTGGGAACCATCATCGCCAGCCCACAAGGATGGCTCCACTGTGATTTCAGCCCCTGGCCCCGAGGTTACAAGACACAGAGTCTACATGAGGCTTCCTTAATCAGATAGGGAGTACTGGCTGCTCACTCAATACAGGGCTCTGAGTCCTTCCAACTCATTTCCTCCTCACTCTAGCCTGACAAGGAGGGAGCCAGGCGCGTCCCTCCTCTACCAGTGAGTGTCTAAGCCCATAGTGAGGGAAGTCACTAATAGGAGAACATGCTGGTGTGCCAGGCTGGCTTCTAACTGTACCTCAGACTTAATCGGGAGTATGGAAAGGGGTTCAGGAATAATGAAGACCTTGACCTTCAGAAATGAAGCTTGCTGGCTTCCCCAGAGTGAGAGCTGTCAGGATTCTAGCTCCAGACCCACGCTTCCCTGGTTCCATGGCATTTCTGCAGGACTTCCAAACCCTGGTTGCTGAGAGTCCATTCCAGCCTCCCACCACTTCCCTTCAGCCTAGTGGGAAGCAGTTTGGGGGAAGGGGGGGCAGGTGTATTTGAAGGATGAGGCATTTGAGGTAGCCTCAGGGTCAAGGCATTCCTCAAGTTCCCTCCTCTCCCCTCACCTCTCAGGTCGCCCCCCCCCAACACACATGCACATACCAAGGACCTTCCCCTTTGAGCTCATTGTATGTGGCCAGGCAGGGTAGGGCAGAGGAACCAGACTGACTCCCTATTCATCTTAGAGCCCAGGCATTAAAGGAAGGGGTCCCCTGTCTGCCTCCGAGGGCTCTGCTCTGAGGACTTTCAGTCTCAGACCCCTGCACGGAAGAATGCAGAGCTGGCAGCGGAGAGGGGGCGGGGACGCCCAAGAGGCTCCAACAATAAAAGCCGTCCCTGGCCACAGGTGCTTCCTGGAGCTATCTTTTTGTCTGACTGCTTTGAATTATCTCCTCGACAGCTGCGGTATCTCCCGACAGCCTGGGCCCTGGGAGTCCGGGGTTGCCATGGGGGCTGGGAGAGGCTGGGAGAACGGATGGCCTTTTTCCATTCAAAGAGAAAGAAGCCCCTCACCCACCACGCAGTGTGAGTGGAGTGGGAGGACAGGCTGCTGCCATCCCAGGTACCACCTCCCTTAAGCTGACTTATAGACACACTCAAAAAGCACTCTCAACCCTCCTCCAGAGCCAGATGTCCCCCAAAGGAATTCCTTTGGGGTCACAAAGAAGAAAGAATAAAAGAGTGTTCCCAAGCTGCGAGGCATATCCCTGTGCAGAACATAAATTCTGCAGACATGCCTACACGACGTGTCAGTACTCAGCCAGCCAGGTCTTTTGGCTTGGTGATCAGCACTGGGCTGAGTATTCAGCTTATACACATCACGGCTTCTGAGGAAGCAGGTAGCAGTATTCCTCCTCTTTATTTCACAGCCTGCTAGGTACAGAACGGGATATGACCTGTGTCTTTCCGGAATGAGCCCTAGTGACCCAGCCCTGTCCTGCCTCCCCTGAAATGACATTCAGTAGACAGTCAATGTACATGGACAGCAGGATGAAATCAAAGTAATACAGGCAATTGGACTCATTTTGGGCAGCCTGCTATTGCTAGGCAATGTCCTAAGCCTGATTTTTGTTCGTCTTTACTTACATCCTCCTCATGACCAAGAGCGATCTAACTCAGCAAAAGGCGCTGATGAATAAGATCTGAGGCAAGGTCAGACATGGAGACAGACGACCCTCCTGACAATCCCACATGCCTGTACCTGTCTCTACTGCATGTTCTCCTCAGTGTGGTTACCCGAAGTCCTGCATGTTTCAGTCTGTGATCCACTTTGGGGTGCAAGCTCTAAGAGGCCATCTGTTGGAGTCACTGGTTCATATTTATTTCCTAGAAAAACGCCAGCTGCCGGGAGTTGTACAGGACACATGTATGGACAAAATGTCACTCCATAACAGCCATGCTTTTCCTGGGTCCTTCCATAGCAAGAGGCACACTGACATTTTCCCGTGCCATGCAACATCCCACTGAAACACGGCTCCCTTCCCACGAGCCCAAGCACATTTCTGTATTCACCCTTCCAGTTCTGCAGCTGGGAGCCCAGAACCCCCACCCCAAGGGACCTCTGCCAGCCCACCACCAGCGACTGAAGCAGCAGCAGCAGCAGCAGCAGCAGTAGCAGCCATCCTTGCCACACCCTCAGTGACCCCTACGGCCCCTCCCGATGAGGAAGATCCGGTCCTGTCCCCCCACCTCCTGCTCCCTGACAGCCTCAGCCAGCTGGAAGAGTTCGGAAGGCAGAAAAAGTGGCACAAGAGACAGAACAAACAGCAGCGGCCGCGGCAGTTCAACGACCTCTGGGTCCGCATCGAGGACAGGTAAGCAGGGAAGGGGCGGACAGGTGGTCTAGGAGCTGAGTGACAGCCATCCCTGTCACTCTGTCCCAAGCCCTGCTCTGGGCTGCCTCTTCCCCATTCGCAGATGGCATCTTTAGGTGTTTACAGAAATGGTTCGCATCTGACTTTGCTGTTTCGGTCAAATAGCAGTCCCTGCATCTTTAAAGTGGCACAGGCCTCTTCATTTCTCAATGAAAAGTAGAAAAGGGGCCCTGGATGTGCACTGGGGCAGAGCGCTCGCCTAGCATGCGTAAGGCCCTGAGTTAAATTTCAAGTACTACAATGAATTAAAATAAAAGCGAAGAAGCCGAAGCTTCCTCTGATGTTGTGGACCAAAGTCCGCTGTGCCTGAGCTATACTTGTTTCATTACATTTGATTCATTTGTTCCACGGGCTGGAGGTAAAAATTAAGTGCAAACACAGCAAGCAAGCGTGTTGGAAGTCATGAGTCCCTGTGCCTGGAAAGTCTGAGAGGTGACATTGTGTCATGGAGGCTATAGAAGGAACCCTGCTCTATGCCAGGGAAGAGATGCTGCGTAATTAATGTCTGTGGCTTGCAGTAGACGTGTGGAAACCATCCTAAGGTTTATGGACTCCTCCTTCTTCCTCCGGTTTGTTACCAAAGCTCCTGCAATACCCAAGATACTGTCTACCACCTTCCTCTCAATCTCTACCGAGCAGTCTCCCTAAGGTTCTCTCTATGCCATCAGTAGTGTCACCCCGGTGCTGGAACTATCTCAGGGATGATGGGCTGTCGATGAAAGGGCAGGATCCTAACCTCCATGGTAGACCAGTCCTGGACTTGATGTCCAGGAAGTAGAGCCTTGAGGTCCGCAGTCCCCCTCTAGACCCTAAAGATACCATCCCAAATTTTCCTCAGCAGCAGCGTAGAGAGAATCACCTTATCTACTTATTACATAAGCAGTTTTCATGTCCCAAACTGACTTTGAAGTTGAGACTCTACATGGAAGAGTCCTGGAAGCCTCGTGTACATAGAGGCTTAGAGCCACCTTGGGAAGGTCTGGCCCTGTTCTTTATTTATGAATGTGAACTGAACCACAGGGTCACATGGAGAACCAGAAGCTGTACTTTCCACTTGGTGGCTGAGCCAATGACAAATAGTTGTTATAGTCCAGGTCCCATCACAAGGACATGGAATGCAGTATCTTCAGAAGATTTATAGTAAGCCAGAGTCAAGGCTACTGAGCCTCTAGAGTTGGTGTCAGGATCCCTCCCACGGATTCTTGGAGAAAGTACATTTGCAGGACATTCACAGACTCGCCTTCAGCAATGTAGCTGTATTGCAGGAAACAAACTTGGGTCAGGCATCCAGCATAAGCCACCCCTCCGAACCAGGAGCCCGAGGCATAAAGTTTCAGGGTCTTGAAGAGCAGCAGGCTTGTAGGCCCAGGTTCAGACAGGCAAGAGAGCCAGCGGCTACGAGAAAAATTTAACTAGACTGGTCACTTAAGGCCCTAATCAACTCACAGAAGAGACTCAGCCTGCGCCGTAGGGAGGGGGCGCTCCAATCTATGGGGTGACAGAAGGCTGGAGTGTCAGCTCCAGCAACAAGTTCCCAACCCCTAACCATGTCTGAAAGGTAAATGTAGACAAATGACTCCAAGTGGCCTCCTTGTCACAACACGGGGGATCTGAAACACAGAGCCTGGCTTCAGGGAAAGAAAACAGCTTTTATTTGGCAAGAGAGCAGGCTTTCTCCACCCCAATAGGTAAACTATGGTTGGCTGGAGTTCTTGTGCTTAGTCTGAAAGAGGAAGTTTCCACCAAGAAACTGCCTGTTTTCAAAATTTCTCCCTGCTTCTTGGGGAAGCGGGCCCTCTGTTCTTGGAGAGGCCCAGGGACAAGGAATAGGGTCCCCTGTTCTGGGGAAAGAAACTCACTCCATCCTCTGGAAAGCCCCAGGTTTTCTGAGACGGATAAAGGACAACAGAAGTCAATTCATAGTCCTTCAGAAGAACAATCTTCCTTGGCCCTTCAACTCATCCCATTTTCTCACTATCTTCCCCCTCAGTCTCTGGAGCTGGCCCTCTTCTCCTGTTCTCACTCTTCATCTTCCACCCGCAATACTATGACAAGTCCCCGAGGGTCTTCCAGCCAGAAGTATTGCCTGGAGTCTCTGCTCAGTGGCAATCCTGCAATGTCCCCTTCATTGGCAGGAAAACTCCATCAGGCCTGTCACCTCCCACCTCCCCTGGATCCTCACCAGGCTGTATGCCAGCCACTGCAAACCACGCCCTGTCCCCCACCTTCACGCGTTACTTGATTCTCTCTGCTCAAGGTAGAACGGAGCGGGCCTGTGAGAAGCTTCCGGCGTGCCAGGCACTTCCGTCCATCAGATCCCTGACCAGAGTCGCAGAAGGCAGCCTGTTTGACAGCAGGAGTCAGACCTAAGCAGGTCAGGGAACTTGCGGGTGATGGAGAGTCAGAACCACATCCCGGCTAACCCGAGAACCCCATTCATCACATCCCATCTGTGCGTGCCCTTCCCAACTTCACCTCACTGAGCTCTTCTTTCTTGCCCCGGCCACCCCCCAGGAGCCCCTTTCCTGGCACCGTTGCTCGCACTGCAGATCCTCACCTAGCTTCCTAGCTTGGGGACCCTAGAGACCACATCTTGGCTTGACAGCTCTGGGTCACCTGAGACCTCACTGGACAGGGGGTCATTAGCTGCATACATGGGTGCGAGGAGGAGGAAACCAGAAATGTAGGTGTGAGTGCGTTTCTGAGACACCACCTGGAGCAGGCTGGCCTCCCCTCGCCCCTCATTACCCAAGATGTAAACATAGCAGAGGAAGTTTAGAGAAGCAGCAGCCCGTGGCAGGATGATTTATGGACTGAAGAAAGGGCTGAGCGTGTGTCCGCAGATGGCTAGAAGGAGTAGCGCTTTCTCAGGAACCCCCTACCTCAGAAAGCCAGATCGACAGGGTCAGCAGCGAGGGTGTGACCAAGGCAAGCCAGGACAGAGATCGTTCCCACAGTCCTGGCAGTCCTTCAGGGATTCCCACTCCAGTGAGTCTAATGACCTTGACTGATCATTAGAGATCATGTCAATTGTTGTTCACCAAGTGTAAATTCTCCAAGCCCATAGGTGTGCATGTGTACATGCTTGCATATATGTGTGTGTAAACATGTGTGTATGCATATAAGCATGTGTATGTTATATGTGTGTATGTTATATGTGTGTGTGTGTGTGCACGCGCAGGGATAGAGAGTTGCATAAAGAGGAACAGAGTGGCTGGCCCATCCAGTTTGGAAGCGCTGGAAAAGAGTTTCTATCTCTTAAGTGCTGGTCATGGGCTAAAACCAAGTCCAGAGGAGGGTACTAATATGCGACAGACATGGAGCCCTGGTGAGGTCCACCAGACAGATGGTCAAAGTCCTCAAAGAGGAGGAAACACAGTGGTCTTCCTAATAAGTTCCCTTTCTTGCCCAAGGTCTCCTTTGCTGGGTCTCTACAACCAGGGATGGTCTTGGGGAGGTCCAAGATAGCCAGAGTGCTCATGTGAAGTCAGAACCCCATCTGAGGAGAGGTGGAAGGTACCCCATGAGGACTAGAAAGTGAAATCATCCAATGAACAAGAGCACAGAGAGATTCAAGCAGTGAAGAATTCAAATCACAGTCTCTCTTAGCAGGTGCTTTTAGTAGTAGAGGTATCGAGATGTTTCCTATAAAGCCAGCATCAGCCCAAAAGTGACCTTGGAGCAGGTACCGTGAATGTTCACATCTGCATTCCAGAGGCTGTGGATCTGGATGTCCTGAGCTCCCTGTCTCCAGCAGGCTTCTGCTTGAGGCTTAGTGTATTTTAGGCTTAAAGCCATCAATGAGCCATTGGGTGGAGGCTGTGAGACATTACCCCACCCAAGTCTAGCAAGAACATGTTGGGCACATACCTGCCACCCAGCCCTGTGATTAGTGTTGGTGTGGCACAGAGACAGAAGGGTCCCCAAATATCACTGAAAGGGCCCTAGAGCCTCAGTTCTTAGGCACCCTGGTAATTCCCATCTCCTCTCTAGGCCCATTATCTTTCTCTGGGTGGACAAGCCCTCCCAACTCTGGCATACTGAAACTATTAGAAAACACACCAATGATTTCTCACCATTTACAAGACTAAGGACGGAAGTCCACAGGACAAGATGTGAAGGCTGGAAGGCGCCAGGTGCCTGAAGGTCAAGGTGCAGGCAAGAAGGATGAGTGGAGTCTTGGCCTGCATGTTAGTGCTTGACCCAAAGAGGCCAAGGTCCAGCTGGGAATCACAACACATAGAGGTCCCTGACATTCAGACCCACTATGCCCCAAGACTAGTGTCTCCTATATCTCCTTTAAGGTCTTTCAGGAAGCATTTGGAGGTTAGTCCTCAGCCAATCTTTCTACTGAGACTCCTTCCAAGCAATTAAAACCCATTCAAGGGCTGGGGAGATGGTGCAGTGATTACAATTTTGTTTCACAAGCAAAAGGACTCTGAGTATGGATCCCCATATCCCATGTAAAAATGCCAGGTGGAAATGGTGGTGGCCATTATTCCAGCTCTGGAAGGCAGCGTCTGGGAAGCCCCAGAGGAAAGGAGTAAGGTGGAAGCAATCCAAGATGACTCCAGCGTCACCCTTGGGCCTCCACCAGCACACACACACTTAAGTGTCCTCTTATACACTCCCTCACACACATACACGTACATACATTAGATAGATATATGATAGATAGGTAGATAGATAGATACATACATACATACATACATACATACATACATACATACATACATACATATTCAGGATCAAGGGAAAGATTTCATCTTTACTTTTCAAAGAGTGAAAATCAAAATATGCGCCCAAGATAGGCAGTAGTCCCTCATATTGTTAAAAAATCTAAGTCCAGTCCCCATCCTAAGGCTTTGGGAACCTCGCAGAAGGGGACAGTGAGATTGTAAGAACCTAAAGATGGGAAGGTTCACTGTTGGACAAGACATTCCACTCAAGGCAGGACTTTTGCATCTAGGAACTCACTACTGTTAGACTTGTCCTTCTCAGACCTACATAATGACTGACATACCAACATGCCCCCATAGACTACCTAGGAACTCAAGAGAGGTAAGAACACACAGTGGAACCCTTGGAGACTAAGCTAGATGAGGGAAGGGAAATGCCCCTATCAGTGGGATGGCCCAAAGCGAGGGAACTTGGTACACCATAGAGGCCTGAACCCCCACAAGAGTAGACAAGCTAGAGGAAACCCTGGGGTCCATAGAAGCATACAGGCAGGAGGGTGAAGGGAGTGGGAGGGAGGGACTGAGGAAGGGAAAAGAGAGAATGGGAGGGAGGGAGGATGGAGGGAAGCAGATGAGTTCTCAATATGCTTGTAAAAGTAGAAAAATAATAAAATAAATATCCAAGACCAATTGTGCACAGTGCCTGGCCCCAGAGGGCTATTGGTGACCTCTAGTGCCTACATCTGCCCCTGTTCCAGAGAGTGCCAAGACACAGAGGTGCCACTGACACTGTGCCGGGCACCGGCCTGGTTTGTGCCTTCCCTTAGCATCTGCCTGTTGCCTCACTTGTCTTTTACTGCTGGAACACAGTTCAAAGTCCCCGAATCCATCCATGCTTCTTCACTGCATTCACAGGGTAACCGAGGCTGGGAAGATCATTTGCCCACAGTCATACAGCAAGCCAGAGATATAGCCCATATTTGCACAGAGCTTCTGCCTTCCAGCCAGCCACAAGGGGCCCTTCCCCACTCGGGGGCCCTGTTGGCTCAGAACAGACTCACCCCCTCAGTGCCAGCCATCTGCAGAACCTGGGAATGCTCAGCGTGTTTGGTTTGGCCACAAGGCCCCTGTGCCATGAGACAATTTTCCCCAACATGAGCCCTGGAGGGGGTGGGGACCTGGACTGGGGGCCAGTCTTGTGAGCAGAGTAGACCAGGCAGGAGGGGCTCATTTTCCCTTCCCCCAACCCAGTCCACCTCATTTCCCTGGGACTCCTTCCAAGCAATAAAAACCCCACTCAGACTCAAGGGGTATTGGAGGGGGTTGCATCTTTCGTTTGAGAAGTGTGAAAGAAAGTGCCTCTGGGCGCCTTGTAATAGAGCATTTTTCCTAGCTCCTCCTTAGTCTTGCCCTGGACCGTCAAGGTCCAGGCCCTGGCCACCTTGCAGGGCATCCAGCCTGCTGCCCCAAAGCGAGCCCTCGGGGCCTCCCAGCTGCCCAGAGCTAAGATACTAGGCAGGGATTCTTCCAGACTTCTTATGTTGTGTATGTGTTTTGGTTTTAGTTTTCCTTTTCATTAGAATAGAAAGGGAGTGTAGGGGCTGAGGTAATGATCCCAGCCAGGCACAGGCATTAATCCCCTCCAGGGGCTGCAGCCAAAGAGGCCTCAGGCCGACCCTGGAACCTCCACCTCAGTGCATGAGGTCTTAGCAGGAAACAGAGCTTGCTGGGAGCTCAGGCTGCGGAGCCAGATGGTTCCAGCACATCTTGTTTCTTGCAAGAATCCATGTCTCCTTCAAGCTCAGTAGAAATAGTAAGATAACACAGGTACCAGCACCCAGTCAGCACTTCATAAATGGGGGGGCATTACTAGTGGGAGTAACAGAGATATAGACATGATACTGTTGCTAATACCAGACCACATCTTCTCACACTTCCTGGGGTCCAGTCAATGTCATCATAAGACTTCTCAGATAGAAACCCTTTGTTCAACCCTCACATAATATACACCCATCACAGAATGAAGTTGGTGAGAAGTAGAAAGGTTCTGTGGAAGCCTGATCTCTGCCAGGTGGCATGGGAGAGGGGGTGGGCCACACAGGCCTCGGGGGACAAACACTGATGTAAACATCTGGAAGTACATACAATGGCAGCAAGACAGTAGGAATGACTGGCAGGAGGGTGTGAGAACCAGCTCAGTGCAGGGAGATCACAGCAGGATGGCATGAAGACTGCTATGACCAGTCAAAGTACGCTGGACTGCATGAGGGAAAAAGGCATAATGACATGCACAGAGGTCCCTCCTTATGCCCCATGGATGTACCAACCCACTAGGTTCCAGGACCTGACCACCACTTGGTACCCTTTCTGGGGGTCCGTTGTTTTCTCCAACACTGAAAAGGAGAGTCATAAGATTCCCTTTCTGAAGGCTCATCATCCTGAGGACAGAAATCCCATTTGAACAGCTGGTCTTGGGGATGCTCCCCACGTGGAAGCGGAAATAAAAGCGTTTGTGCTGTGTCTTGTGTCTTCGGCAGCCTGGGAGAAGCTGCAGCCAGGGACAGAGAACGTGTGGAGAGGTGGCAGCTGAGTGCTCCAGGGGTCCTCCCTTCACCCAGAGCTCTCTCTCTCTCTCCCTAACCTATCGTTTGCTTCAGTCTGAGACACACCTCATGCTGGGTGGGGGGGCTGGCCTGGTCTAGAACATCATTTGTGCTGGGTACAGGATCTTGGGCTGTTTCTCCTCACAGTCCATGTCCCTGGTTTCTTCTTCTCTTGGAAAAACAGGTCTGGTAAAGGCAAGCTAGACTCAAGGCCTCTTCCCAAAAAGAAACTACTGACAATTACCTTGCTGTGTGTTTCTTCCCTTCCAGTACCACGGTCTCACCACCGCCGCTACCCTCCCAGCCCACCTCTAGTTCCAGAACCACCAAGCCTCCCTTCCAGCTCTTGGACCAATTACAAAGGCAGGACCCAGTAGAGGTCAGCAACTCAGCTCCTGCCTTGGGCTTCCTCCCTGCCGTCGCCATCACCATTGCTGTGCCTTTCCTGCTGCACACCCTTGGGCCCTCCTGACCTCGGCCACTCCTGCACTGAAGCCTGAGAGACCCCATGAGGGTCAGCAGCCGTACCCACACCTGACACACCACAGGGGTGCTGCGGCCTTGAGGCAGTCCACACGGGCTAGGGGACGTTAGAACACTAGAGCTTTATCGTACCCAAATTACATCTTCTTTTTTGTAGAAGGTCTTAATTTCCCATAGTGCTATGGGGCTCTTTTGTAAAATATGTGTCCATATTAAAAGAGAAAAATGTATTTATTCTACCGATAAAGCTATTTTTATGTGGCCTATGTTATAGTCCCTAAATTTGTCCCAATACCAAACCTGGGAAGGAACCCAGATTCCCATGACTCCTGTGACCTGTGTAGACTATGACTTTGAAGTGGCTCATTCCTAGGTCACAAAGTTTCCCAGTCAGACTTGGTTTCTTCCATTGTAGGTCCTCTGAGGGCAGGGCAGAGCAGGCTTAGCTCTTGTGAAGCTGGGTTTGGGAGCCAGAAGAGTGACCACCGTCTTCTCTGGGTACGTTGATGTCTTGGGAGGGGATCATTTAGGAAAGAAATGCTGCTATTTTGAAGTCCTGAGCATCTGCAGACTGGCCTTCAGAGTTCTAGGTGAGTCTTTCAACCAAAGCAGGGAGACGGATGGTGAGGGAGACAAGCCCATTCCCATGGGTAGATGGCTATGCTGAGACCCAAAGAAAGTCCCAAAGCAAGTGGGCAGGTGGGCTCTGTTCCAAGAGCATTGTTCTAGCTCATAGTCCAACTTCAAGAGTTCTCGGTCCATGCTGAGTGGAGCGAGCGCAGGATAGCTTGAGGGACAGGGGATCTAGGACCACCAGTGTCAGTGACAAAATGAAGAGCAGAGAGCTGAAGCCCTTGGTGTGGCACTTAACAAACTCACTTCTTGTATCTTCACACTGTGAGATGCAAAGTCAAGGGTGAAGAAACTTTGGCCCTCAACAAGGAAAAGAGACTTGCCCAAGGTCACCAGCTCTGGATCAGTGTGATGCAAAAGCAGCCGTTGTTCATGTAGCCTGTGTTCCGTCCATGCTTTTTCTGCCCAGGGAAGGTCTAAGAGAGGAAGATCTTGCCCAAACTGGAACCCACCCAGGCTTTCCAAGCCAGGCAAAGGGAACGTTTGACCGACTCCTCTTGCTCATTCTTGCAGCCAAGGGGCTCTTGCAGGAAGACTGGCCAATGTGGACAGGCAGGTAGTTGAAACTCAGAGATTTACTCCTCTGTCCCACAGGGGTTGGCCCGGGCTGGCGGCTCACTAATTATATATGGAGCCCTAGATCCTGAGCAGGAAATACCCCCACCAGACAAGAATAGCAAGGGTAACACTAAGGCCCAGAGAGGAGTGACATTTCCCAAGGCAGCACAGCTGGAGGCCCGCTGATGCCAGCTCATTGCTCCCGCCCCACTACACGTGGGTTTCCCTGGCAGGCTTGATGGCGCCTGGCTGGCTGCAGTGCCATTATGCCCAGCTTGGCAACCACCTCCCTTCTGGATGGTAAGATCCTGAGCTTCTCATTGGATGGTCAGGGGTCCCATGGGCATCCTGGCAGGCAGCAGAATTCTTTCCAGCTCAACCCCGATGGACAGGTTTGGGCCTGAGACCTGGCAGGAGGCGGGAGCGCTGTTTCACAGGGTCCCGCCAGCCCCATGGGCACCACGCACTCTAAACTGAACTTGACCTCAGCCAAGGCTGGACTCACTTTATCCTTGGCACAAGAATGTGACTTCCTATTGCCGAGCGGGAAGGGGCTTAGCTGACTTTTAAAGCAGGCTCAGAAGTTAGACATCAAACGGATCGTGCAGAGCGCATTGGGATGAGATAAGTGTAAAGGAATTGGAAACACACAGGCCAGATTCCCCTCTGTTTGGGGCAGAGTACAGCGTGAGATGTATGGAGATCAAGCTTGAGGTTAATTAAAGATGAAGCATTTGGGGAAACAGTCCAGGCACCTGACCGTGTGCCCAGACCTGTGCCAGGCGTGGGGCCAAAAAAGTGAATTAATGCAGCGTGTAATTACTGCCGAAGCACAGTGCCAGGCTTGCGCATGTGGGCTGAGTGTAACCACTCTCCTGGACCCAGAGGAGCTATCAAGATGGGGCAAGTAGGCCGAGCCCAGCCTATGGTGCCCTAACGCGGACTTCAGGCCCACGCGACCCTCATTTCTAGGTCCTTTCTTGAAGAAGATTGAGGGGAGGGAGATCAAAAACTCTTTCTCAATCAAATTTCCAAGTGTTAAAGAAAGTGTGCCAGACTCCATAGCACATGAGTGTAATCATCATACTTGGGAGGCTAAGGCAACAGGATGACAAGTTTGAAGCCTATCTAGGGTGCTAGGGAGTTCTAAACCCCCTGAGCTATAGGGCAAGATCCTGTCTCCCCCAGATAGCTGATCATCTACTCCTAGTCACTAGGGACTCCTAGCCAGTCAGATTTTGAGATGACTCTAACTTTCTGGCTTCTATCTCAAGAGACCTGAGGCCCAGACAGGACTTTGTGTGGCCAGGTGACTTGAATCTCTCATCCTGCACTAAAGGCTCACCACTGCGTCAGGAACCTCTCAGATTTGGGCATGTTCTTTGTACCAAACCACGTAAAACACAGGGCCCTGTTCTGTCAAGAGCTTCATATTTCTTAAGACTTCTGTTTCGACCTTGAAGCAGGCAGGGAAGATGGAAAGCCTGAGGTCCAGCAGATTAAGTGGGAAGCACTTTAGTGTTAGTGTGTTATTCAGCGTTAGTCCTTGTCTGTTAGAGAAAGCAGACAGTGGGCTTTCTAAGGTGGGGCGCAGTGACCCTGTCTCCTGGTTTTCCTCCAGTGGCCTTCCTGACACAGCCAGGGGGAAGGCAGGGAGCCCCCCATCCTCCATGGGGTAGATCTGAGAATTAGATTTCCAGGTGGCGCAGGTGCCAAGGGCTCCTCGGACCCCAAACTCGTGCTGACTCAGCCCAGTTCCCACCCAAAGACCTGAACATATTCTCCCTAAGACAACACTGCCACCTGCAACCTCTTCCTGCCCTGGTTAGACTTGGGCAAATCAGCGAGCTCAGGTCTCTCTTGTCCTACTTGCCTAGCCTCAAGCCCAGTGGCACTGCCATGAGAGGTCCCAACGAAGAGCAATGTCCCTTCTGTAACAGTAAAAGTTGATTTAAATAAGGAAAGTTCTCCAAAGGACTTGTAGCTCTGATGCCATCCCGGATGACAACTAGACAAGCTGGGGTTGTGATGGATGTTGTCCAGTGCCCATGAGATAAGAGCCAGGTCCTCCGCCTGAGATTACGGACCCTTTATTATCCAGCCCTGCTGACCTTGCTGGCCACACCTCATTCCTGTTGCCTGGCCATATTTGTTCTTTGAAGAGCAGACAAGATGTTTTACACATGCTACTTCCTGAAGGAAACTTCCTTCCCATCTCCCCTACCAGTGCATCCCTGGCAAGGATCACCTCAGATGGCACCTGCTCTGAGAAGCCCCCCAGGAGTCCTCTGCTTTCCCAGAATCTGTTGCCACACCCGCATCCCAGGGTTGGGACTGTCTAGATGCGAATCTGCCCCAGGTAGAAATGTAGGTGGCTGGATGGCACAGGTCAACTGGTTCATCACGACACGGCAACACAAATAATGTGCTGGGAGGGTCGGAGGTAGAAAAGGAAGCTGAGACACAGGAAGAAAGGGATAGAGCTAAGAAAGGGGAGAGAGAGGCTTAGCTATACCTGGGACAACGTCTCCCCACACAGCTCGTGAAAGACAGGCTACTGAGGACAGAGTCTCTGGATGGGGGTAGAGGAATCAGTTCACAGAGACGCTAGACCCATTGACTGGAGATGTGGTAGCCAGCTGGGGTCTTGGCAAGGAACGGGCATAGGTGACATGGACATGCCTCCTGGCTCTGTAAGACGCAGGTTCTTTGAACATTGTTATTTTTCCAAAAATTCATCTAAGCAGCCAAAAATATCACCCCTGTTGGCTGTCTAAGCCAGTAGGTTCGGGACTCAGTCCAGCCTCTCTGTACCCCGTCCCAAATTCCTCCACAGCCCAGCCCTGCCCGTTTAGGCACTGGCAGAACTTCCTGATGCCCTTGGGCAGGGGACCTGTGGGAGAAAGGGAGGGAGGGCTGAACTGGAAGCCTGCCCATGCGCCCAGCCTAGAATGCCTTCTCTCTCTGCCCTGCAACCCTGAGAGAGCAAAGATAAGGCTCGTGAGAAACTACTGGCCCCTCCAAGGGGTGTCAGATTCCCATACCTTTTCTCAGAAGGCAAGCTGGTCTTTTCTCTGGAGATGCTCTGCCTACTGCTTCCATTTGCTAGGTGGCTTTGGGCAAGTTCCTGTCCTCTGAACCTATTTTTCCTAGGCCTTGAGGAGACCTTGGTTTTTCCTGAGTCTTGGAGGGAAATACCATGCACAATCTTGGGGCTCCATGAAGGAGACGTGCCACCCCTCCCAGGGCTAGGGACTCAGCTTTCCTGCTAGGCCCCACAACCCTCCATGGGATAGGAGGTGTGGTGGGTAGAACAGGTGACAGAGCAGCAAGCCTTGAAGCCCCCTCTATCCAAAAACCTGCCACAGGGAAAGTGGCTTTTGAATGGGATCCGAGTCTAAGACACCCCCCCCAGTCCCCGCAGACTGTCGAGTCTCCGGGGATTGGGCTAAGTTGGCATTGGCATGGCTCTTGGCTGAAGGAGGTTGCAGCCCAAAGGAAGGAGGCTGGTGGAGCCCCTGCCCATTCCTGAGCCTCAGATTTGTGGGTGTCCTAGCATGCCACGCTAGCTGCAGCTCTCACTGTAGGGAAGGTACTCGTGGTTCTGTCCTTTAACCACCTCTTCCCTCACCGCTGTGAATTGTCATGAAGAGTTCTCTAAGAATATGATAGACGTCAAAGAAAGATGCTATTAATGTTATTTTGCCAAAAATATTTTTGTAGTATAATATATTAATAAAAGACATTATGAACTTGACCCTTTGCTGTTTCATTGCGCTAAAGGCTCTTCTCTTCCTCCTGTGGGTCATGTTGGGGAATTGTGTGGGCCTTGAGGACCAGGGCCTGAGATGGTGGTGCAGGTGAGTAGAATGGATCTGTTTCTCGTGCATAGACTCTGTGGGGGAGCCGAGAGGGTGGCTTCAACAGGTAGCTGTGGAGGCCTGGCACAAAGGGAGGTACAGATGGTCCTCACCAGGCTGAGGGAACTGCCCATGGTGTGGAGCAGGAGCCACACAGGGTGCTACACACAGCCATGACCTGGGATTCACCCAGGTGGCCAGCAGCCCTGCAACCAAGGTGAGTTCTGCCAGCCGCAGAAGTGACCATGTCTCTCCCTGCTTTGAAAACTCCCCAAAGTCTTCCCGGCGGGGTTGGCAAAGGTTGGACAAGGCCCCCTCAGATCCAGCGCTTCTCCACAGTCTCAGCAAAATAATAGTCAAACAACACTTTTAAATCCCCTTTTTCTGGTCCCTCTCCCAGGATGCAACACTCCAGAGTCATTGCCCGTGCCTTCTCAGCGCACTGGCACACTTTGCCACGTGCTCCTTTCTCCTGTGCTGTTCCCAACCCTGCCAAGCTTCTTGGGTTTTCACGTCTCACTCATTATTCCTGGGGCCCCGAAAGTCCTGCATATCCCATTTCCAGCAATACTCACCCCATGGAGCCTCCTGACCCCTGCACCCAGGTGTCAGTTCCCCATCTGTTCCCACAGCTTGCTGTCCCTTGCAGACTGCTGGCCTGAAATGATCTGCATGTTCTCTCCTTGCTTTGGTTTCTTGGTCCACACCGTGCACCTGTGTATCTGCACAATGACTGCTACCTGCCCTGAGGACACTATGTAGTGGCTGCTTGTGCAAGAACGATGACTACATGAAAAGAGAAGAGGAGGAAGGGCATCTGAGAAGACACATTGAATCTACCACAGCACCAGAGAAAGTCCCTAGTGCTTGGGGTAAAGGGGTCAGGTCACTAAGGAGTTAAAAGTAGGGGGCCTGGGGAAATGGTTCTGCTAGTGAACAGCTTTCCATGCAAGCATGAAGGCCTCAGTTCAATGTCCAGAGCCCATATGAAAAAATCTCAGGTGAGGTAGTGCCTGTTTGTAATCCTGGAGCTGGGTAGGTGGAGACAGTACATCTCTGTACTGCCAGCTCAGAGTGGCTGATATCTGCCACCTAGACACTGTACACAGTGACGGCCTATGGAAGAATAGTGGGGTACATGAAAAAAAAATCCCTGGGACTCTCTGGCCAGCCAGCATAGCCTACTTGGCAAGCTCCAGGCCAGTGAGTATCAAAAACCAATATGGGCTATGGCTATAAAACCACGCAAGATTGACCTCCAACACAAGTACACATATACCCGCACACACACACACACACACACACACACACACACACACACACACACAAGTGCACACATCACATACACACACAAATTGGGAGTGGGAGAATTTGTATTTGGAAAACCCCAGAAGTGATCCTCTGGCATTGGTTTCTGAGTTCTGCTGGATCCCATTCCAAAACAAGAAACTTGTCAATATTATAACCAGAAGCTTACACTAGTTCAGCATCTGTCGTGTGCCACATGATGTTTGAAGCATTTGGGCCTAGAATCATTTCATTCTCACAACTGCTGTTCCTTACTTTCATTTTACAGATGAAGGAACTGAGCGAAGTAGAGGTTAAGTACCGTGATTATAATCTTGTGACTTCTGAATGCAGAGTCAGGATTCAAACCCATATAGTCACACTTCAAGCCAGTTCTTTTCATTGTCATCCCGTTATTCTGAGAGTGAAGTGGATGAGTCTGTGGCTTTAAGGTTGGCAAAGAAAATGTCAACATTTACCAGGCCAGGTGGGTGAAGCCAGGACCCACCTGGGGGTCAAACATGGTGAACTACACCCATGTCCTGGAACCTACCCAGGACTTTGTCCCCCACAACAACTAGATGGGGAGCTCCAGAGAAGAAGCCCTGTCCTGCTTCCAGCCCCCATGAATGTCTTCAGGGGTAACTTAACCTTATGCTCTGCCCCTTCCCCCTTCGTGCTCTCCCAGGGAATCATGGTCCCCAGTTCACGTACTGTCTTGAAAGAGAAAGATCTGTGGCCTAGGAGTGAAGGATCAGATGGAAGAGAGTGTTTGTGCCTAACCTGTTGGGAGGTTTGTGCATCCCACTCAGGGAGCCTCTGCTTGAGCTGGTCTCTCCTGAGCTGGTTTGTAGAAGACAGGACACCATCTCAGCTGCCCATCTCTGTAGGTACCCTGGGCAGGAAGCGTATCTATATAGCTTCAAGCTCAGAGCTGGCCCAAGGGTAAGCTGCAGGGAGATGTGTTTCAGCTCAGTGAGGGGAGAGCTGCCCAGCACTCATGCCCACTGGGAGGCTGTGTCAATTCTTTTTTTTTTCTTCAATTTATTCAATTGTGTGTGTGTGTGTGTGTGTGTGTGTGTGTGTGTGTGTGTGTGTAGAACCATGGGCGAATTCGGGAACCACCATGGACGCCTCCACCTCCTCCTTGTTTACTCTGCCCCGGGATTCACAGGCTCCGCCCTACCAGGACCAGAAATGCAGGCCGCCCCCACTTCCGCCCAGCGTCTATACGTGAGGTCTAGGATCCGAACTCAGGACCTTCCGCCTGCAAGGCAGAGGCTTAACCCCTGAGCCACCTCTCCAGCCCCAGGCTGTGTCAATTCTTTAATATGGAAAGTGTGTGAATAGGGGCTGAAGACTCTGTGGAGAAAAAAGGGATCCTCTTCTCAGTTTCTCTCTCACCCTTCCTCCCTCTCTCCTCTGAGAATTCCTGTGTTCTTCATGCCTTTCCACCATGCCAAGTCCTCAGGCCTTTCTCTCTTACCTGGAACATCTAGAACCCAGCAATCTGTTTCTTCATGGACACCATAACACATCTTGGAATGAAAATTATTGGCTCTGATCTTCAGTCTGGGCTTCACTCTGCTGTGTGAATCTGCCCCTCTCTGGGTGCAACCTCCCCATTTGCATGAAAAGAAGAAGGGAAAATTGTATTCACTGAATCTTTTTAGAAAGAGCACCATCTCTGAAAAGCTACTTCCACGGGTGTTTAAGGTTGGAAGGTAGAAACAGCTTCTCTTACCTTCAAAGAGGAAGAGAGAAAATGTTCTGAATGACCAGCAAAAGACTAACATTTCTTTCCTGACAAAGAAAGCAAGAGAACACTGGACTGAAGAGGCCGAAGGAAGAGAAATAGATTTGCCCGCCCAAGTGCATGAAGAGGCTAAGGCAGAAGCTCTGAGACAGGGAGGGCTTGAGAGGCATGGGGATGCCAAGTGCTGTGTAGGAACGTCTGGTCACATCTGGCTGTGGGCAGATGGCACTGAAGCATAGACCTGCCAGCCTGGGAACTGAGGGAGATAGGGGCTCCACGGAGCTTTGAGCAGAGCAGACAAGACCCCTTCCTCCTCCTCCTCTTTCTCTAGCTGCCAGTGTAGAATGGAAACCAGGCAGAGCAGCTGGGCTGGACACAGGGTGTGCCTGCAGCTGGGCTGGACACCACTATGCCATTATAAAATAAAATTATTTTCAGAAAATCTAAATAAAATTCCTTTTTATGTCCATGTCTCAGCTTACGAACAGCTCCTGCATTTTCTTCCTTTCCATTTATTTTTCCCCTAGTCACAATGAAAGAGGGTTAAAATTCCCAGTTTGAAAACTAGGTTCTGGGTGAGGCAGAGCTGAAGGATCACAGGCTTTCTTGGTGATCTCTCCTGGTTTTCATTTTCCCAAGAACTGGAGGAAGAAGGTATGGCAGGGCAGATGGGGTGGTGTCCATAAAAGAAGTAATCAGAAAAAAAACAGAATGAAAAAGAAATGCATGGGGAAGTTTAGAGAGGGAGCAAGGATAGTGGAGAGAGAGAAAGAGAAAGGGGGATTAAAGGAAAGAATAGAAAGAGCTGGGTTGGCATTTTGCAAATGGGTGATTGACACCTCCCTCACTGCGGTCTCCTACTTTTATTACATCTACCTTTGAATATACTCTTATAACAAGATTCTAATTTAACAGGTTTTTGTCTCTGGCCAGGGGGTGATATTCAATACCCATCAGGATGGAGCCAAGGGCATTGCAGGAGCAGCAAAACTGAAAAAAAATCAATAAACCATAATTCAGAACATCAGAGACTCTATATCAACCACCTGGAATTAGGCCAGCCTAATCTCTCCCCATCCTGAAGCTCAGGGAAATTTGCAGAAGAGGGGACGGTAAGATTGTAAGAGCACAAGGATGGGAAGAGTAATGATATGCAAGATACTTCAGACAAGTTAGGGCTGAAGCAATCATAATAGGACTTTGCATGCCCTGTGCAATGTCCAACACACTATTGACCCCACAAAGTCTAACATTTGCTAAAGACACTAGGATCCTGGGAGGCTAGGGACTGACAGCCACGATAGTGTTCCTGTGCTTAAGGGGAACACAGGAAAGGGTTGTGGGAAATGCCGCTGGGCCCTTGCACCTCAGCCGAGAGGAGGACCCAGAGGAGAGTTTGGCATGCTCATTAAAGGATGCTCCAGGGATGGGAGGGGGAAACACTGGGGGATGAGGAGGGAAAGAGGAGGGGAGGGGGGAGCAGGGGGGTGAGGAGGTGAAGGGAGGGAGGGGACCGGTGTACCTGTTAAGTTTGTATGAGCGGAAATTTTAAAAAAACTAAATTAACATCAAGTGAGATTTAATGAGGTCAACATTTAGGAGAAACATATTCTGGGATGCCTACCAGATGACGATCCGGCACAGAATCATGTAAAACTGGAGTCTTTATCAACATAATTTAAAGATGTACAGACATAGATACTATTTACATAAAAGGTCTTCATAGTCAATAAAATTCAGATATTATACTTATAAAAAAAAAAGAAAGAGCTGGGTTGGGACACAAAGAAGCATTTGAGCCAGGATCATGGCAGGAGACTAGATTCACTGGAGTGGACAGAGTATTGCAGGGTCTCTGTGGAACAAGGAGCCGACACCTTGGACTCAGCCTAGGCTGGAGTTGGGTAAGAGGCCCAGACACTCCCATTGAGAAGTCTCCACTGTCCAAGAAGGCTTAAAACAAATCACTTCCAGGACCAACCAGGCTTCTCAAACTTGGCAGGCTAGATCCTCAGTCTTCATCCCCCGCTAAGGTCTTCCAGGCTTAGTCAGGGCTCGGGCTGGTCATAAGGTCTTGACCTTGACCTGGCTCTCAAGCCGCCTTCTCCTCTTGGTCCCATGTTCCTCAGTCCTATAGTGGAGTTAATGAAAGCATTTCTGCCAGGCTTTGGTGAGCTTTAAATGAGTTACTAGATGTGAAAACACTCTGGAAACTGAGGCCACATGGGTCAGCTGTCATTACTGCCCTGGTGGGCCCAGAAACCAGTGGCAGAGGCCAGGAAAGGCCGATCAATGCACCTGGAAGCTTGCAAGGGATTCTCCATGCAAGGTGCAAGGTTACCAACAGCCACCAAGAAGGTAAACCACAGTGCAGCTGGGTTGGGAGCCAGGCTCTCTGGGACACAGCCACAGGACACCAGGAGCCTCGGTGACTTTAGAGCCAAGGCATGGCACGGTGCAGAGTAAACCTGATTGAACCGTGGAGTTCATTAGATAAAGTTAATACACCTATGGTTCACAGACTAACAGCTGGAGTCCT
Source organism: Typhlomys cinereus (assembly GCA_023101885.1). Taxonomy (NCBI): domain Eukaryota; kingdom Metazoa; phylum Chordata; class Mammalia; order Rodentia; family Platacanthomyidae; genus Typhlomys; species Typhlomys cinereus. The sequence goes on along the minus strand of JALPQD010000008.1, from coordinate 511,485 downwards.
TTGCTACTGGTGGTAAGGAGGAAGGAAAACAGGAGTTAGATCTGGTCCCAAGGACAGAATAACCCACGGAATCACATGGTTCCAGGGATTTTTCTGGAACAATGGGTGAGAATGGGGTACTAGCCACATCATTCAAAGCCCCAAAGGTGTTGGACTCTGCCTAGTCTCTCTGTTCCTTCTCAGGAACGTCCCTTAGCAGCCAGATCTCAAGGTACCAGCACGTAGACTCCAGACCTGGCAGATGTCAGGGCAGGAAAGCCACTTTGTCTGCACCGACATCTAGCAGCTGCCACTAGGGGGCAGCGCTGCTCAGTCTGTGACATCCGCTTTAAACAGGTGACCTGTCCCAGCAAGGCTGGAAAGCTGGAGGAAAAGAAGACTGACTCAGGCCCCTCATTGCACAGAGACTGGAGGGAGGGAGGTAACCGAGAGTGAAAGACAGTCCTGATGTCTTGGCACATTGGAGGCACAAGCAGAGCCCAGGCTTCCAGACCCCAGATCAGTCTGTCCTCAACACACTAAAAGCCAAAATCTGATTGACCTCTGTTTCACAAACCTCCCAGCCAACAGAGCGCCAGCTCCTGGGTGGAGAACCCAGAGCACATAGATACGTTCAGTGGAGCTCATTCATCCCACAGAGCCTGCACAGCATCACTACGGCGCTCACAGTCAGAGACACACCCCTGCAGTCCCAGAGCCCACCGCTCAGGGGTGTAGACAGCATGCAGCAGCATCAAGAGACAAGGATGCTTAATGACCTCAAGCACAGGCCCTGCCTCTGGAAGCAGAGTTAGCATGGAGTGTGCCCTTCTTCCTCTACCAACCTTTCAACCCCCATCCCCCACCAGCCAACCCACTTCTGAGGCCTCTAGAGATTGCCCAGCCAATGTCTCCAACCAGGCGTCCTGTCCTCTCCCTGTGAAACCACGATCCATCCACACAGAACCCCTCGAGGTTCCCTGAACATCCTTCTGCTTTCCCAATTCCTCATCCAGCCCCCCCCCCCCCGCTATCTGCTCCAGCTCGTTGCCCTTTCTCCCAATTTCACCTGAACATTTCCTTCTTGTTTGTCAAAACCTAGCCTAATTCTACCTCCTCGTTAGAAGTCCTTCAGCCTCATGCTGTACATCCCTTCTGAAGTTTCAGGCTTCTGTGCATCCAAGACTCAGGTCATAATTTCTGGAAAATTTATTCTTAAAAAAATTTTTTAGAACAGCAAAGCCCGTTGGTCTGTTCAACACAGGTCTATCTTATGCTTGCAGCCCTTCATTCTTTACATTAGAGGACCTGTAATTGATCTATCTCATTAAACCTAAATATGAAGTATTGTTCAAGATTAGTATTAAATCATGTTCATCAAAAAGCAAAACTGAAAGCAGGATATAATTCATCTGTAAAGCACAACATATTCAAGACCCAGTGTGCCAACCCCAGCACCAAAAAAAAAAAAACAACAAAACAAAACAAGCAAACAAAAGCCAATTTCCACAAACTGAAAATGTTACAACACATATGCAAGCTCCCTGACTTAGTTTCTTTTGCTACTGCTGTGATAAAAGATCCTGACAAAGGCAATGTATTAGTCAGGATTCTCTAGAGCCACAAAATTAACAGAATGAATATATGAAAAGGGAATTTATTGAATTGGCTTACTAGATATAGTTGAGTTAGTCCAACAATGACTGCCAGTAGCTGCTTAGTCCAATAGGCCAGTGGGTGACAGCTGAAGGCTGGAGGATTCCTGGAGCGTCTTTAGTCACGTTGAAGACTTGGAGTGTTAGAGGGCTCGAGAGTCGAAGAAGCGAAGAAGCCAGGTGGCAGGAGGGAAGATTTTCTAGTAAAGAGAGTCTCTCTTCAAAGTCTTCAGTTCTATGGTTCCTTTTATCTGGTCTGCTACTGGGAGGCACCAATCAGATCTAGGCCTGGTCTCTGTATTGTAAATGTATTGATCTAGATAATCTATTCATCTGATCTTAGTTAATGCCAGGTATAGTCAAGTTGACACCTTGGATTAACTATCACAGCAACTTAAAGGAGAAAGGGTTTATTCTGACTCAGAGTTCAAGGGTCTGGTCCATCATGGCAGTGAAATCAAGGTAGCAGACACTAAAGCAGTTGGTCACATTGCAATCAAGAAGTTCAGAGCAATGAGTGCGTGTGCTCACCTCACTTTCTCCTTTTCATACAATCCAGGATTCCAGCCTGGGGGAAGACTCCACCTCCTCTACATTCCCATCTATATTAACCTGTTTAAGATAACTACTCCCCAAGCATGCCCAGAGGCTAACCTTAACCTAGATAATTCCTCACAGGCCTGTCTGCAAGCTTGTCTTAAGAGAGGCAATTCTACGTTCTGTCATGTTGACAATTAGTGTGCACGTCCCTTCTTTATACATGGCCTCTATAAGATTATTTCCAAGTCAGCATTGCCCTTGCAGGGAGAGAGGGGAACATCACCACCCACAGGCAGGGAAGAGGCATTTGGGGCTTTCACATGGTTGTTTGAAGGGCAAGAGTAGTGGCTGTATTTTAATCGTGACTTTCACAATGACAACGGACAGGTGAAAGCTTTTGACTACCGTGTTATTTTCAAGCAGTATTGGGCACCAGCATTAACAAACCACGTTGCCCATTAATTTATTTAAAGCTATTTTCTTTTCGTTTCTTTTTCCTTTTAATTAGGTCACTAAATTAAGTTTTAAAAAAATCATCATTAGGTGTGTCATCCACAAATTTCATTTCTGTATAGGAAAGGGAATTCTGAAATATTTGCAGGCAACTGAGACACTAATTGTCCTCCTCTCATTTCCTTCTCCTCTTTCTCCTCCTCTCCCCTGCTGCTCCTCCTCCCTGCTCTTCCTCCTCTCTTCTTCTCCTCCCTTCTGGTACTTTTTCTCCCTCTTCCTCTTTATCCTCCTCCTCCTCCTCCTCCTTCTTCTTCTCCCTTTCTTCCTTCCTCTTTCTCCTCCTCCTCCCCTCTGCTTCTTTTCCTTCCTCTTTTGTTCCCTTTCCCTCCTCTTCCCCCCTCCTCCTGCTACCTTCTGGTCTTTTTCCTCCTCTTCCTCCTTTTCTTCCCCTCATTCCCCTTCTGCTCTTCTTCATTTCTTCTCCTCCTCCTCCCTTATGCTCCTGTCCCTTACAGATCCTCTGTTCAGCATGTTTCACCTTTGAGAAGGAACCCCCGAGCTATTTGCTGTCCCTGAATCTGGAACTGACATGCACTTGTTTCTACGCAGCATTTGCTGTACAGTCCTACTAAAGAAAGTAGCGCCGCTCCAAAGATACAGATAGCATGGGACCTGCATACCCAGCAGAGCTGGGTTCCAAGAGCTGCCACAGCTCCTTGCTGGCAGGCTCTTCTTAAGCATGCTGCTGAACAATCAGGAAACCAGGAAATGAAAGGCTGCCTTTATGGAGTTGGTATGGCCATCAGGTCAGAAGCCTCCTGGAGGGTTTCAGAGCTACAAAATTGACACAGTGGTTCTTGAAAGAGGCAAGAGCATGTATCCCAGATCTCCATGATCCCTCAAGCTTTCCTCAAAGACTTCAGGAGGCATTAAGTGGAAGGTTACAACTGGCTCAAGCCCCAGCAGGGTAACAGTTCTGCTTTGCCTCCAGCTTTGCATACGCCATCAAGCCAATGTGACTGGGGGCTCAGTTTCCACCATTCAAAAATGCAGGATTGGAGTAGATATTGGTAAAAATGCCTTTTCATTTTAACAGACTGGAATTTCAACCTCTTACTTGAACTCCCAGACTTTGACACCATATCCTCTGAAAAGAATGATTTGCCTCAAAGGCTGAAGCCCGCTGGCTAGCTGCCGCCCTAGGTAGTTTGACTCTACCATGCCTCTCCAGGATGAGGCTGAGAGCCCCACACGTGTTTGAGGGGTGCTTCCAACACACCCAGGTCAGCATCTATATTGCACACAGAGAATGCTGGGTTTGTGGAACCTGAGGCCGGAAAGGCAGCCATGGGTATAATCATGACAAGATGGACAGGAAGGAACCATCAAAGAAGCCCTCAGATAAGTGAGTCACAGACCGTGGGGACGACAAGAGTGGGTAAAGAGATGCACTCAACTTCAACCATGTGTATTAGCTAAGAAGTGGCCAACACGCCCACGAGGCCGAACATGTCTGAGCAGGACTTGGAGGTCCAAACTGTGGATGTTTCATTTGATCAATGATGGCCATTTTATACAGAGGGTGGAAAAGTCCTGTCTCCCTGGGACACTGAGACCTCAGAGGCATGTAGGGATACTGCAGAGCCAAGGAAACCAGAAGGCATTAAAGGCTGAGCCAACTCTCCCATCAGACTCAGGCCCAGCTGCCAAAGCAAGGAAAGGAAACAAGCCCTGTGGAATGGAGGTCAGTCAGGTCCAAAGCCCCAGATGAAGACCCCCTGGTCTCCGCCCTTGGTCCTGCATCTTGTGGGTTGCCCACTGATGACTAACTAATACGTGACCAGCTCGATGCATGCTAGAAGTATGTCCCCAGGCTCAGCATCTACCAGCAGCCCTGTGCCCCACTTCCCAGGGAATGGGGCCAGCAAGAAGCGTTCTGCCTGCGGTAGGGTGTGCTCCATGGCCCTCTCCTCCCTTCTCAGAGCAAGCTGCCCAGCCTGCTGCTCTGGCTCCAATATCACACTTCCCTTTCAGCTTTTGAATTTCAAAGCGACTCTGAGTCTGACTGCAAACAGATGGATGGTGTCATAAAAATCCCCAAGCAGGGAGCACGGAGGCTCCTTGGAAAGATGTATCCGAGGCTATGCTCCTGTCTCTCTGGTTCCTGCAAAGTTCCTGGTCTTTGCAGCAAACACACTACACGTGTCTTTCTCACCTTCCTCTTTTCAAATCCCATTGGGCCTTCAAAGCTCATTTCCAACCTAGATTTCCCAGGAAACTTTCTGGTGACTTCCTTTCTATCCACCCAGCCACCCCAGAATCCAACGCTGTGCTATTAACTCCCTGGGCTGTTCTGCTTTCTGGTATTGCCAACATACATCTTGCTATTCGACTTTTTTACATCTGGTTGTAGGCTTAAGATCAGAAAAAGCCTTCCTTTTCTTGGCCAATACAGTGCTGGGTACCAAAGAGATGCTGGATTGATGCTAACTGGGTGCTTCTCATTGAAAAAGAATGCAAATTCAAATAGCTTAAGTGACAGTGGATAGAGTCAATGTTTCCAGTATTATCTCTTTGGGATTTGTTGTGGTGCCACACGGGAAGTGTCATCCTACTGGGTGGACGGCAGTGTGGGTTGGGGGTGGCATTACAAGGTGCTTGGTTGTTTCTAAGCAGGAAGTGACTTCATTCAAAGTGATGTCTCATTATGTCCACAGAATGCAGAACACTCGCTGTTGGCAGAGAGAACAAAGAGACAGGACACAGAGAAGCTGGGTAAGGAGGGGAAAGGAGCCAAACACATACAGGCTTTGGAATCAGTCAAGCCTGGAATCAATCAATACTCATTCTGAAATTCACCAACTATCTGTTTCAATACGAGTGACTCGATCTTTGTGAGTCTCAGCTTTGTATCTGCAAATGGGCATGGCATTTGTCCTGCACGGTTGTCATGAGATGTTGGACAAAACAGTGTGGGTCATGAGGCACCTAAGTGCTATTATCAGCAAGAGCCATAAGGCCTGGCTTAGCAAGGCTGATAAATATAGATTCTTCACAAATGCACCAGGGAATGCTCTCACTTTCTAAGGGTCCCACAAGATTCCTAAAGAGCAAAAGCCATCTTCCTAGCATCGTTGAGAGTAAAGCCCCTCATCCCTGCTTTACAGATGAGAAAACCAAGTTTCTCAGAAGTTAGATAAGTTGTCCATGGTCATTCAGCCATGTCAAACTCCTGCGACCTCTGTCCAGATAAAGGTTAAATATTTGAGATAAAAGAACTAACATCTTATATAACAGGATGCTACTTGGAATTTTTCCTAGTAGCTACACATCACAGTCAAGATTTAGCTGAAGACAGTTTATCCTCATTGGAATGGGGAGCCAGTCTACCCCCTGTAGAACTTGCTGAGACAGGGCATAGAGAAGCTGGGTAAGGAGGGGAAAGGAGAACTTCCCACACACCAGCTGCCCACCAACAACAACCAATGGAGACTATTCTGATAGTTGGTGGCACAAGGAAAAGCCATTGGAGCTACATCAGCAGTCTTTCAAGGGTGCACTATCCCACTGAAGGAGTGGTTGGAAAAAAAATTAAAGTCATTTCCTCTTTTACCCCACCAAGTCCAACCAGATCAATAGGCAGGTTACATTCAGAAACCAGACTACAAGAGTGGGCCACACAAGCAGACGGAAAAGGAATCCAATCAGACTATAGTGGGGCCCTTCCCCGAGTAATTGTTCTTCCCGGGTCACTTGAAAGGTGCATGGGACCCCGACCTCAGATGTACTGATGTGGAGCTTCGGAATGATGAAGTGTAATTACAATTGTGTTAAATACATAGTAAGTTGCATATAATTTTCATTCCAAGGTATGGCCCAAACCCTCCCAAAATGAAGGTCCAAGTTGCTTTTTAAAAAAACACCCTGCAGGCTTTCTTATGTATACACATCTTGGTTGGACAGACCATCAGAGTTTAGAGTCTAGAGTTGGAAATGAGACCAGACAACATTTGACAGTTACCCATTTATAGGATTCATTTCAATAAAGGATTCTCCATAAAGAGACCCTTAGTGATGGAATCTGCCTGACTCACAGTGAAATCTTGATTCATACTGTTAGCATTCAAGCTCAAGTCTCACATGGGAAATGCCAATGTCATGCACTGAGATCCAGGAGCTGTGCTCCATCTATTGAGACCCAGCAGCACTCAAGAAGCTGAACTAGGACAATCTCAAAGTGCAGACCAGACTAGGCTACATAACAAGACCCTGTCTCAAAAAGTCAAACACCTGTACATTCATTCATGTACCTACATGTGCGTGCTTTTGTTCTCTCTTTCTCTCTTTATGTGTGTGTGTGTGTGTGTGTGTGTGTGTTCCCATTTCCCCAGTGTTCTCATCACAGCGCTATGCTTAAATTCTCTCATGCACTGTGCCAATAACCCCGAGAAGATAGTGCCACTGGTCCTGATGTACAGACGTGCATGCTAAGGTTTTGAAAGATGACAACCTCTCCCTAGACTTCACAGCTAGAAAGTAGCTGTAAGGTTGGAATTCAGAGCCACAGTGATAGAAATTTCCCAACTACCCTGGGCCAGGAACTGACCAGCCCCAGGCCTGCCTTTTACAACCTAAGTCACTCTCCTATCGGATCTTACACGTTCAACCCCCAGCTGACTCCACAATGCAGAGACTCCGTGGTCACTTCCTGCTGTCTCTTAGAGCACACATCATTCTGACCACTGTAGTGATCCTACATATTTTTCCATTGTCTCCTGCCATCTGGTACCTTTTCTCTGTCCACACTCAGTCCTGTAATGACCTCACCCAGATCTGTGACTCTGAATACTCAGCCCCCGTATAGGGTTCCCAGCAGCAATGAGGTATTGGGGAAGAGGTATGGTGAGCTAGAGTGTAGGTTTGACATTCAGTTGAGTGTTGAGCAGTGACTGGCTTGGTGTGGTAGTAAAAAGATGAGCAGTCAAGCCAGGGAGGTGGAGGAAGAGAGTCAGGGGCCAGAGAAACAGGCTCGGCCTTCTCAAGTCTAACTGCAGGAAGGTCACTGTGCTTCATCTGCCAACCACCCAGTCCAGAAGTGGCCATGACGAGCTGTATCAGTGTCTTGCATAGACTGCAAGCACAAAGCTGAGAAGAGAACTTGCAGGAACAAACAAGCAAAGTGGCAAAGCATACATAGGGGCCTGGACAACCTGAGGATGTAGGACACAGTGCAGGAGCGCCATCAGGAAAGCGCTCCTGGAGGAGGCGCGCTGAGGGGCCAGCATGCCTTCCTAAGACACAAATGCACTTGTCTCAGCAGGATGCATGCTCCGCCAATCCTCTGCCTTGTGGACCCTGTCACCCCCTTCCCCTCTCATTCCATGGCCACTCCCCCTACTGCTCCTTCTGATACCTGGGTCCCTCACTCACATGGGAAGTTCTCTGCCTCCGGCTTCACTGAAATATCTGCTTTAAACTTGCTCAACTGAGCTTCCCTGCCCCAGGCCCCAGGCAGCAGACAACCCATCCATGTCCATGCAAACTCCCCAATCTCAGTCAAGCAAAGACCCCCTTTATCTTTCCAAGGCTGATATCTAGTCTCCATTCATATCCACTCTTCTCCCTCCTCCCTAGGAACTTGAGCCATCTGTCACCCCTTTTCCTTCATCCTTAGCCTCTTCCCCTTCCTGAGCCACTTATTTCGGTCAGGTCAAGTGCCTTCTACCCTTCAATGCCAAGGGTGTAATAGAAAACAACCGAGCCCTAAGATTGGAAACTATGACAAGGATCTTCTGAATTTTCCAAGAAGCATCTGTGTTCTCAAAGCCAATTTGGACTTCTTTTCAAGTTACTCTAAGAGATGAATAAATATGAGAGCAGCTATTTTTGTATGTGAATAAAATCAGTCATTTGGTCTCCCTGTGGAAGATGCATTTCCACCAGGGAGCTGAACTCGGATGCAAGACATCTGTGGTGACTGATGGCTCCCAGTGAACGCCTGCGGCAGGCAGCATGCAGGTGCTCACTCAATCAGGCATCTGCATCAAAACCTCATGTTTGGTTGAAATCTGCACCAAGAACTTTGAATACTAATACGTTTTCACAGATCTCGTGAGTATACACGGAGAGAAAACTGATTAAATGACAAGTTATTGCCATGTATTTTTTATTTTTACATATATGTGGGGATGCATGTATCTTCATATACATGTTCACAGGTGTGCCTACATGGCCCAGGTGCATGTGAACAGATGTGTGTATAAGTGTGGGGGCTCAATATTGATATCAGGAATCATCCTTAACTGTTCTTCCATCTTATTCTTTGAAGTAAGGTCTTTCAATCAAACTCAGAGCTCATCAATGTAGCTTGCTCTGGAGATCCTCTGTCTCTGCCTTCCAAGACGGAATTACAGGTAGGTCATCATGCCCACCACCTATGTAGATTCTGGGGATCTAAAGGCCAGTCCTCTTGCTTGTGTGGCAAGCACTTGAACTATTCAGCCATTCCCCCTGCCCCAACATGCATGCATTTATATACCTCTTCAACAGAGAATCAAGTTAAGCTCTTTCATGAAACCAGCGGCTGATACTTCAGTGTATGACTTGATGACATCCTTCAGTAAAGACACCTTTACAGTTCAGCTGCCTCTTCGGATCACAAATTAGTTTCTTCCTGGTGCACACAGCTGTGGTGATTCATCAAGTCTCTTTGGCCACCTTTGTCTTCCTAAAATCATAATGGTTACCCTTAGGAGAATCACTAAGGAAATTTCCTCTAGCTCTTAGATTTAGAAGTAAAGTTTAGAAATTAGAATTTGATTTTTTTAAATCAAAGTAAAAGATTACAAGTGAAGCCACCCCCCATCTCTGCCAAACTGTGGGCTGAGAAGGGTAGACAGTATGTGTAACCAAGCCTGCACTCAACAGAAGGACTATCCTGTATCAGTCAGTAAGTACCATAACCATGCTGTGTAACAGATCACCTGAAATGCAGTAATTCTTCTTATAAGCATTTGTTCTGTTCATATGCTCCCTGAGAGTTACTTTCAGCTTAGTTGCTATAGTGTGGGCTCTTCTGGCTGCTAGGCAATGCAGGATAGCTGTGTTGGGTCCAAGCATATTACCTCTTGGGCAATGACTTTCTAGAATAATCATCAAGACACAAATTCCTTTAGGTCCATTACTGACCCAAAATGAACAGTAAGTGACTACTGCTCCCTTGACTGTAAAGACATGTGGCATAGACTGAAGATGGGGACTCCCGCTAGTAGGAACAGAAATGCAAACTACCCCAGTGCCCCATCAGTGCTGCCTGTGCAAGGGAATTACGTTCCTTGCTTAGCATCTCTGAGACTGTGTATCCAGCTCCCTCTCATGGAGAAAATAGTGCTTTCCAGCACTTACATGACAAGACATAGGTGGAGGCAGGATCAAAATGCAAGCCTCTGCCCATTGGGCAGTGAGAACACTTGGACTTGAGATGATGATTCAGATCCCAGAGCTACCCTGGGATGCTGTGTGACCTTGCTAAGGCCCCTGTCCTCTCTCTGCTTGAGGTGCTCTGTGATAGTTGATCCTGGGTGTCAACCTGACACACCTGGCATTAACTAAGATCAGCTGAGACCCCCTGAAGAGATTATCTGGATAATACAAAGATCATATACATAGCTCCAATTGGAACCTTCATAGATCCCATTGGAACCTCCCAGTTATGGACCAGATAAGAGCAGCCACAGAACAGAAGATTTTCCAGGAATTCTTCAACCATCACCCACTAGCCTCTTGGATGGGTGTGACATAGCTTGTCTCCAGCTTTGGCCAGCAACACTGCTTCTGCCGTGGAAGACTGCATCCTCCTCTAGAACTCCAAGGTGAATAAATTTCCTTTTCTCCCTTCCGTTATTTGACTTTGAGCGCTCTCTCACAGCAATAGTTAAGAGTAATCATTACATGCTCCTTCTGGTACACCAACCAGAGCTGAACTCTAATGCCCTAGGGGCTCCACATCTACCCACTCAGCAGAGGCTCAACCTGCCACCCGCAGGGCCCTGCCTCCTCTGATACTCCTTCCTCCCTTCTGTCCATCACAGGTCTGCCTCGTGCACTTGGCTCCTTGGAGAAGCCTCTGTAGTCGGCTCTGGGTCCTGTGCTCCTATCAGTCGGCAGCCTCAGCTGGGTCAATGCCCAGGGTTCCCACTTCATCTCTCCACACACCGCTCTCCTGTCCTCTGCGACATAGGTTCTACCGGCCTCCCTCCTTCTGACACTGGGCCGCCTTCTTCAGGTTCAGCATGGGCCCAGCCTCTGCCTCTGGCTCTGCCTTCCTCTAAGCTCTCATTCGGCCCTGACTTTCTCTGGCTCTCTCCTCCCTTCCTTGCAAGGTTAGCACCTCCATTCTTTTGTCTTCCCTCAACTGCTCCCTCCCAAGTAAACATGACCATGGTGTTTAAGCATCCTCAATTCTTTTTTTTCTGTTTTTTTATTCTCTTAGTGTTACATACATAAATATAGTGAAGTCATGATATGTTCACACCTTAATCTCATCATGTCTCATCTTCCTATTACAACCCTTTTGCTCCCTTGCCAGACCCTCTCCTATTTCCAAGTCTTCACATGTGTGGCTCACTGGGTTTTATCTGAGTTGACTTTGATGGCATATGCCCAAGTATTTGTTGGAGCATAAATCAGCTATCTGTGGATATCCCACTGAGGAAGGGACCTTCCATTTCCTCCCCATCAGCATTAACCCTCATCAGTCTCTCAGGGAGGTGTGGAGCCTCTTGAGACCTTTCCCCTTCCATTGTGAAATGTTGATAGGACAATCCCTGTGTGGGTCTTGTGGAAATATGCATATGCTTTAGTTTTTACATCTCAAAAACAAAATCCTCTCCTGGACAGAACAGCCTTACTCAGCTGCCGGTGACTCTCACTTCTCCCCTTCTGTTACTGTCAGTTTTCTTAGCTACGAGTAACAGAAGCCAGCTCTTGCTGATTTAGTTGAAAATGGAGCCCATTAAAAGATACCAAAACATGTGTCTCCAGAACATCCTGCATGTGAGCGTTCAAGTGCCTTAAGCACAGTAGCCAAAACCTGGGTGCAATTTTAATCTTCCCCAAGGAAAGTAGAGAAACATGCTGCCGTGTGTTAAACAGAGGGGTTGCTCCCCAGCAACCAGGAAGGCTGAACCACTGCAGAGAAACTCATCTTCTGTAAGGGAGTGCACACGTTGTTGAGGGAAAGAACACAGAAACAATGCATGACTTAATTTATGCAAAACTCTAGGACAGGAAAAACAATCTATGGATGGAATAAGCAAGGAACTCCCTAGGGTCAGGGGTTGGGAGGGAAACTGAAAAGGCATAAGGTAACTTATGGGGGTGATGGATTATGTACGTATATTTTGATTGGAATAGTGATCCCACTAGCATAAAGAGTATATATAGTTGAGGTGATATGCATGACAAACTAGACACACTGCCCTTCTGCCCCAGACCCGGACCAGGGCGGACTCTCTGCTCCTCAGGTAAGGCCCCTAGACCATGCCTTAGGCCCCAGGTCACCCGCTTATCCCACCAGCCAGCCGGGATGGCAGCCAGTCTGCTCTGGCACTGGGGAAGGCCCCTAGGCCACGCCCCAGAACCCAGGTGATCTATGTGACAAACTAGACACACTGCCCTTCTGCCCCAGACCCAGGCCAGGGTGGACTCCCTACTCCTCAGGTAAGCATAAAGAATATATACATTTTTCAAAACCCACTGGACTATATCTCAATGTAGATGTTTTATTGCCATATATATATACAGTATGCATGCATGTTTGCATGTGTGTGGATACATATGTACTGGGAATCTTCCTCCATCACTTTTCTATCTTATTCCTTGAGGCTGGATCTCTCACTCAAATCCAGAGTTCTCCCATACAGCTAGTCTCACTAGTCAGTTTGATCTAGGGATCCTCTGTCTCTGACTTCCAAGGCTGGAATTACAAGTGGGCTGCCCTACATGCCCCTGCAGCATCTATATGATTCCAGGGATCTGAACTCCAATCCTCACACTTGGGCAACACGAACTTTAACCACTGAGCCATCTCACCAATCAGGTCAAATTAACTTTAAATGTTACACACACACACACACACACACACACACATCTCGGTATTCACATCAATTCCCTTGCTTACAGAATTGCTAGGAGGACAGGGATACCAACTGGATCTGTTTTTATCATCTGTCATGCACGTCCACTTTTCTTTCTCTTGGTGTCATGAGACAAGTATCCACACATAATCTTACATCTCTGACATGAGCTCTGCTGCCCTGCTAGCCCAGGACTATGTGCACAGCTACCGTGGAAAGCCTTCTTCTGAGTCTCTCTTCTTGTACTTTATAAGATCCAGTTTCCCAGTCTGAGAGGACACGTGAGCCCAGACTTGTCCCAGCTCTAGGTCAAACAAGAATATTAACATCTGGTACGTGTGTGTGTGTGTGTGTGTGTGTGTGTGTGTGTGTGTGTGTATACACGCATGCACTAAGGGGTGGGCTGTGCTTCTCAAGAATTAAAGAATGGGAATTCTCCAAATGCAGGGTAGCAATGAAAGTGGGGATAGCTGAAAGGAATGGGAGGCATCTACCCTTCACTGAAGACTCTCCTCACAGTAGCTGTCTCTGCCCACCTCCTGCACACTCTCTCCCACTGCAATATGACCTATACACCTCCATTCCCAAACATGGCTCATAAAAGTCACCAAGGACCTCCTTGTGTCTTAATCTAACAGAAGCGTGGCCCTGCTGACAACTCTGCCTTGTCAGGCTTCTGAGGCACCACCTCCTCTTCAAATCCCTCCTCTCTTCCTGCTTGATCCACTTCACAAGCTCACCTTCCTCTCTCCAGCTGTTGCTGATAAATTAATGACGAAATAGGTTATGACAAAGACATATTATTTTGGCTCACAATTGCCCAGTTATAGTTCTTAATATAGCTTAGCAGGAAAGACCATACCAATGCCAGGAGCCAAGGGAACTGCCACATCATATACACAGGATTTCTAAGAGAGGGACAAACTTCACTTGCCAGGCTGCAAGTCTGTCCAAGTCAGCTAAAGAATGAAAACTCTCTTCCCCCAACTTATTCACCTTCCCAAGGGAATGACATGTTACACAATCTCCTGCAGATTTGCTTAGAGCTTACCTGAACTATTGTTATAGTTAGATACAGGCATCAACTGTACAGTGGAGGATTCGAGCTTTGGGCATGTTCGTAAAGAATCACTGATTGCATTTAGCCCTGCGCAAGCCTTCAGGAGATTGCCTGATGGATGGGGAGGCTCAGACCATAGTAAGTAGAACTAGTCCCTGGGCAGGTGGATATGATGGAAGGAACTGGTTGAGGAAATTGGCATCCTTTGGTGTACTTGGCCCGACATGCTGGTCTGGTAAGTAGGGATTGTCCTCTCTCGGTGGTCCTTGGATGTATGACTATGGTGTGGCCAGTTCCCTTAGCCTTTGGTGTTGATGTGTGTTGTTCTGCCACAGTGGACAAGAAACTATAACCAAGTAAGAAAAATTAAGCTTCTTGTGCCCTTAAGCTGTTTTATCATGACTTTAGCAGCAAAAATTCAGAATAACTGTAACAACTATCAGGTCTTCACAGATGTACCCAAAGCTCAGCCTGAAGTTATCAAGTTGACATCTGTATATAAACACCACACCCAGCCCAAAACATGAAGCCCACTAGGGATTTCCTCTCTTCTTCTCCATCACAACTCCTACTGGTGACTCAAACAAGTGGTCTCTCTCTCTTTCTCTCTTTCTCACCTAGACCTCTCCAAGCTTCAGGCCTACTTGACATCAAGACTTAGATGCTTCCCTGGATAATAGTGAGAAAAACATGAGAAACCAACCAGGGAATGAGAAAAGTCTCTTTTAGCTTCAGCTCTTCTCTGCTTCCTAAAACTTGCCCCAAATGCAAGTCCTTGGGGCAATGCACCCTTGCGGGCGTTTCAAGGGCCATCAGCGGGTCAAGCAGAGTCTTGGTGCGCTCTTCTGCCCATGAGCCACAGCCACGGGAGCAAAGAGGGCTTCAGGGCAGCTCGGCGAGGCCTGCAGCACTTGGCCACGGTGGGCTTCACTGAGGGAGGAGGAAACACAGCAGATCACGCCCTCCTGCAGCAGACAGAGCCCAGTGAGTCGGGATGACCACAGCTGCCAGCGGGAAGGAGCCTCTGGTCCTTCCGTGAGCATGTCTACTCCTGAGCCAAGGAAGGAACGGCGGGTTGAGATGCAGACTGTCCTGCAAAGGTGTTCACAGTTAAGTTCAAAATCACTCAAAGTTGAGTGTTTTCCAAGGTTCACCCCCTCTGCCACAGCTCCACTATCCCTCCAGGTGCGAGCATCAGACCTCTAACCACAGGCAGAGTCCTCGCTTACTGGCCACGGCGTGTCCACTTCGCCCTCCGTATTTGGGACTCATCTATCTGTTGCCATCCAGTCCTGCACTGGAAGTAATTCTACTATCTTCTGTAAGGCTCCAAACTAGTCAGATCCCACACCAGTCACACACACACACACACACACACACACACACACACACACACACACACACACATATCCCGAAGTGGTCTTCTCCAAGAATAATGCTTCACGTGACACTCACCTTGCCCAAAGCCCTCATCTCTTTTCCATGCTCTCAGGACAAAGTCCAAAATCTCTGAGTAAAATGTTGAGTGGGTTTCCCCGCTCCCACTCCTCCACCACCGTGTGTTTTACACCTGAATATCCTTCCACATCATCAGCCCCTCCCAGCGCAGGCCTCCTTTGAAGCACACATCTTCCCTCGTCTCTCTCTCTCCCTGTGTTGGGTGCCTTCAAATCTCACTTACACCTTCCCTCGAGCAGCCATCTTGACAATTCTTTCCTCTCTCCAAAAAGCAGCTGACTTTTATCCTAGGCCTTCAGCGTCTATCCCCTCTATTCACTCACGCGGAGAGCAAATGGTGTCGATGTTTCACTTCTCATAACCCCCTGGCCTCAGGGATGTGGCTGCTCAAACCCCCATTTTTTTTCCCATTGCACCATGACGACAGGCCTCAGTGCACCTCAAGAAATGCTCAGTGACTGATGCGCAAACAAGTGAAAATGAGTGACTGTGACTTTAGCCTATTTTCTCTCTTCAGGACCAGAGCGACCTGTCACCTCCTCTTCCTTGTCCTCTCCTTCCTTTCTTTCTCCCTCTCTCCCCTCTCCTTCACACCACTCTCCTTTCCCTAACAGCTCTGCCCAAACTCCTCAGCCCAAAACTTTTGCAGCCACAGCACCACCTAGAGTCCACCTGTGAGATGGACCAGTACCCAGCCGGCCCAGCCCAGTTCTTCAGCCCAGTTCTGCCCCAGGTTGCTGTGCTCTGTATTCTGGACACATCTCTAGGTCTCAGACTCCAGGATTTCCATAAACCTCTAAGCACCTGGTGGGAATTTTACAGAAAACAGCAGCATGGCAAGGAAGAGAACATTCGGGGTTCAGATGGCATCTTCCTCTAGTTTTGCATCCACCTGCCACTCCCTGCCCCCCTGTGGTTCTGTTCCTTTCCACTCAGCTTTAGCCAATATTTTCAACAGACATTATGGGAAAGCAAGTATTTCATGGTAAAACAAGATTGACGAGTCTTTTCAAGATTTCCTTTGCTACTTGCAGATGCTGAGGAAACCATTTGCGGGGGACACACGTGCCAATTCTCCTCTAAAATCAACATATGCCTTAAGAGTCAGCCTGGCAACACATCATGAGATGTTCTTACACTTAGGTGCTAGGCACATTGCTTCATATAATGGCAGCACTTACAAACAACCAGTGTATCCCACCATAGAGGACTGGATAAGTAATTGTGGCATATGCAGCCTCTAAGAATACACAAAATGCTTTGTAATAACATGAGACTTGTTCCTAAGCTGATTCAAGGTATAAATAGAGTATAAAAGTTGTATGCAAAGTATTGTCTCCATTCTATGAAATAGTAATAGCTGTGGAAGGACCACAGCACTGACCAACATTCTCACTGATTATTCTGGGGTATTTGTTTTCTACTTTGCTTTTCCTGTTTTCTGTTATGTTGTGATGACTTTGTTTTAGTTTACAATGAACTACTAGGATAATCTGGCAGAAAAGACAAATGACACTCACTAAATCTGGATTTAAATCATCTCTTGAGCTGTCTATGAAACTCCTCATCTGTGACTCAGACCGGGACGTCTCTAGATATTTCTTGTCCACAAAGTCCTGAGGTCCCCTGAGATTGGCCAGAACAAGATCAAGAAACACAAATGTCTGGACCAGCAAGATGGTTCAGCTACCCAAGCCTGACAATCTGAGTTATATCTCTAGAATCTAAGTAAAGATGGAAGGAAAGAAGTGACTAACACACACACACACACACACACACACACACACACACACACACACACGCACACACATGCACACGCACGCACACGCTCGTATATACACACATCCAATCAGTCAGTCAATCAATCAATCAATAAACAACACAGAGACGTATTCATTGGCAAGATCTCAGCCGCATCATCTGGGTACTCAGTGACACGGATGGACCGATGGTCTTCATGAGAAGCAAAGCACACACAGGAGACAGGGCTGTGAAAGAACCTGCAGGCTTGGCTACCCCTACCCATTCCCATTGCACTGAGACTCTCCACAGTGACACCCTGTGTCATGCTTATGTAATTACAGAGGAGGGGAAGCCGGGCAGGTCTCCTCCTCATGTCCTGCGTCAGTGCCTGGGCCAGGGTGTGGCTGAGATGCCACCTCAGATCATATCTACTCCAAGCTCCGTATTCACTGTCTCAAGTGACTTCATGAAGGAGTGAGAAAATGAAATGGGAATTTGCTTTCGAGTTTGATTTCATCTTGAGCATTTTCCCTACTAAGTCATCATGTGACTTGGGACAAGAAAGGTTTTGGAGTCCTAGTTTCTCGTCTCTATAGAAAAAAAAAGTCAATGATTATGGTAAAATTCATGAATTGCTTTTATCAAATGTATTCCGCATCACTTGTGCTGGGTTCTGGGAGAATGAAACAAACAGACAAACTGTACCCTTAAACTAATTTCCATTTATTGAGAGTCAGTGGACTGCAGGGGGCCCAGAACAGCAGGGTCTCATAATGGCCAGTGGCATCTGAGAAGGTTCAGAGAGGAGCTGACTGCAGGCTGCTCCCTGAGACATGAACAGGAGGTGACTTCTTTGCCTAGAAGGACAGAAATGTGGGACCGTGTGTTACCAATCGATATGAACGAGTCCCAAAAGGTATCTAGGATCTATGACAGAGAGACGTGATGAGAGGTATGGAGAGAATAGGAATCCAGTAGACATAGAACAGATGGGCGCATATTGTCAGGACCCCCCTCCCCCGCATCACTATCAGGCACTGTCAAAGAAAAAGATTTGGTGGCCATTCTCCCTCTTGAAGCCCGAGCATCTAAACCTTAGCAGGTCTTAGAACAGGACTAACTTTCATACCTGCTATACATGTACTTACCTCCACTCTTCCCTCTCATCTTGTTATTTGACATATCTTATTGAAATCTTCTATTTCTGTAGCTATCTCCCCACCAGACTATACTCCCTTAGGAGTAGAAATAATATCTGATTATCTCTGGATCCCCAGGGCCAAACACAAGCTCAATAGATGTTAGTATTGTGGGTGCCTGTGACATGCTGATAGATAGGATTCTTAAAAGGAAATGCACAATGATAATCTTAAAGCTTATACTAAAACAAAGGGTCAAAAACAGACACCTGACTCCCTTCCCCCACATCACAATGCACTTTGCCATTATTTGAGTTGTTCAAAGACATGAAAAAGAAGAAAATTTCAAAATATGTTTTTAAAGTGACCATAACCATTTATTTTTTTAAAAAAATGCAGGCTGCACAAAAGGAAGAAAAGGAAACTGCAAACAATCTCATTTTGAGATTTGCACAGAAACTATGGCAAACATTAACACTGTCCAGGAGAACACTGGAAGAATACCACTTTTCCTAAGTAAGATTTTTTTCATGATACAAGGAGATCAATATGAAGCATCGTATTAAGATGAATGGGAAGCTATGGATCTGTAAGCCTAGCATTTGGGAGGCTGAGGTAGAAAGATTACAGGAGCCCAGGAATTCAAGATGAAAGTGGACAAGAGCGAGCTCTCTCCAGAGAAGAAGGGGGATGCGAGAGAAAGAAGGAGGTAAAAGAAAGGGAGAAAGAGGAAGAGGAGGAAGGGAGGAGGAAAAGGGAAGAGGAAGACAGAAGGGAAGAAAGGAACAGGAGGAGTATCCTTTTATTACTCTTGATATTAGAAGAGCTAAGAAGAAAATTGAATGATAATCCCATGGACTGTGATAAAGCCTTTAATAGAATTCAACAGAATTCTACAACACAAAACAGACAGAAGGAGATGGGCCCCATGGGACAAGCCTGTAGTCCCAGCCACCCACAAAGCTGACGCGGGTTCCAGGCTCACCTGGAATACAGGGAGCTTAAGTCAGTCTGGATGACTCAGTGAGATCTTGTGTCAAAAAGTCAAAAAAGAGCTGGGCCTATTGTCAGTGAAGTGCTTGTCTAGTATGTGCGAGGCCCTAGCTTCACATCATCTTTGCTGTTACACTTGCCAGCGCTTATTCTTAGTACAGGTAGTAGATTTCATGTGACATTCTCATGCATGTTATGTCATGTATGTCAGTATCATCTTTAATGGCCCAGAGTCACTGTGACTGAGATCCAGAAAGGAGATGTTGCCACTATTGTCTATGTCATTTTCCTTGTTGTAGAGTCACTTGTTGCTAAAGTACAGGTGTGGGAATAGTTCTCCTCCACTCCTGATGTTTCCTTTCTCTTAGCGGGAATCCAGTTTTAGTAACATACCTGACATCCTCATTAACTCCACTTGAGGGAAAATTGGGTGAGTTTGGAAGCCTTTTTGCAAGAGGCCTGCAGACAGGGTAAACACCTTCCCTCTGCACACTCTCCAAACCTTACAGGATCATCTACTGCAGTCCTCCCACCTTTCAGATGCTGACCCCCACTCCAGCATTGCCCAGGATTGAGCAGGTAAGTCAATGTTAGAAAAATCCTCTTATCCCACAAATGTGACTTACCATCTCTATCCTCATCAGTGATACCAAAGATGTTTCTGTTTTGCTATCTTGTCTACATTGGTTCAAAATATGAATAGGAGGAAGGCAATTGACATTGGATCCCTAGGAGACTCCACTATCACTAATAAATGCAAGGACCAAAACCCATAAACCTGAGTAGAAAACTAGTGAAAAAGAAAGAGAAAATAGAAAAGAAATTAAAAAGGAAAGGAGGGAAAAGAAAAAAAGAAAGAAAAGGAAAAGAAGAAGAAAAGCAAAGGTCTGGCACAGCAGTACGTGTAGTACACGTCTGCAATGCCAACTCTCAGAAGGCAAAGGCAGCAGGAAGATCTAGAATTCAGGGCTAGTCTAGCTTCTGTAGATGAAAGGGAGGAAGGAAAGAGGGGAGAAGAAAAAAGGGGGGAAGGAGGGGGAGAGAGAGAGAACAAATCCAAGAGAAACTAACTATTCATTCAATTAGAAGACACTGTGTAATAGGTAAAAACTTACAATATCAACAATAAAGATAAAATATCTAGTGATAATTTCAACTGGAGATAGGCAGGATCCATGTGAAGAAACCTTTAAGATACTCCTGAGAGACATAAACACATGCTTGAACAAAGGGAAGGCAGGCCACATTTCTGGCTGGGAAGACATGCCATCATAAATATGTCAGTTCTCCCTAGATCGATATCAAGTGTCATGTAATCCCAATGGAAAGATCAACAGTATTTCTAACTGAGTAAGTCAGCTCTAAGGTTTATATTGCAAAATAAGTATGCAATAACATTCCAGAAAAGTCTAAAAAGGACAAGTAATGAAGGGTGATTGACCCTACAGTTGAAGCAATACTTATATAGCCACACTTATTAAAACAATGTGGTATCAGCACACAGAACAGAATAAACAGTACAGAGCAGGACCACAATACACACGGAATGATGATTTTGCAAAGCTGACCTCTCAAATCTGTAGGGGAAAGATGAATTATTCACCAAAGGTTATGCAACCGATTAGGTAGTCTTTTGGGATTAAGTAAAGTTGAATTTAACCTCACACCTCACACTAGGAAAAACTCTGATGGGTCCAAGAAATGAATCCAAAAGATGAAAGTCCAGAGAAGTGTGGGAGAAATGACTTTATAAATGGAGCGGAGGTGATCTTTCTGAATGTGACAAAGGCAAGAAATTGCAACTGAAAAAAAAAACTCTGATAAATCTGACTTTTAAAAACTATAAAGTTTCTTTGATAGTGAAAACACTCAATAAAAGTATCAAGGGCATGTTTTTTGGTAACTCTACAAACTCTAAGTTTATATTGCATGTAAAAAACCAGCTCATCAGGAAGTCACAGGGCAAATAATGAACTGAGAAAAATACTTTCTTCTCTATCATAGGCAAAAGTCAAATTTCCTTTTACGTGCTCACGTATAAGCTATAAAAATCAATTAAAAACAACACTACTCCCCACGTGCAATTTAGAGAAGAAATGAACATGTATGAAAAGATGCTCACAATTATAATAATAAGAAAGTGCAAACTAAGACCTCACAAAATTCTATTTTATATCAGTAGACTATGGTTTAAAAAGTTAATGGTTTATGTAAGAGTTACTCTTAACTATTGCTGTGAGGGAGCATTCAAAGTCAAGCAACTTAAGGGAGAAAGGGAGAGTTATTCAGCTTACGGTTCCAGAGGGGAGAAACAGTCTTTCATAGTGGAGGCAACATGGCTGGTGGCTGAAGCTGGAGGCAAGTTAAGTCACTGCAAACATCCTGGGAAGCTCAGAGCTGCTCAGTCCAGTAAGCCAGTGAGTGATGGCTGAAGGCTGAAGGATTTCTGGAAAGTCAAAGAAGCGAAGAAGGTGGGTGGTAGGAGGGGATTGAGTTTTCTAGGACAGCTTCAGAGAGTCTTTCTTCAGTCTTCAGTTCTATGGTTCCTTTTATCTGGTCTGCTACTGGAAAGTTCCAGTCAGATCTAGGGCTGGTCTCTATATTGTAAATGTATTGATCTGGATAATCTCTTCAGATAGTCTGACAGCTGATCTTATTTAATGCCAGGCGTGGTCAAGTTGACACTCAGGATTAACTATCACAGTTTGGCATTGGCAAGATATGTGGAAACCAACAGCCTTACATCCCTGACTGAGCCAGCTGGCTCTGACTCTGGGTGACAATTTTACAACCTTAAATTACATATGTATATGCTAGGAGTGCTGCAACTCCATCTCTAGGGACTAGTCCTGCAAATAGGTGTTTGTACAGAAGCTGAGATCTGAAGAGGCTCTTAAAATAGTGCAGAACAGAACAAACTAAATGGCAATCAATTTGGGAAGGTCAAGTATATTGAGGGATATCCGTCAATGCAATTATTTGCTACTATAAGGATGAGAGGTCTATAGAATGACTTGAGATAGATTGTACAGTAAAGACAGTGAGACGCAGGACATAATGTGTAGTGTGCTTGCATTTGTGCTTTCTACAGAGGAGTGGAAGACCACATATTCTACATGCAGATGCATGAAATAACTCTGGAAAGTGGCACAAAAAAATTGGTGGCCTTGGGTCTTCTGGGAAGCAGTGGTAACTGGGAAGCGGAATGTGGATGGAAGGAGATACACTCTGGGTCATTCTGTGAGTTACAGTGCTTCAGACCTCTAGCTAGAATTGCTGCTCCTTCCATTGTCGGCGTTGGGAAGCATGGATGTGTCTCTCTTCCATCCTCTCTCTCTCTTTCTCTCTCTCTCCAAAATCTGCATGTAATTTTTGTCCTCAAGTCAGAATGTTCACTTGTTTGAGGAAAATTATTATTAAATAGCACCATACAGAGTAAGTACCCTCCAATTCCTTTTGGGAGAATATCTACATAACTTGCAAAGCTTTGGACATATTAATTGTGGAGACTGCTGTGTTTCTGTAGATTGTATTGTCCTTTTTTCAAAAAAAAAAGCATGCATTTCTCAGTATGAGTTAAACTTCATTGTGCTTGTGAGATACATGTGTTCCTACTTAATAACTTTTTACCACAAAGTCTGAGCTGAGAATTACAAAATGTCCAAGCATGATACCCTAAGGACCAGTTGTGACAACGAAAGGGACTGGGTTGGACACAGTGGGGATGTCCTCCCACTGATGCTTTATATAAGCATCAGTGACTCAGATGTGGGGAACCTGGAGTTCCCTTGACTCTTTCTGGGGTGATCATCTTGAGACAATTAGCAGAAAACTTCATCCTCGCAAATTAGTAAGGAAAAAATATTCCTACTGTCAATCATCCAGACCAGCCATCTTGGTGCTGGGAATGAAAGGAATGTCTGCGGTGAGTGGCTCAACATCTCAACATCTGCAGGGGGATCTGACTGGGAGAAGGGTGGGAAGGGTACGAGCCAAGGTGAGAGAGCTATGTCTCAGTTTCTCCTCTGCAGAAACAGTCTGGGAGACAGCTGAGAATTCTTGAACAGAATCTTAGAATGGATTTTGGCTTAAAAGCTGCAGGAGAAAGCAAAAAGTAGAGACATGCTGTCTCCACCAAATGCCCCACTGCTGTCTCTGAGCCTCCTGCCAAAGGTAAAGACTGTCTCCACTGCCAAGTGACAAATGAAGGGATCTTGAGACAAGGTGGTGGAGGAGAGACACATCCATGCTTCCCAAGTTCAACAGTGGAAGGAGCAATACATTCTAGCCAGCGGTCTGAAGCACTACCCACTCTGTCCCATGGGGCAACTTGACACCAAACCCAAAGGGAAAAAACTGGGGGATACAGCACCAAGACTGTATTTGCTGATATAGCGCCAAAATTCCTAGACTCTGATTCTTCTCTCCACTCTAAAGAACTGGACCTCATAGAGACAGGTGGTCCCATAACTTGGAGAGAAAATCAAACATGAGGATGTTATGGAACATTCAGCTGTTTCCAGAAAACAGGATCGTGTTAGCAGATATCAGGGAAGTGTTTTTAATAAGGAACCAGAATCTACTGTCTTCCAGTGGTAAAATGGTCAGCATCTGAACAGCGAAAGGAAGACAGGAGGAGGAGAGGGAAAAAGTACCATTTATTAGAACCAAGTAATACTGTCCGTGATAGTACCAAAAGGGTTACCGTAAAGCATACAAAAAAGGTGGTTATGGAGAAAAAGTAAACAGAATAAGACGTAGCCACTTTTATTGTTTCTATAAGCTGGGGAATGTTTATAAATGGATATCATGCTTCTAGTAAATGCTTATCATTATAAAACATTGTCATCTGCTTGTTTCCAGTTATAGAAACAGGAAGAAAGTCATAGAGAACCTTGAGTAAGCCAAGAAGTCGTGAAAGAGGTAAAAGTCACAGGGCAGCCCTACTGGGCTCATAACCAGGGGTGGAGCATGAGCCCGCGCTGAGCCAGCCCCAAGGGTGGGCGCCCCCAGCAGCCCCACAGAGCAAGCAGGCAGGCTTGGCCAGGTGTTCTGCCGTGATGAATTAGCCGAGTTGTTAGGGGGGAGGAGAGACGTGTAGAGCCAATCCCTCATCTCTTAGGAGACCTCCAAATGACCCCGCTAATTATAAGATAATAAAAGGATCTGGACGCCCTAAATAATTCTCACAGAGAAGCTCCATATGTCACAATGACAGGACGATGGGTTATGTAACTCTGGCCAAGTGAGACTTGCAATGCTAAATTTTAGAGAGAGACACCAGGTTGCAATAAAACCAGAGACTGTGTGAAAGCGCAGACTTAACAAATTTTGCGCTGATGGAGCAAGTGAAGATTAAGGGGAGGAGGGAAGAATAGACAATCGAGTCAGGGTACTACCAACTGGTTTTCAAAACTCTTGGAGAGGTTTGGATATGTTTTGACAGATTCCATGATCTGTCAAAGATAGAATGGCCGCTAATCCAGATCTTGACTTGAATTAGCATTACTTTCAATCTAGAAGGCGACTCATATCAAGTAGATATAAAAACAGATATCTAAAATATTAAGAAGGTATAACATAGAGTATAAAAATAGAAAACCAAAAATTAAATCATAGAAATGATGCTTTTAGGATAAAGATAAGTGGAAATACAGTTGTATATTTTGGGGATTTTTTTTTGGTAGGAAACTGGTTGGGTTTTTTTTCTGGTTTTATTTTGTTTTGTCTTTGAGACATGAATTCATATAGCCCAGGCTGGCCTTGATGGATGATTTTGAACTTCTGATCCTCTTTCCTCTAACTCCGTTCATATGGTGCTGGGGACTGAACCCAGGACTTCACTAAGCAAGCACCCTTCAACTGAGCCGTATCTTCAACCATTGTATGCTTTAAAATTCTGTTTCCTAGGACTGAATAGATGGCTCAGGGATTAAGACTCTGCCTTGCAAGTAGAAGGTCTTGAGTTCAGATCCCAGGTCCCAAATAAAAATGCCAGGTTGAAACAAGGCCTGCACTTCTGGCCCTGGTATATGGAGCCTGGGACATCCCAGCGCAAAACAAAAAGAGGCAGAAGCAATCCAGGATGATTCCTGAAGTCACCCTTGGCCCTCCACAGGGACATACAGTGTCCTCTGATGCACACACACACACGCACACGAACACACACACACACACACACAATAAAGGTTTTTGAAAAATTCTGTTTCCTGTTTATCTGTCTGCTTAATGTATTTAAAGAATCAAAAGCATATTATAAAATTTGTGATTGCAGTTTAAATTATGCAAAATATGCTTAATTTGAGTTTATAGCATGTTAAAAATTTTTAAGCTTTGTATTGACATATAAGACACATATATGTGTGTACATGTGTATGTGTGTGTGTCTATATATGTGTATGTGTATATACTTACAAGGAGATTCATGTATATGTAGGTGGGTGTACACAAAAAGACCAGAGGGCATCCTTGGGTCTTGTTCCTCTGGCACCACCACCTTGGTTTTTTTGATGAAGGTTCTGGCCTGCAACTTACCAAGTAGGTTAGGCTGGCTGGCCAATGCATTCCAGAAATCCTCGTGTCTTCCCCACACACACACACACCATGCTAGAGATACAAGTGCACACTACCACACCTGGCTGGTTTAAAAAAAAATTGGTTCTGGGGGCTTGAAATCGGGTCCTCATGCTTACGCAGCAAGTGCTTTACCCTAAGCTATCTCCTGATCCCACAATAATAGAATTGAAGTTTTATTTTGCAGCAGAGTTGAAGTGGGTCTTTCTCTACAAGCCCAGACACCCCTTGCTTGATTCATGTGTCTGCTGCTGTGTGCTAGTGATTCTACCTTAATTCTCTCTCTTCAGCTCAGAGATCAGGAGTCAGACAGGGTGGTCAGTAGTCCTTCTGCTCCATTGTTTACTGGGGTCACTGGGCTGCCTTCAGCTACTGACAGGACTTGGGACTAAGGCAGATTCACTCAGACACTTAGGACTTGGTAGAATAACTGGAAGGTGGACTCAGTGGACCTGTTCCTCGGGAGACCCTCCACATGGCCTTTCCAGTAGGGGAGTCATTTCTTGTCAGGCAAGTCAAACTTCCTGGAGTTCCAGAAAAACCTATTTATTCTGTTAGAGGCAAAAACACGGGGCTGGCATAATGTTGCTTCAGCCATACCCAGGCATAAGTCAGATGCTACATCTTTAAGGAAGACCAAAGGTCTCACATTCATCTTGAACCTTTTCCATCATTGAACAACCTCTCCCGGGAGAATAAAACAGCTCCACAAGGCTGAAATGCGTGCATGAGGTTTGGTTCAGGAAGACAACAGTTAGAAGCTGCCGCTGGTGATGATGGGAGTTAACCCTGAGAATTTTATTGAGTGTTTACTAGGTGCCAGGTGATGCTGTAAGTATGTCGTATGTCTTCACAGCGCCTTTGTGAAGGCTCTGTTTCCATCCCACTAGCAGACTGACTCATCCGACCTGATCACATGCCCCAGGACAGCACCTTGCACACAAAAGAGTCCTAGGGAGGGAAGCTGAAGCTCCAGTAGATGCGGGCAATCAGCAGCACCTTTACCCTGTGCAGGTGTCTGGAGGACGTCCTGAAGGCACTGGTGGGCTTTCGGCTGCAGAGGGCCTGCATCTGTGAGCAAGGATTAAAGTAGGCAAGACAGGAGGCAGAGAGACCAAGAGCAAACTCACATCCTGTTACAAATATGAGAAATGAGGCTGAGACTCCGATCTGAGAGGAGGAGAGGCTAGGAACTCATTAAGTAGAAAGAGAGCAAGGAGATGGAAGTCCCAGGAGGTAAGGGAGAGGGTAAACCTGGAAAAAACCCAAAGGAAAGCCTCCATAGTTTGCACCCTGAGCCTGATTCAAACATTGTGGGACTACGAGTGAATGGGCAGCAGATCTCCCTCCTCTACATTCTCCTCCCTGTAGGAGGGTCAGCGCAGACTGGGATGGGTGGGCAAGATAGAAAGCAACAGGGAAGACCTCCAGTGAGAGGTTTAGATGGGGCATGTTCTCATGAAAGGCTGAACTGGCTAGGAAAGCTTGGTCCAGCCCCAGCTCCACATGCATAACTTAAATATGGAGCTGAATTCTTGCTCACCCACCAGGCCTAAGAGAAGGTTTGGTTCTGGATCAACTTGGAAGCACAGAAGCTTAGTATGAAGCTAGAGTGGGCAGGATGGGTTGTATCAATCATGTACCTGCTTCTGGTGTCACTTATCTGCCTCCCACCCTCCAGCCCCCGCATATCACAAACACTTCATGGCTTGCATTGGTAAATCACTGCCATCATTTAAGACCCAACTCCAAAGCAGTGTGATACGGTAGTTAAAAGCAAAAGTTTTGAAATTCAAAAGATACGGATCCAAGTTACAGTTCTGAGATTGTTGACTAGGTGACTGTGTAAATGTCTGACCTCCCTGAGTCCATGTTTGCCCACGCAAGGGCATTGGACTATCACAAGGATGGTATACTACAAGATTCGTCACATGCCTAGCATACAGCCTAGGGTATACCCGTCACTCAGCAATTAGTAGCAAAACAAAGCAAAATAAGCCCCGTCCTCTCTGTTCCGCAGCCCACACCAGCCTTTCCTCCTCCCCTTCATCCCACTGTACAGTGACCACAGGTGCACATCCCCTGTAACGTGGACTCTGCATCTCTGCACTCCTCCTCCAAACGGAGTTTAGCCCCACCGTCTGGGCTTTGGTTCTCTCTCTCTCTCTCTCTCTCTCTCTCTCTCTCTCTCTCTCTCTCTCTCTCTCTCTCTCTCCAGGGCCCAGGTACCCCATAGGAGCACAATAAAGACTGATTGGGCTAAATGGCCAATTTATGACTTCTCTTTGAACAGGCCTTAGATGATTACCTTTTATGAGGCTTACACTTTAGACTTAAGATGTAAAACAGAAGCTCAGGCTAAGAGGCAAATAATGGGATATTTTATGTGCTTTTCTGGAGCAAAAGTCCACAGCTTTATTGCAGCGGCTATAAAAGGCATGATTGGAGAAGCTTGATTGGGAAACCCACAGTGGAGAGAGCCCTGGCTCATCAGCCCAGAGGCCCAGCTTTCACACCCTCTTCTGTGCCATCTAGTCAGGCCCTTTGCTCTCTGTCCTCATGTGCAAAACTAGGGATAACCCCCCGTTAAAAAAAAAAAAAAAAAAGATCTTTCAGGTCTTAACTATGCATGGCTCAGAGCTTACAAATTTCAACGAACTTCTTCCCAGAATTCCACAATTCCAAATGTTAAGACTCACAAGGTGTAAGACTCTTATACAATGTATCTATGAGGCTAAACTCATAGGCACAGACTAAACAAACTTGAGGTTCCAGAGTACAGTATTGCAGCTGCCAGCATAAACTTGGGATTGAGATCTGGAACACTGGAGTCTAATCTAGTTCTAGTGGACACATTGTTTAATGACACTCTCAATTTCCTGACCTGTATGATGGAGATAAAAGCTCTCACCATGAGACGATGCATTAGAAACAAGTCCCAAGCGTGCTGTGATGTCTCTTGCAGAGGAAACCCTCCGGGCTTGGTAGGAATTGTTACTGATCCACCGCTCCATGAGCACAGTGTCTCCGGAATCTAACATTCTCCCACCTCACAGGAGTGCCTGAGCTTTGAAGAGTGTGACTCTCACAAGTGTCCTGAGTCTGCTGCATTCAGAGAGAACCAGGGCTCAGTCACCTCCTTCCAGGAGCAAGGCTGCTTGTCAGCATAGCCATGGCCACCAGAGGGCAGCCTCGGGTTGCTGGACGCAGCCGCCCCCAACCACCCCCCCCACAGAGAGAGAGAGCGCGAGAGAGACAGAGAGAGAGAGAGAAACAGAGAGAGAGACAGAGACAGAGAGAGACAGAGAGAGAGAGAGAGAGAGAGAGAGAGAGAGAGAGAGAGAAGCTTTGGTGAGCCAAGGAGGGAGTTCCTGTCTCCCCTCCAGCTCTCTTTGAAAAGTTTCTTGTCTCTTACAGGAATGGAGAACAAAGGTACAGGAACAGTTGAAGTTACAATGGTTTATTTATCCATCAAAAGATCCACAATAAAGAATGAGACGTGACCCAAAGAGGAGGGTTATTGTTTTATGAAGTGAGCTCATTGCGTGCGGTTGTAACGCCTGGTTCCTGACTGAGGCCTCCAGAAAGAACTAAGCCTTGATGTGGGCAAGTCAGAAACTTCTCCCGGAGGTAGCCCGTTGCCCAGCTGCCTGGCATCTGCACACACCCCCAAGGAGACCTGGGCTTACAGATAAGAGATTCTGGCAAGTATCTTCCAGTGTTTATCCCTGATAAATTAAGGCTAAAAGCCGCAAGCTCAGTAATACCATAAAGCAAGCTAGCTAGGTAGGAGAGAAAAGTGTGCCACAGGTGATGGGTTTTGCTCTGGGCACGTGGCCACACTCACTTAATGTGACACATCATCCTTTCAGAACTATTGTGAAATGGCAGCACTGAGGGATGAGCTAGGAAAGTATCTGACTGGTTATGGGGTTGCAGACTAAAGCTCAGGTGTGTCCAGACCTGGCCTGCTCTAGGGCGCATGCCCCAGAGGCATAGGACAGGAAGTTGGTGAATCTTGGTCTCAGACAACCTTGGCCAAGGACTGTGCATGTCTGGCCCTCAAGCTCCTCTTCAGGCCCAGGGCCAACCGTGAGTCCAAGACAAGATCCCGGTGGTCCAGAAAGAGTCCTGCCTGAGAGTTCAGCGGGCTACGGGGTGCGGGCCGGAGGCGCGGCCAATATTGACTTTGGTAAACACCATTTTGCACTGAGCCTGAGCCTAGGGCGGGGGCGCTGTGACCCGGGGGGCGGAGGCAGCGGCTTCGCATTTAGACGAGGCCATTAGCAGCGATCGATGCCTGCGCTGCGTGCTCCGGCCGCTGGGTGCTCCCAAATGAAGGTTAAGTTTGCTTTGCGCCCTGGCGCGGCCAGCCATGCGCCCGCATAATAGCCCAGGCCTGGCTGCCGGGTGCACTCGGGTTAAGCGCAAACCTTGTTGGCAGATAAGGAGAAGGGGAGTTGACCTCAGGAAAGCTAGGTAGGTGGGCCTGGACCCCAGTGCGTGTAACCTGGTCCATCTCATATGTGTTGGGCTCTGGTGGCTTCTAGCCGGGTGCTCTGTTCCTTTGCCCTGACCTTTGGGCACCCCCTGGATCCAATAGTCAGCAGACTATGGGCACCCCCTGGATCCAGTAATAGTCAGCAGACTATGTGTTCCTGGCCCTTGTTATCTGAAGGGGCTGCCGGATGCCCTGGAATGAGCCAGTCTGGCAAGCAAGAGCCCTGGGTATTGTTCCTCTTTAGCCACAACCCCTTCCCCAGATCCTCTCCCAGAGGCAAGGATGTGTTCACATTTGGGCAGGTGGTTGGCCAAGTTATATGCACACATAGGAAGAGGTGTGGGTTGAACAGGGACCCCCAACGCCCCATCAGCATTATCCAGCTGAGTATCTGAACAGCTCCTTGTTGAGAAGCCCACTGGGTCCTGTTGAGAGTCTGCAGCCCAGGCAGCCCCATGTGCGTCCCACAGTATTGGGCCACGTCCCCTGGTAGAGTCTGTCCCTCTCCCTCTGATTGAGGACAGTTGCCACTTTGCATATTGAATGAATACCCTCATAGTGGCATTTATTCTAATATCTCTACTTTTTACAAATGAGGGAACAGAGGCTCAGAGAGGAAAAGAGCTTGACAGGCCAATGAAAGTCAACCCTTGGAGGAAACTGTCTCCTGCACCTTGTTGGGTTGCTGCTGGAGCCTTGAGAGACAGGCGACTTGAAATGCCGTATCCCTGGCAGCTGAGAATATAGAGAATGCTGGATGTAGCACCTATGTGGTGAGGTAATGTGTCCGATCTCTTCTGGGTCTCTGTCTACCCTACTACAGCAGAGGAAAGCACAGCTCACAGCTGGAAAGGAAATACAGCAAGTTAGAGGTAGAAGGGGAGAAATCCAGTCAGCCCCCCGCCCCCACTAGGAGATGAGTGCCTTGTTGGCTGCTTGGGCAAGTTTGTGATCCTCTTCTAGACCAACCCTCCATCAGGAAACCGAAGCAGCCCAGGAGCTCTGAAGAAACGAGGGGTTTGTGTTCGCTACCCAGGGGACACTGTGGAGTGTCTAAGGATGCTTTGTCACAGCAGACTACTCAATGATGCTAATGTCCTCCCCCAAGTGCTAGTAGGTTCCGAGCATCTAGACATCTGTTGCTATTTGGTGGCCTAAATCCTCCTCTTCTTCTTTCCTCCCCTCCCATAGCCAGTTCCTTGATCCAGCCTGGCTAGATAAGATCTCGCCCCTGCCCCTGTAAATGAGTGGCGTGTGTCTGGCTGGAGCTTCAGAGGGTTATTAGTGGCCAGGCCAGGCCACCCAGAGGGCCATGCACACTCTCTCGGCAGCAAAAAAGCCACAAGCCATGTTCCTCCTGCTGCCAACCTTTACTCTCCTCCCGTTACACAAAGAAAGACCTCGGTGCTCAGGAAGCAAACTGACTTCCCCAAGCTGCAATTCTTGTTGTAGATCCAGAACCCGGGCTTCTGACTCTCTCACAGGGCTCTATATCCTGGACACCTGCCTTGGGTAGTAGTCGGCTCTAGCCTACCTCCCTGCATCTTCCTGCAGATGGCTCGCCCTGGTACCTGCTTTACCACTCGCTACCTGACTGTAGGGCCTGAAGGGGACAGTCTCAGTTTACCCCACTGTAAAATAAAGATGATAAACCAAGTCCCTGAGACAGCAGATGAGGATGACTCTCTGGTAGCGCATAGTTATCTGGAGGCCAAGCTCCCGTGTGTTGCTTCCACTCCCTTGTATGAACACAAGATGGATGTCTCTCTGCCAGAGATGACCCTAGAGATGCCTGGCTGCCCCCTGAGCTGAGCGCTAGCAGGTACAAGGAGCTCAGGGTGGAGGGTAAGCTTTATGCATCACATTCCTAATGGGGGCTTCGCTCAAAGACTTGTAGGCAGCAGACAGCCTGGAGCTTCCAGATCTAGGAAGACCACCAGGTTTGAAGTGCTGGTCTAGCCGACCCCACGGTGACAGATAAACCTGTAGAAGTCCCATGAGACATGCAAAGCAATAGAATCTTCTCCCTAGGAGCACCAACAAGTCATAGCAGTAAAATGCAGTGTGTTTTCAAACAATCACATGGACAGTGTGAGGTGAGTCTGGTGGGCAGGAGGGGAAGGGGAACCAGCAATGAGTATGCGCACAGCCCCAAAACAGGAGACGGCTCAGAGAGCACAGCAGGGCAAGGCTGGCGATATGGATGAAGGAAAAATCTGCGCAATGCTTTCGCTGGGAAGGGAGCTAGGAGAGGTTTTCAGGAGGTGTTGGGTTCCCCTGTCCTTGGATAAGCTGCTGGCTAGATGATGACACCAGGCACATGCCAGGAGCCCCAGAACCAGTTACTGTTTGGCTCTCGTTGGCATGTCAAGTATCTTTCAGACAGGAGGCTGAAGAGGTCAGGCAGGCAGTGGTGTGGACGGCTCTTAGCCTAGAAAGAGACTCGGACATCCTTGGCAGAGCCATGGAAGTGGAAGTCAAGAGCAGGGCAGAGACCACTCAGGAATGGGGAGCTGTGGGCCAGGAGCGTGCTGAAGATCGAGGGGGCACAGACAGGACACAAAGCAGGGTCCTGGAGAGAAGGTGGGCATTGAATCCCAGGTCTAGCACACATTCCTCTTTGACGGGTGCCTATTCAACACACAATAAGTGTAGTCTGCTGTGGAAGGATCTCCACCCCACTTCTTCCCAGAAGCGTCCCAGGATCCCCCTCCTGTGTTTCATGGTAGGAAGAGCAAGGTGTCAATTATGCCAAACTAGCTTCTGGCCATGCTACGTGGGCAGGTTGCCCGCGGAGGACCTCCATCTCCTCAGCTGCCAAATGGCACAGGAGCTGCTGGACTGGTTCCTCGTGTCCTGTGAAGACCAACCCGTGACTTAGAAAATTAACCAAAGTCCCTGCTATCTGATCTCAGATCCCGCGGCACCCATGTGGCCTGGTTTTGTGTCTTTGTCTGGCCCAGCCCATAGGTTCTTATTCGCCACATTGTTGCTGGGACCTAGCTGTAGTGGGGGCTCAGGATGATGAGAGAGAGCAGGAGTGTTCCTGGGAACTATTGCAAGAGGAGGGGCAGAGCAGCGGGAGAGAAGGAGGAGGGGTGCAGAGAAATCCTCTTCCCACAAGCGGTGCAGTGAAGAAGCAGGGGAGGGGACAGGGAGACAGGACCAATCCCAAGAAGGGGAACAGCTTGAACACATTTTCCCCAGCTGAAGGGGCTAGAGAATGGCTCCTCCGTTGAACTTCGACCTCCCAGCCACATATCTTCTTTGAACTGTCAGGCAGCCCCCAGCCCTGTCACTCTTCATCTAAGCTAGGCCAAAAGTGAAACTCCAGTCCTGCCCTGGAGCAGTCCCCGCGAGCCCCACCCCTGGGCTCCGTGGAGGGGGATCGGTCTCATCTCTCACTGTACATCCCCAGTCCGGGCCTGCCCGCTGCCCTGCAGCCTACATGGGCTCAGCCTAAAGTTCCCAATGACTTCTCTGCAGCCTGGCAGAGGTCACTCAGTGAGCCAAGCCACCCTGCAGAACTGAGCAGGACTCGTCCCTCTCCACCCTGCACCCCAGGAGGCCCCGGGGGACTTGGAGAACTTACTTCACAGAATTCTCTGGGCCTTGGTTGGAAATTGCTCTGGAATGAAAGCGTGTACCTCAGCATGTTTGCTTACTGCCTTTACTTCAGGCTGGGGTTCAAGGAGGGGGTAGGCACGTGCTCGTGTCTCCCACATACACAGAAACTCAGACATCCAAGTAGGGCAGGTATTCTGCCCAGGCTTTGTTTACAAGAACGTGAGGGAGAAGAAAAATGAGGGACCTTGTCTAAGAGCAAGTGACATGACCTCAACGCGGCAGAGCCTGGATTCCAATGTAGATCATCTGACCCAGGACTCGGCGAGGTTGGCTGCAGTGGGGAACGCAGCAGTGACCTGGTATTGGGCATCCCAGCATCTCAACCTGACCTCGCCTTTTCCACCCATAAGCACAGAGTCATTGGCCCCTCTGGGCCGCTTCCTCATTAAAATGTGTCAACTCCTTGAGGCTACACACATCATTTTTTTTTCATGGCCCCTCCATTTTGAGCCAGCAAGTCCATCTCCTGGTCAGTTATCACTGAGGCCGCCTCCCTCTGGCAGTCTGACCTCTTCCTCTGCATGTAGCTGGAGGAAGCCTGCTGCTTCTGAGAGCTCATGTGGGGCTGTTGGGACCACCCAGATGCTTCAGACTAAAGTCCCATTCTTACGATGGAGCGCACCATATAGCATAACCACTGGAGTGAAATCTCCTCATACTTGCAGGTTACAGGGATCCAAGAAGGTGCGTGCTACATGGAGAAGCTGCGTAGTGGTGGAGATGTGGTGACCTCTCCAGGAAGCTGGAACTGGAATGGAAGGGGCTTCCCCCTGGAGGTCTGGAACACCAACAAAGCACTAGATGCCTGAAGTGAAAAGACAAGGAGACAGGGTCTATGGAGAGACAGAAAAGAAATGTTAGCCAAAGAATGCAGCCTCATGTCTTCAGAGAAGTTCCAGTTTCTTTTGTTTTCTCAGTAACTCCCAGAAGATCCCCAGTAAAAACTGTGAGGAGTCACTGCTAGGCTGAGATGAGCTGGATGCAATGGAGTCAGGGTAACTGGATGGGAAAATGCAGATACAGTGGAAAATGAATGGCTTGTTCAGATTACTTGGGTTGATCTGAACTGGTTTGGGATGTCTGCATTGGAGAGTAATGAGTCAGGCAATACTTTGATTGGAGCAGGGCCGGATTGAACTGATTTTATTCAGGTTGAATGAAGCATGTTTGGATGAGTTGGAATGGTTGAAGGGTGGGTTGGTTTGGGGTAGGGTGAGATTGAGTGGAAGCTAGGGTAGTTCATGGATGCCTTGGCTTCTAATTACACTGGACAGAATTCACTCTGAGTAGTTCAGGCAGAAATAAATGGAGTGATGGTATTGAATGGCTTACAGAAATATTTGGAAAGCTGAAGAAACAGACACTGGGCTGCATCTTTGGGAGCAGCTCCCAAAGCTAGACTACAGAAGTGGACCACCAAGGTGGCCACTCTTGGTGCAACCATCCGGAGACCATCTGCCACTCCAGAGAGCCACTGGCCTAGCTCTGCCTCCAGAAACTAGATCTTCAGCATGTCCACGTCAGATGGACACACACCTCACCATGAAAGCCCTAACAGCTGTGGTCTCCAGCAAAGAGAATATGGTGAGGAACTTCTTACACAGCAACCACAGCATTGGGGGAGATTCTCCTAACTGTGCAGTAGGCGTGCACGCTCCTCTCCACACTGGCATGTGTTTGTGTCTACAAAAGTCACTTGGATGGATGCCTTCCTCTTGCTACTCTACACTCTAGGCTCATATCTGCACTCACGCCTACATAGATGTATATGAAAACCACATATATTTGTGAAACGTCCCTAACTATCAAAAGGGCGGTCTGGGAAATGCGACTTGAGGCTTATCAGTCTCTAAGAATACAAAGGGAAAGAAGAAGAGGTGGATTAGACTGGCTAAGTTGAGAGTGCTGCACCAGATCAGGCCAGGCTAAGGAGATGAATTAGGAAGATTTGGGGTGCTCATGGTTGATGATTGGATTGAGTTGGGCACCTGGCGCAGGAGCTGAATGGACATGGATGTTTGCTGTGGGAGGCACAGCGAGGGCCGGATGCCAATGCCAGGTCCTTTGAGTCTACTGGAGTGTTTCACTTGGCCTAGCTGGGAGGCAGGACTGCAAAGATGACTTCCCCTCCAACAGCTGTGGCCAGGCCCAAGTCCCCTTCATTCAAGCTAGACTTGTCCCCTGGCCAAGGATAGTTCCAGAACTCAGCTTGACCACCTCTCCCCTCCTGAAATGAATTCTATTCTAGCAAGAGGCTTGGACAATAACTTCCCAGCAGAGAAACTTGCAGGATGCATTGTCTCGAGGCAAAACCAGCCCCAGCCAGGATACCAGAGCCATATGCTCTCCTCCCTCCCCATCTGTGGGAGGAGTTGTGGATTTGAAGGAATTGGAGGACCAGTTCTGGAGTCCCACAGGTGCCATGATTACCTAGCCAAGGAAAATGGGTGCTAGCAAGCACATATGCTCCCCCACACCCAGAGCACCGCATCCGAGCACGGAGCTTTCTAAGCAGCAAGGCATCTTCAGCTGACATGTTTCCAGAAGAGCGCCGTAAGGCAGAGTCCTTCTCTAACATCCTAAAGAGACTCACTCCTGCGCAGAGAGACCAGTGTGAACACACAGCACAGCTGGGACTCAATTTTCATTATTGTCGCTGCGTAGATCGCATATGTCCTTAAGTAAACCCAGCGTACGAGGTATGTATTTTGCCCATCTCGCTCATCGCAGTATCCCAAGCATCTATAGCATGGCACACAGTGGGTGCTTAAGACACATTTACTCAATAGATGAAGAAAAACATCCAAGGCCTCAGAACCTTATGTTCCTTCCATGATTACACATGAATACACACATACAGAGTACCTGCATCCTATGTTCCTTCTAAAAATATATCTTGGTTTTTGTTTATTGCTTATTTTAACAAAGTAAGGAGAGAGAGAAAGAGAGAGATATACACATGCATGTCATGGCAGACAGGTAAAGGTCAGGAGTCAGTTCTGTTTCTACCATGTGAGCTTCCAGGGATGGACCTCAGTTCTCAGGTCATCAGATTTGCGAAGCAAGTGCCTTACCATAGAGCTATCTCGCTGTTCCCTAGTTCTTGATGTCTTATCTCATCTTTGTTTACGGAGGCAGCTTGAACCAGATTATAGGTTCATGCTTTTCCTAAATTCAATGGCTCAGAGTCCAGGGAACTAGCCTCTGGACTCAGATCTCAGAGTGCACTGGGCGTGGTGTATGCATAACAAATATCACCCCTCTATCCATCTGCCATCATGCAGACCTTATTTGGGGCATGGATGTGCCCATTCCACTTGAAAATAGAGGCTGCTTATCCAAGAAAGGATGGCAGCCATCCCAAGTGGAAGATTGACCATTACCTGGGTCAGCCAGCTAGAAAAGCTCAGCTGCTCAAAACATACAGATAGCCCTGAAACAAAGTGATCGTTGTACCCATTTTGTACTTAATGAAAACTGAGGATCCAAAACAGGAAATCATTGAATTGCTCTATGTTGCCCAGCTAGATAGCTAGATATCAAAATCAAGTCTTGATGACTCCACAGTCCATGTGTGTCAATGACAGACAGCTCCTGGCCACCGAGGGAGGACCTCTCTTCACCCCTGAACTCTGGGAAAGGCAGGGCCATGTCCTCTCTTTTCTCTGGCCTGTCTCTCTTCTCAGCCTGGGTCAGCGAAGGGTGGGGGTAGGGGGGACACTGCATGCTGCCTCCGACTGATATTGACAGATAGAGTGACTATTGTAAATGCTACCGTGTTGTGTAATCAGTAGGAAAATGTGACTGTGTCCCCAGAGATACTAGTGGCATTTTGGAGAAAATCCTCTCCTTGATTTTTCTGGGCCTGCTCAGTTGAAATGTCTAGGTGACAGGAACAGATATGGGGACTGTGGTACACAGGGCCCAGACAGGACACTTGCTGTTCAAACCTAGGAGAGTTGGGGATGGAAGACTCCCTACAACCTGGGCATAGTCAGAGGAGAGAGAGACAGAGACAGAGAGAGGGGTTTGGAAATGTCTATGGGAGCAGGGTAGCCTAGTAACCAGAGCAGTGCTCTGTCTCACCTGCGGTTCCCTTCCCATTTTTCCTTCTGTAAGGAGAAAAATAGCTCATTGTGAGCAGATAGAAAGGAACGGCAAGTCAGTTAGCATTAAGCACAGGGACTGCTGACCAGTGAATATTTTAAGTGAATGAACGAACAACCATGTAAGGATAGCAAGAAGATGGCATTCAGTCAAGAGACCCAAATTGAAGCTATGTGTGTCACCTACTAGCTGAGTGACCTTAGGCAAGTCACTTAACCTTGCTGAGCCTCAGTTAATAATAGCAATAATCCCTGCCTCTTGGGTAGGTGTGAGGATTAAAGGAAAGTGCAGGGGCGGAACCACTCTGTGACGGCAGGGCACTGTGCAAATGTTAGTTCTAATTATTCTTCGCAATTATGACTGCTCCACAGGAGGCACTGTGTGAGTGAGGGTCGTGGGGAGGCTAGGCAAGAGGGTGGGTCTGTGACCAGGCTGTGTGTGCCTGTGTATTGTGTGGGTGTGTTTGGAGAACCGGGGCCATTAGAAAAATCATCATCCCTCTAAGTTGTTCTTTCTTTGGCTAAACTCAACCTGCCAGGCTGACATCGGAAACAGGCATTAGTGGCAAGTCTGGGGGGACAGGATTAGCGGCTGAACTTTCTATTCCTGGAGACCCTCTTTTCTCAGGAGGTCAAAGCAATTTCCATATATTATCCTGATGGCAGCTTGGGAAGGTCAGGGAACCGGCAAACACATGCCGTAAATTCCTCAGATGGAGAAATCAAGGCAGGAAGGGCAGCGACTGAGGCCATCCTGTTCTGCCCCCAGCTGAACTACCATCCAAGAAACTCTGCAGCCAGCTGGGCCTGTCCCCATCGGGGGCCAGGATCTCTCCTGACTGGCCACAGTCCATTCTTTTGAGTGCTTGTTGGATATCCGTTCCTTCCTACCCCCGCTTATCCCCAGTCCTAGCTATTTCCGGAAGAATGAGGTAAGACCGCCAACTTCCTTTACAACTTAACTCCTGTAACCCACGGAGGGTCCTATTCTGTCTCTCAGACCCTAGCCAGTCTATAGCCCCAATTTTTGCCTCCTCAGGGCAGTCTTCCTGATTACAGATGGATAAATCTGTTTCTAAGTCATTGGAAAGGAGGAAGGGGCTCAGGGTCCTGTCCCACTCCTCCTCCACTGTACTGCAGAAGTTGAGGCAAGGTTCAAAGCTAACAAGAGCCACCCCAACCAGCCGATGGATTCTGAATAGTGCAGCTACAGGTCTGAGGGATGCAGGGGAGGTTCTAGGGAGACAGAAGGGTGATTCTCCATGTTCCCAGCAGCAGCGGCGCCAGCGGCTGGGAGGTTTAAGAGATGCCAGCTCTCTGGTCCACCCCAGTTCTCCTGCATCAGAAGAGGGCAAGGGATTCAGCAAGTGTTGGCACAGCTTCTGAGTGAAGCTGCTGCTGTGAAGGAGAGATCCAGTGTGGTCACACTGCCACCTCTGTGTACCTGCAACCTGGCATTTGTCTTCTCCTTGCAAGCCACATGACCTTCTCCTGCCCAAACTGCTGGCCTGCAAAGTGGTGGGGCGACACCTGTATGTCCTTCGAGTTCTAGTCATAGGGTCCCCAAATATGTCTCCACTGTTCCACGGTTTTGAGACGCTGGAGACCCACACGGCTGTTAGGCCTCATTCCCATAGAAGGAGACCTTCTATTACCTCCTCTGCTGCTCACAGCCCTACCAAGACCTGATCCTCACTCATGGCGGCTGCTGCCTCTAAGCCTGTGTGTCACCATCTGTGAGGACAGGGTCTTGCCTCACCACCCTGACCCCAAAGTGACTGGAGTGAGAGCTAACAGCTAACACTACTGTTCACAGTGCAACAGTTGTTCCGCCTCCAGGGGTCTTGGACTGTGGATAGCACTAGGAGGGGTGTGATCCCACCCAGGTCAAGCAGCAACTGCCCTTTTTCCTGATTGAAGTATCCTCCACCCAGGACTGTAGAGGGGTGTACTGGATGCTCAGGAGACTGGGCATGCCCATTACACTGCTCGTCTTCCAGCAATCTTGAGGCCCAGACAGGTGTGTCTGAAGCCTCACCATCAGTACAAGCTTGGACTTCCCCCCAATTTTGGAGGTACTTTTCCTTAATCTGGGTGGGACACGGAATCCAGCACCCAG
Organism: Typhlomys cinereus; assembly: GCA_023101885.1. NCBI lineage: Eukaryota > Metazoa > Chordata > Mammalia > Rodentia > Platacanthomyidae > Typhlomys > Typhlomys cinereus. Next base: position 471,403 of record JALPQD010000008.1, on the reverse strand, counting down.
GGTAGCCACAGCATGGGTGGCAGATCAGTCTGGGTCCCTGACCCACTACTTACCAGTGAGCGGCCCTGCCAGGATCCTGCCAGTCACTGGATGTCTGTAAAACCTGACAAAGGTAGACTTGGGGAAACAGCAGTACAGCCCAGGCCATGCCCCAGTGTGCGTGATGCTTTATGTCATACTGAATGCGTCTTCCTGCCACTCTGGCTTGTGTTGCTGTGGCAACCTTTAGTTTTAGCCTTAAATCAGGCAGGACCTGCGGACTGGGCGGGTAGTGCGGTGCGCCTTCGGCCACGTACGCAAGAGGGCGCCATGGACCTGCATGGAGCCCCCAACTCACCGCGTCTTGAAACCAAAGCCCGTAGCAGCAAGCCTCTAGCTTCCAGCTTCCAGCTTCCAGCTTCCAGCCGGGCAAAGTCTGGGTTCCTGAAGTGGCCCAGAGTGGTGGCGGCCAGAGGCTCGCGGAGTCTGGGTTAGCAATGTGAATGAAGTCCGAATGTAAGCTGCTTCTCCTTATCGTGTGACTTCTAGTGAGACATTTGCCCTCTCTGAGCTTCGTCTACTAACAGGAAAATATATATCCCCTGCTGCCCAGGCCAACGCACCAGTCAAAGACTCCTCAGCCCACAAAATGATATGTCCGTTCAGGCTTGCAGTGCAAACTGCATGAAGTTCTTTTGACACCCCATCCCCCACCCCTTGGACTTGGTCTGCAGGCCCCCCTGCGTATGACTATTCAAAGGAAGGCTGGGAAAGTTGCCTTTTTCTTAAGAAGTCCTGTATCTCGTATAAGTGGACTGATCGTTCCCTTCCTTTCTCATCGCAGGACCGGTGAGGGCCCAGAATGTTCAAGAGGCCACGGAATGGCTGGATGCTCACACAAACGGAGATGGGCCTACTCCCGGCGCAGGGCAGGCAGTGTCTGAACCTCTAGCCAGGATTCCCTGTCGCCTGCCACCGTCTGTGGCCCGGGCAGCGCTCTGCAAACTCCTGAGCACCCACTTGTGGGATCTCCCGCGCCGTCCCCTTCATCCCCAGCCCTGCGTCCAGCAGCACCGCGAGATGGGATGCCCGGGTCAGGCCGGGGAGGGGCGGTCGACCCCAGCCCGCGCCCTGGGTGAAGGCTGTTTGCACACATGTAATTAGCGCTAATTATCCCGGGCTTTCAGCTCTCCTTCTCCCAGCGAGGGAGCTGCACCGCCCTCAGCCCCAGTCCTCCGTGCCGTCCCTCCCCACCCGGGTGAGCTTCCAATCGCGTGCCCACCGCTGTGCGTGGTGTGTGTGTTCCAGTGTCTAGGAGACCACACCACGTGCTGGCCTGCAAGGGTCTTTGTGTGTTCGCTGCGGTGCATTCGAAGACACGGCTGGGGCAAGTCGGCCGAGCCCGCGCGGAAGGGAAGAGGCTATGACCGATGCGGGCGAGATGGTTCTCAGCTGCTGCACGGAAAGGAAACAAGCACTGGGCTCTGGCATCTACCACGAGTCTTGCAGAAGCAGGAGCCGGGGCTGGCGGCTTGGACCATCAGCCCTGGGATTGCTGTTCTGCCCCTCCGACGTGCAGTCCGCCCGGCGTGGTCCTCCCCATCCCCGGGCTGTTTCGTTCCGCTCCAAAAGCCACCTTCCCTCCTGCAGATGACATACCCCGGACTCAGAGAAATTATTAGGACGTTTGCCCTAGAGGGTGCTGCAAGGCCAGGACGTCCTTGGGGCCCTCGCAGAGTGAGATTCAGGCTCAGGTGAAAAACAGGATCTGCCTCCACCGGCATAAGGGTCCTTTTTCCTCTGGTCTTGGTCACCGACACTCACGGACCCCTATTCCTGCGTACTGATCTGGTGGACGGTCACATCCCTCCAGCTCTTTTCCTAAGGCCAATTCAGTCTTGTCTACTATTTCAATCAGAGATCCAGAGGATGAGGCTGGGGTAGGGCGGAGGCAGGGTGTAATGTAAGTCAAGGTCCAGGGAAACCAAGTTTCTCAGCACTCTCCTCACACCATGGCAGTCTCTGTCTCTCACCCACCCTGTTGTTACAGTCTCCAAAGTTCCCGGTGGTCTCTGCCCTGGCTGTCCTGCAATCCCTCTCCCGGTCTGTTCCTTTCTTGCTTTAACCCCGTGACTCTTTTCCTCGTTGAGTCTCTCTCTCTCTCTCTCTCTCTCTCTCTCTCTCTCTCTCTCTCTCTCTCTCTCTCTCTCTCCCTCTCTCTCATCTCATCTCACCACAGCCCCTGCAAAGGAACACACACTGACAGAATCTGCCTTCTCAATAAAAAAAAATGGCAACAGGGAAACAGAGTGAATTAAAAAGCATTAGCTTAAAGACAATCCGGGTGTGTGCAAATGCGTTCCAAATGGCAGCCCTTGGGAGGGGACGTGTGGTCCATATTTCTAAAGCACAGAAACCAGGGCAGGGGGCTCGGAGCCTCCCAGTGGATCCCATCTCCTAGACACCTGGGACAGCAGGGATTAATGAAAGGGGGCTGTTTCTCAGTTCATCATTCTGGACCCTCAGTTGGTGGCTTGGACTTTCCCAGAGTTCTGGCATCTGCTTGGCCCTCTTACTTTCCTCGTGACCCCCAAACCTGACTTACATTGACCCCCAGCTCTCCTGGCACAAACTCACCCCAGAAACACACAAACACACACCCCTGCACACACTCCTTTCCCCACCAGAGCCCTGCCCTGCCCTGCGCCACCCCCATGCTGCCCTCCTGCTCCCTAGACCACCCAGCAGCCCTGACTCAGGAGGCTGAAGTGGTTAGAGCCAAAGCTTGTCTTGGCCTGGAGAGACTCCCAGGGAGCAGCATCATTCCGAGAGGGAATGCCAGCCCCCCACCTGCACTTCTTGTGCAAATTAAACTTGTCTCCAAAGGCAGCCCTCCCAGGTGGCAGACATGCTGTCCTTCGAAGCCCCTTACCCAGAGAAGACTGTCATACACCTTACCAGTTCCAGCAACCATCCGCCTTTTCTCTGTGTGAGAGTATATCAGGAGTATGGGGGGGGGCTGATTTGTTGTGCTGGGAGGAACCCAGGTCCTTTTTCATGCTGGGTAAGCACTCTTCCCTGCTGCCAGTCCTCATCAGTTAGGTCTTAATTATAGACAATGAAATGGGGTAAGGTCCCATATTTCTACTGTCCTGCTCCATAAACCCAGTGGAAGGAAGGAATGCTGGGCTCTTTGCCTACCTCAGTAAATGACAGACTTATGATCATGACAATGAATATACATACTCACTGTGTGCTTTGAACACTTGACCACAGAAATGATAAATTGCTGTATGATTTTGAGCAATAGTAAGACCTCAGTTTCCCTAACTGTAGCAGGAAGAGATGAGTTTGGAGATTCCTCAGGCAGAACCATCTGCAATTGAATCAAAATTTGCTGGATAAATTGTGTCCATGGTCACCATTCTTGTTTAAAAAGTAAAATAAAATCAGTTAGGAAAACTTTAGCTTCAAGTTATTTTGTTTTTAAAAAAAAATCATCACTTAGAAAAATATTAACAATTCTCATCAAATTGATACGTTCTTCCTCTTAAGTAATCAAAGTCATGTTATTTTATCTTATTTTATTTTCAATGACACAAATGCTCTGGGTTCATTTTACAGGAGAGCCCTTCAATGCAGCTCTCACCTAAGGACAGACCAGGCCCTGGAAGAGCCAAGCAGGAATCTGTATACAAAGTTCACCCTAATTCTACAATTGTGACTCTCATGTAATGTCCGCATGTGTGTCAGGTATCAGATAGCATTTTCTGCTGCACCACTCTTAGACGACTTCCCATGCAGTCGGAAGTTCTGACCGAGACTCACTAATGCAAGGTTCTGAGGATATGTACTTCTGAAGATTTGTTCCAGTAGCTTTGGTCCTCACACCTATGCCTCTAGGAGGTCGTGCAGGTGTGGGGGCTATAGTCATAAGTCTAGGGGTATGGGAGAGTACTTGTCAGGTAGCCATGTATTTCTTTGGGGGGTACGTATACAAATATGTCTGAGTGCGGGTATGTGTTCTGTGAGCCCTGCATATGGTGTGCGCGCACATGTGTATGTATGTGTTGTGTGTGTGTGCGTGTGTGTGCTATGCTGCTGGGAAAATTTGTGTGACTGTGCCCTCATGTCATATATGTATGTGAGGGGTAATCAGTGCCTATGTGTGGGCCCATCACTTTGTGCAGCTCCAACAGGGATGGGGTTTCTGTGGAGGGAGCTCTACTCAGACCACTGAGTCCCGAAGTGGCAGCTAAGCACTCTGGGGCTGTGTGGTTCACAGAGCTCCTCTCTTGCTAGAGAAGAGAAAGGTCAGATTTTGAGCCTAAACACAGATCTCTATGCTGGGTATTCTAATTTTGCAAGTCAAGGAGGGAAGGAGGGAAGGAAAGAGAGAGAGAGAGAGAGAGAGAGAGAGAGAGAGAGAACCCCAGGCAGCTGCCTGCTAATTAACTGAGTGGGGGGATTGCCAGTGTTGGAGCTGATAATGTGTTGGCCTATTTCTGCGGGACCCTTAACTATCACAATGTCCTACTCTTCTGTGTGACCCTCTTCCAAGGGCTTAACTGCTTTACCTGCTCAGAAGGATTAGCGTGACATTCACATGCCTGGGTGCTAGCACATCAGCATCTCAAACAGGCCAATTGCTAAGCAAATGTCACTTGAGCTGGAGCTTGCAAGGAGATCAGTGAGACAAATGATCTGTTAGAATACATGAAGATGGGTTTCGGGCAGGGTGGAGATGAGCTACCAAGGTCCCCATACCACCAAGGATCCATGACTCCTCCCTAGACAAACTGCTCCCAGAGCTAGGAGCTCTTCCACAACACAGGACACATCCTTGGGCACTCCCAGCCAGGATCTCAGGCAGGATGGATGCCAAGCCAAGACTTTCTGAGTCCCTCTGCCAGGGTCCCCTCAGTAGTTGCTGTAAACAGGGAAGCCAGGACTTGCCATACTGAGCTGAGGCCCTTCTGTGACCCCAGTCATGTCCTTACCACATGTGTTCACATGAAGCCTGAGCTTATGACTTTGACCTTTGCTGCACTCTGGTGTACACACAGGCCTGTGCACATACATGTCTATAAGCATCTGTAACCCTACGTACAACATTGATCTCTTTTTTAACATGTAATTCATAAGTACACATGGATGCGTTCAGCACACAGGTTCACAAGCAGATACAGGTATGTGTCACCCACCACTCAGGCCACCTCTGTCACATGTGGAGATAATGAGGAAGCCAGGTAGAGGTCATCTCCAGGAACCAGATGTGCAGGCATCCTGACCTGGGACACTGTAGCCTCCATAACTGCGCAAAACAAATAGTCGCTGTCAAAGTCACCCTGGCCATGAAGCTTTGCCATAGCATCCAGGAAAGAGGAGCCCACATAATTGCTTTCATATAAAACAGATACTGTCCTAGAAAGTTCTTGCAGTGTCAATCATATATGCCACTCCTCCCCTCCCACTATCCATGGTCACTTCTCAACTAACACTTACTGTGTGAAGTTTTTTTCTTACCTATGTCCTCTGCTTTCAAGATATCCCCACAGGGAGGCCTTACTAGCTCCATCTTACCAAAGAGTAGAACAAAACTCCAGTGGGTACTGTTTGCACAACTGCTCAGTGATACAACAGGGATTTAAACTCAGGTCTTCAGATCCCAATACACAAAGATAAGAAATACAGTTGGCAGAACTTGGAGGGAGGAACTTAAGGGTCCAAAGAGAACAACTTAGACAAGCCTACAAGGCTCAAACCTCCATTCCACAAGACCACCTCCTTTGTTCAATCCAGACCTTATAACTCAGTTACTGAAAGGAGGTTCGGCTGACGGCCAGAGTGGGCGAAATCTTCCCTGGGTGCAGAATCACAGGCTCCCTTAAACTGTTAGTTAGTTAACTCCTTTGCTTCTGCTAGTAACTCATCCTATCATGATCTACCGTAACCTGTATTCATGAGTACAAATAAAAATCCTCTTGTTCCCCTGATCATTCAGACCATGTATTCATTATAGCAGCAGTACCACAAAACTAAGACACTACATGAAGCAACTGTGAATGGCTCATCTCAAGATTAGTCTTTGCACCCATCTCTGGGCTCAGCCCTGTTTGCACATGCAGAACCTTTCACATACATGTGACAGGTCTCAGGGCATACTCTGACTCCTCAGACCCTGTGTTCTCTACAATGCCTACACCCAGCTATCTTGAAGGCCCCATTCCTCCCCATCCTGAGAGCGTTTGAGACATAGCAGAGCCTGAAGCTGTCCCACATACATGTCATCTTCCTTCAGCCCTGGCCTATACTGCAGCTGAATCCTGCTGAAGACAGAAGAAGGCCCTCCCAACAAGCAAGCGTAAATATTTTCTTTCCCAGCCTGATTCAGATGGGATCTTTGCTGTTAATAAAGTGGCAGCTGGCTCTTTGGGGAGTGTCTGTCTGTGGCCTTCTCTGGCAGTGAGCGTGTCGTCCATCTCTGTCCACATCCTGTCAGAAAACAAGACATTGCCGGCCTGCTGGTTCTTGGAATGTGCTTCACACGGCAGAAAGTTGGCAGAGGGAATTTACAGAACGCCAGCTTCACCTTCTGTCTGTGGAGGGTGACAAGGAGTGGCCTGACCTTGCTGCCCTGGGCACGCTGTCTCTGATGAGTGTGGTCATCACTGTCCTGCAAGGCTATTCATTTGAGGACTGCCTCAGGAGTGATGTTTTACATATGGAGATGGGGGGAGGGGAGCTGACGCAGGCGGGTCTTCCCACCTAGAGAGGAACCCAGACCAGGAGGGGCAGCAGCCTTGGGCAGATGGTGCTTCGTGACACATGGCTGGAAACGGAGCTGTGAGGCAGGGGAAGGGTTTGAAATAATATTTCAGGTGGAGGTCCTCCCTGCCCCGATCTGCAAGTAAGCGTCAGGATGGAAACCAGGGCACCCTTCCTGGCCACTCGTCACCAACCAGGGTTGTTTGAAATGAAAACAACAAAAAAAATTCCTTCCTTAAAAGAACATGTGTTTTCCAAAATACTATGAATTCTCTTCTTGACTTGTGAGCCCAGAAAGAGGCTGTGAAGGCCCTATTCATGGCCTGCAGCTTTGGAGGCCACTCTAGGGACCAGAGAGGAACTGCTGTGGGTTAAATGTCTCCAGCCTCCAGGTTGCTGGGGTTGCCCATCCAGAAGCCTTTGGTGACTGCTAAGGCTCTGGGTGACAAAGATGACTGTGATTTCAGGGGTGGGATTCAAATCCCTGCTGTATCAGGTTGTCTCCGGGAAGGTATTAGAGCTAGCTGTGTTTTCACAGCACAGACTGGGGATGCTCATTCGGGTTCCTAAGGAGGCTAATAAGGATTCTGTCCAAGCTGCTGAAGGCAGTATTACCGCAGCATGTGACTCCTGATAGCTTGGCAATGGGTTCATTTTGCTGCAAGGATTCTCAGAAGTTCCCACTGCCCACAGACTGGGCAGAGCTTCTCGATTTTTTAGTCAATGTCTTCTGGGATTTGATCCCAACCACTTCTATCACCCAGTGCCTCCAGTATTCTCCTACTGAGATCAGTGTGCCAGCAAGCTGGGCAGTCCAGAATATCTGAATGTGAGCTATGCTGGAGGCGTCTAAAAATGCCTGTCCATGCTCCCTCCACCCCTAATATGCCTCCCCCTCCCTCACCTCCACTGCCCTTCTAACTGGACGCCCTTCTTCAGGAACAACAGAATTACCATGTACAGAGTGTATGTCATGTGTCAGGCACTTTACATACACGGGTTTAGCTTCAAAGTCTGGAGCATTTCAGATTTTCAAATTAGAAATGTTGAACTGGTAACGACTGTGCAAACATTCCAAATTCCAAAATCTCCCAAATCCAAAGCACTGTGTAACTTTAGATGTACATGTTTAGGATCTACATGTTAGGAAAGATGGAGTCAAGAAAAAGAAAAGAGGCCAGTAACAAGTTGCCAGGAGGGGAAATGATATATATGATCATGTTTCTCATAGAGGATAGATTATTGGGGGGTCAGGCAAACAGATGGAGACCAGAGAAGGCTGGAGGTCGGGGAAGAGGCTAAAGTATGGAGCTTGAGACTGGGGAGTCGGGCAGGAGGGTAAGGAGGAGTTGGAGAGAAGTTTAGGAGTCAGAAGAAAGACAGGGTGTTGGGCAAGAAGCTGGGTGTCAAGAAAGAGGCTGAAGTGTTGGGCAAGAAATGAGGGAAGGGAAGGAGGATGGGAATCAGGGGAGATGATAGAGGGCAGAGAAGGCTGGGGATAAACAGGAGTGTCAAGGCAAGAGGCTAGGTAGAGGGGGGTTCATACAGGAGAATGGGGGACAGGAAGAGGCTGGTGGTCATACAGGAGAATGAGAGTCATGGAAGAAGATGGGGGTCAGGGATGAAGCTGAGGGTTAGGGCAGAGGTTACTCCAGTATCTAGGAGGAAAAGACCACAGCAGTTTCTTTTACAGAGGGGGGACTGGCAGCATTTGAAACTTTGCTTCCTTTGGTGTTGGATGCACGTTCAGTTGCACCTATTGTGCGGCAGGCTGTATTCCAGCGACAGGACCAATACAGCAGCGCCAAAGCCCCGCCCTCCTGGAATTCACACCTGAGTGGGAAAAACAAATGATAATGAAAACAAAAGAAATGTACAGTGTGTTAAAGAAAGATAATTGCTATACGAAAGTTCAAATTAAGAGCCCCCGGTGGCACAAGCCTGTCATTCCAGCTACTGAGCGGGCTGAGGCAGAAGGATCAAAAGTTCAGGACCAGAGAGCGAATTCAAAGCTAGCCTGAGCGACTTAGCGAGACCATGTGTTGAAAAGTAAAAAGAAGTATGGGGATGTAACTCAATAGTGGAGCATTTGCCCAGTATGTAAGGCCCTGGGTTCAAGCCTAAGCATTATGACAATGGGGGAAAAAAAAGGAACATGAAGGAGAGAAGAAAGAAAGCAAATAAGGAAGAAAAGAAAAAAGAAAGAATTCCAAGCCAGAAGACAGAGATATAAGGTAAGGGATAAATGATAATACAGATGTGGTAGCTACTGATAATTTTTCAGAGTGAGAAAATGAGTCCAGAGATATCTGGGGAAAGGACCCAGGCAGAGCACTGACCCCCAAAGGTTCAGAACCTGGAGCAGGCCCAGAATGCACCAGGGTATGGGGGATACCAGAGGGGTGCAAGGATTTCAGGAAGACCTGGATGGGGCGGGGCAGGGAAGAACTCAGGACAAGGCGGAGAATCTGCCCCCTCCCCCCCTGAGCTGGCTGTGGAGGGTGAGTGCACTGCTGGGCCAGGAACTATGAAAGCTTTGAAACAAAATTTCCTCCCTGCAGCCCTGGCAAGGCTCACTCTTGAGGCTGAAAGCTAGGTTCCAGGTGCCAAGCCTGTGGCAGTAGTGCCAACCTCAGGATGCAAAGAGTCCCACTCTGAAACTCTGGAAGCCTCTGCCCCAAATCCTTTAGCCACTGGTCACTAGAAACAAAAGGACTGACTTCTGGGGACTTCTGGCGACGTTGGCTTCCAAGCTAGAGCTCATAAATCCCATGTCATATGACATGTGGTTTTTCCTTTGTAATTAATCCATGCTCGTTCCTTCCTTTATTTTCCCAGCATTCACTGATATATCCATTGTCTCCCCTATTCTGTTTACTTATCCCTTTTCTCACTCATCCCTCATTCGCATACTCACTCACTGATTTTTCTTCCTCCTGACATTTATCACAAAGTAACGGGAGCAAAAAAACACGTCGGCTGGTGTCTCAGCTGAGCAGTGAGGATATGGGGTGAACATGCATCTTCCAGCTGCCACATCAGCATCCATTCCCAGGCTGGCCCATAGTCCACTTTCCATGCAGGGGTTCCTACAGTCATTCACTCCCTAAGCCTCTGCTGATGTCAAAACCTGACTTGATGCATCTTAGAAAAGGAAGGTGTCATGGTTTAAAATGTGAGTGTCCCCTACAGGCTCATGTGCTTGAATTTTTAGTTGTTTGAGAAGGCCATGTCACCTTCAGGAGGTGGAGCCTTGCTGGAGGAAGGCAATCCCAGGAAGTAGGCCTTGAGGTTGATTAGCACCGCCTAGCTCAGTTAGTTACTCTGCTCTTGAGTTTGCAGCTTTCTCAGTCCCCGTGGATGTGACCCACGCCTCCTCCAGCTTCTACCAGCCAGCCCTGCCTTTTCAGCCATAATGAACGGTATCTCTCCTCTGGAACTGTAAGCTGAATACAAGTTGTTTCCCTCAAGTTTCTTCCCTCAAGTTGTTTGAGCCTGAGTAGTATCTCACAGCAACAGGGAGGAGTAACTGGTACAGAGGGGTAGGGAAGAAGATAATTAGAATAAGTTGTGCCACCCCTGTCATTTGTCATTCTGTCCTTCCATCCAGCCAGCCATCCAGCCAGCCATCTACTTAGGTAACTTTCCAAGGATATTATTAAGAACCAAATCCTAAGCTGGCAATTTCTTCACTCAGGATGATCGGGAGAAGGCAAGTTCAGCTACAACCAGGCCTTGAAGATTGGGTCCTGAGTTAGGAATAGTGAGAAAGAAATGTGGTCCAGACAATGGAATAGCGTGGACAGGGCTCCACAAATGTCACATCACAGTTGGTAGGGAAATAAGTCTGCCCAGTAATTAGAGGCAGTTGCTGTTGAGGAAACTCAGTGCAAATCTCAGAGGGATTCATTGCTGGTTGTTTGCCCCCAGGGAGACCTGGCTGGGCTGCTCATTTCCAATCTTCAAGAGGCTGCTGGGGCAGGCGTTTGGATGTCAGGGATGCTTGTTCCTGACACAGTATGATTTCTTGTCATTGTTCCCTGTGTCCAGATGGAAAATGTTTCAAAAGATGGTAAAAATTCCCCATGGAGGCCACATGCACTCACTCAGCTTGGCTGAAATGCCTCAATGGTCTTCATGCAGATGAACCAAAAGTGCACGGATGAAAATTTCCTCCCTGAAAAAAGATGCTGGCAGAAGCTGAAAGAGGGTGTTTAGAGGTAGGATGTGTGTGCCTGCAATTAGCAGACCTTCGACGGTCCTCCCAGGCAGAGACTGCAGCTCCCCAAGGGACCCCAGAAAGACAAAATCCAAGCCTGGGTTCCCAGGTCCCTGGACTCCCCTGTCACATTGTGGTGTTGGTTCATCCCACAGTGGCAGTCAAAGAGCTCAGATCTAAACAAAGACAAAGGGACCTGAACCATCTCACTCTACAGCACCTGTGTCTTCCAGGTCTAATCAAGTTCTCCAGTCTCTTCTTGGCTCCTCTGACCTGGTAGAGTTTGCTCCTAGGTCCTAGGTCTCCGAAGGACAGTTGATCCTTTGGCTAGGCCAGAAAGACAACAAACATGAAGTAATAACAAAAACGATATGTGTCACTCAACACGTGGTCATGAATAATAAAGTGTGTGTGTGTGTGTGTGTGTGTGTGTGTGTGTGTGTGTGTGTGTGTGTGTGTGAATATACCACTTTACACTCAAGCCCAGAGAGGTGAACAACACTTCCACTTAGTGTTCTGTGGGGTCCATTCCATCCAATTCTCAAGCTGGTAGTCCACATCCTTTTCCTGTAAAGATGACATCCAGGATGCAAATAGCAGGGAGTGGTCCCATAATAAGCTGTGATCCCTCCCATCTCCATAGGGACTTGTGGAGAAGGTAAGGTTCAGCCTGGAAGTGTGGTCAGGCCTTAGAGTATGACCAAGATCTGGAATCACCCAGGGCCAGGCCTTCTGGCTGAAGGTGATTTTCAGTCTACCTGCCCTGACCTGGAGCAAGATTTTCCCCATCCTTGCAGCCTCCCTGCAGGAGAGGAGGTTGTGGAACAGGTGACATCTGAGGTCCAAGCTATTGTTGCTAGATCACATCGGAGCTCAGGATGTGAAAGTGGAGAGATACCAGGGCTTTGGGGGTAGGGCAATCCAGTCGAGGTAAGGGGGAGGCAGACAGGCAGCCGGCACTGAAGCCACCTTTGACCGACTTTCTAGGCAAGACCTACTCACCTCCACTTCCTCCTTCAGCCCAAGGGTCTCCTTCACTTCCATGTGTTGTTGACTTTTGAATTTACAAGGTGTACTGATTGCCAAGGTCTGGGATGATTGCACTAGATTGGGCCCGCCTTGAGAAGGCATCCTGACCCAGGAAGGAGGGGGGGTGGGAATACAAGCAGGGGTCTCCTGTGCTGTGAAGAAGCAACAGAGGAGAAGCATCAAAAAGAGGAGAGAAGAAAGAAGAAAGGCTCTGGAAAGGACAGGAAGGAGCAGTGAGCAGCAATATGGTCCACATGTATGTCCTAAAGCCCTGGGTTCCTGATCGTGGCCTGACTCTGCAGGTCAGGGAACGCTCAAGAGGGTGAGGAGCTTTTATGGTGTTTGCTTGGTTTATTGGCTCTGGGGAAGAGGATATGAGGGCCCAAGCAGTTCTCTGGAGATAGGACCCCGAAAGGAAAAAGCCAAATTTATGGTTTCCGGAAACCCTCAAGGTTACTGGGCTGGACAGAGTAGGCTTTCTTTGACTCTGAGGCTTAAGGGAGTGGGGTCTGGAGGTAAGAAAATCTCTGCATCTGCTCCTCAGAACTATTTCCACCTTCGTCCCACTGACAACTCCATAGGCAGGATGGACTCTCCCCTTCTCCCCCCCCTCCAACAATCTAATAACGGAACCATCAGCCTCTTGTGCCTTTGAAGTAGATTATCAGAGTAACATTTGGGGGAATGAAGCAGAATCCATGTCAAATCCAGTCCCCCCCAGGCCTTTTTCACTGGACAGTTGTCACTGAAGTGCCCTGAGTGGACCTTACTGTTGCCACCAGGGTAGTGGCCTGTGATCATCTCTGTGCCACCTCAGGACTTGGAACAATAACCACACACCACTTCTCAGTAAGGTACACCTCTCCTCGCACCCATGTGTGACCACGCCAAGGGTGCTCGACCTCCAGGAAATGCCCACCCCTGCGGACACTGGCCCTGACCAAGAGGCTCTGCGGCAAACGCTACGCTGACAACCCTACTTGACAGGCACAAGAGGCGGGTTCCTGACACGGTCTTCCAGTCTTCATGGCCCCTGTTAGCAGGATAGATTGTATTTCTGGGCTTAATTAGGGAACAGGTCATAAATATTCATGCAGCAAAATGAGCCGGGCTCACAAGTGCAGCTGCTTCTCGCTTGGGGGAAATTAACGTTGTTTTCCCACAGTGTGAGCAGGCTGTGCACTGCAGAGGGAATGTTTTCAACAGCCTCTCTAGGACAGAAAGGGACGGCTGCTCTCAGAGGCTCTGCACCCTGGGGGGCCTCCCTGGCCACTGCAAATGCTCGGCGTCTCCAGTGATGTTGTGCTGAGCTCCTCAGGGCCCAGTCCTGAAGAGAGCATTCACTAGGGTGCCCAAGAGCAAAAGTTATCTGTGAGGGTCAAACATTCCTGCCACCATCTTTATCTGAAAGCTTTATTGGGACCCAGGCACGCTCATTTACTTCTACATCGGTTGCAGTGTCAAAGCTAAGTCACCGTAGAAGGAGACCTTTCACTCTGCAAAGCCTGAACGTCGAGCACCTGGTCCTTCACAGAGGAGGTTGCTGACCACTAGAACCATCTGGAACTGCCTCGTCCTGCACATCCCGTGATCTCAAGCTCTCCACTATCCTAGGACTCCAAAGTGATTTCCTCATGTGGACTTGGAATCTTCTGTGCACAGCTCTGCCGTCTCTGCTGTGTCCTCAATGTGACTCCGAGCAAGTTCTTGTCTCTCTGCCTCAGCGTCTCTGTCTGTAGGTGGGTGATAGTAGCTGTCCTATCAGTGATTGTCCCTCACAGGAGCAGCGTTAAATCCCTGTTAAGTAAATGGGTCCCATCTTCCATGACTTCAGTATCCTCCCAGTACAGGATCTTAAGCACTATAAAATTCAGACTCTCTGCTATGACTGGGGTTCCCCCTTCCCCACATCAAGCCTCTAACACTGGGCCTAATGCTTTCCCATGTAGTATCTCATTCCATCCCCCAAACTAGTTGAAGTGGAGATTACTGGCAGTACTTAATGAGGAAAGTGGGACTTACCAATGGTTGGGAGTGTCACCCAAAGTCACTTGGATGGATCACAAAGCCAGAACTAAAGTCTAGAATGCCTAACTTCAAATCTCCCAGGCAGCCTGACCCCGACCTTCACTATCATCCTCTTCTGTACCTGCCATAGGCCCTCTGCCTCTCTGGACACCTGTAGTGATGGGGAGCTCACCACCTCTAGAGACAACCCTCTATCTACTGCAGTGTTTGGAAAGGGCTCTGCCCTGATGTATACCACCCTCTTAGTCCTAATTTGCTTTTCTTCCTAGCTCTAAAAAAGCCCGGCAGGAGATCAGGCTATGGGCTATGTGCCAACCTACTAAGAAACAGCAGAACCTGGATCCCCAACATTTGCATCAAACTAGACTTAGATGAACATAAAGCCCCCTAGATCCAGTCTCCTCCAGCAAGTCCTCGCTGGTGCCTAGAGCTTGGGAAAAGCTCAGCATTCTTTAGCCCTTATATTCCTTCTGCTGATTTTCAGCATTGCTAGAGATCAGGTTTCTCCTACGGTTCTTTGGTATGATGGAGCCTAGCAAAGCGCCTTGGCCTTGTACACATCCTCATGGGTTGCTTGACCTAGAGGGTCATGCCTGTTTATAAGATGATGTGCCTCAGACCCAAAGGGGAGGAGGAATAGAAAAGGAGAAGAGATTCCGATGGAGAACTCTCTGGGCCCCACAGCAGTCAAGCCCTCCATCCCATTTCTCCTTACATGGGTGTTGAGTGGGAAGGGGGGGGTGCGGTTACTCTGACTGTTTACAAGGGCAGAGGGAAAGAGATGACAGGCTAGTATTTTGATTCCTTGGTGGAGGTGGATATCCCTGGGATCAAGCTAGACCCAGGTATCCCATAGTGGGTAGGGCCTCTAGCCCACCCTCAGCCTGAGCCTGTGGGACCAGCACATATCCTTTCAAAGAGTGGAAAAGGAAACACTAGGTCTTTTTACAGGGTCTCGCTCTCTCTCTCTCTCTCTCTCTCTCTCTCTCTCACTCTGTGTTTGTGTGTGTGTGTGTGTGTGTGTGTGTGTGTGTGTGTGTGTGTGTGTATGTGTGTGTGTTGAACAGCCCTGCAGGATGGCCGACCTGCCATGGATGGGAGAAACCGTTTATTTTTCCTGTGGGCTGCTCTGTAGCCTTTCAAAGGTGTGAAGTTCCAGGGCCTGCAAATGCTGACTTGACCGTCTGAGCAGAGCCGGCCCCACTTGGGGCCTCAGCCCCCCAGGTCCTGGCCTCTCATGTGCCGCTGGAACTCCCTGGGGCCCTTCTGGCCCCTCCTGCGCCGAAAGGCTGCAGAGTGACAGGCCAGAAACTCCGCTCAATGTTTATTCACCAAACATTGCGAGGGCCCTCCCGCGTTTCCTCCACACCTCCGCTATCTCTGGGGAAGAAGGGCCACCAGTCCTCTCCCCCACTCAGCATACCTGGCATACTCATTCTGGGAGGCTGGCCACAGGGAGGAACACATAGGCTGGTCCTGCACGAGAAAGAAATATGCACCAGCTGAAAGAAGAGAAGCCCTGGAAGTCCTGCAGCATGTCGGTAAGGATCCCTCCATCTCCCCTGACAAGGAGGGGTGAGGTCATGAGATTCCCAAGATTTCTTCTCCCCACAAGTTCTAACGGGTTACAATCCTGCAAGTCCATGAGAGAAGAAGGCACTTCAGGCTGGACCCAAGGACTACTTCTCAGTGTTTCTAGCTCCAGGGCTGTCGTGTCATCTGCTGATCAATACAGATGGGCAACTGTGTACTGATGGTTTTCTTAAAGAACAGCCAAGGCAGTGACATAGTCTTATTGTTTTGTTTTGTCTTGTTTTGCAATAGGGTTTCCCTATATACCCGAGGCTGGTCTAAAACTCACTAGGTAGCCAAGGATGACCTTGAACTCATGTCCATCCTCCTATCTCAGTCTCCTGGTACTGCGACTATAAGCATGAGCCACAGGCCCAGCTGGGGTTATGAAGTAGAACAAAGGAGAAACTTGTGTTGTTTCTTGCCATCTGTCTCTCTGCACTTCGGTAACTTACCAGGCTGTTTCATGTGGATGATGTATTGTCTAAACTGACCCCTTCCAGGGGGATGCTTGTCTAGATGACCAGCTGTGGGGCTGAAGTGGGTATATTTGGGCTGTCGCTCTATCACCACAGAAGCTCCACACCCCAATCTCGTCACCAATCCTTGTGTCAGAAAGACCTAGTGCCGAGTGTGGTCCCAATTGCCATGAAAGGACACATGGTGTCACAGGCTTCAAGTTGGGCTTCAGATGGAGGAATCCACACTTGTCCCCGGCCTTGCTGAGTAGGCCTGGGTTGCCTCTATGTCTGAAGGGCTAGGTCGAGCCCTGCCCTCCTGCCTCTTGCCTGTCAGGGGTTAGCAAATGTCCGGAACTTCACCCTGGCATGCCCATTTGACTCACTGCCAACAGGTAAAGCCACTCATAGCCGGACTGTGGGTCTTACCCACATTCACCCTGTTTACTCCCCCGGCCTTTCCTGCAGAGTGAAAGGGATCTGTCACCAGTGTGACGTTTGTCATTGTCCCTTCGTTCAGCTTCAGAAGCAGCTCAGGTGGCCCCTGTGGGCCGAAGTGGAGATGTGGAGAATACAATATCTCTAAACCCCGCAGGCTGGAGAGATGGCTCAGGAGTTAAGATTCTGTCTCACAATATCTCTAAACCCCAGATCAGAATCAGGACTGAGGACTGTTGGGAGCAGAATTCAATGTCAAGATTTATTTTTCTGCATCCTTGCGCTCTCCATTTTACAGATGAGGAAACTGAGTCAGACAGTGCGGCCTCTGGATCCCTCACTTGCTGCCCCCTTCACTCATTTCCAGCCCCACCTCTTCCTTATTTCTTTCAGAATTGAGCAGGCGATCATCATTTGTGCTAACACACAGTCTACCACAATGTTGAAAAACAAGTAGGACAACTACAACCAACAGTCTAGGAAGTCTTGGGTCGTGGTTTTGTTGTTTAGCATCGGAAATCAAAAGCGAGAGCCGTGAAAACAGCAATTCTTGGTTAAACTGCCTCTAAAAGAAACACACTGGCCTGACTAATTTGAAACTCAACTCACGAAAAGGAAACAAAGCCAAGTCCTTCTTTTCATGTTTCTAATAATTTTTGTCCCACATTGAGGTTATTTAATCCAATTTCCTATTTGCGGGTGGGCTTCCTAAGGACCAGAGAGAAGCTGTGACTTCACTAGAGCGCATGGCTCTTGGGAAGGCTGTGCACCGAGCAACTGGCCAGCGTCTTCCACCTCTTGGACATGTTCGGTTTTGGATAAATCTCGGCTGTATCGAAATGATCGTCACAGAACCAGCAGGGCACTATTATTTGGCTGGATGTGGAGATTTGCAGTTTCTGACATAAAAGACTTGTTAAGAAAAAGACTTAAAAATTGGCAAAGGGGATCACTTTCAGCGTTTATCTGTGGGAAACTGCCTGACATCTTGAGATTTCTAACGCTGCCTGCTTCCTTCCCCAAAGACTGGTGGTGCTTTGGGCCCTAGCCACTGCCTTTATGCTGCTTGAATGGAAGACAGGAGGATCCACATTTCAGCTGTTTATTTTTTCCTAGTGCTTTTACTGCATTTGGAGATGGATTTACTGGGAAGTCAGGGTACCTCTGGAGCGGGCTGTGTTACTTTTCTTTAAGTTTATTCTTCAGGGATGTAATAGAATCCCGAGTGTTACTCTCCCCTTGATATCTGACCACACTCTTCTACTGTGCTGTTCCCTGCAGGGATTTATGGTGGGGTGAGGAGCCACCTCGTCCCTCTGGACGCCTGGGAGGATGTGGCAGCATCGTCAACTCACAACCTCATCAACCCAGCTTGAGTGGCTGGGTTCGTTCCCAGCAAATTATCTAATCTGTTGTTTGATATGTGTCACCCTCAGTCCATGATAATCATAAAATAAATGTGCATGAAATGGTTTATAGTTTCAGGTTTCCTCTCACCTAGCTAGACCAGGTCAGACTGCTCTCATGGCCACCACCAGGACTCCCACCTCCTTCCAAGAAATGATGGGTCACCAGGCTTCCTAGGAGGACCTGTATGAAGCTGTTCATGGACGGACAGACAGACAGACAGACAGACACACACACACACACACACACACACACACACACACACACACACTTCTGCTCCATCTTCTCTTCAGCCCTTCCCATGTCCCAAAGGACCCAGAGTTCTGCTTCACTAGCATGTTCTTGACAGGATGGCTTATAAAAAGAAAGTAAGCTGCCCCTTGAAAAACAGACCAGTGGGATTGTAGTGATGGGAGGCAGGGCAGAGAAAGGTGACAGAAAAGGAGGGGCAGGCACTAGAAGGGGGGCAGCACTAGAGGGAGGAGGGATGATCAGATCAGACCTCGTTGTTCAGACCTAACCCCAGGTCTCCAAGGATGGGCTGCATTTGTGGCTGAGCACATATAGACATGAAAAGGCCTGAGCCAGGGTTGGAGCCTCTTCCTCCTTCTCTTCCTCCTCCTCCTCTTCCTCCTCCTCCTCTTCCTCCTCCTCCTCTTCCTCCTCCTCTTCTTCCTTTCCTCCTCTTCCTCCTCCGTGAGATGCCTCAAGGCTATGCCCAAAATCTTTTCATTTCAAAATTCTGTAATTCATCCATCTTGTTCTTCTCTAACAAAAACAAACACTCTGAAGGTCTTCAATTCTAAATGTCTATATCCAATGAGTAATCATAACATGCTGTGATTCCCTAATTCTAGACTCCATAGTTCACTAACTGTTGTTCCGTGATGCTACTATCACTATCCTGCCATTCCAAGATTTTGTCACTCAGTGTTTTCATAATTTAATATTCTACCATTCTACCATTATCAAGTTCTCTGCCTTTAAAAACCTGTGATGCTGTGTTTCTATAAATATATTCTTCTGTATTTCCAATGTGTTATAAAAATTAGAACTTTGATTCCATAAGCCTAAAAATTCCTTAATTCTAATGCATTCTGTTACTAAGACTTAAATTCATGTGGTACTATTTTTTCAAGAATTCTGACAGCGTAATTCTAACATTCTTGGTTTTTCCACCATGAAAATATTTTTTTGATTCTGTATTCTATACTTTGGAGATGCTATAAATAGTAAGATTCTTGGTTATGTGACTTAAATATAGTATGTCATACTTCTAACATTTCTTTTATCTTAAGATTTCATTTTTCAAAATAAAAAGTTACTTCATCTGCAAAGGATGGGAATTAAATTGCAATGACAAGAGCTATTCCCATGGTATCCTGGGATCAGGCTGTTATGTCCAAAATCTTTTAATTTCAAAATTCTGTAATTTGGCCATCTTGTTCTTTTCTAACAATACAGACACTCTGATGTGACATTCTGTAATTGTAGGTGCCATATCCAATGAGTAATTATAATCTGCTACGATTATCTAATTTTAGACTCCGTGGTTCTCTAATTCTGTTGTTCTATGATGCTGCTGTTCTGCAGTTCTAAGATTCTATCACTCAATGTTTTCTTGTTTAAGATTTCATTATTCAAAATACAAAGTCACTTCATCTGCAAAATACAGGAATTAAGTGGTGACAAGAACAATTCTCAACGCTCCTTGGGATCAGGCTTCAGTATGTCCCTTGACTGGAATCTTCGGAGAAACAAAGAGACCTTAAGGGGGTTGGTGTACCCAGCCTGGACTCCAGGGGCTATAGGAGACAAAGACAGGGGGATGTGGTGGAAGGTGGAACCGAGTCCAAGGGTCAGTCAGGGAATGAGCCCCCACGATTTCCAAACATCTGTCAGCATCCGCTTCCCGATTTCTGTCCTCTAAAAGCACCCCTTCCCTTTCTTGTTCCCCATCTAGGAGCCCTGTGACAATCATCTCAAGCAGCTAATGACTTTCAGATGTACTTTAGGAGCAGGAGACCTAGGGATGCAGGGAGGAAGTTGGATTTTGTAGGGGGTGATGGAGAGAGATAAAAAGATGAACTTTTTGTAGCAGACACATGATGGGGCCACACACACCTTCCCTGGGCTTGGGGATGGGAGTAGACAGGCACTGCCCCTTCCCCCCTCCCCCCCATCATTTCTTGCTCCTGTCCCGCACACACATGCTTGCTTCCCTCAGTATGTAGACCCACAGGCCACAACTCCCTTGCTCGATCTCACCGTCCATTTGAGCTCACACCAAGTAGAGACCCCCTAAGTCCTCTATGAAACACCAAGGCTTTCTTAAAGCCCGGGGTCCTTACTCACCTGCTAGTGACACATCTACTTTAAAAGCTGGAAATAACCCTTATCACCGTTACATCTTCTGTGACCCTGTCACCTTTCAGATGCACAGAGGTAGATAGAGGCTGGCTGCCTGGAATGCTGCAAGAGGGTATGGGGGCCCGGGAGCCCCAGACCCTTAAATCCTTGGGACTGTGTGAGAGCAGTTCAGCCCCTCCGTGACATCTTCCTGATGGTTGCTCCCTCCTTTGGGAGCTTTCTTCCTGCCCACAGTGAGCCTGGGGCCTAGGCAGGTTGATTGGAGCTTAAAGGGCTGACCTGCTCCTACACCAAGGAGGTAAGAGACTTGAAGGAGGGTACCCTCAGAGCCTGGGACCTGGCTGGGATTACACAGTGGGTTGTGCGGTATTCTCCTTCCTTGGCTGCCCGGCAACTTCCGCTACTTTCAAGGTCTAATTTAGGCATCCACGGAAATGAGCAGAACATCGAGAGATGCACCAATGCATTCTGGAGGGGCTTGCCGACCCCAGCCCACCGAGGCTGTTTCAAGCATGGAATGTGGATAGAAACATGCCGCGAACAGGATGTATATGGTTTAGGGTTCAGAGGGGTCTCTCCTGGCAAGAGAACTCGAACCTTATAATTAAGTAACTCCATTTCCTTTCAGATATCAACAACAACAACCACGTTCTCCCCATTGCCTAAACAGGACAAATCCCCAGTTAGGCAGTTCCTGGTGGTCTTCGCTCACACATGTGCAAAGGGAAAAAAATCTGCCTGGAAGCAGTCCTCTTTGGCCTCCCCACAGCAGCACCCCCCCTTCCCCCACTGCCACCTTCTCCACCCCCCCCCCCACATCCCCAGTTCACAATTGGGAGTAATCTTTTGTTGCCTGGAAAGTGTAAAAATCACCAGCTTTTCTTTATGCATGCATAATCTCCACTTCCCCCCTCCAACTGCGTTATTTGGTTTGGGAATTACATCTATTTACAAGAGGAGATGTTGCACAAAGGTTGTGTTTATGTGGAAAATTATATTGGTGACACGGGCTGATTGGCATATGGAGGCTGGGCGAGCGGGCCGAAGAGGCCTCCTCATCAGCTTGGAATAACAAAATGATTGTATTTTCAGCAAAGCTAATTGATCACACACCTCGCTGGGCTATCTATTTACTCAAAGGCCATCCAGGCCCTGGGAAGGTAGGAAGGAAAGAGCCGCAGGCGGTGGTGGGGTGTGCAGCGGATGCTGAGAATAAGAGAGGGGACGGGACAGGCGCTGGGGCCTACTTTTCTCCTTCCCAGTCCCAGACCCAACCCTGGTGTCTGAGTTCTTTCTACGGACACCAGAAATTCATGTAGGCATTGCAGCCGTGGGGAAGGGCAGGCTGTGGAGAACTGACATGATCCTTCCCTTCCTGTCTTCTTTCCTAGAAGTTGCCCCATTCCAATGATGCTGGGGGGTGGTTGGCCTAGGGGAGCAAGGGCCTGGACGGATGGCTCCGTGTATCTATCCTGACTCTCATCTGGGGATCTTTGCTGTTCACCCTGATTGATGCACACGCTGGATTTTAGGATCAGTTATGGTAGGCTGGGGACACGGGTGGCATATTCTGCTTCTAAATCTGTCCTGGAGAACAAAACCGTGACTTGACTGTGCTCAGTCTTGTGACCTGCACCCCTGGACCTGAGCAGTACTTATCAGAGGTCCCCCAGGAAGAGGCGGTATGCCCAGCCAGCCTCCCAGGCCCAGGAACTCAAGCTGCCTGAAAAGTCACCTTTTTGAACCTTGTTTCCACCCTGGAGTCGAAACCCCAGTTGTGGGGACAGAAGACAAAGCAGTTGGATATATAGTAGTTGAGCAAGTGCTTGAGTTAAAGGGGCTGGTTATTCTAAAAATAGATGGTTGGGGCTCAGTGGAGGTGCTGATTCATTTAGCGTTACTTTGCAAACACCACGGGGCTTTGAAAACCACTGCTCGAAAACACTGTCGACACCTGCCCCCCACCTCCAAATCATGGTGGTGCCGGATTATTCACAAAACTTCCCAGTGAAGTCAGTGAGAGGCACCAGGGCAGCTCCTGGCTTGACAGGCTCTGACTGTGGTTTGGTCTCTTTCCAGTGTTGATCAATAGTATATTTAGTTAATAGTGCCGAAAGCAAAGATTCAAAAGGACTTGTACAAGGTCCTTACTGAGTTCCTGAAGGAATTTCGAGATCCTCAGAGACCCTCAAACCTAGAAGTCTTATTTTACAAATAGGAAAACTGAAGGCAGAATATCATGTGGGTCCATGCTGGTCACATCTGAGCCAAAGTGTTCATTATTCAGGGTCTTTAGATCAGGTGACAGAGAATAAATGTCAGGTGCTTTTGTAATTCTAACTGGGCCTTGAGGATTTTCTCCTCTACCCAGTCTGAGCGCAACTTGGAATATTTTCAGTTCTGTTGTAACACCCCTCTGATGTTACAACACCCCACCATCCTATTGTGTGTGTATGTGTGTGTGTGTGTGTTGTGCATCAAAGCATTTCAGAATCTCTTGACCCTCCGGAAAGACAAGCTGTTTATTAATGTGGCACTCTCCGAATTGTTTTTTAATTGGAAACATTTTGCAATGAAAGAACATTAATAAAACCAAATCCAAATCAAACTTCTCTGTGTATGTTATTTTTACACTGCAGTCAAATGCTTTTATTAGATTTAAAACTTTCACTGTGCTTTTTATCTCTGACTGTATAATGTTCTACAATTAAAAAAAAAAAGCCAATGACTCCGAAGTCTGGCAAAATAATATACTTTCTTGGATGTCTCTGTGTGTTGCCAATTAGCTTTGCTGAGAGCACAGGCCCCATCCATCACCCGCCTCTGGGTGGCTATAATGGAGACCTAATTTGTTTCATATGCCCCGCGCTCAGGCACTCGCCCGTGCCTCCAACCTGCTATGGAACAGCCTGGCCTGGGAGGAGATGAATGACAGGAAAGCAGGGGACAAACCAGCAGGACCCCTTATTGGAATTGTGTTCTGCTCCGCCTGTGGACCGACCCACAGGGAGGGAAGATCCCAGCCCTCCCAAGCTGCAATCCATCCCTCCGCTCCCCCACATCCTCTCACTCCTCCACCTCTTCTCCCCTTTCTCTACCCAGAAGACCCAAGACTCACAGGCAGCAGCGGGGCCCTAAGTGGAGAACGGAAAACTTCTCCTCTTCCCCAGCTTCAGATGGGAACTGGCTGCTGCCTCGCCCCCTGACTGTTCCCACCCCCTCCCACCTACTCCTTTTACAAGCCCGACTTTTAAACCTCCAGTTCCCTAGGAATTTTATGAATGCTCAGCACAAGCCAAAATAAACTCGTAAAGAAAAAGTTTCTAAAGAAGGTCAGAGACCCGTACGGCAAGTGCTAAGCGGTAAATACAAAAGTTCTCTAGGGTCACTGGGAGCTGTGCTCTGGGTGGTGGAAGGTTGAGGTCAACAGGGGGAAAAGAGGGATGAGGGGGCGAGGGATGAAGAGAGAAGACTTCCTCTCCCTCTGTTCATTGGGAGAAGAGTGAGCCCGCAGACCTAAGCATACAATCTTTATTATTTAAAAAGTCCGATAGTCTGTACCCTCACTTTTATTGATGGCCTAGCTCAGAGAGGTGGAGGATTTATCAAAGGTCACACAGCAAGCTGACCTGTCCAGCGTTGGAGTGGCTCCTCCCCAAGGGACTACAGAATGTGAGAAAGAAAGGAAGACATTGTGCTGCCCGTTACACCCTCGAGCAACTCGGTCCAACAGAACTTTCTGCAGTGAGAGAAATAAGCTGACCAATAGGCTAGCACTCTCCATTGGTAGCCCAAAGTTATGTTTAAAATTCAGTCACCCAAGTTGCGCTCTGAAATTACTGTACTAGGTAGGACACCTGTCGCATCTGCGGAAGTTCTACTGGATGCACTGTCCTAGACACACGGCCTGGGTCCTCAGAGGTGTCCTGGGGGGACCACAGTGCAAGATAGTCCCTCTCTCTGGCTTCCATGGGTCTCAGCACTGCTACTGCCTGTCAGGACACTGGTCACCCAGATACAAAGGGTAGCACGCTATGCATCTGTCTACCGGAGTTTAAGTGCCTTGTAGAAGAGGCTGCTTCTCTTCCCTGCTCTGTGCCGTGGACTCAGATGACCACCCATCTGAGCATCCTGGCTCTGAAGGTGTGGAGCCAAGCCACTCCCAAGAGGGAATCTGCCCTCAGCCTCCTCGTCTGTGAAACTGACACTACATCTGCATTAGGATTCCCCTCTGTCACTCCCAGCAACCTTGGCAACAAGGCCTGTGAGGGAGCCAGGGACACTCACAAGAACAAATCCCTGGTCCTTGCAATGAGTCTAGATGGGAAGCATCGGTGAGAGACACCCCGGCTGAGAGAGGAAGGGCCTTCCAGTGAAGCAAACAGCAGCACACGCAGAGGTCTAAGACAGCCAAAGAAGGTTCCCCCATCTCGTGGGGAGTTGGGGTGTCTGCTGACCTGATCTTGGAAAAAGATGGGTCTGAAAGTTGAGACCAGAGTCTGGGTGCCTTCTATCATCTGGTGGGGTGTGTCGATCCTTGGAGGTTTATGAGCGGATGGTCACATGTCAAAGTTCCTTTCCAGGTTCTTTGGAAAGCAATTCGGAGGATGATGAACTGCTAGGACGTTCAGTGGACCTCTGGTGGGATGTCCAGCTGGGAGATGGCCAGGCTGTCACTTTATCACTAAGGGACAGGGAGCAGCCAGACCCAGTCACATGCAGGAGGCAGAATGGCCAGAGGTTTGTTGAGCCATGAGGGCGTGTGGCAGAGAAAGACAACCGGTGCGACCGTGACTCGTGCGTGTGTTTTCACAGGAACACAAGAGAGAGTTGTGATATTAGTGACTGAGATGCTTCACATCTGTGACCTCATTTAACCCTCGCCCCAGTTCTTCAAGGAGCTCCCCACCTTACTCCACAGCCCATTTGACAGATGAGAAAACTGACTCAGAAAGAGTGGTGAGTGACATGCCCAAAGCCACAAGACAGCAGAGGGCTGGTGTTCACCCTGTGCCCTGCCCCCCCTCCTGCAGCTGACCCCCAGCTCTGGGCCATTTACATGGTTCTGGTCACCCAGGAACTCGGTCAGGCATGTCTTCTCCTCTGCCCTCCTGGAGGGTCTTCTGCACAAGAGGTCTCCTCGATCCAGGAAGTCCCACTTATTCAGCTATCCACGTCTCTGTCTCACTACAATGCACTCATGGCTCTTATTCTGGACCAAACCCTGTGGGGATCCTGAAAATGTGGGGAGAAGACTTGGCTCCAAACCCAACCACCGCATCCACAGGTCCCACTCACATCTTTCCTTGTCTCTCACTCCGTCCCTTTCAGTTTGTTCCGGGCCCTATCACTGTTGAACTATGCCGGTTTCTAATCATTATGTCTAGCCACCCAGCTATAGGAAAGAGAAGTCCTAGGTTAAAGTCTGTATTCATTCATTACTTTTATGACACTATGATTAAAATACCTCCCTGAAGCAACTTAAGGGAGGAAGAACTGATTTGAGGTCATGGTTTTAGGGGCTTTTAGCCCGTTTTGGTGGGGAAGGCGTCACGAAGTCTTTAGTGACAAAGCATGTGACAGACACATCTCATGTCACAGTGGACCAGGCAGCCAAGTGTGAGGCAAGAAGCAGGGATAACCTTCAAAGCCCTTCCCCTGGTGATCCACTTCTCCCAGCCAGTCCCCACAAACTAAATGTTCGAAGCCTCACCCAGCAGTGCCAGAAAGTTGGGGAACAGAGTTCAAACACCTGAACCTGGGGGAGGGGATTTCAAGTTCAATCCTTACTGGAGCCCTAACCCCCAGCCCCACAGAATGTGTCTGCATTGGAAATGGAGTTTTTGTGGGGGTATCTGGGGTTAAATAAGTCCTGGACCTAAACCCATAGGACCAGAATGTTCAAAGAAAAGGAGACCAGGCTGCGGAGGGTAAGGCGTGGCCCGGGGGGGATGGAAGGGACAGTCATCTTCGGGTCAAGGAGAGAGGCGCCGGGGAACATCAACACCGCCAGCGCCTTGACCCGAGACGCTTCCAACACTGTGAGACCATCAGCTTCTACCATGGAAGCCGCCCCGCCGAAGTGCTTCACTGTGTGTGCTGACTGGCTTCTGAGGGGACGCTTACCACCTTGCATACTGCCTGTTCTCTGGGCCGCGTCACCATGGGCAGGTTCCTAGCCTGTGTTAGCCGGCTGGACGTGTGTGCGTTTGAACGACACTGGTGCAGACCTGGAGCAGAAGGATGGGGGCTGAGTGTGAGTGACTCGTCAGAGAGAGCAGATGTGGATCCCAGAGGACACGTTCCAATGTTTAAGAACATAGCTGTGGTAGGTGTGGCACTGCGAATGTCAGTGCCGTGCATATCTGGGAGCTTCCATACAAGTATGTATCTGAGCATGTCCACGTGGGTAAATGCTAGTCCCTGCCTATCAGTGGCAGCATGTAAAAATTCAGGTTTGCCTTTGCAATCCCATGGGTCCACTCCACTCTTCCAGGGATGTCCTATAGCCCGGATGGATGGTGATTGCTCTGCCCAGCAGAGAGCTGGTAAGCTGTGGTAGCTTCCAGTTTTCTGTGGAGTAGACCCATTCTGCAGTCTGCCAGCATAAGCCATGAGGGAAACTAAGCCAGCAGCAGCTCCTGCTCGGTCTCTGACCTCCTGACCCCAGCATGCTTATGTAACCAATGATGACAATGATGATGGCGATGGTGATAATGATGATGGTGGTGATGATGGTGGTGGTGGTGGCAGTAAAAGTATGTTAACGCAGTAAGCTGCCTTTCTTCTTGCCCTCCTCCGTAACTCCAGCAGGGACCTAGCTTTTCTTTTCAAAAGCACAAGCCAAGGAGTACTAAGAGGCTCCACTGAAGAAAAGGATAAGAGAAGCTGGCACGGAGTTGAGGCAGCCTTTTTGGGAGATCTGGGAAAGCTGTACAGATACCCAGAGCGGAAGGACTATCTGTGGAGAGAATCCCACCCGCCCTCTCCATGCAGTTCTACTCACTCTAAATATCCCAGGTGTTTCAAGCCAATCACTGAGCCGCTCAAAGACAGAGCAAACAAGGTGCATGTGGCTGGCCAGAGCACCCCACTGTATGATTACCTAGGAAATGCTTGATTCTCTATTCAGGTCAAACTAACACCTCTCTCTTCCTAAACTCTCAGATGATACATAGGGCTTGATGAAAGAGGAGGTTGGATGAGATTTTGAGCCAGCTTGTTTTCAACTTGGTCCTCTGTTTTATCTCTCTCTCACACACATACACACACATATACACACGCACATGCACACGCGCATTCACATACATGTATGGAGACAGAGGTCAACATCCTAGCCTTTCCAGCTTGTTTGAAACCCGGTCACTTCAGCACTGCTGTATGAGCCAGGCTGACTGCCTGGAGAGTCTTAGGACTCCTCCCTTCATTTCCTGAAAGGGAGCAAGAAATACAGACCCCTGTGATGCCGTGTCCACCATTTATGTGGGATCTGAGCATCTAAACTCCAGCAGCAAGCGTTTGGCCTACTGAGCCATCCCCTGGCCCCTCCCTCACTCCTCCTGCTCATCATCCCCCTGGCCCCTCCCTCAGTCCTCCTGCTCATCATCCCCCTGGCCCCTCCCTCACTCCTCCTGCTCATCATCCCCCTGGCCCCTCCCTCACTCCTCCTGCTCATCATCCCCCTGGTCCCTCCCTCACTCCTCCTGCTCATCATCCCCCTGGCCCCTCCCTCACTCCTCCTGCTCATCATCCCCCTGGCCCCCTCCTCATTCCTCCTGCTCATCATCCCCCTGGCCCCTCCCTCACTCCTCCCGCTCACCATCCCCAGTCCCCTCCTTCACTCCTCCTGCTTTCTCTGGGATGGCGTTGAGACTGTCTTTGATTGAGAACCGGCTGCACCACCAGACCCCGTCACCTCAGGTGCCTGGTGTGGTCTACCCTAAGCCTCCTTGGCCGTTTTTCCCTGACTCTGGCTATCCTCCAGTGTCACCAGATCTCAGGTCTCCCCTCTCTGCACTGTGTCCAGCTGTGAAAACCCACTTCTGGCCCAGCAGAAGGACCTCAGCCTGGGAACATGAGGCCCCGCGGAAGAAAGTCAGGCTGTGAATTTACAGTGTGTGCGCCCACTCCCTTCTGGCGCTCCATCCCTCAAGGCGGTGTTTTCTCTGGAAGTCACTCAGATGGGACCTCTTCCTGGCAAGACACTCGCTATCCCTCGGGCAGTGACAGGTTCATCTGCAGGGGATTCTGGGAAAGGGTCCTTCCCACCAGGAACGACAGATGGGTTTCCTCAACTCCAGAAGCAACCTGAGCACATTTCTAGGCACAGGCAGAGTTAGAAAGAGTGAAAGACGGTGAGAGATCTGAAGCAGAAAGGCTACTAGAGGGAGGAAAGGGGGAGGGATGGGGAGAAAAGTGGAAAAGAACCCTTGGGAGAGAAGAGGAGAGGAGAAGAAGCAGAGGCAGAAGGAGGCAGGAGAGCAGGAGGTGGAGGAGGCAGCAAGGAGGGGGGGAAAGAGGGGAGGGAGCAGGGCCGAGAGGAGCAGAGCTGGGGAAGGGGGGAGTAAGGGTGCAGGGATCAGGAGTGCAGGGAGGGGAGGAAGCAGCAGGGTGAGGAAGGGGCAGGGAGCCCAGTGACACAGATACCCTAAAAGCAGGAGACCAAATCTCTGGTCAGTTCCACATTGATTTAGAACCAATGTATGAGCTGGTTGAACTCCAACTCACACAAACCTACCGGAGACCCTTTCCTGACAGCAGCATGTCTGGGCTTGGTCCTTGTGTAGGAGCACACAGGTCAAAGCTCCTTGTAATGGGGGTGGGGGTTGGAAGAATTGGGGCAGGTCAGGTGCTGAGAGAGGGTCATAAGAGGCAGCGAGGAAAAGGGGCACATCAAGAATCTTTGGATGGACTAAGAGAGGGCCACTGCATTCGCCATGGATCGGGACTTAAATCTCGCCTCCAGTGGCTCGCAGGATGCTGTGGCAAAAGCAAATTAAGAAGGGAGGGCTTGCTTGGGCTCATGTCCTGCAGGTACAGTCAGTTCATCATGGCTGGGAAGGACTGTCAGCAGGGCAGATCCAGCTGTGACTGCAGGAGCACGAGACCCAGGTTCCTCGAAGGCAGAGCACACAGGTGCATGTGGGTGGCCAGAGCCCCTCCCACCCCGTGGATACCTGATCAAATGCTGTGCTCGGCTCATTTTCTCCTTTCGTCTTTTTTTACTCAACTTGGATCTCAGCCCATGGGGATGGTGCCACCTATATTTGCAATGGGTCTTCTCTGTTCATTTGAACATTCCTGAAAATGCTCTTACAGGTACTGCCAGAAGTATATTTTATATCTCCTAGGCGATGCTAAATCTAGTCAAGTCAACCACGAAGATGAACCATCACCCTAGGGAACTACTTACTGGGCCTCTACCAGATGTCAAGTAGGCTCCTAAGCCAGGAAATAATACAGCATACAAAAACACGGGGCCCTCCCCAGCTCATTTCTAGTGGGAGGAGAAAGACAAGGCACAAACAAGGTATGCCATACTTGATGCCACCAGGAGAGGTGAGTGTGCTTCTGGGGTTTCCTCTAGACTCTGCCACTCTCTAGCCTTGTGACCTTGGCTGATGCCCTTTGTGTCTTTGGATCTCAGCATCCTCCTACATATGATGGGACTTTAAATTCTCCTTCAAAGGGATAAGGTTAGAATTAAGGAAAATTATGCAAGCACAAGCCTTTGTGGAAAATACAAATGCTGTGTAAATGTCAGAGGTTATTGTGAACGGAACAAACACATATTAGCACTTTCTGTCCTCAGAGCATCTTGGAGGCATGACCTCATTAAGCCCTTACAGAATGAGGAACTAGTTATAATGGAATATCTCTACTTGACACAAAATAGACTTGAAGCTGTGAGGCAGGTGAGAAGTGTGGCCAGAGCCTCTCAGTTGAAGTCAGGCCAAGAACACGAGCCCTGCTTCAGGGGAGCTCCTGAATGGACCCCTCCCCCCTACAATATGACTCAAGCAAACCAACCAGAGGGCTACTTGACCCTGTTCCCCATGTGTGCTGAGTCATCTGACTGAGAAGTGTGGCTCCGTGGAGAAGTCACTGTCTAAGCCCAGGTCACTGGACTCCCCCCACATTCAGATCCACCTGCTGGTTCCATTGGTATCGAGTTTGTTGGGTTTAACAGATGGGGGGGGTCCCTGGCTGAGTTCTGTTGAGTGGGGCTTTGCTGGTTAATTTCTTCCCAGCTTGTCTTGCTTCCAGCACTTGGTTTAACCGGCTAAGCTGGAAAGTGTTTATTGGGTCACTTTCTTAGGAAGCCTAGGAGTGCCTCATAACATCAGTGTGTCCAAGGACTGGAAAACACGATGTCTTCTGTCCCACTGTCCCTCGAGCTCCAGTGTCATTACTGCCCAAGGGGGCCAGTCCCTAACCAGCTGTCTTCTATGAGTTGTGTAGAGAGTAAAAGACAGCAGAAGGGTGGTCCAGACAGACCATGTTTGCTTTATCCCCACTTGACTAATGTCAGAGTCTGCTCTTAGTGTCCATGTCATAAGCAAAGATTCAATATGTGGGCCAACTTGGGTCACATGTCCACACAGTCATCACTGTGTTTAAATTTTTTTTTATTATTCAATTGTGCATATGTGCGTGCGTGCGCGCGCGCTCGTGTGTGTGTGTGTGTGTGTGTGTGTGTGTGTGTGTGTGTGTGTGTGTGTTGTGTGTGTGTGTGTGTGTGTAGAACGCGCGTGCTCATGTGTGTGTGTGTGTGTGTAGAACCATGGGCGAATTCTGGAACCACCATGGACCGCCTCCACCTCCTCCTTGTTTACTCTGCCCCAGGATTCACAGGCTCCACTCTACCAGGACCAGAAACACAGGCCGCCCGGCTTCCGCCCGGCATCTGGCATCTATATGTGGGGTCTACGATCCAAATTCAGGACCTTCCGCCTGCAAGACAGGCTTAACCCCTGAGCCACCTCTCCAGCCCCATCACTGTTTAATTGGTGGGTTATCATAAAGGTCAGAACAGGCACTATGACTGACGACAGCTCTCCAGAACAGGGTGAGGAGCAGTTCTTAGGGAAGCCAGGCCTACCAGAGCACTGCGCTGCTCTTCCTGACCTGTAGGGGGAGTAAGAGATCAGGTAGGGGATCAGCTCTTCCTCATTGCTGTTCTCTGATCAACCCCCATATGCTGAATATAGATAAGCACCTCTCTCTCTCTCTCTCTCTCTCTCTCTCCCTCTCTGTCTTTCTCTCTCTTTCTGGCAGTCTTGTTTCTCCAGTAGGATGAGAATGTCATCCTTAGCCAAGAGGAAGTTCTTGAGGGGAACTTGGAGCTTGGGTAGACCCAGCAGGCAATTCCATGCATGGGTGTGGCTCAGGATACAGAAGGGAATGCTCAAGTGGATTGGGGATGGTGCCAGCCCGAGGCTGATTCATTCCCTCAACATGTTGACCTGTTTCCTGGTGTGCCAGGCACTGTTCTAGGCATTGACAGAGCAGCAAGTCCAGTAAAGTCCTTAGGTCAATGCATGCAAGGGGAGGGGGCACGGGACAAACACAGTACTTAGCAAGCAAATGATGGATGTGTTGAATGTCCTGTGATGGGAAAAGGAAAGAGAATGCCTGGGGATGGCAATGAGGAGATAAGGGTCTGTACTGGGTTAGGCCTCACAGAGAAGGGAGCATTTGAGCAGTCTCAATGGAAGGGAGGAAGCAGTCACAAGGATAGGAGAGAAATGCAAGAGTGATAGAAGTCTCTTTGGGGTCCATAAGCAGAATCCTGAAGCCAAGTGAGTCTCTTGAAACAGGACAGGGCCGTGTGTGCGTGCGTGCGTGCATACGTACATGCATGCGTGTGCGTGTGCGTGTGCGTGTGCGTGTGCGTGTGCGTGTGTGTGTGTGTGTGTGTGTAGCGTGCCCTTCAAGTCTTAGCTTTGGAAGGGCTTTCAGAAAGCAACCCAGCTTGTCCCCACCATCCCATGCTGCTCCAGGCATCTGGGGTCAGGGAAGGAGAGCTAGTTAAGGGCTGGACTGAGATGGGGACCCACATCCCCCAGCTCCTGGCCCAGGACTCAGGCTGCCTTGTCAACAGGAAGCCAGATCCTCCCACAGAACCAGCCTGGAGCCACTTTGTCATCGTCCACTCATTCCTCTGTCTCCAGCTTTGCCTCTGGGGTGACTGTGGCCTCAGTGGTCATGTGGAGAGCCAGGGCAGGACCACATGACAGCGCAGTCCCATTAGCAAGATGGCTGTCCTGCTTGCCCACTCAAATGGAAGATCGTCTTTGGATGTGTCCGGGGTTTCTCAGCACAGTCTCAAAATCACAGGGGACCAGTCCAAAAAACTCACACTTTGGCCTTGGTTCCACTGTCATTTTTAGAATGGCTACGGATCCCACAGTGTCTCCCTGCAGACAGCACAGACTGGGATTGTGCCTTACCACAAAGTGCCCTCTAGCCAGGGTCTTTATCCTTGGGGTTCTGAGAGGTGTCGCCCTCCTGCTTTTTGGCACCAAAAATCTTTGGAAAGGCAGAGTGAAGCTCAGAAAGCTTGCAAGAGATGTGAAAGCCAAAGGCTGTAGGTTCATTTGCATTCTTTTTCATTTCCTTAAGCAAACAGCTACCGATTATCTCCATTGGGGTCAGGCCCTATCTTTTGCTAAGAGTCACTCTGATAAATGAGACAAGGTTCTTGCCTGCAAGCACATTGCAAAAGGAACTACAAGTTCTCTCTGTGGTGGGCCTGCACCTTTGTATTACCAAGCTGCAGATCTTCCCCTCAGGAACTGGGGTCAGGAGCTGCCGGAGAGATGGTTCAGTGGATAAAGTGTTTGCTGAATGAGCATGAGGACTCAGATTTGTATCCCCACATCCATATGAAAAATAGTAATCCCAGTATGAGGTGGCAGAGTTACCTGGACCCCTGACGCTCCCTGGCTGGCTAGTCTAGACAAATAAGTGAGCTCCAAGGTTCAGTGAGAACCAATTGTCTTAACACAATTAAGGAAAACATCCAATGTTGATCTCTGGCCTGTACACAAACCTCCATGCAAGAATGTAAGAATGCAAACATGCCTGCCTGCATGCATGTATCCATATGCACACATGAACATGTACACACACGCACACACACACACATGCACACATGCAAATGGGAGCCCTTGACTCTGTATGGCCCCATGATTTCCTTGGCAAGTGAGCATCAACCTAAGTGGCTTCAGGACACACCTCTGGAAATGCTTCTACATGGAGACCTGCCTCTGATTGCTCTTGGAGCCTGCAATCACCACCTGTCATGTAAAGGAAGCCCAGGCTGGCCTGCTGAATGAGAATCGCACCATCCAATTACTCCAAGCCAGCAGCCAGCTTTCCAGAGACACCTGAGACAGCCCAGCTGTCACAAAAGAGGGATCGCTCGGCTGAGTCGAGACCCAGGTGCTGACTCATTGAACTGTGAGCTATATTAAAGGTTGTCATTTGAACATATGATGGTTTCCAAGATTAGTTATGTAGCAAAAGGAACTAAAGCACTGTTCACAGAGAACCTTCTGGCCCAGAAGACAGGCCAGTAGATCGGCAAGTGAAAGGAACTTGGCAAAACAGTGGGGAGTGTGAGCTACGGCCTACTGTCCTCGCCTGTAAGAACCACCTCTACTTAGCTCCACTCCTCATGGTTGCCGTGCAGGAGCATGCGCTCCTTGTTGCCACAGTGTAAAGAGAAACCCCAAATTGGAATGCATGTGCAAGGTCTCCTGGTGTTTCAATATCAGTAGCAATTATCATCGATGGGCACAAGCTAAGCATCCTGAGTCCTCGTCCAGCCCACAGACTTACTCTAGCTTAGAAGAAGGTAATGCTCCAAACAGCAGCAGCACTGTTCTTCATCACCTTCATCGGCCGCAACAGCGGCAGCAGAAGAGGAGGAGTTACGTGTAAGGAACACGAAGTACCAGGGCATAGGATCACAAGAGGTGCCTGGCCGAGCCATCCAATGGTCCAGCAGAACCTGAAGATGTGCAAGACAGGCAGCAGGATGAGAGAGCTGGCCACTGCTGGCCTGTCCTGAGACAGGTGATGCTGGCTCAGGGCGAGGGGAGGAGGGGGGACAGCAGCCCTGAGACACAGCTGAAGCAGCAGCCAGGGAGGTCAGGGGGGCTGACGCAGGGAGCAGCAAGGGGGAAATTGGGTCTTCATAGAGTAAGGAGAGGACAGAGCGACGGCAGTAATTCCCAGAGCAGCTGCACGATCGAGGCTCCTCAGTTCAAACCCCACCTCGGCCTCTCTCCCCTTACACCCCCCAGGTGAATCTCCAGCAAGTCACCTAATCTCCTCGTGCCTCAGTTTTCCCATGTCAGAAAGAAAGAGTGAAGACAGAGCCTAAGGTAGGTTGTAGAGAGAATTAATTCATGTGCACCTTTAATTAGCAGTTTGAAAAGTCAAGCACAGAAGGTTAGTTTTGCTTCCCAGGCTCAAAGGTAACCAACCTTAAATGCTTTTTAAAAAAAAGAAAATAGAGACACGGAAGTAAGGAGGGGATTTGTTGGAAAGAAGAGATGCAGAGGGACTGGGAGGGGGAGATTTTCCTTTTCAAACTAACAGCGTTATAGGTGTCTTTGCACATAAAATTTTGTCTGTATCCCCTAGTGTTTTCTGGGAAATCTTTCTCAAGGTGGAATTACTGAATTTAAAGGAACAAGCTTGGCTAAACTTTTGCTGGATGTTGCAAACTGCCACAGATATAGTCCCCTCCCCTAGCACTTCCATAATTTAAAACAATGTTTATTCATTGTGAGGGAAGAAGGGAGCACATGGGACAGAGCATATGTGTGGCGGCTGGAGGACAATGTGCAAAGTGGATTCTCTCCTCCCCCCACGTGGGCGCCAAGGATCAAACTCAGGTCATCGGGCTTGGTGGCAAGCGCTTTTACCCTCTGGGCCATCGAGTGCCTATGAATAAGGAAAATGGAATCTCGACTTAATTTCCACTTTTTCTGATAACCCAGATTAGACATTTTCTCCTATTTCTTGGCCATTCTGTCTCTTGCCCACATTTTTTTTTTTTAACCTAGCTCCTGGGATTTCTGCTGTGACAGACAGAGTGCCATGTTTTTAAGCAGGTCAGACCAACACAGTGCTTAATTAACCCCTGCCGTGTGGCCAGTCCTGAACTGGGCATCTGGAGAGGTATCGGAGATGAGTAGTTATTACTCCTAGTGGTCTTGAGAGTCTGTGGCAGACAAGGCTGTGCACAGAGAAGGCAATTAGAGGCCGAGCTAGAAGCGCTGTAATCAACACTAGATGGGCCGTTCTGCATGTGCTGTGAGAGCGAAGGAGGAAGGAGAGGGCTGACCCAGCCAGCTCAGGGAAGGCTTCAGGCAGAAGGAGCCCCACATGGTTGCTGTGACATCTACGGTGTGATGGTTGCATGGTGACACAGTCTTCTTTCCTCTAGTAAGGACCTTGCCACTCAAAGGCTCTCCATCAGTCTTCATGTGCTAAGCTTGTTGACCACCGCCCTGGCTAAGCCCGGCTGGCACTCACCCGCCATCATCAGCACTCCCCTGAAATGCTGGCAAATGGCATTTATTGTTCTCCAGCCACGTCCCAGATACATCAGACTAAGTGTTTCATATCCAAAGTCTCACTTATACTCCTGCTGTCTGGAAAGTAGATGCGACCATTGGTCTTTCCACTGGTGTGGAAATGGAAACTGAATAAGTCATCCACGATGTTGGGGAGAGAGCCTAGACCCTGACCCTGGCTTAGTCAACTCCACGGAGCATGTTTGACATTCAGGTTTGCTCAGTAGCTGCAGTCAAAATTCTTTCCCAACCTCCCAGATGGTTCCTTCTTCCTGTATCAGACAGAGCCAGAGGAAGAGCAGCTGGAAGAGGTTCTTCCATGTGACCCACAGAGAAACCACGCCCACTCTCAAGGAAGAAAAAGTTGAATACCAGAAGTTTAGTAAAGACGCCCCAGAATTGCTAGGCTGATGTGAAGCACTGGGATCCCCACCGGGAAGCGAATAAGGAGAAACAGGACTGAGTGGAAATTCTGGCTGGCAGGAAGCATCACCAGGTCCCCAAGTCCGGGCAGGATGGAGAGTGTGGGGAAGGCCTTTAAAGGGAAGATGGGAGCTGAGGGGTGACTCAGTGACTAAAGCCTTCGCCTCACAAGCCAATAGACCTGAGTTCGGATTTACAGATCCCACATAAAAAAATGCCACACGAATATGGCAGCAGCCCGTAATTCCAGCCCTGGAAGAGAAGAGAGAGAGACAGAGAGAGAGAGAGAGACAGAGACAGAGACAGAGACAGAGACAGAGACAGAGAGAAAGGGTGTGAGAAAGGGAGTGAGAAAGAGAGAAAGGGGAGGGAGAAAAAGAGAGAGAAAGGGACTGAGAAAGAGAGAAAAGGGGAGGAAGAGAGAGGGAGGGAGGGAGGGAAGAAGGAAGGAAGGAAGGAAGGAAGGAAGGAAGGAAGGAAGGAAGGAAGGAAGGAAGGAAGGAAGGAAGGAAGGAAGCATCGCTAGAATCTGTTTGGGTGTTGAAAGATGAAGGGAGTGCCCAATCCCGGAGGGGCAGAGGGTCTCTCCAGGAAGAAGAGGCAGCCGGGCACTGGGGCGGGAGAGTTCGCTGTGGCCAGGAGGCCATACCCTTTGGCATAGCACCAGTCACTCTCCCTTCTGTTGACCTATCTGTTCTTTCTAACAAGCTGGTGCCCTCAAGCCAGAGACTCCATCTGACCATTCTGTGAGGACCCCGTGTTAACATAAAGACAGGCACATACTGTGCAGGCTGGTGACAGAGGTAATAATGAAGCGGGCAGGATCTGTGCACTCAAGTGACTAGGATCCTCTCAGAACAGGGGCTGGCTTCTTCCTTCCCCTGTCCCCAGTACCACACGGACAATCACAAACCCGCATGATGTCATGATGATCATTACCCTCTCTGCAGTGAAAACACACAGCAGTAACCTGCAGACCCCTCCCTGTACTTTTTCTCTCTGCATCCTCAGAGTCTCCTCTCTACCCATTTCACAGATCAGAAACTGAGCCAGGAGAGGGAAAGTTACCTGAGAAACACTGAAGAGCATAAACTTCAGAGCAAAGGCCAGGGGAGTCAACTTGGACCAAAGCTCAAAGGCCAGTTACTATGGGATCATTGTATATACTCTCTAGCCTCAGTTTCCCTATTTGCAAAATGGTCATTGAACCACTAACCTTATAGGCTCCTGGTGAGGAGCAAATGCTACCAATGTGAAGTTCCTGCCCGGTGAGTGACACAGGCGGGTACGTTCTCGGGATTTAGTTGCCATTATTTTGGTCTTGCCATCTGGAAAGCACTTCCTGGGGAAGTAAACCACAAGCTGTCCCTTCTCAGACCTGTCCTCCTCCCATCACCTTGAGCAGGAAGACATGTGCGTCAGACCCTGTTCCGTCTAGGCCTGCAGCTTCTAATCGGCAGACGCCTTCCATACGGAGCAATCTTTTCCACTGACCCAGCTGCCAGCAGGGCCCAGCACTAGAGAGTGTCTTGGCTTTCATTGGAAGAAAAACAAACTTTGCAGAAAAATAAACACTTTTTAAAAAGGCCTGTGGTTTTTACATTCAAGACCTAATCGTTTTTCCTTTCTTTTTTCCCAGATATCACAAATCTGCTGGAGGATGAAAAAAAAGAAAAGTCACCAGGAAGGGACTTCTAATGCTGCTTTGATACAAACACGATTCAACATGGCAGCATTCAAGGACAAGGGATTGGTAACTTGCTGCAGTCAGAAGTACAACAGTGGTCCTAGGGGGACTAAGGACCCTCTGCCCAACTCTCTTGAGACATGACTTCTACTGCCTCAACTCCGGAAGGGTCAGCAACTGGCTCAGAGACACAAGTGGTAGAGTCGGAAAGCCCCAGACCCCTCCCCCAGCAGGGCAGGGAGAGCAGGAAGAGGCAGAAGCCAAGCGCTGGGGAAACCCATGTTTTCCAAAGATCTGGCAGTGTCACACATGGAACAAAGTATTTTGTGTGCATGTCCTCATTGGAGAAAGCATTCATTAAAATCTCAAAGCAAGGGTGGAGAGTTGCTAGAGGAGAAGAGGGACTGGGAAGAGGGACTACCAATAAAGTAAAGTGCTTGCAAACATAAGGACCTGAGTTCAAGCCCCAGAAGCTACATAAAGAAAACCATGGAGCACTGTGGCTTATTCTTGTAATAAGCACTAGGGAGACAGAGACAGGCAGATCCTTAGAACTCTCTGGCCAGTCAGCATATCCTACTTATCCAGCTCCAGGCTAGTGAGAGACCCAATTTCAAAAAAAAAAAAAAATGGTAGACAGTGCCTGCAGAATTAACTTGAGATCATCTTTCGACCTGGACTCAACACGCATAAATATGCACATGTACACACGCCTGTATACAAGCAAGAACACACACACACAGGGATATAGAAAAAATCTCTACAAGGTCAAAAGTCCCCAAAGGCTTAAAAAAAAATGCTGGGTTTTGATTTAGCTATTTTACGGTCAACCTTCATGAAGGCAAAAACCATTGAAGCCCAGAAAAACAACTGATATTCTGGACATTCAGAACGGCTGGATGAGCAGGTAGATGAATGTGGGATGGCGCGTGCCCTCAAGGATCCCTCAGCTTGGTAAAGGAGTGGTGCAAAGAAGAAATACAACACAAGGAAGAAAATGGTAAAAAAAAAAAAAAAAATTAAGTGTGTGTGTTTGGGAGGCAGTTGCAACGTGCCCTGAGTAGATAATGTTGCTCTGGCAGAGATAGGGAGGTAGAAGGGCAAAGCTGGGCAAAACCAAGTGCTGACACCAAGAGGCTCTGAGTCTGAGAGCAGGGAAGGTCCTAGATACAGTGGGAAGAAAACTGGGAAGTCATTCAGGAAACACACTTTCTAGAGACAAGAACTGTTATTTTTAAAGCAAGCTGTGGTTTTGCATCCCAGGCTAATGGGTTTTCCTTTCTTTTCTCATGCAAACTGCCCAGTTTGGCTAGAGGGAAGGATATGTTCAAGGCAGGGATGGGTAAGAGGTTTGGAAATAGAGGTCGGGCCCTGAGCTGGGGAAGCTCAGAACACATCTGCACTAGGCACTTCCTGAAGCCACGGAAGTGAGAGTTCTTCCAGCAAGGAAAAGAGGGGCGGGGGGAGAAGGGGTCTGGACCCACCCATGCCAGCCAAGGGCAACTGTAGAACTGGAGGATACCAAAGCTGAGGGGTCAGGATGGAGAAAAGGAACAGGCTGAAGCACAGAACCTTCAGCAACTGGCTGCTGACTTCATGGGGAGCATGGGGGAGGTGGGGGTGTCCTTAAAGGATCTTCTGGTTTCCCCAGTCTCAGGAATGAGCAGTTTACAAAAAACATTGAAAAAACATGAGGTCACAAAAGCATATAAAACAAGGTTTGAACATGAGCCAGGCTAGACTGAGATGACTCAGAGGTTAAAACCTTTGCCTTGCAAGCCAAAGGACCTGAGTTCAGATCCCCAGAGCCCATGTGAAAATGCTGGGCCAAAAAATGGCAGAGGCCAGCAAAGCGAAAGAGGTAGAGCAATCCAAGATAATCCAGAATAATTCTTGAAGTTACCTCCATAGACACACACATTAAAGTGCTCTCTTGTATATACACACACACACACACACACACATACACACACACACACCATGATCAAGACTGAACTAAACTCACAGAATGGGCTCACACTGAGGTAGTAACTGCTTTCTAAACCTCTGCTTCTCCCATGCATGCCCAACTGCATGATTCTTGACAATTCTGCTTCTCATAGATCCTTTACAACATGAGATGCCCTTCCAGTCTCAGTAGGTATTATAGTTGGGCACAGGTGTCAACTTGACAGTTGAAGGTTTGAGTTGTAGGCACATTTGTGGAGAATTAGTGGTTGGGTTAAACCCAGAGCAAACCTGCAGGAGATTGTCTAGCTGATGGGGAAGGTGGGTAGAACTAGGCCTTGAATAGATGAATAAAATACTGACAGTCCCTTGAAGAAGTTGGCATCCTTGTGTATACTTGGTTAGACATGCTGGTCTGGCAAGTAAGGATCGTCCCTCTCTCAGCCATTATGTAGAGATGGTGTGGCCAGTTCCCTCCGTGTTGGTGTTGGTGCTGCTCTCCCATTAAGCTGGACTACAGACTATAACAGGAGCATCAGTAAGAAAATAAACCCCTTGTTCCCATAAGACATCTGATGGTCATTTATCAGCAACCATGCAGGCGAACTACAACAGTAGGGGTGCTGACTGGCTGCTGCTGGTGGAAGGTCTTCACTACCACAGAGGACACACCCCAGTCATCTGCTCTACCTTCCCTGCTTCTTTCTTACTCCCTGTTACAGATACAGATCGAGCCCTTCAGAGTCTCACAAATTCCCCGTGCTGCGTTTCCCCACTGCGACCAGGGCACGGCCCTGGTAAGGTAATGGAGAAGCTAAGATTCTATCTGTCTTGAGCATCTGTGACC
Organism: Typhlomys cinereus; assembly: GCA_023101885.1. Classification (NCBI taxonomy): domain Eukaryota; kingdom Metazoa; phylum Chordata; class Mammalia; order Rodentia; family Platacanthomyidae; genus Typhlomys; species Typhlomys cinereus. The sequence goes on along the minus strand of JALPQD010000008.1, from coordinate 430,638 downwards.
CTGCCTCTTGACCCTGCTGTGTGACACTTGTCTATTTCCCACACACACTCATAGATGCACTTCATCAGCGGTGGTCATCACTCAAAAACCTTTCATGCAGGGAAAAGCGTTGATGGACAGGTGCTTCTGCCAGCTATGTTCCTACAAATACAGGATTTTGAAAAATGCCAGAAGGACTTCAGAGATGGCTCTGTGGATAAAGTACTTGCCAATTAAGTATAAGGATCAGAGTTTGGATCCCCAGATTCCCCCATGGAAATACTGGAGGCACTGTTATGAGCATCTGTAATCCTCATGCTCCATGGGAACTGGAGGCAGAGACCTGAGATTGCAGAGACTTGCCAGCCAGCCAGCCTGGTTTATATAGCGGTGCTAAAGAGAATCAGTCTCAAACAAGGCAGAAAGGCAGAAAGGCAAAGGTTGTTCTTTACCTTTATACACACACACACTATGCCAGAGGAGTGCTGGGGTGTAGCTCAGTGCTGGAGCCGTCCCCTTCACAAGGCCCTCAGTTTAAGCCCCAGCACTGCAATAATCACAATCACAACAGAGCACAGAGAAATCACTGGAAGGGACTCTGACAGAAGCAGATGTCTCTGACCAGTCCCATATTCCACAGTGACTGGTCTCTGTCTCCACAGACGCTCTGTAAAACGGCCTTGCAAAGTGGAACTGGGTGTGGGTGCATCTAATGTAGCAGTGACTGGCCCAGTGGAAGTTAGTGAGACTCCCAGGGGAGCATCCAAGGGCCTCAAGGGACACAGAGCAATCTTGATTGTGAACACAAGAGATGCACAGCAATGCAGCAGCCCTGCCTGAAGAGAGCAGAGTGAGTTTCTATTTCCGTGTGGGTTCAGCCCCTTTCCAGCCATGCCACCATTAAATGAAGGTTACCTTTCAAATTTTGACTCGTGATCAGGTGCCTGTGAATAGGCCTCTCTCTGAAGCCGTGACTTTGCTCCTTTGTTCCCATTTTCCATCAGTTAAACTTCTACTTACTCCTCAAAAACCTGTGAAAATGCCCTCCCAGCAGTCCCTAAGTAGAATTAGTCTGTCTTCCACTAGGTGCACGGAGCACCCATTTATGTCTCTTACTGGGACTTTAGTATTTGGGTGTCTTGCATTTTATGTGCTCAGTCACTTAAGAAAACATTGGCTTGACAATCATTTCATGAGTGAGGCTGGGATTTTAACCAGGAATAAAGGATTATTAGGAGATGAACTGAAATTTAAATCCTAAGAATCTTGAGACACAGCCTTATTTAGAAAGTTATATTACTGTGGTCAGAATGAAACAAGGTGGTTCCACCAATATCCCTGGTGTCTTTTCAAGAAGAGACTTAGATATGACGCACAGACATGGACCCTGGGGTGATGGCCCTACAATCCAGGGAGGTCCCGGGACCACCAGAAGCTGAAGTCATCATGAAGGAGCCTTCCCAGGGAGGTTTAGAGAGAGCATGGCCCTAATTTGCCTTGATCTCAGGCCTCTAACCTCCATCCCTGAGGCTGCACCCCTTCTGCATTAACAGCACTTAGTCAGCAACATTTTGCTGTGGTAGCCTTGGGAAATGGATGCAAAAATGGTACCTGATACAAAGATACGGGGAGTGATATGCATGCAATTATGAAACAGTATGAGATGCCATTTTAAAAGGTATCCTTAGTTCAGACACAGAGAACACAACAAATACAATAACTCAGTCTTGGAAGATCAGGAAAGCCTTCCCTTAACAGGGAGGGCTGAAACTGGGTTTCTGCATATGTGCGTGTACATGTGTATATGTGTATGTGTGTGGGTGTATACGTGGGTATGTGTGCACATACACGCATACCTGTGCGCACATACATGTGGAGGTCAGAAGTTGACACTGGACTCTTCTTCAATTGCTCTTCATCTTATTTTAGAGACAGGATCTCTCGCTGAAACTTGCTGATTCATCTAGACTGACTAGGCCAGCAAGCCTATTATAGGCAAGTGCCACCACACCCAGCTTTTATCCAAATGTTGGGGATCCAATGTCAGTGATCCAGTCCCGGTTCTCATGCTTGTTCAGCAAGCACTTCATCAACTGAGTCATCTACTCCCCTGAGGCTGTGTTTCTGAGGATGAGTAGGAGTTTCAGGAAGGAACTGGTTTTAAGAGAAAGGGCACTATAGGCACAATGACAAGTCACCCGTGTGCCCTCTTACCCTCTCTCTGAGAGACTGTACTCCCCAATGTTTTTTTGACACAAGGCTGAGCACCTATCTAGTGGACTTGCAGACACCCGAGGAAGAGGAAGAGGAAAAGTGAGACAGAGTGCTGCTGACTGCCACGCAGAGACCAGAGCAACTGAAATCTGCAACTCCCACAATGGAAAGCGGATGTAAGGCGCAGGGAAGACCAGAGGAACTTCAGATCCAGGCTGGCTTTTCAGAGAAAACAAAAAGCAAAATCGGGTTGTCCTCAAGGGCTCCAGCTCAGCTGGGAAGGAAAACAATTTATGGCCCAAGGAAGTAGCCTGACAGTAAACAAAAATACAGTGACCCCGAGTTCCCACTGGGCAAAAGATGGATGGGGCCATCGTAAAAATGAGATTAATTTTAATAAGGGCTTTCACCAAGCCACAGACCCCAGTGGCCAGAGCCTGTCAGAGTGCCAGGGGCAGGCAACATTGCTGATGGATGTGCCTGACCCTCCCCCTCCCCACCAAGAGCTGAAGACATAAGGACAATCGGAAGTTTGGGACTGGCTCTGGCTGGGACATGGCAGTTGCTTTCTGCGTGCATTCTTTGTCTGTAAGCTGTAGCTCAGCTCCTGCTAGGTCAGGAATCCCCCGTTTCCTCCTCTTGGTGGGGATCACGAGGACTGTGCTTGTATGCCTCTAGGAATGAGAAACTCACTACTCGTAAGTGTTATGGGGCAGATCCTTGTAGGCAGTCACTCAGGAAACGGTCTCCATTTCATTTGTCATAGGAGCATCTGGCAGAAACTATAATTGTTCTTGACTCAAACCAACAGGGCTTGACTGAGCACTCGCTGCGCAACAGGTCATGACATCTTCAAGACTAGCTCTGTCTCCAGGGCAAAGACAGACAATGCCAGGCGTCTGACTATTGACTGAGCCCTACTCCTGACCATAGCCCGAGTCCTGATTCTCTTACAGACTCAGTCCTAATCTCAGATAGCAAACTGAGCCCTGAAACTCAGTCTTAATTCGCACCAAGACCTACTGTAGTCTCCTTTTTTTCTTTCATATATGTGCTTTTCCTTCTTTCATATGCTCGCGCACATGGGTGGGTGGATATGGGCTCAAGTGCACTTGAGTGTGTGTGCCTATGAAGGCCCAACGATGATATCCAAAATTATCCTCGATCCTTCTTCTAGCTTACTGCTATGGGCTTAGATTTCTAATTAAACCCAGAGCCCTGCCATTAAGGCTAACAAATTGGTTCTGAGGATTTCCAGGCTCTTCATTCCAGGGCTAGAATTATAGGTGGGCTGCCACACCCACCAGGCATTTTTACTGCAGACCTGAGGCATCCCAGTTGAAGTCCCTTTGCTTAAAGCAAAGATTTTTAACCACAAAGTCATCTCCCCAGACCACAGTCTGAAATCTTAATCCTTTTATAGAGTCAGTCCCAATCCTTGTCACTATAACTGAAACTGACCCCTGTAGCCTCAGGAACAGGGACCTTTTAAAGGTCAAGGGAGGAAGGAACAAAAACTACATGGCCCAGTGCAGCTCAGTGTCAAGCCTAGCAGAAGGTCCCGGTCTCAGGCACTGAAAAACAGGGTTGTCTTGGAAAACACTGCACTCGCCCCTCCCCGAGTTCACAGAGGTCCTGCTGCACTACTCAGTGTCACTGTACGTGGACATCCGAGAACCACATTGCACTGACCTCAGGGCTGGAGAACAGGACCTTCCTTTCTGCCTCACTCCTGAACACCTACTGTGTGCTGGGCCCCAGCCTACTCAGAACACAGAGACATGCAACTTCAGGACAAGCCTGACATGATAGCCATCTGCAAGGGCCGAATCAACAAACCAACTTGAGCAGTCGCCTCACAGAGAAACGGCACCCCGTGGGGCTTCACAAGTCAAGCACCTGCCAACTCTTGAAAACCTGCCCTCGTGGTTTCTTTGACCCCACTGATGTCCGACATCCCAGTGTCTTGTCAGCTATTCCCCCAATTATGTATCAATAAATGTCACACGATCGAGTCTCGGCTCCCGAGAGAGTGTGTGAAAGTCAGAGATATTTGTCTAATGCAAGCCGATGTCATGTCGGGAATTAGTTTGACTAATAGACCTTTAATGAGATCCTCGTGAGGGCTGGGCCCCAAGCAGAGGCTTCCCGAAGTTTTCCTGCAGAAGATAAACTCCTGGGCCCCCAGCGATGTCAACCTCCCTGTCAGGGGGTGCTTGGCACAGGCAAGCAGGGCCCGATCTGATTCTTACGGCAAACATTCAAGGTCCAAGTGCCGAACACCCCTTGGAGCCCAGAATCCTTCAGTGAAGAAGCCTGTTGGGGTGTCAGGCTGGTGCCACCTGCCCTGGAGGGGGACCAGAGTCTGGGAGGTTATTTCCTCAACAGCAGAAGGAAACGTCCATTTCGTCACCTTGGGTAACCTCTGCAGGACCAACTATAGAACAGAGCAGAGAATTGAGTGTGTTTATCTCTGGGGTCTCTCTCTCAGGGAAAGGAGCATGGAAGCAGGAAGGAGCCAGTAGAGCGACATCATCCTGCTGCTCTGGCAGGTGGGCGGGATGTCACGTGGGCTGAGCAGGGTAGGTACTGTAAAATGGCATTGCCGGCCAGGCTGACTCACCCTTCTGCGGAAGCCCACTGAGGAGATGCTGAGTGCACAGAGCCCAGGCCAGCGCCCAAGGCTTGGCCACAGCCTGCCTGTCCTGCTCAGTGACCAGTCTATAAGGAGTGGTAAGAGTGGTAAGAGTGAAAGTGGTAAGAAATGGTTCCGGATCACCACCGCTTACTGTACTTCACAAAACTGTCTCTGGTCAGCCAAAGTCTGAGTAGTGGGAGCCTGGGGCGCTAACAGGGTGGGCCTTCTTATCACCATCTCACACGTGAGAGACCGAGGCTTACCGTGGTTCACTTGCCTGAGTCCACCCACCCACAGGGCCTCGGTGGTCCTCAAGCCCAGGCCCCCACTGCTCTGAAGGTCTGTTACTTACACCTCTCTGAATCCATAGGCTGCAAATAATTAAAAAGCTAGTAGTAGGGTCTGTGGAGATAATTTCTTGGGCAAGAGCTTGATGAACAAACACAAGGACCTGAGTTTGAACCCCCAGCATCCACATCAAAGACAAAGTGAGGCTATAATCCCCACATTGAGATATAGAGATGGGCAGGTGCCCAACCAGCCTGCCAAAATAGTGAGCCCCATTCAGTAAAATTCTGTCTTAATGGAGTAAGATGGAGAGGATAGAGGAGGACACCCAATGTCCTCTGGCCTCCACAGATGTGCGCGCGCGCACACACACACACAGATACACAGGCACACAGACACAGACACACAGATACACACACACAGAGATACACACAGATACACAGACACACACACACACTGAGATACACAGGCGCGCACACACACACACACACACACACACACACACACACATATACACACACCACATATGTACTTAAAACTAAACCATGACCTGAAACAAGGTTGGGCATCTGCCTCAGCTTTGCAGTGGGCTCCTATAGTAAGTCATTTCCTCTTTTTTTTTGGGGGGGGGTCCTTGCTTTTTCAGTTGCCTTCAATTATTATAAGATATTCTGAATTTTGACCATAGAGGGGTCTTCAAAGGCATTCGACCAAATTCCCTTCGGGAGCTGCTATATCCTTCTCTCTGCTCCCAGCCCTCACTCTTGGTCAGTGATTCCTCCCAGTGGCTTCCACCATGAGACCTGGGTAAGACTCTTGCTGTCCTCTGGGTGCAGACCCCAGATTGCTCTTCTGGGGCACTGCTCCCCATGTGAGTTCTCCCCTATCCCTGTGTATAAGCAGATGAGATGTTCAGCCTCACACCTAACCAGACATATGCTGTCAGGAGGAAATCCCGTCTCCTGGGCAGGCTCATCCTTGAGGTCTCAGAATACAAGAACTTCTAGATGTGACTAAAGCTATATCTCTGCAGAAAACCCTGATCATCTCTGTGTTCTCAAGCTCCAAGGAATCACGCAAAGCCTGTAGACCCCAAGGTCTCCATCTCCTTTCAGTGGCAGAGGCCAGGAGATGCAGGAGGCGAGCCACAGATGCTGACCCCACGTACAGTATCAACCACCCAAGCCTGTCCTCAAGAAAGATTCATCCAACCATCCTGTGCTGTTACTCTGAATGGTTGTTAATAAATTCACCATCAAATGGATTAAGAGAACAAGGGGATTTATTTCAACCTAAGATATCCCAGTTACTTTCCTTGTCCAGCTTGGCAGGAAAGGCCACATCAATTGTAGAAGTCAAAGTGACTGGCTGAGCAATATCCACAGAACCACAGAGAGAGAAAGAGAGAGAGAGAGAGAGAGAGAGAGAGAGAGAGAGAGAGAGAGAATCCTTTCTTGCCAGACCAACATGTCTGGTTAAGTAGACCAAAGGATGCCAGTTTCCCTAACCAGCTACCTCTTTCTTATTTAACTGTTCAGGGACTAGTCCCATCCACCACGGGTTGGACCATCCCCATCAACTAGACAACTCCTGCTGGTTCACTCAAGGCTTAACTGAACTACTAATTCTCTACAAAAATGCCCAGAATGCAAAACCTCAACCAAACAAATTGACACCTGTATCTATCGATAGCCACCCACATTACTTACAGAAAAGAGACCAGTGGAACAAGACTGTCAGGGGCACAGCATCTGCCATCCTAGACACTCCCTCACCAAGCCCCTTCTACTCGGACTCTATTGATGTGAAACACAAAATCCAATGCAGATCTAGAAAAGCCCAGATGTCTAAAAATATCAGATTCTGAGTGCCAGGAAGTGAGAAAATCACACAGGAGAGTACCTACTACCTTACCCAAGATGCCAAGCCTGGGTTGGCTCCCAGGAGACTTTCAGGATGGTACCAGGATAGAGACTCCTACAAATGCAGTGCCCGGAACTCCGGGAATCCTAGGATCCTTTTAAATTTCAGATAATAGAATGGCAATAGAATCTGGAATCCTCAGCCCCTAGGACCTCAGAACGTCATCTCAAACCAAGAGGCCGGCTGCAGCCTCCACAGCTCATGCCCAGGCAGACCCACCCCGTGTGACTTGGCACCTTTATGTTCAGAGGAGGAGAGGTTCCCCTGCAATGCCAGCACATATGTCAGGAGAGGAATTAGCCTCAAGAACAGGAACGGTAGCAGCAGCAGGCACTCCAGAGAAGTAGGAAGTAAAGACTGAGGCCAAAGAAACCTGGACGGGTTATGAGAAGCTTAAAGTGGGCAACACTCTCCCCACTTACTTACTGAGGATACCTGCCCTTATCCCCACCTCGGGGGCCCCAGAGAAAGCTGAAGCAAGCCCATGCACTGAAGGCCGGCCTGCCTTAAGCAGGTTCTGCTACCCTGTCCCACATTAGAAGGCCATTTGTGGCAGGAACAAGTACATCAGTAAAGGTAGAAAGGACGGAGTGTCGGGGGCATGTTCACAGGAAGTGATTATTTCTGAGTTTTCAGGCAGGGGGCAGGAGAAGAATAGATGCTGAGCACTGGGATGAAAGGACAGGCCAGGGAGGGTCAGGGCTGAACCATTGTCAGTCCCCAGACCCCTAAGCACAGCCTGCGGCACAGGGGCCGCTGGCTGTTCATGACCTGACCCTAGTGTAGCTTAGGCAGGGAGCTCCTGTGCTCCCTGCTGCAGATCTGTGGGATGCCCTTTCTTTGCCCCTGGGTGGCTCAATGAGGCCCTGGAGGAGCCATGTGGTGGGCTCAAGGTGTAATATGCAGGCTTAAGTGTCTCTAAAACAACTAGTAAAAACCCTGACCAAATCCAAACCAGATGCCCCAGGGCGCATAGGGCTGAGAGCTGTCAGCGCCTCTGTCTTTTCACCTGCTCATGTGGGCTGCACCTGTAGGCAGCAGGCACTCCCCGTGGGCTTGGAGCTGCCCGAAGAGGAGGTACCAGGGGTTGTGGGGTCTGCAGACTAAGGCCGCGGTCTTCTCTATGGAGCCAGTCCCCTGTGCTGTTCCCAGGATAGGCGCTTGGGATTCATTAGTGTCTGAACCATACTGCCAGGTTGTGGGAAGTTGGACAATTAACCTCAACTTCTTGCAAACAACCTGAACGCCTGCATACTGACCTCTGAGCTGCTAGATAGCCGTTCACTCAGTAGGACCCATTTCCTGGGCATGTGCCATAGGTCGAGCACTGGACTAGATCTTAGGAATAGGGTGGTAGGCACGAGCAGCCACCCTTCACTTCAGACCTAACTCCCTGGCTGTAGAGATCGATAAGCAAACCAACCTCACAAGCAAATTACTATGCAGTTTATAAACCAAGGTAATGCTGTCAAAGGACATCCCAGGGGTGTGTGCGAATTCTAGAAAACATACAAAGGAGTAAGGATGAGCAAGACTTCATTGAAGAAATTATCTCTGAGTTGAGACCTATATCCTTCATAAGCGCTCTGGGGCGACATGGCTGTTCCATGCAAAAGCGTAGTCTGTGTCAAACTCTGAGGACGGTGGACCACTCACTCATTCCCTCCTTGTGGACAGAGAAGACAGTGACAGGAGCTAAGTCTAGAGAAGCAGACAGAGATCAGGTCAGGCAGGATCTAGTAAAGCCGGCAGCAGGAAGGCCTGAAAGGGTGTTCAGCAGGTATTCCAACATCGTTCTGTAGGACAGCTTTGAAAGAGCATCCAATGGGGAGCTGAGTCCCACAAGAACCCACATTACCTGAGGCTCCAGAAATGAAGGGATCATCCCAATGTCACATGACCAATAAGTGTTAAGATTCATCCCCAGATCTGGGGTCCTTCCTACCATTACAATGGGGTCTCACTTGGTCCTTCCAATCCCTGGGAAGAGAGACAGAGAACAGCTACCCTTGATTCCCTGGCCCAGTTCAGGAAAGCCAGACCAGGAAAGTGAATAAAGCTGAATACCACCATGTGGCAAGATTCAAATCAGATCATTCCCAAGAATGCCCAACAGGAGTGTACAGTCCCAGAGACAGCTATGAACAGATGGCTGGAGGAGACAGATGGAACACCAAAGGAATGCAGATATGAGACTCAGGGTACCAAAATTCTTCCAGTGGTCATGGGGTCTAGGAGTGATGTGATCTGTGTGGGAGGGGTCTAATGACTGGAATGACCACCTTGCAGACACCAACCATGATGATGACGACTGTCCCTTGCATGTCCAGGCCCTCCCTAGGGATTTCATCTTCACAGTGCCTCTGCATTTACTCCAGAAATGCCTGATGGAAGTCCAGGCTGGACTTCCCAGTCTTCCCATATGTAAAAACCTCCTGAAACAACTGAGCTAATATCATTCAGGGTGGGCCACCACCCTCCTCACCTTCCCGGAGAAGGTTTTTCCCAGTTAGGGCTTCCAAAGGGCAGAGAGTCCCCCACTTTTCTAACTAGAACTCTTCTGACGCCGTCTGGACCTGGCTCTTCCTTAGAAGCACACGCTCCTGCTCTGTCCAGCTGCCCAAGCTGCTCCCAGTGAACCTACCTCCTGTCGCTGTCCTGTCCTCCAGAGTTCAGAGCTCCCAGTCCCCCGGAAGCTTCCTGGGATTCAGGACTTGCCTTTGCTCGGGGCTCCCCGATCTCCTGCTTCTCCTGGAATGCGAGTCAATGAGGGTGGCTTTGCATCTTCCCTGTCTCCTTTACCCAGAGGCCAGTGAATGTCTAGATTCCCTCTTCTTCTTTTCTGGGAAGTGAGCCCAGCAAAGGGACTTGGAGCATGCACAATTAATTTAGAGTTTAAGTAGCTGTTTAAACCTTCCAAGGATCCAACAGAGCAAAAGCCTCCTCCAGAGCCCCCTGAAGGGTCTTAGTGGCCCCAACACCCTGACACTCCTTTCACCACCCAGAGGAGAGATTGAAGGACATTTTTTTCCTTTCCTGGGGCCTTGGGCACTTCCACCCCACATTTTGCTCTTCCTGCTTTCTCTCCAGCCATGCCTTAGATGACCACATTCCAGGTGTGATATGGCCATTGCAAACCGCAAGACCGGCCGCGACTTCCCACATTGGCTCAGGCCTGCAGAAAATGCCAACGTCTTTTCTACTGCTGCTTTGCCTGAATAAATTGACTTTCTATTCCATAGCCCAGAGCTGATCTCTCTTCTCCAGGAAGACTTTCCTCCCCAGCCTCAGTGGAGCCTGAAGACAAGGTGGCCTCCCACCCCTTGGTCCCCTCACAGAGCCCTGCAGGGCAGGATGGAGCCACCTCTAAGCCTGGATAAAGGTGGATTCCAACAGTCGCAAGAGTTATTTTTGGATCTCACACAAATGGTAAACGAAGAGCCCCCAGCCTTCCAGGCCGTCTTTGCTTTGTGCTGCGAGGCCCAAAACTAACATTTTCATAATAATTTTCCAGTATCAAAGTGATAGTTTTGATTCAAGACAGCTGAAGCCTGCAAAACTGTGTGGAGGCCTCTCCCGCCCTCGAGCCAAACATGTGCCTCCATCTCTACTTTAACACCTTTGATAATCACAGAAAAATGCACGGCCCCAGCACTTTTCTCCCCTCTGACCAAAAGAGTCAATCTGGAAGGAAACTGTTGTTTTCCTCCCGAGATACCCCAAGCCTGGGGCTTAGTCCTCCCGGGCTCCTTCTCTGCATTCTTTTAGTGATGTCTGCTGAAGGTACTCGCCTTTCTTCTGCTATTAAAAACAGGGGGAACCCAAGAAATACAGAAACCCAATATCATGGAAAACTGATATAATCTTTTCAAAACTGTAAAGATTGCACACCCGGAGGGACATCTGCACCGAAAAAGAAAAGAGTTTTAAACAAACTGGAAAAGAGTCAGGTAGCTTGTAAAGGCCGAAGCGCTGGGGAGATGGCTAGCTCGTCTGCAGCCTGCTATCGCTCTGAGGGGAAGGACAGCTCTGAGGAGCCCGTTCCCTCACCGAGAGCTCCCGACATCTGGAACTCATTGCTGGATGGAACACTGGGGTTTGTAAAAAGAAACCCGGCCTTATGATAATTGTTCTTTAAATCATTAATATGACCCAAGCACCAGATGGAAAGCAAGAAGACAGTAGTGACAGGATGGGTATGGGGCCAGAGTCGTGGTCCTTCCCACAGTCTCCCATCTTGGAAGCTTCAGCACCTTCTCCAGGAAACAGTCTCAGGACCGAGGCTAGACTTTGCCAGCCAGTGGGCCTTTGTTCTGGAGAAGACGTGGTGGCAAAACAGTTATCTGCAAAGATTCCTCTGGCTGCCTAGTGCCTTCGGGATTCAGAGTGTGGGAGGCAGGGAAGTCCCTGAGTGAGGCTTGGTGCTGGACACCTTCGGGTGGAGAGGAGTGAGGTGGCAGGGGTGGCCTCTGCCACACTGGGGAATCTTCCAAGCACTGATTCATACGTGTGGGCCACGTACTCAGGAGAGAGCCAACACAAGCCAGGGGGAAACCAGTGACTCAGTGTATTGGACCACCAGGACTCTGAGATGGAATGGACTGGTATGGGCCAGTCACGGGGCCTTAGAATAACAGATCTGCAGCTCTGAGGATCTGACTGTCTGTGAGGCCTGGAATCTCGGCTCTCCCGCAGCAGACCGTGGAGACATTACCTCCTGCTGCTCACTCTCTGGGAAGAGTTCTGGAAGCCCGCTTGCTGACAAGCCACACCTCCGAGTGGAGGTTTCTGCCTGTGATAGAAGGAATCACAAGCACTCCCATGCTAACCTTCAGGGATGCTCATACTGGTTGGCCTTCTGCTATGAGAACCACCCCAGACCCCTGCTCTGGGCCACTGACCCCAAAGCTACCAAGGCTACCTCCATAGAGCCCATCTTTCTGCTGCATTAAGAGCCACGGATCCAATGTCTGCCACACACACTGGCCTTTACATCTCTCAGGCTCTGAAAGCCCCCACGCCACCCGGCCATCCCCAGCAAGTGGCTTCCTCCTCAATGCTCCTCATATCAGGAACAGCACTACCATTCACCAGGTTTCATCCCACCTTAGGGCTCATGCCTGATATCCCTCTCGCCCTTGTTCCCGTGTCCCATCCCTCCTGGCCTGAAGCCCTGTCCTGTCCCCTCTTTCAGACTTCTCAGTCCACTCACAACCTCACTCCTGCATCATACCCTGGTCCAGACCACACCTATCCCAAGCCTGGATCACTACAGTGTGTTCTGAACACACCCTGTCAACCTGTATTCATCCTCTATCCAGAGGGTAGGGACTGCCTCCTAAAGCAGTTCTTATCTGGCTGAAAACCCGTGAATCACTACCTGAAAGAGAAGTACTCCTCACCCCATCACTGTACCACACAGGTTAGGCCAGAGATGGTAATTGACATCTCAGGTACCCTAGACGTTTCTCACTCATCCTAAGACTAGATATGGCTGACCCAAGCTTTGCTGTCCGAGATCTCTGGATACATGGGAGCAGCCACAATCTAAGAAGTCGTCAACACTATGTCAGATGGAAACTGCCTTGGAAGGCTTTGCACTGGGAATAAAATGCACAAGCCACTTCCTCACATCTGGGAGCAGAACAAGCGACATAAAGTCGTCCAACCACAGGGGACCAGGAAGGACAGCCAGCCCCCTCTGCATTAAGGGGAGGACCAGAAATGGGAACAGCAGTGCACTGTGGTCTTGTGTGTTTGGCAGTGCTGAGCTCTTTTATTTCTGAGTCTGTTCAGGGGTCCTTTGTTCTGCTAAAACCTTAACCTCCTGCTCCATTCAGGGAACAATTGTCCATCCTCAGCTGAAACAGCATGTACCCTAAAAAACTGACTCTGAATTTACTCTGTCTGGCTTTCGCTTTTACTAGACTTATTAGCTTATTATCTGTTTTTGTTTGTTCCTTCGTTTGTTTGTATGAAAACAGATGATCACATAGTCTACCCAGTACCACAAGTGCCTAAGAAAGTGCCAGAGTGGATCTAGAAGAGAGAGAGAGAGGAAGGAAGGAAGGAAGGGAGGGAGGGAGGAAGGAAGGAAGGAAAGAAGGAAGAAGGAAGGAAAAAAGAAAGGAAGGAAGGAAGGAAGGAAGGAAGGAGGGAGGGAGGGAGGGAGGGAGGGAGGGAGGGAGGGAGGGAGGAAGGAAGGAAGGAAGGAAGGAAGGAAGGAAGGAAGGAAGGAAGGAAGGATTTGAATGAGAAAGACGTACAAGGATCTCTATGGCAGGGCCATCAGGGAGTCCCAGGGCCTTGGGAATGTGCCATTAATGGGTGCTGAGTGAACTTCAGAAGGTCAGAATGTGCTGGGAGAGCAGAAAGGAAAGAAGCTCCAGCGGAACCAAACGAAGACGTCCATGGTTAATCCAGCAGTCTTACATCAGTCCAGAGCTCCCTCCTGTGCAGGCACGCAGGATTGGGTAGAGGTCTTTGCGTAGTAACAGAGTTCCTGGCAAGGCCAAACGTTCCCCATTCTCCCTCCCGCTCTGGCTTCAGTGCGCTTGTTTATGGAAGGTAGGTACTCTACAGGTTAGACCTGTTTCTTAAGCTCCACCAGCATCTACACGATGCTCCTCTAGCTAATGCTTGAGGGTCTCTGACTCAGATTCATCCCTCAGAGATTTCAGCCTGCTTGGGATTTGGTGCCTCCTCCCTCCAATCACCGAGATGTTGGTCTCGGCCATCTCCTCCACCCGTCACACCCCGATGTCACTGGGGGAAGATGGGGACATGCGTATGGAATGTGCTGTATTCACCCTTTAAGCTTCTTTCATCTCAATCTCAGCCAAAGTCCTCGAGTATGGGATGATAGCCCCGAGCCCTTTGAGGGTTAGACAAGACAGAGTGTGCTAAAGATAAGTGACATCAGAGGCTCAGGCTGAAAGTCCCAGAGACAGTGACCAGGTGCTTGAAGGGATTCCATGCACTGTAGACAAAGCCCAAGGGAACAGGATCCCACAGTGATGAGTGATAGTCTTCATCTCCTTCCTCCTCTACACCATCCCATCCCATCTGCCACTTTCTAGCCACCAAGTCTTCCTCATATGAGTCTTGGAGATCTGTGCACTCATCTGAATTCCACAGAAACCTATTCTGAAGCCACAGTCACACATGGGGCATGCTCCTGCTTGCTGCAAGCCTTCTTCAAGGTTAATGGCAGAGGGATTCTCAGGATCCTGACCCTGGCTGAAGCCATAATCTCAACTCTTAACTCTTCCCCTCACAGCCCATGTTCTAGCTACATCTATTTCTAAAAGGGTGCCACTTCCTGCCCTTCTGACATCGTGCATGCCATTCCTTCCACTTGGAACAGGACCTCCCTGAGGAAATATCTAGCCCCTTTAGAGCTGGTTCAGCTGCACTTCTTCCCCAAAGCTCTCCGGAAGCAGCATGACTCAGATGCATTCACTCACTCAGCCTCACGTTCATTCACTAGCCGCTAGCACCGAACAGCCAACAGCATCCACCGAATAAAAGGAACGACGGAGGAAGAGGACAGGCAGGGGAAGGGTGCATGACTAAATCCTTCTGGGTGAAAGTAAATGGGGTGGACAGGCAGTCTGAAGAGGTGGAGGCCTCCTACCCCTAATTTCTTTGAGCACCGGAAGAAGGTGAGCCATGGCTCGTGGTCCCAAGAAACATCTGAAGCGGAGACTCTATATCAACCACCTAGAACTAGGCCAGCCTAATCTCTCCCCATCCTGAAGCTCAGGGACATTTGCGGAAGAGGGGGCGGTAAGAGTGTAAGAGCACAAGGATGGGAGGAGCAATGATATGCAAGATACTCCACACAAGTTAGGGCTGAAGCAATCATAATAGGACTTTGCACGCCCTGCGCAATGTCCAACACACTATTGACCTCACAAAGTCTAGCATCTGCTAAAGGCACCAAGATCCTTGGAGGCAAGGGATTGGCAGCCACAGTAGTGTTCCTATGCTTAAGGGGAACACGGGAAAGGGTTCAGGGAAATGCCACTGGGTCCTTGTACGTCATCGGAGAGGAGGGCCCAGAGGAGAGTCAGGGATGCATATTAAAGGACTCTCTGGGAATTGGGGCCGGAAGCACTGGGGGATGGGAAGGGAGGGGTGAGGGGAGGGGGAGCAGGGGCTGGGGGGGGAGGAGGGAGGGAAGGAACCGGTGTACCTATTAAGTTTGTATGAGCGGAAATAATAACTAAAAAAAAAAAAAGAAACATCTGAAGTGTGTAGCAGCTCCAAAACATTGGATGCTGGATAAAGTGACTGGTGTTTTTGCTCCTCGTCCATCTACTGGTCCCCACAAACTGAGAGAATGTCTACCTCTCATCATTTTCCTAAGGAACAGACTTAAGTATGCCCTGACTGGTGATGAAGATTTGCATGCAGCGCTTCATTAAAATTGATGGCAAAGTCAGAACTGACATAACCAACCCTGCTGGGTTTATGGATGTCATCAGCATTGACAAGACTGGAGAGAATTTCCGTCTCATCTATGACACAAAGGGTCGATTTGCTGTTCATCGTATTACACCTGAGGAGGCCAAGTACAAGTTGTGCAAAGTGAGAAAGATCTTTGTGGGCACAAAAGGAATCCCTCATCTGGTCACCCATGATGCCCGTACCATTCGATTCCCTGATCCCCTCATCAAGGTGAGCAATGCCATCCAGATTGATATGGAGACAGGCAAGGTAACTGACTTCATCAAGTTTGACACCGGAAACCTGTGTATGGTGACTGGAGGTGCTAACTTGGGAAGAATTGGCATAATCACCAACAGAGAGAGACATCCTGGCTCCTTTGATGTGGTTCACGTGAAAGATGCCGAGAGCAACAGTTTTGCCACTCGACTCTCCAACATCTTTGTTATTGGCAAAGGCAACAAACCATGGATTTCTCTTCCTCGCGGAAAAGGAATCCGCCTCACCATTGCTGAATTGTGAGACAAGAGGCTAGCGGCCAAACAGAGCAGTGGATGAAATGGTCTCTAGGAGACAGTGCTGGAGACGTGATTTTTAACTCTGACATAATTAAATGGCATTATGAACTCAAAAAAAAAAAAAAGAGGTGGAGCCGTCTTTGAATGCTGAATGATCTGAGACGTTCCCAGAGGAGGAATGGCTAGAGCCTGGCATGGAAGGGCAAGACTGGTTCAGCTGGGGTGAGGTGCAAGAGCCAGGACAATTTCAGGAAGTAGTCGATAGAGTGTCCCTCACCAAGCTACTGAATCCAGCCTCAGGTCCTCTAAAGTCAACTGGGAAGTAAGAAGGGCTTCAGGTTGGGCAGTCTAGTTAAGAGGGGACTAAATCTCCAAGCTAAAAGAGTCTTCCTAGAGAGAAAGGAGGCTGACCTCTGAAGGTGACTGTCATGGTTTGAAATGTGTCCCCCACAGTCTCGTGTGTTTGGCAAGGTCATGGCACCTTGAGGTGGAGCCTTGCTGGAGGAAGGCAGTCACAAGGGGTGGGCCTTGAGGTGGACTAGTCCCACCCTTCCTCCAGAAGTCTTCCTTTGCAGCAAGCAGCCTTGCAGCTCTCAGCCTCCAAGATGCCTATAGTGACTTAGCCTCCTCCAGCTTTGGCCACCCAGCCATGCCGCCTCTGCTTTGAAAGACTGTATCTCCCTTCTGGAACCGTAAGCTGAATAAATCTCCCTTTCTCCCTTAAGTTGACTGACAGTTGCTCCCTTACAGCAATAGTTAAGAGTAACCGTTACAGTGACCATAGATGTAAAAAAGATGATGATAGCCTGGCACGGGGAGCGGAGACCAGGGCAGTGGAGGCTGAGCAATGGAGCCTGGGAAGCAGGAGAGAAAGCACTAGTGGCTGTTGGGTGCTGGAGTGGAGAACGACTCTGATTGGACACTGGGAAGCACTGCAAGACTAAGGGGGCCAGCGTTTCTCTGGACATTTTATACACTGCAGCATCAGTGATGCTCAGCGGGCCCAGAGTCCATGTTAATCAGAAGTGAACTTGTGTTAAGGCGACTTAAGTGGATATGAGTCATCTCCTTGTCTCAGTAGAGAAGGTTGTCCTCACTCCTAAAAGCCAGTTCACCAGAGGGGCCTACTCTAGAAAAGGGGCAGCAAGGGCTATGGGTATAGTGGATACCCCACACACACACACACACACCAATATCCAGCTGGAGGACCAGAAGTTGCGAAAATTCAGCATTTGCTTGCCAAACAAGCAAACAAACAACAAAAAGCAGATTAAAGGTCTGGGAGCCCTCACAGAAGACAACCAGGAGGGCACAGGGGGTGTGTCCCTGGTGGCCTAAGGCTAGGACCCACAGCTAGGCCTCATATCTCAATGACGTCACTCTGACTACACCTAGCTGCAGAGAGGGCACGTTCAAATCTTTGTGGGTGGTGTCTGTGCCCTCCCTTCAGTTTGCTAGGAGTTTGGGGCTCTGGGGGCAAGAGCAGAAGGACAGATAGTCGACCCAAATTGATTGCCCTTTTATGTTAGCCTGGCCTTGAACTCAGGACATTGCACCATGATCCTAGTTGGATTCCTGGCTGTGGGCTGGCAGGACTGGGTCATCTCTAGCTACGGGGCCCTGTTCTGACTTTATTATGGATCTATAGCCTGGCCAATGAACAGAGAGTCAGATTCTGTGTGTTTCCTTTAGGAGGAAGCATAAGAGACAGTGTGGGACTTGCTGTGGTGGCCGGTGCCCAGTAGTACCCTCAGCTTGTGTCCTGGCCGAGTAGAAGGTGCCAAGATAGTGCATACAGTACGAGTCATGAGCAGACATAAAATAAGCCTTCACTGGTGTAAGTTACCAGGGGGCAGAGAACACCTGCAACAGGCCTCTCCCCCTAACAGAGGCAGGCCTTGCCAACGGGCCCTGGCAGGAGGGGAACGCTGTGTCTCACGAGGCCTTTCCATTGTTTAGGGGCTGCCGGCTTGAGTCTTTGATCACTGTGGCAGCCAGAGCTGCTGCAGACTACAGCGCTCTGTATATAGCAGTTGTTCAATAAACTATGGCTGACTAGCTGGCTGATGGTCAGCCCAGGACCCTTCTGAACACACACTTGCTCGCTTGGCCAGGCCTCGCCTTGGGCGTCAGGGATCTAGCCACGCCCAGAACCACCCCTCCAACCTGCAATAAATCCCAGTGGCCTAGTTTTTGTTGAACAGCCCCAGAGTTCCTCCTGCCTAGCAACGGCTGTGATGGAAGAACTGGGTCTTGCCAGGGCTGTGGTCGACATTCCTGGTGGACACTCTCCTGGCCTGCCACGCTGGACGGTCTTTCCCCTGATTATCGATTGCCAAACGGTTCCAGGTGGCTTGCTCCAGCACACGCCCAAATGCTCTCAGCAACCAAGGGAATTCTAGGGTCTGATTGAAGAACATGGGACACCTTTTCCGGTCTCATCTCACATGCCAGGAAAGTGGTCCCTGCCAGCACACTTTTATGGATTGGAACCTCGCTACCTGGATGGAGAAGATTTTTCCTTGGCTGGATACTGCTAATTGCTCTATAGACCCTTAGGCAAGGCTGGCACCTGCCTGCCTGCAATCTGCCTTGCCCTGTGACCACACAGGTTATGCCCACTTCTGACCTACAAGTACTCTATAGGTCACTTCAACCCAGCCGTCACTTTCTTCTCCAAAGCTCTGTGCATGCACGCCCGTCCTTGAAGCTTCTCTCTGTATCTTTGAGACCTTGATGAAGAAACCTCTTTAATCTCCCACTTCTGAAGTAAGTCAAGGCTTGTTGTTGCTCTGTTACCTTTTTTAGCCCCCCCACATGCAGAGTGTTGCAGTTACTCTACATTGTCGATAAATTGACAAGCAAACAGCTTTTATGTTGACTTATGGTTCTTCGTTATAGTTCCTTGTCCAACTTGCCAGGAGAGTGCATACCATACCAGGAGCCAATGGAACTGGCCCCACCCTATCCACTAACAGAGGGACAATCTCCCTTTCTCCCAGAGCAACAGATAAGAGTAACTAATATAAATGCCAATCTCCCTCCATCTTATTCATCCTGTTCAGGGTCTAGTCCCACCCACTATGGGCTGGACCCTCACCATCAATTAGACAATCTCCTGCAGGCTTGCCCAGGGCTCAACAACTACCAGTGCTTCACAACTGCGTCCAGAGCTCAAGTTGTCAATTGCCGAGTTGACACCTGTATCCAGCTATGACGCAGATATGCCATGATGGCAGGTGACTTTGCCATCTAATCTGATTTTATAGGGTGGGAACATGAACTGGAAGGAGAAAGTGATTTGGCCAAGGTCATACAGACACCCAATGGCATAGCAGAGGCAAGAGTCAGGCTCTAGGGAAACTGACCTTGTGAAATCAGAGGAATGGGAATGTGCCCAAATAACTGGGATCAGGAACCTAAAAGTCACTGGCAATGCCCCTTCCCAGG